>JBBGZY010000536.1:1423264-2846528 GCA_037952925.1 Lithobates clamitans | reverse complement strand
GACAATGTTGCACAATATCGTATTGTGACGTGTCAGGAATGTGTCCATGCAGGCATGTAAAATTACCGGCCCACAGCCCCCCCCCCCCCCCCCAAGAAAATTGAGCACCAGCCACCACTACTGGAAACTGAACTGTCCACTGTTAACTCCTACAAACACTGTAATGCAATGCAATGACCTTGTTTCGGAAATTCCGACCGTGTGTAGGCTCCATCACACATTTTCTATCGGATTTTCCGACACACAAAGTTTGAGAGCAGGCTATAAAATTTTCCGACAACAAAATCCGATCGTGTGTACACAAATCCGATGGACAAAGTGCCACGCATGCTCAGAATAAATAAAGAGATGAAAGTTATTGGCCACTGCCCCGTTTATAGTCCCGGTGTACGTGTTTTACATCACCGCGTTCAGAATGATCGGATTTTCGGACAACTTTGTGTGACCGTGTGTATGCAAGACAAGTTTGAGCCAACATCCTAGGATTTTGTTGTCGGAATGTCCGAACAAAGTCCGACCGTGTGTACGGGGCATAAGCCTGTAAGCAGCACTGAAACAGCAGGAGCCAGCAGAATTGACAGTTGTAAACTGCGAGTAGTGGGGTAAGAATTTTTATTTTATTGTGCTCGATGTGCGTCCATAAGGGTGCACGGGCGCCGCCCCCTTTCTCCAGCCACCTCCTCTATCCCCAATAGATAGATTCATGCATAGCATAATTCTATCTATGGCCATCGCTGCCACCCCCTATTCAGGTGCCCGGCCCCTTTTCAGGGGCGCCTGAATTACAGTGGCAGGGGGTGTTTTTGAAGCACTTGATTAGAGCCATAGGCTCTAATAGGTGTCAAAAAAGGTGACCTGCCAGCGCCATGCTTGGCACTCGCAGTTCACCCAGCTGTGTTAGAAAAGCGAATGAATATTCATGTTCCTAACACTGAACCGCCTCTCAGGAGAAGACACCGAGGACATGGAGGAGCATGGAGAACATAGCTCGCCGCCCGCCGCCGAGCGGGCGGAGGGGCACAGTGGCAGCATTTGATGGACACAGTGGCTGCATTCGATGGGCACAGTGGCATCATTTAAAGGCACAGTGGGAGCATTTGATAGGCACAGTGGCTGCATTCGATGGGCACAGTGCCGGCATTTGATGGCACAGTGGGAGCATTTGATAGGCACAGTGGCTGCATTCGATGGGCACAGTGCCAGCATTTGATGGCACAGTGGGAGCATTTGATGGCACAGTGGCAGTGTTTGATGGCACAGTGGCAGCGTTTAATGGGCACAGTGGCAGCATTTGATGGCACAGTGGCAACATTTGATGGGCACAGTACCTGCGTTTGATGGGCACAGTGGCAGAGTTTAAAGGGCACAGTGGCTGCTTTTGATAGCACAGTGGCTGCGTTTGATGGGCACAGTGGCGGCAATTGATGGGCACAGTGGCTGTGTTTGATAGGTACAGTGAGGCTTTTTCAGATTTTTTTCAGTTTGTTTGCGCCCCCCCAAAATTTTGAGCACCAGCCACCACTGGTGTTGAGCTATAAAATGCTGAAGGTTTAAAACTACTATAGCCTCCCTGACGGTTTTCCCGAGTGTGGCTCGGGGTTCAATTTCAGCACCATTAGCGGTAACCCCGAGCCACACTCGGGATTCAATCTTAGGATCCTGGTGCGGTGTACTTACCTTGTCCCCAGGATCCTGCGATGTCCCCCCACGCTGTCTGCGGGCTCCGTCCTCCTCCGAAGCCTCTCTGTGCCAGGCTCCGTTCCCTGCGAGCGTCGTGACGCACCGGGGGCGGAGCCTGGCGGCAAATTCAAAAAACAGTAAAAATCATAACACATACAGTACACTGTAATCTTACAGATTACAGTACTGTATGAAATGATTTCACATCCCTTTTGTCCCCAGTGCTTTGGCCCATGCCCTGCATGCAGTTTTATATGATATACACTGTTCTTTCTGCCTGGAAACTGGAGATTGTCCATAGCAACCAAAAACTGTCCCTTTACGTCAAAAGTGGCTTTAGACCAGCTAGAAAACAGCGATAGTAAATTAGAACACTTGCAGAATTGAGCGATAGTGAATCGTGGGGAAATTTATTTTATTATCACCGTATTATATATATATTTTTTTTTAATTATTTATATTTATTTATTATATTATAATTTATGTTTTTGTGTTTCAAACGTCATCATACCCGGGATGTCTACTAAACTCTGGTTTGGACAGATTTAAGTGTGTTATTGTTAAGAATTACAGGCCTACAATATAAAACGCCAAATTTCCATGCAAAATAATTGTACCGCTTTCAGCACCTAAAATCCGAAATAATCATACCGCCAGGGAGGTTAATGGGCATTTAACCCTTGCAACACAGGAGACCCAACTGCAAGGTATTTTTTGTTTTGTTTTTGTGTTTAGAGTTTGGCTTTACGTTAGGTACCGTCCTCAGCAGATTGTACTTAGAAAAGTCTGTGTTACATTTTGACATAAATGAAAAAATAATCCACTTTCCAAATTTCTCTCTATTAAGATTTTACTGCTCGTTTGTTGCACACAGATTGTTCCACATGGTAAACATTGAGCATTGTTAAGAGAACATAGTGGGATTGTTGTATACTCTAATTTACATATCTTTCTATTTACGCAGGAAAAAGGAGGGGGATCCATCAACCTGCAGCCTTAAGCTTCATTCAGCCATTTTGTTGCAATGTACCATATGGCAGTGAAAAGCAGAAAAAACAGATATATTGTAACAGCTACGGCATCATTTCACTTCCATAAGAATGGATTTTTAAAGCGGTATTAAACCCAAAAGCAAACATTTATTATATTTCAGCTTACCAATTCTTAGTTGTGATGGCTGGATTAGCTTTCTTTGTTAGACTTTTCCTTTATTTTTACCTGTAATCCTGTCAGTCTGTTCTTTTTCAATATAATAAGCTGTCCTGCAGATATAGCAGTTGAGACAAATAATTTACTACCGACTGGGGTGCTTACAATGTTAATTTTTTTATTTTTTTATTTATGCAAAACTTTAATCCCAGAAAATAAACAAAAATTTTGTTGTAACTTGTTATGAAGTATTAGCTGGAGTTTGGCTTCAATTTGTTAGTGCATTTAAATCTGCTAATACATGCCCCAGACTGACAATGCTCCTTTCCAAAGGTGACCCCCTGTGCGCATTCATCCAGAGAGGGGGCACTCAGATACAGGAGGTGTGCTACTGGCCATATTACCAGGTGAAAACATTATTTTAGGCTAAAGGCTAAGTTCACCTTTATAAGAAAAATAGTAAATGCACATATTTTTGATGGAAAAAAAGAGCATTTATATTTTTTTTCACAGGAGCCTGCAACACATTGCACCTTCAGTCAGTGGTTTGTGGGTGCAATGTCAGGCTCCTACATCCTCCAGCTCTCTGCCTGTACCTATGTATGGGTTTTCAGTTGTAGAGCTATAGCAAGTGTCAATGGACTGTGTGTTGATCTGTCTGGTGCAGTGGCAGATGGGATTTGTAGCTTACTTATTCAGTCTATAGGTGGAGCGGCACACAGCCACCCAGATTTTTTAATGCGACAGAGGCTGCTGGAGAGAAGAACACCTATATGGTTATCTGGAGGGGACTCTGGGGGTGAGAGGTGGTTACTTAGAGATATGTAACATGTTACACCCTAAATTCAGGTGTAACAGATGATGTAACATCTTTCTAAAGTTGGACTTATGCCTCGTACACACGGTCGGACTTTGTTCGGACATTCTGACAACAAAATCCTAGGATTTTTTCCGACGGATGTTGGCTCAAACTTGTCTTGCATACACACGGTCACACAAAGTTGACGGAAAATCCGATCGTTCTGAACGCAGTGACGTAAAACACGTACGTCGGAACTATAAACGGGGCAGTGGCCAATAGCTTTCATCTCTTTATTTATTCTGAGCATGCGTGGCACTTTGTCCATCAGATTTGTGTACACACGATCGGAATTTCCGAAAATTTTATAGCCTGCTCTCAAACTTTGTGTGTCGGAAAATCCGATGGAAAATGTGTGATGGAGCCTACACACGGTCGGAATTTCCGACAACAAGGTCATATCACACATTTTCCATCGGAAAATCCTACCGTGTGTACGGGGCATAAGTCTTTAAACTTTTGTTTTTCTGCTGCAGGACTTTCCTTAAAAAAAAGAAAGCTTTTGTTTTAGAGTTGCATTTTGGAGTTTTCATTCCTTTTAGGGGAGTTTTTTTAACCACTTCAGCCCTGGAAGGATTTTCCTCCTTTCTGACCAGAGCACTTTTTGCGATTCGGCACTGCGTCACTTTAACTGACAATTGTGCGGTCGTGTGATGTTGCACCCAAACAAAATTGACGTCCTTTTTTTCCCCACAAATAGAGCTTTCTTTTGGTGGTATTTGATCACCTCTGCGTTTTTAATTTTTTTGTGCTATAAACAAAGAAAGAGCGACAATAATCACCTATAATCACACACATAACACACATAGGTTGGACTTAATGGACTTGTCTTTTTGACATATAATCACTATGACAATTTTGAAAAAAAAAACACATTTTTTACTTTTTGCTATAATAAATATCCCCCAAAAATATATATAAAAAAAAGCTATTTTTTCCCTCAGTTTAGGCCGATACGTATTCTTCTACATATTTTTGGTAAAAAAAAATCGTAATAAGCGTATATTGATTGGTTTGCGCAAAAGTTATAGCGTCTACAAAATAGGGGATAGTTTTATGGCATTTTTATTAGTAATTTTTTTTTTTTGTAATGGCGGTGATCTGCGATTTTTATCAGGACTGCGACATTATGGCGGAAATATCGGACACTTTTGACACTATTTTGGGACCATTGGCATTTATACAGCGATCAGTGCTACAAGAATGCACTGATTACTGTGTAAATGACACTGGCAGTGAAGGGGTTAACCACTAGGGGGCGATGAAGGGGTTTAGTGTGTCCTAGGGAGTGATTCTAACTGTGGGGGGATGGGCTACTAGTCACTTGACAGCGATCACTGCTCCCGATGACAGGGAGCAGTGATCTCTGTTATATCACTAGGCAGAATGGGGAAATGCTTTGTTTACAAAGACATCTCCCCGTTCTTCCTCTCCGTGACACGATCGAGGGCACCCGGCGGACAACGAGTTCATGGGACCCGCGGTCAGGAGCACGCGGCCACAATCCCGCTTCTTAAAGGGGACATACCCTTACGCTCTTTTGCCTACCCGTGCCATTCGGACGACGTATATCGTCGTGTGGCGGTCAGGGAGGGGTTAATGTTTATAATGCTTTTTTAAGCTTCTGGTGCTCAAGGCACAGCATTTACTTGTTAGTGATCATCTGTTTCTGGAGCTACATTTTTTCTTTCAATAATATTTATTGATTATATCATAAGGAAAATACAAATGGACAAAATATTGGCCAACATGGCCTGGTGGAAATCAGCAAAAGAGCGTAATAACATGTAGAAATACGTAAATCTGTGTTTCGAGAACTGGAGCTGCCTTTTTTCACAGTACACCTTCAACCGTTTGAAAGAAAGACACAAGTTTAAGAGTAGCAAGTACAGTATCAAGGGTGCACCTAGTCACCTCACATTATATCATTCTCATTCACTACACTCCCCTATCCCCGTAAGTTAAGCATATACCAGTTGGGCCTACTATCCCTAAATAAAACTGTCTTACTGCTGGCCATATTTGCACTGCCTTATCTTCTGCATATCTTAACTCTTTTATGAAAACACATAGCTGGCATTGTATTTTTTGCCTCTATCGAATTTTTAACTATTAATCCTGATTAAAAATGTCCTGCTACTGCCCAATTTTATACAGCTGTTTCCTCTGCAGTATCCTAATTCTTTCTTTTTTTCACAATAAGGTTTATTGTATAAGTAAAGAAAAAAGGAAAGTACAAAGTATAATGGGTATTGCAAATACCCAAAATGCAAACATTTAACAAGAGGTAAAATGTTACAACAGATATGTATAACTGTTAACAGGCATATGAGATATGGCAGTATATATTATGAAGTTATTTTTATACAAAAGCAGTATAACTGTAAATAAACAGATATTATTCACGTAATTTATAAGTGTAGCGCTGGAATTTGCCATGTAGTGCTATATGATAAGACAATGCTAATAGATTGGTATTTGGCTCCCTCTAGTGATGTACAATGTGAATTAGACTTGTTTAACTTTCACAAAAGAGCATGAAGGAAAATATATACAGGAAGTGACTAATTTGGGAAAGGTCTTACCTACCCACAATGCCCTCTCACCTACCCATGAACACTAAGTGGCTGAACTGCATGCTGGGTAGGTAATAAAAGGCCCGGTGTGGCCATTTTCTTTCTCTTCTTTTCTTCTTTTCTGGACGCGTGGCCTGTCTGCAGGGATCTGTGAGGGAGTGTTCAGCTCTGCATTGTGCAGAGCGGAACAGCAACCACTGAAAGTGTCTTACCACAGTGTGCTGGAGAAGCTGTGTGATTGGGTCTGAGGATCCAGGACACTGGACGGAGCCAGACGAGGGTCCCGGTCATCTTGCGGAGCAGAGCAGCATGACGGTGCAGGCTGGCAGCCGGACTGAGATCACCGAAGCGGAGTCATCCAACTTTCCAGGCCTGGTGTGGTGAGAGGGCTGTTGCCCAGAAGTTATATACAGCACTTCACACACTTAGTCTAATCCCACAGTGTTGCTGAGACCTGCAGTTCCACAGAGAGGTCTCATTTAAATGAACTGAGTTCAACCAGGCCTCAAGCCTATACTCCACTAGTTATTGATTGACGGCTTGAGTGTAATCTCACCAGAGGCAGTTATAGGTGTGTTTCATAACCGGAATTGCTGTCATCCATCACTTTATGTTACTTTATTTTCTGCTAAACCTTTGGATTACAAACACTACAGTATAATGGCTAGCTGAAGAAGGAAGAACAGAGACTATACCACTCGCTGGGAGACTTTGTGTTACAGTCACATGCAAAGGACTGCATCATATCTCGGGGGGAACTATTGAGCCATTACACTGTGTTGTGCTGTTTAATAACTTTGCATAGTGTGTCCATACGGCCGTACTGGAGGTGGGAAGGTGCCCAGGGTCAGGGTTTGATCACCTTGAGCATTAGTCCCACTTGGAGACGCACCTGCAGGGGTCATTCAAGAAATCTTTGAGTGTCAGCCATTTACAGATACTCATTTCATAATTGTATTGAAATTGTGTGTTAATACAGTTGTTGGAATTACTGTTTATACCTGTCTCAGTAAACTTACAGTCTGGTTAAGTACAATTGGTGTGAGGGTTCATTCTTCTGACAGGTGGAACAACTGATGCCCAGGTAACGACAAAAGGTACATTATATGCATATTGTTATTGTGGGATTGTTTCTTGTCAGTAGGTTTCACACCAACACCATTACACAGCTGTGTCAAGCGGGTAGAGCCAATTTATTAGGGGTGAGAAAGCAGCGTACAGGCCCAATCAATTACCAGCAGCTCCATCGGGGGTAAGTGAGGACCCTAATGCTCACAGTAAAGTCCTAGCCTGTACTTTTTGTCTCTAGTAAATTTGGGCCTAATCTTGCTATCTAAAATATTCCCATTGCTAGCCCATTTCCTACTGCTGTATCATCTAAGGCAGTGATATGCAATTAGCGGACCTCCAGCTGTTGCAGAACTACAAGTTCCATGAGGCATAGCAAGACTCTGACAGCCACAAGCATAACACCCAGAGGCAGAGCATGATGGGACTTGTAGTTTTGCAACAGCAGGAGGTCCGCTAATTGCATATCCCTGAACTAAGGCCTCCTAATTAAGTTTGATAGAAATTGGCCAGTGGCATCAACAGGAACAGTGATATCATCAGTAAACTATTGGGCAATTTTTGTCTGCTGGTCAAAGCAAGTCTATTACCGCTTTATGAAAGCAGTATGAAAGCGGAGGTCCGCCCATGGCTGCAAAAATTAAAAGCCAGCAGCTGCACATACTGCAGCTGCTGACTTTTATTAATCGAACACTTACCTGTCCTGGAGTCCAACGATGTTGGCACAGCAGCTGATGTTTCCATCAGCTGTTGGGTACATGCCACCTCCATTGCGAGTAAGGAAACCCAGCAGTGAAGCCTTACGGCTTCACCCCGGGAACCCTGCTGCGCATGCACGATGCTCCGCTCCTCTCTCCTACTGGCCCGGCGGCCAGGGAAGAAGGAGAAGGGAGCCCAGGCGGTGACGTCAATACCTGCGGCTGAGGCTCCCGGAATTGGGAATAGGATAACTGTGAAAGACAGGTATCCTTTCCCCCCTCCCTCCCAAAAGGTTCCAAATGTGGCACCGAAGGGGGAGAAGAGTACAACGAGCGGAAGTTCCACTTTTGGGTGGGACTCCGCTTTAAACCCAAAAGCAAACGTCACTGCTAAAGCAACCCGAAAAAAAAGGATTTTTTCAAACTGAAGTTTGAACCAGATTACGGTACTACCACTTTTTGTAAACTAAACTAATTGTAAAATAAAAAAAATATATATTTCACAGCTAAATGCACTGCCAGTGTATGGTGTTGTTGAGACTGTCTGTAAAACTTGTACTATTTTGTAACACCTTATACAGCTTTAATCATGGGTTTAACGTTTATACTGTTGCCATACATAGGACCTGTCACTTCCCATATGCTGTCACAAAGGGGGTTTATCATTCCCCTTTTGATAGCAAAGTCTTTAAGTGAAAAAAAGTGCTTAAAAGTGTACATTCAGTGAAACCTCGGATTGCGAGTAATGCGGTTTACGAGCGTATTGCAATAGAAGTTTTTTTTTTTTAAATCCTGACTCGATTTGCGAGCGTTGTCTCGCAAGACGAGCAGGATTCAAGCCGCTGGGGTGTGCAGTACCGCATTTGGCCAGAGGTGCAGGGGCATCGGTGACGCTCGGAGACACTCGGAAACACTCTGAGACACTCAGACTCAGTTCCTGAGTGTCTCTGAGTGTCTCCACTGCACCTCTGGCCACATACAATACTGCATATGCCAGAAGTCACTGTGGAACAAATTATCTGAGTTTCCATTGATTCCTATGGGGAAAGTCGCTTTGATATGCGAGTGCTTTGGATTACAAGCATGCTTCTGGAATGGATTATGCTTGTAATCCAAGGTACTACTGTATAATAAAATGTATTTTTCAAAAATGAAAAAAATGTAAAGAGCCCTTGTCCCCATGTGCATGCACATACAAATATGGGTTTAGAGTGAACATGAATATGTACACAACAATTTTGCAATACATATTAAGTATCACTGTGCACACAGGAGTGGGAAGAATACTTTTAAGGCAGTATTTATAGTTACCTCTAAAATGAGGATCTGTAAAGGTTTTTAAAGTGTCACCTATGGAAAATTCTTGGGGTCGCCATTATGCGCTTGCATGCAATTTTTAAGACACATTTCATATCTGTTTATTCAACTCTGTCTCATCTTTTATTTGCTGAAAAATTGGAGATGTTATTTAGTGCACTAAAATTATTATGTGCTAATTATTAATATTATTATTATAGTGTATTTTGTACTAAAAATATATATTTGATGAACAGTTGCATTAAAGTGGTTCTGAAGCCTTAACTTTTTTTCACCTTAATGCATTCTCTGTATTAAGGTAAAAAAACCTTCTGTGTCCAGGATCCCCCCTAGGCCCCGCTTATACTTACCTGATCTCAATCCAGTGCTGTGCACAAGAGCAGAGGCTCTCTCCTCTCTCTTCCTCTTCACAAAGCAAATTGAAACCAGCGGGAGCCATTGGCTCCTGTTGCTTTCCATTAAATCCTATGACGAAGTAGTGGGGGGAAGAGTAAAGCCCCGCTGTTTGTGTCTATGGAGGCAGGCAGCGGGGCTTGGGAGTGAGCCTGCACAAGTACTTACCCCTTAGCATTGCTGCTTGCTGGGGAGGTACTCAGCAGGAGAGAGAAGCCAGAAGCGTTGGCGGGGAACACCAGAAGAGTAGGATTGAGGCTGCTCTATGAAAAAGCATTGCACAGAGCAGGTAAGTATAACATGTTTGCTATTAAAAAAAAACTAAGGTTTGGAATCAGTTTATTATCATGATGCATACAAATTATGGCTACCATCATTTTATTGTATGGATTTTAAGTGTTTTTTTTTTTCATGTAAAAAATTTACATGTGTGTGAAAAAAATGCTCCAGCAGCAAACGATTTAGATGATTTGTGTATTTTCCATGTTGCCCTCAAAGCTGCATGACAAACTCTCTCCCTGATGTATAATCTATTTTTTATTTTTGCATTTGTACATCTCCCTACTTGTACTAAAAATGGCCAGAATATAACAACAGGCTTTCCCACTATAGACTACAATGGGAATCAGCTCCAAGTTTGGGTTCTCTAATTCAAAAAGCATTCACCAAACCCTTGGCAAATCCAACCCAGGACATTTCTCCCATCATTACTATTGATAAATACAAATGAAAATATGTTTGCCCAAAGTTTGGCTTCAAATAATAATTGTTAGCCCAGTCTCAGCCCAGTGCGCCCCATAAGACTGGTGCTACACTAATGCCCCGTACACACGGTCGGATTTTCCGATGGAAAATGTGTGATAGGACCTTGTTGTCGGAAATTCCGACCGTGTGTGGGCTCCATCACACATTTTCCATCTGATTTTCCGACACACAAAGTTTGAGAGCAGGATATAAAATTTTCCGACAACAAAATCCGTTGTCGGAAATTCCGATCGTGTGTACACAAATCCGACGCACAAAGTGCCACGCATGCTCAGAATAAATAAAGAGATGAAAGCTATTGGCCACTGCCCCGTTTATAGTCCCGACGTACGTGTTTTACGTCACCGCGTTCAGAATGATCGGATTTTCCGACAACTTTGTGTGACCGTGTGTATGCAAGACAAGTTTGAGCCAACATCCGTTGGAAAAAATCCTAGGATTTTGTTGTCGGAATGTCCGAACAAAGTCCGACTGTGTGTACGGGGCATAACAGTGTAGTGCAAGCTGGTAGGGACTCCTTCCGTGCTGCCCCCCTGCAAAGTGCTGCCCTGGGCCTGGGCCTTGTCAGCCTAGGTCAGGATACAGCATTGACTGGTCCCCAGCAGGCTGCGTAGGATAGTTTTCACCCCTTTTTAATCTTCTTTTGGATCTGAGCATCAGTAGTCTCTTGCAGCGTGTCTGCATGCACCCCATTGGTGGTCGCATGGCAATTGTTTTTTCTGATGGTGAAAACAGTTGACCATGACTGAGTATTATGTGTTAAAACAGCCACTTGTAGTCTCCATTGGAGGCTCTTGTCACAAGGTGAAGATGCAGAAGCTAGGTGACAGTGTCAGGACATAGTCACCCCATAACTGGAAGTGCCTTACAAAAGGGCTCTCATGGCATGATCAGGTACCTTATTTAAAACTGCAAAACCATTGAAAATGTGATGCACACGCACCCGGTCATCCACATGAGGAAGTAACATGATTCATCAGACCAGGCCACCTTCTTCCATTGCTCATGGTCCAGTTCTGGTACTTACATGCCCATTGTAGGCACTTTCAGCATGGGTACCCAGACCGGTCTGCAGCTACACAGCCTCATACACAACAAACTGACACCTTCCTGTCGGAACCAGCATTAAGTTTTTCAGCAATTCAAGCTACAGTAGCTTTTCTATTGGATTGGAATACGCAGGCCAGTCTTCGCTCTCTATGTGCATCAATGAGCCATGACCCTGTCACCGGTTTTCATTTCTTGGACCACTTTTCATAGGTACTGACGACTGCAGACCGGGAACATCCCACAAGAACTGCATTTTTGGACTTTCTCTGATGAAGTCATCTAGCCATTACAATGTGGCCCTTGTCAAAGTCACTCAAATCCTTATGCTACCTATTTTTTCTGCTTTCAACACAGCAACTTCAGGGACAACATGTTTACTTTCTGCCTCATATATATATATATATATATATATATATATATATATATATATATATATATATATATTCCACCTTCAGATTCTATTGCAGCAAGATAATCAATGTTATTCAATTTACCTGTCAGTGGTTATAATGTTATGGCTGATCGGTGTGTGTGGCTGGCCACCATTGCTGCTAAAAAAAAAAAAAAAAAAAACTTTTTCTTGTGCTTAGAATTTCCCTTTTAAACTCCAGTATGAAAGATTATACATTGTTTTTATGTGCATTTTCTTTGCCGGGATATTAAACGTCGGTACATATATATGAGTTATTATGAGATGTCTGGAAGAGATGTGCATTGGAATTTATTAAAGGGACGAGATAATAAGACCATGCTGGCATCTGCATGTACTTGTCGGCAGAACAGCTTTTTATTTCTATTCATTTATTACTTTGTTCATGCAAATACAGTATAAGATTGCCGATAAAAGATATAACTGATTGAAAGTAGCGACGTGTACGCGGCAGCAGTTCACCTGAAATTGCTTTCTATGTCTTTTCTAGTGGAAGAAAACGTCTGATATTTAGTTGGTTTAGAGAGTCTGGTGTCTTCCTTTATCAGGAAATATATTGGAATAATTCAGCTTACTTTATCAGAGAAAGGTGATTTTTGTATTAAAGGGGAAGTATTGTATGTATGTAGCAAGAACATGTTTTAGTTCAGTATTCTTTTTTTAATCCAATTTTGTGTGTAATTTTACTTTTTTACATATTTGCTCGTCCATATTTTTGTTATTATATTAGGTGTAGAAGATTGCAGATTATTCACAGGCATATTATTCACCTGCTTACCAGCTGCTTAAAGTGGATCTAAAGCCTTAAAGTGGAGTTCTGCTTATCCGTCTCCCCCCCCTCCGGTTCCACATTTGACACCTTTCAGGGGGGAGGGGGAACAGGTACCTGTTTTTGACAGGTACCAATACCACTTTCGGGGGGCTGTGGCCCCTTCCTTCTTCCTCTGTTGCAAACCAATTAGAAAGTGCAGCACTCTTCGCGCATGCGCAGTAGGGAACCAGCTGTGAACCCGAAAGGCTTCACCGGGTACCCTTGCCAGGAATGGCGGCGGCCGGACCCGACAGCTGAGCTGAAGACTCGGCTGGGGTGCCGACATCGCGGGCTCCCTGGACAGGTAAGTGTGCATATATTAAAAGTCAGCAGCTGCAGTATTTGTAGCTGCTGACTTTTATTTTTTTGTGGGGGGGCTGGACCTCTTTAAGGTATTTACCTTATTGTATTCTATGTATTATGGTAAAAAACCTTCTGTTACCGAGGATACCCTCTAGCCCCCCCTTATACTTACCTAAGCCCAGTTTCGATCCAGTGCCCCCCCCTTACTGGGCAGATTAATAGCAGCGGGAGCCAACGTCAATCATAGGAAGTGGCTTTCTATTGGGGCACTCGCCGAAGAGGAGGAGCCAGGAGCACTGGCGGGGAATCCGAGAAGAGGAGGATCAGAGCTGCTCTGTGCAAAACAATTTCACAGAGCAGGTAAGTACAACATTTTTATTATGTCAATAAAAGAAAATAAAACCTTTAAAATCTAAGCGCAAAAAACAAATATATCATGTATTGTAGCTTACCTGTCCTTAGGCTGGTTCACACTAGTTGTTTGCAATTTTGAGGTGATTTTACATCTGTTCATATACCATGGGTACTACTACTACTACTACAAGTAATACTATTCTTTTGAGGGACCGAGGATTTGTCTGGGAGGTGAGTTGAGGGTTAACATGGGTTTAAAGCCTCAGACCAGGTTCACATATGTGTGGTGCCGGTTTCAGTGTGATTTTTCAAAGGAGTCCAGTGCACTTGAAATTGCACCTGAACCAGATTGAAAATAATAGAAAGTCGGTTTGGTTCACATGTGAAGCAAATTAGATGCAGTTCAAAACACTTCCAATTCGCATAAATGTATGTGAACCGGAGCTCAAGCCTAAATGCCTCTTACCTTAATGCATTCTATGCATCAGGGTCGAGCCGGTTGAGCCAACAGATTTTGACAGGGCGGTTTAGGAGCAAGCCTGCACGAGTGTCCCCATAGAAAGCGGTTTCCTATGGAGACACTTGCCAAACAGGAGGAGCGAGGAACACTGCCTGGGGACCCGAGAAGAGGAGGATCGGGGCTGCTCTGTGCAAAACCATTACACAGAGCAGGTAAGTATAACATGTTTAATATTTTATCAGGAAAAAAAAGCATTAAAAAATGCATCCAAAATGCATCAAATTCGCATGAACATGCAATTTCTGTGCAGTTTCATTGAAGGCCATAGGGGCCAAAATCACGCTGGAATCGCACCAAAGTAGTGCAGGAACCTCAACCAGTGTAGATCAGATGTCCCCAAACCTTCTTGATGTCTGTCCGACCACTTGTAGTCACCCTACCCCTTAACGTTACCTAAATTAACAAGACCACACATGAAATGGAGTACAAATGGCGATAGCAGCCTTTTATTAACAAAATTATTTAAATTAACATTCTTTAACACATCAACATCTGAAAAGAAACTAAACAGTCACTCAGCCTGTTGGTCTTTGACGGCAACCCAAAATTCAAAATATGTTCCACTTCTACACTGCGGGACCTTTCCATGATAGGCCTCCATCCGTAAACACCAGCTCGGAGACAACCTACTACCCGCAGTGCAACCATTACCATATTCCAGCTGAACCGTGTTTACTGGAATACATTAGAGGGGCACATACCACCAATGAGTCCCCAACACTTCCATCTCGTATTTTCTTACACCATCAAAGACCAACCACCGCCAACCAATTAGCTGCCATGACGTAACCTGCTCATACAGCTCCTGCAAATAAAGAAAAAGAAAACAGACAAACAACACAGAGAGGGTAGGTGGGAAACTGCCTACTTGTCACAGCTGCCCCTCCACTGATACCCAGGAGACCCGCCTCCCCCTTAAATAAACTAAACCGCTCCCTACCCTGCTGTTCCCAGCCAATCCTACCTATCCTCTTTCTCTTTACACCTTTCCTTCATTTTAACCCAATAGTTGCCTCCCCTTCTCACCCTGTCATGCTGGCCTTTCACTAATTTCATTTTATTTCTCTCACTCCGGGCCTCTCTTTTCCAAAATCGTTCCATGCACATATTAGTACATTTGGGTAAAATTTGCTTCCATTCCCTAGACTGATATGTTTTAGCTTTTAGGCACATCCAGCATGAATGGAAAAAGGTTTGTCCTTCTTTGCATCTGACTTACTTGTCTATCACCTTAGATTTCTTAACCTGAGTTTAATACCATCTGTATAATATCTTAAGGGCCTTCACACTATGCATTGTGTTAATGCATGGCATTTCCTGGAGAACATTTCCTGATGGTGACAACAGTGGACCACGCCTGCGCAATGTGTGTTGAAATGGCCACTATTAGTCTAGTAGACCGAACTATTGGCTAATCCTTACTGAGAATGGTGACAATGCAGGGGTACAATTGGGAGGCATGAGCAGAGAGTTGTCACCTTTTACCGGGTGCCTAAACAAGCGCCTTCATGGCAGGATGACCAAGCGATGGAAATTGCAGATTTAAAATTGATTAAAAATGGCTTTTGAAGAGCCGGTAAAATGATGAGTCATTAGGTTCTCCTCCCATACAACTCTCTGCTGTTCAATTTATTACCTTTTCCATTCCAACAAGAAAAGTAATTTCTTGTTCTCCACCCACGCGATGCAGGGGACACGTGGGCAGCACAATCACAGGAGGACATCTATGTACGCCCTCCTGGCAAATTAAGCCCGCGCTGTAGCCGTCTCTGCCATGTGAAGCTGGATGCCTACAGAGTATCTAACATGTTTCACGCAAGAGCTTAGTCACCTCACCACTTTGAACAAATGTGCTATACTACATAGCATTTGAAAATACATACGACTATTGTATTTCTGGAGTAGAAATGAGGTTCTTTATTTTAAAGAAGAGGCAGCAAATAAGGAAGCAAATAAGGGAAGATCATTGTTAGAGTTTTCACACACTTTAAAGTGTATCATCACACAAAAACACGTTTTGTTTGAATTGTGCATAGATTTTTTCTTTTTTTCTTCTTTAAAATAAAGAACCTCATTTCTACTCCAGAAATACAATAGTCATATGTATTTTCAAATGCTATGTAGTATATCACATCTGTTCAAAGTGGTGACTAAGCTCTTGCGTGAAACATGTTAGATACTCTGTAGGCATCCAGCTTCACATGGCTTTGAAATAAAACATCTGAGTGTAAATATGCAGTAATTGCTGTATTCATTCCCTGTTGGGATACATACAATGTATAGAGGATAAACAGATAAGATGTGCTAGATAGAACTAAAAGGATCTGGTCTTTGGAGGTAAAGGAAAAATAAACTTTAAGAAATGCACAATTCAGAGTAAAACAAAATGTGTTTTTGTGTGATGATACACTTTAAAGTGTATGAAAACTTTTTTGCTCCCTTTGGTCTGTTAATTATATCATTGAAATAGTTTGGTATATTTGTTCAGTAAGTGCATAAAAATATCTGTTGATCCTTGAGCAAAAGGGAGTTTTGGGACTTTAAATAAGGTGCATGATCCTTTGTTGATCCTTTTTTTAGTTTTAGGCCTTTTTAATTTTAGTTTTAGGCCTCATGCACACTGGACATTTTTTCTGCTGCTCTTAGGGGCGTTCAGCATTTTTTTTCCTGTCCCTAAAAGGTCCTGCATGTTAGTCTATATGTCCATGCACACATGGGCGTTTAGAGGAGTTTAACCCCTCCCCGCCCGCGCTATAGCCGAAAGACGGCTACAGCACAGGCTTAATTTGCCGGGAGGGCGTACATAGATGTCCTCCTGTGATTGTGCTGCCCACGTGTCCCCTGCATCGCGTGGGTGGAGTGCTCTGTGATCACTGAGTCCAAAGGACTCAGCTGATCACAGATCGGGGTAGAGGGACAATCACAGTGGCCCTTTATCACAAGATCAGCTGATTATCAATGTCCTGATTATCAGTGCAGTCCCAACAGTGCCCACCAGTGATGCCAATCAGTGTCCATCAGTGTTTCCTCATCGGTGTCACCTAGCAGTGCTGCCTATCAGTGTCCATCAGTGCCGCCTACCAATGCCTATCAGTTCTCATCAGTGCTGCCTATCAGTGCTGCCTATTAGAGCCCATCAGTGCCACCTATTAGTGCCCATCAGTGCTGCCTATCAGTGCAGCCTCATCAGTGTCTCCTCATCAGTGCCACCTATCAGTGCTCATCAGTGCCACCTCATCGGTGCCCATTAGTACAGTCTATCAGTGCCCATCAGTGCAGGCTCATCAGCACACATCAGTGAAGGACAAACTATGGAAAATGTTTGGTTTTTTTTTCAAAATTTTCGGTCTTTTTTTATTTGTTTAGCAAAAAATAAAAAACCCAGTGGTGATTGAATACCACCAAAAAAAAAGTTTATTTGTGTAAAAAAAGATTAAAATTTCATGTGGGTACAGTGTAGCATGACTACGCAATTGTCATTTAAAATGTGGCAGCACTGAAAGCTGAAAATTGGCCAGTGGCACATTAGTTTAATAGTATAGTTCGTGGACTTCTTTTTTTGCAGTACCGCACTGCATTGTCTTACAATTTTAATAAAATACCAAAGCAGAATGCACAAAAACACTTCAAAACCACAACCCCAAATTCCCTGAACCATCTCTCATCCTTGTAGCCCAAATTATTCCCAAAATATTCAAAATATAGGTATGTGTTTGATAGAAATTGTCTAGCATCAGGATAGTATGCATGCACCTAACTAGGCAGCAAATATAAAGTGACAGGGCAAGATTTATCTTGCAATAAAAATTACAGTGTGTTATTTGAGAGACAATAGCCATGAATATTGTTCAGTGGCTGGACAGTATGTAAGGACCTCAGTTAGGTTTCTAATTTAGGAAGGAGGGACAAGGCAGGTTTTACCTTGAAATAGAAATGATAGTGTTTTACTTGGGAGACAATAGCCATAAATATTGTAAAGGCATTGTACAATGCAGCTGCCATCTGGAGTCACAAAAAAAAAAAAGCTGCACTATAATCACCCCCTAAGTCCCACATTCTAAGCCCCATTTTGTCCAAGCTCTTTTCACTGTAACCACTCTTAATCCATTACTATTTTTTTTCACTTATGTTATTTTTTTTTTACATTTTTACTTTCAGATGTATTTGCACAAAGCAGTCAAAAGCCAGCATCCAAGGAAGAAATATTTTCCTATTTTGTTTTAGTGATTTTGCTTTTTTTTTTTCTAAGCGATTTAGGATGGGGGACATTGGGGGCCACTATATAGCGCTCACTTTCTGTAGACGGTAAGGTCCACTTTAAAATGTAACCTGTGTACCAAATTTTCTGGCTGCTACTTTGCTTGTTTGATGAGATATCATGGATTCCTCCGGAGGTTGCTGACAGGTGAAAACACATGTAATGTCACAAGGCACAGAACATTTTTAGCACCTGACTGACAAGCTTGTAAAAAGATGTGCAAAAGGTTATCTTGGCATTTGACAGAGAGAGAAGAGAGATGCAGTGCAGAAAGCATATTATATAATAGAGCAGAGCAAGGACTACAAACAAAAATATGTTACGCCAAAGATAATTGAACCTCATAAGAAACAATTACAGATTTATGTTCTGACGCTGATAAAAAGCAAGGACAAACCTAAAGTGGATCTGTTATTTTGTAGTGGACCTAATGCTGTGAAGGAAGACGGCAAGGAAGGCAAACAGTACTTTGGTTCATCCAATGCCAAAGGCATCAGAGTATTTAAGAAGTGTGATAAGCAATTAAAGCACAATTAAGACCATAAAATATATTATTGTTACACACTCAGGATGTATCACATTAAAAATATGTGTTAATGCAAGGTTAGGTCCCTGACCAGTGGTGGGCATTTTATCCCAAGCATGCTAACTGTCCATATCTTTGGGTTATGAGAAGTTGAGCATTCTCTCCTTAAGAAAATACCTTGATTACTATCGACTATTTGGACTTTGTAAGTATTTATTGATGCATGTAAAATGAAAAAGACAAGTTGATCCAACTGGACATTCCATTATTGTGTGAGGAGTTGATGTGTGAATGTATTTTTCAGTGTTAGTGGGTGTGTGCATCCTGTGGAGTCTGCTACTAGTGAGGGCTGGAGTAGCCGATGTCCATTTCTTAACCCTCCCTGGAAAAGTTAGGGTGTGGAGAGTTCAGATAGAAGCAAGGTTAATGTTTTCATCTTGCCTATTGACGCCTCAAGCTGGTTGGATGCCAGGGGGTGCCCTAATGCAATTGCTGATTGGAGGAAGGATGGATTCTATATTGAGTCTTCCCCTGTGAATTTTTCTACAACAAATGAACTTTGTGTTCACTGTTGTTCAGCTATCCAATGTGTCTATACTCTTATTGGATAATCTACAGGTGTTTTTCTGCTGGGGTAACACCATAGTTTAAACGTTTGCTGGTTGAGACCGCCTCCTCGGGGGGAGGGGGGTCAGGTCATATTATTTATCTGGATATGTGAGCTGCAGGGGTTGAGTGATGGTGCTAAAAAACCCTCTGCCCTTTAACTGGTTGACCTTCAGTTTTCACCTTCTCTCATGGACAAAAATATTGTTGTTTTGCTGCTGTATGTACTTTTGCATGGCCCTGTACCTGGCTAATTGTAACTTAGGCTACTGAAGGAGGTTTTTTGTATATAGCTTTCTACCCCTCAGGAAGCTTTTGGGCTAAAGCGGCTTGTGAATGTTTGGGAATTTTTTTTTAGGTAAAGACATTTTTGGCAACTGAGGTTGGTATGGTGTTTGGTTATGGGTGTAAAGCACTCAACATGCTGGGGTTGGGTGTGAGGAGGGGGGGATTAGGGGTTTGCTCTGTTGTTCTTCGGAGAGGTTTATCTGCTCATCTATTTATCACTACGCTAGCCTTGGGTTGCCTAATACCATCTTGTATATACTGTGGCTGGGAGGGCCTTGGCATTGTGGAGCCCTGGTTGTCATATAGGTCATATGAGATATTTATACTAATGGCACAAATTGTAAAGTTGATGTCCTGGAATGTCCGAGGACTGAACTCAAAATGTAAACATTCCTATGTTATTTGAGATGCAGGTTTTTCACGCTGAGTATTCCACCTACTCAAGGTGAGTGACCATTTTGGTAACTAAATCTCTGAATTAACACATCCTGCAAATTAAAACAGATCCAGGGGGGCGATGTGGTCACCTTGTTTGTAAGATATTTAATGTTCGTCTGACATTAGTGAGCCTGTATGTTCCTCTACCGTTCTTATTTAAATTGTTGGATGATATTTTTAGGAAGGTTGTTTGCTGGCGGATCTTGTGTGACTTTAATGTGGCCATGGATTCGCTGTCCTTATGGCTGGATGGTTATGCTCTCCTAGTTGTTTGGAGACATAGAAACCCTGGGATCAGGGAATTCTCTTGCCAGCTACTATCTACAGTGGTTGGACTTTACCTGATACAGGATGTAAGGTATTTGCTGCAAGCATTTTCACACCACTTTCCTATGGAGATTGGCCTGAAGCTGGGTACCTGTCTGTGGTTCAAACGTTGGAAAATTAATGCTTATTGGTTGCAGGAGGAATAAGTGAAACTGGGCTGTATGGGGACTATCAATAATTGGAAAGAAAACCATACTGCTATTTTAAATCAGTGGAAGACCTTTAAAGCTACTTTCAGAGGGGCTTATATGAAAGAGGTCAAAGACTTTTCTAGAGCCTTGGGGATAGACATAAAACAGTTGAGAGAGAAGGTAACCACAGCTGAGCATTTATATATATGTGATCCATCCCCTACTAATTTTGGTTCTTGACAGAAATATTTAGGTGCCTATCGTTTGCTGTTGGCAGAACAATCTAGTAAGAGTCAGCTGCGCCAATGGTGGCGCATTTTTGAGTTTGGGGACAAGAATGGTTGCCTTTTGGCTTTTCTGGCACGTCACTCTTTTTTTTCAAATATAAGTTTATTCAAAAGCAGGAAGGGCAAGGGCTCATAGTGTCAATAGATACATAAACAGGGTCGAGGACGCAGCCTCTTACAGCAACATAACTGAAAGCGTAACAGTGTGTTTTCCCATTTCAGGGCCATATATATAAATTATTACAGTTTGTACGTTAAATTCACCCTTGATATGGGTCTCAAATAGGTCTGGGTATCCCCATTCCTCCCGCCATTTTTCTTTTTTTAAAAAGAGAAAGGAAAAGGGAGTAATTGTAGCAGGATAATAGTAGAGATAAGAGAGGAAGAGAGAAGACAGAGAGTTAGGAGATTGAAATAGTGAGGAGGGGAAGATGTGGGGGGGGGGTGTGGGGGGGGGACACGGAGGGGGCGTTGTCCATCCATTGGTTAATGTGTATATGTCCATAAGGAGGCTGCTGTCAGTAGGTTCCCACCTACTGCTTCAATCATGGGCTTGCCAGCAGGCTTTGACCCTCCGTGGAGAATATGTATATAAGCCATTGCGACCAGGTCTTAGTGTATAGTTCAGCTTGATTACGGTCTGTAAGGATAAGATCCTCCATCTTCCTTATATCCTCTACTTTTTTTAACCACATACCCAGAGTAGGGGGTCTGGTGGTCTTCCACCGCAGGGGGATGCACGCCTTGGCTGCATCTAGGAGATGTCTAATCGGAGATTTTTTGTAAGACTTTCTAGACACGGTAGTGGCATGCAGCAAGAAGAAACCAGGGTCCGCTACAATGTGGCGTTCCGTAAATTTCTGTATTATCAGCTGTATGGACTTCCAGAACTGCTCCAGCCTCCGGCATGTCCAAAAGACATGGAGGATCGTGCCCTGTTCCTCTCCGCATCTCCAGCAGATTCCTGAGGAAGATGGAAAAAATTTACGCAATTTGTCCGGGGTGTTGTACCATCTATTTACTATTTTGTAATTAGTTTCCTGCATTTTCATGCATATGGAGGATTTAAATGTAAAGTAGAGTATGTTTTGTTTTTGCCTTGATGTAAAATTACACTGCATATCTCTTTCCCATGACCGGAGTGCGGGTGTTTGGTAGTTCTCTGATGGTGTGATCAATAGTTGATATGCTGCTGACAATGTATGAGGGAGATCACCCTCTCCTGAGCAGTATATTTCATATGTGGTCAAGGCTCTATCAAAATTTACAGGAGAGGGTAGTGTCTTGAGAAAGTGGTTAAGCTGTAGAGCTCTCCAAAAATCTAAGTGGAACTGTCCTTCCGGTCTCATCAACTCTCCTATTGAAGTCCCCTGTGCATTTGTAATGTAATGGGATGCTTGTGAGTGACCTGCTTTACGTAGGGAGCGAAATATTGGATCCGTACATCCTGGGTTAAATTCTGGGGTACCCAGTATTGGGCGTAGTGGGGAGTTAAGGGATGTAAGATGCAGTCTAGCAAAAAGAGATGAGCAGGTTCGTGTGGTAACTCCTATCAGGGGATGATGCTTCATATTCCTAGGTAATAAGTCATAGCACCAGGGAGCTCTGTCTAAGGGTACAGTACATTGGGCTTGTTCTAATTGGGTCCATAGCTTGGTGGAGCTATGTCGGTTCCAGTCAATGAGTCTGGACAAATGAACTGCTTGTTGGTATTTTCGGAGATCTGGGACTGCCAGTCCTCCATAAAGTTTGGGTAATGTTAGCTGTCGTCTGTTAATCCTAGGTCTCTTATGTGCCCAAATAAAATCCAAGAACAAAGTGTTGGTTTGGTCAAAGTAGTGGGCGGGAATTAGGATCAGAAGGGCCTGTAGGAGGTATAAGAACTTTGGCAGAATGCACATTTTAAGAATATTGCACCTACCAAACCAAGAGTGTAGCCCTGTGGTCCACGTTTTCAGTAGGGATCTGACCGTGGATAATAATGGAGGGAAATTCATGGCAAATATTTGGGACAATTTGGAGGGAATATAGGTCCCCAGATATTTCAGGGCGGTAGTAGTCCATTTAAATTTAAAACTGTTCTGCAAGGTGTTGAGGGTGCGTGGTAGGAGCCCAACACTCATGGCTTCTGATTTGTTAAAATTTATCTTTAAATTAGATATATTCCCATATGTTTTAAATTCATGAAGGAGATTGGGGAGAGAGATGGTCGGATTTGTGAGAGTGAACAGCATATCGTCCGCGTAGGCGGCTATTTTCTGCTGCGTCTCTCCCATGTTTACTCCAGAGATATCTGGATGGGCCCGAACTGTTCTCAGAAAGGGTTCCAGTGACAGGGCGAATAGAAGTGGGGATAGCGGGCACCCCTGGCGGGTACCATTCTTGATCTCAAAGGGGGCAGACAGATTCCCATTTGCCCTAACTCTTTCTGTGGGGTTGGTGTAAACTGAAGTAATCCAATTTAACATCCTAGTCCCCAGGTCTACATGTCTTAAAACTGAAGTCATGAAGTTCCAATTCACCCTGTCAAAGGCCTTCTCTGCGTCTGTACTCAGAAATATGCAGGGGGTCTTATTCTGATTGACTACGTGTACGATGTTGAGGGCTTTGATTGTATTGTCCCTGGCCTCTCTGGAGGGGACAAAGCCTACCTGATCTAGATGGATCAGGGATGGAAGGTATATTTGAAGTCTAGTTGATAATATTTTCGTAAAGACTTTAAGATCGACATTGAGAAGCGAGATTGGTCTGTAGTTCCCGCACAATGTCATATCTTTCCCTTCCTTGGCTATCACTGCGATATGGGCTGTCAATGTGTCTCTGGGGAAATGAGTGCTGGAGTCCAGTGAGTTAAAGAATTTGTGCATGGGTTCGCCCGGGGATGGTAACAAAGTTTTGTAGTATAGGGCCGTAAAGCCATCCGGGTCCGGGGCTTTCCCTAGTTTCATGGATGCAATTGCTTTTTGTATCTCTTCCATGGCAATAGGTTCTTCTAGTAACTCACTGGACTCAGCCGGTAGTTTCGCCATGTCAGCTTTAGTTATATAGTCTTCTATTTGCGACTGTGGTGCAGATTGGTGTTGTAAGTTATAAATGGAGGAGTAGAATTCCTTGAATTCATCTGCGATCGCCTGAGGTAGTGTAGTCTTTTAACCATAATGTGGGGTATGTAGTTCGCTAAGGTTTGTTCGCGTAGTGATTTGGCAAGTACTTTACCACATTTACTTCCCGATTCATATGTCACACGTTTACATTTTTGTTTGCTCGAAACTGCATTAAGTCCATGATTTTATTGCGTAAAAGCAGGATGTCTGCTTCCCCCGCCGGTGTCTGTGCGTGTTTGTGTCTCGCCTCTGCCAAGTGCAAGTCCTGCAGAAGGGTCATCTAGGCCGATCCTTTTCGTTTAATGCGTGCTCCATGCTTTATCAAAACCCTGCGGATCACCGCTTTATGTGCCTTCCAGACTATACCGGGATCGCTACCGGGAGTATAGTTGGTTTGGAAATAGCAATCGAATTCATTCTTGACGTCAGTAAGTACCTCCTCATCTTGCATGAGACTTTCATTCAGTCGCCAAGTCTTTTGTCTGTCGGTGAGGTTGTTAGTTAGGGCATAGGTCAGTAGGACAGGAGCATGGTCAGACCACATGATGGAAAGTATCTTAGAGTCTCGAAGAGCATGTAGTTGGGCATGGGGAATTAGAAAATAGTCAATTCTGGAGTATTGTTTGTAAGGATTGGAATAAAAAGTGTAGTCCCGTTCGGTTGGGTGTAGGAGTCTCCAGGCGTCAATCAATTGTGCCTTGTGTAGTGTCCTGGAAATTCGTTTCCTTCCAGTGGGGGTGATAGAGGTGGTTCCTGAGGAAGTGTCCTCAGAGGGGATCAGAGGGACGTTAAAGTCGCCTCCTACTATAAGGTGACCACTGGCGATCTCCAGCAGAGTTTCTATGGTCTTATTAATAAACCTATCTTGGTGGATGTTAGGTGTGTAGATGTTCGCCAGTGTCACTTGTGCCCCTCCTATTTCTCCCCTGAGAAACAGATATCTTCCCTCCGGGTCTGACAATAGAACTGTACATTTCCAGGGTACCCTGTTGGCTATGAGTATAGACACACCACGTGTCTTAGTAGACCCATTGGTGGAGTGGTAGACTATTGGGAAAAATCTGTTTCTCAGGATGGGGAGATTACTGTCTTTAAAATGAGTTTCTTGTATTAGAGCCAAGTCTACTCTATTGCGTTTTAGATCTTGGAGCAACATGCGCCTCTTTTCCGGCACATTTAAGCCGTTTGCATTCAATGTAAATATATTCACCGCCTCCATGTTTCCCTGAGTTTAGATAGACAGGGGGTGGGGAGAACTAAGAGCGTGGGGGTAAGATTAGGTGGGGTAGATGTAGGGTAGGATAGTCAGTTGAGAAAAGAAAGAATCTAGAGTCTAAGAAGTACCAGTAAAGTACAGTTAGTTGTTCTAAAAGAAACGCACAATAGTGCTATGACGCTCACCAGAGTAGCTCTGGTAACTGAGCGTTGGCCTATTTGGGGTTGTGGAAAACAATAACCAGCGAGGAGTCTACCTGCCACCCCTCTCCATACCTGTGTATGGCTGCATATGACTCAGTAAATGTGTTGACGGATTTTGTGCAGGATATTATGAGGCAGAAACCAATTTTCATATAAACAAGGAATATATATATATTGTGGATATTGTGGAAGAGATAAAAGGAAATCGATTATAAAATAAAAAACAAGAAAGAAAAAAAAAACCCATTGTGTGCAAGGTCAGTGTGTCTCTAGTCAGTACACTTTATATAGTCAAACGCATAATAGCAAAAACATATTTTCTATCCCTGCATGGTTGCTTAAACCAAAAACTTAAACTTGTAAGCCCACTAGTATACGTCGTTTGCGGACCAATCCCCGGTTCCCGAATAGGGGTGGTGGGGAGGGTTTCCACTTATAGGCTTAGGAGAAGGGGAGAGGCCGCAAACTGTCTAGCCAAGCTAATGATCTCCCGTGTGTCCAAATACATTCCCCTCCCTTCTTATCTACCAGACGTGATAAACATGGGTCTTGCACTTGCTAAGTCCTATTGTTTAAATCCATATACTTCTCCCATATCTATGTGCTGACTTGTAAGTGAAGCCGGTGAACTCCGTCCAGAATTACCCCCCCTCCCTCGTCACTCACCAGCCTCCTCCGATTCCAGTATTATGTCCATATTAGAGTCAGAGGTAGGGAGGCACCCCAACAACATTCGTCCCTGGGGGTATCAATGCGTCCTTAATTCCGGCATTTGTGTGTCGCAGATCAAGCCTAGCATTTCCTATGGCAAGGTGTCTGTGAGTTTGCTGCCCATAAGATTCCTCTGCCTCTACTTGTGGCCGGCTGCATGTGTATGTCTGTGTTGCCTAGTTCTTGATCTTCTTCGGGAGATCAAGTGTAGTATAGTCCCAGATTACCTGTGTTTCCGGTTTGGCGCCGAGTCGCCTGTAGCCCTCTGTTTGTGTGACGCATCTGGGGACCCTGCAAGGAGGGTAGGGTACCTTCGTTCCCCTGGGAAGGTGGTAGTGTGCTCACATCATGCTCGAGACAGGAGACGCTCAGAGTGTTAGAGTGTGACGTATAGGGGGGAGTTCGCACCGAGGTGCAGTCTGGACAGCTTCCTACAGGGGGACAGCAGCAATCCATACATTACAAAGCTACCCTTATTGGTGTGTGGGACTCAGTCAACCGAGCAGGGATACAGAAAAAACAAAATGGTAAAAAATAAAGGAAACCATGAAACTGACTATAAACTAATGCCTGATCTTTGGAGGTTCTTTATGTTCACGCTTCCCGAGAGTCCTCAGCTGATACTGTGCGGGTTCTCCTACGTGATCTCTGCTGGCGTGGGTGTTAATAATTCCTTTGGGTGTTGGGTCCCGAGCGTGTCGACATCCTGGGGATGAAGGCTAGCCAGTCTGGGACTTGGATCGGTTCTGTGCCCAGGAATTCAAAGAAAGCTGGCAAGTCCGCGGGCGAGCGTATGGTGAAAGATGATGCTCCGTTTCGGAATGTTACCGCCAAGGGGTATCCCCAGCAGTACGTGCGTCCCTGTCTCTTGGCCAGTTCTAGCGCCGGTTTCAGTAAGGCTCTCCGTAATAGCGTGGCTCTCGGCAGATCCAGGAGTATCTTGATTATTGCACCATCGAACTCCACTTCTCCTTGTTCTTTTTGCGTGTATTTGTGGATTCTGCAAAGCACGTCCCGCGGTCTCTCTGGGTCCTGTGATCTAGGCCCGAGAGTCCTGTGTACCCGGTCCAGCTCCAGCTGTGGTGGGACGGTGCCTAGGACTTTGTGGAAGATGGCTGTAACCGACGCCGCTAGGTCCTCTGAGCCTGTAGCTTCTGGAATGCCCCGCAGCCGCAGGTTGTTGCGGCGGCTGCGGTCCTCCAGGTCCTCCGCATGCAGCTGTAAATCGATGGTCTGCGAGGTTTGTGACTCCTGCAGGCGCTCCATGGCCAGGACTCGTTGTGTAAGAGACGAGATCATCGAGTCGCCATTGTCTACTCGTTCTGTGAGGTCCTGTAGCTCAGTTCTCAGTTCCTGGATGTCCCGAGCGTGAGCCTCTTCCACCCTCAAGATAAGGGACTCCATGTCTGCTCGTGAGGGTAAGGCCTCAATGTCAGCCTTCGTGGGGAGGGCCTGTAGTATGCTCCGGAGATCATCTGGGATGCCACTCTGACCTTGGGACGATCCTGCCATGTCTTCCTGGAAGACTGCTGGTGTCGTGAACGAAAAGTCCTGTGCTGGAGAGTCGTGAGAAGGTGTTGGTAAGTCCGTTTCTGGCCTAGGGCCTACACGTGGAGCTGTTGCAATGGCGCCTGGTGAGATTGCCAGTGAATCTTTAAAATATCGTTTGATGCCACACCGGGGGGTTAAGGACCGAGAACCGCTGGTTGATGATCGTGTCCTGTATCGTTTGGACGATAGCATGCCTTGTTTCGCTTTGTAAATCCCGTCAGATTACAGGTTGAAGAGGGGTATAGCCAGGAGCTCTCCAAAAGTGCTTCCTCACTCGGCCATTGCTAAGCCACTCCCCTCGGCACGTCACTCTTATACCCCAATCTCTATATCGTGTATTTGTGCTCCCCAAGGGATTATAGTGGAAGATTCCGGGGATGTATTATCCACATTTGAATAGTTTTATCAAACCCTTTCTCAATCCCAGAGAGAGGTGTCTGATTCAGACATGATTTCATATCTCTCATCTATTCAACTCCCCAAACTTAGATAGAAGCTGCTATTGCCACTTATGCCTTGTTCAAGATGATCTTTTTGCCAAAGTTTCCTTATATTCTTTCTAATGCCAACATTTATAGATACAAACTACTTTTTTGATATATTAACTTGTTAATTAGTTCCTTTTTGTGGGGGCCTAAAGTACCTAAAATGTCATTGGAAATCTTATAATTACTTGTTAGTAGAGGTGGGTTGGAGTTGCCTGATCTGTGTACAGTATGTATTACTTTGCTTTGCAATTGATGTACATTCACTGGCGAATGTTTCCCCAACTAAATAATGAGGCAACAACCATGGAGGCAGCAGTATCCACCTTTATGAAACCCCCTTGAACTTCCTCTACAGAGGAGAAGTTCCTATGCCCGGAGGTATGGCCATATTAGGACTATCAACAATGATCCTTTAAATGTGCTCTAACCAAGTGTCCGATAGACTATTAGATTTAGATGCCCCTATTTGGTGTAATCCTCAATGGGGTGAGTTTTTTAAGTTGAAGTAGGGTTATTGATGGGAATGCTATCATGTTAAATATGTCCATCATAATCCATCATCTTTATGAGTCTGAAGCATTTGAGTCCTTTGAGCAGATGCAGGCTCAATGGGGTATACCAACCTCATGGCATTTTAAATACATACAACTTGAACATGCTGTGATGTGGCAATATGATCTGGGGGAGGTAACTTTTTCCAACACTAAACTGGAAGCACTTCTTTTGCGACCTGAACATAATAAACTAGTTTCTAGTTATTATTCGACCCTGACCCTAATAGATGGCAGACATTGTCACCAGACCAGAGACAGGTGGTTTGCAATCCTACCCGATTTGACTGATGAATTTTGGTCTGAAGTTCTTAATATACAGTATATGTAAATACAGTTATCTCTTTTAAGGATAAAATGATTCAGATGCGCTACTTACACGAAACATATTATACTTTGCAATGTTTATTTAAACTGGGCAAAGGGGACAAAGCTGCCTGTCACAAGTATTTGACCTCTGTGGGGTCCTTTATCCATATGGTATGGAAATGTAATATGGTGCAACCATTATGGTCCCAAGTCACCGAATCTTTGCTCTTCCATATATATGTAACCCCTTACTGTGTCACCTGGGGGTAATAGAAGATGATTTAATGGATAATGCTATGAAAACTTTTTTGATATTTCTGTTTTTTTTATGTAAGAAAATTGGTAGTACTGAATTGGACAAACACACATGTCCTTAGTTTGGCAGCATGGAAAAAATTGGTTAATTCAGATATTCCTCTATATAAGATGACCTATGAGGCTAGGGGATGTCAAAAACAGGTTTATTAAATTTGGTCCTGATGGGTTGGATACGGTTGCCGAATGTCACTAGAGGGCTCACCTTACGGTACTATGTGATATCCTCATGCAAACAGTATACAGTATTTTGCTAATGTTATTGATGGAGTTGCATTAAACAGAGCATCAGTGAGGTGTGTGGGTAAGGATATAAGATAGGTATTAGTTCACTCTGGTATATATCTTTTTTGAGATTCTAGATCAGGGGTAGGCAACCTGGGGCACTCCAGCTGTTGCAGAACTACAAATCCCTCTGGGAGTAATTGTAACTGCCAGCCTTGCAATGCCTCATGGGAATTATAGTTCCACAAGGCTGGAGGGCCCCAGGTTGCCTACCCCTGTTCTAGATGTTAGAATTGTTTGTAAAGTTTTAATATATATAAACTCATGCAACTATGTCAACCGTAAAATTTGATAGCAGATTTGGTTCTTTTTCTTCATGTTTTCGGGAACCTCTAAAAGTACTAGGTGATTTTTATTGTTTGAATGTGTACTGACCTTGTTGGAAGATACAACTTTGTTGCACCATTATGCTACATATGTATTGTTTGTTGTACATTAATTGCATATGGCAATGAAAACCTTTTAAAAAAGCTTGGAGAGTTCCACTTCTGTCCTGGTCTATAGGAAAAGGGACTGTATTTTTTTTATAATTGACAATTTTTATTAAGCTTCCAAGTATACAATACAATTGTTGAAAGTAACATTGCATGTGGAAAAACAAAAAAAAAAAGGAGGCAATAAAAGCATAGTATTCATAACAAATTTCTCTAAAAAGAAAAAAAAAAGGGAGAGCAGACCGTAGAAAACTAGACTGTCTTATGAAAATTGTTTGGTCCATTCTTCTCAAAGAGGAAATAAGAGAGAAGAGAGAGAAGAAAAGCAAGAAAGGGGAAGAGAAAGAGGTAAACAGAAAAAAAAGAGAAAAAAGGGTCCATACATTAGGGCTCATCTCTCCAGGGCTCCAGGTGTGTACAATTGTTCAAGGCGGGGAGGGTCTCATGGAATCGCGGGGGGGGTTCCAGTCTCCTGTGCCATGGCTCCCATGTGGCTGTATGTCTGTCTACTTTACCTGTGAGTCTGGCTGTCATGGATTCCATAATCTCTACATCTTTAATTCTGGTATACAGATCAAATAATGACGGAGGGTTTCGGCGTTTCCAGTGTAAGGATATTAGACATCTGGCTGCTGTAAGTATTTGCGTTGCTAGCTTTTTGGCTAGTCCGGGAAGTATGGCAGGAGGGAGGCCCAGTAAGAAAAATTTAGGAGAGAGAGGGATATCTACCTTGAATAGCCACTGGAGGAGGTCCCGAACTGCCCGCCAGTAGGGCTGGAGGGAGGAACAGCTCCAATAGATGTGATATAGCGTGCCCCAGTCTCAATGACACCTCCAGCAGCGATCCGAGGCCGACGGGTATATGGCCTGCAGACGTGAAGGGGTAAGGTACCAATGAAGAAGCACCTTGTAGGAGTTTTCTTTATAAAGTGTGCATATAGAGCTCCTGGCTGCCGATCCCCATACAATGGCCCATTGTTCAGGTGTTAGTTCCTCCCCAAGTTGTTCCTCCCATCTACACATGTATTTATGTTTCCCCCTAATGAGCATGTCATATGAGTTTATGATTTTATATATGTCTGAAGTCAGACCTTTCTGCGTGGGGCCTGAAAGAACTAAACATTCAAATGGGGATGGCTTGGAAAATTGGAGGGTAGGGGAGATGGTGAGTGCATAATGCCATATCTAGTGGTAGCCAAAAAAGGCACTGAGGGGGGAGCTCATATTTGGCTCTGAGTTTGTCAAAGGGTAGCAAGATCCTAGACACCAAGTGTCCATAATGAAAGAGTTGTCTTTGCAGCCATGGGGAGATCATCTGAGAGGTTAAGCTGTCAGGTAATTTATGGTTATAGAGGAAGGCCGTTACCAAAGAGGCCTTAGATTGTAGGGGGGTACCATGGTTTAGCCGCCTCCAGTGCGTAGGAGATGCATAATGTGTAATAGGGCAGAGGATGGAATATTGGCATTGGAGTTCCACAATAAATTGTTCGGGTGGATGGGCGCCAGCCCTATTTTTTCTAACTGGGTCCAGCGATTATAGGCCGGAAGGGTAACCCAAGAAGCTATGGCTCTCAGTTGTGCAGCATAGTAATAGCGCTGAAGGTGCGGAAAGGCCAAACCCTCTGGAAGCAAACATTACAGAGCGGGCTATTCGATGTTGTTTGTAGTTCCATGTAAAATTTAAAATTAAAATTTAAAATTTTTGGAGTTTTGTGAAATGGGCCGATGGAATAGGTACTGGGAGAGTCATAAAACAGTACAGGAGTTTAGGTAGTATGTTCATTTTGATCGAAGCGATGCGACCAAACCAAGACATCGGATAGTGTCTCCATTTGGTCAGAAGGGATCGGATGGATGTGAATAGAGGTCCAAAGTTTGCGTTATATAAGCATTCATATTGAGGCGTAAGGTGTACCCCCAAGTATTTAATGGACTGTGATTTCCATGCATATGGAAAGTTTCCTGACAGGCGGTGTACTTCCGCTGAAGGTAGATTAAGCGGGAGGGCTTACGATTTAGTCGGGTTAACCTTATAGCCCGACAGGGATCCATAGTCCTGCAACAGTTTATGGAGGTTAGGGAGAGTAGTGTGTGGCTGTGTCAGGGTCAAAAGGACATCATCCGCAAACAGTGAAATTTTTAATTCGCGACCCCTAACCATTACACCCTTAATATTGGGGTCCTGCCGGATCTGGGACTGTATTTTTTAAGGACCTGCAAAGCACGGTCAGAGAGAACCCAAACTTATGACAGCTGAGTTCACCAAGGAGCAGAGTCTTAAGATTGGCAGTGTTCTCTAGAGCTTCTGATGGGATGGTGGAGATGGGTTGACTACTTACTGCACCCAGATCGCTACCCTAGTTTACAACTAGCCAAAGCAAGGTGAGTGAGAAGCTCCGATCATTGGAATGATGAGTTGTGGATCAGTACTGCAGAAGAGCTACAAGGGACTGAGTACAGCGCAGCATTCAGGGGTCTCAGGGAACTGGAGATTGTATGATGTAAAGGGTTTCCAGGGACAAGTAAGAGAGTGCACAGCTGAAATTCCAAGGACAGGGTATTACTAAGCCTGCAGGATTTCAAGGGATACGTAAACAAAGTACACAGCAGAACTTCCAGGGACTAGGAGTTACAAATTACAGGACTCAGCACCACATGGAAAAATGTTGCTCAGGCAAACATGGCTGATCTGAGCACAGCCTACCCAGAGTCACTAATCGCCAGACTGGGCAGGAACTGGTCCTATATCAGACAGAGTGTGGAATTGGGCGGTACCTAAGGCTTCCAAACCAGTGCATGATTCAGGAGAGAACAAACCATAGTCAATGGGATCACAGGTAATATTTCAGCTTTGCAGCCACAGCAAGGTAGGACAAGTCCACCTGACTAAAGGACTTTTAGGAAACAGATCCACTTTACAGTTGATCTGTGGGAGTACTTTGGACTGCACAAGGTCTGAGGGAGGGTATCACCATCTCCTGGAACCTGTACCTAAATCTATAAATGTTTTGCCTGTGAAAGTAAGTTAAATAGAAAAGTGGTTGTGCCATGAGGCCTTGGGCCACTCACAACCAGGCAAACCTTAATAGGTCACCCATGTGCTGGCAAGAATCCCAGCTACATGGGGGCCATGTCTGTGTTAACAGAATTTTACTGCTACTTAAAGTTGCCCTGTGTTGGCAGCAAGCTGGAGATCCACATCACACAGAGGAAAACAGTCCAAATGTACAACACACCTTCTGCATGGTGCTCCAATCAACAATGCTGCTCACTCTTCAAGGGCCGCGTTAGACCACTAGAGATTTGGGCCTCTGCTCTCTGTTTGAGAGCAGAGCAGCCAGCACTGGGCAACTTGGAATAGTAATAAATAACTTTTAACACATTAAAAACACACACAAGTTCTTTACTTGCTATGCAGCCTGACATCTTGTTTTTTTCCCCCTAAGAAAATAACAGCACCGTTAACAGGTATCGCTGGGATGATGAGAGTGGGATATAATTTAATTACATACCCATTGATTATTTTATTCCCTGATGGTTTTATAAACTGAAAGGTGTGCATTAATTCTGCCTTTTATTGTAGTAGTACTTCTCTGACTGTTTGTGTAAATGCATGGTTTTGTCGGAGAACGGTAGGAGAAATGATCTAATAATAGTATTGTTATGCTTACCTTTGACAAGTTATGGTTTACTAAATGGCTGGGAAATTCAAAGAAAAAAATTAAGGCTTACAAGCAAACAATTTTCTCACTGTTACCTAAGAAAGGGGCTGAGAGACATCTGTTGGGGAATAAATTTATGCAGAATTCTACCAGGGATTGTTGCTTATCTGGGTATTAAAAGCCGATTCTAGACAAATTGTAAAGAGAAGCTATTGAATGCACAAAAGGTACAGAGCTTACCTTTCCAGGGCTTCCATTCCTTCTGTAGGATTAGCTGTATCACACCAGGACATCCAATTACTTCAAGGATTTGTATAGGCATGACCCCAATTTGCCACCAAGCCTCCCTCTCTCTTTTTAGAGCATGTCCCAGCATTGCTTTTTATTTTACTTGTACCTGTAGTCGGAAATAGCTTTTATCACCCCCTGTATGTCATCAACATGCTTGCAAAATTCCCGCAGGGGCAGGTTGCTATTGCCAAAGACATACCCCAAAAACAACATCTTCTAGGGGTGCTTTATCTACACAGTGTGCATGCAGGCTCTTGAGAGTCAAGGCAGTAACACTGTTTGGGGTAATTTGGGGTAAACAATAATTGGGGTAATTTCTATTTTGCAGACTGAGTGGAGAGAAGATCACCTCCAACACTACTGTAAGGGATCTGCTGCCCGTTACTGTCTGTAATTGTGGATAACTGAGATGACTAATATCACAGAGTTACATATTATTATGTATATGCACTTCCTGTCTTTGGGAGGCTGGGCTGGAAACCCCAGAGGAAGGAAGTAAAGAGAGAGGTTTTGCTATCACTGATATGTCCTGCTATGGAGCAGCTATTACTGATCCAGACCAGAAGCAGGGATTATTAAGCAAGCATTTCTATGTTTTTTAGTTTACTATTGTTGCTCATAGCTTCTGGGTGCATGTATATATATATATATATATATATATACTGTATATATATATATATATATATATATATATATATATATATATATATATATATACTGTATATATATATATACTGTATATATATATATATATATATATATATATATATATGCTGGTGACAGTATATCTATTCCCTTTTTGTTATCGCCCTATACCAGATAACTGAGTCTGATACGGTGTGCATGTGTAGTGGTCACCTTGTTTGTTAGTATGTGAACCTGTCTATTGCAATAGGGTTTAAACTCAGCTCCTGTTATTTTAGTTAAACCTTACTCATATGGTCTGGGATTCTATAGCTAATTTTAGTTTAGGGCTCAATAATCAGCATTGATTCCAGCCACGTTAGGCATTTAATGGTCCATTGGTAATTAGAGGTTTGGTTGCATAGCAGATTAGACACTACTAGGGACTGAGACACAAAGTAGATAGGTTGACTCCGGGTTCCAGTATCATACCACGGATTCTGCATGTTAGAAGTTGCGTTCCAGTCTTGATGGACAACATTTGGTGGATCTCCCCATCACCGCTCATCTTGTCTTCAGGTTTCTGATACCAAGATGAATTCTACATCGCCGAATGCTGCATCGCAATCATCTTCAGGGACCCCTGCAACTGCATTTTGCTGTAACATTCATCTGGAGGTATCTTTATTAATAACACTATATAACCTGGGTATATGTGCACAATTCCACCAGGACTCTTGTTGGGCCCTTTGCTCATAATACCTGTTTGTACACTGGATGTATAAACTAATATTAATATTTCATTACCGTATAAAAAATTTGTATTACAGTATTTCCATACTGGTGTGCATCTATATTGTTATGGTTATTGCTATATGCTGGCTGCAGTAGTTCCTCTACCCCCAATTACTTTGATTCTAGAAAGTCCCTAGTTTTTTCTTCTTTTGTTCAATTAAATGCAGAAGGACAGAGAGTCAGAGATAGGTGGAATTCCGTAGTCCAGCAGGATAGAACCCAGGCATGGCTGACAATACTGCTTGGGATTTCAATCAGAGGCAGCATTGTCAGCCAACAACTCCAGAGCTGACTGCTGGTTTGACAGGTATTTTAAACAGACACTTGTGCATGAATTGAAAAGATGTACTGCATTTGTTTTTGTTACCCAACATACACTTTAAAACAAAGTTGTGCTTTGATCATTAAGGGCAAAGCAAATGATCGCTCCTAATGCCCCCCTCCTCAGCATGAAATATTACTCTTCCCTTAGTTCATCCACCTTTCCATTCAATTTCTGAATAAAATACTTTGAGGGGAATTTATCGAAATGGAAGTAGCTAGAATCTGGAACTGCTGTGCATGGTAACCAATCAACTTTAATCTTTCATTTTCCAAGCTTTAAGTGTTACTAAACCCAGGACCCTGCATACACCATATCTGGTCTCCCACAGTACACAGAACATGAAAATGCAATTATTTTTAGTAAATATAAACCGCTAAATAACTTTTCTCATCTGCAGTATATAGCAGTCTTGTGACTTCTATCAGAGCCTGGTTAACGCTTGTAGGAGGTGTTTTCATACTGCACTGGCTGTCCTATCAAGATGCAGGACCCCTGACCCTCAGTCTGGACAGTTCTGATTGGCCCTGTGCAGATCACATGCACTCTCCCAAGAAAAAAAAATACTCTCTGGCAATACACACCAAACTGAGCATGTGCAGCCTGACTCCAGTAACTCTATCTTATCCGGACATGTTTTGGAGACAGTGCAAGAAGGGAACGATCTGTGCATACATGATCAAACAGCCTTTTTACACAATGCAGAGGATTAACCCTTTAGGTTTCACAGAGAGTATAACAAGCATGCTTTAGACCGATTTTACTGTTGTGGGTTTAGTAACACTTCAACTAAACAAGCTGAACATAGAAGCTGATTGGCTGCCATGCACAGCTGCTCTAGATTCTGTCTGCATCAGTGTTAATTGCCCTCCATGGTACTTCTGGTTATGGTATCCAAAATGCAGTGTAGCTTTGCATAAATGAGTGGAGCCAACAACCTATGTTGTCACTTCACTAAAATAGTTTTTCCTGCTTATCAAGAGCAAATTATCATGCATTCCCTTCTTGATGTCAGGAATTGAATCACCTTCTGCTGGCACTGTGGTTCCCAGACCTGTAGATTGTAGTTCTGGTGCCCACCAGCGGGTGTCTCCCAGCAGTTCCTGGCAATTACCGTATATACTCGAGTATAAGTCGTTCTGAGTATAAGTCGAGGCCCTAATTTACCACAAAAAAAATGGGAAAAACTTAGTGACCCGAGTATAAGACGAGGGTGAGAAATGCACAGCTACTGTAAGTGGAAAAGAGGGTCAACAATGCCCATTTGCAAGTGGAAAAGAGGGTCAACAATGCCCATTTGCAGCCTCACTGTGCCCATTTGCAGCCATAGGTCCCCCGAACTTCAAACTCGGTAGTTAAGGGTTCCTAGATGCCCCCTAGCTGCAGCCAAAATGTGGGGTCTCTGAATGACATTGCTGCAGATGGACACAGTTGACCGACTTTGGGGCCTCGTATCTTGGGACCACTTAGTGTTAGGAACCCCAAATTTGCTGTGCAAACCCAGTGGAATGAGCCCCATAAAATATCCAAAGCTGGGGTTTCTAGCACCAAGTGTTCCCGAGACACAGGGCCCCAAACATCGGTTCAGAAAAGCACTTTTCTGCAGCAGAGAATGACATTTTCTGAACCGGGTTTGGGGCCCATATCTCGGGGCCACTTCATCCTAGGGACCCTAGCTTTGGATATGTTATGGTACCTGTTCCTCTGGGTTTGCACACCAAATTTGGGGTTCCTAGCACTAAGTGGCCCTGAGATACGGGGCCCCAAATTCAGTTCAGAAAATGTCAAGCACTTTTCTGCATCAGAGAATGACATTTTCCGAACCGATTTTGGGGCCCCGTATCTCGGGACCACAAGTGTTCCCGAGACACAGGGCCCCAAACATCGGTTCAGAAAAGCACTTTTCTGCAGCAGAGAATGACATTTTCTGAACCGGGTTTGGGGCCCATATCTCGGGGCCACTTCATCAAAGGAACCCCAGCTTAGAATATGTTGTGGTACCAGTACCACTGGGTTTGCACACCAAATTTGGGGTTCCTAGCATAAAGTGGCCCTGAGATATGGGGCCCCAAAGTTGGTTCGGAAAATGAAATTTTTTGCTGCAGAAAAGTGCTTGACTGGAGTATAAGTCGAGGGGGGCACTTTCAGCACAAAAAAAATGTGCTGAAAAACTCGACTTATACTCGAGTATATATGGTAGTCATCACCTGATGCTGGCTTCTGGGAGGGTATTTAGTCCCTCCTCTGCTACTCCATCTTGCCTCTTTGTTCATCCTGTATGCCCCTTGCTCTGTGCTCCTCGTGACCTGTTACTCTGTTCCTGATCCTTCTCCTGCCTGCTTGAGCCTGCTCCCGTGTACACTGACTGATCCTTCATGCATGGCTCTGTTACTGACTACACCTCTTCAGTCTTACCCTGCCTTCTGTATATGTATTGTATTATAGTTAGTTTCTAGTTAGGTGTTCTGTCACTTAGTTGGTTTGCTAGTTAGGTATTTTATCATTTGATTATGGTTCACTGATATCTTCATGTTTGCTGTGTATTTGGTTTGCAGGTGTTTGGATAAGGTTTTGTTTCACTGGTAATAAACTTAACAGCAGGGGAAAAAAAATCGTTTCTGATCCCCAGAAGGCAATCAGATGTTCCCTGGATCAACAATCTCTGTTATTATTAATTATAACTATTAAAGAAGAGCTCCAGTCTTTTGTGTAAAAATTAAAAGTCAACAGCTACAAAAACTGTAGCTGCTGATTTTTAATAAACAGCCACTCACCTGTCCCAGGATCCAGCGATGTGTTCATCCGAGCGGTTTTCCCCTCCTGTTGTCTCTCCCAAGGATCTTAATTGTGGGCACTCGGCTGTGACAGCTTGCGGCTTTAAAGTCGGGTGCCCTCTGTGCATCTGCAGGCTGTGCATGCGTGAGCCACACTGAGCATTATGAATGTTCCCACAGTGTTCTGAGACCTGTCATGTGTCCCAGAAGACTGCTGGGGGGGGGCTTCTGCTTCCGATCGTCTAGGCGGTTGGAGCGGGTACCTGTCAAAACCAGATCCCCCCACCCCCCAAAAGTGACATTTCACAAACAGGGGCGTGGGAGGAGGCCCTAAAACGGAGCTTCCCCTTTTGCGTGGAGCTTTGCTTTAATATCCAGTTATTTTATTTTTTTGCGTTTGGGAGCGTATCCAGTTTTTTTAAAAAAAGGATATACAGAGCTGGCCAGAACTTGTAGTTCCTGAGGGAGTTTATTCCACATTTTCACAGCTCTTAGGCTCCGTTCACACTAGGGGCGGCACGACCTGCACACGACTGCCACGGCGACTTGCAAAACGACTTCTGTATAGAAGTCTATGCAAGTCGCCTCAAGTCGCCCCCTTGCGTCGCTCCGATTAGAACGGTTCCATTGTACAGAACGGGAGGCGACTTGTCAGGCGGCTAGGTCGCCTGACAAGTCGCCCCTGTGTGAACCGGCTCTTACTATGAAGACGCCTTTCAGTATGTGAAGGCTAAATCTCTTTTCCTCCAGACGTAAAGAGTGCCCCCTTGTCCTCTGTAATAGTCTGAAAGTGAATAACTCTACACCAAGTTCACTATATGGACCACCTAATGTATTTATACATGGTGATCATATCCCCCCCGAGTACTGAGAGCCTTGAGCATAAAGCCTCGTATTTTAATACAAGATCATCAATGCAGTTTGTGATAATGTTCTGAAATCACTGAATATTGGTATAGACCACCACACAAAAGCTGTAGTCAGGTCAACCCCTTCTCTTTTGAAAACATTTTCAATATGGATAATTACTGTAATTATGGTCTCTTTTATGAAGCCCTTAGGACATCCCCAATTGTGAAAAGTGCAGCCGTTCCTAATTAAAAATATGAAACACTATCAGTCCAGGCATACATGGATAAAAGAAAACAATTAGTCATTTTCAAAGAGGGATTGTTGTCAGAAGGGCAATATTATATGGATGTTAGCATGTAATGTGACCAGCAGAGCGTGGTGGGATAGACCTCTGGCTAAGTACTCTGATGTGAGAAAATGACAGTCAGCTACAATTTACTAGTGTTTAATCAATGCAACACAGCATGGGGCAGGTGTATCAGGGGTACTTTTGTCTATTAGAATGATATAGGGACCATTCATCCATCACATCTAGACAATTTAATAGAATCTTGTGGGTTGGGGAACAGGAGAATAGCCTGAACATTATATATATTTTATTTAGAGGCTTTATTTTTTATAGTGTGGACCATGTACTGTTATATCATGGTGCAAGAGCTTTAAGGAAACACATGTGGTAAGAAACAAGGGAGCTGTCATTGCTGATTTGATTTTTAAAGATATAGATTTCAGGGCCATCATCCCGGCTTTGCTACTTCTGAGTCAATGACCTGGAACAAGCAAGAGGCAAGGGAGTGATGAATTATTTTTTTCGGCTTTTCTGGTTGCATGCTTGTTCCAGGTAAAAGCTGAAGTTTAGCTAAAAAAATATAATTTTCTCTATAGCTTTAGTTACCTAACTTATCTATACTGAAGTATTCCTACGATGTGCAGGCAGCTGGATTCTGTAGAAATCTTCACTGCTGGGGCTGCCCTGTCCTCTTCCTGGTGATGATCTTCTGAAACGATGGGGGTTAACAGATTCCTGTATGCAGGCTCAGCTGCACTAAAGATAATTTGACAGGGACACGCCCCCTGCTGCCCTCTCCTCCAACGAGAAAAGTTCTTCCACTGATTACACTGACTGTGATAGGAACTTTAAATGGGGGAGAAAATCTTGTGACTGATCAGAACCTCCCCCGTTCACAGATTGTATTACAGTGTAATCAGTGAACTTTTTGGTTTTAGGTGTATTACTGCTTTAACAGCTTTGGATCTCCAGGCTAAAGATAATTTGACAGGGACACGCCCCCTCCTGCCCTCTCCTCCAATGAGAAAAGTTTGTCCATGGATTACACTGACTGTGATAGGATCTTTAAATGGGGGAGAGAATCCTGTGCCTGATCAGACTCTAACCCATTCACAGGACTAATTACAGGCAGTGTAATCAGTGAAAGAACTTTTCTCATTGGAGGGGAGCACAGAAGGGGGTGTGTCCCTGTCAAATTATCTTTAGTGCAGCTGAGCCTGGAGATCCAAAGCTGTTAAAGCGCTAAAACACTCAAACCCAAAAATATAATATATTGCAGCTTACCAATCATTTATGTGGTGGCTGCATTCATTTTTTTTATTATTTTTTCTCCTGTTTTTACCTTATCATCTGGCCAATAACACACCTCCTGTATTAGAGTACCCCACTCTGGATGAATGACCACAGGGGACACCTTGGCACCTTTGGACAGCAGCATTGCCAGTCAGGGAGGAGGGGAGTGTTAGATGAACTTGCAGATTTAGAAACACTTTTTTTAGGGGGGGGGGGGTGGCACCTCCCTTCCCGCTCACACGCTGTCTGCTGGTTGGTCCAGCACTTAGCCCATTTAATTGGGGGGCGGCGGGCATCGGACAGCGGCTCCTGCGTCCTCTCCATCACAGCGGCTTTCGACGTGCGTCTCCTCCCCTCCTCCTAGGTGTCCAGTAGGATCGCCTGTCCTTTCAGCCAATCGGGTGATGGGTCTCAAGACCCACTTCCTGATTGGCCGGGAAGAGGATCAGTGTTACAATAGCGAATATTCATTCGCTATTGTAACACACCTGGGTGGGCTTGGTTCGCGGTGCTTGCGCCCCAAGCCCACCTTATTTTGAAGCCTATTAGAGTCTCTGGCTCTAATCAGATGCTTCAAAACCCCACCCCCCTCCCATTGGAATTCCTGCATCCAGCGTCCTGCATGGGGGCTGGACGCATGAATGGGGGGGGGGTGCCCTTAATAGACGGGCCGCCCCTGACTAACACATTGAAGCCAAACTCCAGCTAATATTTTTATAATCAGTTACAGCAAACAGCTGTTTTTCCTTTTTGGGATAAAGATTTCACATAATTACATAAAAGTTAATCATTGTAAGCACCCCTGTCAGTGTTGAATGGCTTGTCTCATCTGTGCAACTTGACAGATCTGCACGAGAGCTTGTTCTTTTGAACAATGTTTGCTTTTGGGTTGATTAACGCTTTAACTCCCACAGCCTGGGGGAGATCACTAGAACCAGGTCCAAAAAAGGAGGAAATAACATTAAAAACAGTATTTTAGGAAAAAAGAATGGCAATTGTTTATGGCACACTGCTCTATAGCAAACGAAATGTCATTCAGTCTGGGGTTAGATCTACATTACAGCTGGCTGGTACGCTCTATACTAGCTCTTATCTTTTACAATAAACATACAGAGCTGGTGTCTATTGCAGCTTTTCCTATCACACAGTAGTTGCTGTCCTTGGTGCTGAAACATAATACCAGACCAAGTCTATGGGGCTTGCAGTCAATGTATGTTGCTGTTATGCCATTGACTTGTAGTTTTCATGATGATACGTAAAGTATCATCATGAAAAGGAGTATAATGTTAAGGTCCATTTCCACTGTCCTTCCTCTTGACCTTCAGTCCATCCCTTTGCCACTTGGATATGACCCTCATCGTTTCAACTATGCTATGACTAAGGCCTGGCGGCCAAAACACGTTGGTGTATTCATGCTGTACTAACCATTTAGCTACTGAACTTTACCACATTTGGATGACACCGAGTTACTGATGGGATCTTACTTTTGGATGCTTTCGTGGAGTCACTATCAGCCTGAACAATGTTTTTCCAACTCCTATATGGACCTTGCTCTAAATGAGGCTTATCTGTTTTTATGAATAGCGATCATGTAACCTGTGCAGTATGGAGGGGACCCCAGTTCAAGAGTATTTTTTGTTCTAACCCAGAGTACAACTTTAAAAAGAATTCCAAACCATATGCGTATATATTCCCGAACATGCACACTGTAACCCTAACATCTTTATAATTTTTATCTTTTTTCATAAAAAATACCAAAAAAATACCATTTTAGAGTTTCAACTTTTTTTAGAGTGACACTTACCCATTGCCCTACAACACAGTGGTGCTATTGTCACCTGGCCAGGTGTACTCCTTATGGTTGGCTTCGAGCCGGCATGCAGACACATAGTGCGTTTACTGATAGAAGGAAGGAAGTTAACCTGCTAACCTTCTACGAGGAAGTGAAAAGTCACCCGGACAAAGGTAGGCCTGTGGATGTTGTGTGTCTGGATTTTGCAAAAGCATTTGATACAGTCCCCCACAAAAGCTTAATCTACAAACCTGAGGTCTGTAGGTATGGACCATAGGGTTTGTTCTTGGATACTAAAAAGGCCAAGGGGGCATGTCCAAAGGGTGGTGATAAATAGCGTCTACTCATAATGGTCTAGAGTGGTAAGTGGGGTACCCCAAGGCTCTGTCCTGGGACCAACTGTGTTAAATTTATTTATAAAGGATATAGAGAATGGGATAAATAGCTCAATCTCAGTGTTTGCTGACAACACAAAAATGAGTAGGGCAATAACAACACAGCAGGATATAGAAACCCTACAAGAGGACCTATATAAATTAACGGAGTGGGCAACTAGATGGCAAATGAGGTTTAACGTTGAAAAATGTAAAGTAAAAACATAAACGTAAGTTACTCACTGGGGGGGGGGGGGGAACTCTGGGGGATTCCAGGATGGAGGAGGATCTGGGTTTCCTAGTAGAAGACAGACTGAGTAATATAACTTTACTTGCTTCTTACATTGTTTTTTACATCTTTTATCTTGTGATCACAAAGAAAATTACTTTTTTTGTACACATCTATCATTGATGTTTTGTACTTCTAAAAATAAATCTCCTCATTTTTTGACCTGCACCATATGGAGCCTTCCCATTTTTTTCTCATTTCGGTTTGATCAAGTTTATTCCTCCCATTCACCACCGGTCTCCAGAGGACCTTTCCATTAGGTGGAGGTCACATTCTTGCCTGGAGAAATAGCCGAGCCCTGGGTCCTTTTCTTAATACATATTGCTGACAAGTGGACCTACCTCCTCTGGAGCGACCATCTTCCAGGTTTCTGCTACACCAAAGCCGGCATACCTTTGGATTCCGAGGTGTTCGGCCTATACGAGCCTGATTGACTCAGTGCCGCTGGTAAGCGAGTCCAACTTGTCTGGTAAGAGTAGCCATTCACATCTTCATAACAGAGGAGCTTCTTGTCTCACAGCTACATTCACTTTGTTGCAACACCACCAGCCTTGATAGAGGATTCACCTGTTCACTTAATTTGATGGACACACTTTTTTCAGGAAACTCATGTATTTGATGTATTTTTGAATTTCTTTTTCACAGATTTGCCCTTTTTATATGTGAACATCGGACCTATGTTTTCATCACATGTATATATGTTGTATACCCCAATAATTTCAGTAATTCACTGTTATAATATTGTTTCATGTTCAGCGCTACACTTTGTTTTTCACATTCGGCTAGGACTTTGTTTTAGGCCCCATTCACATCTGAGCGTTTTGTAGCTTGAAGCCTGAAGCTCCAAAACGCTGGAGGGGAAAAAATCAATTATTCTCTATGGAGATGGTTCACATCTCCACTCCAAAACGCTTGAAGCCAGAAGCTCCAAAAACGCCTGAAGCTCAAACAAGTTCTCGAACTTTTTTTTTTTTAGGCAGATTTGGGCATTTTCCTGCTTTTTACATTGGTGACCTTTTGACCTGCACAAAATCGCCGTAAAAATGCAGCAAAATCGTGGGGAAATCGAGCGACTTTCTGCCAAAAAACTCTACGCTCAGTTGTGAATGGGGCCTTAGTGTTAGCAGCTTTTTTTTTTCTTCATTTATTTAGCGCAGGATTCTCCCCGCCACTCCCATATGTAATGCCAAGCTGCAGCAAGCAAAGCCAGCAGGATATTAGCATGCATTAAAAAGGGGATTTACACCAGAGATAGATCGATAATTCTGCCACTTTATGAAACTCTGGTTCGGCCACATCTGGAGTCCAGTTCTGGTCACCAATCCTCAGGAAAGATGTGCTGGAACTGGAGAGAGTTCAGAGAAGGGCAATAAAATGAATTAGGGGACTGTAGGACCTCAATTATGAGGAACGACTACAAGCGCTAAATTTATTCTCTCTGGTGAAAAGACGCTTGAGTGGAGATATGATACCGATATTCAAATATCTCAATGGTGATCCCTGTGTAGGTAGGAAACGATTCAGTCTCATGAAATGGAAAGGTTTCCCCATGAAGTTTTATTGCCAGCAAAAAATTAATTCAAAACAATTATTCTCTCTTCCTTAGAAAAAATATACATTTTTATTAAGTAAAGATAAAAAAAAAGACATTGATGTATTAAAACATGAGCTCTGGACATGAAGCTAAAACATGTACATGGTAATACAGCCGTGAGTACACATAGAAAGGCATAGCATGATATAAAAATATATATGTGGTCATATATATGGTCATATATATATACTATGCTCCCCAATGGGGTTGGGGAGCATAGTATGACCACATATATATTTTTATATCATGCTATGCCTTTCTTTGTATTTCTACTCAATAAAAAAATTATATTATTCTAAGGAAGAGAGAATAATTGTTTTGAATTAATTTTTTTGCTGGTAATAAAACCCCATGGGTAAACCTTTCCATTTCATATTTGTTCGGGGTGTGCAGAGACTTTGATCTCAATAATAGCATTGCCGTTCTTTTTCTACGATTCAGTCTCAGGGAGTGTTATGCCCCGAACACAAGATTGGACATTCCGACAACAAAATCCATGGATTTTTTTCCGACGGATGTTGGCTCAAACTTGTCTTGTATACACACGGTCGCACAAATGTTGTCGGAAATTCCGAACGTCAAGAACGCGGTGACGTACAACACATACAACAAGCCGATGAAGTTCTATAGCCAGTGCGGCTCTTCTGCTTGATTCCGAGCATGCGTGGAACTTTGTGCGTTGGAATTGTGTACACACGATCGGAACTTACGACAACAGATTTTGTTGTTGGAAAATTTGAGATCCAGATCTCAAATTTTGTGTGACGGATATTCCAATGGAAAATGTCCGATGGAGCCCACACACGGTCGGAATTTCTGACAACACGCTCCCATCGAACATTTTCCGTTGGAAGATCTAAACGTGTGTACGGGGCATAAGAAGACAGGGCCACACAATGAGAAGCGGTTTGACCTTACGTTGCGTAGGGGTTTTTTCACTGCGAGGGTGGTACGGATGTGGAACTCTCTTCCACAATTGGTGGTGTCAGCAGGAAGTATGGATAGTTTTAAAAGACTCTTGGATGTGCATCTTAGCGAACACAATATACAGGGATATGGGAAATGATTATTTACACGAGCACTCACCCACACTGGATGGACTATTGTCTTTATTCAACTTTACCCACTATGTACCTATGCAGTTAGACTGTGGTAGCGGTAAGTGACATCACCTGAAATAATGCGCTCCTCGGGAGTCTTGCCACCCAGTGCCCCAGCCAGCACAGCTGAGGGAAGCCAGCAAGAGGTCACCAGACTATAAAAAAAACTCTAATCAGAAAGGTAATTTTACCCATTTATATTTATAAGCATCACACTTGATATTATGCCATGCAACATCTACCCCAGTGATTCTCAACCAGGGTTCCATGGATGACCCCTAGGGTTCCTCCAGAGGTTGTTATGGGTTCCTTCAGCATTGGGAAATTTCTGCCTCTAAGATAAGTTCCCACTGACACCATTGATCTTTTTAACTATCTGTAAGGAGGTAACTCTTCTCAATGACCACAAGTGTAAGGACCATTCTTCCCACTGACCATCACACTAATGTATCATGAGTTGTTACATAGTTACATAGTTACATAGTTACATAGTAGGTGAGGTTGAAAAAAGACACAAGTCCATCAAGTCCAACCTATGTGTGATTATGTGTCAATATTACATTGTATATCTCTGTATGTTGCGTTCATTTAGGTGCTTATCTAATAGTTTCTTGAAGCTATCAATGCTCCCCGCTGAGACCACCGCCTGTGGAAGGGAATTCCACATTCTTGCCGCTTTTACAGTAAAGAACCCTCTACGTAGTTTAAGGTTAAACCTCTTTTCTTCTAATTTTAATGAGTGGCCACGAGTCTTATTAAACTCCCTTCCGCGAAAAAGTTTTATTTCTATTGTGGGGTCACCAGTACGGTATTTGTATATTGAAATCATATCCCCTCTCAAGCGTCTCTTCTCCAGAGAGAATAAGTTCAGTGCTCCTCATAACTAATATCCTCCAGATCCTTTATTAGCTTTGTTGCCCTTCTTTGTACTCACTCCATTTCCAGTACATCCTTCCTGAGGACTGGTGCCCAGAACTGGACAGCATACTCTAGGTGCGGCCGGACCAGAGTCTTGTAGAGCGGGAGAATTATCGTTTTATCTCTGGAGTTGATCCCCTTTTTAATACATGCCAATATTCTGATTGCTTTGTTAGCAGCAGCTTGGCATTGCATGCCATTGCTGAGCCTATCATCTACTAGGACCCCCAGGTCCTTTTCCATCCTAGATTCCCCCAGAGGTTCTCCCCCCAGTGTATAGATTGCATTCAGATTTTTGCCACCCAAATGCATTATTTTACATTTTTCTACATTGAACCTCATCTGCCATGTAGTTGCCCACCCCATTAATTTGTTCAGATCTTTTTGCAAGGTTTCCACGTCCTGTGGAGAAGTTATTGCCCTGCTTAGCTTAGTATCGTCCGCAAATACAGAGTTGTAGATGTCTAATTTTTAGCAGGTGTTCCCTGAGACCAGGGAACTATTTCAAGGGTTTCCTCTGTGTTGAAAAGGTTGAGAAAGGCTGATCTACACATACAGTATGTGAACATTGATGTGTTGGCTCGACATTTGCTTTAATAAAGCGTATTCTGTGTAAGGTCTGCATGACGCTCACACACAGATCAGCAAAGATGGTGGATAATTTAACCTCAAGAATGAATTTGTTTTTCAAATCAGTGAGAAGGCAGCCAATAAGGGGGCTGGGAGAAGTGCGAAGAGTTTTTCCTGAATGGAGGAAGAAAAGATAACAGAAGCCATTAATCACAGAAAGGCTGCGAGCTGGGATCAGAAGATACTGGCGCCAAAGTCACTGCGCCACCAGCTAATCCTTTTACATTTCCTTATGCGAAACTGATCAATGCGTGCGTGGGAACCTGATCCTCGGCAGCAAACTCACTCCCAATCCAGACATTTGTTTATGCTGTCATCTCAGAGCTCGTTACCACCCTCAGCGTGACTTTCTATTCTAGCTGGAACTAGCAAAACTAGCAGGGCAAGTGGAGCTCTTTGATGCACAGAGGTAGTTTGGCCTGTATGCATCAAATTCTGGTGTCTTTTGGGCCCCCGGGAGACACATCTGCACTATTCACTGCCAGCAGCCTGTCAAAACCTGAAGTACGCAGTCGCCGGACGTTTAGCCTGAATTCGCACCTGAACTGGACCCAAAAACGTACAGAACCCTTTTTGAAACTGCACCGCAGCCGTCCTGGACATGTGTGAACTGGCTCCATTGAGAGTCGGTCACATTCACGTGTCATGCAAATTGGATGCGGTTTCAAATGCATCCAATTCGCATATATACTATATTACCGAAAGTATGGGGATGCCTGCCTTTACACTCACATGAACTTTAATGGCTCTCCAGTCTAAATCCGTAGGGTTCAATAATGAGTTGGTCCACCCTTTGCAGCTATAACAGCTTCAACTCTTCTGGGAAGGCTGTCCAAAAGGTTTAGGAGTGTGTCTATGGGAATGTTTGACCATTCTTCCAGAAGCGCTTTTGTGAGGTCAGGCACTGATGTTGGACAAGAAGGCCTGGCTCACAGTCTCCATTCTAATTCATCCCAAAGGTGTTCTATCAGTTTGAGGTCATGACCTCAAGCCAGTCAAATTCCTCCACCCCAAACTCGCTCATCCATGTCTTTATGGACCTTGCTTTGTGCCTGGTCCAAATCGTTTGGTGCAGAGGGGATTATGGTGTGGGGTCGTTTTTCAGGGGTTGGGTTTGGCCCCTTAGTTCCAGTGAAGGGAACTCTTAAGGCGACAGCATAACAAGACATTTTTGGACAATTTTATGATCCCATCTTTGTGGGAACAGTTTGGAGATGGCCCCTTCCTGTTCCAACACGAACAATTTGGGGATGACCTTGCTTTGTGAGGCCATAAAGACAAGGATGAACGAGTTTGGGGTGGAGGAACTTGACTGGCCTGCACAGAGTCCTGACCTCAACCCAATAGAACACCTTTGAGATGAATAGAACAGAGACTGCGAGTCAGGCCTTCTCATCCAACATCAGTGTCTGACCTCACAAATACACTTCTGGAAGAATAGTCAAACATTCCCATAGACACACTCCTAGACCTTGTGGACAGCCTTCCTAGAAGAGTTGAAGCTGTTATAGCTGCAAAGAGAGGGCCAACTCAATATTGAACCCTATGGACTAAGACTGGGATGCCATTAAAGTTCATGTGTGTGTAAAGGCAGGTGTCCCAATACTGTTGGTATTATAGTGTATGTGAACCCAGCCTTAATGTGAGTACAGCTTGGAGCAGCATCTAGCTGAGTCAATCCGCCGTGCATTTAATCCTGTCATAGATTTTGACAGACTGCAGGCAGCGGGGCTCTACATTGCACCCATGCCTCCCAAAAAACACTGGAATTTGGCACATGGGCCACACTTTTTGTCCCCTATGTGATGAAAAAAAGTTTAGTAAAAAAGCGTAAAAAAGTTGTTACACCCAAGCACTTAAAATACTTCCCCAAAACTTTTCTGAGCCCCACCACCACATTCTTGCACAATATATTTGTACAAATATAAATGCACACATTGGTGACACCTATACATGTACACATTGATTGCACTGCATATGTTACATATCACTCCACATGCCGGGGCGAGAGCAATCATTCTAAGCCCAGTATTCATAGTTCACTCTAATGCCCCGTACACACGGTTGGATTTTCCGACGGAAAATGTTCTATAGGAGCTTGTTGTCGGAAATTCCGACCATGTGTAGGCTCCATCGGACATTTTCCATCGGAATTTCCGTCACACAAAATTTGAGATCTGGATCTCAAATTTTCCGACAACAAAATCCGTTGTCGTAAATTCCGATCGTGTGTACACAATTCCTACGCACAAAATTCCACGCATGCTCGGAATCAAGCAGAAGAGCCGCACTGGCTATTGAACTTCATTTTTCTCGGCTCGTCATACGTGTTGTACATCACCGCGTTCTTAACGTTCGGAATTTCCGACAAGATTTGTGTGACCGTGTGTATGCAAGACAAGTTTGAGCCAACATCCGTCGGAAAAAATCCATGGATTTTGTTGTCGGAATGTTCGATCGTGTGTACGGGGCATAAATCCACGTACACATGATCAGACTTTCCGTCAGGAAATGTGTGATGACAGGCTGTTGGTAGAAAATCCGACCATGTGTACGCTCCATCGGACAATTGTTGTCGGATTTTCCACGGACAAATGTTGGATGGCAGGTTTTAAAATTTTCCGCGGACAAATGTGTGTTGTCGGATTTTCCGAGCGTGTGTACACAAGTCCGTCGGACAAAAGCCCAAAGTACAAACACGCATGCTTAGAAGCAAGGACGAGCCAGAAGCGGTCGGTCTTGTAAACTAGCGTTCATAATGGAGAATTAAGATTTGTGACGCGGCAAATTATGAAATCTCCAAATGCAGCGCACAATTCTCTTCTTCTTTAATGGGATAATAATGAAGCTGCTTTGCTGGAGATACTGATGGAGTTATTGCAGACAAATTTTCAAAGGTTTTTTTTTCTAGTGATAGAATAATATTATTATGCTTTTTTTTTTTTTTTTTTTTTTTATTTGGGCAAGTTACCACAACACCATTATCCCGCAGTTTTTAAGATCAAAGATACAATTATGTTGGAGTCCCTTGTCAATTTTACATTGTATTTTTTTAAATGTAACTGCCTACTCCCAAACTGTCATTTGAAGTAAAACACATAGCCAAGTATTATTCTCCACAATTTTTTTTATTGTGCATTAAAAAAATAAAACATATAAAATTAGACATGCTGTCTACCAATAGAACTTAACCAAAAAGTGCGTCCTATGCATCCAAAAATATAGAAAATATACCAAATCAAATCATTATTCAACCAAAAAATAATGTCAAAGCAATAACTCCAAGGCCAATAATAAATAACACGTTATTTCCTCCGATTCCGCAACATGTCTGGTTGACGAACGGCCGTTCAGAAACGAACTGAAAAGTGTGAAATGAAAAGCGCGAATCAACACTTATCAAACTTCTACTAACACGAAATTAACAGAAGGAGCCCAAAGGGTGGCGCTAAAGAGCTGAAAAACAACGTAGTACGTTCGTAATTGTTGCCCAACAATTCCTTGCCATATGTATGCAAGACAAGTTTGGGAAAACGCCATTCGGACAAAAGTCTGCCTTTTTTTGGCCAAAAATCCGATCATGTGTACGAGGCTATAGGCTGCGTTCACATTTGGCATTTTGGGATCTTGGGCAGAATCGCTGACAGGGACATGATCTTGATATCGCAGGCAGATCACACACAGTGGGTTCCATGGACTTGATGTCCGATCATTAAGAAGAGAAGCAGATCGCCGTTCTGACAGAAGGGAGGCATGGATCCTGTATCTCTGCATAGCAGGGACTAGGAGCCATCTCTTCCCCTAGTAAAAGCAACTCTCACAGTTTGGTGAAACACCGGCTAGGCACAGTTAACCCTTTGATTGCACCTGATGTTAACTGCTTCCCAGCCAGTGTCATTAGTACAGTGACAGTGCATATTTTTTTTAGCACTGAGCACTGTATTAGTGTCACCAGTCCCCAAAAAGTATCAGTTTAATAAAATAAATAAATAAACAAATAAAAATATCCCATAGTTTGTAGACACTATAACTTTTTGCGCAAACTAATCAATATACACTTATTGGGATTTTTTTTGTTTACCAAAAATATGTAACAGAATACATATTGGCCTAAATTGATGAAGAAATTCGATTTTTTTCAATTCTTTTATTGGATGTGTTTTAGAGCAGAAAGTAAAAAAGATTGTCTTTTTCAAAATTGTCGTTCTTTTTTTGTTTATAGCGCAAAAAATAAAAATCGCAGAGGTGATTAAATACCACCAAAAGAAAGCTCTATTTGTGCGAGATCAATTTTATTTGGGTACAGCTTCGCATGACGGCGCGAATGTCAGTTAAAGTAATGCAGTTCCGTATCGCAAAAAAAATAGCCTGGTCATGAAGGGGGGTAAATCTTCCGGAGCTGAAGTGGTTAAAGCTCGATAATTGGGTATCTATTTACTGTGCACAATCTCATCTTTTATATTTTACCAAAAAAATTGGGTAATATATTGTCTTTATGTGCCCTAAAATTACCAAGTAAAAAAAAAAAAATGTATATTTTTATGGAAATGTTGTTTTTGTGGTTGTGTTGCACCAATATCATGTAAAATAAAAAAATGGAACTACAACTGTTCTATTCTCTGGCCACTTTCGGACCACCCACCGTCGTGATATGTCAGTATTTTGACGAGGTATATCGTTGTTATGGCAGCAGCTAGCTGCCATAATCCCGGTATCCTCTTCTTCAGCAGGCGGTCAGCTTCAAGATAAAAGTGGTCTCTGCTGCGGATTCGCCACAAGATCACTTTTATCGGTGGCGGGAGAGGGCCCCCCATGCTGTCGTGCTTCGGTGCCCTCCGCCACTTACCGGAGCCGTCGGCAGCGGCGGAGGCGATCGTATCTTCTCTCTTGTGTGATATGGAGACGAGTGAGGGGAAGATGGCCCCCACCTGCCTCCATATCAATGCAGGGCGGAAGCGACGTCAATACTTCACTTCCGCCCATGGCTCTTAAAGGGCCATTTTTATTTTATTTTTAAATGTAATTTTTATTTTTTTATTTTTTTACTGCATTTTAGTGTAAATATGAGATCTGAGATCTTTTAGACCCCAGATCTCATATTTAAGAGGACCTGTCATGCTTTTTTTCTATTACAAGGGATGTTTACATTCCTTGTAATAGGAATAAAAGTGACACTTTTCTTTTTTTTTTTAAAGAACAGTGTAAAAACAACAAATAAAAGGTAAAATAAATAAGAAAAAAAAAATATGTTTTTTAAACGTGCCCCGTCCCGACGAGCTTGCGTGCAGAATCGAAACGCATACGTGAGTAGCGCCCGCATATGAAAACGGCATCGCCACACATGTGAGGTATCGCCTGTGATTGGTAGAGCGAGAGCAATAATTCTAGCCATAGACCTCCTCTGTAACTCCAAACATGCAGGCTGTAGAATTTTTTAAACGTTGACTATGGAGATTGTTAAGGGTAAAAGTTTGTCGCCATTCCACGAGCGGGCGCAATTTTGAAGCGTGACATGTTGGGTATCAATTTACTCGGTGTAACATTATCTTTCACGATATTAAAAAAAATTGGGCTAACTTTACTGTTGTCTTATTTTTTTATTCAAAAAAGTGTATTTTTTCCAACAATAGTGCGCTTGTAAGACCGCTGCGCAACTACGGTGTGACAGAAAGTATTGCAAGGACCACCATTTTATTCTCTAGGGTGTTAGAAAAAATAATATAATGTTTGGGGGTTCTAAATAATTTTCTAGCAAAAAAACCTGTTTTTAACCTGTAAACAACAAATCTCAGAAAGAGGCTCGGTCCTTAAGTGGCTAGGATGTATATATATAGGGGTTGATTTACTAAAGAGAGATAGACTGGGCACTTTTCAAAGTACAGTTGCAATCTGCAATTGCAGCTGCTCCAGAGCTTAGTAAATGAGGTGAAGCTTCACTTTGCAAAGAGTACCCAATCCCGTGCAAGGAAAATAAAAAAAAAAACAGCATTTTTGCTTGCACATGATTGGATGATGGAAGTCAGCAGAGCTTCTGCTTTATTTACTAAGCTCTGGAGCAACTGCACTTACAGAGAACACAGTCTATTTGCCTTTAGTAAATCAACCCCACAATGTTTTGGGGACATTACATAATCTTCAGGCCTAAAATTATTTATTAAACGTATGCAACAAATGCAAGAACACCTCTGAGCGCAAAAGGGTTGTAGGAGATCTATGGTCACAGCATACACTTTCATTTTATAACATCAGCATTGTAATAACAATACAGAAAATAGTTTAAGTTGACGATCTAATACAAGATTACTTGAAAAAAATCTCCTTTTGTGTTGCCTGTCTGCTGGCCGTCTCTTTCCACATCTTCCTGGATTCTCTGCATGCTTTGAAGCTTCGCCTCAGTATCTAAGGACTACATATCCCATGGTACCTTGCTGCCTGCAAGCAGTGAATCATGTACTGACTCCGCCTCCTGAAACTCCTCCTCTCAGCTCCTCTGTAGTACAGAAGGCAGGTTGTGTGAAATGTGACACAGCAGTGCCTACTCACAGGGCACAGTGACTACAAGTCATAGAATTCAAGAAAGTGAATGTGTGCCGATCTTCACAAAGTAAGTTGATTGTTCGAATTTACTAAAATCTAGCAATCGTAAGAGAATCCGGCAGGCTGGTTGTACCCAAGTTAATTGTTCGATCAACTTGGTATATTCAGCCTGCCCGTTAACGGTTCGAATCTGGGCCGGTTTATGCTGAACCCGGCCCAGATTCGAACCGTGTATAGTAATGGTGGCTATACAGACTTCAATAAACGATCAATTTATTTTCTGATTGATCTCTCCCGATAGAAATAGTGGATCTACAGTCAACAACCCATTTGATCAACATGGAAACATGGGGAAGTGGATTTTGATCAATACTTAAAATCCATCCATAACATATGATCAAATATTATCGATCACTATTCTGTCCCCACCATGTAATCTCATAATCTGATCGATCGAATTCATGAACAAAGTATCTAATTGCTGCTGATCGATGCAAAAGGATCAACATATTTCTGCTCTGCTTGATCAACTCAGTTTGATCAAATTCGATCTAACCCGAGTCGAAATTGCTCAGAAGGGAAGGTGTGGCTGTTCGATCAGTTTCTGATTCGATCATTTGAATGAAATTGCATGTCAATTGGATAATAACATCAAAGTGTATATATAGCCACCTAAATCTAGTGGTAGCCACACACAGAATGATGTTATATACAGTTGTATTGCTAATTGATTTACCGTCTGGGAGAAAATTAAGATTGTAAGATCGAAGAGATTGTATGATGGGGTTCCCTTCACATATATGTGGGCGTGTTTTCATCACGGGAGTCCGGTGCGGTTCTGCTCACCAGTTCAGGTGCGATTCAGGTGCAAATTTTGTACTGGAAATCGCACCTGAACCAGACTGAAAAATGCACAGGATCCTGTCTTTAAAAACGCATCGCGGCCGCCCTGCACATGTGTGATCTGGCTGCATTGAGAAGGCTGCCGATTCACATGTTATGCAAATGGGATGCGGTTCAAAACGCATGCGATTCGCATATAAGTGAATGGAGCCTAACCTTAGTTTCACATCTATGAGGCAACATTTTGCAATGCATTTTTAAACCCACATTTTTAATGCGTTTTTGCATGCAGTTTTCATGGGTTTTGCATTTTTTTTTCTCTTTAACAAATGTGAATAGCTGGTTGTTAAGGAGCGGGCCAAGAAGCCGGCCGCCGGGTCCTTAACAACCGTTGAGTCATCACCTGTCAGCGGGGTTCACGCTTATGCGTTTTTTAGTGCATTTTGCGGTTTGCAGTCCATTGAACATGGTTTTCCTATGGTACACAATCATTCACAACAATTACGTTTTTCAACCGCTGCATTTTTGGAAAGGGTGAGGGATTTTTTTTCCCTGCAGCAGATTGCTCTTTGCGTGTAATAGACTTCAATGGACCCACACCAAAAGCGCAAATGTTGCATTTTTTAAGCGTTTTTACGTGAGTTTTTTTTTTTCTATAAATATCTGGTTGTTAAGGAGAACAACCAGATATTTATGGAGAGAGAAAAAATGCATAAAAAACAAAACACTTGCATTTTTGGTGCGGGTCTTTTGAAGTCTATTACACGCAAAACGCAATCTGCTGCGGAAAAAAGTCCCTCACCCTTTCCAAAAACGCAGCGGCTGAAAAATGCATAGGAAACCATGTTCAATGAACTGTAGTGCATTTCTGCAAACTGCCAAATGCACTAAAAAATGCATAGGTGTAAACCTAGGGCAGTGATGGTGAACCTTGGCACCCCAGATGTTTTGGAACTACATTTCCCATGATGCTCTGGCACTCTGCAGTGTAGTTGAGCATCATGGGAAATGTAGTTCCAAAACATCTGGGGTGCCAAGGTTTGCCATCACTGCCCTAGGGCAAATGATCATACTGATCGATCTACTTTTCCCATGATTGCATTTTTCTTTTAGACCAATCAGAATCATTTCGATGAAATCGATTGGTTTTGCTCAGGAGCGATCAATGACATGGTATGTGTCTTTTCGATAATTCATAGATTCAATCCCATTGTTTCATTCTGTGAACGATCGTAAACCTGTATGGGGCCACCATTAGGTTTTATAATTGATAATTTGGTTTTATAATAAATAATTCCCTGTGCTCATCCTTTAAAACATATATAGTAAAAAAGTAATGAAAATGATAACCAGCAGTAATTAACGTTATAATAACTTTCCAATAATAAACTAAAAAGCACCACTAAAGAACCACCAAAACCCAAATCCAATAATGTGCCGAGTAATCAGCAGTGACAAATCAAAACAAATCATTGCCATAAAAGACAACAAACATTGAAAAAAAAAATACGAATAATGAGCGACGTGTGACTGTAATACAACCTCTGTAGTGAAAGATTAGTGCCACAAATATGAAATAAATAAAAGTAAATGATGTGGGTATCTATAAATTCATTTGCAAATGTTCAAAAAGAAGTTCATCTTCCCCAAATATTTCTGAGTCCTATTGGTCGCAATAAGTGCTTTACTCCCCCACCATGGTGAAGTACAGGCAAGGAACGTGCAAAAAAAAGTGCACCTCCTGTTGTGAATGACCCCCGAATACTAATTGAAAGCAATATTAAACCCAGAGGTAAGCATTTATTATATCGCAGCTTACCAATTCTTAGATGTGATGGCTGCATTCATTTTCTTTTTTTAGACTTTCTTTCTTCTATTTTCATCTGGAGATCCAGCCAGCACCTCTGTCGTTTTTCAAAAGAACAATCTCTCTTGCAGAATGTATCAGTTACAGGGATGAGACAAACCATTTAACGCTGGCAGGGGTGTTTAAGGCCTCATGTACACGGCTGCTGGTAAATGGACGTTTAGGAGCAGTTGGGCATTTTTTTCAGCTGCCCCTGAACTCTCCTCTATGTTATCTTATCAGTACAAGTACACAGGGGCGTTTATAGTCGTTTCTAGGCAGTTGTGTTTAGAGGCTTTTTTGGAACCCAAAAAAATGCATTCAGAAGTTGTGTTTAGAGACATTTCAAACGTCAAACGTGGATAAACGCGGGAACTTGTGTTTAGCAGCGCTTCGTTTACAGGCGTTTTTCAATTTTGGCTATTTTGAAAAAAAAAATAAAATTTTTTTTTTTCAAACGCTTCTAGACGCAAACGTGACTAAACGCGTCATGTAAACGCGCCTAAACGGACGTTTTTATAGACGCCGGTTTCTAGCTGTCAAGTTAAATCTTTCAGGAGAGGTTGAACAACGTCCCGTGTACATGAAGCCTAAAAATGATCAGTTTTTATTTATTTATGTAAAACCTTTATCCCAAAATGAACAAAAACTGTTGGCGGTAACTGATTATAAAGTATTAGCTGAAGTTTGGCTTCAATTTGTTAGTTTGTTTAAATCTGCTAGTACATCTAACACTCCCCTTCCCCCAGCCTCACAATGCCGCTGTCTGCTGTGCCCCCTGTGCTCCTTCATCCAGAGTGGGGGCCACTCTACTATAAGAGGTGTGTTACTGGCCAGATCACCAGGTGAAAACAGAGGGAAAAAAGCCAAATGAAGAAAACAAATGCAGCCACCACATCTAATGATTGGTTAGCTGCGTTATATTACATTCAGGGTGGGGGGGGGGGTAATTTACTAAAGGCAAATAGACTGTGCAGTTGCCCTCTCCAAGTGCAGTTGCTCCAGAGCTTAGTAAATAAAGCAGAAGCTCTGCTGACTTCTGTCATCCAATCATGTGCAAGCAAAAATGCATTTTTTTCTATTTTTCTTTCAAGTGATTGGATATTCTTTGCAAAGTGAAGTATTACCCGATTTACTAAGCTCTGCAGAAACTGCACTTGCAAGCTATTTGCCTTTGGTAAATGAACCTCCTGGTGTTGGGTTTAATACCGCTTGAAAGTGGTACTTCAAGCTCTGAATCAACACTGACTATGTTTTTTTTTTTTTTTACATTTTCTTCAGTTACTTCCTGGTTTCTGGCCTAGGCAAATGATGTCATACATCCCAGGAGTCTTCAGGAGAGGAGGAAGGGTTTTCTCAGCTAAGCACACCCTCGTGCCTGCGTGCCTGAGCTAAGGGCAGATGGATACCAGGAAGTAAGTGCTTCATGAATCATCTGCCCTTACTCAAGATGGCCGCGGACAGAAATGCTAGGGAAGTGTTTTTCAAAGTGATTTCTCAACAAGCATGCAGACATAAATGGATGGGGGTGTTTGCTTTGAGTCAGGGGGGATTTGATTTGAATCAAAATTTTTAAAGAGCACCTGTCATCTCTGTCCTGCAGCAGCTCCTCCTCCTCTGACCTGCTGTTGACTCACCGACAGTCCCATTCACTTTAATGGGTCGGCTGGTGATGCGGCAGTGACACAACAAGGTGAGGGACGTGGCGGCAGCAGGTGAGTGGATGCCCGCTAACAGGCGCTGCCATGATGGATCTGAAATGACAGGCGCTCTTTAACCACTTCAGCCCCGGAAGAATTTACCCTCTTTCTGACCGGGCATTTTTTGTGATTCGGCACTGCGTCGCTTTAACTGACAATTGCGCGGTCGTGCGACATTGTACCCAAACAAAATTGACGTTCTTTTTTTCCCCACAAATAGAGCTTTCTTTTGGTGGTATTTGATCGCCTCTGCGGTTTTTATTTTTTGCACTTTAAACAAAAAAATGCGACAATTTTGAAAAAAACAAAATATTTTGTACTGTTTGCTAATTTTTTCTCAGTTTAGGCTGATATGTATTCTTCTACATATTTTTGGTAAAAGAAAATCGCAATAAGCGTATATTGATTGGTTTGCGCAAAAGTTATAGCATCTACAAAATAGGGGATAGATTTATAGCATTTTTATTATTTTTTTTTTTTTTTTACTAGTAATGGCAGCGATCTGCGATTTTTATCGTGACTGCAACATTATGGTGGACAGATCGGACAATTTTGACACATTTTTAGCAACATTGGCATTAATACAGCGATCAGTTCGATTAAAAATGCATTTATTACTGTAAAAATGTCACTGGCAGTGAAGGGGTTAACACTAGGGGGTGATCAAGGGGTTAACTGTGTTCCATGCGTGGTGATTCTAATTAAAGGGGGAGGAGACTGACTGGAGGAAGTGACGGATCGTGGTTCCTAGCTAATAGGAACACATGATCTGTCACTCCTGTCAGAACAGGGAAGTGTCACCCGCTCTCCTGGCTCCTCTTCTATGTCGAGTGCCCCCCACAGGGAGCCTCTTCCCATGGGGTCACTTGTGTGTGATTACTCCTGAGCCCTATTGCTGCTTCCATTGACAGACAGCGGGACTCGGCCCCGCCCCCGCTCTGCCATTACTGACTTTGATTGACAGCAGTGGGAGCCAATGAGAGGAGAGAAGAGCTGCAGATGTGCACAGCGCTGGATCAAATGAGGGCTCAGGTTAGTAAAAGGGGGTGAGAGGGGGATACTGATGCCTAAATATTTTTTATTTAGAGCGATCGGCGGTGTTTGATCGCTCAGTTCTCAATGTTAGAGCTGGCGGGGGACAGATGCAGCATCTACCTAGATAAGTATGAATAAAAAAACAAACAAACCCATAGTTCTCTTTTAGGGCCAGTTCACACTGGTGCGATGTCAGAGATCGGATGTGATTCGCACCGCACTGCAGTGAAAATCACATGCGATCTTTGTGCGATGCGATTTCAGCCATAAAGATCGTATGGCTGAATTTGCATCAAACTCGTACAGGACCCTTTTTTTGCCTGCAGCAGAATCGGATCGCATGGGTGTTCATACCATGCTATCCAATTCCTGTCCGAGTTTGCAGATCGCACTGCGATATGCAAACTGATTTGGGGGTGTCATTAACTTTTACCTGACACTCCCAGCAGTTCGCATAGGGCTGTGTGAACTGCCGCCGGGAAACATGCAATGCAGTGGATTCACAGATCTCCCGCATCGCAACAGTGTGAACCGGCCCTTAAAGAGGAACTGCAGTCTGCTCACATAATTTGTAATAAAAACATCTTTGCCATTCTGAAGCTTCCCTCCAACCACTTTGCATATTTTTTATATATACTGTGATTCTGTACTTGCCAAATATGCTGCAGAAATCTCCCTCCACTGAGTCTGGCTGCAACCATTTTAACTGTGGGCAGCTGAAGCTGCTGCCTGTTCACTTCCTGGATTTACACAGACACACAGAGGCACACCTCCAGCTCTGCAGCTCTCATTGGCCCTCATATGTCTCACCCTCCTCCCTTCCTGGCAAACTCTCACAAGAGTGATAGAGAGAGAGCTGTGCATGATGTCATAAGCCTCGGCTCTTTTCCAAACAAGACACAAGAAGTGGGCTGTATATTTACTAGCAGAAAAATAATGTTTTACTATCCAAAATTAAAACAACAAGGGCAGAGGATTTAATAGATGGAAAGTTGAAAAGATGACTGAAAGCGGAGTTCCACCCAAAAATGGAACTTCCGCTTTAAGGGAGGTGACCCCCTGACATGCCACGTTTTGCATGTCATTTTTTTTGGGGGGGGAGCCGGTACCCTCTTTTCAGAAGGTCCCAGCTCCCACTTCCTCCCGGGCCACCGGAAGGGAGATCACCTCCCCCCTCCCTCTTGGCAATGATCTGGGACACGTCACAGGTCCCAGATGATTGCCCGGCCAGTCACGGGGTGCCGCTCGCGCATGCGCAGTGAGTGCCCGGCTGTGAAGCCACAGCTGGGCAACCACAGTTCGATTGTCGGCGCCGCAGAGAGGAGGGGGAGACAAGTGAGGTTTCATTCTCCCGCATCCCTGGACCCTGGGACAGGTAAGTGTCCGATTATTAAAAGTCAGCAGCTGCAGTATTTGTAGCTGCTGACTTTTAATTATTATTATTTTTTTTTTTCACCAGAACTCCGCTTGAAGGTCCACTTTAGGAATAGTATTGTCTGTACAATCAGATTGTTTAGTGTACCCGCCATACCAGCACGCCAATATTCTTCATAACAATTTCTCCTTTTAGCAAATCAGCCCCTGTAACCCAAACTAATGCCACGTACACACGACCGTTTTTTCCGTCTGAATGAACTCTGACGGTTTTTTCGACGGAGTTCCGCTGAAACGGACTTTCCTACACACGATCACACCAAAGTCCGATCGTTTAGAACGCGATGGCATACGGCGAGACTAGAAAAAGGAAGTTCAATAGCCAGTAGCCAATAGCTGCCCTTGCGTCGTTTTTGGTCCGTCGGACTAGCATACAGATGAACGGTTTTCCCGATAGAAATTGAGTCCATCGAAAAGATTAAAAACATGTTCTATTTCTAGGTCCGTCAGAATTTTCGAAAGATAAAGTCCGATGAAGCCCACACACGATCGGAATGTCCGATGGAATGATTCCGTCGGACCTTTTCTGGCGGAAAGTCCGGTCGTGTGTACGCGGCATAATAGATCTCCCAAGCAGGGCATGCTGGAGCTTGTAGTCCCCCAACAGTTCAGCATGTAACGATTCGCTCTGCAGCACCCAACATCTGCTTCCTCAGCTCCAGCCATAAAAATGGCATTCCCGTTGATCTGCTGCCTGTCACAGCCCAGTCCCCCCCATTAATGTACTGTCAGAGCGGGCCAGCACAGTGCTGGAATTAGGACGCTCTATTAGTCTGATCTGTCAGGTTCTCATCATTCCTCCTCGCAAAGCAACAAACCACATCTTTTTTTTTTTTTTTTCAAATGAATTTAAAGTCCTAAAACCAACACAGATGGATTGGCTGTCATGAGATGCTGCTGAAAGTTGGCTGGGAAGAGAAGAGAGGCGCCTGTCCCTTTAAGTCATAGGCGAGGAGGAATGCACAGAGTAGTCACAGGCAGCCTCCACAATATAGGCAGGGCTCTCCTATCTGCACTGAGACTGGGAAGCAGCAGCGAAAAAAGCTGTCCGATTGGCACTGCGCAGAGGAGCGACTCCTAATGCTTGCTGCACAACCAGGGATCTGATTTAAAGGTGGAGGAGTGGAAGTATGAGCAAGGCTTCCACCCTCCAAATCTTGCCCACTTTTCCTGACAGCCCAGTCCAGGCTGGCATGTCTCTCCTCTCCCCTCTTCTACAAACACTGGAGTGATAGAACACAGCCAGAGCACCTTCTAATCCCTGGGAAGAAGATTACTCTTTGGGGAAGCTGGATGAACAAGGCTTATTTTTTGTATTTTTTTTTTCTATTTTATTTTCCCTTTTTTTTTTTTTGGTGCAAATGGATTTTTAAAAAGTCTTAGATCTTTCCAATGATCCCCCTTGGAACTCATTGCCACTGGCCGGATTATACAGGTAAGAGGCTTTGAGATTTAAAAGTCATCAGATAGCATGGGGAGAAAGAGCAGAACAGGCAAAGATCCCTTTTACTAGCTGGAAATCTGCTTAGGTTACCGGGGATTACAAAGATTTATTGATCAGAAATGATAGATGAATAGGAAGGAGGGGGGGAGGGGGGTGGCAATAGGAAGCATAGGGAGCAAGGATGAGATAGAATGACAGCAAAGCTGTATAATAAAAAGAAATTCCATTTACTATAATGAAGGGAGCACCTTCTGTGCTTTACATCTCTCCCATCAGGACCGGTGTGTTATCCTTAGCATCCGTTCAACAAAATTCCGATTTCAGCAACTTCTGTGCCACTGACCAACTTCACACAATGCCCTGGTCCACCGGCCGCCCATGTGTCTCCTGGAAGGCAATGAAAGGGCAGCTTGTGGGTAACATTGGCTGCTCAGCTATGCAAGTGATGTCATATAAACAGGACTGTACTCTACAGCATCTGGATGACATGGTTCACTAGTCAACTAGGGAGCCCAAGTCCAAGGGTCCTGAGAATAGGTGAGCTGCTTTGGCATTAGGGCACCGTAAGCAGCATGTACAGTACATAGTGTATCCCTCGGGAATCTGATTGTGGGATCTGTTTGGAGTAACCCTGACCCCACAGGTTGTGATCCTATTGTTGGGAAATGCAAGAATGTTTTAAGGAAGATAAAGTACATAGAGACAGAGAGATGGATAGACAGATCACTTAGATAGATGTACAGATAGGTAGACATGAATACATACATAATTATACCTACGTATGGCAATTAAAATAAAATACATTTGCATTTTTGCATATCTACACATTAGGCAACTTAAATATGCAAAATAAATACTGTAAACTAGATATATTTTTGGGTATGTGTGTATATATTTATATACACTCTGTGTGTATGCATACAGTGTATATCTATATATATATATCTATATATATATATATAATTACATTATTACCATGTGTGTGTGTATATATATATATGTATATATATATATTTATACTGTGTACACACACTCACACTATATGTAGTTATGTAGTAGTATATGTAAAAAGCAATAGTGTTAAAAAAAACTAAAATAATAAATTATATATATATATATTTATATTTATTTATAAATATATATTTTTTATTATTATTTTATTTAATTATATATATATATATATATATATATATATATATATATATATATATATATATAATTAAGTATGTATGCACATGCACACACACCACCACACCACCATACAGTATATATACAGAGTAATAGTGTAAATGTATATAATATTTTGTATATGTAATATATATATATATATATATATATATATATATATATATATATATATATATATACATAAAGATATATATATATATATATATATATATATATATATATATATATATATATATATAGATATATATATATATATATATATATATATATATATATCTATATATAGATATATATATATATATAGATATATATAAACATATATATTTTTATTATTATTTTTTTTTTATATATATATGTATATTATTAAGTATGTATGCACATGCACACACACCACCATGCACACAGTGTATATGTAGATATTTAAATATGTATGTGAATGTATATTTATATATTTGTAATGTAATTAGACTACCACTCTACAGAAATGGCTTTGCCCAATTTTTATATTGTACATGTGTGTCTCTGTATGCGTTTATCTGTTTGTCATACATTATACATCTAATAAACTCCCATTATGTTTCTACACATTATAATACAGTTACACATAATAGATCAATTATTACATAGAATCAAACTCACTAATGAGTTTGATTTAGGATTGTTGTAGGGAACTTATGCAGTGGTTATAACATTAATAGGATTCTAAAAATAACATTAAATATTAATACAAACCCAAGCCCCATGTATTTCTTTGATTGATATTGGATAGAATAATGTATTTATACATTAGTCTTTATCAGCATTTTTTTCTTTTTATTGAATAAAATATTTCCCCCGGGTTCATTGAGAGATTACAAGTGAATAAGTGACAACATTTCTTGCCTGGAACACCGTCTCCCTGAATGACTTTCCTCTGGCTGCGCAGGAAAATACAGCAGCAGGAACGTCTGATTGGCTAAAAAAAAAATGGAGAGTGTCTGAAGTCTGATTAATTGGGTGAAAGAAGAAAAAATCCCAGCAGGTGATGTGGATTACCGTGGACTTGGAAGGACTGGGAGTGCGGTCTTCCCAGCCTGCCCAATGTACTGATTATATAACGAGTGGCACCGCTTACCCTGTAACATTTAAAACTATTATGAAATGAGTGACATCATTGTGTGCAGCACAGCTGTATGTTTCAGAGACATGGGCTAATCATGAATGCATTCCAGGGGTCGGCGTAGATTAGAATTGTGCGTGAAATGTTTTGTGACTCAGTGAGAAAATGTTCTATAACAAGATGTCAATAGATGACAGACGGCTGTCACAATCAGTCAATGAATTAAAGAGTGACTCCCCCTTTTCTGGAAATGGGTATACTGGAAGACGGGGCAGTAAATTCTCCAACTTTGTGAATAGTAGCTGTAGGTGTTGGTCGTGAATATAATCAGTCTGCTGTGAGACAACCTGGTGACGCCCATAGCCTCCAGTAACGCACAAAAGAAGGGCAGTGTAATTGATACAGCTTGGCTTTATTTTGTCAGCTGTAGTGGATAGCACTGTGGAACTACAGCACCCAGCATGTCTTAACAGGCTCAATGGTGCTACATATTCTTTCCTCAGTTAGTTCCATTATGCCTGTAATGGCTTTTAAAGTATCCACTTTTCCCAGTGAGGAATTTTCAAATGGAGCTCCATTTCCTCTGAGGTCTGTCTGCAACTGACTGTGCAATATTGGCGCTTGTCTGCAGTCTTACGGGGCAACAGGCAAAATAGGTAAACTTCCCATTAGATAGAACCTATACAGTATATAAATAGGGGTAACAAGTATATGCAATGTTACTTTCCTGCCTTGCGAGAATGTGCCCTTATTTTAACACGAATGAGAAAATAATTATATAAGTTATAAATTATTCAAACAATATAGAAGTTATATTATTATTCTAGACCAGACATTCTCAACCAGCATTCCTCTAGAGGTTGCTAGGGGTTCCTTGAACTGTGGGTGATTGACCTCAAATATAACGGTTCCTTAGTTCCAGGGCCAACACCACTTGGACAGAATCAATGACACCTATGATCTTTCTAGCTGTTTCTAAGGGAGGCAATCTGACCACCAATTTAAGGGACATTTTTCCTACTGACCACCTAAGGGACATTCTTCCCACTGACCACCAATGTAAGGGACATTCTTCCCACTGACCATCAATGTATGGAGCATTCTTCTCACTGGTTACCAAATTAAGGGCCATTCTTCCCACTGAGCACCAATGTAAGGGACGTTCTTTTCACTGACCACCAATGTAAGGGACATACTTCTCACTGACCACAAATGTAAGGGATATTCTTCCCACTAACCAACAATATAGGGAGCATTCTTCCCACAGACCACCAAAGTAAGGACCATTCTTCCTACAGACCACCAAAGTAAGGGCCATTCTTCCAACTGACCAACAATGTAATAGACATTCTTCCTACTGACCACCAAAGTAAAGGCCATACTTCCCAGTGACCAACAATGTAAGGGGCATTCTTCCCACTTTCCACCAATGTACGGGACATTCTTCCCACTGACCACCAATGTAAGCGGCATTCTTCCCACTGACCACCAATGTAAGTGACAATATTCCACCTGACCACCAATGTAAGGGACATTCTTCCCCCGATCACCATTGTATAGGGACATTCTTCCCCCTGACCACCAATGTAAGGGACATTCTTCCCCCTGACCACCAGTGTAAGGGGCATTTGAAATTTATTTCAAGTGGTCCTCTAGGGAAAAAAAGCTTGAGAAAGGCTGGTCTAGGATATGTTTATTCTAAAACTGATAATAAAGTAGATTTAAGCCCAATCATTAAACTTCAATATAGGCTTCAACACGTTAATGTAATGTCAGAGGCTGCATTCAATCTTTTTAAACATGCAGCTTTCTTTGAAAGAATTCCTGATAATTCTGTCCTGGTCCAGCCAATTCCTGGTATAGGGTGACAACTGTCTTCCAGTTGCATTGCCGCCCTGTCACATTTACCCATGGTGGAAATTACAAGCAGCTTGGGACACACGTTGTGCAAGCAAAGTCCACCAAAACAGTGGTCCACAATGATGTGAAGCTGACACTGAATCCAATACATGTAGACAGAAAGTGGCTAAAAGAGACTTCAGGAGATTCAATAAAGGATGAAAAACGATGCAATTCTGATACACAGGGCTTTAGCAAAGTAAATGTCACTCAGTTAGGGTTTAGCTTTACTTTAATGTTAGTGTGTTACAAATGATTAAAAACATATAGAGGAATGGTGGGTGACTCACATGATATAGGGGGCCTTGAGTGCAGCCCCAGATATCACCATGGGGCCGTACATAGTTTTCGGTGAAAATAATAGTATAGGAAGGTGTCAGAGACTATGGTGATTCTACAAGAGATGGTCAGACACTAAGGACATACTACAAGGGATGGTCAGAGGCTATAGGCATGCTACAAGGGGGCATATAGGGGGGCTCAAGCATGGTCCCTGACATCACCAAGGGGCCATACATAATTTGCAGTGAGCACAATATTTCAGGAAGGTGTCAGAGATTGCAGATAATCACCAGGAGATGATCCAAGACTATGAGGAATGCTACAATAGATGGCCAGAAGCTTTGGGCATACTACACGATATGATCAGACACTATGGGCATACTACTACAGATGGTCAAAGACTATGGGCATGCTACAAGAGATGGTCAGAGACTATGGGCATGCTACAAGGGGGCATATAAAGGGGTTCAGGTGTGGTCCCTGACATGACCAAGGGGTCACACATAATTTGCAGTGAACACAATAGTTTAGGAGAGATTGCAGACGATCACTAGGAGATGACCAGAAACTATGGGCATACTACAAGAGATGGTAAGAAACTATGGGCCTGTTGTAGGAGTTTGTGAGACCATGCTTTAAAAGAGAGCTATAGATTGGAGACACCCTACATTAGACTGTTAGAGTTTACTACTATTAAAGCCCATTTACAAATCAATGCTTCCACATATGTGCTCCCTACAACCCCCATAAAAATTACCTATACCACATTTGATATTTTCCAAAGCAAGATCTATTATATAAGATGGGGATAAAAACATAAAAAGAAAAAATGAATGGACATCACAGAAAAAGTGTGATAGTATGAGAAAAAAATAAACCAAACTATTTAGCTACTAGAAGACAATCTATAGAATATTTTCCTTCACTGGCCTAAGTAAGCACCTAGGAAAGTAATACAAGGGGACTATTTGCCGGGACCTGAGGAGCTTAAAGGTCCACATACGTCCCCCAGGATGCAGGTTGGACACCAAGGATTTGCAGTAGTCCTGTAAGTTCTGAGCCATTCATGTGGTTCTGTATCTGTCTACTTTATATTATTTTTAAAATACAAGTTTAATATGATCATATGCTACAGTTATAATACTATACATTCTAAATCATAAGTGATCTTGTATTCTAACAATGTTATCAATGTAGACAGATACACACACACAAAGACATGAACAGCTGAGAACCTACAGGGCGTCTGTACACTCACAACCTCATATATTTAAGGTCAGAGATTGATGACCTAAAATTACATTTCATAAGAAAGCCATTTGCACTGCTAAATGGTTGAGCTTTCCCTGCTAGCTCGCCTTGTTCCTGGGCTGTCTGTATGTTTTTAACCTTTATGTTGCAATGTGCTCTGAATGCATGCAGCATGCCAGGTCATTTCATATATATTGCAAATGGTTACAATTAAGAAGCTCCCTTAAGTGAAGGGTCAGGATCATAACTCTTGCCTGTGCTTCATTTAGAGAATGGCGATGCTCTGGGCAATGTCTTGGGTCGTCTACTTGTGGATAAGTGCCTGGATGTTTTTACTGTGTCACGGATCCCTTCATCAGCAAAGCTTTCAGCAGCATCATTTACACCGAGCAGGTAAGGAGAATCCACGTTCTGCTCTTTGAATTCATTGTGAACGTTCAATTTCTGCCACTTCTTTGATAAAGATCAACCTGGCTTTTAGCCTTTTGCAGGTTATGTGAAGGATCAAGTCTTACAAAATAATAATTCCCTTAAGGGCCCACATCAATCCTTAATCAGCTCAGAATCCTGCATTGCGAAAGGGGTTAATGAAATGTCTGAACTCAGTTGAAGATCTCTAGAAATAATGTCAATCACAAAGTATATCTACGAAGGCCTTAAACAGCTTCTTTGGGCAAGTCTTTTTTTTTGGTTTGTACTCCCTTCACCCCTCTAGAACACCCACTTACCTTCCTCCAGTTGGAAGAAAATCTTCTTTGAGGTCCTACTGGCATCCTCACCTGGCTTCACCTTCATCACCCTGCAATGCAAGGAGGAGAAGAGTGCAAGAGAGCCTAGATCATGTAGGCCCATCCTGCAGAACAAGTGGTTGCCATTGAGGAGATCGTCATCCAGTCCAAAAATAGTCAGCTGGGGTGACTGATGGAAAAAAGGGGCCAGGAACACCTTATAGAGCAAGCCCTAAAGAAAAAACTGGGGTATTTGCTTTACTAAAACACATTAAAAAACTTGCTTGGAGAATAGCTTTAAGGGCAACCTGTCATGTGAGAACCTTGGAGGCTGCCAATGAGGACTTCTCTTTCTGACAATGCACATTGTCTGGCAGTCTTGCTTCATTACTTTGAGTCACTGACCTGAAACAAGTCTGCAGATGAAGCCTTCTGACTTAACTCTGACTCTCCTAATCTGCAAGCTTGTTTTTAGTCGATGGCCCAGAAAGTATGGAAGCCAATGGGCCAGGCATCCAGCATTTTCAAGTGGAGATCCACAGCCAAGATATTGCTGTTATGGTTTAAGCCGTTCCTAGCTAAAGGCTTCCATAAAGGGAGCAATTTTCGCAAGAAATGTGTGACCAGTTTGGGTTAATGTTGGCGTATGAGCATATCACAGTTTGAAAGTTCTTGTGAAGATTTGCAGGATTGGACCAGCATGCTGGGAAATCTCTGAATCTTATAGGCCCTGCTTCTCTTTTCTGTGTCGAAACGTGAACTATTGTTTTATCATGTATGTGCCACATTTAACTGTTGCTGGAGCTTGAAAGAAAAATTATGGCCCTCCAGTGAGTCTATGGTCAAGAATCCTCTATGGTAGATTTTTATATCTACCAAAGTTGCCCATATACTTGGCAAATTTTGGAAAGCTTTTATTCACCTTTTATAAAAATAAAATAAAATAAAATGGTCCAGTGCAATCTTCCAATCATGACTCAAATTGTTTCTTACATTCAAACAACTAGACAAGTCAGGCTATGGTGATAATTAGATCACCTCATTACCAATTAAAAGGGCACTTCTTATTGGTTTCTATCCTAAATTTTGGGATAATAGGATGCCAAATGGGTAATCAAACTGAAAAAATGATTGCAGATTACTGTGGACGGTTCAGTTCTACTCAAATGTTTTTTTTAGACAAAAGCTGATGGAGATCTTCCAAAATTGTAACAGAATTTTCACCTGTATGGCTAATACTAGGACTGAGCTACACGTGACATTTGAAAAGGTTGCTTGGTTTGGGTATTTAACATCTTACTGACTGTAACTTTAATTGCATTGATTTGATAACTGGGTCAGTTCCCAGCTAGGTGATTTTACCTTGCTGACTGCTACTTCATTTGCAAAACACTGTTGAAGCAGTTAAATGTCATGGCCACAGGCAAATAAAACCTCAGGTATAGTTGGCCCCTTATTCCTCAGAATGTTGTGTTTCCCTTTGTTATTGAATTACTACATACCTGAGCAAGGGCAAAACCCACAGAAATTCATGCTTTATTATTCTGACTTTGGCAGACTGAAACTTTATGAGGCTTTTGTACTTTGCACATTTGCATTGCCCCTTGCACTGGTTTACTGAATAAGCCCAACTCAATGGTAAACTGTTGTAAGAGTTATAGGAAGATTGGTGGATCTTTCCATACCAAAGGTAACTAGTTAAATCACTTACCTAATAAGGCAAAGACGATGAAAGGTTCCCTATGGACATCAAGCAGTCTTTGCATATGACTGATTTGATTCTAGTGAACTGAAATCTGATTGGGTATTATTGAATATGGCTTTTTGCACATTTATTAGTACCCTATGTACTTCCTTATTAAAGTCTGAGTGAATGGTTAAGAGTATTAACATCCTTGAAATTTATTTAAAATATTTATTTGTTAGGAAAAACAGACTGCTAACACGTTTCAAGGGACAGGACCCCCCCTTCTTCAGGAGCTTAGACAAACATTGATGAAATGATCTGCTCAAAGTAATATAGAGAGCCTCAAATTGAGGGTGAAGTTGGCTGTCCATATGCTGATAGGATAGGTCAGTTTGAATCCAGCCTCAATTTCAGCTTCTCCATATTACTTCATGTTCATCATTTCAATAATCTTTGTCTAAGTCCTAAAGAAGGGGGAGTTCTGTCCCCTGAAATGCGTTGGATGTATCTGTTGTTCCAAACAAATTAAGATTTTAAACAAATTTCCATTGGAAGTTGTTCATTTGGTTAACAGTTGAACTATTGTGATCAGAGAGGCAGCAGCCTCGAGCCCAGAATTGGTTTTGTACTTCTATCATAAACCAAGTTCCAGCTGGAAACACTAATCGGATCTATCTTTCATTTTAATTAACTTCTACTCACATTGGGTCAGCGCTATCATACAACTTCCATATCTTATTAAAGTGGAAGTTATAAAACTGTTTTTCCATTTATAGCAGTTCTTACTACCATTGTGCCTTACATTTCATATAGCAATCACTACATTTCAGCCCAGATCTGAGAACAGTTCCTTTGGTAGCAGTGGTGACTTACTTATAAAATTGGTGCAATGCTGGCACTTCTGTAGTTACCACTGCTTAGATTGTACACTGGAAGTAGAACCCTTCTGTGACATTAACACCTCTCTGCCTGTGGAGGTTCATTCCTTGTGTCAAGCCTATTGAATGTTTTGTACGGCAAATCTCTTCCCATGGTATTGTGCTATATGTTACTAACATGAGTCTCTGCAACAATCCTTACTCCTAGGCTGCATCATTTAAAATAAGGAGCAAGATCATGTGAAATGATTCTATGAAAGCTTAATCGTTTATATTAATGCATATCAAGGGATCTCACTCATTAACATTTTTTTTATTAGAAAAGGAGGGGCAATTATTGGAATAACCCTCACAGACCATTGCCTAGGGCAGCAACAGGGATGCAAGAAGCCTGAAAATTCACAAACTTTGGTCATGTTTTCCCAATTTTGTGTCCTGCTTTGGCCTCTTCTTGACATTTGTGACTATATTTAGCAAAAGCATTGTAAAAGGAAGGGGATGCAAAAGTTTTTTTCTTAAGTTCAGGAAACATGAAGTCATCACTCGTTTTTCTTAAAGCGGAACTAAACCCATTGATTTAACAGTTTCAAAAAAACAATTACATCCCTGGCACGTGCCAGAAATGTAACTGTCACGTTGGTTGTTCTCTCAACCCAACTGTCAGACCATCAAATGGCTGGTGTCATAACTGATCACATATGGCGTTCGCAGGGGTGGTTGGCGGCAAGATATTCATGGAGTCAGGGGTCATGGGGGTCAGTCCTCCACACTGTAATGCAATATAAAGTGAATTGCACTGTAAAGGTGTGCTGTAATGATTGCAGTATCCCTTTGCAGTTCGGTCCCCTTTACACTACAGTGCCCCTCGCAATCACAGCCCCCATTACTGTGCCCTTTGCAGTCATGCCCCCCTCTTTTCCCCACAGTGCCCCCTTTTAATCTCTGCCTCCCCTGCACAGTCCTACTTTCGGCAGGGCAGAGACAGGATTCAGCCTGTGTGTTTGCCCCCCCTGCCGACAATGTCATCCTATAAGCAGGGCAGACGGCAGGATGAGTTGCAGATTTGAATCATATTAACAAGCGGCTGAATGCCCGCTTGTTAATATGAAAAGACCCCCGCTCTCTGTGCAGATCTCCAGCTCCCGGGAGAGCCAGATGAGGAGACGCAGGCATGGCCGCATAGTGGGAGGTGAGCAGCGACCGTGGTCTGTGTTAGCCCTGTACAAACCATGGTTGCCGCTTACCTCCAGCTGTGCAGTCTGGTCATCAACAGGCCACGGATTGGTACTGGTCCGCGGCCCAGGGGTTGTGGACCCCTGCATTAGCCAGCTCAGGTTAGGAAATGCGGCCCTTATGGGCAAATGCCCAGTGTGCCTTATGGCCAGTCCGGGCCATATTATTACAATAAGGGTATATTTTTAAACAAAATGCTTTTAGCATATTTCCCATTCTCAGATATGGCAAAGAAAAGACTTTAAGTAAAATATATTGATGGTTGATAGATAAATAATTAATAAATATAAGAATATGTATTTTTCCTATGATCTGTTATAAGAAATGAAAAATAAAAATATAATAAAATAAACAAAGGTCCAATAAATTCACACAGTGTGGTCTAGTTATGCCAATGAACGATCTGCTGGATTTAAAGGGCCACTGCTATTCAAATAAAACATTTTATAAAATAAATGAAACTATATATATTGTTAAAACAACTGATCTTTGTTATAATAACTGAAAAATATAAATAGTATAAAATAAAGGCCTACGGAATCCACACAGTGTGGTCTAGTTATGCCAAAAAAGATCTGCTGGATTTAAAGGGACACTGCTATTCAATTAAAAAAAGGTATAAAATATATTAAATGTATAGAAATAAATTGCACTGTCATAACAGTAGTTTCTAGCATATTGCTAACACAGCTATAACCCCACAATCTGTTTAGCATCTACCCTTAAAGTGTTACTAAACCCACAACAGTAAAATCAGTCTGTATATGCAGTAACGCATGCTTGTTATACTCACTGTGGAACCTAAGGGGTTAATCCTCTGCATTGTGTAAAAAGGTTGTTTTATCCTGTATGCACAGATCCTTCCCTTCTTGCACTGTCTATCTTGGGAAGGCCAGCTAACACACAGGCAGTAGCCAACCTGCACATGCTGAAAAAAAGAGCAGCGCCGCTCTAAGGGTAGTAGTGTGTATAAAAGGCTTTAATAATGTTTAAAATATGCACTCACATTTAGGCTGATAAAAACAGGCATGTAGTGTTACTCTTTAACATCATGAGATCACATCCGGTGGACTGCTGGGCTGTGGAGGAGTCATTCCCCGGCCGCTTCCGGTGGCGTCCGAAAGCTCCGAGGTGTGTAGTTCCGTCAGACAGTGCGTCAGCTGGTCCGTGGGTGGAGATGTCAGATGCTGGAGAGCCGGGGGGCGTGGTCGTAGCGCTCGCGTTCGGAGCATGCGTGCTCCTTCATCAGGCCTGATGAATCTCCACCCACGGACCAGCTGACGCACTGTCTGACGGAACTACATACCTCGGAGCTTCGGACGCCACCCGAAGCGGCCGGGGAATGACTCCTCCACAGCCCAGCGGTCCACCGGATGTGATCTCATGATGTTAAAGAGTAACACTACATGCCTGTTTTTATCAGCCTAAATGTGAGTGCATATTTTAAACATTATTAAAGCCTTTTATACACACTACTACCCTTAGAGCGGCACTGCCGCCTACCCCATCTATTTGTACCCAGTACTGTAGGTCTAACGACCACCTCAACTGTTTGCCTCCTGCAAACACCACAATTCCTGATCCACACCACTGTCCCATTTTTTATTTCAAAAATAGCACCTGTCAGCGCTCCATTTCCCATTTGAACCTGCACATGCTCAGTTGTGTCTTTTATGCTGGAGAGAACATTTACTTGTTCTCAGAGAAAGCCAGGTCACATGATATTTGCATCACACATGTGGGCGTGAATACAGGCTGCAGTGGAAATCTCCTCCCACCTGAACTCTCAGCACTGGAGAAACTGTGCAGTTTATCACTGACCGTGGTATACAGATCATCCAAAAAGGTATATACAGTACTGGCTATATTTTAATATAAAAAGGAGATTTATAAGCTGTGGGCACTGTGTGTGTGTGTGTGTGTGTGTGTGCGTGGGGGGGGGGGTCAGATCAACTATTTTCATATTTTTCATATTACTGGGTTTAGTAACACTTTAAGCTGGCCATAGATAGATCAAAATTTGGCTGGTTCAACAAAGACTGGCCGAATATTGACCCATCTATAGCGATTCCCATTCAAGAGGAGTCAATCTAATGATCTATCCATGGCCAGCTTTAGTTCCATCTGTTGCCTTACAACGCAATGACATCTTAGGGCTGTCTTGAAACAACAAGGGTCCATTATACTTAAAAGCTGTGCAGCCGTGCGTTAATGAACGGGTGTTGACACTTGGATCTCACATTATCATTCTTTGTGTGAAGGAAATCTATTCCTTTTAAATGGCTGCCAAGGAACCACAATGTAGCCAAAAACAGACATGGACCACTTTTACTGCAAGGCACTGTGTGCAATGTGGGTTTCATTAGAGTTGGGGTGCCATTCAAAGTACAGTAATTATTCTGCATTGCATTAACAGGCAGTAAAACACATTGAAAATAGATCCATATACAGGCATACCCCACTTTTAAGTACACAATGGGGTTTATTTACTAAAGCTAGAAAGTGCAAAATCAGGCTCACTTCTGCATAGAAACCAATGAGCTTCCAGATTTTATTACCAAAGTTAAATTGAACAAGCTGGGATTACAAGCTCATTGGTTTCTATGCAGAAGTGAGTCTGATTTTGCACTTTCCAGCTTTAGTAACTAAACCCCATTGTTTACTTAAAAGTGGAGTATGCCTGTACAGTGTTTCCCATGCAGAATTACTGGATTTTTGGACGATGTGCACTACCAATTTACCAGCTGCAAGTGACTAGTGAAATGTTATTTTAGATCTATAGGTTTTGGAGGAGGAAAGGTATGGCTAAGCTTGGCTTTCACAAAAAAAAGTATAGGAAAAATTGGCATTTGACTTCAGTCCCCTATATATCTGCAAGTACTAATTGGACTGACATTTTTTTACTATACCATCCACCAATGCCTTTCTCATCATATTCTCAATCTGAATGAAGTCTGAAGTCTGTAAGAGCATTGCAGGTTATCATTTAGGGCCTGATTGTAATAAAGTTTGCTTTATAAAGTTTGCTTGTTTGTGGCACAATGTATTTTCCTAGTGTCACTATAGTTTTGTTGTGTTGGAATTGAATGGCTTTAGCCAGGTAGGCTTGTGACTAGGCACTATTCAAAGGACAGCAATTCAAAATGATATAGAAAAAATATAGGGGCTATGAATCTGCAGATAATAAAAAAAATGTCACCTGGTGAGTTTTTCATCTTAAAGCACCAAGGATGAAATTTATCAGCACTCCAATTTATATTTCCTATGAGTGGTTTAGTGTCTATATCTCCAAACTGTCCCTCTTTTGTCTCTAAATAAGGGTCCCCCTTTCCTTCAAAATTACGGTATTCCTAATTTGTATTTTTTTTTTAAATAAACACACTAAAAAAGATACAGGATTATATTGATGATATAATACAAAAAAGCCTGGGTGATTGAGTCACAATTGTCTCTCTTTATAGTGTAATGTACGTATCATATATATACATGTAAATACATGTTCTACTTATTTGCCAGGAGTGTGTAAATTGCCTTTACCTCTGTAAAGGAATGTATTTCTTATTTTTAAAGAAAGATATTGATTTTAATTTTGGCAGCCAATTTCGCTCTTTCCGCTAACATTCTAGAAATCTTACAGAAAGATGTTGGTATGGGTGGTGCTTCAAGGAACACATTTGTCTGTTTTTTAACCATCTATTTTCTGATGATCTTAAACCTGAACTCCAGGCAAACAGCTAATTAAAAAAATAAAATACATAGATTAGAGCTATTTTACATGCCAATGGATTTGTATTACTGTCCATCCAGTTTTGCGTTTTGCACAGCTCTGCCCCACAGCACCATCCTATCTAGTAAGGGAGAAGACCTGATCTTTTTCTCACTTACAGCTTTATTTTTGTTTCCTGGTGAGTGATCGTAAGATAAAAGCCTATCTATCTATCTATCTATCTATCTATCTATCTATCTATCTATCTATCTATCTATCTATCTATCTATCTATCTATCTATCTATCTATCTATCTATCTATCTATCTATCTATCTGTCTATCTATCTGTCTGTCTGTCTGTCTGTCTGTCTGTCTGTCTGTCTGTCTGTCTGTCTGTCTATCTATCTATCTATCTATCTATCTATCTATCTATCTATCTATCTATCTATCTATCTATCTATCTATCTATCTATCTATCTATCTATCTATCTATCTACCCACCTGTTGTAGTTGTTGCAAATTAATATTTAACATGTGTAATATGTTATATTAGCCAAAAGGTTTTATTAGAATAGGGATGGTTTAGCACCTATTTCAGCCTTTTATTGCTACCATAAAAAAAAAACACAACTTGTTTCTCCTATGATTTTAAGAAATATTATTGGTCCATATGGTCAAGACAAGACCTTGGATCCTCCCAACATTTAGGTTTGTGAGTGATATTATTCACCACTTTTGAAAGGTCTCGTGACTCCATTGGAGAAACTTTTCCAACAAAGACACAAACACCTAAGAGACACAATGTTTTGCACAATGGAGCAGGATTAAGTTGACCATTCACATGGCAAATTTTGTCTGGTTCCTGACGAACTGGTGAAATTCACTGAATGGTTGGCCCTGTTGGCCAACTCTCACCCAACATCCCTCAAGAAGCTGGGCAGAAAATTAGTGGATGAACAGATACAGACACTGTTTCAGTATTTTGACAGCTGGCAGAGTTGGCTTTCAAAATAAAATATGTGTGATTCATCCACACTATGTAGCATTGATGGACAAATTTATGTGTATGGCCAGCTGAAGATCTTTCATTGAGTTTTATTGCTGTCCATGGCCTTGTTGGGGAAGATTTGCCCTCTTCCTGACCTGGTAGGACTGTGTGTGTCAGGGTTGACAGGATGTCAATGGGACAGGAAATGAAAGCTTTTTCTCCTCAATGGGAGCACAGGCGGCTAAAAAACAGAAGTTTTATTAGAAGTTTGGAGTTGGGCTCTCGTGTTTAGTCATGAAGGTCCTGAAAAAGTTGACAAAAGCCTATGCACAACACACTGTAATATTTGAAAAGTAAAACAATAGAATGCTCACAAGTCATGTGCATCTGATTTATTGGAGTTTTCAAGTGTAGTAAAATATAATACTGTCCAAGCTTCCGATTTCCTGGAATAGTCATATTTCATAAGCTGGAGTTTTGACATATTATTTGAGATTGACATGATTTAGTTGATGATGGCCGTGCTTGAAGTCAGCTGTTAATCTTAGTTTCTTCATACAACAAACTTTAATAAAAGACTGGCCGCTGCTTACTGAACTTTAATATATATCTTGTTAAAACCCAGAGAAAGCTTTTTTAGTGGCAAGGGGTTAGAAATTCTATGTCAGGAAACTGATGTCAAACAGCATAGAAAACAAAAATCTCCTCTAGTGGACACAGGCACCCTTTCAAATCTGAAAAATCCCAACAACAACAAAAACCGACAGCATTTTAATCATACGAAAATGTAGAAAGTAAGAGCACCAAATGAATATTGAGTCCATATTGAAAAATGTGTTTATGAATAGAAGTTTAATTTAGAAAAAGGCACATGCGTTTGAAGGGTTACAAAGATTTCATCAAGGCATATATATTGTTATATAGGAGGACTACATTGGTTGCCTCAGTGCTGCATGTTTTGCAATCTAATGGGTTATTTTTACTTTGAGTCCTACTTTTTCCATGTAAAATTTTGTTGGTTTCCGCTGAACCCTAAGAGATCTGTACCAAATCGGTGGAGACTTGCCTTATGTATGGTTGTTTCATAGTTTATGTTACACATGTAAATTGGTTGATACTGGAATTTTGCAATTGTGTTGGCTTTATACTGTGAGGACATCAGTACTGACTGACACTGTGGGGGAGATTTACTAAAACTGGAGCACTGAAAATCCGGTGCAGCTGTGCGTGGTAGCCAATCAGCTTCTAACTTCAGCTTAATTAAACTAACCACTTGCCCTATAGCACATTTACTGCTACAGGGTGGTCGTGCTGTGCAGAATCACGTATATATAATGAATCTGCACTTCCGGGTATCGGGCATGAGTGGGTGCTGCAGGCGGCTCGCTCCTGCTGTGATTTTACACAGCTGATCAGCGGGTCCCTGGTCACTGTCACTGGTTCCCAAAAAAGTGTCAATTAGGTGTCCACAGTCCCGTTATAAGTCGCTGATCGCCGCCATTACTAGTAAAGAAAATAAATAAAAATTCCATAAATATATTCCATAGTTTGTAAACGTTGTAAATTTTGCACAAACCAATCAATATATCCTGAACTTATCAAACCCATAGACGTGGACATGAAGACGTCAGGGCACCCTGAAGGGCTGTTTTCTGGAGGATCGAAGGATCGGTTGAGTATAGGAAATGTGTTCACCCCTAGAGAAAATGAGCAAAAAAATTTAAAAAATGCCCGGAGTTGGGCTTTAAGTCATAGCATTTAAAGCCTCACTGGTTTTTCCCTTCACCAATCTATCCAAAACTAGAATAAAAACGTTTTTCCTGGTTGAATTTTAAGTTTCTTTGGTATGCAATAATGCTAAACAATTTTAATGTTTTTTAGTTCATAACAACCTGGTTCTACATCATATAGTAACTGTAATTATTAGAAGCAAAATAATGTCATCCTTATTTCTAAAGAGGATTAGTGAAAACTTACTAATTTTCAAAACGCCTACAAAAAGTTTACTGGAAGCTATACTCTTTAGGAAGGCCAGCCAGGTATGGGAGTCATAAGATGATTAAAACATGATATTCTCAAGGATCTCCAGTCAATAGACAGCGGCTGATTTTTGATTGATGACTGTAGTCTTAGCCATAATGTGGTTTGATAAAGTTCATCAGCTGTAGAAGAAATACAAATACCTATACTGGCCTCAATGTATCGACAAGCCATCACAGTCACCACTCCACCAGCTTCATAATGCAGTTGTGTATGTCAGCCATTCAACAAATGAATATAAATTTGGCTGGTTAATGATTCATTGATTGGGCTGTGAGTGAGGTATCTGCAGTCTGGTTTTGCTGGGACCCTCTATACCAGAGGTAGGCAACCTGAGCCCTCCAGCTGTTTTGAAACTACAAGTCCCACGAGATATTGCAAGACCCTGGCATGACTCCTAGAGACAGAAGCATGGTGGGATTTGTAGTTTCACCACAGCTGGAGGGCCGAGGTTGCCTACCCCTGTCCTATACCATACCTACCTAAAGATATTTCTCTAAAAATGCAATTTTGGTAAAAATGCATGTGCAGAACAGAATAGTATCAAGTCCTTTATATTTTGTAGATCTGAGTAGCGACTGAAGGCCTCTATTCTGCATTCATATGCATTTGGCCATATAGGCTGTGATGTCATGGATGAGCACAGAGGACAAAGCCTTCTCAAAAATATGATAGCTCACTTTTTTCAGTTAAAGTTGATACATACTTTTTAGGTAGGATTCTAGGTAGACATAGGGTTCAGAAGGTAGTAGGTAAGCTATAGGTCTCAGGTGAAGAACATTTCTGGAGTTCAGCTTAATCACTGAATTGGAACATGGAGTTTTGGCTTTGCTTGCTACATGCTTATTCCAGGTCACTGGCCCAGAAAGAATCCAAGCTGGAAACAGCCAGGCAGCTAGCATTTTTAGAAGGATCTCAGAATTGGTAGCAGCCCTACAGTATCTATTTCAAGTCTTCTTCACCACTAATAATTTGAAATCCATTTTGGTGTTTTGCCAGAGAAGACCTTGATACCGTCCTCTGGCTCTCTGCTTCCAGCCTCACCTCCCACTTACCTCTCCTCCCAATAAATAAACATGCATTACCAACAGGAAACACAAACTCCACTTTGTAAAACCAGCTTAAACGAGTGGCATTAGCAGCCGCGAACAGGGAAACGAGCGGGCCTGCAGCTCAGCTGCATTTACCTAAGCCTGAAAAATGACCTCTTTTATGAAGCAGGATCTGGAAGACGCTAAGTGCATACCAAGTAGCGGAGAAATGTGAAAGATGACATATCTTTCATTCAGAACGCCCGATCCAGATAGAGTGAAGCTTTTACATCTGCTTCATCACCTGTTTAGGAGCTGCAATGCTCCCCCTGCCGCGTACCTCTTTTTCGGCAGCTATGCCATACCTTACCTGAGTAAGATTGATGGTGAGTTGATCCCAGGCAGCCAATTTCAGTCTCTCAAGAAATAATCCGCTACTTTGACAGATGAGAAGAATTTGATGCTCCGTTCACATCATTTAGATTTTTCCGCACCTGAAGAGCAAGTAGAGGTTCTTGCTGGGAAAAATATATTTAGCCATCCCAGGATAGCCTTAATAGTGCGCTCTTTATTTTTCAATTTTTTACTTTTGGTTTTCAGATGCTCAGCTTAGGGAAATTATTCAATTTTCAAAATACACAAGGGCTGCTTGATCAGAGCTACGGGAACGGGAAGATGAAGCTGATGCTCATTGCTATGCTGCCAGTCAAGTGTTAGAGTTAAAGAACAACTTTGCTTTTAGTGAAGTTGTCCTTTAAATGCTCCCCCTACTCCTTGAATGGCTTAAAGCAGACCCAACTCCCCCTTTCCCTAAATTTCATATCAGCATGCATCTTTGCATGCTGATATGAAATCGCCTAACACTTTTTAGGCCTTTTTTTTTTTTTTTTTTGCTTTACTTACCTTTTTTTTCTTCTTCCTGGATTTCCCTGAAGGCACTGGTGACATAGCCCTGGCCACACAGATGCCTCCTGGGAAGGCATCACCATTGTCTTTAGGGAAATCTCTTACCTAAACTGCAGTTTAACCACCTCAATACTGGGCACTTTCGCCCCCTTCCTTCCCAGACCAATTTTCAGCTTTCAGCGCTCTCGCACTTTTAATGACAATTACTCAGTCATGCTACGCTGTACCCCAATGAAATTTTTATCATTTTGTTCGCACAAATAGAGCTTTCTTTTGGTGGTATTTATTCACGACTCCATTATTTTTTTTTTTTGCGATATAAGCGCAAAAATAGTGGAAATTTGGAAAAAAAACAATATTTTCTTTTTTCTGTTTTAAAAGAAATCCAGTAAAATCGAATTTTGTCATAAATTTAAGCCAAAATGTATTCTGCTACATGTTTTTGATTAAAAAAATCCTGTTAAGTGTATAATAATTGGTTTGTGTGATCACGGACATATGTATTCAAATGATCATGTACAGATGTGTGCAGATTACCATTGGGACATGTGATTTTAGTGGGACATATGTGGGGGACAGCTTTATTATTTGGGGACATGTGTTTTGGGAACATGTGTGTTTTACATTATGTGGGGACATGTGTGTGTTTTACATTATGTGGGGACATGTGTGTGTTTTACATGTATGTATTTACATGTGTGTTGACACTAGGTTGGTGATCAGGGAGTAAAAAGCTGTAAAAAACAGCTCATACTCACTGATCATCAGCCGGCTGCAGCGATCCCCTCTCCTCTCCTCCTCAGCGACAACTTCCGTGTGAGGAGAGGAGAGCTGATCGCCTAGCAACCGGCTGTGTTTACATCACATGACGGCTGTGATTGGACACGGCCGTCATGTGATCAGGAGGGCCAATCACAGAGCCCTTCTGCCGATCCAAGATGCGCTGTGTCCGGGTGACACGAGCGCATCGGGATCGCGCCGCTGCACGGGCACGCACGCGATCCCGCTCCTTCTGAGGGACGTTCCTGAACGTCCACTCAGAAGGAGAGAGCGCCCACCCGGCCGTTTATGTACATTGGCCAGGTGGGAAGTAGTTAAAATAAAATAATCTTACAGTATTGGCATACTCATTTTGCACATGCGCCATACAAAATTACAGGATTTTTTTCCAACAGAAGCATGTAGTGAGGCATGATGTCATACACTTCATCTTGTACATGTGCAGTATCATGGACATGGTGCCACAGGCAACATTGTATCCTGGCCGACAAGGCCCAGGCCTAGGGCAGCACTTTGCAGGGGGGCAGCACGAAAAGAGTCCCCGCTGGCTTGCGCTACACTGTTAGTGTAGTACCAGTCTTAAGGGGCGGACTGGGCTGAGAGGCAAATTAGTCTAGCACCCCCATTAAGCGGCCGCACTGCTTCCGGTATGTGGGTGGCTAGTATTCTGCAACTGTGGGGGGGGGGCCGCTTCTAATTTTGACTATCCTATCATCCTGGACCACAAACCTTCCTCACTGTGCTATGTTTTCTGCTGCACCATTGGCATGGTTATATCTTCTTAGTCCTCTCCATAACATTTTTAGAACTATGGGCTTAAAGTAGAACTATAGGCAACACTTTTTTTTTTTCATTTTGGATAGGGTAAGGAAGGGTTATAGCCCCTGTCAGTTTATTTTTTACCATCCCTGTCCCATTGCAGAGATTTCCCTTCACTTCCTGCCCCATAGCCAAAAAGGAAGTGAGAGGAAATCTATGCAAATTAGGGGAATCCATTGCTCCCCCCCCCCCCCAGCCCTCAGAACTAGAGTCCCCACTCGAAAATTTGACAGGTAGGGGTGGGTTATATTTAAATTAGGGGGGGACACAAGTTTAGCCAGGCCTAGGGCAGCACAAAACCTAAATACACTACTGGCCACAGGTACAGGGACCCAGGCAGCACAGAGGCAGGAAAAAAAAAGTAATATGAAGAAAACGTCACAAGAATATAGGTAAGTAGTATGATTGTTTGTCCCCCTCTAATTATAATTGACAGGTTTAATGAGTAGAGACAAGGAAAGGAATATTCTCTTTGAATAAATACCTTCAGCCCCGCTCCCAAGATCTTCACTGTTTCACCTGAGAATTTGTATTTCTATCCATCCAGTCCTGAAAACAACAAAACTCTGCAACACAGCACAGACCTGACCTGATTTTTCTCTGCTATAGTTTTTAAAACCTACAGGTCTTGTCCCTCTACACTCCCCAGCCTGAGACTGGGCGGTAAAAGAGAAGTAGCAGACTGATGTCCCCTCCTATCAGCATGCTTCTTGCACTGTGACACACCTGGTTGGATTCTTATGCTGCTTCTTCGTTCCCTTCTAGTGTTCGGAGGTAATAGTCAGGGGTTGATTTACTAAAGACAAATAGACTGTGCACTTTGCAAAGTACAGTTGCCCCAGAGCTTAGTAAATGAGGAAACGCTTCACTTTGCAAAGAATACCCAATCACATGCAAGGAAAATGTTTGCTTGCACATGATTGGATGGTGGAAGTCAGCAGATCTTTTGCTCATAAACTAAGCTCTGGAACAACTGCTTTTTCATAGTGCAACTGCACTTTGCAAAGTGCACAGTCTAATTGCCTTTAGTAAACCAGTCAAATTCAGGTACACATTGGGGTTTATTTACTTAACCTGGAGAGTGCAAAATCAGGCTCACTTCTGCATAGAAACCAATCAGCTTCCAGGTTTTATTGCCAAAGCTTAAGTGAACAAGCCAAGGTTAGAAGCTGATTGGGTTCTATGCAGAAGTGAGCCTGATTTTGCACTCTGCAGATTTAATAAATAAACCCCATTGTCACATGGCCAAGGAGGAGATACTCTCCCTCTAGGCCCCAACACTATCCGGCGTGAGTTTTGGGTGCTCAAAGTGAAGCACTAAGTTGTTACTGACCATCTGATCTTGAAATTGCATTGTTGAAATAAAATAAAATAAAAACTCCCTTTTTTACTTATATGTATGTAGCTGTTATTCATATGATATTCTGGTATCATGCCCTAACAGTTACTTCTTATATGTTGTTTTTTTGTTTTTTTTTGTGAGACGTGACTACTGTTTTGTATTGCATTGCCTTGGATGGTTTATTTCTATATAAAAAAAAAAAAAAACGAAATGCAAGAAATGCAACTAAGTCACTTCACATTATATTAAAATTTAGATATATACCAATTAGACTTATTATTCTTAATTAAAACTGTCTTGCTGACCAATATTGTGCTGCTTACATTTACAAAAAGTCTATTTAATAATTATTTTTTTTAATACAGAGTGACGTTCATTTAAACCTTTATATATGGCCGGGGTGCAGGGTAAACTTAAATTTTTTGCCGGCATGTGTCTTTTGTATCTGATACAAGCATTATTATTATTATTATTTTTTTTTTTTTTTTTTCTTGCATAACAAGTTTCTGGACAGGTAAAATGACGCAGAACTTGTTAACTAGATTACTTCTATCCCTAATGAATCTTTCTTTAATTCTGACTATACTGATTTGTCACTTTACAGCTACTTCAACTGGGTCATTAGTTTCATTTAGTCGCTCTCTCATTACAACATCCAATAACGGGCATACAACAAAAGCCCCTAAAAGGAACGGCGTGATTAACTGGCGCCACGTCAAGAATGCAGTATATAGATTTTGTCACGGGAAGATCGGGATCGTCTTTTTTCTTTTTCATTGTCAGGAGATGACAGAATTGTCACATTTAAAGATATTATGCAGCGTGAGTAAATCGCTGTATGTAATAGTGACATAAGGAACAATTATAACTGTATTATGGGAATAGCGTGTGATCAGCTAATTAGAAAATTGATGACTTTTTTTTTTCTCTTGCTGCTTTTTCTTAGTGGTGATATAACAAAATGCAACATACTATGTTGCTTAAGGAGACAATGAGGGTTATTTACGAAAGACAAATCCACTTTGCACTACAAGTGCAAACTACAAGTGCAAAGTGCACTTGAAATTGCACTGAAAGTGCACTTGGAAGTGCAGTCGCTGTAAATCTGAGGGGAAGATCTGAAATTAGGGGAAGCTCTGCTGATTTTATTATCCAATCATGTGCAAGTTAAAATGCTGTTTTTTTATTTTCCTTGCATGTCCCCCTCGGATCTACAGCGACTGCACTTCCATGTGCACTTTCAGTGCAATTTCAAGTGCACTTTGCACTTGTAGTTTGCACTTGTAGTGCAAAGTGGATTTGCCTTTCGTAAATAACCCTCAATGAGAAGAGCAGAGTGATAGGGGTTGATTTACTAAAGGCAAATAGACTGTGCACTTTTTAAAGCTCAGTTGAACTCTGCAAGCTCCAGAGCTTAGTAAATGAGGTAAAGCTTCAGTTTGCAAAGAATATCCAGTCACGTGCAAGGAAAAAAAAACAGCATTTTTGCTTGCACATGATTGGATGATGGAAGTCAGTAGAGCTTCTGCTCATTTACTAATCTCTGGAGTAACTGTTCTTGCAGAGTGCAACTGCACTTTGCAAAGTACACAGTCTATTTGGCTTTAGCAAATCAACCCCGTAGTGTCTGTAAAAAGGCCCCCCAAACCTTTGTTACTCACCTCTCCAGTAATCCCCCACCATTCTTTCCTCTACCTTAGCCAGCCCAAAAAAATACCAGTTTGTAGAGGAGAATGTGAGTTCGGGTCTAGCTGCTATCCCCTGGGCCAAAGCACTGTCACATGACCAAGGGTGTGATGTCACTCTCCCTTTAGGCTCAGACACTAGCCAGAAGTGGAGTTTGGAGTACTGAACGTGAAGCACTCAGTATTTACTGATCATCTATTTGTGAAGTTATATTGTTGGAAAAAAACAGGGCAAGAACAATGTTCAACTAAATCACCTTATATTATATTACTCATAGAATAATAAAAAACTTAAGCATATACCAGTTAGACCTATTATCCCTAAAATGTTTGTAAACCTCAGACATGAAATATGAACAAAGCATATCCCTCTATAGTGTTTATGTGTTTTAATTAACAGAGCTAAGTGTCATTTCTGTCTTCTGTTTTGTTCTTCTGCTATCAGCATGGATCACTTCTTACAGGTTTTCCTAACACCAAGAGAAAGAAGGCAACAGGGGCAGGAACTCCAGCACAAAGCCTGTGATTGACAGCCTCAGCGATGTTCCTGTGTGCTGTGTGAATGGGGATGTGCTCCTTCCCTCCAGTCAGCCCTCTTAACTCTGCTCACTGAGCTCTGCAGAGTGTAACTTCAAGTGGTTGTAAAATCAAAAGATTTCTTATCTTAGTGCATTCTATGCATTAAGATCAAAATCCTTTTGTGTGCAGCAGCGCCCCTAATACTTACCTGAGCCCCATCAAGGTTGCAGGAAAGAATCGGCTGCCTGGAACTCCCTTCCTGATTGGCTAAGATGCCATTGCGTCAATCCTGCTGCTGTCAATCAAATTCAGTGAGCCAAACAGGAGAGAAAGGGGGCAGGGACGGGCCGAGGTTCCGTGTCTGAATGGCCACAGGGAGCAGTGGCTCAGCTCGGGTGCCGCCATAGCAAGCTGCTTCGGGTGGGGGCACTTAACAGGAGGGAGGGGCCAGGAGAGCTGAAGAGGGACCCGAGAAGAGGACAATCCAGGCCACTCTGTGCAAAACCACTACACTGGGCAGATAAGTTTGGACATGTTTGTTAAAAAAAAGCAAGACTTTACAATCACTTTCAGCTCTCCGCCCCCCCCCCCTCCCCGTTTTGACAGCTTTTTGACAATTTTTACCAATTCTGCACTTTGAACGAATGTACAGAAGGGAAGATAAACAGGTACAAGTTATGTTGGAAGATTTGTTTCATCTCTGTGTATCACCAGAGGCCAGTCACTTTAGTGGGTATATGTAAGGGTTTACAACCACTTTATTTAAATCTGTCCTGCTGCTGGCCAATGTTACACTGCCATGTCCTTCACAGTATCTTCATAATGGTGGTAAAACCTCAGCCTCTGCTCTTGTTTTTAGTATATTTGGGCCTAGCCTTGCTATTTAGAATTGTCCTGCTGCTTGCCGATTTACACAGCTGAGTCATCTGTGGTTTCCTATGGCCAAAGCTTTTTTGCCATACTTCTCTTGTGGATAACAAGAGTGCACTTACTTTCGCTCCCCTGGGGCCCCCGAGTCAGCCGATAGTGGGCTATTTCCCTCTATCAACTGACGTAACAGAGCTGCTCCAGGCTCTGGAAGGATCCTGACAATATTGGTCTACTAATGGCCTTGCATTATACACGATGAAGCAGAAGGCTTCCAATATTCTGCTGCTGAACAGAGAAGGATTGGAATGCCAACTGCTGCAAACCATGTAAGGTACAGTAAGTATTCTTTTGTTAGATTCTCCCTAGACAAAATGCACAGTATATTTTACATATACTGAAGGGGGTGGGTGGCAATTTCATACTTGTAGGCCAGCCAGGGGTTCAGCTTTATGACCTGATGTCAACGCCTTGCTTATTTGTATTGACAGTGGAAATGACTGCTTTCTGCCAGACGTGTCCATCGCTCATCAACATCTAAGAAAAATAAATGCTAGCATCTGTCTCTTAATAAGTAACCCAAATTCTTTTTTATTAACCCAAATAAGATCAAATGACTGTGTTAAAACTTGGCTGTGCTTGACAGAAAACCTAGAGAAGCCTGTAATTACCGAGCCGCTTTTGTCGAGGAACATCTGAATTTGTAGTCACGAAGGACTTTTCCATTATTCATCCTGAGGTCCCCAGTGCCCAAGTTTTTCTCTATCAACATGGATTGTTAGTCTGAAGCATGTATTCTTGATTACACCTTGGGCATTATATATCAACGGACTTCATGTAGCTCCGGCAATTATTCGGCACAGGATTCCACAAGCTGTTATACTACTCTTTCTTGCCATAAATAGATTTTAACTTCTGCAATTCCTTCTCTAATGTATTCTGCATGACCTGTTTTACTGAGAATGGTACAGAGCACCCAGGTTGTGCTTCTTTTAAGAATTCTAATGACATTTATTATGGGGTCACTACGAGCGCGTATTCGCTGTGGGGTAATCGCACGGTGAGAGGAGGAAAAAATTAACATAGGAATTCAATAAACATTTGTATTCCAAGACAGAATTCATACATAATAATCCATAATTGCCTTTAAACTCATTATTGATTTCAGAGGCCTTCGTCGAATGTTGTCAGTGTTGCAGTTGCTAGATCAAGTGTTCTAGAATATGATTTGTTAGATAAAAAAACTGTAAAATTTTCAAAAATGTAAAGACATCTAGCGGTCGCAGCAGGCGCGACAATTGTTTTACATACGTAAATCAATAGCAGAATTTTAGCGTCAACTTAAAGTGACATTTGTTTATACAGAACAATAGGTTTTCTTAAAAGAGATCCCATACACTGCATTTATAAACCTTCCCTTTAATACTCCAACTTGCCTGGTCCAGAACCTTGTGAATTACGGTGTACTTTTGGGTGTGGGATCATGTGACTCACTCTGCCACATGGGTGGGAAGGGAAAGTACTTAGCCCAGTGTAAGCTCAGACTAGATTGACTTGAAAATCACACAGGGATTTTTCTCTTTCTTGTTTGCTCTGGTGGTCAAAGGAGGTGAATGGAAGGTGAATATAGGGGTGGCCAGAGACTCATATTTTTTTTTCTATCAGCCAGTGAGCTGATCAAAATTTAAAAAAAATGAATGGATTACTCCATCCACGTATTTGTTTGCTGTCAGAATAAACTGACCAGCGCTGCAACTGATTGGCTGATTGATTTTTTTTTCTCCAATATCCTTTTGCAACAAAAGTCAATCATTAGGAGGAACGGCCAGAAATGGATAAAAATTCATCAAGTCCCTATTTAATTTTGATCCATCTATGGCCAGCCTTTGCAGCAAGAGTAGGAAAGTGAATCTACATGAACTCTAATGATCTTTTTTGAAAGTCAGGTAGACGGCCCAACACCCAAAACTGTAACTATAGTACTTTAATGTAATGTAATATCTAACATTGTAAGCAAGAACAGTCAATACACTATGGGTTTTTTTTTACTAAGGGTAAATAGGCTGTGCACTTTGCAAAGTGCAGTTGCACTCTGCAAGTGCAGCTGCTCCAGAGCTTAGTAAATGAGGTAAAGCTTCAGTTTGCAATGAGTACCCAATCACATGCAAGAAAAAGAAAAAAAAAAAAAAAAATTTTTGCTTTCACACGATTGGATGTTGGAAGTCAGCAGGGCTTCTGATCATTTACTAAGCACTGGAGCAACTGCTCTTGCAGAGTGTAATTGCACTTTGCAAAGTGCACAGTCTATTTTCTTTTAGAGCCCTTTCACACTGGGGCGGGGGCGGCGTCGGCGGTAAAAGGCCACTATTATTAGCGGCGTTTTGCTGTCGGTATGCAGCCGCTAGCGGGGCGGTTTTACCCCCCGCCAGCAGCCGAGAAAGGGTTAAATACCACCGCAAAGCGCCTCTGCAGAGGCGCTTTGCCGGCGGTATAGCCGCGCCGTCCCATTGATTTCAATGGGCAGGAGCGGTGAAGGAGTGGTATACACTCCGCTCCTTCACCGCTCCGAAGATGCTGCTGGCAGGACTTTTTTTACCGTCCTGCAGAGGCGCTTTGCCGGCGTTATAGCCGCGCCGTCCCATTGATTTCAATGGGCAGGAGCGGTAAAGGAGCGATATACACTCCGCTCCTTCACCGCTCCGAAGATGCTTCTGGCAGGACTTTTTTTACCGTCCTGCCAGCGCATCGCTCCAGTGTGAAAGCCCTCGGGGCTTTCACACTGGAATGAAAGCAGCGGCACTTTCGGGTCGGTTTGCAGGCGCTATTATTAGCGCAATAGCACCTGCAAACCGCCCCAGTGTGAAAGGGCTCTTAGTAAATCAACCCATATTTGTCTAAACCTATGTGGGCACACCTCCTAGTTTATAACAAAGCCAAGTCCATAAAGAGCAAGGTTTGATGGGTTTGGCATGGACAGGGCTGTACAGAGCCCTTACCTCAACCCTGCTGAATTTCTTTGGAATTAATTGGATTGTTGATTGTGAGCCACATTTAACTTCAGTATAATGAACCTCACAATGCTGCTTTGCCTAATGGGCACACCTTTCCACAGATACACTCCAAAATCTTGTGGAAAGCCTTCCCAGAGGAGCGGATGTAGTTATAGCTGTAAAGCGAGGGGGGCTTCATAATAATGTCCATGGTTTTGGAACTGGATGTTCAACAAGCTCATAAAATATGATGGTCAGGTCTCCACAAGTGTTTGGTTATTTAGTGTACTTTACATTAATGTGGGCTTGATTTACTGGTACAATATCCATTGTTGGCTATAGAAAAAGGACGAGTTAACTAAGGTACTCCAAATATTGTTGCCTAGCAACACCAGTATGATGGGAGGACTATCTCGGTACCCAGTGATTGGAAGCTCATAGGGTTATATTTAAAAATATACATTTATTAGAAAAAATATTAAAAATATACAGTCACAACAGGAATATGACAGAATTGTAATAAAAAAAAGGTTAGCAAGTATGTGTTCTAAAACCCATCTAGTGGGTGGGAACAATATGATGCGGGTAGGAATGGTTCCTCAACAAGTTTTGTGACGATTGTTGCTTCTTCAGGAGTAAATACCCAGAACATCTAGAATAAACAAATACAGTCTCATAGTTACACAGAAAAATAAACAGATTAAATAGCTTCATTATAGCTTTCAAGTAGAGCTGAATTGATGGAGAATGATAGACAACAGTGTAACTCACCAATGGAAACCCAGTAAGGGCACGAGATGGCTATTGAGACACCCCGGGCGAACACGGGAGGCAATGAGCGTGGAATCGGCTGAAATAGGATAAAGAGGATCTAAATATAGCAATAGAAATATGGTGCGGACCACACTTGTGCACACACACTGGGATTGGAACCAGCATCATATTGTTCCCACCCACTAGATGGGTTTTAGAACACATACTTGCTAACCTGTTTTTTATTACAATTCTGTCATATTCCTGTTGTTATTATATTTTTTCTCTTATAAATGTATATTTTTTAAATATAACCCTTTGCGCTTCCAATCACTGGGTACTGAGATAGTCCTCCCATCATACTGGTGTTACTAGGCAACAATATTTGGAGTAGCCTTAGTCAATCCGTTCTTTTTCTCAAACTCTACTAGGATGATGGTACCCACCCCTATTCATTGTTTATATACCAAGTGAGGCACCACCAAATTTAGCATTGTTGGCTATAGTTGAAAACCAAAGACAAAAAAATTGTTGGACTTTTGAGGTACCCAAGGATAACAACTCCAAATTTCTAAACATATACCATTTTTTATTAATGGTGTATAAAAGATATAGCCTTAAAAGAACATACATATTTAGGGAAGCCCTCCTCAAGGTATCACTTTTTTTAACCCTAAGATGTCATTACCATTCCTCTCACAAACATTGTTATGATTACAAATACATAAGAAATTACCATCATAACGTAATGCCTGTGTCTATTTTAAAGTACATGATACAAAATGGACATAGAGATCCTGGTTCCTCTATGCCTTTCTCAGACATAATCTTTAGGAAGGTAAGAGAGAACACCTTTAAAAACAGGTTCCAGGGTATGTGACTAGTGCTACGACTTCCCTGGGTGAGCACAGAGGCATCATAGGGGAATCCTTTAAAGCCACAGAATATTTAAAATGGCATCCAAATGACATCTTAGGGTTAAAAAAAGATGGTATATGGCATTTATGCTATGGATTAGAGTTCCTAATGCGGGAGCCTTCCCATACACTTACGCTGATAATAGTTGAATAGAGGAACCTCCACATATGTCAGATAATACAAAGTAGAGGCAGAGTCTTCCACTTGTTTTTTTTGTCTTTTGTATTTGTTTTTCATTTAGTGTAGTATGCGGATACTTTCAGATATGATAGAATTTCAGATATGTATAAATGTAGAAGTTGATGAATTAACAGAGCTCAGATAAAAAAAAATAAAAAAGATTAGCTGAAAGAGCCAGTTCATACAACAAAGGATCTGTTTCAGCTGGATCTTACTTCATTCATTGCAATAGGGAGAGGAAATAACTCAAAACATTATCATCAAGGGGCAGACCTCAGTTTGAGAGATCTTGTTGCATCTTGTTGAGCTACGAGACTGGGTGATTCAATATTCCATTAAAAAGCTGTAATGTTGGACTGTCCCTTTAAACTCCAAACTATGTCATTTATAAAGCTTTGGACAAGTAGCTTGCTGGGACTTTTAATCCTTAAGGTCTTGATAAGTGCAGGTCATCCTTTTAAAGTATAGGACCTAAGGGACATCCTTACCTTTTATGAATGTCACGAAACACTGAATAATTACCACTTTGAAGTACCTGCAAAAAATTTTGGTTCCAAGTTGCAAATGCGTGAATTCTATCATGTGAAATTCAGCTATTTACTTCTTTAATATGCTTATAAATTAGAGCACATAGAACTAGTTCTTAGGAGACAATTGTTAAGGCTGCTCTGATAATTGTGACCCTCTGAATTGTATTGATTTTTAGAAAAAACACATTTATTGTCTGTCTAGTAGTCTTTTCCAGATTTTCAAAATCTGTGTAAAGTATCTGAAACATTTGGCATTCTTATTGCTAGCATCAGCATGTTAAATTTAATTTCAATTAACAAAGAATGCACAGATATTGAAAATACTAGGGCTGTTGAATGAGGATATTTTCTTGAGTTTCAAACAAGTAGTTAAATTCTTGAACTGCTCCTATTTCTAATCTTCCTTTTACTTTCTATTATAACGTTTTCCTTATTCACCCTTCTTGCTTATTCTTGTTTTTATCCTTTCCCCTTATTTCCTTCTTTCCTTTCCTTTTTTCAGCTTCAATTTCTTTTTTACCTTCCTTTGTGCCTCGTAAATCTATTTACTCTATTCTCCTTATTCTCTTATATTTCTATCTTTATACTTTCTGTCCTTTCATTTCCATTTTTACTCTTTCCTTGCCATCTTTACCCCTCTTTGTCTTTCTCTTTTCATCCAATCCCCACCCTTCCCTTTTCACTCTTCCTTTCTCATCCCCTTCTTTTTCCCCTTGCCAAACTGTATCTGTTATCTGCTTTTCTTAGAATTCCTATTCTTCCCCTCATATGTCCTTATTGCCCATCTGTACATCCTTGCAAATCTTTTGTTCTGTCCCTCCATACCCTAAACACTTTTTTTCCTTTGCTTCTACTTTATATCTATTCTTGTGTTAGAATTCTTTGATATCCTTTTTACTTCTTACCTTGTCATCCTCACCCTTCATTTCCACCCTCTTCCTTTCCCATTTTATTCTGCCTGTTCCTTTCTACTGTGTTCTCCTCTCTCCCTATATAATTCACTTTCTTTAATTTTATTAAATATTGCTCTTCCATTTCCCATGCTAACCTTAGCCCGCATTGTAATGCCTTTTCCATCCATCATTACCTCAAAGTCATTTGACTATCAATGTTCTACAGCTGCCATAATAAAGTGATTAGAGACCTAAAATCACTTTATGAATGATCGGCACAATTCACATTACTCAGTAACTACATTTATAATATTCTATATCACCCATGGTAGGACTGTTATTTCTTACCATATGGTTTCATGTAAAATTTTATGCAAGGCAGATTAGTTACATTCCCTCTTTCACATGTCCATGAAATTCCAGACATCTCAATTTCTTTAAACATTGGCATAGTCACACCCACTACTCACACTTTCTAGTTAAGTGTCACCTCTTCCTTCCTCTTCTGCATAATTCCCTAGTTTCAGTCCCTAACACAAGGCTGCCACTTTTATCCTTGTAGCTAATCTCCAATATGTCTATTCCTTGTACAAGACTCTACCAAGATACTTGCCCCTCTCTTGTCATTTCACTACTTGAATACTGCAACACTCCACTAATTGGTCTCTCCCTCACTTTGTCAGCCTATGCCGAAAGCTTTAGCTCTGCTCATTCATCTAACGAGTTATTCCTTCTCTATGACAGTTGAGACAGAAGATTTTTCCTGGCCCTGGAAATACATTTTAAGTGATAACATTGACTTATTAAGCCATTCACTTCTTCAAAATGCTGAATTTCCCTTACAGATTGGTCTCCACCCATTCCATTATCTCTCTTTGTACATGAATGGAGTACTTCTCTAGAGCTTTACCAAATTCACTTTGAAGCTTCAGACTCCTCCTAGCCTTTCCTTCTTTTTTTACACAGAGGGTCTACTCAGGTGAAGCCAGGGTAAGAAACAGAAACACTCTTATGCCACGTACACAAGATCGGATTTTCCAACAACAAAACCGTGGAATTTTTTCCGAAGGATGTTGGCTCAAACTTGTCTTGCATACACACAGTCACACAAATGTTGTTGGAAATTCAGACTGTCAAGAAAGCGGTGACGTACAAGACGTACGACAAGCCGAGAAAAAGGAAGTTCATTAGGCAGTGCAGCTCCTTCTGCTTGATTCCGAGCAAGCGACGGACTTGTGTACACACGATTGGACTTTCCGACAACAAGTAAAGTTGTCGGAAAATTTGAGAACCTGCTCTCAAACATTTGTGGCCAGAAATTCCAACAGCAAATGTTCGATGTAGCATACACACGATCGGACTTGCCGACAACAAGCTCACATCGAACATTTCCCGTTGGAAAGTCCGACCGTGTGTACGTGGCCTAAAGATTTTACCCTATAAGTATTACCATAGTAAGCTATAAAGCCAGTGTCAATGGACTTTTGCTTGCTTCTGTTTAGGGGTGATGCTATTGCTTCTATTGAGTGCCCTGGGTCTCTTTTATGAAGATATGGAGCTGATATATTCTATGCATTACATGGTTTTGAAACATTGCATCTTCTTATACAATTCTGTGTTAACAGTTTTTACATCAACACATTTTTGTTCAGTTAAAAAGATTATATTAGTCTTTGATGTGATCCAGAGTGGTCATCACTATCCCCTCAACATTTTAATATGTGTGCCCAGAGGTGCTTCTAATCTATTAGGACTCTAGAAACATCCCGGTTTCCCTATTAGACTATGGAAATAGCAATGCAGCTTGAAGCAGGACAATTGTAATTCAAATGCAGGTCAAATACACCTTGAATAAATTCTGAATCATTTCAGAGTTTCTTAAATTGATGTCAGAAGCATGCTGCATTTGCCCATCAAAGCCTGCCAAATACTGGCCTCTACTGTAGCATACCTTTACCTCACCACTTCTCCAGTTTTGCTACTTTTACAGCATGTGTTGATGGGCTTTTGTTTCATACAAGTCAAAAGAAATGCCAAACTGTTCGGAGTAGATCAAGTACAGGTTAGAAGGAGGTCAACTGAAGGGGGAAATGCACCTGCCAATTAATTCTGAATGTTCTCAAAATGTGGACCCTGGTGGACTAAATCAACCCTACCTTCACCTATCTCTTGGATACTCCAGCAGCTAGATCTTCCTACCATAATTCCCAGTCATCTTCTTGTATACCTAGGACATTTTTGTTTTTTTTGCCTACCTTTGTGTGAATAAGTTCCTTCTGCTGCATTCTCCATGATATAAAATAAATTCCACAGGGAGAGTGGGAACCCCTCCTGATGGCCACAACAGGTATACAGACCCAGGTACTAAGCACAGACATCTCATCAACAGATTTCATGTAGGCAGGTGCCAAGTGTGTTCTTCGTGCGATGTATTTATGATATGCTGTTTGGTACTGCTGGGGTTAACATGCTGTGATGCCTGCAATTTGACCTGTGGAGCTTCCAGTAGTAGGGATGTTTGAGTGGTAAGGGGTTGGGTTGAAGGGTAATTGGAGATCGGTCATAGGACAGAGAAGGACAATGCACCAAGAGAAAATGCTGCACCTAAGTAGGGTCACCCCTTGGCAGGAACCTGAAATGGGACTGTTAGTGAGTGAGACACCATCTGATGGGCACTTACACAAGCTGAAAAGATTTGAGACACCACAGCATAACCCTAAAGATCCTGCCAAATATTAGAGAAACGCTGGTCAATTAACCTGTTGAACTTCCATGTGTTTGCTTGAGTGAAATTGTGTGAAGAAAAGCTATATCATTATGCCATTTACTCAGTAAATGCAGTTTACTACAGTGTATGGGTACAGGGAATGAAGTTTAAGTCTTTATGTTAACTTTCTGGGTAATGGAGAGTGACAAGTAAAAGAAAGGAGAAGCAGAGGAGGCGGCGGTGGCCAGTGATGTAGGTTCTGTTGGAAGGGTGGATTGGTGGTCGTATAGTCCAAATATAATTTAAAGCTGTGTTTAGGCTGGTTGTGGTTACAAATATTGGTGACCCCAAAACATCTAGTCACAGCTTCTGGATACATTTGGAGTCCCCAGTGACAACCAGATGGTTAATTTTTTCCCTTCTCAATCTACATATAGCTACCACTGTTCTTCTGAGCTGGCTGATTTTTTTTCCAAACAATCTCCTTTTACCCATAATTAATATTATTTCATAGCTTAATTATAGGCTGCATGCATTATTCATAATTACATGGTGCTGCTTTTCTCTGAGGAGTCAGAGTAACACCCAGTGTGTTTGGAGTCTTCAGAATCACTAGGGAATGAGACTAAAAATGCACAAAAACAAGGTTTCTTGTAAGACACAACAGACAGGGAGTTTTGTGTTCTCTGATTAGTCAGTGAACAAAGGGTGGTGGTGCTGCTAGACAGAAGAACCTAAATTATGGATTAACACACACAAAAAAAAGACAGCCATTCAGGAAGGTTGGAGCAGGCCAAACATTATGAATAAAGCAGAAAACCAAGGTGGGATTTTCAGCTAACATATTCATGTTTTATGTATCAGAACAAAAATATGATAGAATAGGTTTGCATTTTAAGATAGAGAAAACTAAAGGTTTTTTATTCATTACTTGTTTATGTATTGAGATTAGTAGTATGTTCTACTTAAACGTTGCACCTCTTGGAAAAAATGTTTTTACCAATAAATGGTGACATGAGCCTTACGTGTTGTGCTCCAATAAAAAAGGAATTATCTGCTCCCCTGGCTTAACCAGTCTTCATATATCGTATACAGTCTAGGGGTGCTGAAATTAATTGCAGCATCAATGCATCACGATTCGGGTGTCCCTGATGCGGCATTGATGCATACGATCGGAAAAAATCGATTGGCGGGTGACGTCATCCCAACTTGCCCGCTCCTCCCGGGAGAGCGATCCGAGTGTATAGTTGTATACACCTCTCTTCTGATCTGATAGCTACAGTCAGTGGGCGGGGCTGAGAATTTCCAGCTGACGTCAGGAGAGACGCGAGAGGAGAGAGGCGGGCAGGGCAGTTACATGAGCGGCGTGTTCACACACTGAGAAGTGCGGTATGTAGTTCCATATTTTTTAAAAAGCACATACAGTGGGGCATTTAATGGGTTGTAACATGGGATTTTTTAAGACACAGTTATTTTAATGGCAGTAAGTAGAGTACATATGAGTTTGTACTCTACTTACACCTCATACACCCTCGGTGCTGACAGTTCCTCATTTATACATTCCACTATGTTAACTGTTAGTGTGCTGGAAAGCCCAAAGGAACTGTCAGCACCGAGACAGTACAGGGAACTTCACAGGGCTGTTTGTCATCTGTAGATTCTAATCTCTCCTGACCTCCTAGCAGCAGTGTGTGTGTGAATGCCTGTACCCTGTAGTGCACTGGATTAGTGCACTTTTTAAGTGAGTGAGATTATTTTCAATTCAAAGTAGAGTTCCAGTCGATTTTTTGTTTATTAAAAGTCAGCAGCTACAAAAAGTGTAGCTGCTGACTTTTAAAAAAAAGACACTCACCTGTCCCATGATCCAGCGACGTGGCCACCCAAACCCTCCATTCTCTCCCCTGCCTGTCCACGACGCTGGCAATACTACTGTGGGCCCCCAACTGTGGGGGCGCATGTCTCACTGCTCCGTCCTGAGTGGCTGGGAAATCTTCTGGGACCTGTGACATGTCCCAAAAGACTGCAGGGACGGAGGGGCCGCCTAGGCGGCCCGAGCCGAAGTGGGAGCTGGGTACCTGTCAAAACTAGGTACCCACTCCCCCCCCCAAAAAAAAATGACATGCCAGTTGTGGCATGTAAAGGGGTCAGGACACCTTAAAGCGGAAGTTTCACTTTTAAGTGGAACTCCACTTTAATAAAATGTGTTTATACAGAAAGCACTATAACATCCCCAACCCTGGACTCCAGGAGGAGACTATCACACCCCCAACCCTGCCATGTACACAGCACAGGGGATCCTCTACCTCTGATATTACTCACCTGCAGGACTCCATGATGACCATCTTAACACCCTCCCTTTGATTCTTCAGTCCCCCCCTCACAACCACCATTTTTATCTTTGAACTCTTCCATACTTCTGTTCCTTTCCATGGATTCCTCCATCTCCATCCCCATACTCTTCCATTCTTCAATTCCTATCTCCAGACTCCTCCGGGCCTTCCATTCTCTATCCATGGATTCCTCTATCTCCACCCCCATACTCTTCCATCCTTCAATTCCTATCTCCAGACTCCTCTGGGCCTTCCATTCTCAATCCATTTATTCCTCCATCCCCAGACTCTTCCATCCTTCCTTTCTTATTCATGGATTCTTCCATCCTTCAGTTCCTACCCCTCCCTCATATCCTGGACTCTTCCATGTCCTTGTTCTGCTATATGCAGGGAGTGTCCTCTTTTTTTTTTTTAAAGCAGGTAAAATTTAAAAAATTAAGTTCTTCTAAAAGCTTGAATTTTTTTTTTTTATGGAAACCATCATCAGTAATCTTGATGCATCGTGACGCATCGCGGAATCGAATCATATTGAATTGTTGACCAGATAATCGTAATCAAATCGAATTGTGAGACCAGTGAAGATGCACACCTCTAATACAGTCTCAATGTGCTTTTGTTGAGCAAAACATTGTCCTCTCTAGTGTAATTATATATACAGTATATGGGCAAAAGTTGTTTCTAGACACCTGACTGACCTGACCATTAAACCTCTATAATCCTGATGCACAACTTGCGGCCCTTTGGCACATTTTGTGTGGTCCTTGGAGCCCCTGCAGAAACTAATCTGCGTTTCCCTATTGCCCTATTATAGTAGTGATTTCTAGCAGCCTCATGTAATATGTCTCCAGTCTTTTTCTGTCTCCTGAAGCATTTTCCCAGTCTCCAAATGTTCACAGTCTCTGACAGTCTTCTGCCGCATGTCCACAGCCTCTGATCATCCCTTGCGTCATGTCTGCAATCTCTGACCATCTCCTGTATTATGTCCACAGCCTCTGCCCATCTCTTTTTTCATGCCAATAGATTTTGACAATATCCTGTTGTCTCTGATAATGAATATTCACAGAATTGTGGTGATGTTGGGCCACACTTAATGTCCCCCATATCAAAAAAGTTGACTACCACTGCTTTAAGAGCTTGTGTGACATACCATTTAGAAACCATGGGCATTAATATGGAGTGCTCCCCACCTTCATTTGTATTTATAACAGCCTTCATCCTTCTGGGAAGGTTTCCACAAGATTTTAGAATGTGTCTGTGAGAAATTGTGCCCATTCAGTCAATAGAGCATAGGTGAAAGTATGTACTGATATTGGGTGACTTGCAATTGGAGTTCTGCTTGTAAGGAATATGTAAATACTTGAATGTCCATAGCCTAACTACAGCCAATATGCTCTAAACCAGTGGTCTCCAAACTGTGACTTGGGAGCCAGATGCAGCCCCTTGTCTGCTTTTATCTAGCCATTTGGGCACTAATCCATCCACTGACACCAACAGTGGGGCATAATTCCTCCCATTGAGACCAACAATAGGGCACCACTCCTCTGAATGACACCAACAATGGGGCACAACTTCTCCCAATGATACCAACAATGGGGTGTGATTACTTCCACTGACGACAGTTGTGGCAGTACTCCTCCTACTGACACCAAATATGGGGAGTTGTTTACTTCCAGTGATGCTAAGACATTTTCTACTCCCACTGACCACAGTCCAACCCCCCGCACCCCCCAAGAGACAGTAAACTGACCCTGTGTTTATAAAGTTTGGAAACCCCTTCTATAAAAAATCTTGTGGAAACCATTAAGCCAATATACCCTAAACCAGAGGTCTCAAATTAGCGGCCCTCCAGCTGTTGGGAAACTACAAGTCCCATGAGGCATTGCAAGGCTGGCTATTACAAGCATGACTCCCACAGGCAGAGGCATGATGGGACTTGTAGTTTCGCAACAGCTGGAGGGCCACCAGTTTAAGACCTCTGCCCTAAACCATCCAAATTTCTTTCCAAGATTATAGTTTTAACCCCCCTGTGACCCATTTGCAATATACTGCAATAAAAAACAGTATACAACTTTTGTTGCACGTGTATATACCTGCTACAAATAATAACTAAGCACCAAGGTATCATGGTAAAAATAGCAATTGTTTTCTTGCTTGAGGGAGTTTAAGAATATTTAATGATTTTTCAGCTATTAATGTGGCACCAAGCTGGCTGACTGGTGAAGAAAACAGATATTAAGTACAGATTTTACAGTGAAAGTTGTACTGTTTCCCTACATTCTAGTTACATGCTCTTAGTATTGGAGCCTATAAAATATAAAATGTAGAGCTTCATAAAGGTTGTTTAGCATCTTCTGGGAAAGGTCTGAGGCAATGCACAGCAGTAAAAACTCCATTGTTTTTGTTTTAAGGAATTGAAAGTATTGAACTATTCATTTGTATCAAAAAAAGAAGCAGTTCAAGCAATTACAATGGGCAATGAGAACTGCTGTAAAATCCTCCTTTTCTTGTGCAGACGGTCTTTGCTTATATTAGTGTTATCTGATTGTTTGGGCCTTAAAGAGGAACTGCAGTCTGCTCACATAATTTGTAATAAAAACATCTTTTCCATTCTGAAGCTTCCCTCCAACCACTTTGCATATTATTTTATATATACTGTGATTCTGTACTTGCCAAATATGCTGCAGAAATCTCCCTCCACTGAGTCTGGCTGCATCCATTTTAACTGTGGGCAACTGAAGCTGCTGCCTGTTCACTTCCTGGATTTACACAGACACACAGAGGCACACCTCCAGCTCTGCAGCCCTGCAGCTCTTATTGGCCCTCTTATGACTCATCCCCCCTCCCTTCCTGGCAAACTCTCATGAGAGTGAGAGAGAGAGCTGTGCATGATGTCATAAGCCTAGGATTTTTACCAGACATGAAACAGGAAGTGGGCTGTATAAGGTATTTACTGGCATAAAAAAAATGTTTTACTATCCAAAGTTAAAACAACAAGGGCAGAAGATTTAATAGAGGAAAAGTTGAAACAATGATTGGAGTTCTGCTTTAAAGTGATATTAGATCTAAAAAGATCTAAAAACAAAAGTGTAATATATTGCACCTTAAATGTGGCTACATTCATTTTCTTTTAGACACTTTTTTCTTATTTTCATCTGGTGATCAAGCTACTAACAGACTTTATAATGGAGGGTTTTCGACAGCAGCATTCTCAATCTGGGGAGAGGGTAGTGTCAGATGCACAAGATATTTAGGGTAAAAATTAAATAAAAGCTGACCATTGTAAGCACCCCTGTCAATGTAAATGGTTTGTCATATTCCTCTAACTGCCACTTTTGCTGGTCAGCTTGATCTGTTAAAGGAAGATGAAAAATAACAGATTTACTGGCAGGCTCAGCAGGTGCAAATAAAGGAAAAACACCTAAAAAAGAAAATGAATGCAACAACATCTAAGAATTGATAATCTGCAATATAATGAATTCATTAATTTTCTTTTGTGATTAGTGTCACTTTAAAGTAGAATCCACATTTTTTTTTTAAATTCTGGATAGAATAGGGAAAGGGTTACTGGTTTTTATTTTGGCCTTCATCCCACTTGGGGGGTTTCCCCTTTCCTATAGTCTTGTCACTAGAACAGCAAGTAAGGACAATCCCCCTGATGAGGACAGAGACAACAGTAAAAATACTAACAGACACTTTTGTGACCTAAATGGTAAAGATACAGTATGCCGCACCAACAAATTTGGAGTCCAAGCTGATATTTAATTTATTGCATATTATGATAGAAAGAAAATAGCCAACACATTTTAAGGGCTTGTGCACCCTTCATCAGGGCTGGAAAACTGTGTAAACTTAAAATGGAGGGTCTCAGGAATAGAATAAATGATAGATTTTATGATGTAACCAATGTTTGTCCGGTACAACCTCTTTGTAGTGAAGTAGAATAGTAAAGTATCGAACCAGGCAGAACTTCAGCAATGCAGGTTTATTAACAGCTGATAACATACAGGTTTATGTTCAAAATATTACAATATACAGGTCTAATTTATACAGTTTCTTACAATGCATGCATATTAGATATAAATATTCTTATCCTCTAACCAAATTGAAAAGATTGTGAAGTGTTCTCACCTTGAACCAGAATGGGTCTTTACTGCCAATTCTTGGGAACCTCTCACCTGATAGGGACCAGCCTGATCTGCCGATGGTCTGGTCCCCTCACAGAGTTCTGGGTTCCAGCTCGACCAAGTTCTTGAGGGAAATTCACCTGAGACCACATTCTGGAACAAGTTAAGAAGTCTTCTCTGACTCGTACGAGGAGACAAGTTGTGGACAGATACTTGCCCATTGGTTCTGACCTCTATGACCCGTGCAATAGGGCAGCATACATAGAGTTCAGCCTTATGAGCTCCTATCTGACTTGTCTGTCTAACAATTGCAGAGCTTGCATTTATATACACTTTTACAAGTCTTATCTCAACTTATCTCTTACATATGATTGGTCGCTAAGATCTACATCAAAGTAACCAACCATAAATCTGACACCTGTTCTACAACCAGATAAACTTAATTATTCCCAAAATTCCTATATGTTCATTAAAGTGATTTATAACTGGTTTTGTCCAATTAAAAACACCTGTATAGAGACAGTCTGGCACCCAGCTGTGTTATCAGACTCTCCTTATCTTGATACTAGCTTCAAGGATTTGCAGATTTACAACTTTGAGACAATTAACTTTCAATAACCCCACCAGATGTTTTATATGTTTCACTATATGCATGTATTTTAACAGTTTTAATGAGGGCACAAGCAGACCTTTGTTTGACCCTGTCAAACTTAATTAATGTTCTGTACATAACTTTCCTGTATTCCACCTAATTATTTTAACCACCTGTTTTCTTATCTGTCTGAGAAAATTCTTCATAACTTGAATCTATTCTAATGAACTTTCATCCAGTAGACTTAATACATTTTCGAGAACACCTGTTTACAAGTACTTGTCATAAAGCAGAGGTCATTTAAAGTTCAACACTTAAAAATGAAGACTTTCTAAATCTGGAAAACACAGTATACATTATTAAAGATTAACAATTGTTGCTTTACTTATTGAATAATAATATTGATAAAACCACTACTATATAATAATATAAATAATAATAATAATAATTATCAATAAATATATGCAAATCAATATATACAATATGAAATACATTGGCTAATATGAGATTCCACAACATTTCCCCCCTGTTGAGGCTTCACACAAGCCTCACAGCAATTACAATACAGATCACCCGCCATGCTCCTCAGAGACCCCATGCACCCAACACTGATCTCATAAATTGTCCAAAAAAATAAAAATAAATCAGTCCAAAAAATAAAAAATAAATAAATCAGTCCAATCAAAAACACACTGCATCTTCTTCTGTAGCTGCAATAAATAAATAAATCAGTCCAATCAAAAACACTGCATCTTCTTCTGTAGCTGCAAAGTCCTTCTCCATATATGGCAAGGAAAACATAGTTGTCAGTCTCAGTGGCATTGTGATCATTCTTGCCACAAACTACTTGCAACAGGCAACAGTTACTCAGCAACATCACATCAAGGATAACAGGGAAGAGGAACAATCCATTCAGTTAGTGAATGAAAGCAAAGTATGTGGTCCCAAGGAGCATTCAGCAGACTCAGTCCCATAAGGCTCTGCCTTTTCCTGCATAGGTCTTTTCAGCTTAGCCAAGTGCTTGATGTGTCTGGAGAGATCTCCTTCATCATCATTTGCTGGTCCAGTATCATAGCACAAGCTGCTTTGGATGCTGTAAGACACAAGTTCAGTGCATACCTGTTCTGCAAGGATACAAGTCTCAGATTTTCCAGTTCCTCCTTTTATGCATGAAATCCTTCCTTTGTAGCAATTAACATTTGTAACAAGTTGCATCATGTCTTCTGCGATCACCCGATATTTGTCTGGATATAAAATACACTTCAAAAATATAGTTATAAAAAATAAAAATAAAAATAAAGTCAGTGTCAGGATACAATAGGACTCTGGCAAGCATTTCAGGGCAACCTACAAAGCAATGGCTCCTACACTCTCATCTTATCTAATAACTTAATTTAGTGTGTTCCTTTTATTTCTACAACATCCGCTAAAATAATATACATGTATCTATATAGTTTTATCATAATACAATACTCTTACAATATTAATAATATTTATTATTATAAATCCCTTGAAGCGAAGATGTTTTCACTACAAAGTATTTTATATAGACTATTCTTTTACATTTCCCAACCTATACTATTTCCCATACAATAATTGTAAAATTCTTATCATTTCTTAACCTTAAGTCCAGAAATTTCATTAGTTTTAATTTTGTAGTCTTCCCACAGAGTTTACTAAACCCAAAACCATTTCACTTTTTGTCCATCCCTGCACATACTATACTGCAGAATGTTATACAATAACAGTCAGCATGGGTCTCTTCTGTCAGTCACTGCTGTACTGTCTAAGTCAGTAGCCTACCTCTTCTATGTCTTAAAACATGAATTAAAAAAAATCATAACAAATATCATAACATATCCTATAAAGCATCAATAGCATACAGTCTTTAGCGATAATGTCATACTCATTACATTACACCTCCCCACTTTTTTTTTTTTTTTTTTTTTCAAAAAATGATAAAACTATTTGTTTATAATGATTGAACATATACCCAAAGTGGAACTCTACTCACAAAAATGTGATAAAATAAGGTTCATTAGCAAGAAAAATACATTCCACATTAATTATTATGCTACCATTTTACTGAAGCCCAGAACCTTTGAGCAGCAGTAGAATTTCAGGCTGTCAGCAAACTGGCCTCTAGATTTTATTAATTGCAAAAAAAATAGAGCACAACTGAGCCTGTGTAGAGCAGGGTGGAACAGTGGATTTTAAACAGTATAGGCACTTATTTTTTACTGTGTTTCATAGCTACACCTGCAAAAGGGGTCAGCCTCAAGTGATCCAGCAGGAATTAATTTTCTGACCAAAGTTCCACTTCAAGGTGTTCACCATATTAATACTTATAACATATATAACAAACAAAACAACAGTAAGTCTCTACATACAAAGTATCACGTATAATTAATTAGAATTGTCCATTACTGAAATATTTCCAATGTTTTTGTCTGCAACAGTCTCCTGTATTTATTCCACTTGCACTTATGTGAATAACATTCATGATAATCTCAGTCAGACTTTGACTACTATAGAAACTGAAAATGTCACTGTCACAAATGTGGATTTAAATGGACACTTGAATTGTAAATTCTTCCACTTCCTTTTATGATCTTTAATGTACTTGCAGTCATCAAGGGTTACTGACATACATTCCTTTAGTGGCTTTGACTGGAACACGAGATCACATCTAAAACAAGGATCTGTTTAGAAACAAAACTACACCAATTTGGTTAATTATTTTAAACACATGAACATTTTATCTCTCACTGTACAGCATGAAGTCTAAGCAACTATCATTTGCCTCTAGAACTCCTAAACTTAGTGACAAATCTATCCAAAGTTTCATATGGCCCAGCAATTGTATTTAATTTGGTCTACAACAGCCCATACAACCTATCCACCAATGAATATGAGTGTGGACACAAGGTTCTATCGTCTATGCCAAGCATAGAGCAGAATGGAACTGATTTTTCATAAAAATGGGTACAATTATCTGATATCAGTGCTGTATACACTCCAATCCTGGGAAAATGTTCCCACATCAGACACTTAGCTGTTGTCCCATACATTTGCATGACCATATGAAAAACTTTGATTTACTTTAAAAAGGAGCATACATTTATTAAAGTATATCTATATCTACAGCTTTGTTCTTTCATTGCAATAAAGTCTATATACAGGCACACAAAACAGACTTTGAAGAACTACATTTTGTGAAACTACATTGTGATTGATTATAATTAAAAGGAAATCAAAATAAAATTACATTGTGATTGTTCATAATTAAAAAGAAATCAAAATAAAATTACATGGTCACTTGCACAGTCTGTTAAATCTAAAGAGGTTAAGAAAATGTGCATTACTATGTCCCTTCCTTAAGAATAATTATATACAAATTTTATTGTTAATTAGATCATATTAATGCAGAGTGACCCTAATCCAAAAACTGACTTTGCCACCTGCAGTAGCATAACTAGGAACTTGAATAGTAAAAAATCAAAAGGAGTGAAATTTTACAAAGTATAACTTTACATATGAAAACGTGCTGGCTGCTCCTGGAATAAAGAAACAAATTATTTATTTAGGCAAACTAATAATCAACCTGATAATTACTAAATATTGTAATCAGGTAGGACAAAATAAGTTCTAGCCAATACCAATAAGGGACCTTGCTCACCAGAGCTTACAAGCTAAGATTAAAAATTAAGACTCTAATTATCTAATTCACCCCCCTGTATGTGCTACATATAGCACATATAATAAGATGGTAGCACTGTTACCATGCATCACTCTTCACTATTCTTTTTAGAAAATAAGAAACAAAAATAAATTTGGAGTTCCCTTGTACCAAATAAATCCCATTACTATTTTTGTAATTACTACTAAGTAGGCAAATATATAAAGATGACAGTATACATAATACTGTACAATAAGATAGGGACATGACAAAATAAACAACAAAAGCTACAAGGGAGAATAAGCACCATACTTACAAGAGTGATACACTAAAAATAAAATTCACCTTGCACTACTGCAGTCCATAATATAAAAGACAGAATACCTATTATAACCTACAGTTTATATTCTAAAAAAAATCAACAAATGTTTAAGAATAAGAACGTATTCTGAGATTTTATTTATTTTCTGGTCATCTCATCCAGTTTCTGTCTAAAGGCACCTATACGTGCCCCTTTCATCTTGGTACAGAGCACTGAGATGAGCTGTCACAAAAAGTGATTCAATGCTTTTGCACATAAGCTCCTAAACACATACTGAAAAAAAAAAATACAGTATTTCGTCTAACATGTAAAACCTACAACTGTAAAATCTGTTAAGCATGACATTAATTACATTAGCGGCATTGAATTTATCTACAGATTTTTTTTTTTTTTTTTTTCAGAAGCAGTATGCTGGATACAAAAAAAAATATGGGTGAACTTTGTGTCGTAAATTACTTAAAACAAACAACTTTCTTTTTTCTACAGTTTAAATAACTTCTAACTCCCTCAGCTCATTCATGGCACTATCTAGCTGAGGTACATATTTAAAGAATATAAAAAAAATAATGAATCGTGCCTTCAACACACACACTCACTCACTGCCAATACCATGTAGAACTTTGATGCTAAAGTCAATCAGTCACCATAGATGTATCAATCCCTAGCCTCTCCACGAAAGACACATACAATCATTCACTTAGGGATTCATTTCACACCTCATACAAAAAAAATCACACACACACACATTTAACTCACATAAATATAAATCCTCCTAACAAATACTAATAACAAGTGTCACAAAATCAAAGATATGACACAGAAAGTTCTAATTGTATTTGTATGGAAGATACATACCATTTCCCTATTCATCATACACTATGCAGAATTCAGCATCAGTTACATACTTCTTACAATTCACTCATAGAACTAACACACAGGGTCCTTTCACACCAACGTTTTTACAACCACTACAGAATTATTCTAACCTAATATGGGAGATGATCAGTCTCCCTCACACATACAATATTCCCTAACAGTCTACAAAGATTACAAAGAAATTAACTTACATTTGTGAACATTCATTAACAAAATGTCATTATCTTCTGTTTTCTATATAGCAATACATTCACTCCACCTAGCAAAGTATGCATACACATGAACACAAATTCCTGACTATATATAAATATACAAATATTCACAGAATTATTAAAACTGACAGGTTAGTTAGTAATTACTTATGGACAGCAGTGCTCAGAGTAAAGCCAATAGGCACCGTACGCGCATACGTCTCCTTACCAAAATGCTTGTCTCAAGACACGAAAAACCGCCAAGCCCTGCTTGCCACGGCGATCAGGAATGTCTCAACCTGATCTTAACTCAGTTAGTACACAGACCGTTATAACAGATACATATAAACACATACACTTATAGCACAAAGACAATACATACCTTTTAACTTTGTTAACAAATGGAGCTCCAAAACCTTTACCTTATTTACCTGTCAGGACTTGCCTCTCCTGACATTTCTAAACTCATGAGTATTATTTTACACCACAATTATTATGTTCAATAATATACAAAACAAAGGTACCTCTTTCTACTAGTAGCTACATATCAGTACTGTTTTTGTTTTTAACTTAGGCTTTCCAGGGGTCTGATAACCCCAAAGCCTCCTCCAGATTGATTGCCAATCCAGGATACCAACATGCATGTAAATTTAGGCAACTCAAGAACCTCTTCCAAATTGGACTTACCAGTCTAGGATACCAATTCTTCCAGAACTCTTGTAGGGCTAGCATACCAATCGAAAGTAAACCTCTTCTAGACCGATTTACTCGGTCTAGGATACCAACATGCATGTTAAAGGTAGGTTCTCCAGGGGTCAAAACATTTACCCCAAAACCTCGTCCAGACCTTTTGTAGGTCTAGGATACCAATCAAAATATACCTCTTCTAGACCGATTTACTCAGTCTAGGATACCAACATGCATGTTAAAGGTAGGTTCTCCAGGGGTCAAAACATTTACCCCAAAACCTCATCCAGACCTCTTGTAGGTCTAGGATACCAATCAAAATATACCTCTTCTAGACTGATTTACTCAGTCTAGGATACCAACATGCATGTTAAAGGTAGGTTCTCCAGGGGTCAAAACATTTACCCCAAAACCTCGTCCAGACCTCTTGTAGGTCTAGGATACCAATCAAAATATACCTCTTCTAGACTGATTTACTCAGTCTAGGATACCAACATGCATGTTAAAGGTAGGTTCTCCAGGGGTCAAAACATTTACCCCAAAACCTCGTCCAGACCTCTTGTAGGTCTAGGATACCAATCAAAATATACCTCTTCTAGACTGATTTACTCAGTCTAGGATACCAACATGCATGTTAAAGGTAGGTTCTCCAGGGGTCAAAACATTTACCCCAAAACCTCGTCCAGACCTCTTGTAGGTCTAGGATACCAATCAAAATATACCTCTTCTAGACTGATTTATTCAGTCTAGGATACCAACATGCATGTTAAAGGTAGGTTCACACAGAGAGTAGCTAGCCTTCTACAGGGGTACCCCTCTGGAAAAATTTTTCCATTTTTTTTGTTTTTTTGTTTTTTTTGTTTTGTTACCCAGGGTATTTCATCCTGTACAATACATTTTAAGGCATTCACAGTTGAGAAAACCCAACCTACCATCACAAAGATCTGCCTGGTGGACAGCGATACCCCAACAACAACCACCTGCCCCTCCTAGCGCTAGCAAAACACGGCACAACACAATGCAGAACTAATAATAGGTGTCTGCTAACCTGATATAAATTGCGCAAAATTGTGTTGAGTTCAGTGCCTCACCAGCATGGAGTTAGGCAAGATCGGAGTTGAGGTTATGCTGTCCCCGTACGGGCCACCAAATGAAGTAGAATAGTAAAGTATCGAACCAGGCAGAACTTCAGCAATGCAGGTTTATTAACAGCTGATAACATACAGGTTTATGTTCAAAATATTACAATATACAGGTCTAATTTATACAGTTTCTTACAATGCATGCATATTAGATATAAATATTCTTATCCTCTAACCAAATTGAAAAGATTGTGAAGTGTTCTCACCTTGAACCAGAATGGGTCTTTACTGCCAATTCTTGGGAACCTCTCACCTGATAGGGACCAGCCTGATCTGCCGATGGTCTGGTCCCCTCACAGAGTTCTGGGTTCCAGCTCGACCAAGTTCTTGAGGGAAATTCACCTGAGACCACATTCTGGAACAAGTTAAGAAGTCTTCTCTGACTCGTACGAGGAGACAAGTTGTGGACAGATACTTGCCCATTGGTTCTGACCTCTATGACCCGTGCAATAGGGCAGCATACATAGAGTTCAGCCTTATGAGCTCCTATCTGACTTGTCTGTCTAACAATTGCAGAGCTTGCATTTATATACACTTTTACAAGTCTTATCTCAACTTATCTCTTACATATGATTGGTCGCTAAGATCTACATCAAAGTAACCAACCATAAATCTGACACCTGTTCTACAACCAGATAAACTTAATTATTCCCAAAATTCCTATATGTTCATTAAAGTGATTTATAACTGGTTTTGTCCAATTAAAAACACCTGTATAGAGACAGTCTGGCACCCAGCTGTGTTATCAGACTCTCCTTATCTTGATACTAGCTTCAAGGATTTGCAGATTTACAACTTTGAGACAATTAACTTTCAATAACCCCACCAGATGTTTTATATGTTTCACTATATGCATGTATTTTAACAGTTTTAATGAGGGCACAAGCAGACCTTTGTTTGACCCTGTCAAACTTAATTAATGTTCTGTACATAACTTTCCTGTATTCCACCTAATTATTTTAACCACCTGTTTTCTTATCTGTCTGAGAAAATTCTTCATAACTTGAATCTATTCTAATGAACTTTCATCCAGTAGACTTAATACATTTTCGAGAACACCTGTTTACAAGTACTTGTCATAAAGCAGAGGTCATTTAAAGTTCAACACTTAAAAATGAAGACTTTCTAAATCTGGAAAACACAGTATACATTATTAAAGATTAACAATTGTTGCTTTACTTATTGAATAATAATATTGATAAAACCACTACTATATAATAATATAAATAATAATAATAATAATTATCAATAAATATATGCAAATCAATATATACAATATGAAATACATTGGCTAATATGAGATTCCACAACAGTAGCTAGTGGCACAGCGTAACTTAATAATAATAATAATAATACATTTTATGACCTAGTCCCCCCCATCTAGACAGCACAACTAGGTCTTTGATTGCCACTGTAGCAGTAGCTCAGCTTGGCCGATGACCATACTCTAAGCTGCTGATTTGTCAGTGAAAGAGCACCATTATAATAAGTCATTACTGCGTATTGTGCTTGGCCTATCGTGTATGGGTATTGGCTCCTAGAACTTCCCTGTTCCAATCTACGAAGAGAATTACTGGAAGGCAGTGGCGTCGCTAGGGGGTGGCTTTTGGGGCTATAGCCCTGAATCTGGGGCCCATAGCCCCGAGTCTCTGCAGGGGTCCCCAAGGGGAGGGGAGGCTCTCTGGGGAACCTGATATAAGGGGGAGGCTCTCTGGGAACCCTGATTTAAGGGGAGGCTCTTTGGGGACCCTGATTTAAGGGGGAGGCTCTCTAGGGACCCTGATTTAAGGGGGAGGCTCTCTGGGGACCCTAATGTAATGGGGGCTCTCTGTGGACCCTGATGCAAGGGGGAGGCTTTCTGGGGATATATACACACACACACACATATATTATATACATGTGTATGCCCACCCAAGCATATGACTTTCTTTACCACGCTGCTATGAGCTCTAGCCCCAGATCTTTTGTAGACCTAGCAACACCCCTGCTGGAAGATGATTGAAAACAAATTTAGGTACTTTACTGGTAGCATTTGAATATAGTTCAGGAAAAGTAACACCGCTCAAGCAGTAAATAATCAGCAAATCACTGCAGGTGCTCGCCCCGGCTCACCAATGTCAGTAGTTAATATAAAAGAAAGAGGATGGATGCACACCACAACGAGATGAGATGCTGTTCAGATATTCTCTATTCACCACGCCAGATGGATGTTACAGAAGCATTTGTTGACGCGTTTCACATGAGTACTACGCGCTTGTTCACAACACAAATTTGGCCCCGACCCAAGTCATTTATATGTACCACCCAAAGGAGGTGCACCTGAACTGACACGGGTTAATTGGCTGACCAATATGTAGCAATAAAATACACAAGGTAAAATCATTAAATCCACCTAAGTACATACCGTATTTATCGGCGTATAACACGCACTTTTTTCCCCTTAAAACCAGGGGAAAATCGCAGGTGCGTGTTATACGCCAATCCCCTGCGATCCGACCTGTCACATTTTCAAAATCGCCGATCGCGATTTGAAAATGGCGCCGCCAGCGCCGAAATACACAGAGCCGGTCCTCGGCTCTTTCCGGCGGCTGTCGTTCATTTTCGGCTCCACTCGTAGTCCCGAGCGGAGCTATCCGACCCTACTCGGCTAGGTTCGGATAGCTCCGCTCGGGACTACGAGTGGAGCCGAAAATGAACGACAGCCGCCGGAAAGAGCCGAGGACCGGCACTGTGTATTTCGGCGCCGGTGGCGCCATTTTCAAATCGCGATCGGCGATTTTGAAGCCCAGAATGGCTGGGATCACTGTAGCAAGGCTGCACTGGGGAAGGCTGCACTGGGGAAGGCTGCTCTGGGGAAGGCTGCACTGGGGAAAGCTGCACTGGGGAAAGCTGCACTGGGGAAAGCTGCACTGGGGAAAGCTGCACTGGGGAAGGCTGCACTGGGGAAAGCTGCACTGACAAGGCTGCACTGACAAGGCTGCACTGGGGAAGTCTGCACTGACAAGGCTGCACTGGGGAAGTCTGCACTGACAAGGCTGCACTGGGGAAGGCTGCACTGACATGGCTGCACTGACATGGCTGCACTGACAAGGCTGCACTGACAAGGCTGCACTGACATGGCTGCACTGACAAGGCTGCACTGACATGGCTGCACTGAGAAGGCTGCAATGATGGGCGTTTAAATGTAAGTTTTTTTTCCCTTCAACTTCCCTCCTAAAAGTTTTTTTTTCCTTAAAATTCCCTCCTAAATTGGGGTGCGTGTTATACGCCGATAAATACGGTATATCCAAAAAGCAAGGAATCAAAAATAAAGATTTTGACAAGAGACATTATCTCATAACAAAAACACATGGAAAATAAGAAAAATAAATGTCCAATAAACAGTAAAAAATGTAAAACATAAAAACAAAGAAAAATATAAAAAAATATTATATTATCAATATACCGTTTGTCTCTTTTTTAATCTTTTTTATATTTTTCTTTGTTTTTATATTTTACATTTTTCACTGTTTATTGGACATTTATTTTTCTTATTTTCCATATTTTTTTGTTATGAGATAGTGAGGGTTATTTACGAAAGGCAAATCCACTTTGAACTACAAGTGCACTTGGAAGTGAAGTCACTGTAGATCCGAGGGGAACACGCAAGGAAGATAAAAAAACAGCATTTTAGCCTGCACATGGATGATAAAATCAGCAGAGCTTCCGCTCATTTCAGATCTACCCCTCAGATTTACAGCGACTGCACTTCCAGGTGTGCTTGTAGCGCAAAGTGAATTTTTCTTTCATAAATAACCCCCAATGTCTTGTCAAAATCTTTGTTTTTGATTTCTTGTTTTTTTTATATATGTACTTAGGTGGATTTGATGATTTTACCTTGTGTGTTTAATTGCTGCATATTGGTCAGCCAATTAACCCAGGTCAGTTCAGGTGCACCTCCTTTGGGTGGTGCATTTAAATGACTTGGGTTGGGGCCAAATTTGTGAACAAGCACATATTTACTCATGTGAAACGCGTCAACAAATGCTCCTGTAACATCCACCTGGCATGGTGACAATAAAGAATATCTTAACATCATCTCATCTAATTGTGGTGTGCGGCCATCCTCTTTCTTTTACATTAGCATTTGAATATACCTTTAAATATTACCTAAAGTGTTACTAAGCCCACAACAGTAAAATCAGTCTGTATTTGCAGTAAAGCATGCTTGTTATACCCACTGTGCAACCTAAGGGGTTAATCCTCTGCATTGTGTAAAAAAGGCTGTTTGATCCTGTTTTCTCTGTTCTTTACCTTCTTCCACTGTCCCCAATCCATCTCCTGATAGAACAATGTCTAGGGGACAAGCTGCACATGCTCAGTTTGGTGTGTATTGCTAGAGAGTTTTTTTTTTTTTTTTTTTGGGAGAGTGCATGTGATCAGCACAGGGCCAATTAGCTCTGTCCAGACACAGATTCAGGGGTCCTGCAGCCTCATTGGACAGTCATAGGAGAATAAAAACTCCTCCTACAAGCTTTAACCAGACACTGATAGAAGTCACAAGACTTCTATATACTGCTGATGAGAAAAGGTATTTAGCAGTTTATATTTACTAAAACTATTGCATTTCCATGTTCTGTGTACTGTGGTAGACCAGATATAGTGAATGCAGGCTCCTGGGTTTAGTAACACTTTAACTGAACTAAACTGGTGCTTTATGTTGAACTTCAGCTTTGAAACTGTAATGATATACCTGACATGAGTTAATGATATTGGTTATATATTCATATGTTATGTTAATTGTGTCAATTATATTATATTATATTATTAATAACCAATGGACAGAAAAGGGGGACACATGTTTGTGCATGTTTCCAAAGATATAAACGTAAGCAAAAAAATTAATGTACTCTCCTTACTCCATAGCCCCTATCATTTTTGCTTCTGCATTTAAAAAGAACATCTTTAACCCCTTCCCACCCCTGTCTGGCATCCGTTTAAATAATTCTGAATGCCCTGGGGGCAGGAAGGAAAGGTGATCATGTGACCCCCGTCACAGTGGATACAAGATATACCTGTGCTCAAATCCGAATAGCTTGTCTATGCATATAATCTACCAGGTGCTAAAGGGGTGTGACCACATATTAAGACCCCTTTCACACTGGGGCACGTTGCAGGCGCCACAGCGCTAAAAATAGCGCCTGCAAAGCGCCCTGAAAGAGCCACTGCTGTCTCTCTAATGTGAAAGCCCCAAAGGGCTTTCACGCTGGAGCGGTGCGCTGGCAGGACGGTAAAAAAAGTCCTGCTTGCAGCATCTTTGGAGCGGTGAAGGAGTGGTGTATACACCGCTCCTTCACCGTTCCTGCCCATTGAAATCAATGCTGCAGCAGCGCTTTGCGGTGGTTTTAACCCTTTCTCTGCAGCTAGCAGGGGGGTAAAACCGCCCCGCTAGCGGCCGAATACCGCCGCTAAAATGACTGGGTATGGGTTAGATTGGGTTAGTCTGGGTTGAGATCTGTCTTTGACTGCTTGGATTTTGTGTTGGGAGTGCGCAGCGAGTGCGTTCTCAGCACATAAATATCCATCGCCCAGTGATATATATTTGCAATGTGTGTGTTACAACCCACCCTTTTGCTGCTTCACATATGTGTTAGGTGGTCATAAAGGGGTTAAAGTAAGCATTTTACCAATGTTAAAGTCCAAGTACATATAAAAAAAAAGAATGTAAATACTTATCTTTCCTGCTGTCCACTCCAACCAAACAGGGCACTCTTTGGATGAAATATTTCTGGGGGGAAACTTCTTTGAAGCCACTTCTGGGAGTATTGATCTTCTGTGTCCCCCGCAGCACCCAATAGTTCCTCCCACTGCCCTCCACATCACTGCAATGTCCTGTATTGATATAGGGGTTGGAGGAAGAAACCACTGAGTGCTGGAGGGGGAAACAGGAGTTCAACACAAAAGTGTGAGTTTCAGCAGAACTTCTCCCAGTGATTTTTTTTTTTTTTTACAATCAACTGCATTTGGCTGCACATGCTGCAGGATAGGTAAGTATTTTTTACAGGGATCTGTTTAATTGGACTTTGAGATTAGCAACAGCGTCAATATACTCTCCGTATGATGTCCTTAGATTTATGGTGGAAGGAAAGGAAGGTTTTGCTTTTCTTTCAAAGTACATTTTTATTAGCTAGTGACATTATGTGAAATCAGTTTGATAAAAAAAAGATGTTAGCAGGGTAGGATCACTAGAAAAAAAAAACTGTTATTACCTTGTCAGTTTGGCTCTATTTTAGTGGGCTAGGACTGGCGAAAGGAGTTTAAAGCACCATTAGACAGTATAAGGTTTGATGGTCTTGACTTCTCATGAAATGTTGTAAGTGCAGCCTTGGGAGAAAAAAAAAAAAAAAACATGGGCAAATTGGTCTCAAACTGTTGAGAGACTTTTGGCCAAACATGCCCAGAGATAGTTTAAAGCATGAAAGGTGATTTTTGTGCTGAAATGTAATCTGTTGATAGCAAGCTGAAAATAATGGCTTGGGATTTATAAATAAATACCAGATGTATTTGTCAAGGGGCAACATAACTACTGAATTCATTTCCAGCATCATCTACAGAAGTCTTGCGTCTTTTTTATGTCATTTCATTCCTGTGAGCAACACAGTGCATCTTCACAATGGAGAGACAGAGAAAAGAGAGAGACTGCGATAAAGAGAGAGAAAGGAGGAAGAGAGAGAAGAGTGAGGAGGAGGGAGAGAGAAAGGAGTGAGAGAGAGAGAGCGAGGAGAAGGGAGATAGAGCAAGGAGGAAGGAAAAAGGGAGAGGAGAGAGAGAGAGTGGAGAAAGGAGTGAGAGAGAGAGAGCGAAGAGAAGGGAGATAAAGCAAGGAGGAGGGAAACAGAGAGAAGAGAGAGAGAGGGGAGGAAGGAGGAGAGAGCGAAGAGAAGGGCGAGAGAGAGTAGAGAAATAGATAATAATGAGAAAGAGAGGGAGAGAAGAGGAGGAGGAGAGAGCGAAGAGAAGGGCGAGAGAGAGTAGAGAAATAGATAATAATGAGAAAGAGAGAGGGAGAAGAGGAGGAGGGAGGAAGAGAGAGGAGAAGGGAGAGAGAGCAAAGAGGAGGGAGACAGAGAGGAGAGAGAGAAGAGGAGGATGAAGAGAGCGAGGAGGAGGTGGGGGGAGAGAGAGGAGAGAAAGAGATAGGACTAAAAAAGAGAGAGACTGGGATAAAGAGAGAGGGAGAGGGGAGAGAGAGAAAGGATGAAGAGAGAGAAGAGTGAGGAGGAGGGAGAGAGAAAGGAGTGAGAGAGAGAGCGAGGAGAAGGGAGATAAAGCAAGGAGGAGGGAAACAGAGAGAAGAGAGAGAGGGGGGAGGAAGGAGGAGAAGGGCGAGAGAGAGTAGAGAAATAGATAGTAATGAGAAAGAGAGAGGGAGAAGAGGAGGAGGGAGGAAGAGAAAGGAGAAGGGAGAGAGAGCAAAGAGGAGGGAGACAGAGAGGAGAGAGAGAAGAGGAGGGTGAAGAGAGCGAGGAGGAGGTGGGGGGAGAGAGAGGAGAGAAAGAGATAGGAGTGAGAAAGAGAGAGAAGAGGGGAAGGTACACAGAGAGAAAAAAGGAGAGACGTAGAGCACAGAGGAGGGAGACAGAGAGAGAAAGAATGAGGGGTAGAGAGAGAAAAAGGAGAGAGGAGGGTGGGAAGGAGAGAGAGAAGAGGAGGGAGACAGAGAGAAGGGATAGAGAAAGGAGGGGTAGAGAGAGAGAGAGAGAGAAGGGAGAGAGGAAGGAGGGGAGGAGAGAGAGAAGAGGAGGGAGACAGAGAGAGAACTAGAGGGGACGGAGGCAGAGTAAGAGAGGAGGGAGAGCGAGGAGGGGGAGAGAAGGGAGTGAGAGAGAGAGTGAGGAGAAGGGAGAGAGAGCAAGGAGGAGGGAAACATAGAGGGGGGAGAGAGAGAAGAGGTGGGAGGAGAGAGAGATGGAGTGAGAAAGAGAGAGAGAGAGAAAAGGAAGGAAACAGAGAGAAAGAGCTAGAGAGGCGGGAGGGAGCGAGGATGAGGGAGACAGAGATAAGAGAGAACGAAAGAGAGAGAGAAAGAGATGAGGGAGAGAGAAAGAGAGAGAGAGAGAAGAGGAGGGAGACAGAAAGAGGGAGAAGGGGGAGAGGAGAGAGAGTAAAGAGGAGGGAGACAGAGAGCAGAGAGAAAGAAGGGAGGGAGAGAGAGGGAAAGGAGAGAGAGGAGGAGGGAGACAGAGAGGGAGTGTGTGTATATGAAAGAGAGATGGGGGTGAGAGAGCGAGAATAGAAGAAAGAGAGGGAGGGAGTGTAAAAGTAGATAGATAGATAAATATACTGTATATATATATATAGAGAAAAATTTACCAGCACAAATGAAATGCCACCAGACATTTCAGAAATGTTTCATTATAGGATTGTGTTAGACCGGAGGCAACCTTTCACAAAACAAAGAATAAAGGTACAGCTACAGGCACTCTGCAGAAAACTACAGGAGGGGGCGGAGACTAGACCAGTCACTCTGCACAAGGAGAGAGAGCAGCAGTGACCGGTCTTTATTACAGGAAGCTTCTGCACAAAGTTTCACACTGGATTATTGCACACATCTGAAAGAAATACAAAATGCACACCGTGATTCAAGGAGGAATACACATGACTCTTGTATTTAGACAAAATTTGCTTATGCTGGGGTTCAGTTTTTTTTTTTAAAAAAAGCTTTTGCTGCCCCATTTCCCCTTACTTCCTGGAGAAACAACAGGAAGTAAGAGAAAATCTTGGAAAAGTGAGGGTGGGTGCCTTCTTTATTAGCATTAGTACTTTTTTATGTATATTTTGTATAAGTCTTAAGCATTTTTACGATTATTTTTAGCCAATGGAAAACTAGTTCCTAGGGAAAATAATGGTTTGATATGTTGAACGCTTTTTGCACATGTGTGTGTGTTTTTCAGATGCTTTAGTTGAAGCCTATTAGGGCCATAAACATTTGATACTTGTAGCTTGTATTTTATCAAACTCTAAGGGGGTTAATTACGAAAGGCAAATCCACTTTGCACTACAAGTGCAAACTACAAGTGCAAAGTACACTTGAAATTGCATTGAAAGTGCACTTGGAAGTGCAGTCGTTGTAAATCTGAGGGGTAGATCTGAAATGAGGGGAAGCTCTGCTGATTTTATCATCCAATCATGTGCAAGCTAAAATGCTGTTTTTTATTTTCCTTGCATGCCCCCTTCGGATCTACAGCGACTGCACTTCCAAGTGCACTTTCAGTGCAAGTTTAAGGGGAGTTTTCACTTGTAGTTTGCACTTGTAGTGCAGAGTGGATTTGCCTTTAGTAAATAACCCCCTAAGTGACACTACGCTCAAGTGTGAACAGGTACAGGTGAAAACCAAGGGCTTTTTGATGTTTTGGCGCTTTGAGATACAGAATATTTAAGGTGCGAATGTGACCTCACAGTTGTCACCTGAACCCCTCTGTTCTTGTGATAAATTCCTAAATCTTGAATTTTCCTTCTGTCCAGAACAAATACAGAGGTTGAATTGCTCCTACAAAAACAATAGCAACCTGATGGGTTTTAGCTCTTTCCCTATTCTGTAAAAAATGAAACCATATGAAAATTAAATTTTTTTAAAGTGGAGTTCCACCCACTTTTACAACTCTTCAGCATCCCTCACTAAACTGTGCACTGTAAACAAATTGGATATTTTTTAATTTTTTTTCTCAGCACCTACTGTATATCTGCTGTATTCATTTTTCACTTCCTCCTCCCTGGCCGCGGCCCATCGCATCATTTCCTGTTCGCAATGCCTTCTGGGAAGGGGCGGCAACTTCCTCTGAAACTGCCGTTGCTATGGAAACCTGACCTGAAACCTATTACACTGATTGTGCTGCACTGAGCATGTGCGAGATCTGCAAGGATGAGATCCAGGAAGAAATGCAGTCTGGCTTCAGATGCCCACACTTAAGATGGCCACGGCCTGCTGTAAGTTTATTAAATAACAAACTACTGCTATAAACTAACAAAACAGACCTTAGTTTACAGACTAACTTTACTAGAATACATTAAGCTTGTGTATTATATTTTTATGTAAAAAGTATAATTTTGGCCGGAACACCACTTTAAGATACACTTTAAATGTGATATGTGGCGATATGTTTTGAAAGTGGTGTCTTCCTCCTGGCTATGTACCGGTGTGAATCGCAAAAGCAGCTGAACAGAATTATACATCTTTTGGCAGGTAAAATAATACATATGTATGTATTGCATCTAAGCATTTTGAAATCTGGCTGGAGTTCAGCTTAAAATGCTTACATCAAAATGTTTTCTATCTACACCGATTTTAATATTAAACAGCAATCATACCACCAAAGTAAAAAAACAAAACAAAAAAAAAAACAAAATAAACATGTCGGGTTAGGAAAACAGATTCAGATGTGCAGAAAATGCGTGGTCACTTTTATGCGTGAAGATATTCTGCTGTGTTGCTCTCATTTGTACTTGGCAGGCAGAAAAATCAGTTATGGATCAAATGGAGCCATTTGTCACGGATTAATGCATTGCAATGCTTTGATAACAGTGGGAGACAGGGGCGTGCGGGAGAGTAGATGTTGAATTTGGACAGGAAAGAAAAACTAATGAAGCCAAATAAAATATATACAGTCAAATATAGCAGGCTTGCTATTCTGATCATTTAATGACTCATTTCATATATTTGTGGTTGTAATGATGCATATTGTGGTGAGTTGCTATAGGGTGGCATTGAGGCAAGAACAAGCCACAGGGTGTGACTTGCAAGGTTACCAATAGGAGAAAAGAAAGACAGAAACAACGTGGATAGCATTTAAAGTGGAACTTAACAACTATCTGAGCACCACAAACCAAAAACTACAAAAAAAATCATTTTTTAACAGCAAAAGCAAACTCACACATCAGCCCGTCTCTACAAGCTTTATTATGTTGAGAAATATTTTTGAACCCCCCCTGCTGCTGCCATAGTGAGTAAGGGCAGGTGGTTGATGTACCATTTACCCTCTGGATCCATCTCCCCGTAGCTCAGGCATGTAGGCAGGAGGGTGTGCTTTGCTGAGAAAGCCCCTCCTCCCCTTCTCAAGATGAAAGAGATAAAAATGCCCATGGAAACTGGGATGTATAACATCATTTTGGCCTAGCCCAGAAAACAGGAAGCTACTGAAGAAATGTTAAAAAAAAAGAAAGGTGAAAGCAGTTAAAAATAACATACGTTCCAGTCTATTTATTAACCGCTTCCCGTCCGCCTCACGCAGTTATGCCCCGTACACACGGTCGGACATTGACATTCCGACAACAAAATCCTAGGATTTTTTCAGACGGATGTTGGCTCAAACTTGTCCTGCATACACATGGTCACACAAAGTTGTCGGAAAATCCGATCGTTCTGAACGCGGTGACGTAAAACACGTACGTCGGGACTATAAACAGGGCAGTAGCCAATAGCTTTCACCTCTTTATTTATTTTGAGCATGTGTGGCACTTTGTCCGTCGGATTTGTGTACACACGATCGGAATTTCCGACAACGGATTTTGTTATCGGAAAATTTTATATCCTGCTCTCAAACTTTGTGTGTCGGAAAATCCGATGGAAAATGTGTGATGGAGCCCACACACGCTCGGAATTTCCGACAACAAGGTCCTATCACACATTTTCCGTCGGAAAATCCGACCGTGTGTACGGGGCATTATACTGCGGCAGAAAGGCACGTACAGGCAGATTAACATACCTGTACGTTGCCCTTTAAGAGGCGGCTTGCGGGCACGCGCGCGCCTGCCGGGAGCTCCGTGAGTGTGATCGCGGGTCCCGCGGACTTGATGTCTGCGGGGATACCCACTATCATCTCACGCAGAGGAAGAACGGGGAAATGCTGAAACAAGCATTTCCCCGTTCTGCCTAGTGACACTGACACTGGTCATAGCTCCCTGTAATCGGGAGCGGTGATCAGTGTCGTGTCACACACAGCCCCTCCCCCCCCACAGTTAGAATCACTCCTTAGGACACACTTAGCCCCTACAGCGCCACCTAGTCGTAACCCCTTCACCAGTCACATTTACACAGTTATCAATGCATTTTAAAGCGCACTGATCGCTGTATAAATGTGAATGGTCCCAAAATAGCGCCAAAAGTGTCCGATCTGTCCGCCATAATGTCGCAGTCATGATAAAAATCGCTGATCGCCACCATTACTAGTGAAAAAAAAAATTATTAATAAAAATACCATAAAATTATCCCCTATTTTGTAGATGCTATAACTTTTGCGCAAACCAATCAATAAATGCTTATTGTGTTTTTTTTTACCAAAAATATGTAGAAGAATACTTATCGGCCTAAAGTGAGGAAAAAAAACGCTTTTTTATATATTTTTTGGGGATATTTATTATAGCAAAAAGTAAAAAATATAGCTTTTTTTAAAAATTGTTGCTCTTTTTTTGTTTATAGCACAAAAAATAAAAACTGCAGAGGTGATCAAATACCACCAAAAGAAAGCTCTATTTGTGGGGAAAAAAAGGACATCAATTTTGTTTGGGAGTCACGTCGCCCGACCGCGCAATCGTCAGTTAAAATGATGCAGTGCCGAATCGCAAAAAGTGCTCTGGTCTTTGGCCAGCCAAATGGTCCGGGGCTTAAGTGGTTAATCCTTGCAGCAAAAGGATTACATATAGCTGATGTTAATTGAGAGAGTTTAGTTCCGCTTTAAAATTGGAGCAAAAAAAAGTTTTGTCCACGGCAACTAATCAGGTTACAGCTGACATTTTCTAGTGGACAATAAAATATGCATCTGGTCAGTTGCTGTAGGGCAGGGATATGCAATTAGCGGACCTCCAGATGTTGCAGAACTACAAGTCCCATGAGGCACAGCAAGATTCTGACAGCCACAAGCATGACACCCAGAGGCAGAGGCATGATGGGACTTGTAGTTTTGCAACAGCTGGAGGTCCGCTAATTGTATATCCCTGCTATAGGGAATAAAAATCGTATTTTATCCTTTTTAGCTGCCATATATTATGCCATGTGAATAGTGGTATAGATTGACACACATGGGCACCATATAAGCCAGGGCACTACTACATCAGCTGTATACCCATTGCTCCAGACTTAAAGAGATTGTAAAGGCAGAAGGCATTCTATACATTAGGATAAAAAGCCTTCTGTGTGCAGTAGCCCCCCCTCAGCCCCCTAATACTTACCTGAGCCTCATCTAGTTTCAACGATGTTGCAGGAGTGTCTCGGCCGTCCAGGACTCCCCCTCTCATTGGCTGAGACAGCAGCGCAGCACCATTGGCTCCCGCTGCTTTCAATCAAAGTCAGTCAGCCAATGAGGAGAGAAAGGGGGCGGGGCCTGGCCAGGGCATCATATCTAAATAGACACAGGGAGCTGTGGCTCAGGTGCCCCCATAACAAGGAGCTTGCTGTGGGGGCACTCAACAGGAGGGAGGGACCAGGAGCACCGAAGAGGGACCCGAGAAGAGGAGGATCCAGGCTGCTTTGTGCAAAACCACTGCACAGAGCAGGTAAGTATATCATGTTTGTTATTTTTAACTAAAAAAAAAACCCAAGACTTTAGTATCACTTTAAAAATGTATCTGAGATCAAAAACAAAATGTAATATATTGCAGCTTACCAGTCTATATATGTGGTTTCAGCACCACGGACAGTAGCCAGCTTTGTTATACTGACAAACACTAATAACCCTTTAACCCCCCTGGCGGTATTCCCGAGTCTGGCTCGGGGTGGATTTTTCATACCAAAAGCGGTATCCCCGAGCCAGACTCGGGCTTGCATTGCAGGATCCAGGAAGAGTTTACTTACCTTGTCTCCTGGATCCTGCGATGTCTCCCCGCTGTGATCGGCGAGCCGCTGTGTCTCGCTCGATTCACAGTGCCGAGCTCCGTTCCCTGCGAGCGTTGCGACGCACGGGGACGGAGTTCGGCGGCAAATTCAAAAAGTGAAACACACAGTACAGATACAGTATACTGTAATCTTACAGATTACAGTACTGTATCAAATAATGACACATCCCCTTTGTCCCTAGTGGTCTGCCCAGTGTCCTGCATGCAGTTTTATATATATAAAACTGTTCCTTCTGCCTGGAAACTGGAGATTGTCCATAGCAACCAAAAAGTGTCCCTTTACGTCAAAAGTGGCTTTAGACCAGCTAGAAAACAGCGATAGTAAATTAGAACACTTGCAGAATTGAGCGATAGTGAATTGTGGGGAAATTTATTTTATTACTATTTTTTTTTTTTTTTTTTTTATTATTTATTTTTATTTATTATATTATAATTTATGTTTTTGTGTTTCAAACTTTATCATACCCGGAATATCTACTAGACTCTGGTTTGGACAGATTTAAGTGTATTATTGTTAATATTTACAGACCTACAATATAAAACGCCAAATTTCCATGCAAAATAATGGTACCGCTTTCAGCACCTAAAATCCGAAATAATCATACCGCCAGGGAGGTTAAGAGGTGTCTGAAAAAAATGGAGTTGCCTGTAACAACCAATTAGAATGCTGCCGTAATCTCTGTCATATGGGTTCGTAAACGAGGAAAGCTAATTCTTTTCTATATATTGTTCTTCCCTCCAGTGCCATACTGAGTAATGGTTATAATAGTTTCATTCTACGTCAAAGCCCAAATTAAACTTTTAGGTTTATTTCATTATTTACTAAGATGTATATGGTGTGTATGTTTTGTTTTGTCAGTTCTATACTTTTTTTTAACCTTTAGCTTTATTTTCCTTTTCTTTTTTTGTCCTCTTACTTTTTTTTCTATGTTTTCAGATTATACTGGTTGGCATGGGTGATTTACACACAAAGGGGCCATTGTGGGTCCTGGTGTCTGTTCTTGGGGCTGCACCCTCGCTGTACCCATTATGAGGGGTTCCCATTCTCCTGGCTGCAGTTTAAATGTATTTTATGGTATGAAAAATGTGACAGGAGTAGCACCCAAAGGTGGTTGGGGACTCACAAATGGAATGGAAATATGGCAAAGAAGTCTCCCCATTGGACAATCCAAGACATATAATAAACCAGGGGCTTACTTAGCCTCCTAGACTCCACCTGTAACCAACATGTAATGTTTAGGTTGGCTGGTTCTTAGGGCTCATTTAAACTTGCAGCTGGGGGTTGAAAGATACACCTGAATGAACGGTATTTTTACTGCACTCCAACCAGCCCTTTAAAAAGTTATCCCTTTGTCACATTCGATTTGTAGATTGCTATTTAGAGGCACAACAATGTTGCTGCATGTCTAAACCTAGCCTTAAAAGGTTAAGGCTGCTTTCACACTGGGGCGGTAGGGGGCGTCGGCGGTAAAACAGCGCTATTTTTGGCGCTGCTTTATCGCGGTATTCGGCCGCTAGCGGTGCGGTTTTAACCCCCGCTGGCGGCCGAAAAAGGGTTAAAACCGCTCGTATAGCGCGGCTATAGCCGCGGTATAGCCGCACTGCCCCATTGATTTCAATGGGCAGGAGCGGTGAAGGAGCGGTGAATACACCGCTCCTTCACCGCTGTAAGGTGGGGCTTGCAGGAGTTTTTTTCTTCTCCTGTCAGCGCACCGCTTCAGTGTGAAAGCCCTCGGGCTTTTACACTGAACAGACAGCGGCGGCTGTTTTGGGTCGGTTTGCAGGCGGTATTTTTAGCGCAATAACGCCTGCAAACCGCCCCAGTGTGAAAGGGCTCTAAGAGATATCAATCCCCAATAAAAAAAAAATGTAATATCTGTGAGCTTACCAGTCCTTAGATGTTGTAGCTGCATTAGTACTATAGGGGTTGATTTACTAAAGGCAAAAAGTCTGTGTACTTTGCAAAGTGCAGTTTTACTCTGCAAGTGCAGTTGCTCCAGAGCTTAGTAAATGAGGTGAAGCTCTGCTGACTTCCATCATCCAATCATGTGCAAGCAAAAATGCTGTTATTTTTCTTGCACATGATTGGGTACTCTTTGCAAAGTAAAGACTTACTTCATTTACTAAGCTCTGGAGCAACTGCACTTGCAGAAGGGTAACAGCACTTTGCAAAGTGCACAGTCTATTTGCCTTTAGTAAATCAACCCCACTATGTACTGCAAGCACAGGCAAAAAATGTGTCTGTGCACTGAACTGATATCTCAAACAATATTATCAACTTTCCCAGCTATGTTCTGTGAATGGAACATCTCCTTCCTATGTAATAAAGGTAAGAGGGGGGGGGGGGGGGGGGGTGTTCTGTATTTCCAGCACACTTCCTGTCTTGGGGTGACAACTCACCTCCATTTATACAAATGCTCCCCTATAGATGCATTACAGTGCATGAGCATTGTCAATCTTTAACAGGAAATGTGTAACTGGCTGGATCACCAAGCGAAAATAAGGCACAAAAAGCAAAAACGAATGTAGTCACCACGTTTGAGAACAGGTTTTGGATTTAGATAGTTACACTGAAAATGGGAGAGGAGGTTTACCATCCCTATATAGCATCCTCTACTACATGTTGCCCTCATTGGTCGCTTGATAAACCCCATATATTAAAGGTATAGTAAAAAGATGCATAAACTGTGTGTATAGACTATGTATATATATATATATATATATATATATATATATATATATATATATATATATATATATATATATATATATATATATATTATACCGTAAATACATATATATAGTTTTATTTTCTTTTTACTTAAGATGTAACTATATGTAACCAACACACTATATGTGTACTGTAACCAACACCACATGTATACTTAAGGTATACCAGAACTAGTTAATTTATGGTAGTCATCCTTTAGGCATCCTGGAACCATGGAAACACATACCGTACTTTTGAGCATGGTGTTCTGTTAGCCACTGGATAATAAATTTATCGTAAATAAAACATGAAAAAAAAGAGGAGAGTTCTATTTTACCAGCAGAGAATCCGGGATTTAAATTAGCATGACAAAACCCCCAGCTGATGCTACCTATTGACAGATCAGCTGCTTTGTCATCTAAGGACGAAACGTATTGTTCCTCCTGCTACTCAGCAAGTGGCATCTGGAATCAACGTCTTATTTTTTTTCACAATTACACTGAATAAAAAGTAAATGAAAAGGATCAAAGACTCAAAGCATTAAACTGCTGTAGCGGTGCTTCTCACATTTTATTGTTGTACACTATCAATGATCCCATTACATCTGATCTTTGGGGGATTCATCGTTTTCTGGTTCTTTTCTGTATTGTGTATTTGTAATCAAGTTTACTGGAATGGTTTGGAGCGGCATCCGTGAAAGACTGGAATCTGAGGTGAGCTGAATTAAATATGTGCTGCTAAGAAATGTAGCTTCCTAAAAGGGACACCATAAGCATAGTAGAGTGAAAGTCTAAGCAATCAAATAAATATATATTTGAAGTAAATATGTACATTCTGTATGTCGGTCAAGTGGTCTCTGCTAAGGCTGCTGATCTTGGGGAGTTACCAGAGTGTTAAGGTGGAGTAGCTGGTGTCATGTGCAGGTTCCTCCTCCAAGGTCCCCTGCTAGAGGCCAGGTGAACCATACTTCGGGACTGATCATGTGACCACCTGCTTTAGAAATCCTGGATTCTCATCAGTCAGTTGGTGCCTCTTAATGCTGCTGATTTTGGGGAATAAGTTCCCTAGATTGTCCAGGTAGAGTTGCTGGTGTGCAGAATCCTTCAAAATCCTCTGCCAAAAGTCAGGTGACCAAAACTTTGGCACCAATCATATGAGATCTGCCCGAGGAATCATGGGATTACTCTGGTCAGTTGGTCCCTGCTGATGTTGCTGATCTTAGGGCATGCTGTCAGCAAAGTGTTCATGTGGGGCAACTGGTATACAAGGCTCTTCCTCCAAGATTCTGAGCCAGAGGCCATCAAAGCTTTGTCTTTGGTAATGTTATCATCTATCTAAAGCCAGCCATAGATTTTTCAAATCTTGCAGGGGTCATCTAAGATTCGAACTATGTTTGGGCAGGCTGATTGTACCCAAGTTGATCGATCGATCATCTTGCCTGTTGGGCTTTTCATGCGAGTATTGCCAGCAGCTATAGCCTCTAGCAATAAGAACTGTATGTTATCCTGGCTGGGGATGGCTACCCAAGCCCCTTTCCCTCTAGCGGGAAAACACAATAGCTCCAGAGGAGGGATTCCCCCATCAACACTGACTGGGGAATTGAGCGATTTTCATTGCAGGAAAGAAATCAAATCATGTATGACCGGATTAGGGAAACCTTTGTACCCGTTGGTCAGGTGATCTCGTGTTGCTGATCTCGGGGACTGTGCAGGTGCATTATTTGGTGTGCAGACTCTTCCTCCAGGATGCTCTTTGAGAGGCCAAGGGACCAACAGGTCAGCGTTGGTTATGTGACCATCCATCTATGGAAACCTAGTTTTCCATTATTGTAGCATTGGATCTGTTTTTTATGACGTTTCCCTTATCTTCACCAGTATGTATGCTGAAGAGTTTGATGAATAGGTATGTTTTCTTTTGAGTTTAGGTTTGCTTTAATTGTGTTTAGTCATTTCAGCAACTTCTGATCTGAAAAAAATTGTTGTACTTTTTTAATTAGATTGGAGTTTCTGAGTTTTTCTAACGCGTATATAACGATATTACAATCAGAGATTTATAAGTATTATATAAACAAACTATTCACATAATAGAGAAAAACTTGTAGGATCTTTTCCCAATCAACACCTTTTAATCCACGTGTTTTGCTCATGACAACACCACAATTCATAGTCCACATCATTGCTGCAAATTGTAGATAAGTAAATGTCACAACATGATTAGTAACCAGAGGTGTATGCCACACTAATGCAGCTAACATACTTTTTTCACCTTCTTTTAACATTCTTACACTTTTCATTTGAGCCTTTGGAAATGTGGAATAAATACACATTTACACTTATGAGAATTTTTAAAGCTATATTTGAAGGTGAGAACAGTTAGATTCTTGCTGCTGAATTCAAAGCAGCAGCTAAATACACAGATGAAATGTACCAAAAATAATGCAAATCATTTAAATATCACATGTCGGCTCTTTTTCTTTTTCATTGCATTTAAATAATGGAATTGATGTGCCATCATTGAGTTCTCAATGAAGAAGTGGTGCAGGCTGTCCAACATCCATAGAAGGATACAGAATGTTTACAGAGATTACACCATTGACAAGAGCAATGTCTTGTCATTGGTGACTCTCGTCAGTGGTGTCATGTCGGTGAACACTATGCAGCCTTCTGTGGATGTTGAACATCCTGCACCTCTCCATCAAGAACTCAATGCTGGCATGTTGCTATAGAGGAAGAGTTATTCTACCAACATGTTAAATTTGAACAACCTATCTAAGGTGGGCTTGACTCCCTAGTTCCAGTGAAGGGAACACTTAATGTGTCATCATACCAAGACATTTTGGACAATTTCATGTTCCCCACTTTGTAGGAACAGTTTGGGGATGGCCCCTTCCTGTTCCAACATGGCTGCATACCAGTGCACAAAGCAAGGTCCATAAAGACATGGATGAGCGAGTTTGGGGTGGAGGAACTTGACTGGCCAGCACAGAGTCCTGACCTCAACCCGATAGAACACCTGGGATGAATTAGAGCATAGACTGCGAGCCAGGCCTTCTCGTTCAACATCAGTGCCTGACCTCACAAATGCACTTCTGGAAGAATGGTCAAACATTCCCATAGACGCACTCCTAAACCTTGTGGACAGCCTTCCCAGAAGAGTTGAAGGTGTTATAGCTGCAAAGAGTGGGCCAACTCAATACTGAACCCTACGGACTAAGACTGGGATGCTATTAAAGTTCATGTGCATGTAAAAAACTAAAAACTAAGCCACTCAAGTGCAAGCCTGTATGTAATATCCCTTCATTACCAGGCCACTTTTCAGTTTTCAGTACTAATTTGACTGACAGTTACTCAGTCATACAATAGTGTGCCCAAATTAATTTGTCTATATATTTTTTGATATATAGAGCTTTATTTTAGTGGTATTTAATAACCACTGGGCTTTACATTTTTTACTATATAAGGGCCCATAGAGCATTGCTTCTTATACTAAACAAACTGGGGTACTTGGTGCCTGGGAGCTCCTGGTGTTGGTTACATCCACCCATACACATGAATAGTAGTAGGTGACTGTATTCAAGTATGTATGTGCCACTGCTTGCGGAAAGTGGCACATGCACACAGACATACGTCCCCAAATGCAGACCGTCTGCATTTGGAGAGGTAGGTTTGTGCACATGCTTCACTTTACCATACCTACCTACAGCTGCCTACAACCATTCATCTATGGAAGGCTGTATAATGCACAAAGGGCATCCAGGCACCAACATATGTTTATACTGTAAGGACTAAGGAGGAATGCTCCTGTGTGCATGAGCCCTAAAGGAATACTTTTGAAGGGAAAATCTTTTTGTTATAAAACATATCAAATAAAGATGCCAGGACAGTACAATAATTTCCAAATTGACCCCTTTTTTGGAAAGTATATAAGTAGATTTTTTTTTGGCAACATTTTTGGAACTGAAGAAACATGCCTAGTCTTTAAAGGTTGCCCACTGAAGCAAAGTAGTGGAAATACCCCCCCCCCCCCTTCCCTCCTATCATTGGTGGTCATTGTGATTTTAAAACCCTCCACCCCCCATCATTGATGGTCAGTGACATTTTAACCCCCTCCCCACACACACACATACCTTTAAAAAATCATCCCACAATCACTGGTAGTCAGTGTCACTTTAGATCCCCTACCTTTTAAAAAACTATTTCAAATTCCATGGCAGTAAGTGGCACCTTACTCGCTTGCCAACCAGCTCACGCCGATATACGTCGGCAGAATGGCTCTTCTGGGCAAAACCCCATACCCTTTAAGAGCCTCCAGGGGGCGCGAACGCCCACTGCACAGCGGGGGGGGACCTGATGCGCGTGGCCGGTGTGCGATCACCGTCTGCGACGCACAATCGCGGCCACGAGTTCCAGCACGAGGATTTGTGTGAGTAAACACGCAAATCCCTGTTCTGTCAGTAGGAACAACGATATGTCTCCTCCCCCAGTCAGTCACATCCCCATACAGTTAGAACACATATAGGGAACACACATTTAACCCCTTGATCGCCCCCTAGTGTTAACCCTTTCCCTACCAGTGACATTTACACAGTAATCAGTGCATTTTTATAGCACTGATCGCATAAATGTCAGTGGTCCCAAAAATGTGTCAAAAGTGTCCGATCTGTCCGCCACAATGTCGCAGTACTGCTAAAAATCACAGATCACCGCCAGTACTAGTAAAAAAAAAGAAAACAAAATGCCATAAAAATGCCATAAATCTTTCCCACAGTTTGTAGGCGCTATAACTTTTGCATAAACCAATCAATATACGCTTACCAAAATATGTAGAAGAATATATATTGCCTAAACTGATGAAGAAATTTGTTTTTTAAAAACATTTTTGGGAATATTTATTATAGCAAAAAGTAAAAAATATTGTTTGTTTTTTTTTCAAAATTGTCGCTCTTTTTTTGTTTATAGCGTAAAACATAAAAACCGCAGATGTGATCAAACAGCACCAAAAGAAAGCTCTATTTGTGGGAAATAAAGGACAAAAACTTCGTTTGGGTACAGCATTGCATGACCGCGCAATTGTCAGTTAAAGCGACACAGTCTCCAATGGTAAAATCTTCCGGGGGTGAAGTGCTTTACCCACCCTAAATCTGCTGCTGCTTATCACATTCTTCCTGCATTCCTCCCTTCTCCTCTGTTGTCAATGGGCTGAATATTTGTAAACTTTGGCAAAGTTTACACTTGCAATCTCTGTGATTGGGTCACAGCAGTCATAAGGTACAGAGCCACTTTGACTGGATCTATTCATTTGCCTGTGATCTACACTGTCTAACAACAGCACGATGTTAAGCATTGGTGTGTACCTGGCGCTGTTTATAAACAGCACTCCAGAAACAAACGTCCGTCTTCCAACCGTCATTTTTTTTCCCAATACCGGGCGGTATTGAGGTTAAGAAGACGGCCTGTGACACAAATACTAGGTTTGGGAGGACTAACCCTTTAATTAAACCTTATAGCATTATAAAGCTGATTGCTATTCAGGGTGTAATAACCCTCTTTTTATTATAGCTTTAAAATCTGCATGACAGCTATGATTCAAGGGCTCAGCTATGAACCTTTTCATTCTGTTGGATTTCAGATGGTTAAAGAACAATTTTATTTATTTTTTCAGACTTTCTTTTCATGGTTTTCAATCTGCTAATAACTGCTCTTTACATCTTTGCTGCTAGGGTCTGCTAATCTCAGCAGGCCCCCTGATCCCTGTCCATAGATTAGCTGTAAGTGATCATGCTTCTTCTCTAATACACTGTGTTTTTTAATATTTCAAATGCTTGAGATGCTAAATGCCAGGATTGTCCTGTCAATCTCGGCAATAATTCCTCTGGAAGACCTGCTGTTTCATTTTTTTCCTTCCATAAGAGTCTCCAACTGCTATGATTTCCGCTTCATACTCAAGAGGAGGAAAAGTAGACTTGGAATCTGTTGTATAATATGAGTAATGTAGAAAAGAAAGGCCACATTTTTTGACTTAGTTAATTATCCAAAGTGCCATGTAGACGCATAGGAGCTTTTTTTTTCTTCATTGGGTAGAACCATAACGATCTGTATAGGTGTAGGATAAATACTTAAAACTTGATCCTTAAAACCCGATCTTAAGTCAAAACAAGGAAACTAGTTACTTGGAAACTTGCTTCCCAAACCAGCAAACAGAATGTGAATACACAGGAAATTAACAAATGAACACGTACGTACCTGATGCCTGAGCTATTCCCATTAGGGAGCAGTGGATCGACCTGGAGTTGGTTTGTGAATCTTGCTCAAAGTTTTCAAACTTTGTAGTGAATCCTATTAAAGTCCATCGTAGTTTTCTCAATCTTTTTTTCAGTCATGGCACCCTTTGAAGGTACCGAATATCTTGAGGCACCTCAGTCTAAAATGGGGTCCCCGTCACATCAGAATCCCCCTTTCACATCTGAGTCTTCAGTTTGCTCTCCCTGTTCGTATCCTCGAGTCCTCAGTCATCCCCCCTTCACACAGAGTCCTCAGTCCCTCCTCATGTTATAACTTCAGAGTCCTCAGTGCTCCCCCTTCCCTTTTACATCAAAGTCCTCAATCTCCCTCCACCCCATTTCCCTTTCACATCAGAGTCCTCAGCCACCCCCTAGTGTTTTCAGTCCTCCCTTCCTGATCATCACCGCAGCATAACTGTGGCAGCATGGCAGTGAGCAGGAGGTGGAGCAGGTCTAAACGAAGATGGACTTCCGTTCTCTTCTGAATGCCACCCTCATTGGATTGGTGTCATGTGTTTCCATGGTATTGGTGGCCCACCTGCACTTTGGAAACACATGACGCTGTACTAAAATATCAGATGCAGTGTGCAACCCTCACAACCCCAGATGGAGATGCCCACCAGGGTTAGAAAACTGGTCTATGGGGATTGCGGGCAGGGGGTAGAAGCTTGGTTTTTAATTCTGGTAATTTGTAGGGCCAATAAGCAAGCTGTTGTCAGATAAATTGCATAGGATGCCAAGCACTGCCATGGGGGACATAATAAAAAGAAAACAGTATCTTACCATACATAGAACTGTCGGCTCTCCTTAACAGCTCCAACACACACAATATGGCTGCTCTGAGACCACTCTTTTATAGAAAGGGGGATAGGCAATCTATTATTTTAAGTCATAAATGCCAACCAAAGCAAAGGCTATACACTGCATTATAGTGTGTTCCTTATTTCTGGTGTTGATCCTGCCAAGTTTTTGGACAAAAGTTCATGATCTGCAAACTTTGTGAATTCTGGGGATTCACCGAAAACTGGAAACAGCAAACCCAGATGTCATACCTAGTCTGCATCTGAATCTGGAGGTAAACTCCCGCCTAAATATACAGTATATTGTAATGTAAACACATTGGCTGCCATTGCTGAATTCTTCCTTTGAAAATGTTACACAATGCTGATCCTAAGGATAGGATGTGATATGATACAGAAGCATGGTAGAGTTGGAAACCCTATCAAGTATTTATTGCTGTTTGCGATTAGAAACCCCAAATTTTACCGCAGTCACCGGAACAGGAATTAAGGGAAAATTGTCCAGTAGGGACACTTGTATCAGAGAAAAATTCAAAAAATGGATTTTCTTCACTTCCTGTTGTATCTCTAGGACAGTGAAGGAAAATCTCCCCAATGGGACACAGACAGAAGAAAAAAAATGAGTTTAAATCTGGATATGGATTTAAATCTTTATACTATCCAAATAAAAAAAAATTCAAAAGTTTAACTTTAGAAATACTTATAATACCCAAAAAATGCCGCACTAACTAAAATTATTTTTAAATGAAATCTAAAGTTTGACAATAATCAGTAAAATGTATATATATATATGTAGCATACACCACGTAGGAACCGCAAGTGAACTGGGATCCCCCTCCCTGCACAGCCAGGTACACCGAATCTTCACAGGCTCCCACAGTCAAGAAACAGTCCAGTGCTTGTTTTTTGTATTTTTATTGAGGGGATAAAACTTGGATAGGGAGTAGGGGTATTATGGGATGCCCACTTGACTTTGAAACATCTTCAGAGACAACTCCTAGTACCCCGTTTCGCCGAAAATAAGACCTAGCGTGATTGTCGGTGAGGGCTGCAATATAAGCCCTACCCCCCAAATAAGCCCTAGTTAAAGTCCTTGCAGGTCTTATTTTCAGGGTAGGGCTTATTTTTGGGGAAACAGGGTAGGGCTTATTTGGGGGGTAGGGCTTATATTGCAGCCATCACTGACAATTACGCTAGGTCTTATTTTCAGGGAAACAGGGTATATACAGTCCTATATACAGCTCCTTTCCTCCCTCCAGCACTTCACTTGCTTGCGGAATCACCAGTGGTGTCACTATGTAAAAATCTGTAGCATCGGCCCATTACAGGCAGGGACTCGCAGCCCCTATACTTGTAGCATGCAGAGTGACACCACTAACACATTTACTTCACTTCCTCCCGTGGTCACTGGTCCCAGCACCACCTCTTCAGGCCCTGCCAACCCTCCAGGCTGCAGCAGCCTCTTTCACTAGTCCTCCTGGCTACTTCACCACAGTCTTCCTGACTGATCCTCCTAGTCCTCCAGGCTGACATTCTCCAGTCCTCCCAGGCTGACTCTCAGGAGATCTACAGGACATGCTGACTCTCACTCCTGCTGTCCTCACACCTGCTCCCTTGCATCCAGGCAAGGATTTCTCTGTGTGTTGTAGGGGGTACCTTCAGCACCTGAGCCCCAGGTCCGAGGTCACCTTCCCCAGACTAGTGGGCACCCTCGAGGGCCGCCTACAGCCTCCTCAGCACTCCATCTCCCTCTTCCACCCGACTGTCCCTGCTGGCATGACCCAAGAGTATTTAAGAGGTGCCCACCCCTCTTCCAGCCTGATTGCTGGGGATTGGCTGGGGTTCTACTCAATACTCCAAGCAGCTCCTCCTAGACTCCACCCTCTACTTCTGGAAGCTTCTGCAAGGTTCCAGAGAGCAGTTACCAGAGGTGCTGTTTGATAAGTCATCCAGCCTCCTTGGGTTCACTTATCCCTGACCCAGATTCAACCCAGGCCTGGCTGCCACCCAAATTTACCTACACTACAGCTCGCAAACAAAAAACTATCTACAACTAGCACACTAAGCTAGAGAGTGATATATCTATATCTATTATATATATATATATATATATATATATATATATATATATATATATATATATAGATCTATATACAACCCCTGGCAAAAATTATGGAATCACCAGTCCCTGAGGATGTTCCTTCAGTTGTTTATTGTTGTAGAAAAAAAGCAGATCACAGACATGGCCAAAAACTAAAGGCATTTCAAATGGCAACTTTCTGGCTTTAAGAAACACTAAAAGAAATCAAGAAAAATAATTGTGGTGGCCAGTAACAGTTAGATTTATAGAACAAGCACAGGGAATAAATTATGGAATCACTCAACTCTGAGGAAAAAATTATGGAATCACCCTGTAAATTTTCATTACAAACACTAACACCTGCATCAGATTAAATCTGCTTGTTAGTATGTAGGTAAAAAGGAGTGATCACACCTTGGAGAGCTGTTGCAACAAGTGGACTGACATGAAGCATGGCTCTAACACCAGAGATGTAAATTGAAAAAAAGGAGAGGATTATCAAACTCCTTAAAGAGGGTAAATCATCATGCAGTGTTGCACAAAATGTTGGTTGTTCACAGTCGGCTGTGTCTAAAACATGGACCAAATACATACAACATGGGAAGGTGGTTAAAGGCAAGCATACTGCTAGACCAAGGAAGACATCAAAGCGTCAAGACAGAAATCCAATCATCCACAGTCCACAATTGCCTTTCCTTAGCCCATTGTAACCTTGTTTTTTTATATACCAAAGAAAAAGGAGCAAAGGGCGGGACTTTAAATGAGGACACACAGGGGCAGGTACAAAAGTCAAGTATAAAACAGGTTTTATTATATTCAAAATTGTCATATATTCACATGATTTCAAATGTACATAGCTACTATTCTTACTCTATGTTTCATCAAAGTATACACTCCAACAAGGACTTATAATTACATTGCATGAACAGTTTAATAGCTAAAATCTTGAGTAGAGGATATATGACACATTAAAGTGTCAAATAGACAGGTTACAAAAAAGAAAACAATGAGTGGAAATGGAACGTTCATATATAATTGTTGGTGAGGTACGCCTATAGGTAGATGAAAGCTCTACGCGTTTCGGGGCTTAATCACCACTCTTCAGGAGTAAAAACCAAGGGTAACCTAGGGATATGGAAAACAGTCGTATTTATAGGGAGAAAAATGCTTTGGGAGAAAATAGTGGATAAAAGTGGAGTGTATTCCCCACATAGTACACCTAACCCATCAAACTTACATGCATATACTTGCGCACAGGTAACGGGGCCCCGCAAGTCAGGTCAGCCAATGATGTCACGCTCCGGAGCTGAGGGGGCCCCCTGGGGCGGCACACCATCAACCCAAGCACCACCCCAGATGGGTCACAGAGAGAAAGCCTGGTGATGATTGGTGAGATGAAGAAAAATATAGAATAGACGGGGCAGTGATCCCCAGAGAAATGGAGAGCCTGTGAAAAATAGGTGACATATATATTAAACTGATAGGCGACGTGTAAAATAAATGATAAGTGGAAACGAAGTGAAGGGAAGGGGAAAAGTGGAGGCAAAGGGAAAAGGAAAGGTGGAAACAAACAGAGAAGGGAGAGGCTGAGGTAGAAAGTGAGAGAGGAAAGAAGTACTGGGGGTGGCAAAGAGAGACCTTACCTAATGCTTCTTTCCTCCCTCACTTTCTACCTCAGCCTCTCCCTTCTCTGTTTGTTTCCACCTTTCCTTTTCCCTTTGCCTCCACTTTTCCCCTTCCCTTCACTTCGTTTCCACTTATCATTTATTTTACACGTCGCCTATCAGTTTAATATATATGTCACCTATTTTTCACAGGCTCTCCATTTCTCTGGGGATCACTGCCCCGTCTATTCTAAATTTTTCTTCATCTCACCAATCATCACCAGGATTTCTCTCTGTGACCCATCTGGGGTGGTGCTTGGGTTGATGGTGTGAGAAAAAAAGAACGTCAATTTTGTTTGCGTGCAGCGTCGCATGACCGCGCAATTGTCAGTTAAAGTGACGCAGTACCGAATCGCAAAAAATGGCCTGGTCATTCAGCAGCCAAATCTTCCGGGGCTGAAGCGGTTAATGATATAAAAAAAACATTGAAGCCAGAGCCATCTAGGCAGCAATGTTTAGTTGGAGGAGTCAGCAATGGCAGCTTCCACGTTTTTGTACCAGTTAACTCTATATCCCCCCCCTTCTTGGAGTTTTGTAGACATCCTTCCTTATCTGTCGCTAAACAAGTTTCTGAATTTTATTTTAGTATGCATCGGCTCGTTTAGCAAACCATTTATTTCATTAGCACTCGCAACATTAATAATCATAATGAAAGTGTTTTTTACTTAGTACAGTCCCGATTCAGATGTCACACTGATCCTTTTGTCAAAGAGCAATAAAATGTTCTTGTAGCTATTACGTTTAATCAGGGGAGAAAACGGCATTCTGAAAATGCAAATGATTTCTAAAGTTCAATTTTCTGTAAATGGCGAGTGCAGTAAAATACTTAAAATAAATTATGAGTTAATTAACATTACCATGGCAATTCGGGCTTCCAGCAGCTTGCCCTGCTAATTAGCCAATGACTAATAATCAGATTTTAATATTTCAGCGATCGAGGCATTGATCACGGTTACCAGCCTGAGAGGGAGATGAAAAGCAGACTCATTTTTTTTTTTTTTTTACCGTAATGTAAAGCTACCTTTCTGACGTTGAGGCGACCCGGAGCGTACCGCGGTCTTAATCTTCCTGCCGCGTTAGGCCTTCAACAACAGATGTCTGGCTGACTTCCTGCAATGGTCTTTCAATAATTAATTTATTACTGATAGGATCACAATCTGTTACAGTAGAAAAGAAACCTGTGCTGAGAAAAATATGGAAGCTGTCATCGCTGGCCAGCTTTTGAAAATGCTAGTCGCTTGGCTTTAAAGCTTATTCTGTAGTTTAAAGTGAACTTCTGCCTATACTCTGCACAGTAGATTATTAACATATGCTGAACAAGCAGAAAATGCACTCACACTGGAGGTTTTAACGGAGCGTGGGCACTATTCACCCCTTGGTCCGTTTCATTTGTGTAGTGTGAGTGCCCCAAACACTCGCTTATAGCTCTGTAAGGAGAAGGGACAATCAACCGTGGACATGACTCAATTCTACCATGCCCAGTTTGAGTGCACCATAAAACAAGCCCTGCAGTGCTTAGTGCTCGATCCTATGACTTGCAATAAAGAATCTCACTTTGCCACCATTGCAGAGCGTCGTCTTAGACCATCTTTTCTAATCCTTTTTATAACACAAAGAAACCCTTGAAATAACTTTCAGGTCTCAGGGAACCTGCGCTGATAATGACTATATCTACAGCTCACAGTACATTAACATGATGGTCATTGGGAAGAATGCTCCTTACATTGGTGGTCTGTGGATAGAATGCCCCTTAGTTTGGTTATTAGTGAGAAGAATGCCTCTTACATGGGGGGTTAGTGGGAAGAATGCTCCTTGCATTGGTGGTCAGTGGGAAGAATGTCCCTTAGTTTGGTGGTTAGTGGGAAAAATGCTCCTTACATTGGCGATCAGTGGGAAGAATGCCCCTTACTTTGGTGGTCATTGGGGACGAATGTCCCTTAGTTTGGTTATCAGTGGGTAGAATGCCCTTTACATTGGTGGTCAGTGGGAAGAATGCCCCTTACATTGGTGGTCAGTGGGAAGAATGCCCTCCTTACGTTGGTGGTCAGTGGAAAGAATACCCCTTACATTGGTGATCAGTGGGCAAAATGCTTCTTAAATTGGTGGTCAGTGGGAAGAATGCACCTTAGTTTTGTGATAAGTGGGAAGATAGCGTCTTACATTGGTGGTCAGTGGAAAGAATGCACCTTACATTGGTGGTCAGTGGGAAGAATACTCCATACATTGGTGATCAGTGGGAAGAATGCTCTTTACATTGGTGGTCAGTGGGAAGAATACCCCATGCATTGGGGATCAGTGGGAAGAATGCTCTTTACATTGGTGGTCAGTGGGAAGAATGCCCCTTATATTGGTGATCAGTGGCAAGAATACCCCATGCATTGGGGATCAGTGGGAAGAATGCTCTTTACATTGGTGGTCAGTGGGAAGAATGCCCCTTATATTGGTGATCAGTGGGAAGAATACCCCATACATTGGGGATCAGTGGGAAGAATGCTCTTTACATTGGTGGTCAGTGGGAAGAATGCCCCTTACATTGGTGGTCAGTGGGAAGAATGCCCTCGTTACATTGGTGGTCAGTGGGAAGAATACCCCTTATATTGGTGATCAGTGGGAAGAATGCACCTTACATTGGTGGTCAGTGGGAAGAATGCACCTTACATTGGTGGTCAGTGGGAAGAATGCACCTTACATTGGTGATCGGTGGGAAGAATGCACCTTACATTGGTGATCGGTGGGAAGAATACGGTGACATCGGACATATGCAGGAACCAAAAGAACCCGGTCGTCCATCTTGGAATCTGTCTGCTGCTATCCTCTCGGCATATGTGAGCATATGACATACATATACTGTATTACACTATCAAAAATGTTATGTTTTTTTTAAATGGAAACAATTGAAATATTTCTATGGTGGAAAATTTTGGCGAATGATGGAGAATGAGAATTGTGATATATAGTCATAAAATATTTGTGTCCTGTAAGGGTAGATGAACTAATGGGTGTGGGCAGCACATGTGGCACTGGGTGTTGTATGGCACATACACATTTTTATGTGTGAGCGCAAATATGTATTCATTTACTGTAGGTCGTCATATATGAGCACACTACACCATACGTTGTTTTGTTTTATTTTGGTAATATAACGTCTCGGGAAGGAGATGAAGGAGATAGAATAAAGAGAAGACACAAGTGTGGATGTGAATTTAAGCTTTATTGAATCTGGTGAGAATTTAAACATTTCAAGCATACAGGAAGATACATTTGTAAATACTGGAATATCACTAAAGACTGGTTTGAGTGCTGAATTAATCCATTTATTGCATACACACCAGGGAGCGTATTATTTCCAGCTGCTGCGGGAATTTGTTTGAGTTTCACCTGTGCGCTGATAAAGACTGTGACTCTTATATTATACTGCATCCTAGAAATACTGAACAGAAATATTCTGTTGGGTTTCATTTCTGTCTGTGAGCATTTGACAGTTTGTGTATTGCTCACTCCGCACTGATTCATACCCTGCCAATGCTCTCCCACCTACTTTGGGGGAAGATTTGACCATCTCAACTGTCTCCCATGTTGCCATACTCAGGCCTAAGTAGGCAATTGTTAGGCCCAAACAGTCAAATGGGGTATGGATGAAGATCATTAAACCTGTCTACGCTCAGCCACAGAAACAGAGCTTACTCAGGGTTTAGACTCAGCATGTCTTCAAGTGGATTATGACTCCGGGGAAGCAGGGGGACCTCTGACATCAACAAGGCATTTTCGTCCACACAACTGCCGCTCACTGGATATTTTCTCTTTTTCGGACCATTCCCTGTAAAACCTAGAGATGGTTGCGCATGAAAATCCCAGTAGATCAGCAGATTTTGAAATACTCAGACCAGCCCGTCTGGCACCAACAACTATGCCACATTCAAAGTCACTTAAATCCCCTTTCTTCCCCATTCTGATGCTCAGTTTGAACTTCAGCAAGTCATCTTCACCCCGTCTAGATGTCTAAACGCATTGAGTTGCTGCCATCTGATTGGCTAATTAGCAATTTGTTTACCAAGCAATTGAACAGGTGTACCTAATAAAGTGGCCGGTGAGTGTATGTGGGAACGTTGCATTTTGAGGTCACAGGTCCATCTAACACTGTCCTGTCCAACAGTGACAACACTGCCTCATAATTTCACAGCTGATTAAACAGTATTGCCACTTTTTTAAAGGAGATAAAGAAATAACAGAACTAGTGGCAAGGTCAATCGGTAAAAAAAAATTGTTAAAGTATAACTATAGGCAAAACTTGTCAAAACGAGTCCAGCGGACAATTAGACCAGGTGGGCTTCATCGGACCGGCAGCGGACTTTTTCGGTTGAAAATCTGACGGACTTTAGATTTGGAACATGTTTCAAATCTTTACGTTGGAACTCCGCCGGACCCAGTTCCTATCGAAAAGTCCGCTCGTCTGTATGCTAGTACGACGGACAAAAAAGGACGCTAGGGCAGCTATTGGCTACTGGCTATGAACTTCCTTATTTTAGTCCGGTCGTACGTCATCACGTACAAATCCGTCTGACTTTGGTGTGATTGTGTGTAGGCAAGTCCGTTTATTCTGAAAGTCCGTTGGAAGTCCGTTGAAAGTCCGTCAGACCACTCCGGTCGAAAAGTCCGCTCTCGTGTATGCGGCATAAGGGTTATAACCATGTCATCATTTTTTTTCGCCATTTGTGTCCCATTGCAGGGATTTCCCTTCACTTCCTGTCCCATAACCAAACAGGAAGTGAGAGGAAATCCCTGCAAATTAACCCCTAGGCGCAGAGCGTACACAAATATGGTGAGAGGCTGTATATTTGCATACTGTGCTGTGAGGGCATGCCCTGCGTGCTCCTGACACAGTTACCGGCGGCTAACGGAAAGCTCCCAATTGCTTCTTGCAATCGGGAGCTTTCCAATCATGTGACTGCTGTGAAAGCCAATCACGACGGTCACGTGATCATAATCCCCGCCTCCTGGCATGTGAAATCCCTTAAAGGGCTGAGAGGCGCTGGCGCAAAGGGGTTAAGGAAATTCCTCGGGGACCCCCAGGTCACCAGAACTTGTGTGCTCATTGGAAGATTTCCCCATCTTATACTTTTCTAGGGACAATCCAAAATTTGGGATCTTCTTTTACTTTCACTATCAATGATAACCAGGGTGTCACGTACCTAGTAGATGAGCCCGAACTGCAGAGGAAGGCCTCTCTTATGCCTCTGACTCAAGGCCCCTGATAGAGTAAACAGGAGACGCAGGAGTGTAGAGTAGCACAAGAGCCTGGCAGGGTCAACAGCAAGGAGTTCAGTCCGGAATTCCAGGTGGCACTGTGCAGGGTGGTCAGTTGACTGGAACAGCAGACAGGAGCAGCAGACTGGAGGCTGGAGAAGACTGGGAGGAGAAACCCACTGGACTGGAACTCAGAAGGGTCAGACAAGCCGGCTCATACACAGACAGGTATGTTGGAGACAAGGTAGAGGCAAGAGCAGGGTCACTGGAACAAGCCGAGTCGGTATCAGGCAGGCGGCAGAAAGACCAGAGGAGCAGGCAGATGCAACGTCAAGACAGGCCAGGGCCAGATACAGGCAGACAGCAAGAATAGTCAAAGGCAAGCCAGGTAATACACAGGAACAGATTCGGAAAGCAGATAACACATGGGGAATGCTGTAGATCAGACAGCAATGCTTCTGTGTGTCAGCCTGTTTTAAAAAGCCTGCCTGGCGCCAGGAGCCAGGCGCACTCCGGTGCGCGCTCGCGCATGCGCATTGGCACCTGCAATCGCGCACCAGCTTGTCCAGATCTTGTGTTTCTGGCAGTCTCTTCCTGACACAGGGCATTTAGAGAGGGGGAATTTCTTTAAACGTGGGCACAGACAGCATAAAAAACTGATAGGGGTTCTAATCCATCTCTACTCTATCTAAAACTAAAAATAAAATGTGCCTTTAGTTATACTTTAATGAGGTTGTAAACCTCGGGAAAAAAAATGCAACACATGCTAGCTCATTATGAAATACTTACCTCAGAACGATGCCCTGAATCGGCGTCGGCACTCCGAGTACATGGCCGACATAGTCCACCAGAGTTACTTCCGGGTTCGCTGCTCTGGTGCTCTGATTGGCCAGAGCCGCAAAGACGTCACTCCCGTGCATGCGTGCGGGAGCCGCTGGTCATGGCACGGCTACTGAAGAAATGGCACCAGCAGCCCGTTTCATCAGTGCTCATGCGCCAATGATGTCAGCAGCAGCGCGTATACTAAATATCTCCTAAACTGTGAAAGTTTAGGAGATATTCACGGTACCTACAGGTAAGCCTTGTTATAGGCTTACCGGTAGGTAAAAGTGGTGTAACAAAGTTTACAACCACTTTAAGGGGGAACTGTTGTGTTAATGTTAGTGATAGATTGCAGACTATATGCCATTTTTAATTTGGCTCATATAGTTCCACTTTTTCACTTTTTGCACATGGCAAACAACAAGGCTAATACACATGGAGGGCTGGATGTTAAAATTCTGTATTAAAACATTGATATACAAGAGAAAGGCATTTCTTCCAATAATGTAAACAGTCTTTGTAGGATAATCCACTGAGGGTGGTCAAAATACCTTCTATAATTGCTGTCTGCTGTGCTTACAGAAGATAATACAACAAAAAAAAATGTCTTCAATAATTACTCTGTATTAGGCCATTCAGTAGCAAAATGCCTGCTTGAAAGAGCAATTGTCTTATTCTCTATGAACATTAACGGACCTCCTTCTGGCTGTTTACAACCCTCTCTCTTCTAATTCATTAAATGTAAACTAAGTATTGTGTATCTTCCCCAGCATGGATTGGCTTTTATATGCTGCAAACCAGATGACAGTCATGCCGTGGCAGCCTGTAATTCCTGGGAGGATAGTGTGCGGGGAGGAGGGCACACCATTGTGCAGAGCATTTTCCTTCAAACAAACCTAAATTGGTTGGTGCTTATCCTTCTGAGTTCATTTTTATTTGTTGGCTTCTCACTGCCAGAAACATTAAAGGGAAACAATAATGGTTCTCTTGGTTGATCTTATTTCCATTTCTTTCACACATTACAGGTTTAAAAATGGTTTATAGCTTTTTCCATTAATTATATAAAATGTTAGGCTTATAAATAAATACAAGGAGCAAAATGAAACTTTTTTTCCAAAGAATGCTGGGTTCTCACTGCAGACTGAAAATCAAAGCTGAATTCTAGGAATTCAGCCACTTTGCAAACAGTGGAGGCACACTATGAGTTAAGTCCAAGGAGGTTCATGATATCTCCTGAACTTATCTCTATTATTTATATCTGACAGTTTTTTTCCCTACCAGAGCATGCATTGATACTCGGGGCTGTGAGAGAGGAGAGAAAGAGGCACATAGAGCAGCTATACCTGCTCCTCCGCTGCCTATTCAGAGAAGCCTTTGTATTCTGTGAATGAGTTCACAGGATACAAAGGCTTCTGTGATTGGGCAGGAGGAGTGGAGAGGCAGGCATAGTAGGTGCACTGATTGCACTACTGAAGACGCTTAAACCTGAAGCATCAGCGCCGGGCTCCTGGAAATACAGCGATAGCCATCTTTCGAGAGTGCAATAAAACTGTCAGATGTAGCTAATAGAGATAAGCCCAGGAGATGTCATGCACCTCCTTGAACTTAACTCATGGCATGTCTTCACTCTTTACAATGGAGATTAATTCCTGAAATTCAGCTTTAAGAAAGGTTTCCTTTGTGCTCCTCTGAGTCATTCAACTTTGTTGTGAAAATTGTTCCTCTACTGTTCAAGTCTATTTCTCTGATATTCATATTATTTTGGGTGACCAGATGTCCCTGGTTCCCAGGGGCAGTCCCCGATTTGGGGGCTGACCCCAGACAAAAAATTGTAATGACCCCAATTTATTTCCAGCTTAAATAATGGTGTCCCTGGCCAGTGATGGCTGCATGGTAATACATCTTATCCACAGAAATGTGACTGGCCTGGAGCTGGAGGAGAGAGTGGAGGGATGCGTCTGCTCCTGGCTGTGTTCGGGATTGATTGTCGATGTCACATGCCGATATCATGTGGTCCTTTTAGTTACTCTGCCCCACTCAGCTTGTGCAGACTTTGTTGCAAGAGGTAAGACTATGGATTACTTGCCATCTTTTATGATGGTGACCTGAAGTGCACTCTTGACCCGGAGCAAAGTAGGCTCAGGCGTTAATAAACCTTAAAAAACCCTTTAAGCCCTTCCCACTGCTAGCACAATTTGGCCACACTCAACATTTGGTATAGCTTGCTTCATGCCGTTAATATCCCCACTCCCTGCTACTCCCCTGTCCCATCCTCAAAAAAAACAGTCCTAGTCAGTAGGATGTTCCTGGATTTCATTTTGAAAATTTGGTCACATTATTTCTACTGCAGTAATGTCCCGTACACACAATCGGAATTCCCGTCAAAAAAAACTTGTATGGTTTTTCCAACGGAATTCTGCTCAAGCTTGCCTTGCATACACACGGCCACACAAAAGTTCACAAAAGTTCTCTGAACTTTCGACCCTCAAGAACGCGGTGACGTACAACACTACGACGCGCTGAGAAAATGAAGTTCAATGCTTCCGAGCATGCGTCAAATTGTTTCCGAGCATGCGTGTTTTTTTGTGCATCCGAATTGCATACAGACGATCGCATTTTCGGATAGGAACTTTTCCAGACCGAAAAATAGAGAACATGCTCTCAATCTTTTGCTAGCTGGAATTCTGCCAGCAAAAGACCGATGGAGCATACACACGGTCGCATTTTTCGACAAAAAGCTCTCATCGGAGCTTTGCTGGCGGCATTTCCCATTGTGTGTGCGCGGCATAAGTCTGCTTGACAAAGGGGGCTGTCGTATCATAGAGCTCGCCAACTGCTGGCTGCAGATGGCAAATGTGAAAAATTCATATAAAGTATATTAGAAAGTGTTCTATTAGCGTGGCTTGGAGTATATTTCTTTTACACCCCACACTGGAATCAATCATACATTTAATCATACGATGGCGCTGCAATGACTCATGGCTGGAAATAGTACAAAACTGTATAAAATATAATATATGCCCTCAGCACGCTGAAACGTTTTTCTCAAAGTGAAAAGCTTTTCTTTATCGCATGATCACATAGATAACAACGTTTCAGGATCTCACAGGGACTCTTCATCACATGTCTGATGAAGTGTCTCCATGCGGTCTTGAAATATTGTCTGTATGTCATTATGCAATAAAGAATGGCTTTGTACTTTGAAACGAGATTGTTCACACAACATATTTTATCCTATCCCTATAGTCACATGGAGGTCCCCAACTGTTGGCTGCATTTGGTATAAATTAACTATTTATATGCAGTATTTTATATTTGGCTGACTAAAAATAAACGAAAATATATTTTAAAATGGTATTTTATTAGGTCTCAACATGATAAATACTGTATATAATACTAATATAAACACAATAAATATATTTTATTGTATATAGTCACTTGTTTTGCCAGTAATAATATTAATGGATATGTTACAGATAGTACAGGTCCAGCATAGCAGAATACATTGAACAACATTAAAAAAAGGCACTGCAGTTTCTGCAATTAGGATATACAGTAAGATAGACACATAAGTGCTGACCACATTCATAAAAGGCAACTGTAAGACCCCTTTCTCACTGGGGCCGCGGCTGCAATAGCGCTAAAGCACCGCTAGTTTTTACGGTGCTTTAGCGCTGTTTAAGCAACGCTTTTCGGGCGCTAGCGGGGCGCTTTTAACCCCCGCGATTAAAAAGGCCCGCGTTGCGGCACTACCGAAGCACTTTTCAGGCGCAATGCAATGGGCACTGCATTTTGAGAGTGCTGTATACAATGCTCACTAACCGCCCCAAAGATGCTGCTTGCAGGATTTTTTCTAACGTCCCGCAAGAGCACTGCCCCAGTGTGAAAAGACACACTGGGAGGCGGTTTTCAGGCGCTATTTCTAGCGCTAAAATGCCTGAAAACCGCCTCAGTGTGAAAGGGGTCCAATAGCATCCAAGAACAATGAGTAGGGCAGTAGGGTGAAAGGAAAAAATAAAAAGGGGGGGGGGGGGTGAAGAAAAAAACGGAGAAGGGAGGAGGGAAAAGCGAAAAATAACACCCAGTATTTGCCTAGAGGAACTAAATCTATTCCAAGCTGTGGCCACAAAGGAGCAGTGACAAGGAGTGGTTGTTATCAAACAGTGATTCCTTCGGCATCTATCCAATTGGTCCAGATTTTGTCAAATTTTCTCGGGCAGTTGCGACTAACGTAGGTCAATTATAGAGCAGGAGAATCACATTGATAGCCATCTTCCATTGTGCTTCAGTGGGGGCCTGGGGGACCTTCCATTCGACCAAAAGGGTCCGCCTTACATAAAATGCAGAGAAAAATATAAGCGGTTTAACATAACGGGTATACTGTATATCATGTTGTATATGTTCACTTTACCGTGAAATTCTTAGTAAATTTACAATTCTGCATGAATACATTTCTGTCATGCTTAATGTTAAGTATGTGTCACTTTTCACAAAAGCTCTACTTTTTACTAAATAAAATACAGTCCTTAAAGTGGAAGTTTAGCCTAAAACTAAAATCTCGACTTGTACTTGCATCCACAATCTAAGACTAACCTATCTAGCCCTGTAAAGCAAAAATCAGTATACATACCTTTTCTGAAGCCGATCTAGTCCGGTCTCCAGCGGCGGAAGCTCTGTGCAGTAGACAGCCAGCGACAACCGGGAAATGCCTGGGAAGTGATGTCACCCATAGAGTTACTATGGGGCTTCTATTGTCGCCTGCCTTTTCTGCTCATTCCCACATAGAGAAGTCGCCGCTGACAGCTCAGCGTGGGACCCAACCGGATCGGCTTCAGAAAAGGTATGGATAGCGATTTTGCTTTACAGGGCTAGATAGGCTAGTCTTAAATTGTGGATGCAAGTAGATTTCAAGATTTTAGTTTTAGTCTGAACTTCTACTTTAATCTCCAGTTAGGTGACTTTGCTTAGGCTGAGATGATTTCATCAATCTGCTGAAGGCAGGAGAAATCATTTCCTCAGTCTCCCCTTGACTTGCCCAGTGATTAGTTCACAACACTGTAACTGTGAAGGACTACAGCATCGCTAATCAGTGCCAGACATTTTAACCTCTTCCGGACCAGCTGCAGTCGTTATACGTTGGAAATTTGACGCTAAATACAGTTGTTATGGCAGCACCAAAGACAGATACCCCTATGTGGGACTTTGGAGGCACTACCAAATGGCAGCAGACACCAATTTAATCTGAAAGTGGACCATCTGCCGTTTTTAAAAATACCGCCTGCGGCGGATTCGCTGCAAGATCACTTTAATTGTGGGTTGGAGAGGGCATCCCCCTCCTGCCACGCTCCGGTCATCTCCACCGCTTACCAGAGCTGTCGGTAGCGGCGGAGAGGATCGGGTCCTTTCCCCTCTGAGGCTGGAAGTCGAGCGAGGGAAAGATGGCCCCCACTCGGCTCCATACCATTGGATGACGGAAGCGACGTCAAACGTCACTTCCGCCCAATGGTCTTAAAGGGGAAAATTTATTTTATTGAAATATATATATATATATATATATATATATATATATATATATATATATTATTGCATTTAATTGTAAATGTGAGATCTGAGGTCTTTTTAAACCCCAGATCACACATGCTTTTGTCATGCTTTTTTTCTATTACAAGGGATGTTTACATTCCTTGTAATAGGAATAAAAGTGACCCAAAAAAAAATTTGTACATTGTAAAAATAAAATATAAAAAGTAAAATAAATAAGAAAATTTTTTTTTAAAGTGTCCCGCCGAGCTCGTGCGCAGAAGTGAATGCATACGTAAGTTGCGCCCGCATATGTAAACGGTGTTCAAACCACACATGTGAGGTATCCCCACGATCATTAGAGCGAGAACAATAATTCCAGTACTAGACCTCTTCTGTAACTCAAAACTGGTAACCTGTAGAGATTTTTAAACGTCGCCAATGGAGGTTTTTAAGTGCCAAAGTTTGTCGCCATTCCACGAGTGGGCTGACATGTTAGGTATCAATTTACTCGCGTAACATTATCTTTCACAATATTAAAAAAAATTGGGTTAACTTTACTGTTGTCTTATTTTTTAATTAAAAGAGTGTATTTTTTCCAAAACAGTTGCGCTTGTAAGACCGCTGCGCAAATACGGTGTGACATAAATTATTGCAACGACCGCCATTCTATTTTCTAGGGTGTCTGAAAAAATATATATAATGTTTGGGGGTTCTAAGTAATTTTCTAGCAAAAAAAAAAAAAAATTTTAACTTGTAAACACCAAGTGTAAAAAATAGGCCTGGTCCTTAAGTGGTTAAACATCAGGATTTACATGAATGTGTCATCTCTGAGATAGATGCTCAGTGCAGAATATAGATGCTGATGTTAGATAATGCCTTAATGAAGATGGCACTGTCCATCTTGAAGAAAGCAGATGAAAAGGAGAAAAAGGAATTACACAAAAGAGTACTGTGATCTATGTAAGGTGGAGTGCTTGGGCCTTATGTCACATGACATAGGGGATCAGTCATTGCTCCCTTCAATTTCCAATGCCAGCCAACACCTGGTATTTTGTAGGCGTATCAAAGGATGAAGATGTGGCAGGGAATGTAAAATTGGGTATTACTAGGTCAGGAATTGGGCTTTACAGAGACCCTGTGACTTGGACCCGAGCAGGCAAAGTGACATTCTCTTTAATTCAAAACCCATTAAAAAATTCTAAAGAAAGGTCTACATTGTATCACAAAGAGCTCCTAATTTGGTGCGCTCTTCGCTATTATTCTAGAATGAAATAGGTCCCTTGTGAAGCATTTTTCTCAATAAGTTGATAATAGGGATAAAAATCCTCCATGTAACCATAAGACAGGAACAACAAAGCCTCAGCGGCTGCCAGAGCATTTACAGGAGCGTGCTCAGATATTTTGTTTGGTCTGCACAAATAAATTGTTAGATAATTTGGAACAGTGCTCCTGCTGTGAGACTTAATGGGAACATTGTAAAATGCCAGGTAAAAATGAACACCTATTATACCTGTACTTTGTTGGATTTTTTTCTAGTGCCCAGTATGAGGCATATTAGATTAAAAAGAAGCTATGGTGTATTCTCCGATAATATGGGCTTCGTGTTATTACTGTAACATTTAACAGAAAATACTTACATGGCGTTCACCATTTTACATGATTGCGACTCTGTGTTTTAAAGGGTCAGTCCATCAAGAAAGGCATATTTTAAATATGGATGGAATGTGGTAGGCTAATGCCCCGTACACATGGTCGGACATTGATCGGACATTCCGACAACAAAATCCTAGGATTTTTTCCGACGGATGTTGGCTCAAACTTGTCTTGCATACACACGGTCACAAAAAGTTGTCGGAAAATCTGATCATTCTAAACGCGGTGACGTAAAACACGTACGTCGGGACTATAAACGGGGCACTAGCCAATAGCTTTTGTCTCTTAATTTATTCTGAGCATGCGTGACACTTTGTGCGTCGGATTTGTGTACACAAGATCGGAATTTCCGACAACGGATTTTGTTGTCGGAAAATTTTATATTTGATCTAGTGTGCCTATACTACCACAAACCTCCTCCAGGCACCCAAAGAAAAAATAAGAGGCGCTAAAGATCACAATCAATTAAAATATTAATGTGCTTAAAACCAGTGATGGTGTGACCCCCCAAAAGGTGTCCTGATAGCTTAGTGTATTCAAAGAAAAATGTGAGCAAAAATATGTAAGATAAAAAACAAAAAAAATTATTATTATATTAAAACGCACTGAATGCGTTTTAAGTGTAATTTCAATGCAGTGATGGTGTGACCCTCTCAATATATGATACTCCCAATAAATAACATATCAATGCATCTCCAGTGATACAGGTGCAATACATTCATGCCAAGCATGCATTAACATAAATCCAATGCAGTGACATCACTTTCAGAAAATCAGTCCAAAAAACGACATGACATCACACGTGATAGATAGTGTCCTAAGAAAGTGATCAATCTTGATGCAACAAGGTGATAATGTGAATCTTCCACCTCTCCCTTGGTGCACGGTGCTTCCACTCCCTCAAGAATAACACTCACCGACTAATATTGCCAGCACTTTCATGCACGGCAAAAATCACTTATTTACCACACCCGGGTAATAGGATCAATCGTTGTTTCCACGGTGATTGTTTAAGCAAGGGGTCCACATGAAAGAAATAAATGAGTGCTCCAATAGTGTAAACCAGTTTCACTCTTTTAATAAAACCACTGCATTCTTCTAACATCACACTTACATTTAAAACGATAAAACCAGTCAAAGTAAGGTGCAGATCACATCAAACTGTATATGGTGGAACCAAATGCAACAAATAATAATAATTTTTTTTGTTTTTTATCTTACATATTTTTGCTCACATTTTTCTTTGAATACACTAAGCTATCAGAACACCTTTTGGGGGGTCACACCATCACTGGTTTTAAGCACATTAATATTTTAATTGATTGTGATCTTTAGCGCCTCTTATTTTTTCTTTGGGTGCCTGGAGGAGGTTTGTGGTAGTATAGGCACACTAGATCAAATATTTTTTTAGATAGATTTATTTTAAAGGGGCAGCTTTGCACTAATTGTGGGGAGTCAGTTCACCACAAAATTTCATTTCTAATTATACACATATAGGGTTTCATGGTCTTCATTATTTGTTTCTAGCAGGCGCGGTGGAGATATTATGGGTGGGCAGGGCAGTTCTCATAATATCTTTATATATACGGAAAATTTTATAGCAAGCTCTCAAACTTTGTGTGTCGGAAATTCCGATGAAAAAATGTGTGATGGAGCCTACACACGGTCGGAATTTCCGACAACAAGGTCCTATCACACATTTTCCGTCGGAAAATCCGACCGTGTGTGCAGGGAATAAGACAGCTCTTGGCCTCTTGTATATCTCAGATACTCCAATGACAAAAGATACTTAAGCCGCGTGCACACGAGCAGAATGTCCGACAGAAAAATTCCAACGGAAGCTTTTCATCGTCTAATCCGATCGTGTGTAGGCTTCATCTGTCTTTTTTTTTCGAAAATTGTGACGGACCTAGAAATGAAACATGTTCTAAATATTTCCGACAGAACCAATTCCTATCGGGAAAACCGCTCGTCTGTATGCTCTTCCGATGGACCAAAAAAGACGCATTCTCTGAAGCAAGTACGAGACGGAAGCTATTGGCTACTGGCTATTTAACTTCCTTTTTCTAGTCCCGTCGTAAGTGTTGTACGTCACCTCATTCTGGACGGGACGGTCAGACTTTGGTGTGACCGTGTGTAGGTAAGACCGCTTGAGCGGAATTCCGTCGGAGTTCCGTTGGAGAAACCTTCGGAATTTATTCCGATGGCAAAACCGGTCGTGTGTACACGGCATAAGGCTAGCCGGTAAACTGGTGTATTAGGGGACAGAGCAAGACAAGTAGCCTTGCGAAGAAGAATATAAAAACCTGTCTTTATCCCGGCCATAATTCTCAAGTCTCTTCCTGCCTACCTGGATGTTTTAGGTGTTCCTGTCTACTGTTGTGTGTTCCTGCTCCTTCATTTCAATTCTCCATAATAGAAATAAATAAAAAAACCCACAGGCAGAGTGAGAGCCTCTTATAATGGCCATCACAGGTGTGAATAACCATTTTTTCATTTGGTTTATGGCTAGGTTCAGACTGATGTGGTGCGAGTCGAATCCATTTTGCAGTCCGACTTCAAGGAGCAGCTCCAGTGTGAATGGATCCAGTTCAGATGCGACTCTAATCTGTTTTTCATGTGATTTGGATACAACTTGCGATATCTCTCTCTCCTGCATTAGGACATGGTCCAGGGATGGGGGGTGAGAAACACAGCAAAGACTTGAAGAAAATGTACTGGAATCATGTTACTTTAGGGCAGATAAGTGATCTCCAATGCGGTTTTTGTTTAAGTCTATGGAGCTACAAATCGCACCGCACTACACTTGCACAGGACACTGCATATAAGTGAACAGCCTCCACAGAAACTCATATTATTTCACTTGTCATGCAATCACAAGCGTTCAGAAATTTCATCAGTGTGAACCAGGGCTAAATCTGTTGCTGTAACTACTTAAAAGTGGCAGCTTTTTCATTCCACCAGCCTGTGACTGGACAATAAAAATAGAAGCAGCACGCTGATGAGTTCTTCTTTCTGTTGCTCTGCATGCTCCTTCTGTCAACATGTTCCAGTAAGCACATAAGCATTGCTGCAGTCATGCTGGAACATGAAGGGGCCATCCCCAAACTGTTCTCACAAAGCATGAAATTGTCCAAATGTCTTGATACGCTAACGCCTTAAGAGTTCCCTTCACTGGAACTAAGGGGCCAAGCTCAACCCCTGAAAAACAACCCCACACAATAATCCTCCCTCCATCAAATGATTTGGACCAGTGCACAAAGCAAAGTCCATAAAGACATGGATGAGCGAGTTTGGGGTAGAGGAACTTGACTGGCCTGCATAGAGTCCTGAACTCAACCCCATAGAACATCTTTGGGTAGAATTAGAGCGGAGACTGTGAGCCAGGCCTTCTCGCTCACATCAGTGCCTGATCTCACAAATGTGCTTCTGGAAGAAGGGGGGTCACACATTCCCATAGACACACTCCTAAACCTTGTGGACAGCCTTCCCAGAAGAGTTGAAGCTGTTAAAGCTGCAAAGGGTGGGCCAACTCAATATTGAACCCTATGGACTAAGACTGGGATGCCATTAAAGTCCATGTGCATGTAAAGGCGTCCCAATACCTTTGACAATATAGTGTATATATACATACACGGTATACAAATATATATATATATATATATATATATATATATATATGTAGGAAGGCCAGTATGGTGGCCTGAATTTATGGGAGGAGCCCGGTGGGTACTTAAGCAGCCCGCTCACCTGTGGTGCTTGTCGGTTTCCTGTGCGCGATACACGTCACTAGGCCGACTATTCGATATACCAGCGTCCGCAAGTCCTTGCCTCGCAAAAACTCCGTATTCGATATCGTTCTCAAAACTTTCGAAGTCCGCGTTTTTCGTTCGTAGTTTGTACCACGCGGCTGGCTTGGCTGTCGCAGGTAAGGTCCCGTCGGACTTTTCGTTTTCATATCGGGTCACTAAACCGTAATTTCAATTTTCGTTTCACTCGCTTTCTCATAAACTGCAATGTATATCGCATTTTTCGTTTCATGTCATGTCACTAAACCGTACTTTCAAATTCGTTACTCGCACTTCACTATTGCAATGTATATCGCTGTACTTTCGATATGTTACCATTTCGACAGCAGCGCGACGCAGACGTCGCTTCATTTCTAGCATGTCGGTGTTTATAAAAAAAAAAAAAAAAAAATATGCATCAGTAAACAGCCATAGCAAGTCGCAATTTGCAAGTTATCGGGCCAAGTCAGTTCGATACCAATCATTTCTCATTTCTGAAACATTCTAGAACTCATTTCTGACATTTCAAATCATTTCAAACATTTCATTTCAGTCACCTACTGCGCTCCGATTCGAATCCTGTCGCATCAAAAAGATGCACCGATTCGTTCCGGTGTGCCCCAGTTATTTGGCCTCATTTCTATACATGCTCCAGAGTTACGTTATTGTCTGTCATTAGTACCTCTGTCATGCTTATCATTTCATTTTCACCTATCACGTTCCGACATGAATCCAGTCGCATGCTAAATGCACCGATTCGTCTCGGCGTGCCCCAGGACTGGCCTCATTTCTATACATGCTCCAGAGGTTCGTTTGTCAGTCATTCATACCTCTGTCATGGTTAATCATTTCATTTCCACCTATCACGTTCCGGCATGAATCCAGTCGCATGGCAATGCACCGATTCGTCTCGGCGTGCCCCAGGACTGGCCTCATTTCTATACATGCTCCAGAGTTACGTTTTCAGTCATTCATACCTCTGTCATGGTTATCATTTCATTTCCACCTATCACGTTCCGACATGAATCCAGTTGCATGGCAATGCACCGATTCGTCTCGGCGTGCCCCAGGACTGGCCTCATTTCTATACATGCTCCAGAGTTATGTTTTCAGTCATTCATACCTCTGTCATGGTTATCATTTCATTTCCACCTATCACGTTCCACATGAATCCAGTTGCATGGCAATGCACCGATTCGTCTCGGCGTGCCCCAGGACTGGCCTCATTTCTATACATGCTCCAGAGTTACGTTTCAGTCATTCATACCTCTGTCATGGTTATCATTTCATTTCCACCTATCACGTTCCGGCATGAATCCAGTCGCATGGCAATGCACCGATTCGTCTCGGCGTGCCCCAGGACTGGCCTCATTTCTATACATGCTCCAGAGTTACGTTTATCAGTCAATTGTATCTCTGTCATGGTTATCATTTCATTTTCATGTATCACGTTCCGACATGAATTCAGTCGCATGGAAAATGCACCGATTCGTCTCGGCGTGCCCCAGGATTGGCCTCATTTCTATACATGCTCCAGAGTTACGTTTATCAGTCAATTGTATCTCTGTCATGGTTATCATTTCATTTTCATGTATCACGTTCCGACATGAATTTAGTCGCATGGAAAATGCACCGATTCGTCTCGGCGTGCCCAGGATTGGCCACATTTCTGATACATGCTCCAGAAATCCGGATCATAGCTGAATCGCAGACACCAGGGATTGACCCGTATCTCTGTCATGCAATTTCTACCATTTCATTCCCACAACGCATCACCATTTCGAAACCAGTCGCATCTGAGGTGCACCGATTTGTCACGGCATGCATCACTGGTTCCGATCGCATTTCATACCTTTACCAGAGCTCGGTTAGTTGCCAGTCGCTAACACGGCACAACCAATTCGAGCCGCGGTTAAAACAATCATTTCTCTCATTTTATTTAATACCGTACTCCTATTCGAATCCAGATGCATCAAACAAGCACCGATTTGTCCCAGGAGCACCAATATTTTCAGTTGCCTCATTTCAATACATGCTCCAGAGCTCGGTTCACGGTCGAACAAATCGTGACACGACCAGGCCGCACCTCTGTCATGCAGTTTATTCATTTCACAATCAAAGCAAACATTTCGAATCATTTCATTGTCACAAGATTGCAAGCATCATACAAATCATTGCTTCAAGTTACTTAGCAATCCCTTCACGAATTGTCACCTTTTCATTTTTCCTCAAAAAAAAAAAAAAAAAAAAAAAATCCATACCTATACCAAAGCTCGGTCGGTTGCCAGTCGCAAAACACGGCACAACCAATTCAAGCCTCGGTCAAGGTAAACATTTCTCTCATTTCATTTCATGCTGCGCTCCGATTCGAATCCAGATGCATCAAACAAGCACCGATTCGTCCCGGTGTGCACCAATGTTTCTTCTGTTGCCTCATTTCAGTACATGCTCCAGAGCCCGGTTCACGGTCGCGTCAGTCACGACACGACCAGGCCGGACCTTTTTGTCATGCAGTTCAGTCATTTCAAACATCAAGGCAAACATTTCGAATCATTTCGTTCTCACAAAAAAAAAAAAAAAAATATATACGAGCTCAAAAACAGGATATTCTCATCAGATCAAATCATGTCACAGGCCGGCAGCGAAGACTTCACGGCCCCTCTGTCGGCTTTCACACAGGCCTCATTTCACTACCTCACAGTACGTACGAAGTGGGAATATTCGTTCAGCAGCCATCGACGAACAAACCATAGATCGGCTCTTACAAACAGAACTAGACCAAGAGTACGTTATAGGCCTTTCACTCAGCCCCCTTTTAGCACTTTGAGAGTCAGCCCTATTTGGGGCTTGTCAAGAGCAAATTCACAGATAAATTACGTTTGGGGTACCACCTGTCTGCGCCTCATTCTTCCCACATCCCCAGTCTCAATTCCCTGATTCCCTCCGAAGAAATTCTCCCTAAAATAGTCCTCCGTAGACATGCCGATACAAGCAGTCATCAAAGCAGGTACAGGTGCCTGGCTTTCCAGAGCCGACATCTCGGATGCCTTTAGGCTCCTGCCTATCCGTCCATCCCTTTGGTGCTGGCATGGCGTCAAGTGGAAGGAGGCATATTGTTTGGCCACAGAACTGACGTTCGGTTCGAAGAGCAGCCCTTGGCTCTTCGACACATTCGCTCAGTCTCTTGCTTGGATACTGTTACACAAAACTCAGTGACAAAAGTCATCCATTACCTGGACGACTTCCACTAATAGAACCTCCCAGCAAGCCCCCAGGAGACCTCGACAAACTCAGAGCGATATTCGGAAAACCCAATCCTCCCATCACCGAGCACAAAGTAGAAGGCCCAGCACATAACATCACCTTCTCGGGGCCAACTTAGACACCTGCGCTATGCAAGCCAGTCTCCCCCTCGACAAACTAACCCGCATTAAGGCGGTCCTTCACAAATTCACCCACATCAAGGGGTGCACCAAGAAGCAGTTGCAATCTCTCCTGGCAATGCTGAATTTCGCCATACGAATTATTCCACAAGGCCGCACCTTCGGGTCACGCCTGCGGAGATTCCTGCCAGAAACACAAGACCCCGATCAGATCTTAAATCTAGACTCCGCAGCAATAGCGGACCTATCTATGTGGGACGAATTCCGTCCTCCCGGAATGGCATATCCCTAATTATACCCATGGTTTCAGCCCTGTCACCCCAGGTGGTGACAGACCTTGCAGCCACCACAGGTTTCGCTGCAATTTTTGGCCATCATTGGTTTTCAGGACCCTGGCCTCAACAGATACTGTTGATACCCGGCTTTATTCAAAACATCTTCCCTCCTCGAACTCTATCCCATGGTGGCAGCTGCACAACTCTGGGGTCACCATTGGACAGGGCAAACCGTAGTCTTCACCACCGACAATCAGGCCACGGCAGACATCAACAAAGACAGGTCCAATTCCCCAGCAGTCATGTCCTTCCTGCGCAGATTGGTACAATTGTTCTTACAGCATCAGTTTAACATACACTGTGCATTATTCCAGGCAGACAAGTTAGCTGCTAACGCACTGCCACGTTCTAACTACACCTCCTTTTCAAACAGGTTCCCGGAGCCGATCCAGTGTCGGCCCCTATCCCTGCCTGGTCACAACTGACCTTGGACTAGTTTAACATTTACAAGGAGCAACGCAGCTCATCAATCGCTCACTCTCTCATAACACACTCAAAGCCTACCAGACAGCTTGAAAGGCGTTCAATAAATTTCTCACATCCTGCCGTAAAGGACCAATAGATGTCAAACAGGTACTGACCTTCATTTCATACTGCCACACTCAGCTGGCTTATCTTACAATACCATTCGGCTACACCTAGCCGGCATATAACATTTCGTGACCCTGGAAGACCCCACAAAATCTTCACTGTTCTCATCACACGCCATACGAGCCATCCTAAGGGGCATCCAGAAACAACAACCAGTGATCAGTACTAAGCGCTTACCCATTACGGGGCCCATCTTCAGGGATATGTCGACTATTCTGGCTACTTCGCCATTCGGTCTGCTGCCCAGCACGGTCCTACAAGCAGCCATATAGTTGGCTTACTACGGGTTCACCTATAACCACCCCTCAGACCAAGTATTACGCAGACGGCACTTGCTTCGCCACCAAGACCATTTCATCCTTCACCTCGAGGTTTCTTAGACCCAGGAAACAGGCTCTGGAGTGGACATTCACCTCTACAGAACTAATAACAGCTGGTGTCCAGTCACCGTATTTAACCGTCTCCTCTCACTCCTGCCTGAACAATCGGACACCAGTCCTCTTCTACCATTCCCAGTTAAACCCTTAAACGCATGTCACTTTGCAAAACACATAAGGATACTTCTCCGCAAATCTTCACCTTAAACCCAGTCAGTACTCCGGACACTCCTTCCGCATCGGAGCAGCCTCCGCGGCAACCCGCCGGGGGGTTCCGGACCGCGTCATTGGGGGGCTAGGCGGATGGAAGTCGGCCTGCGTCGCCCGGTATATACCCAGTCCTCGAGTGGAGATGGCACAGGCATTCTCCAAATTGGCTCAATGGATACCTGAAAACCAATATATATTATACCCCTACCTGAATGTTTTTGCCCCCTTATTTTGGCATACCGGCCATTAGACCAAGGCACACTTTCAGGTCCATTTCATATGGTAAGTCCACACTTCCAGGTCTATTTCCGATGGTAAGTCTTATCTTTATTATAAGTGTTATCTATGTCCATACCGGACATAGGGCTCCGACCATAAGTAGGAAGGCCAGTATGGTGGCCTGAATTTATGGGAGGAGCCCGGTGGGTACTTAAGCAGCCCGCTCACCTGTGGTGCTTGTCGGGTTCCTGTGCGCGATACCCACCCTCCCATCCCCATTTCAAGGCATTCATTTCATTTCATTCATTTCATCTCATTTCTCTCTACAGAATAATCATTTCTTAAAACCAGGGTATGCCCCCTTATTTTGGCATACCGGCCATTAGACCAAGGCACACTTTCAGGTCCATTTCATATGGTAAGTCCACACTTCCAGGTCTATTTCCGATGGTAAGTCTTATCTTTATTATAAGTGTTATCTATGTCCATACCGGACATAGGGCTCCGACCATAAATATATATATATATATATATATATATATATATATATATGTATGTATATATATATATATATATATATATATATATATATATATATATATATATATATATATATATATATATGTATGTATATATATATATATATATATATATATATATATATATATATATATATATATATATATATGTATGTATATATATATATATATATATATATATATATATATATATATATATATGTATATATATATATATATATATATATATATATATATAACATCAGTTGGACATAAATTGATCCCCCTCCTGTTAGGATTGTGTGCACACATTTTCAGCATCACAGAAAATAATATAAAATCCTACATCGCTTTGTGTTGTTACACAATAATAAAACAAATATCTTTAATTGAAAAATCATCTCCTGGTATACAAAACAAGAAATATCAAAGGATATAACTCACTATTGACTACACAAGATTGCCAAAGTGATTTATCTATGAAAGAAGAAAAATGTATAAAACTTTCAGAGACCAGATGAGAAACAATACATGAAAATAATTAGCATGTTACTAGTAATATATGCATAAATCCCCAAACAGCCAAATCCATCATTAAGGACCAAATTAATTTTATAAAGGTCTAAAGTGGGTTGACAGCAGAGGTCTATTAGGTAGGAAATCCACCCACTGCTGTGAGGAGGGCATCCCACATGCTGATGTCAGAAGGAAGACTTACACACTGCTGCCAGGTGGGAGACCTTCTCACTGCTGTCAGTCAGTGGCGTCTCCAACTTTCATATTTAGGGGGGACACATGGGGGAAAGGGACAAAAGTAGGGGGGCAACTATAAAGTGCAAATATATATATATCCTGGGGCCCTTTACTACGATCCCACAACGGCCCTTTCACATGTTCTGCAGTGAATTCCCTTCCTACTGTATTGGGGCCCCCCAGGGTGGCAGAAAACAAAAGATATATGTCACCAGCATACCAAGAAAATATAAGGGTCCAAAGCAGTGGGAGAACTATTAGGGTTGCAAAGGTTGTCTTGCTACCGGGCCCTGGTGTTCTGCCACTGTGGGGTTCCCCAGCCTCCTCTTGCTGTCCTGCCCCTGCTATTGACAGCACTGGTCTGGCATCTCTTGGAATTTACAGGCTGGTTCTCCTGTCCTAAGGACAGGAGAAATCAGTCTGTTTTTTCAGTAACTGATAGTCCTAGTGGAGTCCTTCTTGCAACTCACTCTTCTCCCTGCCAATGAGGTTGCAGGAGAAGGAGCAGATCGGGCGGCCGTGGTTGTGTGAGCGCTCGCATTATGCAGTGTCAGCGAGCAGAGGGAGGGGGGAGGAACCACCCGTAGGAGCTGACTGGGGACGCTCTCCCTCTTAGACATTGTCTTTTTGTAAAAAAATATATATTTTTTTTAATGGGAGGGGCACATGGTGGGGCACAGCATAATGTTGGGGGGGGGGGGCGGGGCCCCCTCTGCCCACCCCCCTAGGGTCGCCATTGCTGTCAGTAGAGAGGCTCATCTATTGCTTTCTGGAGAGAGGCTCACTTATGCTGTCAACAGGGAGACTCACCCCCTTCTGTCAGGTGGGAAATGCACCTAATGCTGTCAGGAAGGTCTCTGCTGTCAGTATGTAGACCCACCCACTGCCATCATAAAGGGAAACTCACACACTGCTGTCAATAAGGAGACTGCTGCCAGGAGGAAACCCAACTACTGCTGTCAAGAGAGAGACTTAATGTCATTCATTTTGGTAGATCACTAGCAATAATCGGCAAAAGAAACATTGGGCGCTCCTTATAAGACTGTGACTCATGCAAAATAAGATTACTTGTCCCAGTCCCTATAGTGACTGATGGTATATGTTCCTACTCCTTATATCTTATTGCTCTGATAAATATTCCAATAAATAAAAGCCACTGAAAAAAAATATAGCTTTTTCTTCATCTGCTATTCCTTTATCCTGTTAGATATTCAGGCATTTCTCGTGGATCTCTTGTTTCATTTTCAGAGCCATTGAAATCATTGTAATAGGATGACAAAATGATAAGATCCCTCTTTCTGATTTTAATTTGGACCACAATAGATGACTTCAGTGGTAACCAATTGCTTAATGATATGCCATCTGGACATTCCTTGGCCACTTGGCTGGGCAGGTGAGAAATTTGAATAATCTTTGGAATACATAAACAGGAATGTCATTAACATATTAATGGAAGAGGTTGCTGGTATGGTAATATCTTTTTATGAATTTACAGATAGGTATCAAAGATTACTGAAAAAGTCACTGACATTTATTACATTTGACCACTCAGTCTAATTTATTGGCCATGTATACCTTCCAAAACAGGGTCCTATTTGTAATGGCTTGGTATAACACTGAAACCCAAGCTGGCCAACGAAACTTCATATTACCTTCTCAAGTCTTTGTAACATTAGTTTTGTTGATAATGTACATGTTTCCCCCTATTATGGATGGCAAATGGCAATAAAAAAGATACTGTATATGTTTTTTGATACTTAGTAGCTGTCCATGCTATATAAATGTACCTAATTCAGGCAAACCATTTGAAGACAGAGGAAGAAAACCCCAAAGCAGTACATTCAGTAAAAACTAGTGAGGGTGAATTTTTGTTTCAATGGGGTTTTCTCTTAAAGGGGGCGCAGCTTCTAATAGATGTGTGCAGATCATCCACTGCTGGAAAACCCTTATTGTAAGCTTTGTCTGTTACCAGGAGAGTGCTGCAAGTTATAAACAAGTGTTGCAAAGTTACGGGTTAGCTGCTGAAAAGACTTGCATGTTGCTAGCGAAGGAGCAATATTATCAGAGAGACTTCTGTTTTCAAGTAGACCTCCATATTTTCAGTAAAATCGCCATGTTCACAAAGAGGGAAAGACACAGTCATGTTTAGACAGCCTTGACTAACCTCACTGCCAGTACAGTTCCCCTACTGAAGTCTTTGCAGCTATGCAGCTAACATCATGGGTCACACATCAGGGCCTCAAAAGAGTTTGTGGGTTCCTGACCATCAAACCTTCGCTATATGACCAAAAGTATCTGAACTCTCCTCAGAAGTATTGAGTGCAGGTGTTTCCCCTGAAGGATACTATTAATACTACAGCATACAAAAACTGACTTGCAAAATCAACTCCATAAAGACATAGCTTAACCACTTTGGAGTGGAGTGGCCTACACAGAGCCCTGCCATTAACCAAATTTTAAACCTTTGAAATGAATTAGAATGCAGATTGCAAGTCAGGTCTTCTAACCCAATATCTGTATAAAACCATCTTTAAAAAAAAAACATACATTTTTATTTATACATATTAAAAATACAAATCTTTAAAAATGTCAATTAGACACCAGTTGATTTACAAATGATAGGGACTGTAGAGTCCTTGGAGATTATTTATTTTGACACGTTTCATGGGATAGCCTGCTTCCTCAGGACCTCGGATCTCCACCAATAATCACTACAATATTATCTAAAAACACATATTAAGCATTTTACAAGGATGTGTAATAATTAACCACATATACAATCTTTCACATAACAAAAAAAAAAAATAAAAAAAAAAAATATATATATATATATTTATATATATATATATATATATATATATCTATATATTATTTACATTTTAATGAGAGAAGATTAATTCAACACCCTAACCCTAGCTTGAAGAAGGGAAAGTAAGAAACAAAAAAACAAATTTGTAAAACAGTCCCTTTCATTCACATGCATATATCATTGGTTTTATACTCTGTTAGGGATAATAGCCTCCAATGGGATGATACATTATACCACACCACTCCCCCACTTTGGTTTATTAGCCTAAAATCAATAATGAACCTCACAAATACTAATACTGGCTGAATGACACACATTCCAAAAGATACATTCCAAAATCTAATAGAAACCCTTCACAGAAGAGTAAAGGGTGTCATACGTACACAAGGTGGTGTGGGGACAACTCCATAACAATATCTATATTTATGGAATGAGATATTCAATGAGTTCATATAGGTGTAAGGGTTAGGTGTCACCATACCTTTGGCCAAATAGCAGGCCATAGAGAAGTTGGCAGCCGGCATGCCCTGGAACTTTAGTGGGCCAGAGTTTAATAGGAGAGCACAGTTTAGGAATAGTGATAACAATAAAACCCCAAATTCTGCAAGAATTGGGATCCTTACCTTTATGTATCAAAAGGTTCAAGAGGAGATTTGGTAAACCTGTTAGCAAAGTAGAACATTCCTATAAAATTATATGTTATTATGATATATAATATATCATATTGTCACATGGGATGAGCTGGCCTTTGATTGCTTCCTAAAATTGCAACACAAGTGGTCAGTTGGACATCGTACAGTCACAATCTGTCCCTCTTTAATTCAGATGTATCCTAAATTCATATGAATAATTATAGGATTCAGGGAAACTAAATGCGGCACAACAAGTAAGATATTTAAAATCTTGCTGCATTAAGTTGTATTTTGCAGCTCAGTAGCAATTATCATTCAGATAATCAGGAACAGTTTTGCACATGTTGACCTATATAGAGTCTTGGCTTTACTGTTCTCCTGACTTGCTTCATCATCGAGTGGAAAGAATATATTATTTTCCCAGATGGTGTATGCACCTGACCTATTGTTTGAGAAACTTGTCAAGCTTTTTGCAGTTTGCATCTAAGGCCATGTATACACGGGCGGCCTCTTCGTCCGGACTGGTCCGACGGACTTTCCGGCGGACTTTCGACGGACTTTTGACGGACTTCCAACTGACGTATACTGTGTATATATATATATATATATATATACATAGTATATATATCACATAGAACAAATGTACATGTCGTTTCACAGGATGAAGAGCTCTGCATTTTCATTTTTTTTTAATAAATATACCCCTATAGCTATTTTTGAAAAACTATAATATTTTTAGTAAATAAAAAATTACATTTTACACAGTCCACACACCTCTGTGAGGCCCATTCCCATCAGGGCGTTGCACCTATTTATGTCTTTTCTACACTTTTTTACATGTTTATCTCATGACAGCATAGGGCAGCCCATTCACTTGCACACAAATGCACCAAATGCACCAAAGTAGTTTCTGCACCTTTTTTGGGTGGTGAGCCTGGCATGCTTTTTATTGGACATTTGTCATGAAATAAAACAATTGTCTGCTAGCTTTGTATGGGGTGCCATTAACAATCAATGGAAATGTTGCGTGTTTTAGCGTGTTCTGGGAACGCATGCAGAAACGCGTGTTTCTGTGCGTGTTTCCGAAAAGCGCAGGTGTGAATGGGGCCTTAAGGGCGAACAGACACATTTTAATGGGTAAGTCTCACCCACGATACTCTAAAGCCTCGTACACACAATTGGATTGTTGGTCAACAAAACCGTGGACTTTTGTCTGAAGGGCGTTGGCCCAAACTTGTCTTGCATACACACGTACTAGATGTACTACGTGGTTTTCCAGCTCTTTAGCTCCACCCTTTGGGCTCCTTCTGCTAATTTCGTGTTAGTAGAAGTTTGGTGAGTGTTGATTCACGCTTTTCATTTAGCGCTTTTCATTTTGCGCTTTTCATTTTGTTTCTGAACGGCCGTTCGTCAACCTGACATGTTGCGGAATCGGAGGAGATAACGTGTTATTTATTATTGGCCTTGGAGTTATTGCTTTGACATTATTTTTTTGGTTGAATAATGATTTGATTTGGTATATTTTCTATATTTTTGGATGCATAGAATGCACTTTTTGGTTAAGTTCTATTGGCAGATAGTATGTCTAATTTTATTTGTTTTCTTTTTTAATGCACAATAAAAAAAATTGTGGAGAATAATACTTGGTTATGTGTTTTACTTCAAATGACAGTTTGGGAGTAGGCACTTACATTTAAAAAAATACAATGTAAAATTGACAAGGGACACCAACATACTGTAGTTGTATCTTTGATCTTAAAAACTACAGGATAATGGTGTTGTGGTAACTTGCCCAAATAAAAAAAATTAAAAAAGCATAATAATATTATTCTTGATGTCACTAGAAAAAAAAAGCCTTTGAAAATTAGTTTGCAATAACTCCATCAGTATCACCAGCAAAGCAGCTTCATTATTATCTCATTAAAGAAGAAGAGAATTGTGCGCTGCATTTGGAGATTTCATAATTTGCCACGTCACTAATATTAATTCTCCATTACGAATGCTAGTTTACAAGACCGACCGCTTCTGGCTCGTCCTTGCTTCCAAGCATGCCTGTTTGTATTTTGGAGTTTTGTCCGACGGACTTGTGTACACACGCTCGGAAAACCCGACAACAGACATTTGTCTGCGGAAAAATTTAAAACCTGCCATCCAGGATTTGTCCATGGAAAATCCGACAACAATTGTCCAATGGAGCTTACACACGGTCGGATTTTCCGCCAACAGCCTGACATCACACATTTCCCGTCGGAAAATCCGATCGTGTGTACGTGGCCTAATAGTCTTCTGTGTTGTTGAAACCTTGTAATAGATAACATTTTTGGACACCTTGGGTTTTCCAAAACACAACATTCCCGATCACTCATTTCGATTTGGACATTCTTTAAGTGGACCTCGATGTCCCTTGAAGTTACCAAAATATGGAGGCTGTGAGGCTCCAGCGCAAAAACAGGTTAGAGGGGGGCCTGTTATCCAGCGTGCCTACATGGGAAAAGTACAGAGTCAGTTTATGTGTGTTTTGAAATCAGCTCTTTAAAAATATTCTGGAGCCAGTAAGATCTACTGTTCAACACTAATGTCTGTTACGGTATGCAAATGTCGGGAGAGCGTCATTAAACATATACAAGGTCATTACGAGCCGTGTTGGGGAATTGAAATCATTTCGGCTATTTGCGCACTTTCAGCTCCATTAGCGTGCAGAGGGATGTTAAATGCATGCAAGCTCTCTCAATGTCATCATTCACACTCAAGGACAGTACAGTGCATCCCTTTTTAAGTTTTTTTTTGCTTGTGAGACTAGAAACTCCAAACATATTGCATAGGAGTGTTTAAAGTGGAACTGTGGGCGAAATAAAAAATGAAATACAGAATGTCGCTGGTCAAGAGCCTGTTAACACAGCAGTCTTTGCTTTTCTGAGTTCCCACTTGTAACACCGTTTTATCACCTGTTGATCCTGTCAGTAGGTTTATTTTGAGCTTCCTTTAACATACCAAACTGAGCTGGAGTTTGACTGGAATTTAGTCACTTATGTAAAGTCCATCCAAATCTGCTAGTCCATCTAACACCAACCTCTCCACAGGCTGGCAATACTGCTGTCCAAGGGTGGCTACTAAGGATGCACTGAATGTTTTTTTTGGTGCAAAACCGAAAAAAAATAAATCTTCCTTGATCCCGAAAACCGAAACCAATACCGAAAGTGATTGTTTTTAAAAATATTTTTATACAGGAGATGGTCAGCGACTGGGGACATGGTAAAGGAGATGGTCAGAGACTGCGGACATGGTACAGGAGATGGTCAGAGACTGAGGACTTGGTACAGGAGATGGTCAGAGACTGAGGACATGGTACAGGAGATTGTCAGAGACTGCAGACATGGTACAGGAGATGGTCAGAGACTGGGGACATGGTCAGAGAGTCAGAGACTGCGGACATGATACAAGAGATCATTGCAGCCTCACCAGATGCAGCCAGTGTCCCCAGTAGGGCAGTCAGTGTCCCCAATAGTGCAGCCAGTGTCCCCAGTAGTGCAGCCAGTGTCCCCATTGCAGCGCAGCCAGTGTCCCCATTGCAGTGTAGTCAGTGTCCCCAGTAGTGCAGCCAGTGTCCCCAGTAGTGCAGCCAATGTCCCCATTGCAGCGCAGCCAGTGTCCCCATTGCAGCGTAGCCAGTGTCCCCAGTAGTGCATCCAGTGTCCCCAGTAGTGCAGCCAGTGTCCTCAGTAGTGCAGCCAGTGTCACCATTGCAGCGCAGCCAGTGTCCCCATTGCAGCGTAGCCAGTGTCCCCAGTAGTGCAGCCAGTGTCCCCAGTAGTGCAGCCAGTGTCCCCAGTAGGGCAGCCAGTGTCCCCATTGCAGCGTAGCCAGTGTCCCCAGTAGTGTAGCCAGTGTCCCCAGTAGTGTAGCCAGTGTCCCCAGTAGGGCAGCCAGTGTCCCTAGTAGGGCAGCCAGTGTCCCCATTGCAGCATAGCCAGTGTCCCCAGTAGTGTAGCCAGTGCCCCCAGTAGTGCAGCCAGTGTCCCCAGTAGTGTAGCCAGTGTCCCCAGTAGTGTAGCCAGTGTCCCCAGTAGGGCAGCCAGTGTCCCCATTGCAGCATAGCCAGTGTCCCCAGTAGTGTAGCCAGTGTCCCCAGTAGGGCATCCAGTGTCCCCATTGCAACATAGCCAGTGTCCCCAGTAGTGTAGCCAGTGCCCCCAGTAGTGTAGCCAGTGTCCCCAGTACTGTAGCCAGTGTCCCCATTGCAGCCAGTGAAGGGAGAGGAGAGCCGCCACCTATTTGATTACAGTGCCGGGAACATCACAGCTTTCATTTCAATAGCTGCGTGTTCCCCGCTGCACGCCGTCACATACAGCCCCACCCCCTTGTCCGGGGAACTTTGATAGACAGATCATCTCAGGATTGGACGGGTGAACTGTCTATCAATGTGCCCAGACAAGGGGGAGGGGCTGTATGTGACGACGCGCAGCGGGGAACACACAGCTATTGAAATGAAAGCTGTGATGTTCCCGGCGCTGTAATCAAACAGGCGGCGGCAGCTCTCCCCCCTTTCATCGATATAGGAAGCCCCCCTGATAGGCGGCACCAAGGGCGGGGGGCGAGCCCTGCCCAGGCCTCGCCCCATTTTCGGCACCAGTATCAGCAAAAATTCTCTTTTGGCTTTTTGCCGAAAGGGCCATTTTCGGCCGATATGTTTCGGTGGCCGAAATTTCGGTGCATCCCTAGTGGCTACATTACTCCTCCATACAGTGGAGGAGTGAGCTTAGCCACCCCAAGACGAACAGTGTGTTACTGGCTGGATCACCAGGTGTAAATAACCAGTTGCTGACCACGTTATAGCTGAATGATGGCTACAGAGTGGTCGCACATTGCTGGAAAGGTGCCATATGACGTCCTCCCGTGATCGCGCTTCCCGTGCACCCGCTGCCGTGTGCAGGCAGTGTGCTCTGTCATTGCCATGTCCATAGGACACAGCTGATCACAGAACGGGGCAAAGAGCTAATCACAGCGGCTCTTTACCACGTGATCTGCTATGTCCAATCACAGCTGCTCCTGATGTAAACATAAGCCAGTTATCGGCATTCCTTTCCTCATGCTGACAGCGTAAGGAGAGGATAGTCGATAACCAGCTGTGTTAAAGGGAAATCTACACTAATAATCAGGGCACTGATTATCAGTGTTTTGAATATCAGTGCAGTGCCAACAGTGTCCACCAGTGCTGCCAATCATTGCCCACCAGTGCTGCCAATCAAGGCCCACCAGTGCCACCAATCGTTGCCCACCAGTGCTACCTATCAGTGCCACTTATCATTGCTGCCTATCAGTGCCCTTTAGTGCTGCCAATTAGTGCCCATTAGTGCTGCCTATCAGTTCCCATCAGTGCCACCTATCAGTGTCCAACAGTGCCGCCAATCAATGCCTATCAGTGCAGCCTTATCAGTGCCTCCTCATCAGTGCCCACCAGTGCCACCTCATCCAGTGCCCATCAGTGCAGCCTATCAGTGTCCAACAGTGCCGCCTATCAATGCCTATCAGTGCAGCCTTATCAGTGCCTCCTCATCAGTGCCTACCAGTGCCACCTCATCCAGTGCCCATCAGTGCAGCCTATCAGTGCCCATCAGTGCCACCTCATCAGTGCCTATTAGTGCAGCCTATCAGTGCCCATTAGTGCTGCCTCATCAGTGCAGCCTCATCAGCGCACATCAGTGAGATAGAAAAATTACCTCTTTTTATAAAATCTTATAACAAAATATGAAAAACTTCTTTTCCCCCAAATTTTCAGTCTTTTCATTTATTTACCAAAATATAAAAAACCCAGTGGTGATTAAAAGAAAGTTTTATTTGTTTAGCAAAAAATAAAAACCCCAGAGGTGATCAAATACCACCAAAAGAAAGCTCTATTTGTGGGAACAAAATGATACAAATTTCATTTGGGTACAGTGTTGCATGACCACCCAATTGTCATTTAAAGTGTGACAGCGCTGAAAATTGGCCGGAAGGGGGTGAAATTGCCCAGTAGCCAAGTGGATAAAGTAATAAAAACCTAAAAAATACGAATGATGCAGACAACACATCTAAGGATTGGTAAGCTACAATATATTACGCTTTTGTTTTTTGGTTTATATACATTTTAAGGACCAGCCCTGCCTTGTCTTTAGATTTAATGTTGAAAACAAGGCCATACCAACATGGTTTTGGTTAGCAAACCAGCAGATTAAAAGAGCAGCATCAATACCCTAGCAATTCAGTGGTATAAAACGAGTTTGAAAAACATTGGAGTGTTTATTGCAGGCTATTTTCAAGGGTTTCCTATCTGCTGGGGCGTATTTCTCATTCTCTATTTTGAAAATAGAAAGGAATGGAAAAGACCCCTGTTATTTTTTTTTTTTTTTATCTGTCTAAGTTTCTTTCATTTGATCTCACAGAAACACAACAGGAATTCAATGGAAATCTTCACTTAGAAAAGCCCCTGGAACAAAAAGTGATGTAATGATTCTGTTCTCGCTCTCTTTTCCTGAGCTTTTTAACAGGATTACAAAAAACGAACGGAGAAATGTAAAATGGTTATATACAAACTGAAAAAAAAAGCTAGGGGAATGATAAAATTACTAAAGAGAATTAGGTTAAACAAAATTGTAACTTTTAGGGTTAAAAAAATGAATTAGGGACATTAAAATACCAGCCAGGTGGCAACCCTATATCTAGGACAGGATGTAAGGGGAATCTCTTCAATGGAACACAATAAAAAAGCAAAAAAAAAAAAAATACCTTTAGGGGTATAAACTATTCCTACTATATCCAAAAAGAAAATGAAAATTGTCTTGGCTGTACATGTACTTTACCAAGATATTATGAACTCCCATATTTCATGCATGACAGGTGTATACAGTGGAGCCTTGGATTACGAGCATAATCCGTTCCAGGAGAATGCTTGTAATCCAAAGCACTCGCATATCAAAGCGAGTTTCACGATTCATAATTTCAGTTCCACATTGACTTCTATTATATGCAATACCACATGTGGCCAGAGGTGGGGGGGGGGGCGCCGGAGAGCCTCGGAAATACTCGGGGACAGCTCAGCTGAACTCGGAAAGCCTCGGAAAGGCTCGGAAACACTCGGGAATGGTGTATTTTCGAGTGCTTCCGAGTATTTCCAAGTCTTTCCGAGTATTTTCGAACGGCTCTGAACTGTTACGAGTGTCCCAGACTCCCCCGCGCCTCTGGCCAAATGCGATACTGCACTGCCCATTAGCTTGAATTCTGTACTGCACCGTCCATTAGCTTGAATTCTGCTCATTTTGCGAGACAACACTCGCAAACCAAGTCAGAATTTTATAAAAAAAAAAGCTCATCTTTCAAAACGCTCGTTAACCGCGTTACTCGTAAACCAAGGCTCCACTGTATTATTGTTGCTCCAGCCACCCATGTGACTTATTATTGTGCCCCCTAGTGCTCACAACAGCATTCTACATTTGTATCTGCTCTATTAAAACTGAAAGCGGTAAAACAAAAATGTTATATATTGCAGTTTGCAAAGCCTTAACCTCTGAACGCATATGTGCAGCAACAAAGAGAGTGGGCTTTAAAGTATATGTGAAACCTCACCTTGTAAAATAACTCAATTTAAAATAGAAATGAAAGGCAAAATATTTGCGTATACATAGAAAAATAATACATACTTTTTATTTTTTTTTATTTTTTTTATATAAGTGATCACTTTTCCTCTGTTCTCAGCTGCATAAGGAGCTCAGAGAGCTGGGGAAGTAGAAGCAGGGGCACACTGATCTTCCTAGTGAATGGCTGTGCAAGGGGAGGGGCATGTCGGCAGAAGTCTGGTCATTGTAGGAGAGCAGGCTGAGTTCCCAGCACAGCCAGAAAACTGGCCATGTTGTGCTCTCCTGCTTAGTGAGATCAGTTTTTAATGGGAAAGCAGAGGGACTGACAGGAACACCAGGGATTTCACACAAAGGAAGCAATACAAAGAGAACAGGATACTTTCTCATACAAGTACATGGTACAGCAGGCACATATCAGGAATATGAAATATTGGGTTCACATATTCTTTAATGCCCACATGCCACACATATGCTTCCATGGGCAGCAGAGCTTTCAGTGCTGAGGGTATGATCCCGACACAATGACCCAGCTGTCAAAAACAGCACTCGGCCTCTGCTTGTGATCTGTAGCTGGCAGGACCGGCTCCTGGTTGGAAGAGGTTAAACGTGGTTGCTGCATTTGTTTTTCTTTTTTAAGGTATTATTCCCCCTTTATTTTCACTTGGTGATCCAGCCAGTAAGTTATGTTTTCATCTTTCAACACGCCAAGCTATCCAGCAAAAGTAACAGAAGGTAGGATCACCATACTGCCATGCTGGATGGATCACCAGGTGAAAATCAAGAAAGAGAAGCCTAAAAAATATATAACAAATGTGCCAATTTATTTGAGGATTTGTAAGCTGCAATATAAAAACATTTTTTTGGGGGGTTTTAGAACTGTTTGAAGCAAAAAAGAAAAGTGGGCAAAACTGGAGCCACAGCCCAGAGCAACCATCAGGAATAAACAAAGAAAAAACAAAATCTGCTTCGGCTGCCATGAGCAACAGCTCCAGTTTTGCTGTAGTTTTCTTTGTAGTAGTTCCTATAAACCAGTTCTTTTTTATCTTGTTTTACACAACTCTGAGCACTTAGTGAAGTCCTTCTTTAATAGCAGCAGCAGTGTGCTATGATAAATGGAACAAACGTTTATTGATTAGAATGATGTTTCTTGCCTTGCATACTCTTTCTGCCAGTTGCTGTGTGTGCTGAGTCACACCACATCAGTCTTCAATTTATTTTTAAAACATGAATTGTTGCTTCCAGGAACAGAGGACATTGGGTCAAAGGGATGTTCCTTAACCTCTTGCCACCCGTACTATAGCTGAAAGATGGCTACAGCATGGGCCTAAACCGCCGGGAGGGAGTCCATGTACGTCCTCCTGCATGAGCTGCCTGCGGGGGCACGCGCGGCTAACTCTGTGATTAATGACAGCTGATCATGTGATGTAAACAGAGCCGGCTCTCTGCTTTTTTTTCCCCTCACGCTAACAGCTGATTACCATCTGGAGTAATGGGACATCGTGCCTACCAACGCCACCTACCAGTGCCCAGCAGTGCCACCTATCAATGCCTACCAGTGCGACCAATCAGTTCCCATCAGTGTTGCCAATCACTGCCCATCAGTGCCTCATCATAAGTGCCACCTATCAGTGTCGCCTATCAGTGTCACCTACCAGTGCCTATCAGTGCCCATCAGTGCCACCTATCAGTGCTGCCTCTCAGTGCCCTTCAGTGCCACCTATCAGTGCCCTTAAGTGCCACCTATCAGTGCAGCCTTATCAGTACAGCCTCATTAGGGCCCACCAGTGCCACCTCATCAGTGCCCATCAGTGCCACCTATCAGTGCCTATCAGTGCTGCCTATCAGTGCCCATCAGTGCAGCCTATCTGTGCCCTCCATGGACTTGGAAAATATGAGGATATCGTTGAAATAAACCACCACACATAAATGCAACAAATCTCGGAGGACATCATTAATAAATTCCTAGAAAACTGCCGGAGCGTTACAAAGGCCAAATGGCATTACAAGGTACTCATAATAGCCTGTTCTGGTATTAAACGCAGTTTTCCACTCGTCGCCCTCCTTAATCCTCACGAGATTGTATGCCCCTCTCAAATCAAGCTTCGTGAAAACCGTTGCTTCCTTGAGGCGGTCAAATAACTCTGTAATCAACAAAATCGGATACGCATTCTTTCACGATTAAGTTTCATGATTAAGACCCCTATAATCAATACAAGGCCTCAGTTCACCACTCTTCTTCTTCACGAAAAAAACAGCACCAGCAGAATATGAGGATTTGCAGATGAAACCTCGAGAAAGTGCGTCTGCAACATACTCCTTCATGGCCCTATTGTCCATGACCGATAAAGGGCAAACCCAGCCACAAGGGGGTATGGCACCAGGTTGAAGGTCAATTGCACAATCATACGACCGAGTGGAGGCAAACTACCGGCTTGACCTTTGTCAAAGACATCACTAAAATCACAGTACTCCTCTGGCAGGGAGGAGAGTGAAGAGGTGCACAGGATCTTGGCTACCTTCTGGAAACATGTCTTACGGCATTGTGGCGACCAGGAGAGAACCTCTGCACAAAACCAATCAAAAGTGGGGTTGTGCCTCTGTAACCAAGGATAAGCAATAACCAGCGAAAACGTGAAGTGCCCTTACGGCCATGGACAACGGAACAGTCTCATGAGTCACATGGGCAGGCAGTAGAGGTCTACCGTCAGGAGCCTCAATGGCAAGTGGAGTGTCACGCAGCTGCAGCAGAATCGAGTGCTTCGATACAAAGGCAGAATCTGATGTATCTCGACAGACGACTCAGCCCAAGAAAGGGTAACCGGAACCAGGGGCTTATCCTTCTGGATAACTGGGGACGAAACAATGCCACCTAAGGTCTGTCCGTGAAAGGACCTCAAGGTTCGGGCATTCCCTGGACGGGTAGGACAAGACTTCAAAAAGTGACCTGCCTGGCCACAATAAAGGCACAATCTCTCCCTCCTTCTAAGGGCTCTCTCATCCGCAGAGAGATGTGTGAAGCCCAAGCGCATGCGTTCACCTTCACTGACAGACTCAGCACCAGGAAGCATGGGAGGTGAGGGAGGCAAGGGTGGGACTGCAAAGTTACAGGAGGCTTCCGCAAGCACTCCTCAAAGGAAGGTCTCTCTCGGAGTCTGGAGTCAATAAGCATGGCAAACGAGAACAACCTCTCCAGCTCAGTGGGTATGTCTCAGGCTGCTATCTCATCTTTGATGTTATCCGAGAGCAGGGGCGTTGCTAGGTCTACAAAAGATCTGGGGCTAGAGCCCATAGCAGCGTAGTAAAGAAAGTCATACGCTTGGGCGGGCATACACATGTATATACAGTAATATACGTGTGGGTGTATATATATCCCCAGAGAGCCCCCCGCTTACATCAGGGTCCCCAGAGAGCCCCCCCTTACATCACCTTACATCAGGGTCCCCAGAGAGCCTTCTCCTTACATCAGAGTCCTCAGAGAGCCTCCCCCTTCCATCAGGGTACCCAGAGGGCCCCCCCACTTACATCAGGGTTCCCAGAGAGGCCCCCTTACATTAGGGTCCCCAGAGAGCCTCCCCCTTAAATCTGGGTCCCTAGAGAGCCTAGGCCTTAAAATCAGGGTCCCCAGAGAGCCTCTCCCTTACATCAGGGTCCCCAGAGAGCCCCCCACTTACATAAGGGTCCCCAGAGAGCCTCCCCTCCCCTTGGGGACCCCTGCAGAGACTCGGGGCTATTGGCCTCAGATTCGGGGCTATAGCCCCAAAAGCCACCCCCTAGCAACGCCCCTGTCCGAGAGACCGTGAGAAAAAGCAGCCACGAGGGCCTCATTGTTCAACGCAACCTCTGCTGCCAGGGTACAGAAGTCAATGGCATAATTGGCAACAGTTCTCGTACCCTGTTTGATGGACATGAGGCTTTTGGCAGCAGAAATGGAACGTGCGGGAACATCAAATACCCTTTTAAAGGAAGCCACAACGTCTGGGTAACTCAAGACAATGGGTTTTTGCATCTCCCATAGAGGGTTTGCCCAGGCCAGGGCTCTCTCAAAAAGCAAAGATGTCACAAAACCTACTTTGCTTCTGTCTGTAGGAAACGCCTGGGGCAGCATCTCAAAGTATATCTCAACCTGGTTGAGAAACCCTCTGCATTGAACTGGATCGCCCCCAAATCGCTAGGGAAGTGGAGCGAAACCAGACATACCTCTTATAGAGGTAATACTCGAGGTGGGTGCCTGTACAGAGACAGCGGCAAGAACAGGGTTGGCCTGCAACACAGGTTCTACCGGAGCGGCCACAGTGGGAGATTCCAGGTGAGCCGTGCGACTCAGGAGCACCTGTAATGTCATGGCAAACTGATTCATGCGGTGATCCTGGTCATCCAATCTGGGAAAAATATTACCAACAAGTGGATTAACTGCATCTTCTGAATTCATGGCCTTCGCCTATGAAACCATGAATCAGACCGAGACAGAAGTACAGTTAAATCACACTTGTTTAATAATAATAAAAAAAGGTAAACATAGTCAAAACATAGCTAGAGTTCAGGAACTGGAATGGATAGTCAGACAAGCCAAAACGTCAGGGAGCCAGAAATCAGCGTAGCAGAACAGCAAGCAGGATCTGGAGCCAGAAGGAATGTCAGCCAAGCAAGTCTTTAACAGGAACACAGGAGAGTGTCTCTAGAGATGTGACCAATTCGAAGGCAGAGATCATCTGGGTTGGATGGCTTAAGTAAGCAGGACTGATGAGCAGGATATCATCAACAGGTGAGTCACTGTGGCAATTAGGTGACAGCTGAGCGACCAGCTCAGAGAAGAAAGGACTGAGCCCAGTTCTGTCAAAGTCATGCATGCTCATGCCATCACACTGCCTCCACCATGTTTTACAGGTGACGTTGCGTGCTTTGGATCATGAGCTGTTCCAAGCCTCCTCCACACTTTTTTCTTCCTGTCATTCTGGTACAGATTACTCTTATGCCGCGTACACACGGTCAGACTTTTCGACCAGGCGGGTCCGACAGACTTTCCAGCATACTTTAGACGGACTTTTGACGGACTTCCGACGGACTTTCTAACGAACGGACTTGCCTACACACGATCACACCAAAGTCCAACGGATTCGTACGTGATGACGTACACCGGACTAAAATAAGGAAGTTGATAGCCAGTAGACGATAGCTGCCCTAGCGTCGGTTTTTGTCCGTCAGACTAGCATACAGACGAGCGGATTTCTGGGTCCGGCGGAGTTACGACGTAAACATTTGAAGCAAGTTCCAAATCTAAAGTCCGTCAGATTTGCGACTGGAAAAGTCCGCTGAAGGTCCGGTGAAGCCCACACATGATCGAATTGTCCGCCGGATTTGGTCCGTCGGCGTCCGTCAGACCAGTCCGGTTGAAATGTCCGACCATGTGTACGCGGCATTAGTTTCATCCATCCAAAGAATGCTTTTCCAGAACTGGTCTGGCTTTTTTAGATGTTTTTTGGCAATGTCTAATCTGGTGTTTCTATTCTTCAGGCTTATGAATGGTTTGCACCTTGTGGTGAACCCCCTATACTCTGTGCTCTCATGAAGTCTTGTCTTGATTGTAGACTTTGAACTTTATACGCCCACCTTCTGGAGATTATCCTTCACTTGTCTGGATGTTGTGAATGGGTTTTTCTTTTTCATAGAGAGGATCTTGCGATCATCCACCACCGTTACTTTCTGTGTGTTTTTTTATGTTGCTGAGCTTACCAGTGAATTCTTCTTTCCTCAAATTGTACCAAACTGTTGATTTGGCCACTCCTAATGTTGCTGCTATCTCTCTGATGGATTTGTGCATTTTTGAAGCCTTACAATGGCCTGTTTCACTTGCATGGACAGCTCCTTTGAACGCATGATGTAGGTTCACAGCAATAAATTCCAAATGTGAATACCACACTTAGAATCAACTACAGACCTTTTACCTGCCTAATTGATGAAGAAATAACAACGGAGTAGCCCACTCCCGGCCATGAAACAGCTTTTGATTCAATTGTCCAATTATTTTTGGCCCCTTGAGAAAGGGGGATGGCTATTCTTAAGATCTATAATTCCTGAACCCTTCCTCCGATTTGGATGTACATACCCTCAAATTAAACCTTGGAGTGTGCACTTTCAACCCATATCCATTATATATCTATTGCTTAAATATAGTTTGGTAAATACCTGAAAAATACTAAAATTGTGCCTGTGTCCAAATATATATGGACCTAACTGTACCATAGTTTGTAGACACTATAACTTTTATGCAAACCAACCAATACAAACTTATTGGGATAAGACTATATTTTGGCTGAAATTTATGAAGAAATTCGATTTTTTAGAATTTTTTTAGTGAATATGTTTTACTGCAGAAAGTAAAAAAAAATTTCTTTCAAATTTTTTTTGTTGTTTATATTGCAAAAAATAAAAAAAAAACAGTTGTGGTCAAATATCACCAGAAGAAAGCTTTATTTGTGTGAAAAAAATTATATAAATTTAGTTTGGATACAGCTTTGTATGACCATGCAATTACCAGTTAAAAAAGCGCAGTGCCAAATTGCATAAAGTGGCCTGGTCATGTAGCAGGTAAAACTTTTCGGAGCTCAAGTGGAAAAAAGAAGGGTGGGTGAGAGGTAAGTGGGTAGAGAAGGTAGGCTGAATGAAAAAAAAGTAAAGGGAGAAAAGAAAGAATAAGGGAGGAAGGAGGGAAAGAAGAAGGGTGGGAGGAAGACGTGAAAGAAGAAGGGAGGAAGGAAGAAGGGTGGATGGGAGATAAATAAAGAGAGAAGGTAGGCAGGGTTGACTTGAAAGAAAGCTGAAGGAAGAAAAGAATGAAGAAGAGAGGAAGGAAGGATGGAAAGAAGGGTAGGATGAAGGAAGGAAAGAAGAAGGGTAGGATGAAGGAAGAAAGGAAGAAGGAAGGGTGGGTTGGGGGAAGGAACGGTAAGGAATAGAGTAATAGAAGGAATTGTGTAGGGAATCAAAATAGAAAGAAAGACTTGCATATCTCATGCAGAACACAGGCTTTCACTTTGAGCACTGTGCATAGACGCAGGATAAGCTGTATTATTTACTATCTTTGAAGTGTCATTTTGTTAAAAATGACAATCCGAAGTCAAGATAACACATGGAATCTGAACTGCCATATCCTCATCGGTGTTACTTATTGTACAAAATAGTACTATAGTCTATAAGGGGCTATTTAGCACAACACAGAGAAGTGAAGGACAGACATAACAAGTCTTTGTGACATCCAGGCACAGCGGTACACAGATATCAGCTATGCCCAGGTTATCATCGCGATAATGATGAGGCTGTGCCTTTTTTTTTTTTTTTTTTTCCAGGAAGGTCTCTTTTTATCAACTTCCTCTGCTGGGAATTATGTACCAACAGAAACATAGAGCAAATCATTATTTTCTTGGTGCGAGGGGCACCTTGTCAAAAAATGTGCAAATCAAAGTGCTAGCAGATCACAGGACCACCAATATGTCTAAATTAACAATGCATTGTCTCTAGTAGTAACCAATCAGATTCCAGCTATATTTTTTCACAACAGGCTAGAAATGAAAGGAATTTCTAGTTTTATATCTGCTTTGACCTACCAGTGTCAACATACAAAGAGTCCCCCGCCGCTCAGAGCCTTATGTAGCAACATTGATATTCTTACCTTGTTGTCACTTCTAGTAGCTGATAGACTTATATTTACTCTTTTGGAGACAAGAAAGCTTGTAAAGAACCACTATATGAGTCAGGTACGCACAGAATACCCAATATACCTAGTGATTTTGGCAAGATGCTAATAATTGGACATGGCTGCAGGTCGGGTAATAGTAAATTGCTGTATGACATCATCAGGCTGCCCAGCAAATATCACTGCATATCAAGTAAAGTATTTTCAAAATCTGCTGGTGGAGAAAAAGGGGAACTGAAAATCTGAATAACAAAAGGTGATCTGGTTATCCGCTTTATCAGACATCCAGCGGCGAGATGAGTCTTTTGATGTTTCTTGCAAACTATCCATCTTTTATCTAATCTGCGTAAGCAACTTTAGGTAGATCACCTTTTGTCAGTTACTTTTTAAAGCTTATCTCCAGGCATGACCAACATTTGCCCCCAAACCTCCTTCTTCCCCTGTAGAACATTTCTGTACATTATATTTTTCTTTTACCTTGCTCTTATAGCGAGAAATAATGTGTATTACTCCCTGACTAATGTATTCATCAGAATATACATTTGCAACTGATTAAAGTAGCTAAACGTGTCAGCCTCCTGCAATTCCCTTTACAGTGGCACTCAGACTGAAATAAGGAGGGTCAGCACTATGAACCAAACACATGCCAATGCAAAAACACAGGGGCAGAGAACATGCGGACTGAAGGAGAAAGCATAGTGAATAGAAGGATGAACTCATCAGTGTGCTGCTGCTTCTTCAGTATCCAATCACCAAGTGAGGGTGTGTTTTCAGTAGTTTTCCTGACCCAACTAAGCAGCTGCTGCAGTGAGGTCCAGGACTCGGTATGGTTGCCTGGGTTATGGAACTAACTGCACAGATTTAGAAATTCTTTGTCAGGTAAAATAGTTCCCTTGTAGGTGTTTCAGCTGTGTTTTTAAAAGCTAGCCTGGAGTTCAAATTAAAAGTACAGCTGTGGTCAAATGTTTTGAGAATTACACAAATATACATTTTCACAAAGTCTGCTGCTTCAGTGTTTTCAGATCTTTTTGTCAGATGTTACTATGGTATACTGAAGTATAATTACAAGGATTTCATAAGTGTCAAAGGTTTTTATTTACAATTATATTAAGTTTATGCAAAGAGTCAATATTTGCAGTGTTGACCCTTCTTTTTCAAGACCTCTGCAATTCGCCCTGGCATGCTGGCAATGATGGCAGCCCCTTCTTGCATAATCAATGCTTGGAGTTTGTCACAATTTGTGGGTTTTATTTTTGTTCACCTGCCTCTTGAGGATATCTTGAGCCTCTTAGTTATCATGTTTGCCTTATGGCAAGGTGCTCCATCATGCTGGAAAAGGCATTGTTCATCACCAAACTGTTCTGGGATGGTGGGAGAAGTTGCTCTTGGAGGATGTTTTTGTACAATTCTTTATTCATGGCAAAATTGTGAGTGAGCCCACTCTTGGCTGAGAAGCAACCCCACACATGAATGGTCGCAGGATGCTTTACTGTTAGCATGACACAGGACTGATAGTAGCGCTCACCTTTTCTTCTCCAGACAAGGTTTTTTCCGGATGCCCCAAACAATCGGAAAAGGGATTCATCAGAGAAAATGACTTTACCCCAGTCCTCAGTAGTCCAATCCCTATACCTTTTGCAGAATATCAGTCTGTCCCTGATGGTTTTCCTGGAGAGAAGTGGCTTCTTTGCTGCCCTTCTTGACACGAGGTCACCTTCCAAAAGTCTTTGCCTCACTGTGCGTGCCGATGTACTTACACACATTCCGAAGCAAGCTCTGCACTGGTGGTCCCCAGCTGAATCAACTGTAGGTGATGGTCCTGGCGTTTGCTGGACTTTCTTGGGCGTACTGAAACCTTCTTCATGAATACAGTGGAAATGTTTTTTATGGAATTAAGTTCATTTTTATTGCAAAGTAGGGACTTTGCAATAAATTGCAATTCATCTGATCACTCTTCATAACATTCAGGAGTGTATGCAAATCACCATCATAAAAACTGAGGCAGCAGACTTTGTCAAAATTAATATTTGTGTCATTCTCAAAACTTTTGGCCACAGCTGTATAATGCAGTTGTCTGGAGCACTTTTTGCTATCTATCCTTTACTCATAAAGCTTTTACTTTTTTGCCTCAGAGGAACCCTTAAAAAAAATTTCAGGTGCCCAGGAACCCCCTACTGAAACCAATTTATTACAGGTCAATGGAGAAAATGGCCCTTACATTGTTGGTCAAAATGCTATCCTAGCAGGCAGCTAAAAAGATAATTGGTTTCATGTTGTTGGTTTTTCCAAGTGGCGTTGAACCGAGAAGTATGCAAGCATCCTCTGGAGGAACACTAGGGTTCCACAAAGCTGGTTGAGAATGACTGGCTTATATTCTCTACCACCAAAGTAGATATTATATTAGATTACATTACAAATAGAGTACCGGTATCTGTGCTGATATTAAGCATTTACTTGTACTCTTGCAAATACGTCGATACCTGAGGCCGATACCTTTATTGTGTCATTTGAGCCCATACAAAATGAATCGGCCCAAATCACACTGCAAATAATCGCATTTGATTTGGACAAGAATAAGGTGTAATTTCTACCTGAATCACATGCAGTTTCTCCCACCACTTCTGTGTGAACCCAGGCTTGTCATAGCGATTTCAGCCTGGGTTCATACAAGGAGCGATGCGAGAAACCGAATGTGATTTGGACAGGAATTGCACTGCATTCCTGTTTAAATCACATTCGATTCTTTGCAGTGCAATTTGAGCTGATTCATCTTGTATGGGCTGCAGTTGCACCACAACGGTATCGGTAATTGGTATTGGCGAGTACTTGACCGAAAATATCGGTACTCGCTGATAAAAAAACGGTATTGGTGCAACCTTGCTTAAAACATGTTTTAATTCTGTTTCATCAGTCTTATAATTAATACACTAATGGTAAAGCACACAGCTAGTTCGGTAACACTCCTGTTTTCTTCAGCCTGTACATTGGCCAATTAACCAGCATAATCAGAATGCTGATCCATTATCCAGTGAGCAGACAAATGAAGCTGTACAGCCAGGGGCGGCCCGTCCATTAAGGATGCATGGACACCGCCCCCCGTCCATTGCCACCTCCCCTATCCATGCGTCCTGCACCTTTCAGGACACCGGCGCATTGGATTCCAATGCGGGGGAGCTGTTTTTTTTTTTAAGCACCGATTAGAGCCAGAGTCTCTAATAGGCTTCGATATAGGGTGGACTTGGGTCACAGAGAGTGCGCTCCAAGCCCACCCAAGTGTGTTACAACAGCAAATCAATATTCGCTGTTGTAACACTGATCCTCCTCCCAGCCATTTAGAATACAGGTTTTGACACCGGTCTCCCGATTGGCTGAAAGGAGAGTTGATCCTATTGGACGCCTAGGAGGAGGAGGGGAGGAACTGGAAGCCGTCATGGAGGAGAGGACTCAGAGCCAAGCCTCTTCACCATGCTGCCTGCCACAATGGGGTAAGTGCCGAACTGACCGGCAAACCGCAGGGGGGGGGGTGGGTACCGCTCGGGGGGGATGTAGGGTTGCCACCAGATCCCTTTAAAACTGAACACATATTGATTACACAGTTTCTGTGGCTGATTAAGGTGGTAATTAAACTCACTTGATGCCTTATCTACATTAAATTAGCCTCAGAACCTGTGTAATTCATATGTGTTCAGGTTTAAAGGGATGAGGTGGCAACCTTAGGGGGATGGGTGGTTGTTTGCCGCCCACTCCCCCCCAAAAAAAAAAAAAAAAACACCAGTCGCCACTGTTTACAGGCAAACAAGGAAATTGTGGTGTCACCTATCTGAGCATGAGTTTGTAAATCACAACCCCGGCTGAACCCAATTACAAATTCCTCAGTGGGTAAATATTCACATATCTCTAGTTCAACTGCTTTCATCTTTAAATCACTGACTAGTCCCTTTGAAATTTCAATGGCAAATGTTTTTTTTTTTTTTCATCTGATTACCCAACAGTATAATGCAGTTATTTATTTTTGCACTTATGCCAGCCCATAAAAAGAAATACTTTCAAAGTGCCACCAAATAAAATTAGCGATGTTCAATGCTCAAATGTTTCTTTATGGATCCAATTTATTGAGTAATTCTGTTTTCACTAGAGACAAAAGATTTATGACGTTTAATATAAGCTAACGTGCAAACAAATGTAAATTTGATATGCATTATTCTAATGCACTTAGTGTCAGAAGTTTAAAAAAATTAAAAGTCCTTAACTTTCTCATTTTCCATAGATGCAGATTGATTGGTTACATGGTTTCATTATTCTCTTAGGCATGATTTATGAACTGTTAAATAATTCTAAAAGCTTACTTTGAACAAATTAGAGGGTATAATGAAACACAGCGGTAGACGATTCGTGTACAGGAAAAAAAAAAAAAAAGTGAAATAAAATTTGCTTGAGAGCTATCATTTTCTAAATTTTCAGCTTTGGCTGAACACTCTGCAGGAAGGGATCTGGTTCTCATTTAAAATCCTTTCAATCTCAGATAGCAGAAAAAAGCTTGTTTTAAAGCTGATCTATTTAAAGATTCTGAGAAGTGGAGAAAGAAGAACAATGCTGTGTAGAAAAGGAGAAACTACAGGTGTGATATATTAGCTAAGAGGTCTGAGATTTTAAGTTAGAAATATTTCAAATGTATGTTATTACTTTAATGGAAAATTATGTATTGGGCTGATTCAAACCTCTATAATGGCATTCTCAACCAGGGTTCCAGAAATCTGAAGGGTTCCTCCAGAGGTTGCTAGGGGTTCCTTGAGCTGTTGCTGACTATTCTCCTCTGATGGTGCTTGCATAATTCTGAGTCTATCGCCCCTTTTTAGAGTCAGCAGCATGAACCCAAAGATCTTTTATTTGTCTGTAAGGTTGGCATTCTGACCACCACTGTAAGTAATTCCGCGTACACACGAGCGGACTTTACGGCAGACTTTGTCCTGCAGACTTTACGACGGACTTTCTGAATGAACGGACTTGCCTACACACGATCAACCAAAGTCCGACGGATTCATACGTGATGACGTACGACCGGACTAAAACAAGGAAGTTCATAGCCAGTAGCCAATAGCTGCCCTAGCGTCGGTTTTTGTCCGTCGGACTAGCATACAGACGAGCGGACTTTTCGACCGGACTCGAGTCTGTCGAAAAGATTTGAAACATGTTTCATTTCTAGGTCTAACGAACTTTTGGGGAAAAAAATGTCCGCTGGAGCCCACACACGATCGAATTGTCCGACGGACTCCGGTCTGCCGAACCAAGTATGCCGTAAAGTCCGGTCGTGTGTACGCGACATAAGACATTCTTCTCACTGACATCAATGTAGTTGACTTTTCCCAATGACACATGATGAATTTATTTTTGCAGAGGTTACCAGGGACCTAAATATTATTTTATGGGTTCCTCTGGGGTAAAAAGGTTGATAAAGGTTGTTGTAATAAAATATCCTACGTGGCCACCTGACCACCAAACTTACCCCAATGGCTAAAAGTATGGAGAGACTGCTCTAAATGATTGAGTTAATATGTTTCCACTGGAGGGTACTGTTAAAGGAGTTGTTAAGTCAGAAGGATTTTTATCTTGATGCATTCTATGCATTAAGATAAAAAGCCTTCTGTGTGCAGCAGCCGCCCAGCACCCCTTAATACTTACCTGAGCCCCATCTCTCTCCAGTGATGTCTACAAGTTTCTCTGCCATCCGAGACTCTCCCTCCTGATTGGCTGAGACACATCATTGGCCATCAGGAGAGAGAGGGGGCGGAGCTGGGCTACAGCTCTGTGTCTGTATGGGGGTACCCGAGCTGTGACCCAGCTCGGGTACCCCCATAGCAAGCTGCTTGCTGTGGGGGCACTCAACAGGAGGGAGCGGCCAGGAGCACAGAAAAGGGACCTGAGAATAGGAGGATCTGGGCTGCTCTGTGCAAATCTACTGCAACAGAGCAGGTAAGTATGACATGTTTGTTATTTTCATTGAAAAAAAAATAGACTTTACCATCACTTTAATGCTACAGCATATAACAAAGAGAAATATCCTGCGCTTAGTATATGATGAACCAATAACAATTAATCAGTGTAAAAAAATCACAATCAGAAAAACAGCTGCACTCACTGTATCTCACATAGCAATACAAAAAATATCAAAAAAGGTGCGTGTGTTTCCATTACCTCCAGCTTCGTCATACTGTCAGGTCCCAATTCCCACAGTCACCTAGACTCCAGACTGATCCTGTTGAGGAGCTAATAATCGCTGATGATTTAGATAAACCTCTTTTGACCATGTATGGTGCTCTCTTAGTCTTCTGTTGACTAACCTAAAATTGAAAAGTCGTGGGAGTATTGGAAGGATGATATTTCATCTTTGGAGAAGGAGGACTGGGAGGACTGTTTAGAGCAGGGTCCTAAACTGGTAGTCTCATCCAAAGATAAGCTGATACAAAGTAAGTTCCTGCATCGGGTCTACTATACCTCCACCAGGTTGCATAGAACATTCCCAGATCGAGATCCTATTTGTCCTCGTTGTAGACTACATCCTGGGTGGTATTTACGCAAGCTTTGGGAATGCCCTTATATTGTAAGATACTGGGCTGAGGTCTTTGAGGAGGTAATTCTTAGGCTACAACTGACCATCCCACTCTCTCCATCCTTAGCACTACTGGGTATTCAGGATGATGAACAACGTTCTCATCACACTAAGCTGTTAATCTCCTATCTCCTTTACTATGCTAAAAAAGAAATCCTAATTAAATGGTCATTCTCAACCAATCCTGGGGTGCCCTGCTGGGAGGCTATGGTGGATGCAGCCCATCTTATGTACAAGCTAACCTATATCAATCGAGGCTGCCCCTGTAAATTTGATAAGGTGTGGACCTCGATATGATGATTACCTGTAGTATTCAGTGTCTGGGTATGCAATTTGGGTGTTGAGCCTGGGGTACTCCCTCTGTAGGACCCCCCCCTTCCCCTCCTTGCACTTTCCCTTTTTCCGCTGGCCTTTTCCTCTTCCACCTCCCCCCTCTTCTTGTTCCCCCTTTCCCTCCCCTCCCCTCAAATTTGTCCTTGGATATAACATGGCTCTCCCCCTTTTGTTGAGATCTTGCTGTTGTATATGCCTGTATTTATTATATGTTTTGTTAGGACATGTCTGATTTTTTTGTACCTGGTTTCTAAAAAATGTTTTTGTATTGCTGGTCTCTCTCATGTTTTATGTACTTCTCCTTTTACAATGTAATGCACTGAACCATGTCTTGTGCTCTGTTCTGCTGTATTTGTGGCAAAGTGGCAAAGTGAAATAAAGCACCCCTGCGTGTTGCGTCTAATAAAGTGCGTGAACAATTCATACCATAATTCATAGATTAATACAAGACATAATTAATTGGTGAATTAATAAACGTGTGGATAAATATATAGCATACATAAATCAATAGTTCCATAATTTATAAAGTTCATGAACAGTGGAAAAAACAGTCCCAATAAAGGTGATAAAGTGCTGTATTTGTGCGCCAAAGACTGCAAAGAATTTTGCTTTAGCTGATCACCAAGATGTGCTCCACCGAGAGAAATAATAACGCCTCTTTACAGACATTAAGACCTTTGTAAAAAGGGTCTAACTGGGCATTAGTGAGAAAAGCCCTTAATTGAATCAAATGCAGCTAGGCTCAGACCCAGGATCAGTAAGCATAACCGACAGCTGCACACATCCCCAGCAGGGGCTTCTCAGACCGCCATCACACATCAATGTACCCGCAACCACAGAATGATCCAAAACAATCACGTAGAGAGGAAGAGGAGCGCTCATTGTGCAATATTTAAAAACCAAATTTATGAAACAAGGGTTATCTACTCACACATAAGAGAAGTATTACAGGCATTGCATATACAAAGCATCCAGTGCCCCGGTGAGCGTGATGATGTCACCACTGAAACTCCGTCCCAGCGGGCATGATGACGTCACAAAAAAACATAGCCAACCTCATGTACATTTTGAATTAAAAACTATACATGGAAACAAGGCTTTTAAAACATTAATTCCCACAGATAAGATTATTTACAATGTTTATATGTTTAGCTGAAAGAACGTTAGGCTTGAATGGAGGAGAAGATTTGGATGCTGCACACCGGATGTAGTCAAAAAAACTTCACTTTATTGAAAAAATGGGATCATCAAAATAACAAGACTGTCATGCAGAAAGTACAGGTAAGCTGACGCGTTTCGCACTCAGGACTGAGTGCTTACTCATAGCTAAAGAACGTTAGTAAGACAGGGAAAGTGGGGAAGAGGCAGCTGTCTGTGTCCCCACTGGGTAAATCTAATCTCATTATTGGTCCTATAGATCAGTGGACATCAACCCTGATCTTAGGGCCCACTAACAGGTCAGGTTTTATGTATTACCTTGGGGAGATGCAGACTAGAATACTGCAATCACTGAGCAGCAAATGATATCACCTGTCATGTATTTCAGTTATCTTGCAAACCTGGCCTGTTAGTGGGCCCTGAGGACAGGGTTGGTGACCACTGCTATAGATCACTAAAACTGGAAGAGAAACGGAGGGGAAATGCAAAATTTGAAATTTTTGGAAAATGGGTGGGATTTTCCTTGGCTATTGGGAGGGAGGTGGGATTCACCTCCTGCTGTGTCTATGGAAACAGGAAGTGAGATGAAATGTCCCCAGTGGTGATGCGAACAGCATTAGAAATATCACAAAAGCTCAAAGCCTTCTCCACACTTAAATAAAAAAAGAGACCCTGTTGTTTTCAGTTAGGCAGATTTTACTGAATAGTCTTACAGAGAGATAGGATTTTCAGGGACACAATAAGGAAGCAGAGCTTACATATAGAATGTGCAAATATGGCCTACCCTCATGTACGTATAGACTTATACATGGAAACAGCTATAGCTATAACAACATTAAGGCCCTACTGAACTAAAGTAAGGCCGGCCATACATGGTTTGAATATTGGCCAGTTAAAGGGGTTGTAAACCCTCATGGTTTTTCACCCTAGCACATTCTATGCATTAAGGTGAAAAACATTCTCTTATGCTGCAGCCCCCCAGCCCCCCTATTTTACTTACCTGAATGCTATCATTCTTCGGCCGGGAACGAGCACACCAGCTCTAGCCGGTCTCCTATGTCCTGATTGAATAGATTAATAGCAGAGCAGCCATTGGCTCCCGCTGCTGTCAATCAAATCCAATAACGTGGCATCAGGGGGGCGGGGCCGAGTCCTGCATTCTGTAAATGGACACAGATACAGGACTCGAGTGGGCGCCCACATGGGTGTCCACCAAAGAGAGAGCTTCTCCAACGCGGACACTCGATGCGGGTAGGAGCCAGGAGCGACACTGAAGAACCCCAGAAGGGGAGGATCGGGGCCACTCTGTGCAAAACGAACTGCACAGTGGAGGTAAGTATGACATGTTTGTTATTTCGAAAAAAAAGTGAAGCTTTACAATCCCTTTAAGCAGGAACCGGCCGAGATACGAACAATTAATGGGCAGGCTGAAGGTAGCAAGTTGATCGATCTATCAACTTGGGTACAACCAGCCTGCTGAATTATCTTGCGATTATTACTAATGGCTGCTATAGCTATAGCTAATCACTGTCTTCTCCATGGTTGCAGAAAAAGAAATGTGCACCATGTATTAGGGAAATCTCTCAGAAATTAATTTGCTTCTTCCCGTTACATCCCTCTTCCATCTCCACCAAAACATATAAGAAATCCATCCTCTGCCATCTTTTAAATGCAGCTAAATCTTGAACCCCATTAAAATGGAGAGACCCTATTCCCCCCTTATTATGTTTTGCAAAAGGTGAAACTAGCATTTATTTCCTCATTGACACCTACCCACAATAGCACACATTTTATGGTGTACTAGTGTGGGTGTCAGAACCCTTCAAAGCTGTATAATCATTGTGACTGATGATGCTTATTAGTAAAATTGATGTTTATAATGAGAAATACAAAAGTCTGAGAAGCTGCTTTTAAAAGGTATTGTTAGTTTGCACTTTGGCATGCTGAATTTACGTATTCATTTCTGCAACGCTAAATCTGACTAAAGCTGCTTTGTATAGAGTTTGGAAGGGTTTGCATAACTGTCAGGTTTTTATTGCTCTATGTGCCCCTGCTGGGGAGATCTGTCTCCTCTATTTGTTATGGTGACAGATGTCATTTATCACTAGGATGGAAAGTTTTGAGAAATACAACATTGTATGGTTGCTGAAACCGAAGGCGACTGGAAATCTTTCAAAATGAACACCTTTGATAACCATGTAACAGGGGGTGTTCTTTTACTTTGGAGAGATTTCTCCCCGCTTACTGTTGTTCAGAAAGTGGGATTCCCCATTGAGACATAGACAGAAATTAGACAGACAAACATAGACAGACAAAATTTAAACCTGAGAAGTACATTAACCATTCCCTACTGTATGTAAAAAAAAAAGTGTCTATAAATATACTTTAATTAACAAGCCTCTTCTGGCAACACAAGGTACCACTTGTCGCCTACTATTACCACTTCATAATTTTCATGGGACATCAGTGCACCTAGAAGCCCCAAGAATTGCTATGCCATGCCAAAATTTTCATTGAGCGGGTCCTCATTTCATCCAATAATGCGCTAATGGTTCCTCTCAAAAATTCACCAAGGTATCTGCATTGCTTTGTGGATTGTGGTGCCTATGCTTCCTGAAATTCTCAAAAACCATAACCTGCATACAAAGGGGGCTTCTGGGGCACCATATGGCCAATAAGATCTGTAGGACCTCATTATAAACAGTAGTTGGGGTTAATCTAGTAACTTCTACAGCTTCTCGCTGAAGAAAGACTCTCCTTAAGTATACTGTAATGAATACCAACTACAATATATTCATTCTAATTATGTAAATAATTGTTTGCCGTATTTATTTATTGCCTTTATTTCCATTTCCTCAAATTACTGTCTTCTGTCTGCATGCAAATACTCATGAACACCCCCTTCTTTAAGTAGCCACAGTAGGGTGGAAATACCACACTAGTGGTAATAGGCCTCCCACCTGATTGCCAAAGCACACATCTCCTCCACCTTTGTTATGGCTTATCTCTATGACTGATTATGCACACATTATTTTTTTTTTTTTCTAGGAACTAGAACAGTTTAATGGGATATAATGGGATTTCAGTTTGTGAATTCTGCCATCTATATACTGTATTAGCCATGCTTTTGGTTAAGTGTACACATGGGTTCTCAGACAGCTCAGCCCCCTGCTGTTGCCCTACACCAGTGATGGCGAACCTTGGCACCCCAGATGTTTTGGAACTACATTTCCCATGATGCTCAACTACACTGCAGAGTGCATGAGCATCATGGGAAATGTAGTTCCAAAACATCTGGGGTGCCAATGTTCGCCATCACTGCCCTACACCTTGTGATTTGCCAGATCACATTGTAAAGTCTGAGCGAGTAATCAGTTGCAAAAAGGGAACGGATGAAATCCTGACTGCCTGCAGCAGACTAATTCCAAATTCCAATTTTGCCCCAAGATTCTCCTCTCAAGCTTAGTCTTGGTAACTTAACTGGAGTTCAAGGATGGATTTTTAACAATAATAGGTACAGTTTTTTTGGAAATTAATCTTTAGCTGTCTATTGTAACATGATGTCAGGATTTTTTCCTGACAACTTGTAAAGTTTCCAACAAGCCCACTGTATTTATTGAACATTTTTGGCTACTCACAGACATCTTTAAAAAAATGATTGACGCCTGATCTGTTTTTTTTTTCCTGTCTATAGCTCTCATGCTAGAACAACCTTTAAACCTGTTTTTGTGCCCCAGAGGAAACCCTAAAATTCGTTTTCTGGCCTTAGAGAATTCTTACTAAATCCAGATCATGGGGGAGGGGTCAATGGGGAAAATGCCTCTTATACTAGTGTTCATTAGGAAGAATGCTATCTTTACAGTAGTGGTCAGAATGCCACCCTTGAAGCCCCTTCACACTAGCAGTTGGGGAGCTGTAAAACCCTGTGGTTGGCCCATGCTTTTACCACTCCCCAACACCTACCCCATTTAACTGCAGAGGCAGCGGCTGGGGCTGTACACATGCCGCTTTGCTTCATGACCATAGGAATAATTATACACCCTGTCTCTTTCAGCAGGCAGGCTGGACAGGTGAATGGTGCCACTCTGCAAGCGCTCTGCAACTGCATACAACGCACACGGTTGTGGTGTGCTAGTGCGGGGATCAAGTGGTTAAAGCAGGTGGTGAGAAGTCAATACAACACCTCCTCACCACCTGTCATATTGTCTCTGCAGAACGATCCAAACATGAATCAGCCCTTGCAGACGTCTAAAAAGGTAATTGGTGTCAGGCCGCTGTTTTTTGCCAAGTTCAATTGGTCCCAAAGCTATGCAAGCTACATTAGATTGGAGATTAATCAGCCACAACTCAAGAAACCCTTCCAAAACTCTTAAGGAGCTCTAAGATTCGACAGAATTCTGCTTGAGAATGGCCGTGTTAGACTATGACCACTAATCCCGGGAAAAATTGTCGATCTAGTAGGTTAGAAAACTTGCCTGATTACTATTGTTCCATACTATGATAACTAGTGATAGGAGGATCTTCCAATGCCAGTCTTCTGTCTCCAAACAAACAGAATAATTTGGTCCAGCCAAACCGTCCTTTAGAAGTGTTTGGATTGGGCATCCCATCCTGCAGCTAACATAAATCTATGAAAAAGTTAGGAGGTAAGGCAAAAATGTAAACTCAATGGAGTTTACCCCATTATTCACTCAATTAAATCAATATTTGATTTGCCTAACAGTGATAGGACTTCTAATGGGGAACGGCCAAACTCACAGCCAGTTCTGACTTACACAAATTGATTTGTTCACCCCCTATGAAGTGTGGCTGGGATTTTCATTTCCCTTTTCTACAAGCTAATTTCTGTGAATTTCTAGCCATCTTTTACCTTGTTTTGTTTGTGGATTGGTGGTCCTTGAAAATGGCATAGCAAAGAACCCAAATCTCCATGGTATCTACGAGAAAAAAAAAGAAATATGCGGAGAGGAGGAAGAACCTTCGTTATGTAGTAACTCAGCCATGCTGATATGTTGTACAAAAAATGTTCTGATGAAATAAAAGATTGTTATGTACATTTGGAGAACTTTTGAATGACCAGATGTGATGGAAAATGTCACCTTCTAGGGGTGCATGTGGAGAATACCCTATGCAGGAAATTGGGTCGCTCTTGATACCATGGGATATCCGATCCTAGGTCCTCACAAGGGAAATCAGGATGGTGTGATAAACTTTTAAGTGATGCAACCAAAACACCATTAGATGCCAATGTGGCAGAGGCACCCGTGATATCATATAGTGACATTAAAGTATAACTAAAGGGAAAACTTTTTTTTTTAGTTTTGGATAGAGGAGAAATGGATTAGAACCCCTGTCAGTTTTTATTGCTGTCTGCCCCCCCATTAGGGGGATTCACCCTCTCTATTTGTCCTATATACCATTATCATTGAAAGTCAAAGTACAACAAAATCCAACATTTTGAATTGTCCCCAGAAAAGTAATAGAGGGGCAATCTTCTAATAGGGAAACTAGTTCTGATGACCTGGGGATCCCCAAGAGATTCTCTTAATTTGCAAGGATTTCCTCCCACTTCCTGTTTAGCTATGGGACAGGAAGTGAAGGTAAATCTCCCCAATGGGACAAAGATGGCAAAAAATAACCTTACATGGGGTTATAACTCCCCCTTACTCTATCGAAAATGAAAAAAACAAAGTTTTGCTTATAGTTCTACTTTGATAAAACGGTTGGAGTCATCATGATTAGAGTAATGAACAATTAGATTTATTTCATATGCCAAAGGACATGTTTTGTTCCTAAAACTGACTGACACTTCCTCAGCTGTTGCTTAGCTTTTAACAATTTTCCAAACCTCCTCCCTTAACCTCCTAAAAAAAAAAACAAAGAAAGTCGCAGACAATACCTAACAGTAATAATATAAATCAGTAAAACAAGATAAATGAACATGCTGAAAGAAATTATATCTCTATTTTATTTTTATTTTCAAACTGACTGCCTTGCTATTATAACCGATGTAACACCAGTAGAACAACACCTTCCAAATAGCATCAGTTCTAGAATTTAAAGGCCTTGCATGTATCATTTACCATTAGGAGATAAATAAAATCCCCGATAGCGATCGGACAGTTGCTCCACAACTTATCAGTAGAACAGACTATCCGCCATGTAATCCTGACTCTGAGCACTCGCAAGGTAAAGCGTACTGCTGCAGTAAGTCTTAGTTTGATGGGCCTAAATAAAAAAGCTCAATAAAAGATTATAGCATCTGTAATTTTGGGAGAATGACACAATTCAGTAGCTGCACGGCGTTCTAGAGCGATGCAATGTCTTCAGTCACTTCGAGTCATTGCGAACACAAATGGCACTGTTGTTCTGTCTTTGTGCAAAGGTGAATGTGAAGTTATTTGATAGATGGGTAGGATGCCTGAAATCCTTTATGTTTAATGCTATATTCTAGTCTCAAATCATATTGCCTGCAGCTCAGTATAATTGAAGGGGTTTAATCATAATTATAGGTTATACACAGCTACCAGTACCATATTGTGCAGTACATAGCCTGGCTCAGCTTATGCCATTAAACTGAACTTATCTGCTGTTTGGCTTTTCTTCAACTGAATTTAGTGCAAAAAAAAAAACAGGTCAGGTTCACTGTTCTTAAAGTACCAGAGGTCTACAATGATTTTTACATCTGTTAATTAAAGTGTCATTCTACCTTTCTGAGACATTTTCAGCAAATTGGACACGCACAAACTATTTCTCCTCTCCCCTGGACAAAATGAACTATTAACCTTTGCAGTGGTTTAATTATTTAAAGATCAACTCCTGCCCGGAGTTAGGCTTAAATAATTAAATAAAACTGGCAGAGACTTTATCAACAAAGAATGAAATTCTGGAAGCTGTGCCCGAAACAGGCAAGTGGCAAACGACTTGTCACCAGTATTGCCTGCAGTCTTCCCATTATTGACTTACCATGTCTTATTCTGCACTGTGTCTCTATGTGAAGACGGCCATCTTGTAATGGAGTCCATACCAAGGAGAACAATGAGCAGCATGACAGTGACATCACCAAGTCTCACTCCAAATCATGTGAGGTTACTGCAGTGCATTAGATCTCAACCTGCAGATATACAGTTATGAGGTTGTAGGCACTGGACTGCCTAGGCACCATTACATACCAGACCAGGAAGAATTAAAGACAACCTTAAAGAAACCTTTCAGGATACTGCTTAGGCACAATTAACATTTGTAAATGTAGCACCCTCTAGTGTGCTAGATAGGATGTACATAGTTAGTGGTTAGTGTAGGAAAATTTGGCCTGGCTGAGAGCCAGGCTTGGGTTGAATCTGGGTCAGGGGTGAGTGACTCAGGGAGGCTGGAAACTCCCCCTGCTATATGGAACCTTGGAGAAGCTTCCAGAACTAGAGGGTGGAGGGCCACAGCCAATCCCCAGCAAAATGGACTGGCAGGGGGCAGGCACCTCCTAAATACTCAGGGGTCATGCCAGCAGGGGAAGTCGGGAGATGGAGAAGGAGTGCTGCGGGGGCTGTTGTTGGCCTTTGAGGGTGGGGGGGTGACCTCAAACCTGGGGGTCAGGTGCTGGAGGGAATCTCTTCAACACATTGAGGAAATCCTTCCTGGAGGCATGGGAGCAAGGAGAGGACATCAGGAGAAGGTCAGAACATCCAGGAGTTGTCCTGAGAAGTCAGCCAGGTGGGCTGCTGATTGAGCAGTCTGGGAGGACTGTGGAAAGAGAGAGAGTGTCAGTCTGGGAGGACTGTGGAGAAGTAGTCAGGGGAAGCTAGTGAAAGGGGCAGCTGCAGCCAGGCGGGCTGGCAGTGTCTGAAGAGGTGGTCCTGGGATCAGTAGCCACAGGGATGTAAGCTAGACACTGGACTTTGCTACACAACCCAGGGGCCTGGGGTCCCTGCCTGTAAAGGGCTTTTGCTTTGATCTGGCTGCGTGTCTGGTCAAATCCATTAAAGTGTCCCAGCTGAAATTTTTTTCTGCAAGCAAGTGTGCTGGAGAAAGCGAGAAGTATATATAGACTGTACATAGGAGAAGTTGTCCCTGAAGTTGTTTAAAGTCATGTGGGCATCCCATAATACCCCCTACTTCCCATCCACATTCTAATCACTGAATAAAAAAACAAAACAGGTACTGGACTGTTTTCTGACTCTGGGGGACTGTGAAGATTCGGGGTGTCTGACTGTGCAGGGTGGAGGATCCCTTTTCACCTACGGCTCCCTAGGGGGTGCGCTACATAAATGTCTGTATATAGATCTATAACATAACAAATATTCACTTTAAAGTGACAAGCAAATATCCTCCACTCACAGGCACATACCCCTGCTGTCTCCTGGACATTGGGTGCTGGCTAAAAGTGAGCCTTCCTTGCTCCAAACACACCCAGGAGAAAAAACAAAGCAACTGCACACTAGTGATGTATCAATCATTAAGGCTTTATTCCAACATTGGCCATAGCCTGGGATCTATATGACTAATCCTTGTGCGGTGAAATGCGTTAAAGTGGTCAGTCTTCAGACGGGGCTAAGGCTACGTTATATGATGGAATAAAGCTAGATGATTGATACTTCATCGGTGTGTGGTTGCTTTGCATTTTCTCCTGGATAACAAATCTTCACTTTTGAGTTGAGGTCTATTATAACAACCCATATGTTGGATGGAAAATGTTTAAATTTGCTCTTAGTGATGGTATCTGTCAACAGTTATCTACAAATGCCTACAGGTTGGTCGTGTGGGCACAATTGTAAATGGAAGAGAGCATTTAGTTGTCAAGTTGTCAAATGGAGACTTCACTACTTTCTTCTCGTTTTTGTCTCCCTGTCCATCTTTCTTCTGTCTATAGAATTTATCTATCTATCTATCTATCTATCTATCTATCTATCTATCTATCTATCTATCTATCTATCTATCTATCTATCTATCTATCTATCTATCTTAGTCTTTCTCTCTCTTTCTGTCTTCTTAGAACCTTCTTATTCATCATAATGCTAATGCATAATGAGAGATATATCAAAATGTCTTATATCTATCTTAAGGATAGCCTAACAACTGTCTTTTCCCCTTGTACATATACCCCTTTACTGTTTTTTTTAGGTATAAAAACTACACTGATTTACATTCGCATGACCTATTTCCAAATATATTCAACAAGAAGGATGTTTGATGTCTCCAAAACTAGAGCAGGCTGGTTCTTCCTACATTCAAGTTAATAGACAAATTGTCCTGGGAGATTAGCTGCATCCCTTAAGTTTGTTAACATTTCTAAAGTCATATGTAAATTGTCACTGGAAATTTGGTGTTGCGGCTCAGCGATTGCCAGAATCCGCTGGACGTTTTCTGGAGCACAAGCGTTTGTAACGGTATTACTGGTATTGATTTGTCATCATATTGCAGCAACAAATACCATATTATGGAGCTCAAAAAGCATCATGAGAACAGCCATTGTTTGTTTTTTAAGGGCATGATCTAGGCCTGTCATCCTAATTCTGACTTCAACACTTTGCGTACCACTGATCAAAAAAAAAACATATACAGTATGCATCAGATGTTCCTGCACTAAATATACTCATGCATGTTCTAAGTCAGTGACTCAGCTAGGGAAGGAAATTTAAAGCCCTGCTTCGTACTCCCACCTACCACCCCCCAGTGATACTCCCTCCATGTGTCCTTTGGAGCTCCTGGATAGCAGCCGGTTTTGGCATATCTGCATTAAACTTTGCCACTTCCCAGCAAATTCCCCTCCCCATTATTCAGCTATCAGCCTTTATCAACTTTTTTTTTTTCTTGTAATATTTTTTAAGTATCAAATGATTTAAATGTTAAAAAATGATTATACCTGCAGCTCACAGAAAATGACTGTGATCAGTAAATTTTAGAATGTTTAAAATGAAATAAATGCAGTGCACCTACAGTATCTGACACCTAAAACAGATCCATTTTTAATACTTATCTGCTGTATACCAAAAATTATTTTCAGTACAAATATAAAATTTAATAATAACAAATCACACATATATTGAAAATTGTGGTGCCCCCTAACATTAATTGTCACTGCAGAAGTGACCCCTTATGTTGGGGGTCAGTGGAAAATTGCCTCCTTGTACTAGTGGTCAGTGTAGGTAGGAGATCAATATACCATCTGCTAAAGGAAACCCCTAAAAATTTCAGTAGGCCCCTTGGGTTCCACTTGGATGTGTATTGAGGAGTGCCTGATACACACTTGAAGGACTTTTTGGAACATTTAATAGTTGAAAGCATCAAGTACAGCCAACGTGTTTTGAGGGGAAAAAGCCTCCCCTTCTTCAGGGCTTGAGCAGTTAATATTGATAAAAATATGACATAATGCACTAGGGGACCTGTATTAAAGCTTTATGAAAATGAACATCTCTTGTCGGCACTAAAGGCAGTCCACTGAGTCCAAGGAACCCTTGTTGAGAAAAGCTGGTCCAATAACCAAGCCTCAACTGAGGTTCTAGGACTTGACTTTTTAATGGTGGGAGGGGTTTACCACTGGGAGGGATGGGCTTAATGCTGACATGAGCAGAATTCAAAGCAAGGTGTACATGGGCATGGAAAAAAAGGGCTTTACATTCTTCCAGGAAAGAAAGATTGGAGAAATTTGCTGAAGGAGGTCTGAAGGAGGTCAGCAATGGCAGCCCACATATTTCTTTAAATTATAACGCGTCTTTGTTAAAAGGTAGCAAGTTAATCGGTAGAGATTTTGGTTGGCATTCCGAAATGAATGTGAAATATGCTTTATCAGTGTTTCATTTTTTTATTTTTATTTTTATTTTTCTCCATGAATAGTCAGCCTTGAGACCTCTGCCAGCATGACGGTATAATTAATCATACTTTAGAAAAAAAATGTAGACGTTTCTCAATTCTACACATTCACACTTGCCGGCAGATTTAACAATCACCTTTCCATGTATTTCTTAATGTGCTTTTTTTTCTGACTCAGGAGAGCACAATCCCGAAAAACTTGGATCTTTACATGTGCTTTTTTTCCTCCAAGTAAGGCTCTTCTAATCTGTGTTCAGCAATTCACCATCATTTTCTTCAGCCTAAATCTATTTTTATTAGGATTGTTATTACCCAATTATAATGAAAACATTTTTATCTACCTTCAATTAGAGCGATAGTGCAGCTTCCACAGTTACCATTAAGATACTTATGATTCGGATCGGTTGCTTTTATGGCAAAAGTCTGAAGGAATGAATCTTTATTGTAGAAAAGGTTTCAGAGAAATGAGAAAGGTCTTGTGATTATAGGAAGATCTGTGTGATACGTAACACACCTACAATCACTTTGAGCAGCTCTTTGTGATACTTTTCTAAATGTGATTGTGAAATGCAAGGTAAGGGTCAGTGCCCATGGCTTTGGGCTTCTGTCAATAGTACCAGTTTGACATCAGTTTTAGATGTTTTAGATTTTAGATTTTCTAAGATCAATCAAAATTCATTAACATCTGTTTCAAGTGGCTTAGTCTGAATCAAACAAAAGCTCATTGGCACAGACCCTAAGCCCAAGTTCACACTGACAACAGGATTGAAATCGCACAAGATCAGCTGAACTCGCACGATTTCATACCCGCATGTCAGTCCGACCTCGGGAGCGATTTCAGAGACATCTTATGCACAGATGTCTATACAATTCACACCCCGAAATCGCCAAAAGTAGTACAGAAACAACTTTTGGGAATCGGTGCGGCGCAGCAAGCCGGCGTCGAACTGATTCAGACTGTGCCGTTGCCTGCAATAGACGCCGATTTGCCAAATCGCATAATCACATCGCATGTGAACCTAGGCTAAAGGCGATCCAATGGAAAAAGTAGAATCATGCTAAACATTACATGGAATAATTGCACACACACACACACACTAACCCAATATTGATGATAATATGTCCATGTGTGTATAACCATATGATGTGGACAAAAATATTGAACAATATCCTGACACCAAAAACAAAATGAAACAATGGTGAGTTCAATGAGCGATTAAATGAGTAAAAACATATCATGAAGTGTCCAAAAACCTAGGATGACCATATCACCTGTGAATTAAAATAAATAAATTATAAAGTGATAAAAAAGTCCATCCATAGAGTGTATAATCTTCAATGTTGAAGGGAAAACTTGTGCCTAATCCACCACCAAAAATTAGATTGTTGCTACTTACCAGAAACCCATGATCCCAAACTACAGAGGATCAGGGGAAGCCTGTATTAGGAAATGCCCTCCAGGGCATATCAGATGCAGCCAAAACCTGGATTCGTTGGTGGTATTAATATGGTGTTCAAGAACGCCAAACAGAGCTAATTATACTTCAGATCTCATCATGACATTCCTAGCTCATAGGTAGATAAGTATGGCATGTAAAGATATAGGAGGCTAGTGTAAAACCTTCAAATTTATTGGGAATAATAAAAAACACAATGTTGCACTCAAATTTGTAAGGTAGAAAAAGTGCCTAAATGTCTGGTGCGCCGGCCGGTAAGCACTCAGACAAACCCGTCCTTCTGGAATCAGCAACAACGATACAAGGTGACGCAAGCACGTCGCTCCGCCCTATGCATTTCGTAATAGAATTACGTTGTCCAGGGACACGGGCGGCGCGCTGCGTCACCTCCCTATATACCATGGCAACCCAACCAAGCTTCGTTCTGAGCCCAGTCCGCTGACGGACATGCGCAATAGCAGCAAGGAGACTAGAATAATCTAAAAGCTGCACAAAAAACGGGTCAGGATCGGAATCCATGGTTGGTGATAATACTCCAGACTAGTGTTAAAAAAAATAACACAAAAGCGCACAAACAACTAATTTATGACTGAACCATAAAGGCCGTAACATAAAGAAAAATATGTGGAATAAAATCAACAATATGAACATTTAGACTGCCTATCATCACCCATCCTGGGCAGAAATGGGTTAGATGTAAACACCAGTGTCACCCATAGCCGCTAGGTCTGGCGACACCAAGTGGTCATAATATGAATGACATAGAAATATTTAGGAATTGCAACCAATATCCAATAACAAAGTATTAAAAAAAACTGTCATGATGACGCAATTGATTGTAAAGACGCTATAAAAATTAAAAAAAAAAAATGCAAAATGCTCAAACAACACACCATCAGAATATATATTAAAACCGAGAAGTTGGCCCAAATATATATAGAGATCATACTCATGATGATATAAGTGTCATTCAGTGAACAAATCATGAATGCCAGATTCACTAATCTGACTACCTTATTTGAACATTATCTTTAAAAAATAAAATTGAGAATTAAAAACCTGTGTGTTTAAAAGGCATAACACATAAAAATATGTGTGTACATACAAAAACATCGAGACAGTTGAAGGCTCAGAACATTACAGGCTTAGTTCTACAACACCCCAGTCTGTACCCAAAAAATAAAAAAGCAAAATATAAAGACTAAGAACATCATGAATGATGTCAACCACAAAAATTATGATGATAACACTTAAACTTTACATGAAATCACACAGTCATAAGGACAATCAAATTAAACCATAAGATGAAACTATTGGAAGTGGATAAAACCTAATAAAAATAAAGGCAATCCAAGTTCCTCCAAAGACTGCACAGGATCTGTGATTTTAAAGGGAGACTTTGATAGTTTGGGAGAATTTTATATTAGTAGTTTTAAGACCGTTTTAAATAACTTTTTTTACTTTACATATATTATATTCGACAAATAAACATTTAATACATGACAAAGGATTCCCAGTGCACTATGAGTTAGCTAAAAGAACAATAAAGCAATAGCATTCTGCCTTGTGGCTGGCTTTGTCTGACTGAATCCTCAGAGTCTTCAAATGCTTTAATAATGTGAGTTTAAAATGGAGTTGAAGACAGGATCAAACTGCCTTTTTAACCACTTCAGCCCCGACCAGAGCACTTTTTACAATTTGGCACTGTGTCACTTTAACTGACAATTGCGCGATCATGCAATGCTGTACCCAAACTAAATTTGCGTCCTTTTTTTCCCAGAAATAGAGCTTTCTTTAGCTGGTATTTGGTCACCTCTGTGTTTTTTATTTTTTGCGCTATAAACAAAAAAATAGCTACAATTTTGAAAAAAAAACTATATTTATTACTTTTTGCTATAATAAATATTCCCCAAAATTAAAAAAACAAAACAAATTTCTTCATCAGTTTAGGCCAATATACATTCTTCTACATATTTTTGGTTTAAAAAAATTGCAATAAGTGTATATTGATTGGGTTGCCCAAAAGTTATAGCATCTACAAACTATTGGAAAGATTTATGGCATTTTTATGGCATTTTTATTATTATTGTTTTTTTATTAGTAATGGTGGTGATCTGCGATTTTTAGCGGTACTGCGACATTGCGATGGACAGATCGGACACTTTTGACACATTTTTGGGATCATTGACATTTATACAGCGATCATGCACTGATTACTTTGTAAATGTCACTGGTAGGGAAGGGGTAACACTAGGTGGCGATCAAGGGGTTAAATATGTGTTCCCTAGATATGTTCTAACTGTATGGGGATAGGACAGAACAGGGATTTGTGTGTTTACACACACAAATCCCCGTGCTGGCCCTCGTGCACGTGCCACGTGCATCGGGTCCCCGGCTCTTAAAGGAGACCCCGTACCCGAACGGGGTTTCGTGCATTTTATCTATGTGAGCCGGTCGGGAATTGGTTAAACAATGCAGAGCATTAGCCCCTTAGGCATAGCTCCCCAAAAAAAAAAAAAAAATATCCAGTGTCAGAGGTTAGAGGGAATATTGATTTTTTCCTGCTTCGTCATGTGGAAATACTTAGATCTAGTGATTGACTGCTAGGCCCATGCACCACAGTATGAAAAGAGGCCACATGCTCCACTATGCCTGGGTTTTTGCAGTGGCGACCACAGAAGCAGACTGGTCATGGAGAGGTAAAAATAAGGTATTGGGGAGGGTTTGAGCAGACAATGTCACTTTATCCTAATGGGCTAGTCTAGTTAATAATGTCTTTTTAAGATAAGTCAACCCAAACCCTAACCTTCCTCAACCCCACCGTCATTACTATGCACCTCTAATAACAACATAATCATTAAAAACAATATGTACATGCATCAAGCATAACATCCTATCCCTCAATTTGTAGATCCAACAAATCTTGTTTTAAAAGCAGCCAAAAGCCATTTCTAATGTAGCCCAAAAAAGAAGCAAAATAAGCCTATACCTGTCCATCACTGTCTACAATAGAATGTCCTCTGATAGCATTACTTTTATGGAGTAAGATACTGCAAGGAGTCAGAGCCTTGGAGGCTGGAGCGATCATAGGAAATATTTTACCAAAGGTATTTGGGGAAAACCCCAGGTAGAAGCTTTGATTATATTGTACGCACATGTAATGGGAGTAATAACAAAGGAGGCCGCAAATTATACACAGAATATTCCTACATGGAGGGGAAGCTTTGAGAACCACAAAGGGCTTCTGCCAACTTTTTGAAGTTTCTTACAGTTCCAGTATTTCAGTAAAACTCTGGAATAACCTGCAATCAAAAAGAGTCAAAAGTGCACAAGTACAAAAGCGATCAGTCCGTGTAGATTGAAATAAATGTCCATGTTCAGCAATGATAATGCTCCTTCATTAGGCTATCGGATGGTTCCTGCAAGCTCCTTCATGTTGGCCGATCCAACAAACATGCAAAACAAAAGGACAGAAACGCGGGATCCAAATAACATACTGTGTAATTTTTATTGATAAAAAACAATAGCACACTCACTGTAAAATAGCTTGTATCCGGCATAGATGGGTACAGAAACAAAAGCACACTGAGCTCCGGCTGTGGTGTAGATAACAGGGAGACCTCGAACTGGCCGCTAGAATACCGCTCATACTGTTAACAGAGTAGCGCTCTGATTTGCCGTCTGCTCTCCCAGCTGGAACGTGCATCTGGTGTAGAGGGCGGAAATGCGTTTCGAGAGAATTTCACCTTTGTTAAACCTTTTTACTGATACAGAATAAAATACTGCAAGGAGTTACTGCAAGCGACCACAGGAAATATTATACACAGGAAATATTTTGATTATATTGTACCCACATGTAATGGGAATAATAACAGATGAGGCTGCAAACCAGAAAGAGATTTCAAATTTGACACTGAAATATCCCTACACAGAGGGGAAGCTCTGAGAAACACAAAGGACTTCTGACAACTTTTTGAAGTTTCTTACAGTTCCAGTATATCATAACTGCTTCAGATCCGCGCTATAGCCGAATGAGGGCTACAGTGCGGACCTACTTTGCCAGGAGGACGTCAATAGACGTCCTTCCGTGCCCGAGCAGCCTGCGTACCCCCTGCAGGGCACGTGCGGCGCGCTCTGTGATGAGACTCGGCTGATCACAGATCGGAGTAAGGGGTTGATCCCGACCCCTTAGCATGTGATCAGCTGTCAGCCAATGACAGTTGATCATGTGATGTAAATAGAGCCGGTAATTGGCTATTTTTTCTACTCGCGCTGATAGCATGAGGAGAATAAAAAAGCCGATCACCGGTGGCTCTCAGAGGGACATCAGTCCCGATCAAGGAGAGCTCCCGCCAGCTCATCTGTGCCCACCTGTGCCACCTGCCAGTGCCACCTACCAGTGCACAACAGTGCCGCCTATCAGTGCCCACCAGCACCACCTTCCAGTGCCCACAGTGCCACTCATCAGTGCCCACAGTACCACCCATCAGTGTCACCAATTACTGCCTCATAAACGGTGCTGCCCATCAGTGTCACCTACCAGTGCCCATCAGTGTCACCTACCTTATCTGTGCCTATCAGTGCCCATCAGTGCAAGCTATCAGTGCCCACCAGTGCAGCCTATCATTGCCCACCAGTTCTGCCTCATCAGCGCATATCAATCAAGAAGAAAAATTACCTGTTTGCAAAATTTTATAACAAACTTTGAAACATGATTTTTTATTTACAAAATTTTCCATCTTTTTTTGTTTGTTTAGCAAAACATAAAAACCCCAGTGGTGATTAAATACCACCGAAAGAAAAAAAATGATAAAAATGTAATTTGGTTACAGTGTTGTATGACTGTGAAATTGTCATTCAAAGTGCGTCAGCGCTGAAAGCTGAAAATTGGTCTGGGCAGGAGGGGGGTTTATGTGCCCAGTAAGCAAGTGGTTAGAACTCTAGAAGAGTTTACCCATGATGCACAGCATAAAGGTAGGGTTTGTTCTAACAAAGATAGCATTTCTTAAAGTGGTTCTAAAGTCAGAAGTTTTTTTTTATTATCTTATTGCATTCTATGCATAAAGAAAAAAAAAAAAAAACATTATGTGTGCAGCAGCCCCCCTCAGCCCCCCTAATACTTACCTGAGGCCCATCTCGATCCAGAGATGTTGCATGAGAATCTCTGCTGTCCGGGACTCGCCCTTCTTATTGGCTGAGACAGAAGCAGGGTGCCATTGTCTCCCACTGCTGTCAATTATAGTCAGTGAGCCAATGAGGAGAAAGAGTGGGTGGGGCTGAGCCACGGATCCGTGTCTGAATGGACACACAGAGCAGCTGCTCGGCTCGGGTGTCCCCATATCAAGCTGCTTGCTGTGGGGGCACTAGGCTGGAGGGAGGGGCCAGGAGCGCCGGCTAGGATCTGGGCTGCTCTCTGCAAAATCACTGCACAGAGCAGGTAAGTAAAACATGTTTGTTATTTTTAAATGAAAAAAAAATTGAATTAAGTATCACTTAACTGGAAACTAGGAGCAAAGTAAAAAAATGACATATAAGATGTATCTATCAATAGCTGAAGTTTTTGTTTTTCCACACTGTAACATAGTATTTATTAACTGTTGATCCTGCCAGTAGATTCACTATTTTCCCACTTCATGGAAAAGGGCCAAGCTGTCTAGCAAAAGTGTCAATTACAGGGGTTATGAAAAACCAAATAACATTGCCATAAACTTTTTTACTGAAAGAAAAAATGTGGAAATAGGCTTTAATTTGTTTATAGTTTACCTAAAGTATAACCAAAGTTTTGAATAGAGTGAAGAGGGAACAGCTCTGAAGTTTATACTGTGGTCTGTGTCCCCGTTAGGGATATTCACCCTCTCTTTTTGTCATGGTGATGGTTATCACCTAATGTGTAAGTAAATCCCCAATTTTGGGTTTTCACCAGAACAGAAATAGGGGGAAAATCCTCCATTTGGAACACTAATTCTGGCTACCCTGGTGACAACCATGGATTCCTTCACTTTGGTTGAATTTCCACTAACTTCCTGTTTTGGCTAGGGGACAGGAAGTGAAGGTGAATCTCCCCAATGGGACACAGATGTCAAAAAATGAACCTTCCAATACTATATCCAAAATAAAAAAAATAAAAACTTTTGCCTTTAGTTCTACTTTGAAGTAGTAGTATTAAACCCTCACTGTAGTATTTCTATTTAAATTAAGCTCCTCTCAAGTAGTAGCTAGAATAGTGTGATTTCTGTTTATTGCGCCTAAGCCTTACTTTCAAGCTATTCTTTGTTCAGTACTGTTTCTCTCTCTTCTGGCCAGAGAGCCACTCTGAGCAAGTCTTATGCCGCATACACACGGTCGGACTTTTCGTCTACAAAAGTCCGACGGACGCCGAAGGACCAAATCCGGCGGACAATCCGATTATGTGTGGGCTTCCCCGGACTTTCAGCGGACTTTTCCAGCCGCAAATCTGACGGACTTTAGATTTGAAACATACTTCAAATCTTTACGTCGTAACTCCGCCGGACCCAGAAATCCGCTCGTCTGTATGCTAGTCCGACGGACAAAAACCCACGCTAGGGCAGCTATTGGCTACTGGCTATCAACTTCCTTATTTTAGTCCGGTGTACGTCATCACGTACGAATCCGTCGGACTTTTGTGTGATCGTATGTAGGCAAGTCCGTTCGTTAGAAAGTCCGCTGCAAGTCCACCAAAAGTCCGTCAAAAGTCCGTCGAAAGTCTGTCGGACGGGCTGTCGGACTTTTGTAGCCGAAAGTCCGACCGTGTGTACGCGGAATTAGATCCCTGGGACTACATGTCCTATGACTCCTTTGTGCTTCCAGTACGGTGCATGTGCCCAAAGTGCCAGAGCGCTGCCCCTGCCACAACCCCAGTCCACTGCCTCTAATGTGCTTGCATCTGTCATCCCCAAACACAGCACATTAGGGTGACTTCATGAAGACCCTGCAAGGCAAAGGAACCCCTTATAGGGGGAAGCTCCACACACCAACATTGAAAAGGCACATAATGCTGCAAAGATTGCACCAAAAGGAAACAGGAAACAATGATGAGTTAAAGTATATTGCTAAATGTATTCTTTCTATTTTTTCATAGAGGGTTTATTAACACTTTAATGTTCCTTTAAAACTGCATGCCCATCTAAGATTACCATGTTCATAGGTTGACAACACTGCTGTGCAAGAGAGATAATCCCTCAAGGCAAGAACCTGCATGAGCCTTTTCCAGCACACTCACTGTGTACACATCTGTTCTTTATAGCTTTTCCCTGCACTGCTCAACCTCTATCCACGTCCCACTCATGGGCACAGAGAGCCCACTGCTGTGTAGAGGAAGGAGAAGCTGATGAACAACCCAGTCTAGTAGCATCCACTAACACAGGATTTCCTGATGGCCCAATTAAATGATACGTTTTTGCGGTTCTTAGTGGTCATTACCTTGCTAGCTTTTATGTTGCTGTCTATATTTTATGCCCTTAAAGAGGTTTTTGGTTAGTGGAATGTCTGTCCAGTAAAGACAGGTGGTAAGGCCTATGTCCATGTGCTTGTAAGGCCTATGTCCATGTGCTTAATCAAGTGTACTCACTGTATACCAGTAGACAGAAACATGATGCATTTGCAATGGTAACATAAACTAAAATTATTCATTAAAGATTTGGCTTTACCATTTCTGAGCTATGTTGCCTCTCTTTCATTGCTGGGCGAAGCTACCTTTGTATTGTGTTATATTTATATAATGCTCATGTGTGGCCAATGAACCCAAGCAGAGAATGTGTAGGACGTGACAGACATCTGGTAAAAACCCACCCGAAGGCCTAAGAATCCCGCTGCTAGAAAGGTAATAAGCTGTTCTGAAGTTGGTCCCAGAGTTGCAGAAGTGATGGATTATCTGCCAATGGGAGCTGGTTTAAAACTGGTACTGTGATCTTTGGGCTAGTAAGCACATCACTTTAAACCATCTAGGCTCGTATGTGTGAAACCTACCAATGGGGCTATACTAGGATAGCTTTAAAGAGCAGGCCCCAAAAAAGTATGCTATCTAATGCCACCTCTCACCTGACAGTGTTGAGCAACATCCAAACTTTCTTCAAAACCAAAAAAAAGTTTTAGTTTTAAATACACTAAAAGGCTGAACTCTGGGCCAGCAGCTAAATATATGGGATTTTCTAGTTGCGGGTAACAACGTTTGTGATCCAGGCACCACTACCAGATCCTGGACCTGAAAGAACAGCAGCAGAGCAATGGCATCTTCTTTTATCAGCACGTTCCCTGTCAGCACAGGTTGGCCTCAGGGTCTTAGAAGACAGGTTTCTCCCCTGCTTCCTTTCAGTACTGGCTGAATTGTAATAATTAGGGATCTAAGTTCGGCTGGCACTGGCTATGAGCAGCTGAACTGAACAGCTAAAAGCAAATAGCAGAAAAAAATTTAAAGCCAAACTCCAGGAGATCTAAAAAAACCTCCCTTGCAGTGGAGCAACCACATTACAAAGGTCAACTACTCGTTTAGTCTTGAGAAGATGAGAAGCACTTTTACTAACCCAAATCTAGCTTCCCTAGCAGACAGCGCTCCCCCATGCTCCATTGATAGAGTGTCCATTGGTGTCCCCACTTCCAATGCAGGCCTATGGTCCTTTCCTTGGTCTTGGCAATATCAGGACCTTCGATGGCTGGAGCATTGGGGGAAGACCGATCTAGCAATGCAGTGGATCAAAGAATCAGGTAAGTACATTTTCCAGAAATGTACTTAACCTAAACGAGCTGTTACCCCTTTAGTGTGGGAATAGCCTAACTGCAAGAGAGAATTTTAAAAATTTCTTGGAGTTTACGCCTTGACTGGGGTAAGTGTGTTGTAGATATTTTCAGTTTCAGGGAAGTAATCACTGGTGGCGCACCCATAACCGCTGTATAAAAAGAAACACAGAAGGGAAGGATAGATAAAATGTTGCACTAGGAAACCACTTGTAGAATCTTGTACCTACAATATCTGGGACTAAGGAAAGTGTTTAATGGTAATGTGAATTGGGTATTATTGTATTATGAAAAGGCTTCGGGAGTCTTAATTGGTTCTTTTAAATTCAGCCAAAAAAACAATAAAAAGCAAACTCTCTGACAAGATAATGCTTCTGGCTTGTTGAATATACAAAGAAGCAGTGTAATTTATTGTCTCGTGTTTAGCATTTATGGGCTTCTTTGAGATACCTCATTGAGTGATAAAAGTACAAAAATAGATGTCAGCAGGTAGGAGACGCCATTTATCACAACCCGCTTCATACAATAGAGGATACAATGTATTTTTGTGTTTCTCGTCAGCAAAGAAGCTCTTTTATTGCGTCTGTTATATGTAGGGGTCAGCAAAGCTGCCGAGATTCCGTATGGAACAAAAATTTACCTTCAAAGCATTTCTGGGGTCTTGCTGAGATAGGAAGCAAAAGCCAGTGATGTGATGTCATTGCATTTAGAATAACAATGTCCCATCGTCGCACATTCTGTAATGATGCTACGAACTTTAAAGCTTTTCTGTTGCTAAAATAAAACGTCCCAATAGAGCTGCCTTGTGCAAAGAAGGCCTTGAATTCTCACCTCTCCTGCTTTCCCCACCTTTGATCACTGCTGAAACAAGAAGAAACCACAGTCTAAATATGTAATACTTCTGGGAGTGTTGATTTCTTTGTCCCCAGCTGTGTGTTATGGTTCCTCCTGCTGGCCCCTGCGCCACTAGAGGATGCAGTAGTAATGTAAAGGCTGGTAAATCAAACCACTGCATGCAGCAATGGGTAGGGACTAGGAATCTTACACTCCTGGAATACTTTGTAGAACCACCTTTCGCTGCAATTACAGCTGCAAGTCTTTTTGGGGATGTCTCTACCAGCTTTGCACATCTAGAGAGTGAAATTTTCGCCCATTCTTCTTTGCAAAATATCTCAAGCTCTGTCAGATTGGATGGAGAGCGTCTGTGAACAGAATTTTTTTTAAAGTCTTGCCACAGATTCTCAATTGGATTTAGGTCTGTACTTTGACTGGGCCATTCTAACACATGGATATGCTTTGATTGAAACCATTCCATTGTAGCTCTGGCTGTATGTATAGGGTCGTTGTCTTGCTGGAAGGTGAACCTCCGCCCCAATCTCAAGTCTTTTGCAGACTCTAACAGGGTTTTTTCTAAACTTGCCCTGTATTTGGCTCCATCCATCTTCCCATCAACTCTGACCAGCTTCCCTGTCCCTGCTGAAGAAAAGCATCCCCACAATATTATGCTGCCTCCACCATGTTTTGCAGTGGGGATGGTGTGTTCAGGGTGATATGTAGTGTTAGTTTTCCATCACACATAGCGTTTTGCTTTTAGGCCAAAACGTTCAATTTTGGTCTAATTTGACCAGAGCACTTTCTTCCACGTGATTGCTTGCAAATGGCTTCTCACACATTGCAAACAGGACTTCTTATGACTTTCTTTTAACAATGGCTTTCTTCTTGCCACTCTTCCATAAAGGCCAGATTTGTGGAGTGCACAAATAATAGTTGTCCTGTGGACAGATTCTCCCACCTGAGCTGTGGATCTCAACAGCTCCTCCAGAGTTACCATGGGCCTCTTGGCTGCTTCTCCCGGAATGTAAGTTTAGGTGGATGGCCATGTTTTGGTAGGTTTGCAGTTGTGCCATACTCTTTCCATTTTCAGATGATGAATTGAACAGTGCTCCGTGAGATGTGCAAAGCTTGTGATATTTTTTTTATAACCGAAACCTGCTTTAAACTTTTCCACAACTTTATCCCTTTATCTGGTGTGTTCCTTGGCCTTCATGATGCTGTTTGTTCACCAAGGTTTTCTAACAAACCTATGAGGGCTTCACAGAACAGCTGTATTTATACTGAGATTAAATTACACACAGGTGGACTCTATTTACTAATTAGGTGACTTCTGAAGGCCATTGGTTCCACTACCCAGATAGCAAGTAATTGTGCTGCAAGTTTGAAAATAACTTGCTAAGCTATTGCTAGACTTGCCAGGCATCACAAGTTTCTTGCACAATTGTAGCACGTCTGCATTGCATAACTCCAAATCAACTTTCTTTGCAAACATTCTGAAAGTCTGCTGCAAGTTCTGCTTCAGTTATGTTGTGTAATACCCTGTTTCCCCGAAAATAAGACCTAGCGTGATTGTCAGTGATGGCTGCAATATAAGCCCTACCCCCCAAATAAGCCCTACACTGTTTCCCCCAAAATAAGCACTACCCTGAAAATAAGACCTTCAAGGACTTTAACTAGGGCTTATTTGGGGGGTAGGGCTTATATTGCATCCCTCACCGACAATCACGCTAGGTCTTATTTTCGGGGAAACAGGGTAGTCATCCCACCACAGGGGCCAGAGTGGCTGAATTTTCATCATTGCTCCCTGCTGTGTGTAATGTTTTTCTTTAATTGGTGCTGGGGCGTGGTGTGCAGAGAGATGAGTGGTATCCATGAGATCTGATATGGAGTTCAGAGAAGTAGAAATCAAGGAGTGACTGACCCTAATATCCCATTGGTGGAGCAAAATTTGGAATGTTTTACTTTTCCTTGTTTATATGCTAGCAGATCACTTTAAACAAAGACCACAACCGGTCTATTGGCACTTTTAGGAGAGGAGAGTGTAGTGGAATGTGATTTTTCCATAAAGGATCCATATATTAAAGCCTTGTCAGACCGGCTCTGTATTTCGATGCAGGCGAGGAGAGGAGAGTGGAACGTGAACTGCCATTTAGGATTTGTATACCAAAGCGCCACTAGACCTGTTGTGGTTTTTGTTTAAGGTGAGCTGCTAGGGAACAATTGTGTTCACAACTTTCAAGAACTGTTTTTTGAGCACGTGATCTTCATATCTCATCACGTTTTGATGCACATGTACTTTATTATTTGGGACTTATTTTATTGTTTTTTGTAAAATCAGATGAATACCTGCTTTTGATTCAAACACTTTTATCACTGTTTGGCATATTATTGTATTTTTTTGTTTTTTTTTTTTAATTAGGGATTTATGCATATTTGCCTTTTTGCTGTTTAGCTTCTTGAATTAATGCACTTTATCACTGTTTCACATATGGCATATTATCGCATATTATCGCATATTACTGCAATTTTTGTTTCGTGTTGTGTTCTTTTTTTTTTTTAATTAGGGATAGGCATATGTGTCTAATTTTGCTGCTTAGCTTCTTGAATTAGTGCACTTCATCACTGTTTCACATAGTATCGCATATTACTGCAATTTTTGTTTTGTGTGTGTTTCTTTTTTTTCTTTTTTTTTTCTTGTATCATTTTTATTGTTTTTCAGAATGTTCTTTTTCATATTATAAATGTTCTTTTATATGTTTTGTTAAATCTTCACCCTAATAAAAAACATAACTATTGCCCTGTACACACGATTGGATTTTCCAAACAAAAAACAACAAAACCGTGGATTTTTTTCCGAAGGATGTTGGCTCAAACTTGTCTTGTCACACAAATGTTGTCAGAAAGTCCGAACGCCAAGAACGCGGTGACGTACAACACTTACGACGAACTGAGAAAAAGGAAGTTCAATAGCCAGTTCAATAGCCTTCTGCGTGATTCTGAGCATGCGTGAACTTTTGTGCGACACTTGTGTACACACGATCGGAAAATTTGAGAACCTGCTCTCAAACATTTGTGTGCGGAAATTCCGACAGCAAATGTTCGATGGAGCATACACACGGTTGGACTTTCTGACAACGAGCTCACATTTCTCGACGGAAGTTCCGATCGTGTGTACGCAGCATAAGATGTAATCCAGTGTTATGTATTGATTTTATTCAAATATTTTAATAAGTGTTTTTATAAAGATCAGTTTTGTCTTAGACCCCTTTCACACTGGAGCATTTTGCAGGCGCTATAGCGTTAAAAATAGCGCATGCAAACCGCCCTAAAACAGCTGCTCCATGCACCATGCAAAATCTTGAAAACCATTTATCAGTTTCCTTCCACTTCACAATTATGCGCCACTTTGTGTTGGTCTATCACATAAAATTCCAATAAAATACATTTACGTTTTTGGTTGTAACATGACAAAATGTGGAAAATTTCAAAGGGTATGAATACTTTTTCAAGGCACTGTACTTGTTATAATTGGGAAGCATATCTCTTTACAGACAGCTAAAAAGATTATTTTTCTCAGAAATTACTTATTTGAGAGGCAAACATCGCTCATTGCTCAAGAAACCCCTAGCAACCTCTGGAGGAACCCTTGAGTTCCATGGAACCCAGGTTAAGAAATTGTGCTCTTTAGTAATATCCTTTGCTCTTCCCTTGGATACTACATAAAACATTAGGTATACTTATGAGAGGAAGAGCAGAAGAGCTGAGTCGGCACAGAGAGAAATTCAACAATCCCAGAAGAGGAGAGGGCTATGGCATGCAAGAAGGGGGGGGGGGGATTATGTGTTCGGGATTGATTAGTCAACTTGATTAACCACTTCAATAAAGGGCACTTAAACCCCCCTCCTGCCCAGACCAATTTTCAGCTTTCAGTGCTGTCGCACTTTGAATGACAATTGCGCGGTCATACAACACTGTACCCAAACTACATTTTTAGAATTTTGTTCCCACAAATAGAGCTTTCTTTTGGTGGTATTTGATCAACTCTGGGATTTTTATTTTCTGCTAAACAAATAAAAAAAAGACAGAATTTTTTTTTTTCCTGTTACAAAATTTTGTAAATAAGTAAGTTTTCTCCTTCACTGATGGGCACTGATGGGGCTGCACTGACGGGCACTGATGATGGGCACTAAATATGCGGCACTGATAGGCAGCACTGATGGGTACACATAGGTGGCACTGATGGGCACTGAAAGGCAGCACGGATGGGCACTGATAGGTGGCACGGATGGGCATGGATGGGTACTGATAGGTGGCACGGATGGGCATGGATGGGTACTGATAGGTGGCTCTGATGTACACTAATGGATGGTACTGATGGGCACAACTGATTGGCAGGCATCGATTGTGGGCACTGGTTGGCATGGTGGCCATAGGCGGCAAACCTGGTGGTGGGCATCCCTGGTGGTCCTGGTGGCGATCCTAGTGGTCCAGTGCGGGCATCCTCGGGGGGGGCGGCTGCGCTGATAATCAATTAGCACAGATCCCCCTTGTCAGAGGAGCAGCCGATTGGCTCTTCTCTACTAGCGTCTGACATACGCGAGTGAGGAAAAGCCGATCAACGACTCTTCCTGTTTACACTGCGATCAGCCGTGATTGGACACGGCTGATCACGTGGTAAAGAGTCTCCGTCAGAGACTCTTTACCTAGATCGATATTGGGGTGTGTCAGACTGACACACCGCAACAACGATCGTCGTGATGAGCGCCCCCGGGGGTGCGCAGCGGCTTGTTATCCTGCAAGACGTCATATGACATTCGGGGCAGGATAACACAACCACTTTGCCGACGTCATTTTGCTATATGGCGGGCGGCAAGTGGTTAAAATCACTTGCAATACTTTCCATGCTTTTACCTGGAATTTTTAAGTTGGTGACAGGTTCTCTTTAAATCCAACTTTTTTATATAATTTGACTTATGTTTCAATCAAGATGATCAACCCAAAAAGAGAACAAGAAAAGGAAATTTAAAAATAGCTTTTGTGGAACAAAAAAGGACCTGCGGCTTTGAGTTATGTCCTTTCCTTGCATTCTTATTTCTAAATCAACATAATAACACACTAGGATAAACAAAAGAGCATGCCGGTCTTGATGCATTAGCCTGGTAATGATAACATCTTTGTTTTTTTCAATTTAAATTAAAAGCATTGTTTTATTTGACATTTTGAAAGATATAATCAATTTCATTGACTGATCTGTTTAAGCTGGATGCCACCAATGCCTCTCAGAGTCCATTCTCCTCGCAAAGACATACAGATCAATAATAGGAAGTTTTATACCATCAGGTATTACAAATGTTTCAGGCTACGTATTACAGAAGTTCATTTGTAAATTCTCCGTTTCACCCTTGTTACATGAATAGGAGGTGTTCTCTGTAATGAATGGGTTTCGGATGGATATAAATGACTTCATTAAATATATTTTTCTACATGGTAAAAAGTCAATGGTGAAATAATTAACATAGATCATTTCGCTATTTGAGAGAGTGCATGCTGTTAAATAAAACATAGCCTTAAATGTGCTGCAGATTATTATCTGGAACGGTAAAGCGCCAGTCATGTAGCTGCCCATAGATTGGAGAAAGGAAAGAACATATACTATATTGCCAAAAGTATTGGGACGCCTGCCTTTACACACACATCATCATTATTATTATTATTATTATTATTATACAGGTTTTATATAGCGCCAACAGTTTGCGCTATATTTAACTTTAATGACATCCCAGTCTTAGTCCGTAGGGTTCAATATTGAGTTGGTCCATCCTTTGCAGCTATAACAGCTTCAACTCTTCTGAGAAGGCTGTCCACAAGGTTTAGGAGTGTGTCTATGGGAATGTTTGACCATTCTTCCAGAAGCGCATTTGTGAGGTCAGGCACTGTTGTGGACGAGAAGGTCTGGCTCGCAGTCTCCACTCTAATTCATCCCAAAGGTGTTCTATTGGTTTGAATTCAGGATTCTGTGCAGGCCAGTCATGTTCTTCCTCCCCCAAACTCGCTCATCCATGTCTTTATGGACCTTGCTTTGTGCACTGGTGCGCAGTCATGTTGGAACAGGAAGGGGCCATCCCCAAACTGTTCCTACAAAGTTGGGAGCATGAAATTGTCCAAAATGTCTTGGTATGTTCCGCAGGATGTGGAAACCTTGCAAAAAGACCTGAACAAATTAATGGGGTGGGCGACTACATGGCAAATGAGGTTTAATGTAGAAAAATGTAAAATAATGCATTTGGGTGGCAAAAATATGAATGCAATCTATACACTGGGGGGGAGAACCTCTGGGGGAATCTAGGATGGAAAAGGACCTGGGGGTCCTAGTAGATGGTAAGCTCAGCAATGGCATGCAATGCCAAGCTGCTACTAATAAAGCAAACAGAATATTGGCATGCATTAAAAGGGGGATCAACTCCAGAGATAAAACGATAATTCTCCCGCTCTACAAGACTCTGGTCCGGCCGCACCTGAAGTATGCTGTCCAGTTCTGGGCACCAGTCCTCAGGAAGGATGTACTGGAAATGGAGCGAGTACAAAGAAGGGCAACAAAGCTAATAAAGGGTCTGGAGGATCTTAGTTATGAGGAAAGGTTGCGAGCACTGAACTTATTCTCTCTGGAGAAGAGACGCTTGAGAGGTGATATGACTTCAATTTACAAATACTGTACTGGTGACCCCACAATAGGGATAAAACTTTTTCGCAGAAGAGAGCTTAATAAGACTCGGGGCCACTCATTACAATTAGAAGAAAAGAGGTTTAACCTTAAACTACGTAGAGGGTTCTTTACTGTAAGAGTGGCAAGGATGTGGAATTCCCTTCCACAGGCGGTGGTCTCAGCGGGGAGCATTGATAGCTTCAAGAAACTATTAGATAATCACCTGAATGACCGCAACATACAGGGATATACAATGTAATACTGACACATAATCACACACATAGGTTGGACTTGATGGACGTGTGTCTTTTTTCAACCTCACCTACTATATAACTATGTAACTATATGTTGATGCCTTAAGAGTTCCCTTCACTGGAACTAAGAGGCCAAGCCCAACCCCTGTAAAAAAAAATCCCACACCATAATCCCCCCTCCACCAAATGATTTGGACCAGTGCACAAAGCAAGGTCCATAGTTGGAACTCAATATTGAACCCTACGGACTAAGACTGGGATGCCATTAAAGTTCATGTGCGTGTAAAGGCTGGTGTCCAATTACTTTCCCGCAATATAGTGTATATTTTTTTCTTGTGCAGCTTTAATCCCAGCTCATGATTTATTAAATGATATGGTTAAACAAAAAAGTATATTTGTTTTGGGTTGTTTTCAATGATTTTTTTTTTATAATTTTATATATTTTTTTCTGCATTTATGTTATTTTTTAAATTGTAAGCCATTAATACAGGATGCACCTATTACACATGTTTTGCAGAGCCTTATGTGTTTTTTTTTTTTAAGAGAGCTCAACAGTAGATTTTTGCTTTCAGACTTTTTCTCTATAATCAAAACTCTGTACAAAATCATACAGAGCAGGGGAAGAATAAGTCACTTCTGCATACCTTGTAGCTTCATCTTGCTTAAAAAATAACAGGAAGGCGCTTACGCTAGGTTCACACTGTCAAGTTTTGTGTGACTCGCATTTGCACGGGCGCAGCAGCCCTTTTATTTGAATGGACTGCTGTTCCTGCGGGAAAACATAGGGAAAAGGTCCTGGCGCCTTGTTAAAATTACAGTCATGTAGCTTTTCAAACCTGGAGGCAAAATGGGTTGATTACAGCAGGTCAAATATACCATAGTAATCTTTTACTCATTGAAGTCTTTTAAAAAAGATCTCTATGAAATATAATATTCCGAGGCAGCATTCGTTCATGTTATTCTCAAATTAAACACTTTTTTAAGAGGGGGAAACCATTTATAGATTATACTCTAGATTTGGAGGTGATACAACATTTTATGTTAACATTTAAATATAAGAAATGGTACATTAAAGCTGATATTACTAATAATCTGGGCAATCTTAAACTTAAAGTGGAGTTCCACCCCCCCCAAAAAAAAATTAGTAATCTGCTTAAAAAAGTAAAAAAAAAAAACATTTGGAGAATTTTTTTTTTTTTACTCACCTCTAAATGCCTGTTGCTAGGGGGTCCCTCGTAGTCTGCCTCCTTCGGTGCCTGGGCTCCTGACCTCACATCCCTCGGCGCAGGAAAGGAGATCGCCTCTCCCCCCTCCCTCTTGTCAATCATCTGGGACACGTGACCGGTTCCAGATGATTGCACGGCCAGTGACGGTGTGCGGCGAGGCTCGCGCATGCACAGTGGGTGCCCGGCTGTGAAGCCACAGCCAGGCGCCCACAGTTAAAATGCCGGCGCCGCCGAGCGGAGGGGGGGACAAGCGGGGCTTCAATCCCGCCCATCGCTGGAACCTGGGACAGGTAAGTGTCTGATTATAAAAAGTCAGCAGCTGCAGTATTTGTAGCTACTGACTTTTATTTTTTTTTTTCAAAGGCAAGCTTTAAAATGATACACTTTTAATGGATGTAGAGAAGAGAAGACTGCAGATAAACAGATACAACGTATATAGGATGATTTGTTTCATTTCTGTGTATAACCTGAGGCCAGTCACGACACTGGATATATGTAAGGATTTATAACCCTTTAATCCCTTCACGACCGCTTTAGCCGAATGACGACTACAGCGCGGTCACACATTGCCAGGAGAGTGCCTATTGACATCCTCCCGCGCTTCTCGCCCATCTCCTGCGGTGTGCATTCGCAGGCATCTGTCATCGCTATGTCCTTGGAACACAGCTAATTACAGTTTGCAAGAAAGAGCCAACCACAGGAGCTCTTTATCATGTGGTCCAATCACAGGTGATCACAGTGTAAATAGGCTTTGCGGGTTATCAGCATTCCTCTCCTCACACTGTCAGCTTGTGAGGAGAGGAAAGCCGATAACTGGCAAATCCACACAGAGGACATCTACACTGATAATCAGGACACTGATAATTAGTGCCCTGATTAACAGTGCAGCCCCAAGAGTGCCCACCAGTGCTCTCAATCAGTGCCCACCAGTACTGCCAACCAGTGCCAATCAGTGCTGCCAATCAGTGCCGCCTATCAGTGCCCATCAGTGCTGCCTGTCTGTGCCCATCAGTGCTGCCTGTCAGTGCCTATCAGTGATGCCTATCATTGCCGCCTATCAGTGCCGCCTATCAGTGCCTGTCAGTGCCACCTATCAGTGCCTCCTCATGAGTGCCACCTTATCAGTACCTATCAGTGCAGCCTCATCAACGCACATCAGTAAAGGAGAAAAATTACTTATTTACAAAATTTTATAAGACAAACTAAGAAAAACGTTTTGTTTTTCAAAATTTTTGTCTTTTTTTTTTTTTTTTTTTAAATAGCAGCGAAAGAAAGCTCTATCTGTCTCAAAAAAATGATAAAAATGTCATATGGGTGTAGTGTTGCCTAACTATGCAATTGTCATTCAAAGTGCAACAGCGCTAAAAGCTGAACTTTGTCCTGGGCAGGAAGGGGGTGAAAGGGCCCAGTATGTAAGTGGTTAAGGGGTGCCTGTTTGCACTGGAGCATGGGAGAATGAACACTGATTGGCTAATAGATGCAACAAGTACAGTCTATTCCTTTTTTAGAAAAAAGAAAACCTTTGATCACAGAGTGTAATATTCACAAACAGAGGAAGAGATAAGGTTAAGAGGGGTTAATGACTGACTGCAATTTTTTTTTTCCCAACATTTCTTTAAATAGATTTTATGGAACCATGAGTAACATTTGGAAGCACTTCCTTCCCCAGAACAATTATAGGCATCAGTGACATTCCCGGATTTCAAATGCCCTTGACATAAAAATGAAATCCAATATCTGTGATCCTACATTATCCAGGTGATGAGTAAGAGAATATAAGAATACTGTATTTGTCTATCCGTGTGTGTGTAAGTGTGAACAGATACCCCGGCATTTCATTTTACTGCTAGTGATTAGGAGAGACTTTTTTTTCTGCTGCAGTAAAATTGACACTAAACTCTGCTAAAAAAGAGCTCTATTGAAGTATGTATTCTTAACTCACAAAAGTCACTTCTATTGCTCTCAGCCTCCTCCAACTCTCCAGACTCCTGCTTCTGTGATCTGACTTCCTCTTAGAGGGTTGCTGTGTTAGTTCTCCATGATCCCACCGTATGAAGAAATGTAGCCACCTTCAGTGGCATCACTAGGGTTGGTGTCAATGCGGAACAAATTGATGTCACCCCCCCCTCCACCAACTATAGCCCCTCTTCAGTACAGACCCCCCTCCCTCAATACAGACCCCCCTCCACTAACTACAGACCCACCTCCATTAAGTACAGACCCCCCCTCACTAAATACAGACCCATTCACTCAGTACAGACCCCCTTTCCTCAGTATAAACCCCCCATTATGTACAGACCCCCCTCCATCAGTATAGACCCCCAATCAGCATAGACCCCCCTCCATCAGCATGAGGCGACACAGTGGTGTAGTGGGTAGCACCCTCGCCTAGCAGTAAAAAGGGTCGCTGGTTTGAATCTCAACCACAACACTACCTGCCTGGAGTTTGCATGTTCTCCCTGTGCCTGCGTGCGTTTCCTCCAGGTTCTCCGGTTTCCATCCACACTCCAAAGACATGCTGGTAGGTTAATTGGCTTCTGTACAAAAAAATTGGCCCTAGTATATGAATGTGAGTTAGGGACCTTGGGTTGTGGGCTCCTTGAGGGTAGGGACCGATGTGAGTGTGTGATGTATGTAATGTATAGGGATAGGGACAATTGTAGACACGCACCCACACTCACTCAGGTTGAACTGGATGGACTGGTGTCTTTATTCAACCTTACTAACTAAGCATAGACCCCCTCAGTGCAGACCCCCCTCCATCAGCATAGACCCCCCTCAGTGCTGACCCCCCATCAGCATAGACACCCCTCAGTGCAGACCCCCTCCTCCATCAGCATAGACCCCTCTCAGTGCAGACCCCCCTCCATCAGCATAGACACCCCTCAGTGCAGACCCCCTCCTCCATCAGCATAGACCCCTCTCAGTGCAGACCCCCCTCCATCAGCATAGACACCCCTCAGTGCAGACCCCCTCCTCCATCAGCATAGACCCCCCTCAGTGCAGACCCCCTCCTCCATTAGCATAGACCCCCCTCAGTGCAGACCCCCCATCAGCATAAGCAGACCCCCCTTTCCACTTGTGCTAGTAGCTCCCCTTCCATAGCGTCCCCAGCACATCTCCATCTATAGATACAATACACTGCTCAGACCTCAGACCAGCATGGGATAGTCACAGCGGTGTGTCCCTCCTCGGACTCCATCCTCATGTGTATGTGTAAACAGAGAGAAGGGAGGAGGCGGCTTTGCTCCACTGAGAGAGACACAGATCAGTGTAGATGTGTGCGGACCGTGCAATTCCTCTGCCCGCAGGTGTCACCCTTCTGGCGGGTGCAGCCCGCACCCCCTAGCGATGCCACTGGCCACCCCCCCTCCTCACTTCTGAGATGGACTATGGACTAAGTGCATGGATTTGTAGTGTGCATAGAGCAGTACACATGTTCCAAACAAAAACAGAATTGAATGGGAAAAGGAGTGAGAGCTCATGGTGGACATTACAAGGAAAAAAAACACAGCAAGAGATGATTTCATAAAAAACTAATTACAGAGCCATTAAGTAGTGGATGTGTACGGATTATTTTTGGAGAATAAGGATATTGCTTAGTGTCACATTATGTAACACTTGCAGATGTTGTCTTTCCTCTGTGACTGGACAGTGAAAGGAGAAGCAGCAGCTCATGTCTCATGTATCACTTTGCTCTTTTCGTTTCCTTGTTATCACATGAGCATTACTGTACAGCACAGCCCAGACAAATTTTTCCTCGCTTCCATTATTTCAATTACTGTACAGCACATCTGACCATCTTCTTGTGCTGCTTTGTCTTCTCCCATTTTGAGCTCTGCTGTACAGGTTTTGCAAGAGGCTGACACCAGATTAAAATTGGGTGCTTACACTACAAAAAAAAAAAAATAGCAATTCATTAATAAATACAGAGCTGCAATAAATTTTGTCCTATATATGCCAGAAGTTAAAGTATAACTAAAGGCAAAACTTTAGAGAAGAAGTTTTTTTTAGGGGAGGCTAAAATGGACTTTGATGGTACCTATACATACATATACATATATATACAAATACATAAAGCTTGGTATAAAAAATGTGTACATTTTATTACAATCACAATTTAAAATACATAGATTTAAAAGAAGGACAAAGCAAAAAGGCCCTATATGGTTACAATTGATCAATTGTGACCATATAGAGCCCTTTTGCTTTGTCCTTCTTTTAAACCTATGTATTTTAAATTGTGATTGTAATAAAATGTAAAAAAATATATACCTATCTTTGTTATCCCAAGCATTTTTTTTGGTAACATCAAAGTTCATTTCAGCCTCCCCTAAATAAACTTCTCCTCTATCTTGTTGGGACGAAGGTACCCCCTCATACCGCATTACAAATGTTGGCACAATACAAATAAAGGCAAACCTTTTTTTTAGTATTGGATAGAGTGGAGAGGAATTGGAACACCTATCAGCTATTATTGCTGTCTGTGCCCCTGTTAGGGGGTCTGTGCCCACCCTCTCTATTAGTCCTGTTATAATTAAACCGTTATAATTAAAAGTGAAAGAAAATCCCAAATTTTGAGTGTACATTTAGTCTGGTTGAAAAAAGACATCAAAAGTCCATCAAGTTCAACAGCTGGGTTGTCCCCAGAAAAGTAATAGAGGGGAAATCTTCCAATGTGGAGTCCCCAAAAAACCTGGTGACCTGGGGGTCCCCAAAGAATTCCCTAAATTTGCAGAGATTTCCTCTCACTTCCTGTTTGGCTATGGGACAGGAAATTAAGGGAAATCTCTGCAATGGGACACAGATGGCGGAAAAAAAATTCACAGGGGTTACAACCAACCCTTGCTCTATCCAAAAATGAAAAAAAAAAGTTTTGCCGATAGTTCTACTTTAACCTCCCTGGCGGTTTTCCCGAGTGTGGCTCGGGGTTAAATTTCAGTACCATTAGCGGTAACCCCGAGCCACACTCAGGATTACGTTGCAAGATCCTGGTCCAGGGTTCTTACCTTTTCCCCAGGATCCTGCGATGTCCCCGCGATGTGTCTTCGGGCTCTGCCCTCCACCCAAAGTCTCTATGTGCCAGGCTCCGTTCCCTGTGAAAAATAAACTACTGACAACAATCTCTGCTCTTCTGCCACCGTCCACTGCTCTACCGACACCAACCTCTGCCCTACTGACACTTTCCATTGCCCTACTGCCCTATATATACAGTATAAGCACACATATGAGCGTTGGGGTGCACACCTATAGTCAGCAGTTACAGTTTTTGTAGTTGCTGGCTTTTAATAAACACAAAAATGACTGGAACTCCTCTGTAGCCTCCCTGGCGGTATGATTATGTCAGATTTTTGCGTCTCAAAGTGGTACAATTGTTTTGCATAGAAATGTGGCGTTTTATATTGTAGGTCTGTAATTCTTAGTAATAATACACTTAAATCTGTCCAAACAAGAGTCTAGTAGACATCCCGGGTATGATAAAGTTTGAAACAAAAAAATCATAAATTATAATATAATAAATAACTATAAATAATTATAAAAAATAATAATATAATAATAATAATAAAACAAATTTCCCCACGATTCACTATTGTTCAATTCTGCAAGAGTTCTAATTTACCATCGCTGTTTTCTAGCTGGTCTAAAAACACTTTTGCTGATTTTAGTTAACAACCTGGTCAGTCCTGCCTTTTTCTCCTATCAGCATGTTCCTTGTTAGCACATGAGCATTACAGCACATCTGAATGTCTGCTTGTACTGCTTCACCCTCTCCTATTCTGAGCTCTTTTGTACAGGGTATTGCAAGAGCCTGACACCAGATTAAATGTGTGTGTGTATGTATTTAATACATATACAGTATATAGGTATATACTGTATATATCATGTTTATTTTTTTTAATACATTTTGTGATATTTTAATTAGTACATAATGGGAAGGTAGTATTTTTTTTTTTTACACGGCTCTTGACAATGGCCATGGTAAAAAAAAAAAAAAAAAAATGAAATTCCCCTTTAAGCAATATACATGCAATAAAGGCATGATTTTGTAGCGGATAAACTCAGCAGTCCATCATTGCATGTTGTAATGTACTCTGCAGTCTTATTTTGGCTCTTTAAGCCTTGTTTCCAGATAAGACAAGCTCCCGAGTTATCCATTTGAGTCATCACCTGGTAATCAGGGAAAGAGATCTTGGTAGGAAGGACGCTGTCAGGAGGCAGCTCACGGAATACCCAGCCTGTATAGAATTGATTTTAGAACAGTGTTCTCCTATGAGAGTATCCGCCGAGAGAGCCATTGATTGATGGCCCGGCTGTAAGTACATATGATATGCCCAGAGAATAGTGTGACTTTAATACATCTTAAAGTGAAATTTCTCCCCCTTAATAATTGTGATGACATTGATTTATCGTCCTTAGCTGTAATCCCCACATTCTTGAACCTTGAGGGATCCAAGATTCGCGTCTCCTCTGCTATAATAAAGTGTGTTCCTTCTCTGGACAGGTAGACAGAAATACACAGGCTCATTTATTACTATCATAAACAAGTTGAACACAGGAATGTGATATATTTGTTTGCTGGATTTTTATCAGAGTAAATCATGATAAATGCGACACATGAAATAAACATTTGGTTATGGACTGACTGTATATTGTTTAGGGGAAGGTGACCTGCCATGCGTCTGGGTACTCAAAGACATTCGAATTCAAATTTTGTCAAATTTTATCAGCTACCTGTAACATTTCATGGGCTCGGTATGAGTATATGTATTAAGAACCGATGAAGGCACGTGCTTACTATGCTAGATTTGCCGATCTTTAGTGCATAATGTGGAAATTGTCCTCTTGGCAAATGCATACCTTTAAGGTGACTCTGCAACAAAATATAGATTGCACCAAATGTAGAAGTTTCTGATTTGGCACATAGCCTGATTATTACTTCTATAAGTCTCTTTACTTGTATTTAAGTTCTAATTTCGGTTGGGTGCTGTTTTACCTTTCAAAGGATCAAAAGCCAGGGTTGTCATTTAGTTGTTGAGTTGTAAGTAAATATTCCATAATCTATATGTTATGGTTCTTTGTAAAAAGCAGCTGATGGGTGAACAACGTGAGGGCATATCTTTGTGGGTGCAAAACCAACCGTCCGTTGGGTGCCTGGTTTCTATATCTAATATAGCCCTTTTTTGGGGATCACAGGCAGCTTTTTGCCTGAAGGACCAGATGGTAATAATACCTTTAGTTGCACTTTGACTTGATGTACCTCCTTCTCAGGACAATATCTGTCCAGGGTGGCAGTTGGGGAAGGATGATATTGTTAGTGGCATACACATAGGCGTGCGCAAGGGGTGTGCCAGATGTGCCTGGGCACACCCTAATCCTGGAGTTGGCAACCCATCAATTGTGGGCAGGTGAAAGGTAAGCCACGATCTTTACTTGCCGACCCCCAGAACATGGACAGGATAGGCGGCTGGAGTGAAAATTAAGGGACCGATCTGTATTTTCTTCTGCAGCAGCTGAAAGTAGGCTTCTCCTCCTCTTCCTCTCGCCGATATTCAGCTGCCACGGGAGGAAAATACAGGGGATTGGTACCAATGTATGCCACCCCTCTTGTCCCAGTTCCTTTTCTTTCTGCTGCCCCAGTCCCCCGGGGTGTGCTGCACCTGGCCCCCCCCCCCATTGTTTTAGGATGATGAGTGGGGAAGAGGCCGGTTAATGTGTCACAAAGTGTTGGAACTTTGAGGTGCACACCCTAATACAATAGGCTGCGCACACCTATGGGCATACATATGAGCGGTGGTGCGAGTAGGAAGGGAGGTTGCTGGATGAACAGCTCCACGGTTTTATTATAACTAAACCAAAGCAGTCCTCAAACTAATGTTAAATAAATCTTAACTATATAAATGTGTGTGGTGAAACATATTTCACCACAACTATATCTCAGGTTTCAAAAAAGTATGACAATAGTGAATCAATGCTTGAAATCCCACTCCTTCCCCTCTACATTGCACTCTTTTATTATGCTCACCCAGCAAGAGGCCTCTCAATTATAGAAGGTCATACAGGGTCAGCTCCAAATGGCTTCTCTTATAGAACAGCACCCCATACACTGGCCAATCTACATCTTTTATTACTCCATCAAACCAGGGCAATTCCACCTATGATTCCCAATGCCTGGGTTTCCCAAGAATGAACACCTTTCCCTCAGTTGAATTAAATGCTCTCCTTGGGACTTTATTGAGAAAAAATACTAGAACACATGCCTACAAGAAAAGCATAAAGTAGTGCATAGATTAAAATACAACAGTACTGCTTTAGAAATTACTTTGGCGGGTGTCGCCGATCACTACGTGATGGTGACTAGGGTTGCACAGATACTGTTTCTTTTTATCAGCAAGTACAAGTACCTATACTTTTGTTCAAGTACTCGCTGATACCGAGTACCAATACTTTGCGGTACGATTTGCGTCTATACAAAATGAATGGTCGCAAATTGAGCTGCAAATAATCACATTTGAACAGGAATGCAGTGCAATTCTTGTCCGAATCACTTGCGATTTCCCCCACTGCTCCTATGTGTAGTGTGTGTGAACCCAGTATAGGATGGGAAGCACCATCCAGGGAGCAGTTTATTAAAAATATTATTATAACTCTCATTAAAGTACATATTTGGTCCACTCCAACTCTGCATAGTGTCCCCATTCTGCCAATGACAGAAAACAATGGAGGTGCTCACAGGGCTGGAGGAGAACTTCCGGGACCCCTGTGGGTATAGGGTGGAAGTGATGTCAGCTTGGGGGTGGACCGCCTATACATCTCCTCCAGCCCTGTGAGCACCTCCAGCTGCCGTGTTTTTCTGTCATTGGTGGCACAGGGAAATTATGCAGAGTTGGATTTGACCAGATATGTACTTTAATGTGAGTTATAAAATTTTTAATAAACTGCCCACTTGATGACTTTTTTCTTTCTATACTGGGTTCACACACAAACCCACAGGAGTGGTGGGGGAAATCGCACTGCATTCCTGTTCTTTGCAGTGCGTTTTGCGCCCATTCATTTTGTATTGACACAAATTGCACCACAAAGTATCGGTATCGGTGCAGCCCTAGTGATGATGTAAAAAAAGGGGCAAATCCAAACCTGATGTGTTGAGTTCCTGGTCGGGGCTTCCTCAGAGGTATCTGCCAGAATTTTAGATGGAGAATGGTCATGGTAGTACTGATGAAGAAAAGGATGATTCTGATGCAGTTAGCACATCATAAAGATAAATTGATGGAGAGGATCAAGGAACTTGAACTACGTTGGAGGAAAAGCAGCATGGAGAAGAGGGTCTGCAAGCATGGAGGAAGGGAAAGATTTGTGGGAGTACAACTAACGAAAGGGGTCAAGGAATACTAGCCTACCAACATTGTAGGAATAAAAAGGTTCATGGTATGAAGGGGAATTAGCAGATGGGGAAGCGCCATGGTAGCACTGAAGAGGGGAAGGCCATGAGGGTGCTACAGCTCAAGGCCTATCAGTGTTAAGTGTATGTGTGTTTTAGGCTTCATTCACACGAGACTCATCTGCTTAGCAGAGTCAGCCAGCTCAGCAGGTGATCTCTCCGTTTATCTCTGCTGAGCTGGCAAATGACAGGTCTGTCTCTGCTCACTGAGCGGGGAGGGGCCTGTCAGAGCGCTGCTAAATTCCTATGGAGGAATCGGACGAAAACGGACAGCATGTCCCTTTTTATCAGATCTCATCCGATCAGATCCACCCAGATGGATCCACCCGAATGTATCGCCATACGTCTGATTTTAGCGGATTGGATGGCAGACGGTGTCAGCAGGCACATCTCCGCTGACATCCATCACCCCATAGGACCCAATGAATGGCGCGCTTGGATCCGCCTGAAAAACGGACAGGCGGATCAAAGCGAGCTTGCCATGTGAAAGGGGCCTTACTAATATCTATGAAGTTCTCTCAGAAGGACACTATGGGGGTGATTTACTAAAACAGGTGCACACAGAATCTGGTACAGGTGTGCATAGTAATTAATCAGCTTCTAGGTTTTATTATCAAAGTTTAATTGAATAAGCTGAAGTTAGGAGCTGATTGATTACTATGCACAGCTGCACCAGATTTTGTATGCATCAGTTTTAGTAAATATCTCCCCATAAGTTTATATGTCATGTATTTTGATGAAGAAAATAGGCACGCACGTGGATAGCCTTGTACTTTCTGTTGAGGGTTCTTGGGTCTAGAACAAATGTAAAGTGGGATGGAGCTTAATATGTTCCACCCATATAGCTATATAAAGAAAAAGTCAATTCTCAGTTTATAATAAAACTCTGTAGAAGGAGAGAGGGAGATATCTGCTAAATAAGTCTCAACTCCAGACTAATGCCCTGTACACACGGTCGGACATTGATCGGACATTCCGACAACAAAATCCATGGATTTTTTCCGACGGATGTTGGCTCAAACTTGTCTTGCATACACACGGTCACACAAAGTTGTCGGAAAATCCGATCGTTCTGAACACGGTGACGTAAAACACGTACGTCAGGACTATAAAGGGGGCAGTAGCCAATAATTTTCGTCTCTTAATTTATTCTGAGCATGCGTGGCACTTTGTGCGTTGGATTTGTGTACACACGTTTGGAATTTCCGACAACGGATTTTGTTGTCGGAAAATTTTATAGCAAGCTCTCAAACTTTGTGTGTCGGAAATTCCTATGGAAAATGTGTGATGGAGCCTACACACAGTCGGAATTTCCGACAAGAAGGTCCTATCACACATTTTCCATCGGAAAATCCTATCGTGTGTACAGGGCATAAAAGAAATAGGGAAACATGGAGGGCCCTTCCTATTGTAAATGGAAGAATGCGCCAATCACTCGCCTCAAATCAAACTGACTTTTCTTAATCCTTCAAGGAGTGTAGGCTCTAACTGTCATCATCGTGTGTACAACTTTCTGCACTGAAAACAATGGCCGCCAGCATTCTAAGCTTCTTGAGGAAACCAATGGAGATTGATTATGAGTTTAAAAATTGGATTGCTCAAATCTCCTAGAGAGGAGCGGCTTGACAACCTGAAGAACAAGCTAAGTCTGTGGCAACAATGAATTTTGGATCTTGATAATGCTGAAGGACACTGTAGGGTGAAGTTTAGACTTATTGACTTGCATTATCACAGGCTTTGAAAGTAGGAGTCACAGTTACACAGCAGGGTGGTTAGTTGCAAAACTACTGCAAAAGTAGATAGAAGACACTTGGCAGGCTATCTTGTACCAGTTTAAGTGCTAAATATTCAATCTTCCCTTGATTACACATTAAACTAATATAATAGAACTTTACAAATAAGCTAGACAAACCACCATTAATTAATAGGATGTCATTATTTTGCTTTATATGGGATGTGGCAACTAATATGTATATAGTTCTTTTCCTTGGTTTACTTTGTGAAAATTATGAAAATAGTATACTTTTTTTGCTTTTATGACAGTGATATCCTAATTCTACTAAAGCCTTAAGCCACAACATAGTTTCTTCTAGTTACATTCTATCTCTTGACCTGCAAAATGGCAGACACTCATGCATAGCTTTATGAACCCATATTAAGGATCAAATGGTGATTTACCAGTCTATGTTATGAAAAACTCGCCATTGGGTTAAAATGAATGGAAGCTGTCATAACAAGCACAAAACTGTAGAGAAAATAAACAACATGTAAGTGAGGGTTCTGTCGGAGGTCTGAAATCTGGGCCAGATTGATCTGTCTTTATTTTCCTCACTCAAGAAGCTGTCAGCCTCTCCCGCTGGCATGTAGACATTTCTCCTGGTGCTATACAAAGCTGAAAGGTTCCTTTTAATGGTGCCAGCTGATGCCAGAGCCATTACATGTAATGACCTGTCAAGAAAAGGTACTGAAATTGTGACTAAGGACCCAAAAACAGAAAACGTATAGTGAGTGTCATTTTTTAGCATGGCCACACTCTTGTAGCTGAGATCTATCAGCAAAAGTTTCTTTGAATTCAAGTCAAGGCCTAAATGGTTCTCTAGCTTTAACAATATCATGTAACTCTAGCCATGAGATTTTAAACTTTTTTTTATATCTGTTTTATAATACTTTTATAAAATAAGCATTTAGGGAGTGTCGCAGGTTTTCAAAAGAAATAGCACAGCAGAGGTTGTTTACTTTCAGACTCCTTCTCTATAACTGAAGCATTGTACAGGAGTCCTTTAAAGTCCAACTCCAAGCTTGCCCCTCCTTCCCCTGTGCCCCTCCTTTCCCCAGAAGCCCCCATCTATAATGTGGTTTTATATTTACCTTTGACATGTGATTGTTCATGCCATATGTAATTTCCATGCATGTGCCCAAGTCACCAAGCATAGGTCTGCCTAAAGGACTCCTTCTCTTTCTATCATTATTGGAAAAGTAAGCAGAGGGCTTCTGATGATGTTAGAGAGTAAAAAGGTAGGGAAAATAAGTCTTTAGAAAGTTAGAATGTAAATACTACTTTTTAAAATAATATGTAAGCAGCATCCTTTTCTCAGTAAATCAGACAAGGATAGACAAGTAAACAAAAAATGGCACTTAGAGAGTCACCTGCTGGCTGGATTTAAATCCTGCAGATGGTATTCATATATGTGGCCTCTTGATGGATGGGCTTTAACGCTGAAAAGCTGAATATATTCAGCCCTATGTAAACACCTTTCTGTGCTGAGGGCGTGCGCCCAAAGCACACTTACCAGCGGGGACCGGGAAGCTCCAGATGCACACTTGCGATTGGGGGCTTTCCGATCATGTGTCTGCTGTGGCAGTCAATCACAGGGTCACATGACCCAAATGCTAACCTCTGCCTCCCGGCATTAAGAAACTCTTAAATCGGGAAGGGGTTAAATTACAAAATATTCACATGCCATATTTCATATTTTATCAACTAAAAATATTGAATTTTTTTTTTTTTTTTTTTAGTTTTGACCATAATAAAAAAAAATAATTATGAGCTATTATATATTTCCTTTAACATGGACCTGAACCAAAGATTTGATATCTAAAACATCTAAAAAAGCTCAATACCCTGGGATTTTTTACCTTTTTCCTTAAATTCTTTCTGAAGAATAGCAGTACACTTCCTGACATGTAACTGTCATGTCATAATGGCTCGCAACTGTCCCTGATTTCAAAGGATGTTTTTCTTTCTCATTTGTCCCTCATTTTGGTCTGAACTATATAGTTGTATATAAAAGTCACTATTTATCTTTCAAAAAGTGTTTCAGTGCTAAACCTTTCATACTATTTCTAAATTGCTGCATTTGTATATGTCAAAAGCTAGTATAAAGAAATAGTAGTGGTAAAAAAAAAAAATCACTAATCTTTTGTTTGTATAATTATCCTTTAAGGGGGTGTTTCGGGTGTGTGTCCTATGCCTACATACTTTTGTTAAAAGGTGTCCCTCATTCCCATTTTTAAAGTTGGTATGGTCACGTGACTGCCTAGGCACTCTTGCTCTGTAGTTTCACAGCTATATATCTGCAGTTTGAGATCTAAGGCACTGCTGCCTCTGGCTGCTGGACAAGAATTGGACAGTGATTTTGTGATGTCATATCTCTGCTGTTCACAGTTCTCCTTGCAGGGGTGGAAGCTGCACTTGAGAACCTGCAATGCATGGATTTTGTTGCTTCTCATTCATTTACCATTCATTCTCTCCTGTTGGTTCTTATTCATTACCTCAACAGTCATTAGGTCACCAGTCATCAGGATAAGTTGGTGAACTGTACTCCAGGTTACAAAACGAAATAAACTTCTCCACTTAGGCTTCTCCAACTGATGCATTTCATTCTAAGATATCAATTCATTCAGCCTTCATCAACCTAGTTACCCTGCGTGAACTCTTAAAATAATTTCCAGTTCTTAGGGAACCCCTGAAAAAATAATTAAGGTGGTTGCAAACCCTTACATTTACCAAGTGAGGGACTACCCTCAGGTGATATACAGAAATGAAACAGTTGTGCTTGTTTATCTGTAGTCTTCTCTTCTCTACATCCATTCAAAGTGCTGAATTTATAAAGCTTTTCAGCAATTTCTGAAAAAAGGGGGCGGAGAGTTGAAGTTACACTCCACCGAGCTTAGTGATGGCTCTGAGAGCTGATTGGAGGGAAGAGACATACCCCCCTTCACACAGTTTACAGGAACAGAGCTGAGGCTATCAATCTTCTGGAGATCCCTCCCCTGCCACCATTTTTCTCTTGGTGTCAGGAAAACTTGTCAGAAGTGATTCATGCTGATAGCAGAGAAACGAAGCAGCAGACAGATATGACACTTAGTGCTTTTAATTGAGACAAGTACACACTATAGAGGGATATACTTTGTTCATATTTCATGTCTGAGGTTTACAGGTTTATCAGAGTACATTAGCTATTAACTTTATTAACTGTGAGTGAATCCACACACCACTCTGGCTTTTCAAACTGACACGTTTCACCCTAAGATACTGTATAACTTAGTCCAACCTTTCTCAACTTTTTTTCCCTAGGTGAACCCTTGAAATAATTTTCAGGTTTCAGGGAACCCCTTCAAAAAAGATTAAATCACTGTACATTAGAGAAAGGGGGACACAGGGAGGGGAAAAAGAGAATGCTGCTCACCCCTATTGATCAGAACAAAAAAGGAAAAAGGTTTCCCCAAGCCTCCAATCCAAGGGCAAAATCCCAAAGATGTGGCTTACGAAAGGTCACACTATAGAGCGCCCCCCATCTGTAGGCTGCAGCAGTGATGTCATAGGACCTCTGGGGGAAAGTGAGCAGGCAATTTTTTGATTTTAAGGGGACCTCCTTATAGAAAGCTTCTCGTCTTAGGACACGCATCATTGGGTAATTATGTCATGTTAACATATGGTATACCTTCTTTGAAATTCATGCAATCAAATCTTGATATATGTACCTTTGTTGTATATTTCTAGCAGATTGACCTTTGAAGAAGACCTGGAATATATAGGTCGAAACACGTCAGGTCCATTTTTCTGAAACTGTTAATATACATACAATGTTGCTATGAAAACATGTCTGCATTATATGTGTTGAGTGTCACGAGACTTGTTAAACACTCTGTATTGGAGCTCATTTTTTAACCGGTGTGTTGAAGCAACTTTTGTACAATAAAATATAATCTTTTTTACATACATTGGTTTAATATTCTAATTTTGCTGCCTAGGTTTGGGGAAACCTTTTTCCTTTTTTGTTCAAATCACGGTACATTAACCACTCCATGGTGGTGGTAAATGGGAGAGGTTCCGCATTACACTTGTGGCCAGTGAAAAAATTTCCCTGTGACACTAGTGGTCAGTAAAGCTACACTGGTCCCACACCACTGGCATTGCCAAGTGGTATTGGTGTCAGAAATTTGCAGGCACCATTATGCAGGAGATCAATTTACTAACCACTGCTCAAGGAACCCCTTGAAACCAAAGGAGGAACCTTGTTTGAGAAAGGCTAGCTTCGTCTCTGAGACTAAGCTCTATTAGAAAGTGAAATGACTCAGCTGTAGGATCCTGAGCTGAGTGCGGATTAAAAGTATGTAAAGGTTATTTTGAACCATGACCTGGAATTTGGCTTACAAACTTCTCTTTATGCATGTTTTGGAGGGTGGGATTAGGTGGGGCGATTATTTTAGTAATGAGGAAAACATCAGCTGTTGGGAGCCAACAGGCAATACCAGTGAAGAGACCTTTGTTCTCTGCTTGTCATTTTGGTCACAGCTTTAAAGCGGACCGAGGACAGGTCCGCTTTAAAAGTAAATACAAATATGTCACATGAATAGATGAAAACTCATTCACTTATATACTTGAGAAACATTGTTACAAAGTTTTTTTCTGAGATACCATATAGAATGATAAATTTGAGCGTATCTACTATATTTGTACATTAGGTCACTCTTCAATACCTTGTTAATATTATATGTATTTTTATGTTCTCATGGTTCTTAACATACCTTACGGCACCGTAACAATGTTTGTAACCTGAAAATGCACAATAAAAAACAATTGGAACCAAATAGATGAAAACTTAAATGGCAACATTTTTTATTTACCCAATAAGAATGACAAGACACACATACAAATACACTCACCAGTATGGCAGATATAAATAGGATTTCATTTTAGCTTTTCCTGAGACTCTCTGATAGACTATCGTGTCTTCTCCTTGTCTAGAGGGGTTTCATCAACCTTTTCCTCCATGTCTGGCCCATGGGAAGTCAATGGCATTATAATGAATTAGGGCATTAAATATGCAGCCTTCATTTGTGTGCGTTTCACATCTTGCAAGAAAAGTATTGAAATAAATTATATTCCTGGTAGACTAAGCTGATAAAATGATACCCTCTAAGAACACAGATATTAAAAAATTCACTTCAGTGCTGCTGGCCACTTATTAATCAGAAGGCAGGAAAAAAAGTAAAAGGAAGGAAGACATCCTTTCCTGAAGGAAGACCGAGTTGCTCTGTGCTGCAAATATAAAAATTGATCTTAATTAACTCACAGTGTTTCCGGACTTAAAAAAAAAAAAATCTAATTTGGAACAACAATTGATGGACGTTCATGGCTGCACAATACCTGATCTTTAGATAATAGGAGTTTTTAAAGGAACCTCTCAAAATAAAAATGTGGAGCTTCCATTATGACTTTTAAAAACCCAACTCTAGGCCCAGTTACTCTTCCCCAAGTGGTACCGTCTTCCCCCTGGAGGATCTGCCCAACACCACCCATGGAATTTAACTTTCTGGAAAGGTATTCTTAGCTTTCCATAAAGTCTTTAGAGTGTAAGTAAACCCTCCTGTTGTTTTCAGCCAAGGAAGCTGCCATCTTTGCCTCTGTTTAATCTACAACTGCCATGATGCTGCACATGTGATCAATTATGGCACCAGCCATTGGATGGTTTGACAGTTTGGTTGAGAGCACAACCAATGGGAGTGCCTCATTTCCGGCACGTGCCGGAAATTAAACTGTTTTATGGCTGGGTTTACTACCGCTTTAAGCTGGTAATGCGATGCGTAGGGTCCCCTTTTTCTTTCCATCTCTTTTGGTGGTAGGCAGTCCTGGATGATGAAGAGAGTGGCGCTAAAGTGATGATGTAAGAACCGCAGTCAGCCTTATTATACAGTTATACATGAAGGGTGCTGTGGGAGTGCCTCTTTTGGGGAAGGACCCATGTTTTGCTTTGCATCTTTTAGGGTTCTTTGCTGTAAAAGCAAGGAAGCAATACAACCTCTGTAGTATATTATTATGCCTTTACTAAATAAAATTCTGTACACACAAACTATTACAATTATAGGAATACAATACAAGACTGACAGATATACATACAACAAACATGCACACACATTACCTATCTATACAATAGGAATATGCTAGAAGTTACCTAACTCAGGTTATAGCAGCTTCACGATCTCTATAGGCAACCAGGACTCCTAACTATTTGAGCGATTGCAGAAGTTTCTTCTGGAACAGACCTTCCTTGTTGGTATGTCATCATAGCGTCCTTAGCGCATTTCTCGTTCAAGTCCTTTGTACCCTCCCCCACTTCCTGACTACATCATTTCCTGTCCTGAGCTTCATGAACCAGTCCAACAGGTTGGTTAGCATATGAATAGGTGAATCCTAGCATCTAAAAACAATACATGGTCTTAAAATGTTATTCTTTATATATATATATATATATATATATATATATATATATATTTATGCTAAAAACGAAATCACTAAAATAGCCATAGCAGCACGGCCCATAATACTCTACACAGTATATCCTGAGTCTTCCTTATTGATCCCCAGCATCAAGAAGGCCTCTTTTGGCTAAAAAGAGATACTGCAGGGGTCAGCTCCAGATAGAAGGTGAGTATTGCATTCTGAGCTGTTTTCTAATGTTTAATTCTAGCTGGGGGTTTATTTAAATAATAAAAAAAATTAAAATAAACAGACTTAATATTTAAAGGTGCAGACTTTAGGGCTGGGTTAAAGGAGAAGTACAGCCAAAGCTCGTTTGGCTGTACTTCTCCTATGGATCACAGGAGTGCAGTTTGTTTTGCCCTCTTGTGACACTTTTTCAGCAGAGAGTGGGCTGAAGTACTGGGGGACAGATGCAGCATCGGACCGATGCTACATTCACCTAGGTAAGTATGAATCTGCAATAACCCCGATTCCCATACTTCTCTTTTAAGGGTTAAATATGAAGATTAAGGTAAAAGAAAGCTAAACCCAATCACATATAGCTCATACACTATATTGTCAAAAGTATTGGGACACCTCCAGCCCTGATACCTGTAACCTGTCAAAGTCTGTGGCAGACTGCAACTGGACGGGGCTTAGCTCTGTACTGAGTGGTACTCGTGTTAGGACTCTATGCGATCGGGGGAAATTCCTTCTTCAGATTAGATGCAGGTGCTGTTCAGGAGACATTTGTCCGACAAGCTACTTTGTCAAAAGTCGACTGAACAATTGACTTTTTTCCAGTTGAGCCAGCAGGGCCATGCACTGTTGGAATTTTGGCCAAGGCAGCAGGACTTGGCAGAAATTCAAGCAGTGTATGGCCAGCTTTGCTACTACACATAGGTAATCTAATTTACAGCTGTAACAAATTGCAGCAAAGTGCCATCGAAAATCTGGTTATTTTATTGCTCTCATTTCTCCGGGCGCCAGGAGCGGTGTACTTTCAATAGAATCCCCGAGATATATTTGCCACGAGCTAGAAAATAATGATGTGTCCCCGTTACATTTAGCACAATGGCGGGCCCACAGTTCAGTGTCACACTCTACATATCTTTTCACTTTACTATCGTTTAAACTTTGTGTCCAGCAACAAGCCGGGGACGTGGTTTCCGGTGGCATAAATTGGTTTGTGAAAAATTTATGTACGCTTTACCGGCAATGACAGAATGTAATCTTCTTTGTATTGAATGTTCATAAGGTAAAAAACAATGTTAATGAGATTTTTTAAGGGTGCTTTGAATTCATCTTGGTAAAAGACAAATAGCGTCGCCTTCTTTTTAATTCCTGTAAACCTTGCGGCGCAAAAATAAAATAAATCTCCAGCGGGTGAAGCTGCTATTGGTTTCAAGGACAAGACAAAGTGTTGGTTTGAAATGCCAAAGCCTTTCTTCTTCCAGAGTCTCTATGTAAACAGACAAGTTAAATAATATATCTTCAGGTGGTTTAGGCCGCGCTGCAGGGACACTTATGAATATTTAGCGTTAAATATGTCGCAGATGTGAAATGAGAGCAAATTTACCTTGCCTAGCATTGCTGTGTGGAACCTATTGAATTACCGTATATACCCAAGTATAAGCCGTCCCGAAAATCTATTTTTCCAAAAACTGGGAAAACGTATTGACTCGAGTATAAGCTGAGGGTGAGAAATGCAGCAGCTACTGTAAAGGGAAAAGAGGGTCAACAATGCCCATCTGCAGCTGCATGCCTCCCTGTGTCCATTGCAAACCTTCCCTATGTCCATTGCAGCCTCCCTGTGTCCATTGCAGCCTCCCTGTGTCCATTGCAGCCTTCCTGTGTCCATTGCATACCTTCCCTGTGTCAATTGCAGCCCTTCCCTGTGTCCATTGCAGCCACCCTGTGTCCATTGCAGCCCTTCCCTGTGTCCAATGCATACCTCCCTGTGTCCATTGCAGCCTCCCTGTGTCCATTACAGCCTCCCCGTGTCCATTGCAGCCTCCCTGTGTCCATTACAGCCCTTCCCTGTGTCCATTGCATACCTCCCTGTGTCCATTGCAGCCTCCCTGTGTCCATTACAGCCTCCCTGTGTCCATTGCAGCCTCCCTGTGTCCATTGCATACCTCCCTGTGTCCATTGCAACCCTTCCCTGTGTCCATTGCATACCTCCCTGTGTCCATTGCATTCCTCCCTGTGTCCATTGCATACCTCCCTGTGTCCATTGCATTCCTCCCTGTGTCCATTGCATACCTCCCTGTGTCCATTGCATACCTCCCTGTGTCCATTGCATACCTTCCCTGTGTCCATTGCAGCCTCCCTGTGTCCATTGCAGCCTCCCTGTGTCCATTGCAGCCTCCTTGTGTCCATTGCAACCCTTCCCTGTGTCCATTGCAGCCTCAGTGTGCCGATCTGCCTACCTAATCATGTCATGCAGTCAGACGGCGGCCATTCCAGTGTACAAAATCGGCGCCTCCTCCTCGTCCTCATCCGTGATAGGCTGAACACTCAGTTTCCCAGCAGTCATTGTTCAGTGTTTCACCGATCAAGGATATCCTCTCATCCTCGTCCGTGGGATAAGGATGAGAGGATGTTCGTGATAGGCGGAACACTGAACACTGACTCACTGCTGGGAAACTGAGTGTTCCCCTATCACGGACAAGGGCGAGGAGGAGGCGTGGATTTTGTACATTGGTCAACTGCCATCTGAGCATTACACGGGACTGATAAGGTAGGCAGATGACAGTGACTCGAGTATAAGCCGAAGGGGGCACTTTCAGCACAAAAAAATGTGCTGAAAAACTAAGCGTATACTAGAGTATTTACGGTAGTTGTATTAGGGCCTGTTCACACTATGACATTGAGGTACTGAGTGCAATACGTGCGTTTTACTGCAATGCTTGACAACGTTAAATGCATTGGTGCAATTTATTCTGCTTGAACCAGCTGTTGAATCTTGCTGTGCCGTTATACTGATCTTAAAGACCCATTACTTTTGCTTTGTGTCTATATTTTTGCAAACCTTGATGCAGTGGCAGTGTTTGGCCCCCCAAAACGTGTAGGATTTTAACCACTTTACCCCCTTCCCGACCAGAGCACTTTTTGCGATTCGGCACTGCGTCGCTTTAACTGACAATTGCGCGGTCGTGCGACGTTGCACCCAATCAAAACTGACGTCCTTTTTTCGCGCAAATAGATCTTGCTTTTGGTGCTATTTGATCACCTCTGCGGTTTTTCTTTTTTGCGCTTTAAACAAAAAAAGAGTGACAGTTTTGAAAAAAAGCAACATTTTTTACCTTTTGCTATAATAAATACCCCAAAAAAATATTAAAAAAAACACATTTCTTTCTCAGTTTAGGCCAATATGTATTCTTCTACATATTCTTGGTAAAAAAAAATCACAATAAGCGTATATTGATTGGTTTGCGCAAAAGTTATAGCGTCTACAAAATAGGGGATAGATTTATGGCATTTTTATTATTAATTATTTTTTATTAGTAATAACGGCGAGCTGCGATTTTTATCGTGACTGGGACATTATGGCAGACACAGCGGACACTTTTGACACTATTTTGGGACCATTGTCATTTACACAGCGATCAGTGCTATAAAAATGCACTGATTACTGTATAAATGACATTGGCAGGGAAGGGGTTAAACACTAGGGGGCGATCAAGGGGTTAAGTGTGTCCTAGGGAGTGATTCTAACTGTGGGGGGATGGGCTACCACTGACATGTCAGCATTCACTGCTCCCGATGACAGGGAGCAGTGATCTCTGTCATGTAACTAGGCAGAACAGGGAAATGCCTCCCTGTTCTGCGGCTCCGTGACATGATCGTGGGACACCGGCGGACATCGGGACCCACGGGCATGGTCGAGGAGTATGCGGCAGCCGCGCGACCCGCCGGCGGAGCACGCCCACAATGCCGCATCTTAAAGGGGACATACAGGTACACCCGTTTGTGCAGCCGAGCCATTGTGCCGACGTATATCGTCGCGCACTGGTCGGCAAGCGGTTAAAATGTATTTATAGTTGGAATAAACTTTATTTTAGACTCAAACATTTTGGTGTGGCATTTTAATTCCATATCTAAAAATTAATTCTAAATGGTGGGGTGGGGGGGCCAATAAAGTATTTCCAAAGCCAAATGTGTATTTTCTTTTTACATAGAGTAAGGCAGTGGTTCTCAACTCCTGTCCTCAAGACCCACTAAAAGGCCAGATTTTAAGTATTACCTTGGGGAGATGCAGACTAGAATACTGCAATCACTGAGCAGCATATGATATCGCCTGTGATGTATTTCAGTTATCTTGCAAACCTGGCATGTTAGTGGGTCCTGAGGACAGGAGTTGAGAACCGCTGGAGTAAGGGATTATTAAAACTGAAATTCCCTTTTACTCTCCTGTACTTAAATTGCTTTTTTCACTGATACTGTGAGCTTCTCGTAGTGTTCATTATATGCTTTAGAAATAAGATAGAGCCCACCTCATTTCCTGGCTGAAGGGCATTCAATCATTTAGCCCCTTCCTTCCCAGCCCTACTGTCCCTGGCCCACCCTTTTCATTTATTGGATTTCAACTCTTTCAGTTATGGAGGTTCAGCATCAAATGTTGGCATCAGCTGGGGCAGTCTGCTTGCAAATACAGCCTGCCTAGGAATTCCCACAACTCCAGACTAATAAACGCATATGAAAGGTTTTTTGACATATGCATAAGTCCTCCCAACAGCCAACCCACTACATCAGAGGTTAGGACTATTGAGAGGAGTACTGAGTACTGAGAGGAGTGCTGTGATATTTTCAGGAAGATATGTACAGAACCCCGATGGCTCCTCTCATCAGCCATGATCTGTCTACATTACATAGGGAATCACAGAGACCCATGGATGAGGCCACTAGGTTTAACAATAAGGTATGTAATGAAAATAGAGAGGGTTTTATTAAAAAAAAAAGTAATTTACGTGCTGATTGGGGGGGGGGGGGGGGGACCAGGTAAGGCAAAATGTAAACAAATTCAATTTAAGCTTTAAGACACCTTTAGGCATTGTGTGTCCCATTGGAAAGATTTATGTTCACTTTCTGTCCTCTAGAGTCTAGACCAGTGGTTCTCAACCCTGTCCTCAAGTACTCCCAACAGGCCATGTTTGCAGGTTTTCCTTTATCTTGCACAGGTGCTTTAAATCAGAGTCAATGGCTTGGTATTTTGGACAGCTATTTTATCTAAGAGAAATTTCCAAAACATGTCCTGTTGGGGGGTACTTGAGGACAGAGTTGAGAACCACTGCACTAGACAAAGAGAAAGCAAGAGGAAATCTCTCCAAAGTGAGGTGAAGCAGGTTTTTATTTTTTTATTTTTTTGTTACATTCAGTCACAGTAGCGAAGGTCATCATGACAAATAAAGAGAGAGTGAATGTCCCCAGTGGGGACACTGATGTTGGCGAGAAGGCCTGGCTCGCAGTCTCCACTCAAATTAATCCCAGGTGTTCTATCGGGTTGAGGTCAAGACTTTGGGCAGGCCAGTCGAGTTCCTCCACCCCAAACTCGCTCACCCATGTCTTTATGGACCTTGCTTTGTGCACTGGTGCACAAAGCAAGAACAGAAAGGGGCCATCCCCAAACTGTTCCCACAAAGTTGGGATCATGAAATTGTCCAAAATGTCTTGGTATGCTGACGCCTTAAGGCCAACCCCTGAAAAACAACCCCACATCATAATCCCTTCTCCAACAAATGATTTGGACCAGTGCACAAATCAAGGTCCATAAAGACCATTGTCATCAGGACAAATAGAGAGAGTGAATGTCCCCAGTGGGGACACAGACAGCAATAAAACCTGTTCCAACCCTTCTCTACGAAAACTCCACCTTCCTACCCTACTCTATCCAAAACCTAAAAAAAATTGGATTTAGCTAATCCATGGGGTTGATTTACTAAAAGCAAACACAAGTACAGTTGTTCCAGAGCTTGGTAAATAAGGTAAAGCTTTGCTTTACAGTGAATACCCAATCACATTCAAGGGGGTAAAAAACTACATTTTTGCTTGCACATGATTGGATGATGGAAGTCAGAAAAGCTCCCTCTCATTTACTAAGCTCTGGAGCAACTGCTCGCTGTCTACTCACCACTTACCCCATCTTGGTGGCGGGTCAGGCAGCGGGTGACAGTGGTGAGCTGTGGGATGAGCGGCGGCTCCTGTGTCCTCCATGCTTACTCTGTGCGTCTCTTATTTTCTCCTGCTAGGTGTCCAATAGGATCTCCTATCCTAGCAACCAATCAGGTGACAGGTTTCCACTTCCTGATTGGCCAGGAGGAGGATTACTGTGGTGATAATGAATATTCATTCATTATCGTCACACAACTGGGTAGGCTTCGGGCGCAATGCCCTGCGCCCAGAGCCCACCCTTTTTTGAGGCCTATTAGAGCCTCTGGCTCTAATCTAGTGCTTCAAACCCCCCCCCCATTGGAATTCATGGTCCAGCGTCCCTGCATGTAGATCAGGGGGCCAGATTCATGGATAAGGGGGGGCGGCAAACGTGCGCCCCTAATGCACAGGCCACCACTGGTTAGGTAAAAGTCACTACTTTAAAATATGCCCCTAAGTGTTTACCTTAATATTACCTATATTGAGTGACCATATATACATATATACAATATATTATATTGATTGTTGATTGACCAAAAATGATGGCCAGGAGACAGAAAGAAGCAGTTTAGAGTTGTGACTGAGTATAAGATTCTACTTGCATAGCAAGGGTTTTGAAACATTCTACAAGATAACTAAAATCCTGGTTAGGTGATTATTGTCAGTACAGCGACTTAGTGGTTAGCACACCCTACAGTGGTTGGTTCCATTCCCAACCAGGACATTACATGCATTGCATTTGCATAGTCTTCCTGTGTTTACATTGATTTCCTTCCTATGCTTGTAAATCATCCAATGGCATGCTGGTAGGTTAAGGCATAACTGCCTTTAAATGCCAGATTTTACTTGCGATTACCGCTAGCGGGTGGTATAGCCACTAGCAATAATCACAGTCATCTCCCACCCCCCGCCAAGCTGGCCCAAACAAACTATTTACTGCATTAACAGGTGCGCTTGCTGTGTGCTCTGTATTAACTATATAGCATCAGCTACATATAGTATACAGTGCTGTGTACTGATTGTAAGACAAGAACTTCTGGTCTCACACCCGGAACAAAATAGTGTCAGACTGAGCGCTGCTCAGCCATTCGGGGGAAACTTTGTATTTTATGAATTAATACAAAGCGTCCTCTGATTGGCTGAGGTGGAGAGACAGGCAGAAGATGTCTTTATCTCCAACTCAGTGAATTAGAGGAAGCTTTGTATTTATTCAAAGAGTTTATAGCTTCCGGTGGATGGCTGAGCAGCACTCAGCCTGACTTTTTTTTTTCAAGAACAAGATTGGACGTTCTCATACCACTGCCGATACACAGCACTGTATAGTGTTTATATAGCTAAGGCTATATATAGTTAAAACTGTTTGTAGGTTCAGGTTCAATTCTGGTTTGTTCACATTGTTGTCAATCAAGTCCTGATGAAGGGAATGCTGTTGGATCACCTGAAATGTGTTGACTACTTTTTGGATTGTACACCTTACTTTTAGTGGAATAAAGTTGTTTCTGGACCTCTTAGCAGTGGTGCGGTGCTTCAGTTTCAGTTTTTGTTACATTACACTACAAGCCAAGGAGATCCTTTGGGGTGAAGAAGCTGCCTTCCCAAGAACCAGATCATTTACATCAACATCAATTATTTTAGACAGCGTACTTCAAATTTTAGGGTGGCCGGACTGTGGCCAGTGGGAGTAGAAAAAACCTCAGCATTGGTGGGAATAAACCAAGTCAAAGGCTTGATGGTCAGTGGGAGTAAAACATTTGCATTATTGGTTTCACTGGGAGAAATAGTGCCCCATAATTGGTGTCAGTAGGAGGAATACTACCCCATTATTGGTGTCAGTGTGAGGAATAGTGCCCCATAGTGTCAGTAGGAGGAATTACTGCCCCATCATTGGTATCAGTGGGAGGAATAGTGCCCCATAATTAGTGTCAGTGGGAGGAATACTACCCCATTATTGGTGTCAGTGGAAGGAATAGTGCCCCATCATTGGTGTCAGTGGGAGGAATAGTGCCCCATCATTGGTTTCAGTGGGAGGAATAGTGTCCCATAACTGGTGTCAATGGGAAGAACATGCTCCATCGTTGGTGCCAAGAGAAGGAATAGTGCCCTGTCTTTGGTGTGAGTGGAAGGAATAGTGCCCCAAGGACCGAATAAAGGTAAGCAAAGGCCACCTACTTTAGGACCGGGTCTCCAAACTATGGTCCTCCATTTGTTCAATAACTACAATTCCCATCATGCCTAGTCATGTCTGTGAATGTCAGAGTTTTACAATGCCTCATAGGACGTGGAGTTTCGCAACAGCTGGAGGGCCGTCGTTTGGAGATCCCTGCTTTAAGATAACAATACCGGTGATGGGTCTAGTGCTATGTTTTCACTTTCCTCAGCCAAGTTAACTATTTTATAGGTGTTTGTGAGATAGTGATTTTAGTTTGTAAGCATGTATGTGAGATTTTAGATTGTAAGCTCCTTGAGGGCAGGACCAGGTGTGAATGCACAGTATGAAAAGCGCTGTGTAAACTTTCGGCTCTATATAAATAGCTGCTTGCCATCCGTTTACTTGGTTCAACCTGACTACAGGTTCTCTTTAAACAACACTTTTTCCTTGCAATACAGCAAAGTTTGTTTCTGCAGATTCAGCTGTATCCTGATTGATGTGTTCTAAATTAGTAGAGCTAACAGACAGGTCAAGAAGCCTATTCTGGATGGATGAAAACTCTGCCAATATCTAGACGATGTTATTAGGCCAAACAAGTGTTGCATTGATATTTAATTAATATTTGCATTGCTGTCATCACTGGCTATCCATTCAATTATTGATTTAAATAAGACACTGAGAACACGATGATAATTATCTATTCGTTAGCGATAAGAACATTACTTGCAATAGACGGTGAATTTGTTTTTTCTGTCTGACATCGCTGGTATTAAAAAGACTTTAGAATGTTATATTTCAACTTGAGTTATATGACTTTACTTTGTATTTTAAGTACAAATGTTACCAAAGTTCAAGATGAATCTTTGCAGATCTTTCTACATTTCAACAAAGACTTTGTAAAAGTTTCCAGCTTTTCAGAACTTATTATCGCACCATCTTCTCTTATGTTTGGCACCATGTACTCTACTCCTGATTACCTGAGGCTTGTCATGACCTTTGGTATATGTGTATCCTGCTTAACCAGGGGAGAAAGCAATGGGGCTGTAGTATGACGATAGATCCTTTACTGTAGACTTCATGATCGAATAAAAGTGTTTGCACAAGAACATAAGATGAAGAATTAAATGTACCTGATGACTCACGGAAGGATTGTTTCATTTAAAACATATATATGGTCAAAATGTAAAATTTTATACTAATTTGAAAATTGTTATCAATTATGTCTCGCGTACTCTGAATCTAATCTGAACAATCTTGAAGTTTGTAAGCTTACTTTGTAAAGATCCTCAGACATTTACTCCCTTGTATTCTGTGACATGTAGTCACTATGCCCTGTGAGTAAGCACTGTGGTGTCACACATGTCATAGAGCCTGCCTTCTGAACTACAGAGGTGCTATCACGTACCTGGTGACGACTGGAATGTTGTGGAGGCCTCTCTTGCACCTCCCGTCCAACACTCCTGAAGGTGGAGACAGAGAGTGTGAGGGCACGGAGTAGCACGAGTGCCTGAGTATCTGGAAAGTGAAGTCTGCTCTTAGGTGGATGAAGCTGGGGGTCACAGTCCTAAGAACAGGATAATGAAGAAGCTTGGCACCAGAGCAGGAGATAGTAGCAGAGCCGTCGTGCAGGCAGGGCTTGAATCAGCAGGCAGAACAAGTTCAGGAAGCAGGCCAAGGTTGTTAACAGCTGGGCAGCGCAGTACAGAATCAGCAGGCAAAGACGAGTCCAGAAAACAGGCTGAGGTCAGAGAGATCAGGTGAACAAGGTTAATGCAGAAGCAAAGGCAAAGTCCAGGAGAAAGCCGGGTCATACACAGGTAAGCAGGTTCAATGGATCAGGTCACAGGAATGCAGGTACAAGCTGAAGACCATTCAGCAACTGCTCATGGTGACAGGCCAGTTTAATTAGGCAACTGGGCGCCAAGTGTACATGTTAATTTGTATGTGAAGATGTACGCGTACAAGTGCACTCATGAATGGGGGCTCGATGAACTGGAATAGTACATCGATGGCCTCTTTGCCTAGAGGTATTAGCATGTGAGCAATGCACAAGTGCACGAACATAAGTATAAGCCCGCACTGCTCTTCTGGTGCTGGGAATCAGGTTTATCTTAGAGGTGCTAAGAGGAGGAGTTCCAGGAGGCGGAGCCAGTACAGGATGACTGCTTGCAGGCATATAGGCAGCAAGGTACCATGGGATATGTACTCCTTATACATTAAACGTAAACGGCAGAGGAGAAGCTGCAAACCATGCAGGGAATCAAGGAACAAGGTTGACTGCCCAAAATGCTAGCACTCACAATTAAAGTACAGTTTCCTAACAACCTGTTCATTCCCTATGCGATTTTTCATGTTTCGTTACGCTATCCTTACAACAGATCCTATGGCTGCCCTATGCCCTGACCTTATAGCCAAAGGGCTGGTTTATCCAGAAGCGCCCTTATTTCCTTGTTAAACCTTATGGTCATAGTTCAAAGGCCATTCAGTGCGTCATAGTTAAAAAAAAAATTATCCCTTATGATTCACCTCGAACTACTCGTATTTTGAGGCACAGTGGATCAAGGTTGATCAAGTAGATATCTGTGCATTACAGTGCCCAGGTTTTGGGCCTCCCATAAAAATAACTGATGTGTAGGACCCTAGAGGTGTCTGCTGTGTCATCACATGGGCAGTTCCTTGCTTTCCCAGTGACTACATGTATTCTATGGGTATATGAAACTTTTAGTTGATTATTTTGTTCTCTATGGCTAATTATTCAAACAACTCTGAGATAAAGTGTCACTTCTGCACAAGCATGTGCTTTGGCTTGTCGTCATATGCCATAAAATCAAGAGCTCTCAGAAATACAATCAGCAATATGCAATTAGCAGTAAACTTGGTAAATGGGCCCTTAAATGTGATCCGTTCCTTAGAGAGGCATTGTGAAACTGATATCACCTGAGCTGTGTTTTTAATGCTGTTCAATCATGAATAATTGTTTCTTCTTCCAGCAAAATCCAATCTTGCATCCTAAGTTAAAGGGCATGTACACCACATACAAGCATAAAACACTACAAAAGAAAATACTGTAAATATATGTAATTTTTCTGAAACTGAGATTGCTAATATTTATTTACACTTCTACATTTTTACTTGATGTGATTTACAATGAAACCAATGAAAACACAAAAAATGCATGTTTACAAGTATAAGCACATGTCAATGTGTATAATTGTGTACGCTAATGCAGTGCAGTGTAATTGCATCACAAACTCAACATGAGTTTTACTGCATTTTTATTGATCTCACTGAAAAATGTATTGGGGGTGGATTGAAAAGTATGAATCCACCCTCAAAGCCAAAACGTTTTAGCTTTGTATAGAGTAGGATGATTAATAGACCCCTATCAGTTTTTTTTTTTTTTTGGTTGTCTCCATTAGGAAGATTTACCTTAACTCCCTGTCCTAAAGACTTAATAGAATATTAAAGTAATTTCCCCTTCGAATAGGTGCCCACATTGAAAGTTTTTCCCTTAGCTCTATAAGACAGATCAAGATTTCACATCACAGGAAACAAGGGGAACCATGACATATAGAGAAGGTTACTATCCCCAGCAGGGACACTTTACTTTGAGTAGAAGGCCATAAGCACCAAGTATATATTAATTTAAAAAAATCAATTGTCTTTTTAAATGTAGCTAGTAAGAGTAGCTGAATCTGTCCTGATGTCCTCATGTAATCACCTGAACAGTGGCTCTCTAGGAGAGCTAAGAGTCAATCAAGTTCTGCAACAATGCACATGTGTTGACAGTAAACATGCTAATAGCAGGAGAAAGCAGAGTGAGCAGGGGGAGGACTACATCAGTGTTCTAATGCTAGTTGTCCAATAAGCAGGTTGTGGGGTTGTGCTTGACCAATCTATGCTATTTCTGCAGTGTAGCTTCCAAGGCTGAATAATAAGAATGGCTGCACAAACACTTAGCTGGAAAAACAGTTCGCCTATGTGTATTCCAACAGGCAGGAAGTCAACTCTGTGTAGGAAAATGTCCTAAACCCCAAAAACTAGTATTTGAAAATGTTCAGTTTTTAGCTATGTAATACATATTGCATTGTTGCCATTTAATATTTTTAAATATTATTTTTATTTTTAAAAACACAAAAAAAAAAAAAAAAAGAAATATAATTATTAGACTGCAGGAGATGTGGTATGTTTTCCAGGCTAACATTTTCTGCTTTATTGAAATATAAAAAAAAAATTGTTTACAGAGCTCAGTAGCTAACGTTAACACTTACAAGTGAATGTGAACTGTGGCTGTTAAAGTGGCTTCTCCACTCTCCTCCTAATTTGTGCCGTGTACAAGGGTTCTGTTTAAAGTTTCAATCATAGAGTGAAAGTCTGAAGGCGAACAGTTTATGCTTTGCTCTCTGTTTAGAAAACCTATAGTGCTTTGGGAATCTTGTAATTGTTTCTCTCTATAATAAATACTCAATTGTATATCATTTTATATATATATATATATATATATATATATATATATATATATATATATAAAAAATGATATACAATTACGTATTTGATAATATATATATATATATATATATATATATATATATATAAAAAATGATATACAATTACGTATTTGATAATAAATATATATATATATATATATATATATATATATATAAGTTGACCTTAAAATGTATTAATTGCCTTTAATTGAAATGGTTAAGCTCAGCAGTGAAAAAGGCTGATGCCTCCTTGTTCCTTCCTGAACACCTTGTGAGTCTCCTGGCAGTAAGTCTGGCGTCCAGTTCTGAAACCAGCGCTCTGCAACAATACCCCCTATGCCTTCTACAGTGTAATGCTGTGTTCCTCTCTAACCACAATAGCGGTCCCTTTTTCCAGAATATATAGCCGAACTCCTAGATCTCATATCTACAATTTACTCAGGGTTAAGATAAGTACTTTGTGGTGGCTGATTTTGCTTTATCCTTTTAAGTACAGAAAAATGCTTGTTGGTCCGAGTGGGAATCAAGTGAGCTCCCAACTTCCTAAGCTTCCTGCCTGAGCTGCACTGATATCCAAAAAACAATTTTATCAGCCCTGCTGTGAATCACCTCTCTGAACTACAGAACATCTATGTTATAGAGCAGGGGTCTCCCTCCGGATGTGGCCCTTTGCTTGGCTATACCTGGCCCTTTGGGCATTTTTTCTTCCACTGACACCAAAGATGGAGCACTATTGCTCCCACTGATACCAACAATGGGGCACCACTCCTTCCACTGATACCAATGATGTCCTTTTTTTGATCCTACTGACCACCAAGCCTATGACATTATTTACTCCCATATACAGTGCCTTGAAAAAGTATTCATCCCCCTTGAAATTTTCCACATTTTGTCAGGTTACAACCAAAAACGTAAATGTATTTTATTGGGATTTTATGTGAAAGACCAACACAAAGTGGCACATAATTGTGAAGTGGAAGGAAAATGATAAATGGTTTTCAAGTAAATATGTGAAAAGTATGGCGTGCATTTGTATTCAGCCCCACTGAGTGAATGCTTTGTAAAACCACCTTTCGCTGCAATTACAGCTGCAAGTCTTTTTGGGTATGTCTTTACCAGCTTTGCACATCTAGAGAGTGAAATGTTTGCCCATTCTTCTATGCAAAATAGCTCAAGCTCTGTCGGATCGGATGGAGACCGTCGGTGAACAGCAATTTTCAAGTCTCGCTACAGATTCTCAATAGGATTTATGTCTGAACAATTTTAACACATGAATATGCTTTGATCTCAACCATTCCATTGTAGTTCTGGCTGTATGTTTAGGGTCTTTGTCCTGCTGGAAGGTGAACCTCCACCCCAGTCTCCAGTTTTTTGCAGACTCTAACAGGTTCTCTCCTAAGATTGCCCTGTATTTGGCTCCATCCATCTTCCCATCAACTCTAACTAGCTTCCCTGTTTCTGCTGAAGAAAAGCTTTCCAACAACATGATGCTGCTACCACCATGTTTCACGGTGGGGATGGTGTGTTCAGGATGATATACAGTGTTAGTTTTCCACCACATGTAGCGTTTTGCTTTTAGACCAAAAAGTTTTTGGTCTCATCTGACCAGAGCACCTTCTTCCACATGTTTACTGTGTCCCCCACATGGCTTCTCGCAAACTGCAATGAGACTTCTTATGGCTTTCTTTCAACAATTGCTTTCTTCTTGCCACTCTTCCATAAAGGTCAGATTTGTAGAGTCCACGACTAATAGTTGTCCTGTAGACAGATTCTCACATCTGAGCTGTGGATCTCTGTAGCTCCTCCAGAGTTACCATGGGCCTCTTGGCTGTCACTCTGAATAATGCTCTCCTTGCCCGGAACGTCAGTTTAGGTGGACAACCATGTTTTGGTAGGTTTGCAGTTGTGCCATACTCCTTCCATTTTTGGATGATGGCTTGAACAGTGCTCCGTAAGATGTTCAAAGCTTGGGATATTTTTTATAACCTAACCCTGCTTTAAACTTCTCCACAACTTTATCCCTGACCTGTCTGGTGGGTTCCTTGGCCTTCATGATGTTGCTTGTTCACTAAGGTTCTTTAACAAACCTCTGAGGGCTTCACAGAACAGCTGTATTTATACTGAGATTAAATTACACACAGGTAGACTCTATATACTAATTAGGTGACTTCTGAAGGCAATAGGTCCCACTGGATTGTAGTTAGGGGTATCAGAGTAAAGGGGGCTGAATACAAATGCACACCACATTTTTCACATATTTATTTGTAAAAAAATGTGAAAAACATTTATCTTTTTTCATTCCACTTCACTATGTGCCACTTTGTGTTGGTCTATCACATAAAATCCTAATAAAATGCATTGACGTTTTTGGTTGTAACATGATAAAATGTGAAAAATTTCAAGGGGTGTGAATACTTTTTCAAGGCATTGTACACTGGGGCATTTTCTACTCCCACTGGCCACAGTTCAGCCACTCTAAAGCTTTAAAGGGCAGTAAACTGGCCCTTTGTTTCGAAAATTTGGAGAGATAAGCAGAAGGGGAGGAGTTATTTAGCCCTAAAACACTTCCTGTGCTGGTCCTCCATAGATACAGTGAGATGAATTTTGTTACCTTATTAAAGGAAGTGGATCACTAACAGAATCACTTGGTAGAAAAAAGGAAAAAAACATTAAAAAAACAATACAATCACCACATCTAAGGAACACTGTAATAAATGACTTTGTTTCTGAGTTAAGATATACTTTAAGGAAATGTTTTCATTAAATAATGTCATAATGACAAGAATGAGATCAGATTTTTTTTACGATTTTGGTTAACTATCGCTATAATCTCTAGATAATCTCTTCTCAGCATTGGATGGAACAGTGCCGTTGCCTTCAAAGGTACAGGATGTGATTGGTCTAACAGGGGCCTAGGCAGTACATGGAGAACCGATAAAAGCTTCTGTTCATTACTGTTAAAGGTTACCATTAACCTTCTTTAGCCTGTAACTTTCTGTCTTCAGACACAGCGTGTCCTTCATGGTGTACAAGTTATATGATTGTTAGACAGGAAATCATTTGTATTCTACAACTCACTGCAAAACACTTGAGATGAAAGAGGAGTTTTAATTTTGTTTTATGATTAGGTGGCCTGGATTCTTTTCATGGGTCAGTAATTGACCAGAATATAATGAAAATCTATGATTGAAACCATTATAATCCATACATATAGCATCATAGCTTGCCTATGAGGGTGTATTCAGTGGCACCTTAGCCCTTTGGGAATTTATAGGTCAGCAGATCCTGCTTGCTGGCCATATGGAGGCATCATGAAGCTTTTTATATTACTTGGGGACTAGTACCATTATTCAATATAGATTTTTAAATAAATACTGTTGGGATGAGCGTGCCTTCCTGTACATTTATATATTTCAGCTACATTCCATGTCCTTTACAGGTCACTGCAAGACCCAAGTAGTCCATTTGCTATATCAAGGCATATAATAAGTGTTAAGGATCAGTGTTGAGGATCAGTTTCTTCTCTTCTAAATTGCCAGTAGATGGCTGGTGGGGGGTATTAATATGTTAATTGTGTGATTGAGTTCACATAATACAAAAGCTTATGTGAATGGGCAGCAGATAAACCTGTTAAATACAAGTAATATAAATAAGTCCCAGAGGTCTCATATACTTAACTCATAGTGTACCTGCACTTTTTGCAAAGTTGCTGAATTCCTGGAATTCAGCTTTAAGTAGGTCAATAGAAATGGTCAGGGGATGAGTGATGGGGGCATAGGTGGCTCCAGAAGTGTTTTTGGGTAGAAGTGGTGGTGCTGGGTTCACATCAGTTCATATAATACAAAGGCTTCTGTGAATAGGCAGGAGGAAGGTAGGCGTGGGCATAGCAGTTCCTGCAACTCTGCTCTTGAACAAACTGAGACCACAGTGAGCAGTGTTGGAGCTCCAGAAGTTATCTTCCTGGAGCACAATAAACCTGTCAGATGTGAATTCTAGTGATAGATCTAGGAGACAGCAGGCACCTCGTTAGACTTAAAGTGTATGTAAAGGTTATACTTACCTGCTCTGTGCAAGGGTTTTGAACAGAGCAGCCCTGATCCACCTCTTCTGGGACCCCCTGTAGGTGCTTTTGGCTCCTCCGCTTCATCAGGTGCCCCCACGGAAAGCCACCTGTGCAGGGCCGCTCCTGAGTCATGTAACTGAGTCCATTGACAAAGACAGTGAGACTTAGCCCCAACCCCCCCCCCCGGGCTCCCATGTCACAGAATTTGACTTAGCCAATGGCTCCCGCTGCTATGAATCTGTCCAATAAGGTGAAAGACAGTGTCTGTAGCAGCTGGGCTTGTGCACATCGCTGGATCGGATCGGGCTCAGGTAAGAAAAAGGGTAGTCTGTCGGGCAGCTGTAGCACAGAAGGTTTTTCACCTCAATGCATAGAATGCATTGAGGTGAAAAACCTTGATACTTTAAAACCACTTTACAGTGTTACTAAACCCAAAACAGTAAAATTAGTCTGTATATGCAGTAAAGCATGCTTGTTATACTCACTGAACCTTGCTTGTCAAGATGCAGGCAGGTATACAGTAATGAAGAGGACATTGAAGGCACTGCCAAGTGCTGTGGTTTGATAGGTTAACCATTATACTCCATGGGAGCCATGGGTACATGGGTAGTGGAGAATTGGATGCCAGTTGTGCTACCTGCTACCATGGTTACCAGAAAGCCATGTGCATCTGAAATCTGCTTTTTTTTTCTTTTTTTTCTTTTTTCTTCCCTAGCAAAAAAAAAAAAAAAAATGTGTTACAGAGAGGAGGATTTTCTAAATGACTGAGGTAATAGGAATCGGCTGTTAGGTAGAACTTTATCTTTCAAAAGTTTTAAGTAAATTCTAGGTTCATTTTAAGACATGCATGAGATGACAGTTGCCTAATTGGACAGGTTTGTGTCAACCAGTGTCCATGAATACTACTTACCTTACACTTAATTAAGTACTCGCCTACAATCTTGCTGCTGCCATTGCAGGCAGACAAGAGCAGCTGTCAGTTATGGACAGTCAAGCCCAATTGAAGCAATATAAATAGATACATTATACAGTCATATAGGCTTTGTACTAACAGCCTCCATTTTCCTGTTATAGCAGTTGTGCAGGGACTCAAAACATTACTGTGTAGAGCAGTGATCTCCAACCTGCGATGTGGCCTTTTGCTTGCTTTTATCTGGCCCTTGGGACACTATTTCATTCGCTGACAACAACAATGGGGCACAATTCCCTGCAATGACACCAACAATGGGGCCCAATGATGGGGTACAATTCCTCCCAATGACACCAACAATGGGGCCCAATGACACCAACGACGGGGGCACAATTCCTTCCAATAACACCAAAGAGGGGGCATTGTTTATTCCAACTGATGCTGGGACATTTTCTATTCCCGATGGCCACAGTCCGGCCCCCCTAAGGTCTGAAGGACAGTAAACCGGCCCTTGGTTTAGTATGTTTTGAGACCCCTGGTGTAGAGCAATCAATATCAGCATTAGACCAGGTGCACTCAGTAATGTAACAGACCTGGTCAGACACCTCTCCCCTAACCTTCTCTGCAATATGTGAGCCCACTTGTGATGATGGGTGGGACTGTTACTCAGCTCTGCCAGCACAAAGCACTGCAGTTGAAAGGAAAATATGTTTCCAAGCAAAAATAATCAATAAAAAACATGAAGGACATAGGACTATAAAGAGATAAAACGGTGTGGCATTTCAGTTGGACTTTAAAGTGAATCTAAACTCAATTACAAAAATGTCATATTATTATTATTATTATACAGGATTTATATAGCGCCAACAGTTTACGTAGCGCTTTACAACTTGAGGGTAGACAGTACAAATACAATACACTTTGATACAGTAGGAATCAGAGGGCCTGCTCCTTAGAGCTTACAATCTAAGATAGAAGCCTACCAGCCCTTGTGTGTGGTGGCTTCGTTTGTTTTTTATTTCAGGGTTTTTTGCTTTATTTTTACTTGTGTGATCCTGCCAGTAACACAGTTCCTGTCCCAGGGTGATACTATCCATTTGCAGAGAAGCATGGTCACCCTACGACTGGAAGTGTGTTAGGATTTCAGAACATCTCCTCTCCTCATCTCCAGAACATAGAGTGGAGGTGTTCTTCAGACCAGAGAGGCAAGCTCTGGCAGGGCTGATATTGCTGCTTGGAATTTCAGTGTAGCACTGGCAGAAGGAGCATGAATTTCATAACTCACTGGATTTTTGGCAGATCACAAGGTACTTTTCTGTACTTGCAGAGTTTTTAAAGAGACAAAATATGACGAAAGGTGTGTATATTTGGAGATATTTTTAAAATTGCACAGTCCACAGTCCCTTAGTACACTTGTGATTTTATTAACAGTGACTACTCAAGCCTTAAAGAAAGGAGGGGGGCTTTTTCACCTAAAACACATTGGCTGTATCTGATGCTCTTAACATTTTTACCAAGCTTTCCTTTGTACACATCCAAGAATTTCTCATCTAGCGAGAGCTCCATTTGTCATTATCAGAAAGTTAGTAGCCTATGAATAGAATAGAGTCCAGTAGAGTCAATGCAAAGTGCTCACAGTCTTTTTGCCTTTAGTAAATCAACCCCAATATTTCACTCCTGGATTTGGTTCTTTAAAGGAAAAAAATCACTTTACATTAGATCAATCTGAACCAATTTTCAGTTTTGTTGGCCCAGTGATAACACACACACATTAGGAATCCATGCACAGTTGGAATCTAAGGACATGCAGTTGCATATGAAATTTTATCTGTATGAACTCTATGCATAGGTGTGCGCAGCCTATTGGATTAGGGTGTGCACCCCAAACCTCAAACACATGCTACGATCACTCACTGTGCTCACTCAGAAAGGGAAGGGGGCAGTAAATCACATATTTACCGGCCCCTTCCCCACTTATCCTAAAACATCCCCCTGTGTGTGCCCGCAGCAGCAACTTGTGGGAGAGGAGAGGAGGGAAGCCAGCAGCACTGTAGGGGGAAGGAGGGGCAGGGCAGTAGAGAGAATCTGTGCTGTACAGGGTAATTAGGGTGTGCCTGGACACACCTGGCACACCCTGTGCACATGCCTATGACTCTATGTAGTCTTCAGTCTAGTTTAAATGTGCAGATCACATTACAAGACCAGGGAGAGTTGTCTAATGCCCCGTACACACGATCGGACTTTTTGTTGGAAGGTTGTCGGCTCCAACTTGTCTTGTCACACAAATGTTGGCCAACAATTATGAACGTGGGAACGCAGTGACATACAAGACGTACGACGAGCTGAGAAAAAGGAAGTTCAATAGCCAGTGCGGCTCCTTCTGCTTGATTCCAAACATGCGTGAACTTTTGTGCGACGGACTTGTGTACACACGATTGGACTTTCCAACAACAAAGTTTTGTTGGCGGAAAATTTGAGAACCTGCTATCAAACATTTGTTGGCAAAAAGTCAGACGGCAAATGTTCGATGGAGCATACACCCGGTCGGACTTTCCGACAACAATCTCACATCCAACATTTCCCGTCGAAAAATCAGACCGTGTGTACGCGGCATAAGAAATATTTCCCATGTCTGTAGTTGCAAATATACCACCTAGAACAACGCAGCATAGCTCAGCTGAGTCCAGAGTTTCACAACCCTATGGAACCCCTAAAATATTTTTCAGGTCTTGGGGGACCCTTACTAAAATTAATTAATCGGAGGTCAAAATGTCCCTAACATTGGTGGTAAAAAGAATGCAACCCTTACAGACAGCTGAAAAGATAATTGGGGTCATGCTGCTGGCTTTGCCAGGTTGTATTGGCTCAGGACTATACAGGCACCATCGGACTGGAGGTTAATCAGTCTTAGCTCAAGGAACCCCCTAGCTTTCTCTGGAGGAACCCTAGGATTCAGCAGAACCCTGGTTGAGAATGGCTGGCTTAGACAAAACAAGTCCACATAATAAAAGAAGAAAAGGAAACTGTTTATCACAATGGATAAACACGTTGCTTTATTTTAAACAGGATGAGGATCATGATGGCAGGTTCACTTCAAGATACAATAGAACCAAAGCATCTTTGCAGCGATAAACTTTAAAGTAACTTTCTAGTCACCGAAAGTGACACAAACTGCAACATTGTACAAAGTCTCGCAAAGCTTTGAACGCCGAGCTTAGCTTGGGAATCCACATCTAGAACGATTCAATATTCTAACACAAAGTACTTTTTGCTGAAGAATAAATTGAATTGTCAATCAATAGAGGGTATTAGCAAAAGTTCAGGCGATGCTTTTCCTACGCTAGACTGACAAGTCAGGCTGTATTTTCTTCATTTTTTTTTTCCTCTTTTAAACTACATTTTAAGTGTTTTCAGCATATCTGTTGGCTTTTAATTTTGGGATCAATTGTTTGTTTTACTTTCTGAGAGTTACATATCAATGAAGAGAAGTCTTTGTTTGAATTGCCTGTCTTTATTATGCTTGCTTTGCAGGATACATTTGATTTTATCGGTTTAACTTATAGAAGTTGTCTCTGCTATAGCCTACAAATGACTCAACTCAGTTCCTTGCATTTTAAAGTAAAAGTCTACATTTCGCTTAGTATATTTTAAAAAAGTATGCTTTCTCATATCCTAATACTTTTATTTTTTTAATGGGCTACTATCTGTACTAAAGTCTACCTATTTTTTTTTTTTTTTTAGAACTAGGCCACTAATTGTAAAAATGAAAATGTAGCTCACACTGTAATACTCCTCTGTTCTCTAGCGCTGTCCCCCGCATACCCACCTGCTCTGCAAACCAGCACTACTAATCTTCCAGGTTAAGTGATGCCCAGCATCATTTATCCCATTTCCAGGAGTGCAGGATGTCATGGGCCCACCCTACAGGGAAAGAAGATGCATCACTACAGTGCACTGCACTTACATCACAGTGTTGCAAAGAATAGTGCTCATCACATCAGTTATTGATGTATCAGTTTCCACCCGGAAAAGAGAACACTGTGTGTCACATGACTGGCCTGAAGGCTTCTGATAAAAGTTATTTGTATGTTAAAGTTAAAAATCAGTCAGGGATTGAAGTGGCATAAAAGGGAATGGGGAGGACTAAGGGGCAGGTGAAGTTGGGTTTTAAGTTGTTTGATTCCGATATAATGTTGGAGGCACTTAGCAAATGGTGGATGCCTACCAAAATATATATGGCTTTGTAAGGTTATTTCAAACAGGTTTCGGGGCCCATGTAACCCAACAAGCAATGCACGCTGTCAACAAAGGAAGCACAATATACTGATAGCTTTCAAGCCCACCAGTGGCAGCTGGTGCTCCATTTTTTGTGGGGTCAGCAAAACCGAGCCCCCGATCGGTCGGTCGCACCCCCCCGTCCCTTGATGATCGTTAGCCCACCAGCCTTACCCCATCTAGGTCATGGTTAACGCTTCCTCCTCGTCAGCTTCACCCTGTGTCTCCTCCTCAGTTTCACAACGGCTTCTCCTGCATCTCCTCCTCCTCGAAGGCCAATACGATCGATTCTCCTCCTGGCCAGTACGGTCTCAGAACCTGCTTCCCGATTGTCCGGGAGGAGAATCAGGAAGGCAATAGCGAATATTAATTCGCTATTGTCATACAACTGGGTGGGCTCAGGGTGCAGTGCTCTGCGCCCAGAGCCCACCCTTTTTTTAATCACATGCCTCTAAAAAAAAAAAAAATACCCCATTGGAATCCATGCATCCGGCACCCGGCATGTAGATTAGGGGCCCGGGAGCATGGATGCAGGGGCGGCGCCCCTGCGCCCCTTATGGATGGGCTGCCACTGAAGCCCACCATGTATAGACTTTCTTGGAAATACATTTGGGAAACCTATAAAAAAATGTAATCAATATGCAAATAGAATAGCATTTAACTGGTATCTAGTATATTACTTAATGCATATCATATGATAGAAATTGGACCTCTATGTGTCTTATCAGGGTTAAGAACTTTCCAAAGTTTGTCAATGTCATAAGATGAATGATTTTCCATCAGATTATAAATTGGGTACTGGATCTATCTGAAACTGGAATTATTTATGTGACCCCTGGCTATTCAGGGTTCCACAAGACAGTATTATAACGGTAGAGCTGGGATAATGAATACCAGTCTCTCATTATATATGGAAACAAGACTTCTTATGACTTTACTAGGGACTTTATCATGTATATAATGTTTATGACAGCTAAGATGGTTGTACACCACCAGGCCAAGGGATAGCATACATCACAGCTTCCTTAACAAAGGACAAAGAAAATGGAAGATGCTTGTTCTGTTAGCTTGCATTGCACAATATTTGGAAAAGATGATGTGCACAAGCGGCACAGCGCTTATTAGATTACCGTATTTATCGGCATATAACACGCACAGGCGTATAACACGCACAATCATTTTAAGAGGGAAGTTTCAGGAAAAAAACTTAAATTTTAAATAAGGAACTTTGAAGCAAAATAAGGGTCAGTGCCCATCTGCAGCCTCACCATTGCCATCAATGCAGCCTGATCAATGCCCACCTGCAGCCTCACAAGTGCCATCAATAGAGCCTTATTAGTCCACATCAATGCAGCAGCCTTGCCATTGCCATCAATGCAGCAGCCTAGCCATTGCCATCAATGCAGCAGCCTTGGCATTGTCAAGTCTATTGACTTCCTATATTACAGAGGCCGCCAAGTAAACAGGAGATTCTCACTGTATGTAATCTGACGACACTCGTCCCGCCCCCCCCCCCCCCCCCCCCTGCCTCCGAGGCAGCCGAAATTGTAATATTGGCGTATAACACGCACACGCTATTTGCACCCGATTTTCATTGTGAAAAAGTGAGTGTTATACGCCAATAAATACAGTAATTTAATGCCAGCTTAGCAGAGTCCACTAAGTCCACTCTATTAGGAGATGTTTATAGGTTTACGTGAGGAACAAGGAATACTTACTTTTATATTGGGGATGGCTAGAAGTCAAATAGCTCATAATAACATGAGCAAAAACTTTTTTTTTTTCTAATTCCAAGTAGCATGCAGAATAGTTAGAATCTCTGACAGGTTTTTATTCTGTCTGTGTAACCCTGGGTGAGATTTACCCTCAGTTCCTGTCTACAGTACCAGGACAAGAAATGATGGAAATGGAAAAGGCTTTTAGACACATGGTTTTGGTGCTATTTTATCTCTATAAATTTGACCTTTAAGTCCCCAAAACATCTTGGCTTTTATAAAATAACAACTCTTCAAGTGGATCTATACTCACCTTAGCTCCAGCAATTCCACTACGGCAAGCTCCCTTACTGGTACTAACATCTTGGTCAGGATGATTAAACTCACTCACGTTGCGTGGAAATTGAAGCAGTATTAAAGCCAACATGTAATATATTGCAGCTTACCAAACACTAGATGTGGTGGATGCATTATTTGTCTTTTTCTAGGCTTTTTTCCCTCTGTTTTCTCTGGCCAGTAACACATCTCCTGTATTAGAGCGCCTCTACTCTAGGTGAGGAGCAACAAAGACATTTTTGGACAGCAACATTGTTAATTGGGGAGTGGGGGGTTAAATGTTAAGTGTTATGCCCCGTACACACGGACATTGATCGGTAATTCCGACAACAAAATCCTAGGATTTTTTTCGACGGATGTTGGCTCAAACTTGTCTTGCAAACACACAGTCACACATATTTGTCGGAAAATCCGATCATTCTGAACGCGGTGACGTAAAACACGTACGTCGGGACTATAAACAGGGCAGTAGCCAATAGCTTTCCTCTCTTTATTTATTCTGAGCATGCGTGGCACTTTGTGCGTCGGATTTGTGTACACACGATCGGAAATTCCGACAATGGATTTTGTTGTCGGAAAATTTTATAGCAAGCTCTCAAACTTTGTGTGTCGGAAAATGTGTGATGGAGCCCACACACGGTCGTAATTTCCGACAACAAGGTCCTATCACACATTTTCCATCGGAAAATCCGACCGTGTGTACAGGGCATTAGAGTTAGGTATTAGCAGATATACAGTTAACACATATACACATATACAGATAACACAAAAACGTTTCTTTCACTCATGGTTAATGTTTGGCTGAAGCTATTTATTATCAATCAACTGTGTTTACTCTTTTTAAATCGTAATCACAACAGAAACTACCCAATTGACCCCGATCAAAAGTTTACATACCCCAGTTCTTAATACCGTGTATTGCCCCCTTTAAAATCAATGACAGCTTGTGAAGTCTCTTGTGGTATTTGTGGATGAGGCTCTTTATCTTCTCAGATGGTAAAGCTGCCCATTCCTCTTGGCAAAAAGCCTCCAGTTCCTGTAAATTCTTGGGCTGTCTTGCATGAGCTGCAGGTCTGAGATCTCCCCGGAGTGGCTCAATTATAAAGAGGTCAGGAGACTGAGATGGTCTCTCCAGAACCTTCACTTTATTCTGCTGTAGCTAATGATAGGTCGGCTTGGCCTTGTGTTTTGGATCATTGTCATTTTGGAATGTCCAAGTACGTCCCATGCGAAGCTTCCTGGCTGATGAATGCAAATGTTTCTTCAGTATTTTTTCATAACATACTGCATTCATCTTGCCATCAATTTTGAAGACGTTTCCTGTGCTTTTGTAGCTTACAGATCCCCAAAACATCAGCGATCCACCTCCATCTTTCACAGTAGGAATGGTGTATCTTTCATCAAAGGCCCTGTTGACTCCTCTCCAAATGTAGTGTTTATGTTTGTGGCCAAAAAGCTCAATTTTGGTCTCATCACTTCAAATGACTTTGTGCCAGAAGGTTTGAGGCTTGTCTCTGTGCTGTTTGGCTTATTGTAAGCGGGATACTTTGTGGCATTTGCGTAGTAATGGCTTTCTTCTGGCGACTCGACCATGCAGCCCATCTTTCTTCAAGAGCCTCCTTATTGTGCATCTTGAAACAGCCACACCACATGTTTTCAGAGAGTCCTGTATTTCACTTGAAGTTATTTGTGGGTTTTCCTTTGCATCCCAAACAATTTTCCTAGCAGTTGTGGCTGAAATTTTATTTGGTCTACCTGACCGTGGTTTGTTTTCAACAGAACCCATCATTTTCCACTTCTTGATTAGAGTTTGAACACTGCTGATTGGCATTCTCAATTCCTTGGATATCTGTTTATATCCCTTTCCTGTTTTATACAGTTCAACTACTTTTTCCCGCAGATCCTTTGACAATGCTTTTGCTTTCCCCATGACTCAGAATCTAGAAATATCAGTGCAGCACTGGATGAAAGGTGCAAGGGTCTGTCAGGAGTCCAGAAACTCATTGACCTTTTATACACACACACTAATTACAAGCAAACAGATCACAGGTGAGGATGTTTACCTTTTAATACCCATTCAAACCCCTTTGTGTCAACTTGTGTGCATGTTATCAGACCAAAATCAAATGTAAACTTTTGATCAGGGTCATTTGGGTAGTTTCTGTTGTGATTATGATTTAAAAAGAGTAAACAAAGTTGATTGATAATAAATGGCTTCAGCCAAACACTAACCATGAGTGAAAGAAAAGTTTTGTGTTATCATTCATATTGTCTGAAAAATGGCCAAGAAATCATAAATTCTGCCAGGGTATGTAAACTTATGAGCACAATTGTAAATACAAACTCCAGCTCACACTTTATAAGCAGTTACAGCAAACTGTTTTTTTTTCTTTTGGGATAAAGGTTTTACATAAATAAATAATAAGCTGATGATTGTAAGCACCCTTGTCAGTAGTAAATGTTTTTTCTCAACCCTGTTACTGCTGCATCTGCAGAACAGCTTGTTCTATTGAAAAACAACAGATTTTTTTTGGAAGGTAAAAATAAATGAAAAACAGCCTAAAAAAGAAAACTGATAATAGATTCAGCGAAAAGGGATATAAAACTAAGGATGATCAAAACAAAAAAACTGATATGGAAAACAGATAGAGAAAGTTTATGTAGTGTTGCCCTCTTGAGGGTCACAAGATAAATCTGTAGGAAGGAGAGACAAGCATTGTGATACCCCCTCACCAGACATAAGCATGTTTGACCCTCAGGCTGAAAAGCTAAGGGTCCATTTTCTCTGGTGAGTAGGGGCACCAGAGGGGTGTGTGCCACATTTCACGGCATGTTTTTTTGGAGCACTTTATCACTTTATTTATGAATTATCCAGCATGGAGCACTTTATAGGAAGAAGGTGGATTATGAAATGAACTGTTTCTGAGTTTGGAACACTTTTTGACTTTGAACACTTCTTAAAGGACTAATTTGCAGTTCACTGTATTATATATTTTTATTTCTATTTTTACTGTAGCCTCCTTGGCGGTTTTCCCGAGTGTGGCTCGGGGTTAAAATTCAGGACCATTAGCGGTAACCCCGAGCCACACTCGGGATTACATCGCAGGATCCTGGTGCCTCCTTACTTACCTTGTCCCCAGGATCCTGCGATGTCCCCCGCAATGTCTGAGGGCTCCGTCCTCCTCCGAAGCCTCTCTGTGCCAGGCTCCGTTCCCTGCGAGCGTCGCGACGCACGGGGGCGGAGCCTGGCGGCAAATTCGAAAAAAAAGTCAAAATCATAACACATACAGTATTGTAATCTTACAGATTACAGTACTGTATGAAATGATTTCACATCCCTTTTGTCCCCAGTGCTTTGGCCCATGCCCTGCATGCTGTTTTACATGATATACACTGTTCTTTCTGCCTGGAAACTGGAGATTGTCCATAGCAACCAAAAAGTGTCCCTTTACGTCAAAAGTGGCTTTAGACCAGCTAGAAAACAGCGATAGTAAATTAGAACACTTGCAGAATTGAGCGATAGTAAATTGTGGGGAAATTTATTGTATTACTATTTATTTTTATTTTTTTTTAATTATTTATTTTTATTTATTATATTATAATTTATGTTTTTGTGTTTCAAACTTTATCATACCCGGGATATCTACTAGACTCTGGTTTGGACAGATTTAAGTGTGTTATTGTTAAGATTTACAGACCTACAATATAAAACGCCAAATTTCCATGCAAAATAATTGTACCGCTTTCAGCACCTAAAATCCGAAATAATCATACCGCCAGGGAGGTTAATACATTTTTTTCATGTGATATGGGATACACTGTATGCACTATGGTAATAGTTGGTATTTAACGACTTCAGCCCCGGAAGGATTTGCCTAATGACCAGGCCATTTTTTGCAATACGGCACTGCGTCACTTTAACTGACAGTTGCATGGTCATGCGACGCTGTACCCAAATAAGACTGACGTCCTTTATTTTCCGGAAAATAATGATGAATCCGTGCAATGGGGGTAGGTAAAAAAGTGGTTCAAAACTGCTGCCTCCACAAATGCAATCACCACCGAAGTGGAAAAAGCTGAACTGAGAAGAAATTAGGTGTGGGTGCGGCGCTGTTCTGGTTTTATGGCAAAGTGTTATGACGCTGTGATAACATGTTAAGGTCACCTCTGATAGGTGAGTGAAAGTGTAAAAATGCTGGTTGATAAAAATTCTTGAAAAACTTTATCCCAAAAAAGATGTGACAACCAAAAGTGATTTTACATTAAAATAGAAAATGATGTTTATGTAATTTGCTTCAGACAGTGGCTGATCCTATGCAACTCACTGTCTACCATGTGATGCTGTTATATCAAAATATGCCCATGTATATTAACCGGTAGATGTAGGTATCCAATTTTAGGCACAGTTGGTTTATATGATCTTTTGATTGTGTATTTATACTTGGTACATTATTTGATTATTGTTATGCCCCGTACACACGGTCGGATTTTCCGACGGAAAATATGTGATAGGACCTTGTTGTCGGAAATTCTGACCATGTGTGGGCTCCATCACACATTTTCCATCGGATTTTCCGACACACAAAGTTTGAGAGCAGGATATAAAATTTTCCGACAACAAAATCCGTTGTCGGAAATTCCGATCGTGTGTACACAAATCCGACGGACAAAGTGCCACGCATGCTTAGAATAAATAAAGAGATGAAAGCTATTGGCCACTGCCCCGTTTATAGTCCCGACGTACGTGTTTTACGTCACCGCGTTCAGAATAATCAGATTTTCCGACAACTTTGTGTGACCGTGTGTAGGCAAGACAAGTTTGAGCCAACATCCGTCGGAAAAAATCCTAGGATTTTGTTGTCGGAATGTCCGAACAAAGTCCGACCGTGTGTACGGGGCATTACTGTCACATATGATCACCCATCATCCTTGGCTTTAAGTAAGGTGTGGGTGGTACACGAATGTGGATATAGAGCACCATCACCCTTTATACACTAGGGTAGCGCCACTTACCCCATTTCTTCCTTTATCACTATCTGTAAGCTCCCTACGGGAGCCTAATAGTGGGGGGCTTCAACCCGTTCTTATCCTAAGCGCGGAGTCTACTATTTTCTTATTGAGATTGTATGCCCAGCTGAATGAGTCTCATAAAAGAACACCCTCCTACTTCTGTCTATTAAAGCAACTCTGTATGATGTTTCAATTAGAAAGAAGCTGTCTACAAGTGAGCAGCCACTGCTGGGCTTTTTTACTAGAAAGCTCAAGATACACTGAAAATAAAAAAGCAAACAACCAACTGATATTTTACAAATGTTTATTTGTAAAATAAATGAGAAATGGAAACCTCACACAAATAAAATAATACAAAAAAAAAACTATAAAAGCATAAAAAAAACTTGAAATCATTAAAAAAAAGTGGAATAACATTGACCAAAAAAACAAAACAATATAATTTTCCTTTAAAGGATATCACTGTCTAAACTCATTCACTGAAATATTTTTAAATTGTGATACATGAGGTTTCTAATCCCTAAAAGCTATGGTACTGTAAAAAAATCAAAACCATTCTGTTATTACGTATGAGGACTTTGTGATGGTAATCTTGTTGTAATGTATCTTCCCTGTGCCTAAAATAATTCAATTTTCCATGCGTATTTTCCAGCAAAATGGAAAAATTGCCAAGGTGCTCTGCTTCAGAACCTGTGCTTCTTTTCCAAATATATGAATTAATTCGACTATGCTAAGATATGCAATAAAAATAGCAAACAAGCATTCTTAATTAGACCAGAGAAAACATATTTTATGCAAGTAGGACACACAGTGCTTTTGTGGTGCCGGTATATTTTATCCAATTAATCAGCGGTAAATTCTCCTATGAACTATTTCATGCATAGTAACTGGTAGGTCAGCACAAATGCAGAAAACTTTGAAATGGCGAGACACTTTGCATCATTAGTATACAAAGAGCAGTGAGATTTTGGCCTCTATCACATGGCATATATGAAAATGGTTGTTTGTATATGGCGGGTAGAACAGATGGCAGCTCGTTATATGCTTTCAATGACTGTAATTGTTATTTTTGTAATCACCTGATTACATGGCAAAAATTCAGAGGCTTGTTTTCTTAAGCAAGCCACTAAGTCATATGGTGTCCGTGTCTGCCTGTTAAAGCATAGGTAAACACAATCAAAAAAATCGCATACAGTAAACCTTGGTTTGAGAGTAACTTGGTTTGAGAGCGTTTTGCAAATCAAGCAAAATTTTTAAATACATTTTGACTTGATATACAAGCAATGCCTTGATATACAAGTAGCGTCATCTCACAACTAAGTATAAAAGAGAAGAGAGGCGCCTCTAAATGTAGCAATATGGTTACATTTAATGAAGACACAACATTTTGCAACATTTTAGAGAAGGCGGGAGAGGTGCTTTCTGGTCGTTTCCGGGTTTATCAGAGCCGTCGGTAAACCTGGAAGCTATCCGATCTGTTGGATGGATAGGCAGGAAGTCGAGTAAGGGCAAGATGGCCCCCAATCGACTCTATGCCCTTGGAGGATCGGAACAACCTCCAACGTCACTTCCGGTTCTCGGGCTTAAAGAGATGATTTTTTTTTTTTTTAAAGTCAAAGTGTAAAAAAATATATACACATATAATAATATATAATATATAATATTTTGCTTTTAAGGGTTAATGAGAAATCTGGCGTCTTTTTGACCCCAGATATCTCAACAAAGAGGACCTGTCATGCTTGTTTCTTTTACAAGGGATGTTTACATTCCTTGTAATAGGGAAAAAAGTAATGTAAAAAATTTTAAAAATTAAAAGCCAACAAAACTTTTTGAAAGTAAAATTAAAAAATAAAGGGACAGTGTAAAAAAATAAAATAAAAAGTTAAATAAATCGGAAAATAAAGCCCTCAGTGCTCGCATGCAAAAGCGAACGCATACATAAGTCACGCCCATATATGTACCTCACATGTGCTCAAACCACACATGTAAGATATCGCTGTGATCGTTAGAGCAAGAGCAATAATTATAGTGCAAGACATCCTCTGTAACTCTAAACAGGTAACCTGTAAACGTTTTTAAAACTTCGCCTGTAGAGGTTTTTTTTTGTAAATTCTTTATTTAACAAGGGAGAACATGCGAAAGTACAGAAAACACAACAGAGTACATCACAGTGAAAATTCAAGCTGTATATCCCTATACATATATTTACATAATTATGAGAGCACTTTACATGTAGTCTCCTAGTGGGATAGAGGCAGGATGTGTGTCTAAGGAATAGGAGCCCCCGCATGACCCCTTTAATTTTACCGGCTGTGCCATATTTTAAGGGAGTAGGTGAGGGATTGGAGTCGGTTCTCACCGACCTATTATTGTCAATATCCGATGTACTAACGTCAGATAGAAACAGAGACAGAGACAAAAGGTGCTGAAAAGATAGAGATGAGGAAAATAAAGTATGGGCAGAAGAAAAAAAAAAAAGGAGTGGAGGGGGAAAAAGGGGTCAATACCCCTGTCCTGTCACAGCCAGTCCAACTGGGTCGGTTTACTAGCTGTTCGTATTCCTCGGAGTAAATAAGTGCCTTAGTGGTGACCGGTCCAGGCAGAGCAATTCAGAGGGAGTTAGTTGCCTCCCGAATGCGTCCGGTGAGGGTAATGAGCTGATATAATGGGACAGCTGAATCTTCTGCCAGAAGGAGAGACCCCGCAATTCTGGATCGTCCATGATTTGTTGTCTGTTTTTCCATTGTCCGTCAATGAGAAAACGTCTATCCTGAGATCTCTCAGTTACTTTCAGATCTTGAAATCTGGGATCCTTAAGTCCCGGAGTAAAAGCCGGGTTTCCCACTACTGGGGTGAGTGGAGAAGGGAGTGGACAGTTCTCGGAAAACCTTCTGAGCAGTCTGGATTGTCACCCACACCGTGGGGTGGGATAATACCTGTTTCGGCAAAGGTTGCTGGCACCAGGGCAGTTGGTCCAAACGGACTCCTGCCATGGAGTTTTCTATTTGTACCCATTGTTTCAAGATTTCGTGTCTGCACCAATCTAAAATACGGTTTAGATGACAAACTGTGTGGTAGAGAATGGCGTCTGGGAGGGCTATGCCACCTTTCAATTTTGGAAGTCGGAGTATTGTCTGTGCCAATCGTGGGGGCTTACCAGCCCATACGAAGTGGGTTATCACTCTATTTACCGCTTTCAAGAAAGCGATAGGGATTTGTATTGGAAGTGCTTGAAAATGATATAGGAGTCTGGGCATAATATTCATTTTCACTTTCATGCCGCAGCGTCCGAACCAGGTAAAGAGGCCGTGCTGCCATTCCTTCAGATCTCTTTTTATCGCTGTCAGGAGAGGGGGGAAATTGAGAGGAAAAATATCTTCTGTCTTGCTGGGCAACAGGATTCCCAAGTATTTAATATGCGAGGTGGCCCATTTAAAAGGGAAATCCGTACAGAGTAGTGCAGTTAAGGAGGATGGTTAACATTGAGCCCCCCTCCGATTTCTGATAGTTAATGCGATATTGTGATAATCTCTCATAAGTCTTTAGTTCCCTGAGCAGATTTGGGATGGACACTAGGGGTTTTGTCAAAAAGAAGAGGAAATAAACGGCAAAAGTCGCTACTTTTGGGGACAGGGTGGCGTCTAGGCCAAGGCCTTCGATATCTGAGTTATTTCTACGCAAAAATGGTTTGAGGGTGAGAATACAAATTAGTGGTGACAGAGGACACCCCCGCCTCGTCCCATTTGCTATTTTAAATGTCGAAGAGAGATAGTCGTTGACTTTGACCTGGGCCGATGGGCAGGAGTAGATAGCATAAACCCAATTCATCATTCGTTCTTTCAAGCCTATGCATCTGAGGGTTTCAAATAGGAAAGGCCAGCCCACTCTATCAAATGCCTTCTCGGCATCGCCTTTGTCGTATTGTCACGCGCCTCTCTTGTTGGGACAAATCCTACTTGGTCGTAATGAATCAGTAGCGGGATTAAGTCTATGGAGGTTTTTAGGTACCGTAGTTTGTCGCCATTCCACAGGCGTGAAATTTTAAATGAATTTTAAAGCATTAAATGTTAGGTATCTTAGGTATCTATTTACTCAGCGTAACATCATCTTTCACATTATAGGAATTGGGCTAACTTTACTGTTTTTTTAAAAAAAAATTATTAAAGTGTATTTTTATTTGTAAAATTTCGTTTGAAAGACCACTGCACAAATACAGTGTGCCATAAAATATTGCAATGATCGCCATTTTTTTCTATAGGGTCTCTGCTAAAAAAATATATATAATTAGGGGTTCTGAGTAATTTTATAGCTAAAATTAAATAAAAAATTATAAACAAAAAGATCCAGAAAAGGCCTAGTCAAGAAGGCTGCATTCACACCTGGGCTTTTTCAAACGCAGGCAGAAACACCGCGATTCTGCCAGCGATTTCAAAACGCTCTGGTAAAGTGACAAATGGCACAACGAGAATTTCAAATGCGATTTATTTTAATGGTACCTAAAAACCTAGTGCAGTACTGCCTCGATTGTTTGAATGCAGCCTTCTTGACTTGACTCTTGATTGTGTGAATGCAGCCTTAAGCATTCCAATTCTCACATGTTAGCTTACAGTAGACATGTGGCCAGGCTGCTGCACAGTTATCTATTAGCATCTGCACCACAAGCATTAAATAACAGGATGTCCGGCTAAGCCTGCTCCCCGTTCTTCCGGTCTGTGGAGCTGCTCTTTAATCTTACATCGTCTCCCTAACAGCCTGAGTAATGTAAGCAGAGGCTGTGTTTAGAGTATGAGATTAGGTGGAGAAGGCTGCATCACCCCAGCTGAATTGAGGAATGAGCTGGGCTAAAAAGGCAGCCATGTACATTTTTTCGACTGTTTCACACCAAATTGCTCCTTAATGACTGCAGACTGCCTCCCATGCCGCTCAAATGTGAAAGCTTGAGTGCTTTCACACCCGGGCGGTGCGCTTGCAGGACGTTAGAAAAAGTTCTGCAAGCAGCATCTTTGGGGTATTTTGGGAGCGCTGTACAGCGCTCCCAAAACTGCCCTTCCCATTGCAATGAATGGGCAGCGCTTCCGAAGCAGCGCAACATGGGCGGTTTTAACACCTTCTTTGGCCGCTAGCGGGGGTTAAAAGTGCCCGCTAGCACCAGAAAAGCGCAGCTTTAACAGCGGTAAAGCGCCGCTAAAATGAGCAGTGCTTTACTGCTAATGTTCGGGCAGCCCCAGTGTGAAAGGGGTCCAAGTCAGGTGTAGTCAACTGACTGTCCATAGCCTAGCCAGAGGTATGCTTTCAAGCAAACTGCCCATTCAGGGCAAAGTTACAGGTATTCTTAAAGCGGACCTTCACCCTCCTTGTGAAGTTACCCCCTCTCGAACCCTCCTCCCCAACTCTACACAAAAAGGGAAGTGGTTTTTTTTTTCTATTTCTTTGTTCCCTTATTTTATTCATAAAAGCATGGCCCCCGCCTCTCCGTGCACATCATTCGCCTAGACTAATGACATGCAAAGCGCTCGCTGGGCCACCAGGTATATGCACATTCCATATCCCAGAAGGCCTTGAGTCTTCCATTCAGCTATTAGGAGTGGGAAGGGGCATCATTGCGAGGCCCCACCGGTTGAACCCAGAAGAGCCGACAGGCCTCTCGATGACGTCACGAGTAAGATGGTAGCACGGGACCGAGCTGTGTCTGATCACAGAAGGTTGTCAGCGGGACAACTTTGGATCCGATGGCTGGGTGAGCATCCATATTGTGCCTACAACACCAGCAGGTAAGCAGGGGTATAGAAAAAAAAGGAAAGGGGGGGTTAGCTGAAGTTTTTCTTTAAGAGCAGAGAGAGTAAGGAGTATCTGTTGACCTTCCATTAGCTAGCCCTCCCTAACACGCCCACCCAGTGAGGTACTGGAAATTCCTGCAATATTGCTGTATGAGCTATCACCAAATGATGGGTCAGCGCTTACAAAGGGCTAAGAAGGCCCCCCTTCCCTGGTCCTTACATGGTAGCACGGGCGTTGCTAGGGGGTGGCTATTGGGGCTATAGCCCCGAATCTGGGGCCTATAGCCCCGAGTCTCTTGCTGCGGGGTCCCTGCTTAACCAGCACTTCAATCACCCTGACACCATATAAACCATGGTGCCATGATGATTGAAGCATCAACACCAGCCATTGCCCACGAAATATGGCTTACCACCAGCGAGCCCCCCCCCGCGGGCCTTCAAAAAGGTTGGTGATCACTGCTATGGGCTCTAGCCCCAGATCTTTTGCAGACCTAGCAACACCCCTGCATGGTAGTGTCAGGACCGGCAATTGCTCAGGTGCAGACTTCTACACAAGGTAGCAGGTTAGTTGTGCCTCCATACCTGGAACTACTAAGTTCTCCTACACTTTTGGTAAGCTAACTGGAAGGTAGAGAAGAGATTGAAAGGTAAATATGAAAGTAGAGCTATCCTTTGGTTTAAAATATCAGCAATATGCTCCCAAATGTACTTTTTAAAAGTAAATGAAGAATACAAAAAAATATTTTTTTTTATTTTGTATTATATTATGTTGTACAAGCTTGACCTAAACTACTGATTTTATTATTAATAACTAGCATTATTATGCGGCTTACAATCATTTTCTTTCTTTCAAAACTATGCAGCTGCTAAAAAGAATCCTTTCTACTGCCTCTGTTGTTTGTTCCTTTATTGTGTTTGCTTTGATTTTTATTTCCCTGAATACTTCATCTTGCTTCCATCATTATCCTATTCATTACCTCTAATGCTTTAGTTATGTTTTTTTAGCATTCTAAGTATGTTGTTATTTGTATCCTGCTGGAACGAGAATACCGAGGGAAGCTGCTTAGGTTTCAGATCACGCCTAGGGAATGGTGGTCTTCAATAATAAAATATTTTGTTGAATGTATAATTTATAGGAGAATGACAGCCCTGGAATTGATATATTTTTTGCCGCAGCACAGAAGCGTCCGTAAATAAATCCTGTCAGGGCACAAAGAAGAGAGCCGATCGTTCAGCTCGCAATGACACCTGCTACATTGTTTCGCTTTTTCAATCAATATGTCAGCGATGCGCTTCATCATATTTAAAAGCAGCGTCTAAATGTCTTTCGCTCTTTAAAATGTCAGGATACCCAAGATCACCTTTTTATTTGTTTCCCATGAGTCTTGCATTCTGTTTTGTCCATCAAGTACGTGCACTAGACCAAAAGGTTAATGACTGATAATTTGACTTCATTAGGTAATGATAGAGCAACCTGAGTTACTAATTACACTCATGTATTGAAGAGCAATGTCATAACATTGAGATGGAATAAGCTGAAATATATGCATAACTCTCCAGCTTTAATTTGTGTACTGCTGAGATTTCCATTTACAGAAGAGGTGTAAAGAGAAACAGTCATTTACAACCATACTGTACATAAAATGGTCAACCCACCTAAAAGGGATATTTTATTTTTAGATTAAACTTGGTGGATAGAACATCCTTGCTTCTTATATCTCTTCGCAATTCCAGCAAGTGGACCCCCTGGCCATTGTTCCTAGCCTTGTAAATGCCAATCTTGGAGTTTTGAGTGTTGCCATTCATTTTGGGATGTTCTTCATCTTCCATTACACTGGTCAACAACTTTTGGGAAATTATTGAGATAAAATGTGCTAATTGTTACATATTTTGATTAGATTAATTAGAAAATAGGTGATAAAGTTGCTGGTTGGCTAAAGTTTTCAAAATATTTCACAATAAAGATTTATACACAAGCAAATATATTTGCCTACGAGGCAGGTGTCTAATGATCATGATGCCTCGTAACTTCTTGACAAAGTATGGTAGAACAATGAAAATGGTACCACGTGGACGTGTATAAATTTATCTTCACTTTGGGACTAAAGATTACTACCTAACTGTAATTTATGGTTCTTTTATTGCAAGGTACTGTACAGTTGTCTTGCTCAGATCTACGCATCATCAGGCCCGTCGCGACAGGACAGGCAAAACAAGCAATTGATGTTGATAAATGAGAAGATCTGGACAGTCGCACACCGGGATAAACAGATTAAATTCTTCTTTTTATTCGTAAAACAGGATCACAGGGTACATGAGACACCACTGGAGTAGTACAGCTCAAACAGCTGACGCGTTTCACACTTATACAAAGTGCTTACTCAAGAGTAAGCACTTTGTATAAGTGTGAAACGTGTCAACTGTTTGAGCTATACCACTCCAGTGGTGTTTCATGTACCCTGTGATCCTGTTTTAGAAATAAAAAGAAGAATTTAATCTGTTTATCCCGGTGTGCGGCTGTCCAAATCTTCTCATTTATCACTATCCATACTAGCAATTGCCAGCACCTGGGGCTCTCTCCCCTCTTCTGGAGGATGAGGAATTTCAGTTTGGTTTGTCCGGAGTGGTGGTAACTATTTATGTATCATTTAAAAAACAAGCAATTGCTTGGGGCCCCGAGCTGGCCTGGGGCCCCAGCCACGCCGCCGGTTCCTATAAGCTTCAGCCTGAAGCGTGGCCGAGCTCCTCTTCCTTCCTCCTGCAGTCCGTGTGGTACAGGAGATTCAGTTTCCTGTTCCAGGCCGGACTGACAGGAAGTGCACTCACTGAGTGCTCACTTCCTGTCAGTCCGGCCGGCCGGAAACAGAAAACTGAATCTCCTGCCGCGCGGTACGCGGTAGGGAGGGGGTTAAAAAGAACACGGGGGGAGTAGTAAGGGGGGGAGGCAGTCATCAAGACCCATTTAGTAATAAAAATATGGTAGCTTGCTGACCATAATAAAAACAATTACAATAGCTTCCTTTCCATTTTCTTCTTTCTTTACCATCCCATTTCCATCTTATTGCTTCTTTTTTGAATCAATGGTACAGTGGTGTTTTTTTGCAAATGTTCAATTGTTGAAAATGTTCAAATTGTATGCACATTATATGCAACAGCAGTATTTGCACTGTAAACCTTTTTTATTTACATAAAGTTTTGGTGAACTTTAACTGTATCGCTATGCTGTGATTTCTGTAGGCTTTGCATGCGTGCGTGCATGCGGGGGGGGGTTTGAGGGGCCTCCATGTCTATTTTGCTTGGGGCCCCCAAATTCCTTCAAACGGCCCTGTGCATCATACAGTTACATCTGGTGGCTTGTGAAAGTGTCATTGCCTAACATTTCCAAGGAACAGTTCCAACAGTGCCAAGATGCCTCAAAACTGTGTAAACAACGCAGATAACTTCTGCTACATTTGTGGCGAGGTTACATTTGCATTTCAAAAGTGCAGTATGACAGCAGTGGTAAATAAGGTATACCCCCTATATTTTGGATGCAAGACAGGGGATCAGGACAAGAGTTGGGCCCCTCATTATTGTTGCATTACATGTGCAAACTATCTGTGTCATTGGCTAAACAAGAAGAAAAAGTCCATGCCTTTCGCAGTTCCAATGGTGTGAAGGGAACCCACCAATCAAAGTATAGACTGCTTTTTTTGCATGGTTCCCCCAATTACAAAAGGGGTCTCAAGAAAGAAGAAGTAGACTGTTCAATATCCAAACATTCAATCCGCACTGCATTCTTTATCCCATGATGAAGACTAGCCAATTCCAGATCCACCAGACTCCTACTCTCTAGACTCAAATGATGATAAAGACGATAAGCAGGATGCAGCTGATCCAGGGCCGTCAATGTAAGTGGACCCAAACATTAACTTTTGGTATCAATAAAAAGATACTAATGACTAGTGTGGCACCATTCTCATAGCTGTCACACTTTGCAGAAAAGTTATGGAGCATAATCGCACATCCTGCTCATAATTTTGAATTATTTTGATGCAATTTTGACCTGAAGCTGTATCTTGGAAACTGGAGCCAACTAATACTTAGGACTTAATTAGTGACCCGATTCTGGTAAAATTTAGTTACTTTCATTTCCAAGGCTTTCTCCCTGTAGACCAGTTGTATAAGACTGATGGTAGAATTTCCTCACTTATTATATCTCTTGGTAATTCCAACAAGTAGACCCCCCTGAGCCTTTGTTCCTAGCTTGGTTACTGTGCATCTTAGTGTTATGAGTATTCCCACCCACCTTGGGTTGTTCTCAATATACCTAGCGCATCTTCCATTATATAAGACTTCTGGGTGGACCATCTTTGTTTCTTATACCTCTTGTCAATTCTAGCAAGTAGACTTCTGAGTGTTCCCATCCACCTTGGGGTGTTCTCAATTCACCTACTCCATCCTCCATGATGTAATATGAAATCAACATTTGGGCAAAAATAGTGAGAGCTCACCTTTATGACTGCAGCAGGGTAAAGCACAGAGATCTTAACAGCATGGGGTTGATTTACTAATAGCAAATAGGCTGTTTACGTTGCAAGGGAATGTGTATTTCACAACTGAATTTTCTCATTTCTAAGTGAATATAGTGGAAATTCACTGTACAAACAATACCCTGCCATGTGCATAAAAAAACTGTATTTTGCCTTGCACACGATTACAAGGTGAAGTGAACAGCTTATTTGTCTTTTATAAATCAATCCCCTTAATTCCAGATCCTTGTTAGATGGCTTACCATTATAAAAATTGCTGCTAGCTGTGAATGTGTGTGTGCCAGATTTTAAACTGTTTAAAGCCTTGTGATATAAGTCTGCAATAACTGGGTGAATTAAGCGGAAAGTGGCCCCAATCCATTTTTTTTAATCAAAACTGGATTATAAACATTTTAAACTGGCAAGATCCTATTCTAGAGAGCAAATTGGTAATTGTGATCTTTCATGACAACTTTGTCCACCTTTCTTGGATATTGTGAGTGCTGTGCCACAGACTTACTTTTTCCCATTTCAATATAACATATAAGATATAAGGGAAATATTATAGAGGTTGGGTAAAAACTTTTGCTGGAGTATAACACTTTTAATAGTTAAAGTGGAAAAAAATACTAACTCTAACTATTCTTAAAAATGTTCCCTCCCTATGGGTTAAGGATTAGTTTTCACAGCTATTGCTTTTGGCTCATAGTCGTGGGTCATGATCTGTGGGGCATGTGGGCTCCATCCTCAAGGTGCAGCGGTTATGGACCTTCGGGACTAGGCCAACAAGATCAATCTCCGACAACATGACCTGTTGAAGAAATCCTACCCAACCCTACGGACCTCCAGGAATGAACCCTATAGGAATTTCATATAGGTGATATCGGAAAAACCATACTCCTCCCTGGAGGGTGTCCTCCACATCGCCTCAACTTCCTTATTTTAGTCCAGTCGTACGTCATCACGTACGAATCCGTCGGACTTTGGTGTGATCGTGTGTAGGCAAGCCCGTTCGTTTGAAAGTCCGTCAAAAGTCAGTTGAAAAACCGCCTGAAAGACCGTCGGACCTTTGATGCCGAAAATTTCGCCCGTGTGTGTACATGGCATTAGAATCAGGTGTTTCCACTTTAATAGGGCAATTTTTATTAAGGTCTATAAACTAGACTGATGAGATGGATAACTGAGGTTCCAAAAAAGGGACGGTCCATCAAGATGAAAGACAGTTGTGAGTTATGGTCCCTGGTGGACTTAGGGTGACCATGAATGGTCCAATCCTGTCCTAAGCTAATGTTCAGTTAGAAGGAGGGTTAACTGTGCATGCACAACTTCAGATGATGGGTCCCGGCAATAAAGATAAGAACAGATGTCTCCCACCATCACAATCAAATCACAGCTAGACTGAGTCATGGAAATGAAGGCATGATATATTTTTGTTTCTGGGTCCCTGCAAAATAAAACTCCAATTAATTTGCTGAGCCCTGAGAAATGTCATGGAAATAATCAGCAGTAACCAAGAATATATGCATGGCATATAAAAGTTAGTTTCGTTCAATGGAGTTCTGTCTTGGTTGACAGATTAATGACAATTGTAGGCATATTATGTGCCTCTTTGGTGTGTGATAGGCACCCAGAGGAACAGTACACATTACAGGAAATGCAGTTAGATTTCCCGGCAATGATTACTATTGTTGCAAGAGTGCACTGCAACAATTTTAGCTTGGCGGTGTAATTAAAAATAAACCAAACAGAATAATGTCAGAGTTCTATGGGAAACAAAATGAGACCAATAAAATGTAAAAACGTTTACCATGAAGAAAGAATGTTTAACTGGTTTGTCTTTTTTTTCTACTGAAAATCTCTGGTCTAATTAAAACAGAAAGACCTAAACCTAAAATTAAAAAAATTGAAAGCACGTACTGTATATATAAATATTTTACCTTCCTGCAGTCATTAAATGTTAATCACAGAGCTGATATGTTTACCTTTCTCTATAATTAGGTAAATTCCACATCTCATATGGATCTGACATTTTGGTAGAATAGCTGACCAACCAACTCTGAATATCAGTCCTTCAAAACCCTCTGGCAGATACCATATGATGGATGCTGTGGCACTAGAGGGCTGTAGAATCTATGTACTTACTTTGAAAGATGAAACTTTATGATCAACTAACAAGCTTTCAGTACTGGAGGGTTGTCAGCTCATCTCAAACACATCCACAGGCAAAGATAATGGAGCCTAATCCAGACTTTTTTTCGTGTAGGTGAATATCGGGGGAGATTGAGTGGACTGGAGTCCCTTTCTTTAGAAATAAGCTAGCTCCACCCTTCTCCCTTCCTCCAGCATCCCCCAGTTCACATCAACTTATATCATGGATAGCCAAATTGAGTTTTTACTTCCCTAAAATTTCAATAAAAATCTAAAGATTTTAGCGAAATGCATTGGAGCCAATAGGAAAGGCATAATTAAGGTGCTTTTGGGTACAGTGGGTTTTAAATATGTAGCTCCTCAAGGTTACCGAAGCTCCTTTCAAGTATCCTGGATCTGTTCTTGTGTGTTGTGTGCCCATTATCTTTATTTTTATTTTACAGAAAGAAAACACAAACAGTATTTTCTTTTTAAGTACCAGTACACAAATGCCAAATGAATAAAAAAGGAACACTAATGCCGTGTACTCACGGGCGGACTTTTCGGCATCAAAGGTCCGACGGTCTTTCCGACGGACTTTCAACGGACTTTTGACAGACTTCCGATGGACTTTCGAACGAACGGACTTGCCTACACATGATCACACCAAAGTCCGACGGATTCGTTCGTGATGATGTACGACCGGTCTAAAATAAGGAAGTTTATAGCCAGTAGCCAATAGCTGCCCTAGCGTCGGTTTTCATCTGTTGGACTAGCATACAGACGAGCGGATTTTTCGACCGGACTCGAGTCCGTCGGAAAGATTTGAAATATGTTTCAAATCTAAAGTCCATCTGATTTTCGACCGAAAAAGTCCGCTGTAGGTCCGATGAAGCCCACACATGGTCGGATTGTCCGACGGATTCGTCCCGTCGGACCAGTCCGGTCGAAAGTCCGCACGTGTATACATGGCATAAGGATCTATTTATATTTTTATTTTTTTCATGCAAGATTCACACACCTTTTACCCAATTGAATCTCATTAGAAAAATGTCTGAAACCTGGGTCAAAGCTGCATGACAAACATTTAAACAAAACCGCCCTAAATATACCAAAAAAGATATAAACTCTAAATAAAGAAAAAAATTGGGTAGGACTATTTTGCAAGCAAATTTAGACCAGTCAGCTCAATGAGTGCCGTTAAATGGTTTGATTTCATTTCATATATTTAATTTTTATGTAACAATACCCTGGCAGGGGCTGCTAGGAACTAGTTCCCCTATCCCTACACAGCCAGACGACAACAAGCACTTTCATCCAGAAACAAGAAAACAGTCTTTGACTTTGGTTTTGTTTTTTAATTAGGGATAATAACTTGGAGGGGCTGAAGGGGTTATAGGATGCCCAGCTTGACTGAAACAATGTATGTGGACAACTCCCTTCCTATGTACAAAATCCTGTATTGTCCTCCTTCTTGGACACCATCAGTAATGATCAAAAAGCAAACATTCCTTGAGGACTAGGAGCTCTCAGTCCCCTTTAGAAAATAGTACAGTATGTTGTAAACTGCATACAGTAGTATCTCCTCTTCTCTGTAGATCTGCTCCTAGATCTACTGCATGCAGGAACTACCAGCCCTCCTGGCTGATTGTCCACCAGCCCACCTGGTTGCTCCAAAGATCTCCCAGGGCAAGGGACAGGAAGGGTTAAGCACAGCACTGTCCTCTTGAAAGCTTGCTACATTTGACACTCTCCCCTTGTGAAATCCCTAGGTGTGCTGATGTACTCACTGTCCTGATCTCAAGTATGCAGATCAAAACCTCTTGGCTTCCGCTCACTAACTTATAGAAGCTTTGCCAAACGTCTAGATCCCTCTAGATCCAGGGTTGAGGAAACAGAGACTTGCCTCTGTGGAGCCATCCAGCCTGAACTCCACTAACCCTGAGTCATAAAATTACCTTAGCGAGCAATTTAGACCATAACCACACTTTGCTGTAAATAGCTTCGGCATGGGCATGCCATTCTTCTGTTTACATGGGATCTAGGTTTCAAATTTTGGCCCACTTCAAAGTTGGCAAGCTTTCCTTCAGATCTACCGCTACTCCTGGCTAAATCTGAGTAGACCTTCCTTGCCTGATAGTAACCCAGTTTAACATTTTTCTGGTCATTGGGAATAAGTGAGGTATAACAAGGTGTTGGTCAATTATTTTTTTTATTTAAAGGGTAACTCTGCTTTCATGAGAAAAATGCAAATTCAAAAAAAAAAAATAATATCAATAATAATATAGTATATACAATTGCTACAATATAGTAATTTTCTGCAAGGTTCAATGAATTATGGCAACCTGGAGGCGTACTGCACACTGTTGGTGCACAGACTGCCTTTAAAAATGTATTTTCCCACTTGTTTAATTGTTTGTTTAATTGGCTAACTGATTTTCCCAGAACTCTCCACCAACATACAAGTCAGTCCCTTCACTTCCTGCCCCATAGTCAAACAGGAGGAGGAAATCTCTGCAAATTAAGGGAATTCTTTGGGGACCCCCAGGTCACCATAACTAGTGTCCCCATTGGAATATTTCCCCTCTATTACGGGGGGGCACAGACAGCAACAAAAACTGACAGGTGTTCTAATCCCTCTCCACTCTATCCAAAACAATTAAAAAACTTTTGCCTTTTGTTATGCTTTAAGGTTAGTTAGGATAAAGCTGGAATTCCATTTTAAAGCCACTAAGAAGTATGTCAAATGCAGGTCCGAAGGAGGTCAGAAACTCCAGTGAAGGAATGCAGATGAAACTGATGTCAAAAACAAGCAAAATGCATCTGAAAGCATGCTGCATTGGCCCAGCTACAAATGCCCCAAGCCATGCTTCAGAAAGCAAAGCTGAGAATCCAACAAAAATAATTCCAGCCTTCAGAAATACAGTCACAGTTTTCAAAGTAAAGCAGCTTCAATATACAGCATATGGAGAGATGAGGACTCCCTATATAGAAAGGAAAAGATTTAAAGTGATATTAAAGCGGAGTTCCACCCAAAAGTGGAACTTCCACTCATTTGTCCCCCCCCACCCTCCTCTGGTGCCACATTTGGCACCTTTCGGGGGGAGGGGGGAGCAGATACCTGTCTTTGACAGGTATCCTGTCCCCACTTTCGGGAGCCACGGGCGCGACCGTTGACATCACCGCTCATTGACATCTCCTCCTTCCTCTGCCGCCGGGCCAGTAGGAGAGAGGAGCGGAGCCTCGCGCATGCGCAGTAGGGTTCCTGGCGTGAAGCCATAAGGCTACACTGCTGGGTTCCCTTACCCCGCAATGGCGGCAGCAGCTGTGGTGCTGACATCGTTGGACTCCAGGACAGGTAATTGTCCTATTATTAAAAGCCAGCAGCTGCAGTATGTGCAGCTGCTGGCTTTTCATTTTTGCATTGGTGGGCGGACCTCGCGCTTTAAACCCTCATTTTTGAAGCTCTTTTAGCGACTGATTTAATCACTTACTGAGTATGAAGTTTCTTTTTCCTTTAATCCTTGACTATGTTCCAGTTTAAGCTGGTGCCACAATGCTGCCCAAGGTTTCCTGTTTCAGGGTGGCTCCTCTCTCTTACAGACTCGCTGGAGACTGCACTACCCACTGCTAACTCCTGCGAAGAACAGATGTTCAGGGAAGTAGCACTAAGACAGCAGGTGGCAGCGGCATTGAAAGTTGTAACCTGCAGGTGCTAAATTGTTTCCAACAGTTTACCAGGGACTGTTTTGTTTTGCGCAAAACAGTGCCTTGAAAAAGTATTCACACCCCTTAAAGTTTTCTACATTTTGTCATGTTACAACCAAAAACATAAATGTATTTTATTGGGATTTTATGTGATAGACCAACACAAAGTGGCACATAATTGTGAAATGGAAGGAAAATGATAAATGGTTTATTACTACAAGTTGCATCAAATTTGCGGCAAAATCACACAACTTTCAGGTCGCACAAGTGTGAAAGGGGCCTAAAGTTCTCTAACAACCTCTGAGGGCTTCACAGAACAGTTGTATTTATATTGAGATTAAATTACACACAGGTGGACTCTATTTACTAATTAGGAGGCTTCTGAAGGCAATTGGTTCCACTAGATTTTAGTTAGGGGTATCAGAGTAAAGGGGGCTGAATACAAATGCACGCCACACTTTTCAGATATTTATTTGTAAAACGTTTTTAAAAACCATTTATCATTTTCCTTCCACTTCACAATTATGTGCCACTTTGTGTTGGTCTATCACATAAAATCCCAATAAAATACATTTACGTTTTTGGTTGTAATATGAGAAAATGTGGAAAATTGTAAGGGGTATGAATACTTTTTCAAGGCAATGTATGTTACGCTAAAAATCACTGTTGATTTAGGTAAGCCAATATAACTTCTTTAAAAGTGTTTTTCTTTTTTTTTTTTAATGCCATGGCTCTGTGAACCCTATACACAATTTCAAGCAGCCTACAAAACACTAATATATCCTTCAACATTTCCTTTTCTGGGTGTATTTATATATTTATAATGTTATGCTGAGCCATAGGAACAACTTCATATGCAACTGCACATTGATAGAAAAATGCATGCAGAGGCGAGATGCAGACACCAACCGCTGTCAGTGGAGCGCTGATTGGCGGCTCACCGAAGGGAACATTGAATCTGTGCCACGTACAAGCGCCACTGGCAAAATATCTGGCAGCCGTCGGAAACCGAGCAAATCAGTCTTGGTAATAAGAAATGCAATGAGGGATACAAGGCATGGTCATCGGAGATTTATTTCAAAAGAAGAGAACTTTAAAGAAGTGTCCAGCTCGGCAAATGTGTCATTTTGTGTGCAATCACTTGGATGGAATATAGAAATCATTTACATTCTAATTATTTCTATTATTTTATTATAAATACTATGATTTTTTCCTATTGCTGTTGTGACATAACAGTAGTAACAAATGTATTTTTATATATACATTTTGTAACAAACGTTTCTATTTTAGTTCATTAGAGTAAACACTGGTTAACTCTTCATTTGAACAACAACACCAAAAGGGCTATGGTTATAACATTATGATAAGGTGTCAATTTAATCAAAACAATTATTGAGATTTTGTAAGGTACAGTAAAATCTCGTATTGCGAGTAACGCGGTTTATTAGTGTTTTGCAATACAAGCTATTTTTTTTTTAAAATCCGGACTCGATTTGCGAGCGTTGTCTAGCAAGACGAGCAGGATTCAAGTCTCTGGGGTGTGCAGTACTGCATGTGGCCAGAGGTGCGGGGGCCCCGGTGACACTCGGAGACACTCATAGACGCTCGGAGATGCTCTGAGTGTCTCCGAGTGTCTTCAAGCGTCTCTGAGTGTCTCAAAGTGCCTCCAAGCGTCACCAGCGCCCCCTCAGTTTCAGAGTGTCTCTGAGTGTCTCTGAGTGTCTCCAAGTGCCTCCAGGTGTCTCAGAGTGTCTCTGAGCGTCACCCGCGCCCCCTCGATTCCTGCGTGTCTCCGAGCTTCTCTGAGTGGTCTGCGAGCATCTCAAAGTGTTTTCGAGTGTCTCCGGCGCTCCGCCCCCTCCTCTGGCCACATGCGGTACTGCATACACTAGCAGTGACGCTAAAACAAATTATCTGAGTTTCCATTGATTCACCTTTGTTCTTTTTATGATAACAACATTCTGGACTTACCATCACTTTTAGTCCCCAAGAAGATAGTTACAAGAAAAAAAATGCAAGTCTCTCAAACGGGGACACAGACAGCAGTAAAAACCTAACTTTTTCCTTCATAATTCAAAACTAAAACAAAAGTTTCAGCTTAAGACATGCCATAAATGATTATTCAATATGGTGTTGATGGGGGAATCCTTCCCACGAAGCTAATGTGTTCTCCTGGGGAAGGGGGGGGGGGGGGGTGCAGGGCTGCAGTCCCTGCCGGGAGCTATAGCTGCTATGGTTTCATTGTCTCTTACTAAGGTTGATGCAATGCCTTGAAAAAGTATTCATACCCCTTGAAATTTTCCACATTTTTTCATGTTACAACTAAAAATGTAAATGTATTTTATTGGGAATTTATGAGATAGCCCAACACAAAGTGGCACATAATTGTGAAGTGGAAGTAAAATGATAAATGTTTTTTTTTAATTGTTTACAAATAAATATGTGAAAAGTGTGGTGTGCATTTGTATTCAGCCCCCCCGGAGTCAATACTTTGTAGAACCACCTTTCACTGCTATTACAGCTGCAAGTCTTTTTGGGGATGTCTCTACCAGCTTTGCACATCTAGAGAGTGACATTTTTCGCCCATTCTTCTTTGCAAAATAGCTCAAGCTCTGTCAGATTGGATGGAGAGCGTCTGTGAACAGCGATTTTCAAATCTTGCCACAGATTGTCAATTGTCAATTGGATTTAAGTCTGGACTTTGACTGGGCCATTCTAACACATGAATATGCTTTGATCGAAACCATTCCATTGTAGCTCTGGCTGTATATTTAGGGTCGTTGTCCTGCTGGAAGGTGAACCTCCGCCCCAGTCTCAAGTCTTTTGCAGACTCTAACAGGTTTTCTTCTAAGATTGCCCCATATTTGGTTCCATCCATCTTCCCATCAACTCTGACCAGCTTTCCTGTCCCTGCTGAACAAAACCACCCCCACAACATGATGCTGCCACCACCATGTTTCACGGTGGGGATGGTGTGTTCAGGGTGATGTGCAGTGTTAGTTTTCTGTCACATATAGCGTTTTGCTTTTAGGCCAATTTTGGTCTCATCTGACCAGAGCACCTTGTTCCACATGTTTGCTGTGTCCCTCACATGGTTTCTCGCAAACTGCAAATGATACTTCTCATGGCTTTCTTTCAACAATGGCTTTCTTCTTGCCACTCTTCCATAAAGGTCAGATTTGTGGAGTGCACGACTAATAGTTGTCCTGTGGACAGATTCTCCCACCTGAGCTGTGGATCTCTGAATCTCCTCCAGAGTTACCATGGGCCTCTTGGCTGCTTCTCTGATGAATGCTCCCCTTGTCTGGCCTGTTAGTTTAGGTCGACGGCCATGTCTTTTTAGGTTTGCAGTTGTACCATACTCTTTTCGGATGATGGATTGAACAGTGCTACGAGAGATGTTCAAAGCGTGGGATTTTTTTTTTTTAACCTAACCCTGCTTTAAACTTCTCCACAGCTTTATCCCTGACCTGTCTGGTGTGTTCCTTGGCCTTCATGATGCTGTTTGTTCACTAAGGTTTTCTAACAAACCTCTGAGTGCTTCACAGAACAGCTGTATTTATACTGAGATTAAATTACACACAGGTGAACTCTATTTACTAATTAGGTGACTTCTGAAGGCAATTGGTTCCACTACATTTTAGTTAGGGATATCAGAGTAAAGGGGGCTGAATACAAATGCACGGCACACTTTTCAGATATTTATTTGTAAAACATTTTGAAAACCATTTATTATTTTCTCCACTTCACAATCATGTGCCACTTTGTGTTGGTCTATCACATAAAATCCCAAAAAATACATTTACATTTTTGGTTGTAACATGACAAATGTGGAACATTTCCAGAAGTATGGGGACTTTTAAGGCACTGTATCACTTAGTGTGCTTGCAGCTTTTTTTTACTGGTTTTCTTTTAATGGATTTGAACACCTGCGCAGTTCACTCATTTTACTTTTTTTCACGAATAATCACATGTAAAAATCTGACATGCTGGTTGTACCGAAGTCGGTCTATGGATCGACTTGGGTCCAATTAGCTTGCCATAGATGGTTTGAATCTCAGTCGTTCCCTGCTGAATGAATCAATGGCTAGCTTTAAACACACTTAAAGTGGGGTTCCACCCAAAAAAACAAAAATACATGAAAAATCCTAAAAAACAAAACAAAAAAACATTTGGATATTTTTTTTTTAACTTACCTCTAAATGCCTATTGCTAGGGGGTCCCTCGTAGTCTGCCCCTTCCAGTGCCTGGGCTGGTGACATCACTTCCCCCTCAGCACAGGAAGGGCTCCGCTCTGCTCCCTCCCTCCTGTCAATCATCTGGGACCCATTACAGGTCCCTGGTGACTGAGCGGCCAATCATGGCGCGCAGCGCCGCTCGCGCATGCGCAGTGGGTGCCAGGCTGTGAAGCCACAGCCCGGCGCCCACAGTTGCAATGCCGGCGCTGCTGAACGGAGGGGGACACGAGCGGGGCTTCGATCCCCCGCATCGCTGGACCCAGGGACAGGTAAGTGTCCAATTAAAAGTCAGCAGCTGCAGTATTTGTAGCTGCTGACTTTTATTTTATTTTATTTTTTTACTGGACCCCCTGGGTGGAACTCCTCTTTAAAGAAAAACTTCTACCCCCCACATCATTTTTAATCCCCCCTACCTTTGTTCACTGAGTTATCCACAAAACATATACAGCAAGTCCCCTATTTATGAACGAGTTCTGTTCCGGGTGCTCGTTCATAAGTCCAACTTGTTCGCAAATCCAAAAAAGATCAGTGCTTGTAGAAAAAGGCTGCGAGCGCTGGTTGGTGTGTTCTGGCGGGGGGGGGAGTCCCGCTGTCAGAACACAATAGCACGGCAGGGGAGATCGCTACACCAACATTGCTTGTATTGAGAAGGTGATCTGTCAGTTTTTTTTCCTTCAGCCCGCAGGGTTGAAGGAAAAAAAAAACTGTGCAAACACATGTTAGCATCTTTGAAAGTTTGCAACTCGAAGGTTCCTGTGTAGGGGACTTACTGAACATTCCCAGTAAATCCAGCATTGTCCTGCTATGATCTCATTCCCCATCGTCTTTGCTTATAGCCTAGTACACACGGGCTGAATTATGGGCGGCATCAGCCGGCTCTATAGAAACCGGCCGACATTCAGTCCGTGTCTACGGCAGCCGGTCCGACAGAAGCTTCTGTCGAAGGGGCATGACCGAAAAAGGTCTGCCAATCGGCATCCGATCAGCGCTCTCAGCCAATGGCTGAGAGTGCTGACCGGTGTGTTTTAGCGCGGGGGGGGGGCCTCTCTGTCAGAACACAATAGCTCAGTGTGGGAAATCTCTGTACTAACATTGCATAGTAAGTACAACGTCTCCTCCTGAGCCTCTCCATTTTTTTTTTTCGTTTAACCTGCTGGGTCAAACGAAAAAAAAAAAAACTGTTATGCCCCGTACACACGGTCAGATTTTACGTCGGAAAATGTTCGATGGGAGCTTGTCGGAAATTCCGACCGTGTGTAGGCTCCATCAGACATTTTCTATCGGAATTTCCATCATACAAAATTTGAGATCTGGATCTCAAATTTTCCTACAACAAAATCCGTTGTTGGAAATTCCGATCGTGTGTACACAATTCCAACACACAAAGTGCCACGCATGCTCGGAATCAAGCAGAAGAGCCGCACTGGCTATTGAACTTCCCTTTTCTCGGTTCGTCGTACGTGTTGTACGTCACCGCGTTCTTGGCGCTCGGAATTTCCGACAAGATTTGTGTGACCGTGTGTATGCAAGACAAGTTTGAGCCAACATCCGTCGGAAAAAATCCATGGATTTTGTTGTCGGAATGTCCGATCGTGTGTACGGGACATTAGTGTGTATGAGGCTTATGTCATTGATAGCCGCATGTCTCTTCTGGGTTCTTGCTGCCATCCCTTTGATTACACACTGCAGTACATGTCCTAGTTTGCCCTTAAGCACCCTGGGATGAGTGACATTTGTATCTCAGAAGGCTTTGGGCAGCTGGGGTATGTAATTCTTGCCTGAGCAAGAATACTGAAAGTGAGGGCAGCTTGAATTAAAAAAGGGCATTTACCAAAAAAATGAAAAAATCTGCAAATGTGTGAAAGGAGGGGGTGGAATATTTTTATGGAAAGTGGGTAACGAGAGTGACAGTCTGCTTTAAAAGGAAGATATACATTAAGATGCTCCTTAACCTGCTTGCAGCTGACCATATGCTCCAGGATGAGGTGTGTGCCCTCCATGTAAACTACTATTATTAGGGACCTCATGGGGGCAAGTGCAGTGGCACCAAATAGGAAGAAAGATCCACAAGCACTGTCACAACAATATGGCTGCTAAATTCAATTTGTATTTTATGCATCTATTTATCAATCATTTATACATAATGTATAATACACATAATGTATTTAAACATCTAAGGTAGTCTCCTTGTTAGCTAAAAACAGGTAATTGGTCCACTATTTAATCAATTGGGTAAAATGAGCTCTAATGGACTGCTTGAATATGGAGATGATGTTATGTATAACAATATAATCAGTTATTCGGCAATGAACCATAAAGCCCTACCTAATATAGCTGGAGATATGAGACATAAGAGGATACAGATACCGGTCCAAAGTTTTCCATGCGGGGGGAATCCAAGTAGACCTCCACAGTGTTTTTGCCTTTAAATATACTTTAGGATTTCTTAGGCTGCATATTTTGGGGAAAGACGGAGTGCATTATAAACATCTGGTAGAGTAGATAATAAAGACAGTGGCGTCTCTATGGGGGTGCGAGGAGTGTGGACCACTCCCAGGTGACACCAACCAGATGGGTGACACCATCAAGTAGGAAGCGATATCGGACCACGATGGTGTCACCCCCTATCCATAACAGAACACGGATCGGTGCGACGGCACTGACCGCATAATTTACGGAGGCCAGTCCCAACCCGCTGCTGAAACAAGCCTACTCTGTACCCTGCAGGGCCCGGTGGCAGGCTAGACAGGAGAGAGCCTGATGAGAGGTGAAACCATGTTTTACTGCACCAGGGTGACACCAACCCTAGTGACACCACTGAATAAGGATATCGCAATGATTATCTGATTGGGGATGGAAAGCTTCCCTATAAGGGCCCATGCACAGTGCGAGACTGAAAAAAATGCCAGAACCTCTTCCAGTAAAAGCAGCATAAACAATGCTCACGGTGGCTCGTACTGAACAAGAGTTTATGAGCATTTATAGGCATTTGCTTTTATAAGTGTTTTTTTCAAAAACATCCACCTCTGCTAATTTTTTGGACTATAGTTAACGTGCACTGCCGTTATGCGCAGTTATGTACATCAAGCTTTTTTTCTGCCAAAAAGCTCCTCTCAAAAACTTTTTTTTTCAACCTGTATATGTTCCTCTGGAAACTATAAACGCCCAAATGTGCATGGACAAATAGGCTAACACAAAGTTGCATTATGCAGGCTGATAGGACTAAAACGCCAAAAGCCTGTAAAAGCAGCATTTTTTATACCCAGTATACACGAAGCCTTAAGAAGTTCTACAACTTTTCTAGCTTGTCCCATGAATGTAAGCTGTTTAGTTGATATACATTTATGAAAAATGTTTTCCAGCAAGAAAGAATGAAATAATTAACTTAATAAATAAGTGAAGAAATAAATAAAAATTGCAGTAAATATAATAGGAAAAATTTACAACTTTTCAAAGCCCAAAATTAATTGTTTTGTTCTTTTGTTTACAACCAGAAGCGCAAGTGATTTACATGATGTATAATTCAGCTTCAGGGAGAGACCAGATTCTAAATAACAGTGCTAGATTTCCTTTTGGTTTTTTTTACATTTACTACAGACACTAAAATTGTCATAGATTTCCCCTCGGGGGAGTAAAAAATGGCTCCTTTTTATAGAGAAAGTTCAGCTCATTTGTGTTTTTTAATAACAAGCCTGTGAGCCGCATGGTTACTGAATTATTGTCATTGTTGGGATTGTGACATTTTTCCGATACGGCTTCTAACAAGACTGAACTAGTAAAGGACGTCCCTATTCTAACACACTGACATTCTGGATGCGAAAACTTCAAGCAAACCTGGATTTTGCCAATTCACAGCAAAGTGCCAGGCTCGCTTTAGAGCAGGGAGGGTAAGAAGATATACTATGTCCTGAATCCCCATTCTCTCACTGGACCTCCCAGAAAAATATGTGTAATTTCTGAGCTTACACAGGGCCAAGGAACTGTCCTCCTGCACCCATATGACAGCCCCAGATAGCAAGAATAACTTGCCATAAATTTGTGGTAGTTTTGAATTGTAAGTCTTGCTAACATGCTGCACATTTTCACTGACAAGTTGTACACTTGCAGAGCACTTGAAGCACAAGTTCTAGTTGAGACTTTTTTTAATTCCACCACAGTGACCCCTACGGTGGTATGACTATTGCACAACCAGAACCAGAATTTGCAGCAGACTTGCAGAATGTTTGCAAAGAAAGTTGTTCTAGAGTCATGCAATGCAGACAAATTTGTGAAGCCTGTCAAGTCTAGCAATAATTTAGCAAGTCATTTTCAAACTTGCAGCACAATTGCTTGCTATCTGGGGCATTTATCCCTGGCCATTGACTGCTAAGGAACCAAGGGCTGCACGGTCAGGAGGCAGGAACTCCATACTCATAATCCCGGATCCTCTATGACCAGTGGTGGCCCGTCCATTAGGGGAGCAAAGGTGCCGCCCTGCTAATCCATGTGTCTGGCCCCTAATCTACATGCAGGGCACCGACGCATGGATACCAATGTTTTTTTTTTTTTAGAAGCACATGATTAGAGCCAGGCTCTAATAGGCTTCATAAAAGGGTGGGCACGGGGTGCAGAGCACTGCGCCCTGAGACCACCCAGTTGTTTGACAATAGCAAATTACCATTACCATAATGAAGATTGCGATTGTCAGTCTGAGTGCTGACACTGTAGAGAGCAGACCTCTGCTGCAGCGGCTCGTAAGCAGCCCGGCCACTCGGCCTCCCATCCTCCCATCCTTGGGTCCTGACTCTTCCTGACCCCCCCGCGGTAGCCACCTGCTCCCCTCCTCTCCATCCCCATCTCCTCCTCTCCATCTGTCACCTTCACCCCCACGCCACATAGCTGCTGGCCGGCCGCTCGGGGCTCTTTGCGGGCCCGAGCGGCCCCCCTTGCAGCTGCATCCGGGACCCCCTCCCCGCTCTTGTCGGTCCTCCATTCGTTCTCCGCCCGTCCAGCCTACCGGCCGGCCGCCAGGCAGCTCCGTGGTCCGGCTTGCCCCCCCCACACCATCATCGGTCCCCCTCCCGCTCCTCCCTCCCTGACGCCGCCCTCAGCCAGCCGGCCGGCCGCACAGGATACTCCGCGGCTCCGGCCCAGCTCGGCTGCTAACAGGCAGCAATTCACTGCCCCCTTCACCGACCGTTCTGCCCGCTCGCGGGCGCCCCCCCACCTCCTTGCTTACCTACTACCGGATTATCCCGCACACCTTCGCTGGACGGCCGGGACCACCGTAGGAAAGTCCGCGGCTCGGGCCTAGCCGGCGGCCATCTTGGTACACCCATCGCCGCCCAGCTGCAGCTCAGACCTAACCGGCGGCCATATTGGCACACCCAGGCTGTCAGTGCAACTACTTAAGACCTTCGGGGCAACATCTGAGGCCACCAGCGCCCAGCAGGACCCCCCCCAGTTAGACCCACATCCTCCCCCCCTTCTGGCACCCCCCCCGGGTCACCACCGCAGCCGCAGTCTAAATCACCATAGGCTAGCGCTAGACTCTGTGGGACAGACCACGGCTGCGGCTTGGTTTCCTGCAGCCAGCCACTCATCCCCCCCTCCCCTTTTTTTGTTCCTACAGAGCCCGCACCCCTCCCGCCTTTCACTGAACATCATTGCAAGGGCTCCGGGATCTCACCAGAGGCTACTCCAAATCAATCATCCTAGACGCAGTCACCGCACCACCTACCAGTAAGTAGTGTCTGATCCCCCCCTCGTCCGCCGGACCATCCTACAGGTAAGCCACCAGGGGTACTTCATCAGTTGATCCAGGGGCCAGTCCGATCGCCCCTCGGGGGGTCAGGAAGGAATTTTTTCCTCTGCTGCATTATTGGCCTCGCAGCTAGGGGTTTTTCGCCTTCCTCTGGATCAACGACTAGGGGGTAGGCAGCCGTACCTCCTCAAGTACCGCCGCACCCACACCAGCCCATCGCCACACCACTCCATCAGCAGCGGGTAGCCATCAGACCTCTCCATCTCCCTGGAAGTGGATCGTCGCCACATCACTACTACCATCAGAATACCTTCCCTGCTAGCAACACCATCCTCCTCATCATGTGCAACTTTAAATACACAGCAGACACCATCCACAGGCTAAGAAACACCACCGCAACTTTACCGATCGCCACTAAGGAAAGACTAAAAAAAGAACAATTATTAAGAACCAACCCACAATCAACCAGGAAATGCAGGGAGACACCGATCCAACCGCAACAACTAGCATGCGCCCTGATCAACACCAGATCTGCAGTCAAGCATAGGCTTGAAATCCACGATTTCGTCATCGAAAACAACTTAGATTGCCTCTTCATTACAGAAAGCTGGCTAACACCTGACTGCAACACCATCCTAACTGAACTGGTGCCCGAGAACTACAGGATCCTAACCGAGCATAGAATCGGAAAAAAAGGAGGAGGCCTAGCAGTGATCTTCAAATCTCATCTTGGGTTCACCAAACCAAACGTACAGAACTCAGTGCCTTTCATGGAAACACTCTCACTGCACCTCCGAACAACACCTCAAGACACCGTTCACATACTACTATGCTACAGACCACCAGGACCAAAGACCAATCTCCTCACGCCGCTCACTGAATTCTTTTCGATGCACACCTTGAAAACCAAAAACCTGCTGGTACTTGGGGATTTTAACCTGTGGGCAAACTCTGCCCAAGACCCCACCGCAACCGCCTGCGTCAACCAAATGGAAGAACTTGGTCTTCAACAACTGATAAACTCTCCCACGCATGGTTCAGGACACACCCTAGATCTCATCTTCAAACAGAATATGGACATCAACGTTTTTGACAACACTCCACTACCATGGACGGACCACCATGCTATCAAATTTAAAATCGCTACTAACACCATCCTCCAAAAACAGAAACACGTAACAGCAACACACTGGAATAGATCTCAGAAGAAACTTCACTCCGATCTCTTCAAAACTACATTATCGAGCAAAATTCTTTTGCTAAACTCAAACCTCTCAACAGAACAAACGCTCAACTCCCTAAACAATGCATTACTACAAACAGCAGACTTCGTGGCGCCAAAACGCAGAACACTCATCCGCAAAAAAAACTCAAGCTGGTTCAATGGTACTCTCACCCTACTCAAGCAAGAACGTAGAAGAGCTGAAAGAGCATGGAGAAGAAATCCTACCAAGGAAAACCATGCTAACTACAAAGCACTCACGGGGAAATACCACAAGGCAATCTTCAAAGCCAAAAAAGAACATTTCTCAGACACCATCTCATCCGCCTTAAACCGCCCGCGGGAACTGTTCAAAATAGTGGCTCAGTATATGAACCCGGCCTGCTTAGAGCCCCCAGGAAATGATACTCAAGAATTCTGCAATGAGTTATCAGATTTCTTCATCGACAAAATCGACAACATTCGGAAATCAATCCATCAGAAAACAACGATCGTCCTAACTGAACCAAACCAAAAAGAGGATATCGACACGAACATCACTCAACCACCGAATTTCATTTTGTCTCCAATCACCATAGACACAACCAAAAACATCATCAGTAGCCTTCGAGACAGCACATCACCGAACGACATCATCCCCACTAAACTGCTTAAAGAATGTTCCGACATCTTGGCTCCTATCCTAACACAGCTCATAAATCAATCATTCAAAGAAGGGACTGTGCCAACCTCCCTCAAGCAAGGCATCGTCAAACCTCTCCTAAAGAAACCAAATCTCGACCCTAAGGACCCTAACAGCCGCAGACCAATAACAAGCCTCAACACCATCTCCAAGATTATGGAGAAAGCAGTAGTACAACAGCTACAACGCCACCTGGACACACACCAACTCCTGGACCCTCTGCAATCTGGCTTCCGCCCAGGCCATGGCACAGAAACAGCACTTCTGAAGATATGGGATGATGCCCTTGAAGCAGCAGACGACGGAGAACAGAGTCTCCTGGTACTGTTAGACCTCAGCGCAGCATTCGATACAGTAGACCACAATACTTTACTCGTCCGCCTCGCTGAAGTAGTAGGAGCTACAGGTTCTGCTCTAAGATGGTTTACATCCTTCCTAGAGAATCGCTCCCAGACAGTGAAACTAGGTACATTCACCTCGGAAACCCGGGCAGTCTCCTGTGGAGTACCCCAAGGATCACCCTTGTCACCAGTACTATTCAACATATACATCCGCCCACTTTTCAATATCATCAGGAAAACCGATCTTTGTTTCCATTCATACGCTGACGACACCCAACTCTACCTTCGTATCAACGGACAAAAAGACCTTCATCAGCAATTACAGAATTGCCTCTCCTTAATAGACAACTGGATGACCACTAGCTCCCTCAAACTCAACGGATCAAAAACAGAACTACTTCTCCTACAAGCTAACAAAAATTCCAAAATAAAGACTACATGGACACCTCCCACCATCCTTGGACAGACCATCTCCCCAAGCACCAAAGTCAAAAGTCTTGGAGTCATTTTTGACTCAGAAATGACAATGGATGCACAAATAGGATCAGTGGTGAGCGGATCCCACCATCTCCTCCGCCAACTACGCAGACTAATCCCCTTCATCCCAGAAGAGGACAAAGCGGCAGTTGTGGGAACAATCATCAATTCCCGACTCGACTACGCAAATTCGCTCTACGTAGGACTACCCCAATATCAGCTTGCGCGCTTACAACTCATCCAAAACACGGCGGCAAGACTGTTAACAGGGAAAAAACCCTGGGAATCCATCTCCCCCTCCCTAAAGAGCCTACACTGGCTAACCGTGAAGAAACGGATCACATTCAAGACCCTCTGCATCACCCACAAATGCGTACAAGGAAACGCCCCACCATATCTTCGCGAGAAAATAAAACACTACACACCGACTCGCAGTCTTCGATCAGCTAACCAAAACCTCCTTACCATTCCCAAATACCGCTACAAAGCAAAGGGAGAACGAAGATTCGCAGTCCAAGGACCTCAACTATGGAACGCTCTTCCTACCAACATCCGCATGGAAGAAAACCACCAGGCCTTCAGGAAAAAACTAAAGACCTTCCTTTTCTGAGAAGCTGACATCAGAGAATGCATCCAGCGCCTTGAGGCGATTCAGTTCGCATTTGCAGCGCTTTATAAATCAATCATTCATTCATTCATTCATTCATTCATTCATTCATTCTTCCTGCTTCACCTTCTGGCCAATCAGGAAGCAGGTTGACCCGATTGGCAGAGAGAAGAAGCGATTGTATTGGCCACCGAGGAAAGGAGGAGGGAAGCCGCAGAAGCCTCAGTCATGGAGGAGGAGGCGACGCGAGAAGCAGCCGAAGCTGTTAGATGGGGTAAGTGCGGGGCTGGTGGGGGGTTGGACGAGCGACCGGTGGACCGGCCGACTGACCAAGCGACTGGGGGGGTTGGCGACAGGTGTCTTGTTTGCAGCCCCCCCAAAATATACAGCACCAGCTGCCACTGTCTATGACTACAGTGGGCTAATAGATGGCTGTGGAGTGAGTAGCAAATATGTACCCACCCTTCTCTAAAGGAAAAACAACGTGGTAGATGCATTTGTTTTCGTTTTTTTTTTTCCATAATTTTTACTTTTGTTTTCACCTGGTAATCCTGTGAATATTATTTCCTGTCCCTAATGTCTTCACTGTTTTACTCTAATGTATCTATGGAGGGAGCCATGTTTGCCACAGAACCTTGGTTTTCACTGGATTTCAGACATGTGTGCCTTTGTTGATCTTCATTATACAGTAGATTGGTGAGACTATTAAAGGAGAAATACAGCCAAAGCTCGCTTCTCCTGTGGATCACAGGAGTGCAGTTCGTTCTGCACTTCTATGACCCGTTTTCAACAGACAGCGAACTGAAGCCTGCTGTCGGCTGACATCGCAGAGCCGGTCCAATCGAGGGGAAAGATTGTGACCATATGGTCGGGATCATGCCTTTACTATGCCTTGACTGCTTCAGCCCCCCTCCACAGCCCAGCGCTCCAGTGAGCACGAGAGGGAAGGGGGGCAGAGCAGAGAGACAGGTGACTGACAGGAGACACTAATAAATACAGAAATCATTGGGAGGAAGTGAGGGGAAATCTCCCCCAATGGGGACAGTAATAAACACATGAATCATTGGGAGGAATTGAGGGAAAATCTCCCCCAATATGGACAGTAATAAACACACCAATCATTGGGGGGAAGTGAGAGGAAATCTCCCCCAATGGGGACAGTAAAAAACACACCGAACATTGGGGGGAAGTGAGGGGAAATCTCATCCGATGGAGACAGTAATAAGCACATCAACAATTGGGAGCAAGTGAGGGGAAATCCCCCCCAATGGGGACAGTAATAAACACACCGAACATTGGGGGGAAGTGAGGGGAAATCTCATTTGATGGAGACAGTAATAAACACATGAACCATTGGGAGGAAGTGAGGGGAAATCCCCCCCAATGGGGACAGTAATAAACACACTGAACATTGGGAGGAAGTGAGGGGAAATCTCATCTGGTGGAGACAGTAATAAGCACAGCAACAATTGGGAGGAAGTGAGGGGAAATCCCCCCCAATGGGGACAGTAATAAACACACCGAACATTTTGAGGAAGTGAGGGGAAATCTCCCCCAATGGGGACAGTAATAAACACATGAACCATTGGGAGGAATTGAGGGAAAATCTCCCCCAATATGGACAGTAATAAACACACCAATCATTGGGGGGAAGTGAGCGGAAATCTCCCCCAATATGGACAGTAATAAACACACCAATCATTGGGAGGAAGTGAGAAGAAATCTCCCCCAATGGGGACAGTAATAAACACACCGAACATTGGGGGGAAGTGAGGGGAAATCTCATACCATGGAGACAGTAATAAGCACACCAACAATTGGGAGGAAGTGAGGAGAAATCCCCCCAATGGGGACAGTAATAAGCACACTGAACATTGGGAGGAAGTGAGAGGAAATCTCCTCCAATGGGGATAGTATTAAACACACCAACCATTGGAAGGAAATAAGGGGAAATCTCTACCAGTGGCGACATAAATTACGAACCCGACAGATAATGGAACCCTTTCCAACTCTGTCCAAATGAAGTATGAAAAAGATTTACTCTAGAGTTCAACTTTAAGGCTAGGCTCAAGTCTGTGTGTTGGGTACACACACAGCGTCACATGCTTTCACATGCTTTCCTGGCATGCAGAGTAACGTGCTGCACTTTAGCTAACACGCAAAGGTTCATTGTTAAACGCGCCCCAATGCATCTGTCAATGCGCATATTCTCGTGCACACCAAACTGCATGCTGCTACAGCCATTTTTGGAAAAGAGGAAAAGAGTCAGGAACTTCTCTTTCTGTGTTTCCCATGTATAGGGCAGCTGATTAAAATGAACGGGCTGCCCTACACACGACAGAAACATGTGAAAGGTGTGCTCCACTGCCTAAAGAGACTTTGTGACTTTGTTCCCTCACTTATGGGGGCCCTCTCCACAATACTGCCAATAATAAGTAAAGGGGGAAAAAAACAATTATTAATTTTTGATACATATTTTTTATATTAATGTCCCTATTTTGAAAATGTATGTCACCATTCTGTCATACTGCGCATGTTGGATCCTGATGGGCAAACACAACTAGGGGATGGGCATGAAAGGAACGGGACCATCCGCTTAGTAGTCCTAGCAAGATGCTGGTAGGTATATAGAGTCAATACTGTGGATTTTAAGTCCCCTAGTTGTGTTTGAAATCAGGATCCAACACAGAGACTTAGCTGTGTATGATATTAAAGGGGCTTGTATGTCTTTTTGTGGTGGCCACCTGAGTCCTTAGACAACTTTCTATTTTACATGTATGTGGTGGAGGTTCAGTTTCTTTATACATTTATAAAATGTCATTATGTTAATTTTTCAATAAAGTAAATTTTTATTTGTGAATACCGATAGCTCTTTTTTGAAGAATTCTTTGGGAAACCCTTCCTTTCCCCTCTTTTTTGTATGCCTAATTTAATTCAGAGGAACACACGTATATGGTTGATTACTTTTAATCCCTGAGGTGACGGTATGTTATGACTACTATCTGGACTACCCTACTATATAAGTCCCCACTATAGTTTTCATTACTGGGATGTAGCCGTGGTGTCTTCTTTTATATTTTTGTTTTGTTGGTCATGTGCGTGTAAAGGCAGGGGTCCCAATACTTTTGGTAACATAGTGTATGTAAATTATTTCCGAGCTGTAAACATGTGTGTATTCACATCTATATCTGCCTGGTGTTTAGATTTAAGCCCTTAATTCATTCAGCTATTGTCTTTATAACAAATCTCGCACAGCACCGCCTTAGCAACTCTAGTTGGTTTTTCCGGTGATCCGTATGTTGCGAGGTCCTCATTAGTGTTGTGGGGTATGGCGCTGATTAAAGACTGTTTTGCTAACTTCCTGCAGCCCATCTCAAGGGCTTTCAAGTGCAAATCCTCATGGAAGAAGAATCACTTTTTCAACAGACCAAAAAAAAAGTATAAAAGCAAGCACGGAGTAGACATTATTAGACAGATCTGTTAAAAGTTGGCAGAATGTTCTTGGAGAATGATGAAATGAGACAGAAATATCTGCTGGTCAGGAGGTGACATAGACGGTGGAGGAAAGACGCGGAGAACGGCAAATTAGTCTATGCAGCTAGACTACAATACGATTATACACTATGGCTGAGCGGAGATAAAAATCAACGCTATCTACATAGATAAGAGGGGAGAGAGGAGATGAGTAGGAGCTACAGACAATAAAGCCATGTTCCCATTGATCGTTACAGGTCTATTTCTGATAAGATAAAATGAAAAACAGATAAAATAATAACCATTCTATGATAATATCTATATGGAATCCGTTATTATGCAAAATGGTTTAATAATGACTCAAAGGGCTGCACTTTATTAATACAAAGCCTGTCGTAGTAGAATTTCTAAGAGATGGGCATGCTTGTGGATTTATATAGTTCTAAAGCTCAACTATGACCACATTTAATTATATTGCTCAATATTATTTATTTCATATACTTAAAAAAACAAGCCGTGTACACCTAATTTCTTTTACAAACCTAAATATTGCTTTGTAAATGTAGCTGGGACATCATCACTCTGCATATCCTTCTATAGAGTGTACTTGTCTCAGTTAAAGTGTTACTAAGCCCACAACAGTGAAATCAGTCTGTATATGCAGTAAAGCATGCTTGTTATACTCACTGTGGAACCTAAGGGGTTAATCCTCCGCATTGTGTAAAAAGGCTGTGTGATCCTGTCTTCTTTGATTCTCCCCTTCTTCCAATGTCCCCAATCCATCTCCTGATAGAACAGAGCCTTGGGGGCACTCTGCACATGCTCAGTTTGGTGTGTATTGCTAGAGAGTTTTCTTTTCTTGGGAGGGTGCATGTGATCAGCACAGGGCCAATCAGCACTGTCCAGACAGAGGGTCAGGGGTCCTGCATCCTCATAGGTTAGTCAGAGCAGAATGAAAACTCCTCCTACAAGCTTTAACCAGACACTCATAGATGTCACAAGACTGCTATATACTGCTTAAGCAGGTTATTTTTACCAAAATAATTGCATTTCCATGTTCTGTGTACTATGGGAGACCAGATATAGTGAATGCAGAGTCCGGGGTTTAGTAACACTTTAAGAGCACTAAGTGTAATTTCTGGCTGCTGCTTTGTTCCTCTGCTACGAGCATGAATCACTTCTGACAAGATTTCCTGACATCAAGATATAAAAGGTGACAGGGGAGGGACCTCCAGCTGATTAATAGCCTCAGCTCTGTTCCTGTGAGCTGTGTGAAGTGGGTGTGTCCCTTCCCCCCAATCAGCTTTTAGAGCTTTGCTCATTGAGCTCTGCAGTGTGTGACTTCAGCTTTCCGCCCCCTGTTTTCTGAAAGCTAAGACAAGCTTTATAAATTCTGGACTTTGAACAGGTGGGGAGAAGAGAAGTCAGCAGATAAACAGGTACACCTTATGTAGGAGGATTTGCTTCACCTCTTTGTATCACCTGAGGCCATTCACTTTACTGGTTATATGTGATGGTTTACTACTACTTTAAAGGATGGCTAGTTTTAAATGGGCACCTGTGGGTGGGGTAATGGTCCTTTGTAGTGTTTCTAGCCATATTAGCATACTAAAAAATATGGTATGATATGGATTGTACAATTATATGAGGATAAAAGGGGTTAGACCCCTACACATTCCCCACATATACATCCAATTTTAGAGAAATATATGTTTCCTTTATAGGATTCAGTTATTTTTTTGTACATAGCCCCCCTGTGGTTATCATGCTCTCAACATGGAGTCGTCTGCTGGAATTATTCAATAATTAAAATGCTTTGGCGTGGTACTGTGTAAAGTTTGCATACTCGGTAGGTCCCTTAATGCTTCAACAATTACTGATTGATTACAAAAATGTCCTTTTTTGTGGAGATATTCAAAATATATATATATATATACAAATGTGTATTTTTGTGCACCTATATTTTTGATAAATTATAAGCAAATTACAAATTTTATAGTATATTAATCCCATTTTTTTTGTTGTTTTACTTCTTTTAGTAATCATTTTATACTGCACTCTAGAAACTCCTGAAGAAGCTCATTCGAAGCGAAACATGTAGAGTGGTAGTGTCTGTACAAAGATATGAATTGAATTTGACATGCAATAAGGGATTTTTATGAAAATGTTTTTATTAACATTAATAAAATATTTTTTATAATCTAAAAAATACTATATTTCTCATTTATTGATACCTTAAAAGTCGCACAGTTTTTTTTTTATGTTATTTTTTAATACATTTTATTATTATTTTATTATTATTTGTTATAATTATTTATAGTTATTTATTATATTATAATTTATGATTTCATGTTTCAAACTTTATCATACCCAGGATGTCTACTAGACTCTTGTTTAGTCAGATTTAAGTGTATTATTGTTTAACCCCTTAGGTTCCACAGTGATATATAACAGGCGTGCTTTATTGCATATACAGAATGATTTTACTGTTGTGGTTTTAGTAACACTTTAACTCTTGTCACTCTTAAATTAAAAATAAAAAAAATAATAAAAAAAATATTCAGTATAGGCAAATGAACATATAGAAAAAAGTGCGTGTGCAAACAATGTACATACATGTGCAATATTAAATCATGTACATCAATAAATAATCTTATCATTAAAGTCCATCATGCATCCTATTTATATACAAAACGTCCAATATGAACATGAGGATGATAAATTGCTTTGTGCTTATGGACACAATTCCCACTTCAAAGGCCTCCAGTGCTTGAATGTGCTCCTTTTCATAAGTGTAGCCTCTTACCAGGCAATGTGGATCTCGAATTACAGAGATCAAGCAAGCATGCACTCCATCTCCACAATGGATGATTTAAATGGTGGGATATTCCTGCTGTGGCACTGTCGCTGCTAAACTGAACTCAAACATCCCTTAGAATCACAATGTCGCTCACTACTGAGGCATGTATAGGGTATAAACAGGGAGAAGCCTCATAGTGTAAAACAGTTTAACTGAACTGTATTTTGATATCAAGGTTACACTTACAAAAAGACAATGAAGTGGTGTATAAAACAAACCTTCCACAGTGTCACCCATCTTGCTGTCTGTGATGACGTCACACGTAAACTCCGCCCGGCGCGTTTCCCCACAAATGGCGTCTTCTGGGATTGAAGCATCCTCCAGATTTAAAAAGCCCCTGGAATGTGTCAGGTGTCTTAAACAAAGTTTGTGGGCAGTATACTTATTGACTGTAAAAAAAAAAAAAATCTGACAGATGGTCTAATGCCGCGTACACACGAGCGGACTTTACGGCGGACTTTGCCCGGCGGACTGGATTTCGTCGGACAATTCGATGTGTGTGGGCTCCAGCGGACTTTGTTTTCTCAAAAGTTGGACGGACTTAGATTTGAAACTTGTTTAAAATTTATCCGTTGAAATCGAGTCCGGTCGAAAAGTCCGCCGTCTGTATGCTAGTTCGACGGACAAAAAGCCACGCTAGGGCAGCTATTGGCTACTGGCTATGAACTTCCTTGTTTTAGTCCGGTCGTACGTCATCACGTACAAATTCGACGGACTTTGGTGGATTGTGTGTAGGCAAGTCCGTTCATTCACAAAGTCCGTCGGAAAGTACGTCGAAAAGTCCGCCGGGCAAAGTCCACCGTAAAGTCAGCTCGTGTGTACGCGGCATAAGTCTTCCCCACTCTATCCCAAACTAAATACATTTGGTCTTTAGATACAATTTAGGTACTGTAACTGATACTTTTTATATTTATAGAGTTTATTCAAAGCAGAGTATTGAAATGTAATGACCAGAAATGGCTGTTCCTAAAACAAATAATATTATACTGTATATATATTTGCAGACCATACATAGAAAGAGAATTAAAGGAGAAGTACAGATAAAGCTCGTTTGGCTTTACTTCTCCTATGGATCACAGGAGTGCAGTTCGTTTTGCACTCCTGTGACCCGTTTGCAGCAGAGAGCGGGCTGAAGTCCGCTCTTTGCTGACGTCAGAGTCGGTCCAGGCTCGGTGTCATCACGACAATAAAGTTGGGGTCCGCCCTCATGCCTGGACGACACTCGGCTCAGCCTCCCAGCAAGCTGCTGAGAGCCTGAGCCGGCCACTTCCCTCCACAGCCCAGCTCTCCAATGAGCATGTGTGGGGGGGGACAGAGCAAAGAACTGTGACTGACAGTCACCAGCTTCTCTGCTCATGGAGCTGTGTGAACTGAGCGATCGGCAGCATTCGATCGCTCGGTTCTCAGTATGCAGGCGCCAGGGGACAGCATCAGTGTGAATACAAAAACAAACTTCTCTTTTAAAGAAAAAAAAGGGCTAAAAATAAATACAGAAAAAGTAGCAGGCCCCGGCGTCCATTTAACAGTGTGTTTTTGCCTGGGGGGGGGGGGGGAACGGACAGACAGGAAGAACCAGAGTGAGGGGGTGGTTTGTTTGCCCCTCCTGCAAAATATTGCCCACCAGCCGCCACTGGTGTGGGCATTACATGGGTAGCAAAAAGTTAAAAGCCCAACATTTACTTACTTATTTACTTGAAGACTATTTTTATTGCTGTTAGAGTCCCTATCCATGAGATTTTCCTATCTTCCCAATCTGTCTGACATCCATGAACGATTGGAAAGTTATTGGAGGTGCTGACTCTTGCACATTCCAAGTAAAACAAGGGGGGAAAAAAAGTTTTGGGCTGCAATCCAACTTTATTCTGTTCGCTTTGTCACGGAGAGCTAAAAATAAATAAATATTCGTGGTTCTTTTTAAGCGCCGAGGTCATTTTTCTTCAGAAGATAATCTGTTCTTTACCTCTACTCTTCTCCTTTCATATTCTTCCTGCATAGCATTTAACTGAAAGAAACGCCATAAAAGTGGTTTTCAATATTTCCACTTTAAACCCCTTTTTGTTGTTTTTTTTTTAAACTGTCAGAATATTTTACAGAGAATTTAGAAAGTATTTTTTGCATCGCTTGGGAAATAATAAGGTCAGGTATTTTATTTTGAGTAAAAGAAGGATGCTTAAGGAGCTTGCAACTGCAGGCAAATAATCAATGTATAGTTTGGTTTTATGGATGCAAGCTCCTTAGGGTCAGTTAATTCACTTGGTTAGATGTTTTATGAGGCTCTGTAGGGGGATGATGAATAGTGACAGCGATCAGCCTTTGTATCCAAACACTTTACTATGTTCTTATGGCTCCGTGATTATTTTCCCCCCATTCCTGGTAACATAGTTCCTGACTTACACTCTCTTTATGTCCTAGCTGAAAGGGGCTCTGAGTTTGAATGGACGGGGCAGTGGCTATGGTGTAAATATTAATTTATTTTGGTTTTAGTATTAGCTCTTTTTTATTACAGAAGCTTCAATTGTATCTTAAAGTGGCTGTAAACCTCTGAAGTGAAAAATGAACAAAGCATATTCTTATATAGTGTATACTTGCCTTGACCCAAATCACGTAGTGTGATTGCTGCCTCCTCTTTTATTTATCTGCATGAGTCACTTCTGACAGTCTACGCCGATACCAGACAACCCTGAGAGACCCCCCCAAGCACATAGCAGGTGATTGAAAGCCTTAGCTGTGCATATTTCCCTATAAAACTGTGCAGAGGGGTGTGTGTCTATTCTCTCCACTCAGGTCTCAGATTACACTCAGCTTTGTGCTCTATGTTGTGCAGTGTGTGACATCAGATCCCTGCCCCCTGCCTTCTGAAGCTAAGCAATGTTGCATAAATTCTATAATTTGAAGTGCTATAGAGAAGGGAGGACTGAAGATGAATAGATACAATTTATGTAGGAGAGTTTGTTTCATCTCTGTGTATCACCATACCATCAATGCACACATTTTGTACATAACATACTTTCTCCTGAAGAGGAACTTAAAGCAACGAAACGCGTAGAGCTATCAGATGCTGTGTTTTACATTAATCATGTGTTTATCAGATCCTCATGTAATTATACACACACTCTTACCTCCCTTGCCAGGGATCACTGAGGCTAGCCATTTCAGTGGATATATTTCTCAGGGACTTTTTCGTACACCAGATTTCATACACCAACCCTGGATTACAGGTTCTCTTCCTCTCCCAGCACCAGAGGTCCTACTTGGTTGGCCCACTCATCCCCTCTATTTCACACCAGGAGTGCTTTATGGACCTATGCCCACCAGGGATGCTGTCTGTGTCGGTTGATATTGCTGGATATTCCACCACAGCCCCCTTTAATGATGTCTGCAGGTAGTTCACGATCCACAACATTATACCATCAATGCACACATTTTATACATCACATACTTGCTCCTGAAGAGTGACTTAAAGCAAAGAAACGCGTAGAGCTATCAGATGCCGTGTTTTACATTAATTATGTGTTTATCAGATCCTCATGTAATTATGCTCAAACCCTTACCTACCTTGCCAGGGATCAGTGAGGCCATAGGTCAGGCAGGTTTTAATTTGTAACATGTGTATGTGTATATATATATATATATATATATATATATATATATATATATTTATATATATATATATTTATATATATATATATATATATATGAACTTTGGTGAATTGTGAAATTTTACCATGTTATGTTATTTGATACCAATGTTATTATCATGTTTAATTGTTTCAGTAATTGACATCAAGATTAAGTGTGCGTATATATATATATATATATATATATATATATATATATATATATATATATTAATAAACATCTTTAATATTCACCAATTTACTCATTTGCAACCACGTGCTTCATATAAAGTCCCATCTCCTTGCTCCTTCTCTTTTATATTGACATGGATGGAGGCATATGACCTTACCGGGCCATGGCTTCATTTAAAGTCCCAAACCCTTTCCCCTCGTAGTACTCAGTGGGTATATGTAAGGGTTTGCAACCACTTTAAAATAGACAAATCTGCATGTTTACATTCCGACAGGTTAACATATGCTGCAACAGTATAGGGTCATTGCAAAGATGTCACCCTACTGCAGCTGGCATGCATGTGAATGAGGTTACCTTACAAAATTAGCCATATGTCACGGCAAACTGAAAGAAAAAATACTGCTGTATTTTACAGCTACTGCTGTAAAAATATTAAGCCATTAGAGGATCATGCATTCATGTGTTGTTTCTGCATGTTACTGTGTGACTTTACAGCCAGTTTATTTGAATGGGCTGAAATTGCACCGAAACGCAAAGAAAGTAATGCATGCGCTGTTTTTAAAAAACTCGACACACCAAATCGCATGCTACTGCAGTACCATGTGATTTGGTGCCCGTAAATGCACTGCGTTTGCAATCTGCATTTGGGGCGATGTTCACTTTACATTGGTACATTGTATTTTGACCACATTGCGGGAAACGCACACCAGAATGTGTTCTAATGTGAACCAGCCCTAAGTACTACTTTAAAATGTTTGGAGCGCAGTCATGTTGGGACAGAAAGAGGCCCTCCCCAAACTGTTCCCACAAAGTTGGGAGCATCAAATTGTCCAAAATGTCTTGGTATGCTGACGTCTTAAGAATTCTTCTTCACTGGAAGTAAGGAGCCAAGCCCAACCCCTGAAAACCAACCCCACACCATAATCCCCCCTCATGAAGACATGGATGAGCGGGTGGAGGAACTTGACTGTCCTGCACAGAGTTCTGTCCTCAACCTGATAGAACACCTTTGGGATGAATTAGAGCAGCGACTGTGAGCCAGGCCTTCTCAACCACATCAGTGCCTGACTCACAAATGCGCTTCTGGAAGAATGGTCACATATTCCCATATGCCGTGTACACAGGAGCGGACTTTTCATCATCAAACGTCCAATGGTCTTTCGGACGACCGGACCTGCCCACACATGAACGGACTAAAGTCCGTTTGAAAGTCCGTTGGTATGAACGTGATGACGTACGAAGGGACTAGAATAAGGAAGTTCATAGCCAGTAGCCAATAGCTGCCATTGCGTCCTTTTTTGTCTGTCGGACTTGCATACAGACGAACAGAGTTTTCGACCGGACTCGAGTCCGTCGGAAAGATTTGAAACATGTTCCAAATCTAAAGTCCGTCTGATTTTTGACAGCGAAGTCCGCTGAAGGTCCGATGAAGCCCACACACGATCGGATTGTCTGACGGTTTAGTTCCATCGGAGCAGTCCGGTAGAAAAGTACGCCCGTGTGTACACGGCAATAGACACACTCCTAAACCTTGTGGACAACCTTCCCAGAAGAGTTGAAGCTGTCATGCCGCGTACACACGATCTGACTTTCCGACAACAAAACCGTGAATTTTTTTCCAAAGGATGTTGGCACAAACTTGTCTTGCATACACACAGTCACACAAATGTTGGCCCAAAATTCCGAACGTGAGAACGCGTTGATGTACAACGTGTACGACGAGCCAAGAAAAAGGAAGTTCAATAGCCAGTGCTTGATTCCGAGCATGCGTGAACTGTTGTGCGATGGACTTGTGTACACACGATCGATCAGACTTTCCGACAACAAGCTCACTTCGTACATTCCCTGACGAAAAGTCTGACCGTTTGTATGCGGCATTATAGCTGCAAAGGGAAGGCCAACTCAACATTGAACCCTACGGACTAAGACTGGGATGCCATCAAAGTTCATGTGCGTGTAAAAGCAGGTGTCCCAATATAGTGTATATATAGACAATATAGTGTATGTATGTATGTATGTATATATATATATATATATATATATATATATATATATATATATATATATATAATTTACACACACACGCAGTATATTTACAGGAATTTTTTTAGAATTTTTATTTATTTTTTACTTCTGCTTGCATGTAATTACACACAGCGTAAGCCGATCAGCGGGTACAGGGTATCCGATGTCCGCTGGCACCTGACAATCATCAGGCAGAGGGACAGAACAGTGATCTGCCTATGTAAACAAGGCAGATCGCCGTTCCGACAGGAGGGAAAGGGATAGAGTTTGTGTCCCTGCAAAGCAGGGTATCACGGGTACTCACCGAGGCCGAGATGCCGAGAGTGGCTTCCCTTGCGGCTGAGCGCACTACACCCCTGGTAGTGGTACAGAGGGTGTAGGGCACAGAGGGGCACGGGTCGCCTGCAGGCAGGAAGCTTCTTGAGAGGAGGACTTCAGTCACGCAGAGATGAGAGCGATGGTGGCTCTGACCCAGAGCTGGAGAAGAAGACCCGGCCGGGGCTCTAACCCGCAAACACAATGGGAGCTGGGATAAGTGCAGGAGATCAGGCACTGAGAACCCAGTAGTGGAGAGTCTAAGATGCAGACCGATGACTTGATACTGGAGACTGGTAGATGAGGAAGTCCTAGAAGCAGGCCGGGGGTCAAACACAGCAGATGGTAAGTAGAGGAATCCTGAAGGCAAGCCAGAGGTAAGGGGTTGGAGATGTCAGCAGAGAAGTCCGTTTAAGCAAGCCGGGGTCATACACGAGAAGGCAGGAGAATCCGGAGACAGGCAGAGGGTCAAACACTGGAAGCAGATCGTGGGAAAGTCCTTTAAACAAGCCGAGGTCAAATGCTGGAGAGAGACAAGGTAGGTCAGGCAAATCCGGGTCAAACAGGTAAACAAGAAGCAGGAATCAGGAACATAACACTGGAAGCTGAAAGACAAACCAGCAATTAAACAGGGCACAAGTCAGTCCTTATATAGGCCAGAAAGGGGGCGTGATGCTGACGAGCGAACGTTTGTACGCCATTACGCCGTTACACCGTTACGCCGTGTAGTGAACCCGTGTGTGCCGCTACTTTGCTAACGCGCATGCGCCGAAGCGCGGCTCCGCCGCGCAAACGCACAGGGACCTTCCGATGTTGACAGGCTCTTTTCTGACAGTGCCCCCCCCCAAAGGGCAACCTCCGGGTGCCCAATCTGGCCAGTACTCCCGGATATTTCTTGTGGAATGTTTGTATTAACCGTGGGGCGTGTATATTGGAGGAGGGTTCCCAAGAATTATCTTCTGGGGGGTACCCCTTCCACTTGACCAGGTACTGGATATGACCTCCCCTCCTTCTACAGTCCATTATAGCCTCAACCTCGAATTCCTCTTCGCCTTCAATATTAATTGGAGGAGGTGGCAACTCCTCCCTTCCTGGAAAAGAACTGGGAGTTACTGGTTTCAAAAGGGAAGTATGGAAGACAGGATGAATTCTGTAAGAGCTGGGTAAAGAGAGTTCAAAGGCCACTGGGTTCACTACTCTCTTTATCTTGAAGGGACCAATAAACCTTGGGCCTAATTTGCGTGAAGGGCAAGAAAGTTTAAGGTTTGTTGCAGATAGCCAGACTTCATCCCCAATTTTAAAAATTGGGTTGCTCCTCCTCCCCCTGTCATAGTATTTCTTGTAGCTGTCCTGAGCCTTCTTCATAGTTTCCTGAATTATTTGAAAATTGGCTTGAATGGAATTTATTCGGTCTTGCACCGCGGGAACTGATACTTCTGCAAAAGAATTAGGCAAAAAAGAGGGGTGAAATCCATAATTAGCCCAGAAAGGAGTTTGATTGGTTGCTGTATGTATGGAATTGTTATAGGCAAATTCTGCACAGGGGAGGAGTGAAACCCAGTCGTCTTGAGAGCATGAGCAAAAACAGCGCAGGTATTGTTCCAGCGTTTGGTTCGTCCTCTCTGTTTGGCCATTACTTTGAGGATGATATGCTGAGGATAGGCATACCTTGATTCCCAGGGATTTACAAAGGTCTCTCCAAAATTTTGAGGTGAACTGAACTCCTCTGTCAGACACAATGCTAGCGGGTACTCCATGTAGCCTCACCACTTCCTTGATGAATATATCCGCGGTATCTGAGGCAGAGGGTGTGCCCTTCATGGGTAAGAAGTGGGCCATCTTTGAGAGGCGGTCGACTACTACCAGAATGGTGGAGAATCCTTCAGCAGATGGTAGGTCAACGATGAAGTCCATAGCCACTTCCTTCCAGGGTTGCTCTGGAATGGGTAATGGTCTTAATAGACCCCAGGCTTTTGCATTGGATCCCTTGCTGCGCTGGCAAATAATACAAGAGTTTACGTAGTTCTTACAGTCCTGACTCCACCCTGGCCACCAGAAGGAACGATGTATTAGTTCCGAGGTCTTTTGTACCCCAAAATGTCCTGCAAATTTGTTATCATGAAATGTTTTTAGTACCAAGGGTCTTACTTGCGCTGGAACAAATATTTTGTTTTGGGCCCATAGTAGACCATCCTGTTTCCTCAGTGTGGGTACTTCAGGGTTTAAGCATTGGCTGGAGGCCTGTTCAATGGCAGTTCTTAGATCTGGCTGGATTGAACAAAGAAAATTCTGTGAGGATAGAATAGTACCAGGTTCTGCTGGTAGAGAGATTTCTGGGAACATTCGAGATAAGGCGTCCGCTTTCCCATTCTTAGAACCAGGCCGATAGGAAATGTGAAAGTTGAACCTGGAGAAGAACAAAGCCCAGCGGGCTTGCCGGGGTCTGAGGCGTTTTGCTGTTCTAAGGTACTCCAGGTTCTTGTGATCGGTGAAGATCATAATGGGGTGAGAAGCGCCCTCCAAAAGATATCTCCACTCCTCAAGAGCAAATTTGATGGCCAGTAGTTCACGCTCCCCCACGTCATAGTTCCTTTCCGGCGGGGACAGCTTCCGGGAGGCAAATGCCACAGGATGAAGAAGGGCCTTCTGGCCTCGTCTTTGGGATAGAATTGCTCCTAAAGCGGATTCTGAGGCGTCTACTTCCAACACATAGGGAAAGGCGGGGTCTGGATGCAGTAGTACCGGGGCAGAAGTAAATAGATTCTTCAGTTTATCAAATGCTTCCTGAGTTTCTGAGGACCACTGGAATCGACTTTGCTGGCGAGTCAGTTGGGTTATGGGAGAAATGATCGATGAAAATCCTTTTATGAACCTGCGATAGAAGTTGGCGAAGCCCACAAATCGTTGGACCCCCTTTTTGTCTGTAGGGGCTGGCCATTCTTGGATAGACTTCACCTTCTGAGGATCCATTGAGACCCCTTCAGTGGAGATAATGAACCCTAGGAATTGGACTACTGTTTTTTCGAATTCGCATTTCTCTCCCTTTAGGTAAAGTCCGTGCTTCCTGAGGATCGTGAGTACCTTCTTCACATGGACCTGGTGTTGCTCAATGTTTGTAGAAAAAATCAGGATGTCGTCAAGGTAAACAATCACAAAGTCATCTAAGTATTCACGAAAAATATCATTTACCAGGTGTTGGAATGTAGCTGGGGCATTGCACAAACCGAATGGCATCACTAGATATTCAAAATGTCCGAATCTAGACCTAAAAGCCGTTTTCCACTCATCCCCTGGGCGTATCCGCACCAAGTTGTAGGCGCCCCTTAGGTCAAGTTTAGAAAAAACTCGTGCGGTTCGAAACCGTTGGAACAGTTCTGGGATGAGGGGAAGTGGATAACGGTTCTTGATGGTGATCTTGTTGATCTCCCTGTAGTCCACACAAGGCCTTAAAGTACCATCTTTTTTCTCAACGAAGAAAATCCCTGCTCCAGCCGGGGAAGAGGAAGGACGAATGAATCCCTTTTCAAGGTTTTCGTTGATGTAGGACTTCAGAGCCTCCAACTCCTTTTCTGATAGAGGGAATATCCGACCAAAAGGAATCTCGGAGCCAGGTAAGAGATCAATGGGACAGTCGTATGGTCGGTGAGGGGGCAAACTGTCAGCCCTCTTTTTGTCAAAAATGTCCATGAATTCATGGTAGGCTGCAGGGACGTGCTGAAGGTGTTCAGGGACTGGCTGGACAGTTAGACAGGAAGCTGTGCAGACAGGACCAGAGGTGAAGCAGTGCTGGGAACAGTAAGCCGAAGAGAAGGAGATCTTCTTCTCCCTCCAATTGATATGGGGGTCGTGAGCTTGCAGCCATGGAAGTCCCAGGATGATAGGGAACATGGGGGAGCAGATGATGTCAAAGCACAGAAATTCTTGATGTCCTGAATCTGTGATGGTGAGAATGGGTTTCGTTTCTTGGGTAACAGGCCCGGAACAGGGGGAAGATCCATCGGCCAGGTGGATTTGGAGCCTTTGTCTTTTATTTTGCAGAGGGATGCGTAAACTTCGAGATAGGGATGTATCCAGGAAGCAGCTGCAGGCGCCAGAATCAATAATGGCTGGTAGCCGGATCTCCTCGTCTGCCACCTGTAGGGAGACAGGAAGGACAAGATGGGTTGTACTTGAACCATTGACTTGAAAGTTCATAGCTGTTTGTAATTGGGACTTACTGGGTCTTATAGGACAGTTGCGCAAAAAGTGGCCTGACCCTCCACAGTATAGGCAGAGATTGGCCTCCCGCCGGCGTTGTTTCTCATCAGGTGTAAGTGGAGCCCGGATCAGTCCCAGTTGCATTGGCTCGCTCTCCAAGGTAGAGGAGGAAGGGACTGCAGGGAGAGGATGACCTGTGGGGACCCTGGGTAGCATCCATGTAGGCCGAGGAGATTGAAGACGTTCAGAATGTCGTTCCCGTAGGCGTCGGTCAAGTTTTATGGCTAGCTGGATCAATTCTTCCAGAGTGGAAGGAGAATCAACACGTGCCAATTCGTCTTTGAGAGTCTCTGAGAGCCCCTGGCGGTACTGGTATTTGAGAGCCGCCTCATTCCATCCAGTGTCCCCTGACCATCTCCGAAATTCGACCGTATAGTCCTCCACCGGTCTTTTTCCCTGGACTAAGGTGTGTAAGGTGGACTCGGCCGTGGCTAAGCGTTGGGGATCATCATATAATCTTCCCATAGATTCAAAGAAGGTTTCCACGGAGTTTAGTAAGGGACTCTTCTGCTCCAGGAGGTTATGAGCCCAAGCTTGGGGTTCTTCGGACAACAGGGAAATGATGAACCCAACTTTTACTGTCTCAGAACTGAAAGTCTTAGGTTGGAGAGCCAGGTATAACAAGCAGGCGTTTTTAAATGCTCTAAACCTCTTCCGATTTCCGGAAAATCGTTCGGGTGTGGGCACCCTAGGTTCTGGGAGAGTCATAGCAACTGCAGGAGCTGTGCTGGAGTGATCTTGTGAAGAGCTGGCCCCACTGGGGGATGTGGAAGTTGCATCCCCGGGAGATAAGATTAGGTGCTGGAGACGACCTTCTAGTTGGAAATAGCCATCTTGTAGCCTCTGGACTGCTTGCGTAAGGGTCGTTACCTGCTGGCATAGAGCTTCAAGAGGGGAACCCACTCTGTCGGCCTCAGACATCTGGCTGGTTTGTACTATCACGGGTACTCACCGAGGCCGAGATGCCGAGAGTGGCTTCCCTTGCGGCTGAGCGCACTACACCCCTGGTAGTGGTACAGAGGGTGTAGGGCACAGAGGGGCACGGGTCGCCTGCAGGCAGGAAGCTTCTTGAGAGGAGGACTTCAGTCACGCAGAGATGAGAGCGATGGTGGCTCTGACCCAGAGCTGGAGAAGAAGACCCGGCCGGGGCTCTAACCCGCAAACACAATGGGAGCTGGGATAAGTGCAGGAGATCAGGCACTGAGAACCCAGTAGTGGAGAGTCTAAGATGCAGACCGATGACTTGATACTGGAGACTGGTAGATGAGGAAGTCCTAGAAGCAGGCCGGGGGTCAAACACAGCAGATGGTAAGTAGAGGAATCCTGAAGGCAAGCCAGAGGTAAGGGGTTGGAGATGTCAGCAGAGAAGTCCGTTTAAGCAAGCCGGGGTCATACACGAGAAGGCAGGAGAATCCGGAGACAGGCAGAGGGTCAAACACTGGAAGCAGATCGTGGGAAAGTCCTTTAAACAAGCCGAGGTCAAATGCTGGAGAGAGACAAGGTAGGTCAGGCAAATCCGGGTCAAACAGGTAAACAAGAAGCAGGAATCAGGAACGGAACACTGGAAGCTGAAAGACAAACCAGCAATTAAACAGGGCACAAGTCAGTCCTTATATAGGCCAGAAAGGGGGCGTGATGCTGACGAGCGAACGTTTGTACGCCATTACGCCGTTACGCCGTTACGCCGTGTAGTGAACCCGTGTGTGCCGCTACTTTGCTAACGCGCATGCGCCGAAGCGCGGCTCCGCCGCGCAAACGCACAGGGACCTTCCGATGTTGACAGGCTCTTTTCTGACACAGGGAATAAATTCCATCTCTTCCCCTAGTAAAAGCACCTCACATAGTATAGTAAAACACTGGCTAGGCACACATTTAACCCTTTGATCGCTCCTGATCTTAACCCCTAACCAGCCAGTGTCATTATACAGTGACAGTGCATATTTTTAGCACTGATCACTGTATTAGTGCCACTGGTTCCCACAAAGTGTCAAAAGTGTCAGCTAGTGTCAGAATGTCCGCTGCAATATCGCAGTCCCGCTATAAGTTGCTGATCACCGCCATTACCAGTAATAAATAAATAAATAAATAAATATATCCCATAGTTTGTAGACGCTATAACTTTTGTGCAAACCAATCAATATACCCTTATTGGGATTTTCTTATACCAAAAATATGGGGTTATAACCCTCCCTTACTCTGTCAAAATTTTTTTTTAAAGTTTTGCCTTTATTTCTACTATAACCTTTTCCCGCCGGCCATACACATATATGCATCCCAAATGTAAACATTTCTTTGCTGAGAGAGTCCACCCTGTGTGCTCCCATCACAGTTACCGGCAGGTACCAGAAAGCTCCTGATGCGATCGGGAGCTTTCTGATAATGTGACCGCCGTGACAGCCAATCACAGCAGTCACATGATCAGAATGCCTCCCTGGCATTGAGAACTTCTTAACTACTTGCCGACCCTTGGCTGCGAATCGCCCTAGCCATATGGCGGCCGCTTTAAGGGTTGTAGGGGCACGCACGCACAGCGTGACACTGAAGCCAACGCACACCGGCCACCCACGATCGCTCTACAGAGAGCCAGAACGAGGATCTGTGTATGTAAACAGAGAGATCCCCATTCTGACAGGGGAGTAGAGAGAGATCTTCTGTTCCTAGTGATCAGGAACAGCGATCTCTCTCCTCCAGTCACTACACTGCCTCCCACAGTTAGGGTACTGTATTTTTAGCGGCACTTTACCGTCGTTTTAGCAGCGCTTTTCGGCTGCTAGAATGGCGCTTTTAACCCCCCCTAGCAGCCGAAGAAGGGTTAAAAGCGTCTGCAAAGCGCCGCTGATTTCAATGGGCAGGGGCTCTACACCGCTCATAAAGTGCCTCAGGCTTTCACATTGGAGTGACAGGAGAGGCGCTTTACAGGTGCTTTGCAGGCGGTATTTTTAGCGCTATAGCACCTGTAATGCACCTCAGTGTGAAAGGGGTCTAAGAAACACCTCTCTAGGGAACACTTAACCCCTTGATCGCCCCCTAGTGTTAACCCCTTCCCTGCCAGTGACATTTATACAGTAATCAGTGGCTACGTTTTAGCACTGATCGCTGTATAAATGTCAATGGTCCGAAAAAGTGTCAAAAGTGTCCGACCTTTTCCCTGCAATGTCGCAGTCCCGCTAAAAATCACTGATCACCGCCATTACTAGTAAAAAATAAATAAATAATAAAAATGCCATAAATATATCCCCTATTTTGTAGACACTATAACTTTTATATATACGCTTATTGGGATTTTTTTTGCCAAAAATATGTAGAAGAATACATGTTGGTCGAAACTGATAAGGAAATTTGTTTTTTTTTTGGATATTTATTATAGCAAAAAGTAAAAAATATTGTTTTTTTTTTTTTCAAAATCGGCGCTCTTTTTTGTTTATAGCGCAAAAAATAAAAACCTCATGTTGGCCGAAACTGATGAAGAAATTTGCTTTTTTTGGATATTTATTATAGCAAAAAGTAAAAAATATTGTTTTTTTTTTTTTCAAAATTGGCGCTCTTTTTTGTTTATAGCGCAAAAAATAAAAACCTCATGTTGGCCGAAACTGATGAAGAAATTTGCTTTTTTTGGATATTTATTATAGCAAAAAGTAAAAAATATTGTTTTTTTTTTCAAAATTGGCGCTCTTTTTTTTGTTTATAGCGCAAAAAATAAAAACCTCAGAGGTGATCAAATACCACCAAAAGAAAGCTCTATTTGTGGGGAAAAAAAGACATAAATTTTGTTTGGGTACAACGTCGCATGACCGTGCAATTGTCAGTTAAAGTGACGCAGTGCCGTAGCGCAAAAAATGGCCTGGTCATTAAGGAGGCAAATCCTTCCGGGACTGAAGTAGTTAAAGGTCCAGGAGGTGGCGGCAGCAAAGGGTTAAGCACTACTACAGTACCCGGTCTTTTATATTTCATTCAATAACGAATAGAACAACAAAGTGGACGTAGAAGTGCAATGCAAAGTACAGTACCAGCCAATCAGAACATCCCCATTTTGTATGGGAAGGACTTCATTTACAATGAATACTGAGTAATGTCTTGTTCCTTTCTGCTCTTTGCATTACACATTAAATGAGCCTGTAAATGTTTGACACTTTTTATGCTTCTATTTTTATGCCATCGATGACTAGTTTGCTGTAATTTATATTTTTGTCAAGAGTGAAACATATGTTTCTATTGTTCGTTAAAACAGAATTAGTGTACTTGAATCTTTTGTTAGCTGCAAGGCTCCGCAACCCAACTTTGCCGTTCCCAATGGTATGACATAGAAATATGTCCCCCCTCCGAGAAAGCCCTCTGAACATCAGCCAAAGCCACAGCAAAAAGGGTATTTCAGGAACAAGGGACCTCAGCAAGGTTTAACTTTATTATGGATTGTGCAGAAGTGATTTATTGACCGTCAGAAATCAAATGACAGATTGCTTGGAGAGCAGGAAGGAGTCATTCCGAAGCTCTAGGTGAGGCGGGAGATGGGATATTTACCCAGATTGAATAAACACACGTGACAGTTTGCACAGAGAATAAAGACGTACTTTACAATCCTTTTATGTGGCAAAACATATGGCGTGAAATAATGCTCCACACCACACAGGAGTAATTCGCTAATCTTCATATCAATCTGTGACACTGTAACTGGTGAATAACAGGCTGAAAGCAAACAGCTAATAGACATTGGGCTTGATTTACTAAGACCGGAGAGTACAAAATTTGGTGCAGCTCTACATGGTAGCCAATTAGCTTCTAACGTTAGCTTGTTCAATTAAGTGTTGACAAAAAAACCTGGAAGCTGATTGGTTTCTTGGCAGATGGACCAGATTTTGCACTCTCCAGTTTTATTATCTACTGAGTTTGACTCAAAGTGCCATCTCCTACAGTGTACAAGCATTTAAAATGTATATTTAATCAACCCCATTATGTTAAAATAGTTAAAGTCCTTAAAATTGTATTGTCCTCAAGCAGTGCTTAAAATTTTCCGGTGTCAGATCTACTCATCTTTGACTACTGTTAGGTCTGTTATCTTGGTATGCCGATTGTAGAGTCATCACTGGGAGTCATTAGAGGTGTCCTTGTACATGTAAAATGAAAGACCAAGGCTTATATAGTTACATAAGTTACATAATAGGTAAGATTGAATAAAGACAACAGTCCCTCTAGTTCAACCTGTGTTGATGTGTGTATGTTTGTGTAGATAATCATTTCCAGTATCCCTGTATATTGTGTTCGCTAAGATACACCTCCAAGAGTCTTTTAAAACTGTCAATTCTTCCTGCTGACACTACAGATTGTGGAAGAGTTCCACATCCTTAACACCCTGACAGTGAAAACCCCCCTACGCAGCTTAAGGTTAAACCGCTTCTCTTTCAGTCTCATTGGGTGGCCCTGTGTTCTCTTATACTCTCTGGGACTGAAGTTTAATACTTCACCATTGAGATATTTGTATATTGCTATCATATCCCCTCTCAAGCGTCTCTTTTTTAGGGACAATAAATGTAGTACTTGTAGTCTTTCCTTGTAATTGAGGTCCTCCAGTCCCCATATTAATTTTATTTCCGTTTTCTGGACCCTCTCCAGCTCCAGCACATCCTTTCTGAGGATTGGTGACCAGAACTGGACGGAATACTCCAGATGCGGACAAACCAGAGTTTTATAAAGTGGCAGGATAAGAGTTATAAAGTGGCAGGATTATCGCTGCTATAACATTCCTCTCAGATTTAGACAGTCTTACAAAGTGGTTCCATAAACAGACTTTGTCAATTTGCTTACTCATGGTAAGAACAACCTTACTCGCCACTCCCCCATTAAAGACAAACATCCAAGTGTTGCGTAAGTTCCATGTTGGATGGTGTTGGAGCTTACACAGGGTTAACTTACTCCTTCTCCTGTGGCAACTGGCAAGGTTCAGGCCCAGCAACTGGCCACATATGCCCAAGCAATGTGTCCTGGGAAGGGGGTCACCAGAAGAACCAGGCATTTAGCAAGGGCTCCAACAAGAAAACAAAGAAGTGATGTAACATGGCAAAGGTCAGTATCAGTGGTTGGGGGGCTATTCTTACAAGAGCCACTTTGCCCTGAGTGGAAAAAAGTGTCAGTCGCCAGAGGCTCTTTAATGGACCATTGGGCAGCACTTGCTAGGTCTGGGAGGAAAGTTGTAGATAGCAATGGTCCTACATGTTCAATGAGCAAGGGAACCAATAATCCCTAAAATTATTGGGTGTCCAACAGTTTAGTGGAATATTGAGGATGAATTGCTTATCAAGCTGATTGTACATGATTATGCTGCATTGCGTTCCAATACTGTCCAAATGTATTAACCTTTACTTATCAAAGTGGAACTGCACTCGCTCAATCAACATTGACTGTTTAATCCTTATCTTATTAACTTGCTTTAAAATTTTCTTTTTATTTTACATTTCTTCATTTACTTCCTGGTTTCCAGGCCTAGGCAAATTACGGTATGTCATACATCCCACGAATCTCCAGGAGGGGAGAAGGGGTTTTCTCAGCTAGGCACACCCTTCTGACTGCATCCATGAGCAAAGGGCAGATGGATTCAAAGAAGTAAATGCTCCGTAAATCATCTGCCCTTTCTTAAGATTCTCAGCAAAATAATACAGGGAGACATGGATGGATGGGGGAGTTTGCTTTGCATTAAAAATGAATTAAAGTGGTTATACTTACCTGAGACTGATCTCAATCCGGAGCTGTGCATGAGAGCACCACACAGCCAGCTCAGGACCGAGCCCGTAGGAGTGCCCCATAGCAAGCAGCTTACTATGGGGGCATTCAAGCAGAGGCGGCTCTAGGCTTTGTGAGGCCTTAGGCAAAACCTAGACATGAGGCCCCACTCACGCCCATAATGGGAAAAATAATTAAAGCGATAAAAATGAACTGTATAAATTGTATATATTAAAAGCCTTAAACACTATGAACTATAATTTCACAGTTTCTAGAATTTTCTCTAGCAAATTATCATTAAACATATATATATTACATGCACACAAATATAAATACAATTTGTGCAGCTGCTACTAGTAAAAAAAGTCAAAAATCATATTTCTTCATTCACATAAAGCTCAGGTTAATATAACCCAGCACAGAGTTCCCCCTTACATCAGAGTCTGCAAGATTCCCCCTTACAGTGCAAGGGGAAATGCTGCAGACTGGAGTAAGGGGGAACACTAAAGTAAGGGGGGCTCTGGTGACCAGAGATCACCTTATATCAGAGTGTACAGCATTCCCATTTACATCAGAGTTCCCCTTTTTATCAGGGTCCGTGGAGTTCCAACTTGCATTTAAAATGAGAACTCCAATGTGGGGAATACGCTGGTGACCACAGACCACCCGCAGAGTGAATACACTAAGGTAAAAGGGGGGGGGGGTACTAATATAAGGGGGAACCTTTATATCAGTGCCCCCTTACCTTGCTGTATTCACTCCCCCTTACATCACTGACCCCCATCAGACTATCCTTGCAACGCTGTCACTGACCTCATCTCAGGTGCACCGTACAGGGCTCAGCCAGACGGTCCTCTCTGGGCTCCAGCTTGGTGGCTCTAGTTTCATCCTATATTATCCTACTCCACACAAGTCCAACTCCTCTTGTGACCCCCCTCCTAGCAGTGCTCCAGCTCTTGACTCCTCTGTAACAACCCCCCCCCCCCCCAGGAGACTGCAGACACAATAAAGTAGATGGTCAGAGGCTGTGCAGATATGATACAGAAAAAGGTCTGTGCAGACATGATACAAGAGATAGTCAGAGACTGCAGGAATTATACAATAGATGGTCAGAAACTGTGGGCATGATACAAGAGATAGTCAGAGACTGCAAACATAATACAAGAGACGGTCAGAGACTGCAGACATGATACAAGAGATAGTCAGAGACTGCAAACATAATACAAGAGATGGTCAGAGACTGCAGACATGATACAAGAGATAGTCAGAGACTGCAAACATAATACAAGAGATGGTCAGAGACTGCAGACATAATACAAGAGATGGTCAGAGACTGCAGACATGATACAAGAGATGGTCAGAGACTGCAGACATAATACAAGAGATGGTCAGAGACTGAAGACATGGAGGTTAAAATAGGCAGGGAGGAAATTAGACATCGCCTCCTCACTGCCTGTCAAATGCCTCTGAAAAGCGACCTAAGCATTGATAACTTCAGTGGAGTGGCAGTGCCTGCTAAGAGTGCAAGCCTTTGGGCTCACACAGATGCTCAAAATTTTTTTTGGGGGGTAGGCAAGCAAACTGAAAAAAAAACATCAATTGCAGCCACTGTGTCCCCATCAAATGCAGCCACTGTGCCCCCATCAAATGCAGCCACTGTGCCCCCATCAAATGCAGCCACTGTGCCCCATCAAATGCAGCCACTGTGACACCCCCTCTACCTACTTGCTGTCTGACTGACACTTACCCCATCTTGGTGACGGGCCAGGCAGTGGGTGATGGCGGCGAGCTGTGGGACATGCAGTGGGTCAGGTGATGCCCCTGTCCTGTGTCCTCCATGGTTCCCGTGCATCTCTTCTTCTGGTCTGCTAGATGTCCAATAGGAATGCCTGTGCCTTCAGCCAATCAGGTGACGGGTATTAGACCCGTACTTCCTGATTGGCGGAGAGGTGGTTCAGTGTTAGAAAAGAGAATATTAATTTGCTTTTTTAACACGCCTGGGTGGGCTCATGGTGCAATACTCTGCACTCTGAGTCCACCTTTTTTGAAGCCTATGGCACTAAGCAGGTGGTTTAAAAAAAAAAACACACCCCCACCACTGTAATTCAGGCGCCTGGTGTTTGAGAAGGGGCCAGACACCTGAACAGGGGGTAGCCACGGTGGCCATGGATAGATTCATGCAGTGCATAAATCTATACATTTTACATACAGGGAGTGGCATAATGTAGGGGGCAGTGCCTGTGCGTCCTTAATGGACAGGCTGCCACTGTGCTGGCGGTTTTCCATAGCCGCAGTCCTTCAGACTTCTAATTAGATTGTGCGTTTTGCTGCATTTTCTCGAATTGCACCAAAGATGCAGCATGCAGGACTTCTTGTGCACTTTCAGAACATGCAGCAAAAATGTACAACCTAATAGAAGTCTATGGGACCGGGGGGGGGTAACATGCAGGAAGACTGCCAGTACACCAGCACTGCAGCATGCCAGTGTGAACCCACATCATAACATCTAGGAGGGCGAGGTACTGTCACAGGCTGTAATATAACACTTAAGCTGCAGAGAGGGGAAGAGACAGCAGGAAGGGAGGGAGGAGAAGCTCACTTGTCACTTACTTGGACGCAATGGACACTAGTCCCAGGAGGCTCACTTGTTTTGTTTTTTTTCAAAGACTGTGGTTGCTGAGCTCAGCCGACTGCTCAGTTTTAACTTTCCCGCCCACACATCCTCTTCACAGACAGCACAGGGGCTGCCCGGAGTGTGGGCGGGGCTGCCCGGAGTGTGGGCGGGGAAAGAAAAAGCAGATCCATCCAGCCTCTGCCAGTGCTTCGTGTGCAGGAGGGAGGGGCGGGGCTAACACAGACTGTCAGCCCTGTGACAGAGCTCATCGCTGGCTTGCAGTACTGAATCCGGCTGTGCCCTCCACCCGAGCAGCCGCCCTCGGCCAGCTCAGCGGCCTTTGTGCAGGACAATAGAGCAGCCCAGGGGGCAATTGCATCCCCGCCCCTATGCATGGCCGTGCTTCCTCCCCGCCTCCTCCTCTGTGTCCAGGAAAACATCACAGCAGGAGGAGGAGGGGGCGGGGTCAGCACGCAGAGCTCCGTATGTGTGTGTCAGCCGGGGAGAGATGCCACTTTGCGGCTGCCATACGAAGCGTTGCTCGTGGGAACCAAGACACCCCACGGGCATGCAGGGACTCTGATTCGCCAGGACTATCCTGGGGAGGTTGAGCTACAGGCAAATTAGGCTTTTGCGAGGCCCCTTAGATTGCGAGGCCTTAGGCAAAGGCCTAATTTGCCTAATTAGAGAGCCGCCTCTGCATGCAGGGACTCTGATTCGCCAGGACTATCCTGGGGAGGTTGAGCTACAGGCAAATTAGGCTTTTGCGAGGCCCCTTAGATTGCGAGGCCTTAGGCAAAGGCCTAATTTGCCTAATTAGAGAGCCGCCTCTGCATTCAAGGCTGGGGAGGAGTCAGGAGCACTGGCGGGGGACCTGAGAAGAGGAGGATTGTGGGCTGCTCTGTGCATAACCATTTATAGAGCAGGTAAGTATGTAATTTTAATTATTAAAAATGAGAACTTACAATCACTTTAAATAGTGTTTTTAGTCTGTGGTGCTCAGATGCAGTGTGGTTATGCTTTAAGATAAAGAACAACATGCAAACCTGATATTGCCCACAGATCCTAAAGAGAATTCCTGCCTCACTGCACTTCACTGCACTTAAATCTGACTGAATGCTATGGGTTATTACACCTTGTGCTTCCCAAGTGTCTTACCTTAAGTAATAAAATTCTGACATTGTTAAATGTTGAGGGTTTTTTCTTATTTTTTCATTTGGTAAGGAAATTGATCCACAATACAATCACGCAATGCAATATAGCAGACTTATAAAGTGGTCCTTTATTTCCGAGCAATATGAAGTTTTGATCTGTAGCGTGTTGTGCCTGTTTTCCCACCTCACCCAACTCTTGACATCTGTAGATGTGAACATGCTGTCCTAAGCCAAGCAGGTCATAGGCTTTCAATGGAGATTTTCCAGCAGGTGACTTCCATATAAACCATTTTATAGATATCTTAATAGACATGTCTTCAGTATTATGTCAATACCCTTCTCGGTAACATGCCACCGCTGCTGCATTTTCACGCTCGGCTGGACCAGTTTTGGGGGAAAGTCAAGCACTGGTTGTGAATTCTCAAATTATATTGACACACGGAGAGAAACATCTTGTAAAAGTTTGATCAAACCAGATCAGAACATCAAACCATCTGAACTTTGACATTTTAATGGCTTCTGTCCAGTACTGGCAGTTCTGCTGTAGATTGAGGAACAGACAGAGCCTGTATTTTTTGTCTTGAGTAGCAGTATTTTCATAGTTGTAATCTATATGGTGTTATAATTATTTTTTTTCTGTACAGCCAAGCGCAGCGTTATCTGAGAAATGTTTATATGATGAGACTCATGAGAGGTGACTGAGAGCAAGCCTGATCTCAGCATTCTGGAATGATAAAAATGTTTAAGAGGAACTGGTACTGTCATTAAGTTTGCAAATTATGTCTGTGTAACAACCCCCCATTCACACACTGATAATCACCATCTGGTGATCTAGTGAAATGCATGGTCCTAGCAGCCAGTCGCTAGGCCCAAGTGTGGCAACCTGATGGTGGGTTTAATATGAATGCTCAGGGTTGTGGATAAAGGGGTTTTACTGGTCCTCCTGTACAGGGCCCAGGCAGCAGGGTGATTTGGATGTGAGCAGGGAGGGAGTTGGGGGGGGGGGGCGGTCAGTTACTGGAACCAATCTCCTGTATGACTCTGCAGCAACTGAAAGCTGGCTTCTTCTCCTCTCCCTCCCACTGGCTTTCAGCTGCTGCAGAGAGAATCATACAGGGGATTGGTTCAGTAATTGCCCCCCCCACCACACTGATCACCCTCCCTGTGCACTATACATTTCCCCCTGCTACCCAGGCCCCCCTGTGTGCCCCCCCCCCCACACACACCCACAGTGCTGCCGGCTGCCCTCCTCTTCTTCCTGCTGGCAGCTACAAGCACACAATAGGATCCTCCAAGATGGAGAGTGGGGGAAGGGTCCGGTCAATATGTTATAGTTACCAACCCCTTTCTTTCCTGAATGAACACAATGAGTGATCAGTACTGATCACTCACTGTGTTCATACATAACTGAAGCATTGGCTGTAAGGGGCCCCGTGGTTTCTAACACCAGCACTGTCACTGCTTCATTTAGACATTAACACCAGCTAACCACAATGCAATAGAGGAATGAAGGGCAGGGGATCACTACGTCTTGAGGGGATGAAGATTTGGGTAAACACTTTCAGGCATGCTTTAATGCCTACCCTTGCCAGAAACATGTACTAACCTTTCTTTCACTACCCCATCTCTCAATTCAACAACCCAGAACAAAGAAAATACCATTAAAGGGCTAGTTTACCTTTACTGAAATATTGCCTGTGAAGGGGTGCCTTTAGATTAAACCAAGCTGTGCAGCTATGAATGAAGTTGGATAATGCCCTTTCTATAGGTGTAGGCCATTTATATACCTCCTAAAGCCTGGCTGAAAAACTCCCAGAGACTGCCTTGTTTCTAGGGTGTTGCTAAGGTACTCCCAGATTTCACTGCTCAACCCCACCATCAAAGGAACAAGCTTTCAAACCCCTGCACATGCAAGGTTCACTATCTCCTCCATCGCAGCATTGCTGAGCTCAGAGCTACTGCACTGGGGAAGAGGAAGCGTGTGTGAAGGGGTTTGAATGGGAGAAAGAGCTCGCTCCTGTGATGGTGAAGGTGAGAATTAGCATCTCAAAGTGACTTAGCAATGTCCCAGTAACAAGGCAGGATGGAGATTGCCATCTCTGGGAGATTTTTAGCCAGGTTTCCGGATGTACATAAATGGTCTACACTTATAGCAAAGACATAGGACAATTTAACCACGTTCTAGCAACAAGGCTGAAGAGGGGGATTCCATCTTTAGGAGTTTTTTTTGGCCAGGCTTCTTAAAGTGGTTGTAAAGGTAGAAAGATTCTTACCGTAATGCATTCCCTGCATTAAGGTAAAAAATCTTCTGTATACAGTATCCTCCCTATACTTTGGTAAAAACAGAACGTGACATTATGTCATGAAGAAGGAGCCACCACGCATGCGTCCTGCCCCTTTTGATGTCACATCCCGGTACCTGCGTTCCACGCTGGACCCAGCAGCGCTTTCTGGATATTAACCATACAGCTCCCCACTGCTGGTTGGCCGGGATCCCTCCACTAGTGCTGACACTTTATTTTTGGATATCCTTTTGGGACATTGACTGCTGGACACTTCATGTGATCTGATGAGCCTATATACTTTTTATTTCTAGTAAGTGTTTTTTATCCATTGAGGCAATAACAGTCATTTTTAATACTGCACTTAGAAGCGCCCTCTGTTTGTGTTCTGCTTTTACCAGATAATTGCTCCCCTCTTATAGAGTGCTACTGAAGTATTTCCTTCATAAACACTGTGGATTATTACTTCTGGTCTGTCTAGCTTACCCAGAGTGCACTACATTTCACTTCCCCCTTACTGGTGCCCAATCTTGATCCAGCGCTGTGCCCAAGAGCAGCGGCTCTCTCTGCTCTCTCTCCTCACTGGACTTGGAGGAAATAGCAGGAGTCTTTGGCTCCTGCTGCTATCAGTCACAGCCTGTGAGGAGAGAGTGGAGGGCAAGGCCAAGTCACTCTGTGTGATGCCAATGGACACATAGAGTGTGGCTCGGGGTCAATCCTGCATAAGTGCCCCCATAGCAAGTGGCTTGCTATGGGATAACTCGGCATAGGGGAGGAAGCAGGAGCGTTGGCGGGAGACCCCGGAAGAGAAATATCAGGACATGCCTAATATTTAAAAAAAAAAAATATATATATATATATATATATTTATATATGTACACTTAGTTTAACCACTTTCATACCGGGCCATAGACAAATGATGCCTCCGGGGGTCCGCAGCATGGTGATCGGGGATGAGGCAGTTCCCTCAGGCACAGCCCATCCCTGGTCAGGGTAAAGAGCCAATGAAATGGGCTCTTTACCACATGACTGGCTGTGTCCAATCAAAGCTAGTCACAAGCGTCAACAAATGAATGTAGTGCCATTTCTGGGTTCTCCTCCTCAGTGTGTGAGGAGGAGACCTGGCTAAACGAACACAGAACAGTGCCTGATTGCCCCCCCAAATAAAGAAAACCTGTCACCAGCCCATCAGATGACCTTTTCTCCAGCCCCAGAGTACCTTTTACAGCCCCAGAGTACCTGTCACCAGCTTATCGGAGTACCCGAGTACCTGTCACCAGCCCTTGCCTCATAGAATATACGTTGGGGTGTTTGCTTTCCAAAATGGGGTCATTTTGTGGGTAATTCCACTGTCCTGGTCCTCCAGGACCTTCAAAGGTGTGATATGTCATCAGGAAATTCTATGTGTAATTTATGCTCCTAGAACGCTTGATGGTGCTCCCTGCATGTTGGGCCTCTCTATGTGGCCTGGCTGTGTAAAAGTCTTACACGTGTGGCATCGCCATACTCAGGACGAGTAGCAGAATGTATTTTGGGGTGTAATTTTTGCTATGTACATGCTATCCGCTAGAAAAATCTTATAAACTGACAACTTTGTGTAAGAAAAAATACGTTTTCATTTTCTTTCCACATTTTCCAAAAACTTGTGGAAAAAAATGGCATGTTCAAAAGACTCATAATGCCTCATAGATTATACGTTGAGATCATTGAGAGGGGATATGATTTCAATGTACAAATACCATACTGGTGACCCCACAATAGGGATAAAACTTTTTTGCGGAAGGGAGTTTAACAAGACTCGTGGCCCCTCATTAAAATTAGAAGAAAAGTGGTTTAAGCTTAAACTACGTAGAGGGTTCTTTACTGTAAGAGTGGCAAGGATATGGAATTCCCTTCCACAGGCGGTGGTCTCAGCGGGGAGCATCGATAGTTTCAAAAAACGATTAGCTAAGCACCTGAACGACCGCAACATACAGGGATATACAATGTAATACTGACATACAGTCACACACACAAGTTGGACTTGATGGACTTGTGTCTTTTTTCGACCTTACCTACTATGTAACTATGTATCGTTGGAGTGTTTGCTTTCCAGAATGGGGTCATTTTGTGGGTAATTCCACCGTCCTGTTGCTCCAGGACCTTCAAAGGTGTGATATGTCATCAGGAAATTATATGCGTAATTTATGCTCCTAGAACGGCTGATGGTGCTCCCTGCATGTTGGGCCTCTGTATGTGGCCAGGCTGTGAAAAAGTCTCACATATGTGGAATCGCCATACTCAGGAGTAGCAGAATGTATTTTAGGGTGTAATTGGAAGTGTGCTTATGCTGTGTGTGAGAAATTACTTGATATGATGACAATTTTGTGTAAAAAAAAAATAAAAAATGTATTTCTTCATTTTCCGAAGAAGGTACCCCTCACCTGCATAGGCAGTTTTCTTGTAAAAGTGAACTAACCCTTTAAGCTGTATCTTTTATCATTAAAATTCAGCCCTTAAGTTCCAAAAGTGAATTGTGCCTAGGCTCAGCGGGACAGTCGGGGAAAACGATGTTATCAGCTTACTGCAAGCAGAAGATAATATTTCCTTGGTAACCCTTCCTGCCAGTGATCATTTAACCGCATGCCGACCAGCCGTCGCAGTTGTACAGCGGCAACATGGCTCAGCTATACGAATTGCCGTCATGTTACATCGCTTTCATCTTTGGCCACTAGGGGCGCCCGCACGCCCCCTGCTCGCCCACGGAGCCAATGTGGTTGCAATCACCGCCGGGCTCTCCCTTGATCGCTCGGGGAACACGAAGAACAGGGATCTGTGTGTGTAAACACATAGATCCCGGTTTTCTGAGGGGAGAACAGACAGATCGTCTGTTCATACAGAGTATGAACAGAGATCTGTCATCTCCCTTAAACAGTCCCCTCCCCCCTTCAGTTAGAACACACAATAGGGAACACATTAACCCATTGATCACCCCCTAGTAGTTAACGCCTTCACTGCCAGTGACATTTTTACAATAATCAATGCATTTTTATAGCACTGATCGATGTAAAAATGCCAATGGTCCCAAAAATGTGTCAAAATTGTCCGACGTGTCCACCATAATGTCGCAGCTCTGATAAAAAAATGCAGATCACCGCCATTACTAGTGAAAAAAAAATTAATAATAAAAATGCCATAAAACGCTATAACTTTTGCACAAACCAATCAATATACGCTTATTGCGATTTTTTTTACTAAAAATATGTAGAAGAATTCATATCGGCCTAAACTGAGGAAAAAATTGTTTTTTTAATATATTTTTGGGGGATTTTTATTATAGTAAAAAGTAAAAAATATTGCATTTTTTTCAAAATTGTCGCTCTTTTTTTTTTAATAGCGCAAAAAATAAAAACAGCAGAGGTGATCAAGTACCACCAAAAGAAAGCTCTATTTGTGGGAAAAAAAAGGACGTCAATTTTGCTTGGGTGCAACATCGCACGACCGCGCAATATGTCAGTTAAAGCGACACAGTGCCGAATCGCAAAAAGTGCTCTGGTCAGGAAGGGGGTAAAATCTTCCAGGGCTGAAGCGGATAAACTGTACATTATTTTTTTGCAATGCATGACAATAAGGGGGCAGCAGAAGGGGGATGGTCTATGAGATATAACCTGTATACACACAGTCCAGAACACAAAGGCACTGCAATTTTCAGAATTTTTAAATTTAGCAGTAGGATTTCGACCAAGCAAATATGGTGCCAGCCATATAAGAAGAAACGTGGGTGAAGGCACTTCTGGGAAGAGTACTTTACTCTTCTTGCTTAGTTTGCATGTATGCAGTGTAAAAAATATATATGTGATGCTAGGTCGGAACAGAGTTGTTAGGCAGATTATTGGTGAAAATTAAGATAAAAAAAAGATGGTATGGTTTGGGTTTTTACTCAATTGTTTTGATGATGTTTAGGTATCACAAGTAAGTAAGTCAAACTAACAACTAATTTTCAAAAGATTATCTCATCTCTTTCAAAAGGGCTGTACAGCCATAGTTTATAGAATATGTACATAGAACAAAATACCCATGGATCCTTACCCAATTTATGGTAAAATATATTTTTTTTTCCTGGAAATGTTCTTTCCCGCATAAACCAATTCATATGTTGTAGAATTACAGCTGTGTTTACAGATAAATGGATGAATCTGTTTATAAATGGATTGAGTTTCCGCATAAATGTCTATCCATTGATTTTTACTTTGTTTAGGGAAAGCGTTTTAGTCTTCGGATTGCATCCTCTAGGGGTTAGAGGACACCAGTAGAAAAGAAATAGCCAAGTATCGGGTGCCTGTGACCAGCCGCCCAAATCAGCAATTGACTAATTTTTATCCCGTGTAGCGCACACCCCAGGGCCGTTGGTCTGCTCAAGGTTCTTTTCCCAGGTTAGGGTAGTAGTAGCAGCCAGGCACATCGCAACAGTCAGTCTTCTGGTTCAATGAACAGTCTAGAGTTGCCTTTTTGGAATTTATTGCTGAATAACTTGGATAGGGCATAGGGAGCGGTGGGATACTTTGTGAAAGCAGAGTTATACATTGAGAACACTCTTCACTGTAATACTATTTTTCAGTACAGTTCCTCCAGCAAAGGCCCAAAAATGGACAACGCCAAGCTGCCTAATGTTTCAGTCCAGGAAAACACTAGTATTGATATGCTAGGGATATCGGCAGCAACAGTCACTAAAATTCTTCACTCAGGTCTGTTCTTACAATTGCATGTTTCTGGCTGAGGCCCATAAATATTCAGGCTACTCATTAGACCTGCTCCACTCCTATGTCCTAGAGCCTTCCGATCAGTCCAAACAATCAGCAGCTGCTCCATTGATTACAAAACAGCAAAAAAGAGCCTATCTAGCAGGGAGCTACATCTGCAATTTCCTGTCCAGTATTTTTCCTCATTTATTACTAGTAATAAAGCCCTGAAGAATGGGGGTATTGAGTCCCTGAAACATGCTGTATATTTCCATCTATATGAATAAAGATTTACTGGACTTACTCCATGTAAATCATAAGGCTTGCAGGCAGATGTAAATTGACGTCCATCTGTCTACATTCCACTACCACTGAGTCCATCCGTGTCCAAGAGGGGGGAATGTTTTCTAGGGAATTGACTCTTCCTGGTCAAATTTTCTATCAAGTTTAAAGGCACATTGCAAATGCTTTTACCTGCAATTGTTAGGTTGGTGACAGAGACTCTTTCACTTTGCCCATTAAGGGTAACAGCAGTTTATCTGTTTATTTTTCTGGACCGCCGCATACCGATATACATCCTTACTTTGAAGGAGGATATCATTGTTATGGCAGCAGCTAGCTGCCATCACCCCCGTATCATCTTGTTCGGCCGGCGGTCCGCTTCAAGATAAAAGTGGTCCCTGTGGCGGATTCACCGCGAGATCACTTTTATCGGCAGTGGGAGAGGGCATCGGTGTAAAAATGTGTAAAAATTTAAAATAAAAGGTAAAATAAATAAGAAAAAAAAAATTTAAACGTCCGAGCTTGTGTGCAGAAGCAAATGCATACGTGAGTAGTGCCCGCATATGAGAAAACAGTACTCAAACCACACATGTGAGATATCACCGCAATTGGTGGAGCGAGAGCAATAATTCTAGCCCTAGACCTCCTCTGTAACTCAAAACATGCAACCTGTAGAATTTTTTAAACGTCGCCTTTGGAGATTTTTAAGAGTAAAAGTTTGTCGCCATTCCGCAAGGGGGCGCAATTTTTAAGCATGACATGTCGGGTATCAATTTACTCAGCGTAACATCATCTTTCACAATATTACAAAAAATTGGGCTTAATTCAAAAAAGTGTATTTTTTCCAAAAAACGTGCACTTTTAAGACCGCTGCGCAAATATGGTGTGACAGAAAATATTGCAACCACTGCCATTTTATTCTCTAGGGTGTTATAAAAAAAATGTATAATGTTTGTGGGTTCTAAGTAATTTTCTAGCAAAAAAAACTCTGTTTTTAACTTGTAAACAACACATCTAAAAAAGAGGCTCGGTCCTTAAGTGGTTAATAAGGCCCAAACAGTGGTACTTTTCTTGTATGAAGACATATGAACTTTATTATGTTTCTTCTTTTATCAATAGTGAAAAATTCAAATCTATTGCCAACTCTGTCCACTCTTCCCTCTGTCTATCCTCCATTGTCTCCTAAGATTCACTTTTATCCAAGATTCCATTTTTTTTTTCTATATTTAACTGACATTTTGCAAGTAATGAATTTCGTGAGCTTTACACTGTGATCTCTAATGCGTCGTACGTTTTGAAGTAATCCCAGAACATTGCCAGCTCTATTGTGTTAGGTAATGAGGGAGAAGATCAAATTTTGACTATGTAGCTCTATATTCAAATTTTTTTTATATTATTTAATTTTTTATTCATTGAATAGATGGCTTCATAATGACAGAACAAGCATTGTTTTATATGTCCTGACATGAAGTTAATCAGATCAGGTTTATTCACGGGATGTCACAATAGAAAAACACTGTTCTCTGCCAGCGTGACATCAAAGATCAAGATGAAACCCGTTCCGTATTCACCCCTTTCATAAGATCCGGTATGAATAAAACATCCAAGGTTGGACGGTAATAATTCTCAATTATTTAAATAATGTACAATGCTTCCAGCGTCCCTGCAGAATTACAACTGCGCACATAATAGACCTTCTACTTAAAAGGCTTCGAATTCTGAGTAAGCAATTTGCCTGTTAAGTGGGAAGTGGTATTTTTTTTAATGTAACATTGCAGGAATTTTTCATCGGGGTTCTTTACATGATGTGGATATAGTCCAAGGCCACACAGACATCTGTATTGTATTTTATAGATCAAAATCTTCAGCTCTGTTAGTGAACTATTTTTTTTTGTTGATATAAGCTTTCATTGTTGTGGTTGATTTAACGCAAATTATGGTTATAGTTACGGTCATTTTCAATAAAGTGTGACTTACCTTTGGTGCAGTAATACTTGTATCAAAGCACTCCCACCTCACATCCCCCCTCCCAATCTTATACTCATGTGTCCATGATCCAATATGATTACCCTTACATTTATAAAGTCCATAGAAACAAATGAGGTTGCATACTGTATACGCTGGTTCGATCAAAAATATTTTTGACAAACAAATGGTTGACCTAGGCAGTTTTATCGCCCTGAATCAGGAACCTGTGAATATAAAATTGGGTGGGAATACTCTGATTAGGTAAGGCTAGCCATATACCTATGATAGGTTCCTCAATCTACGCTAAACAGCAGGTGGAAAAAACTCTCAAAACACTATTGTATTCTGACCGACACCCATGGCTGTTTGAATACCCAAACAGTGATAAATGCAGTCACCATTTTGCCAACAGTTGTCCACCCAGCACCTTCTGTTTTTTTTATTTTTTATTTTTTTTTCTATTATTTTTATTATTTTAAGAATAGAAATTATAACAATGTATACAATTTATACAATAAATACAATTTTAAAATATATAGAAATAAATCAACAGTTAAAAAGAAAGAGAAAAAGGAGGGTGGGGGGAGGAAAATATCAGAATGAGCATAATTTATCAATATATGTACAAGAGTTTTTAAGAGTACATCACAGGTGCAAAAGGGATCTATCAACATTTTAAGGAAAGAAAGATGTAACCCAGGGGGATCATATTTTCTCGATTTTGTATAAATCATCACAAAGAATAGTAGCAAGTTTTTCGTTAGACATATACCAATTCATTTTATTTTTAACTGATAAGGAATTCGGTGTAGAAGACCACCAAACTCTTGACAAAGTTTATTTGGTAGCAGTGAATACGAATGTTAAGAGGCAGAATTGAATATTTGTGAATTTTTTTGGTGATTGGTTTTTGGAAAGCTGTTTTCCAAACATGGTAAAAATAATTTGGTACTGTACATGTCAGTCCAAAATTGTATTATTCTAAGACAATCCCACCATAAATGTAAGAGGGTACCAGTACTCAAGCAACCTCTAATGCATTTATCAGAGACTGTTGGTTTAAATTTGGCTAAGCGTTGGGGAACTAAATACCATCTCATTAGCAATTTATATTTGGATTCTACTGCTGCTGTGTTGATAGAACTGTGGGACGTAGTGTACCAAATTTGTTTTGAATCTTTTTCTGCTATAGGTTCACAAAGATCATTTTCCCTTTTAGTCGTGTATGAATGAGATAGAGGTGTCTGTTTTTTAAGTATAGATGAATATATATTATCGAGAGAAGCCCTTTAGTAGTAGGATCATGTTTACAGAAATGTTCAAAAAGAGTGAGGGTTTTTAGACCTGAAGATGATCCTATAGTTTGGATTACGAAATGTTTAATTTGAAGGTATCTAGAAATTTCTTGATGAGGTAAGTCGTGTGTTTGTTTTATAGAGGAAAGACTCAGTACTCCAGTGGAAGATGTCAGATCATATATTTTATAAATATTTTTAGAAGTCCACCATTTGAATTGGAGGGGTTCATAGAATTCTAGGAGAAACATTGGGTTATGTATAACTGGTAATAGGGGACTATAAGAGAATATTCGGTTTCCTCTAATCCTGTGTATCCCATATCGATAAGGAATGTTTGAAAACATGATCCAATAATAGTATCAATGGATATAGGGTCCAGCTGGGAGGTCTCTATGGATATTCAGAGCGGAGGGTCTGAATAGTTATGGTAACCTGTAAGTTGCTCAATTTGAGCTGCTGAGTAATAAGCAGAAATATTTTTAACAGTCAGACCTCAATTTTTTTGTCTGGAAAAGAGTTTCTCTATTTATTTGAGGTTTATGATTTTGCCATATAAAGGAAAATATCATGTTCTGAATGGATCGTAGAATCATAGAACATGGGAAGGAATTTTAATAGGAAGCACTCTAACTAAATAAAGTAATTTAGTTTAAAAAAAAAAACATTTTGATGATATGTGCCCCAACAACGCACCTTCTGTTGAGTAGAGTTTGTCAAGCCAGGTGATGCAAGGGCTTAAATTCTGGCCAATTTACTATTTATTGATCAGAATTCAAGCCTTGTATTGCAGGCTTTACTGCAACAAAGGTTACATATTTGTTTAATTGCCTTGTTTAAAATAAATAATCAAAAGATTAGGGGATATTTGTTGTAGGTTTGTTCCAACCACTAATGTATTGCGTGGTCTCAATGGCTCAAATATAAAAAAACTGGTTGTGGCACAGACATCACAAACCAAACAGTAGCCATATAAATTTGCTTAAAACAGAGCCTTCAATAGAAATACAGTATATAGGAAGAAATGAGATTGTATACTGTACGCGCTGGCTCAATCCGAAATATGTTTGATAAACAAATGGATGATCTAGGCAGTTACTGTATAGCTCCCTAAATCAGGGACCTGTGAATATAAGACTATATAGATAGGCACACATAAATAACACATAAATAAATCCTTCCCTCTACCTTCACACATATTTATCCAGATGGCAGAAGGGTATTTATATATATAGTTCATACTGACCTTAACTATAAACTGCCTCTATATTAAAAGATTTTAATACAGTAATTCTAAAGAAGGAGAAAAGGGGAATCTATAAATAAAACACTCTTACCCCAAATGGCTTTAATATGGAGCTTAACCTCTCCAAAAAAATCCAATATCTTTTTACTTGATATAGAGGATTTGTTTTTTTTGTTTTTTTTGGGGGGGGGGCTATTTTTATGGTAGTGCATCTGTATTAGATCATTATTTGTTAAGATCTGCATAAATTGTTGGCGCAATCCTGTATGATAATATTAATAAACTTATCTATGTACTGTTGCTAGTTTTTTTTTCTTTCTGGAAAAAAAAAAGAGCTAACGAGTGGCTGTTTTTAGCCCAAGAAGAGGTCTAGGATTGCTGAAAAGAGGTTCTGTAACCCTCAGGAGCATTTTAAAGCCTGTTGACGCCATATAAACCACAAAAAAAACACTTTCCTTTCATCTTCCCCCGGTGATTCCTAAGCATTTCGCCAAAATGGCAAAATTTCACTGAAATCTTGTTTCAGCCAAATTTGCTAAAGAAGAGCTGTAAACCACAATTACTGTGTTATACTACCAAGCAGATAGAACAGCATGTAATAAGCAAAGGCTCTCCTGATGTACAGTACATATAATATACGGTTATGAATCGGGCATTAAAACAAGCATTTCTATGACCAAATCTTTTGTTTTTTAAATGGTACAGAAGGCTTACAAACTTCTTCTTTTTTTTTTTTTTGCTGTATGCATCCTTACTTGGAAGATCGCCTCTCTCTTTCTGTCCCAGAGCAGGAAGCGATGAGAAATATCCCCAATTGTGATATAGATAATGTAGCAACAAAAACAGAATATATAGTATAGTGCAGAAAGGTTAGAATCATGTTTTTGTTGCTGTGTGTGCCTTTCAGTCCCAGTGACCCCAGTTCCCTTCATTTCCTGTCTTGCAGTCACCAAGTTGTCACTATAACACACAATGAGGGGAAATTTTGCTAATGGATTAACAGACATAAAATAAGAATCTAACAGAGGTTCTTAACCCTCTACTCAAAACTAAAAAAGCTGGCTTTAAAGGGAAATTCCACTTCATTAAAAAAAATTATAGCATAAAAAATTCCCTAAAAAGCCATTTCGAAATTTAATGTTATTAAAATTACCTCTCCATTTCAACCTAGAGCTGCTGAGATTTTCTAAAACTATCAAAAAAAAAACAACAAAAAAAACAATGCAATATAGCAACTTGAAAGTGTTCTGTACTAACAGTGTACAGAACAAACACAGAAATGGCATTTTCTGCTTGCCTGATTGGTGAAGTGTGCGCTAAGAGCCAAGTAAAATTGTAAACCCCCCCCCCCCCCCCGCAATAAGAATTACATTTTAGTGAGATACTCCCTAAGGGTGTATTCCTTCTAAAGGGATGCAGACACTGCAACTTTCCTCACTGAAAGGGCACTAGATGGTTATAGTGAATAAAGGCCCTGCTATTGAGAAATCTTGCAAGGACTTAAGCCGGCAATAGGCTGCTCCAATCTCAGCCGGTTCAGCAGGAAACAGCCGAGATTCAAACCATGTATGGGCAGGCTGAATGTAGATTGATCGATCAACTTGGGTACAACCAGCTTCCTGGATTTTACATGCAATTATTGCTAGCGGCTGTTTTAGCCACTATCAATAATCACTGTGTTCTCCCGGGGGGAGCACTTTTCTCCTGCCAGTAAATGTCAGTGAAAGAAAAAGGTTGCCAGTAAAAAATATGGCTGTGATGTTTGGCCGAGAACATCCAAGTGCCTGCTACAGTGTGTTCGGACTGTGCTGGCAGTGTGTAGCGTGAAGTCAAGGTGCAAGTGAATGGCGCAGCCGGAGCCTTATGTGCAGGTCTGTGGAACGGGAGGAAGGCAAACCGGGAGTGGACTGAAGGGACGACCTGGCATGGAGAGAGTAGGGTCACTGTGACTCAGGAGGGGACGTGTCGTGTTGGTGAGGTGCCATCATCATCTGTGCTGCTGCACACTGCTGTCAGTGTCACTGTAAGAGTTAATTGCATGTGTGTGTGCCGCCCATTGTAATTTTTTGCCCTCTCGATTCCTTTCCCTGAGCTACTTATTTACTATATTGAAAATAAAATAAGTTATATGTTTTTGCAAAATATCTACCTTAAATCACTTTGCTAATTGCATATTGTACTTGTTTGTAGCCTAAATACTGAAATTTGCACTTAAAACTGTCATTTTGTAACTTATATATGCCAGTAAAAACCTGACAGTGCCAGTAAATTTTGGGTGGCGTGTCAGTAAATTTCAATCTGCTAGGTTGGCAACACTGCAAGTGAGTTTAATTACCACTTTAAAGAGGAAGTAAACCCTGATAGGTTTTACTTCCTCTTTTGCTTGCTGCAAAGCCTGCAAATGAAAAGCATGCATACTAGCCCATTATGTGCCACTTATCTGCAAAAGAATCCAGCGATGTCACCTGTGTGGGCAGCGTCCATCTTCTGGCCCCTCTTCCTTCCGGGCCGCGAACTCCGGCTCTGTGATTCGCCGGAGCCGCGTGTTGCCACTCCCGTGCATGCGCATGGGAGCCGCGATTAACGGTACAGGCTAGGGAAGAAATGGCATTTAGTTTTGTTTCTTCCCCGTGCATGCGCCGTTGGAATTTTCAGCGGACTACAAGTGAAATATCTCCTAAACGACGCAGGTTTAGGAGATATTTCCACTACCCATAGGTAAGCCTTATTCTGGGCTTACCTATCGATAGAAGTCCAAAAAGTGGGTTTACAACCACTTTAATCAGCCACAGAACCTGCATAATTATTATGTGTTTGGTTTTAAAGTGATGAGGTGGCAACTCTCTTTGATGGGGGAATAAAGTAATTTTCTTTCTTTTTTTTCCCATGGTTGCAGAAAAGAAAATCACTCCATCTATAGCCGGCCTTAGTAAAACAAACATCTTGTTTCTCCAGAATAGAAAAAGATAGGAATATAAAGTGTGGTAGAGGCCTTGTAATGTGCATAAATCATCCAGAGGAGAGTTACCCTTTAACCGATTCAGCCCTGGAAGATTTTACCCCCTTCCTGACCAGAGCACTTTTTGCGATTTGGCACTGCGTTGCTTTAACTGACAATTGCGCGGTCCTGCGGAGTTGTACCCAAAAAAAATTGACGTCCTTTTTTTCCCCACAAATAGAGCTTTCTTTTGGTGGTATTTGATTATCTCTGCAGTTTTTATTTTTTGCGCTATAAATAAAAAAAGAGCGACAATTTTGAAAAAAAAAACACAATATTTTGTACTTTTTGCTATAATAAATATCCCCATTTAAAAAAAAAAAAAAATATACGCAATAAGTGTATATTGATTGGTTTGCGCAAAAGTTATAGCGTCTACAAAATAGGGGATAGATTTATAGCATTTTTATTATTTTTTTTTTTTTTACTAGTAATGGCGGCGATCTGCGATTTTTATTGTGACTGCAACATTATGGCGGACACATCGGACAATTTTGACATTTTTGGGACCATTAGCATTAATACAGAGATCAGTGCTATAAAAATGCATTATTACTGTAAAAATGTCACTGGCAGTGAAGGGGTTAACACTATGGGGCGATGAAGGTGTTAATTGTGTTCCCTAGTGTGTGTTCTAACTGTAGGGGGGGAGGGGACTGACTAGGGGAGATGACAGATCGCTGTTCATACTTTGTATGAACAGACGATCTGTCACTACTCCCCTCAGAGAACCGGGATCTCTGTGTTTACACACAGAGATCCCGGTTCTTGCCGTGTTACGAGCGATCGCGGGAGCCCGGCGGTCATTGAGACCGCCGGGCACTCACATCAGCTCCTGGAGTTGCGGGCTCACTAGTGGCCACCAGAGGGAGCGATGTAACATAAGGCCAATTCGCACAGCCGAGCCATGTTGCCGCAGTACAACTGCGGCGGCTGGTCGGCAAGCTGTTAAACACAGAACATTGGTTTTAGCAAACCTTACAGCAACTGTAGAAAGGCAGAGAGAGCCACAGCCCCAGTAAAAGTGCAATCAATTTTTATTCCACATGAAAAAATCCAACACATTTTGAGGGATCAAGTCCCCTCTTTATCAGGTCTCAAAGTGGCAGCAATAATGGTGGATAAAACTGAACAAGATATACTGTAAATTAAAGCATCTTAAAATGCTGGCAATAATTAGGAGTGAAAACTGGACAGAAATTTCCTTGCAAGATAGAGTCTAAGTATCTTAGCCATTTGGGGCCGCTGGTCAGGCAGCAATAAGGAAAGTAGTAGACATTTGCAATTCGTTTAGTTCCGAGCTAGTTATTTAAACGAGATTCAACAAATTTGTTAATCCGAAAACATCCAAATTTACGAAAACCGTTTAACAAATTTTTACGAATATTCGAAAATTAAAATATTCTAAAATTTGTAAATTCTAAAATTCGTAAATTCAAATATATTCGAAAATTAGTAAATTAGAGAATTCGTAAATTCGTTAGTGGACGTAACGAATACGAATTTATCCGAAGTTACGAATTATCCATAATAACGAATGCCGTATTTAAACAAATGTAGCGTAACAAATTAATAAAAATAGATAACAATAATAATAATAAAAACTTGTTATTATTATTATTTATTATTAATTTGTTCTGTTCCATTTGTTTATTTGCGGAATTCGTTATTTCGGATAATTCATAACTTTGGATAAATTCGTATTCGTTACGTTCACAAATTTTTAAGGAAATTCCAATACCTAAAATGTAATAGTTATTATTAGTTAGTTAGTTAGTTATAATGTAGTATTTTCAAATTTTCGGATTTTCTTTATTTTCGATTTTTCAGATTTTCGAATTTACGAATTTTCAAATTTACGAATTTTCAAATTGCGATCATAACGAATGACCCGAAAAACAGAAAAAACACACACATTTTTTTTTTCTGTAAACTAAAACTTTTTTTGAAGTTTCACAAGGTGTAAAAAAAAAACGCAGCAATGTCTTAAAGTGGTATTAAATCGAAAAGCAAATGTTTATTATATTGCAGCTTTCTTAGAAGCGGTGGCTGTATTCAATTTCTTTTTCTAATTTCATCTGCTGATCCAACCAGTTAGTCTGTTGTTTTTCAAAAGAACTAGCTCTCCAGCAGAAATGATCAGGTACAGAGATGAAGCAGACAACCCATTTACATTTAACACTGGCAGGGGTGCTTACGATGATCGGCTTTATTGATTTCTGTAAAACCTTAAATCTAAAATGAAAAAAAACAGTTTGCTGTAACTGAATATAAAGTATTAACTGGAGTTAGGCTTCAATTTGTTAGTTTATTTCAATCTGCTAGTGCACATATAACACCCCACCCCCCCCAGACTGATAATGCTGTTTTCCAAAGGTGCCCTCTGTGCTCATTGATTCAGAGTGTGGGCACTCTAATACAAGAGGCGTGTTACTGGTGAGATCACCAGATGAAAACAGAGGGAAAAAAGTCTAAAAGAAAAAAAACAAATGCAGCCAGCACGGCTAATGATTGGTAACCTGCAATATATAAAATTGTTGGTTTAACCACCTCAATACCGGGCACTTTCACCCCCTTCCTCACCCCCTTCCCCCATTTTTCAGATTTCAGTGCTGTTGCACTTTGAATGAGAATTGCGCGGTCATGCAACACTGTAGTGTACCCATATGACATTCTTTAATCATTTTATTTACACTGCTGAGTTTTTTATTTTTTACAAAAAAGAAGAAAAAAGACCAAAAATTTTGAAAAAAAAAAAGTTTTCTTAGTTTCTGTCAGTACATTTTGTTAATAATTAATTTTTCTCCTTTACTGATGTGTGCTGATGAGGCGGCACTGACGGGCACTGATAGGCTGCACTGATGAGGCGGCATGTATGGGCACTGATGAGGCGGCACCGAAGGTCACTGATTAGGTGGCACTGATAAGAAGGCACTATTATGCCGAACTGGTGAGCACTGATAGGTGGCACTATTATGCCACACTGATGGGCACTGATAGGTGGCACTGGTGGGCATTGATAGGCGGCACTGGTGGGCACGGGTAGGCAGCACTGAAGGGGCACTGATGGGTGGCACTGATGGGTGGCATTGATGGGCACTGAGGGGTGGTACTGATGGGCAGCACTAATAGGAATTGATGAGCAGCACCGATGAGCAGGCACTGACGGGCACTAAAAGGCAGCACTGACTGGCACCAGTAACGGACATTAATTTGTGTCACTGATGGGCACTGATTTGTGTCACTGATGTGCACTCATGGGCACTGATTGGTGGCACTCATTGGCACTGATTGGTGGCACTGCTGCAGCTTTCCTTTATTTAGGGTACTGTGCGCCCCCGCAGGCCAGCAAGAGCGGCCGATCTGGTACGCCGTCATATGACGTCCACCCAGAATGAGAGCCGCACCATCCCTCCATCATTTGACGGTGGGCGGGCGGTAAATGGTTAAGGTTTAACGAGGCAAAATCATGGTTTGACATGAAGAAACAGCATTCTGTAAGCTGAAACAATGTTAAATGATGGTGGCAAGGTGATACATTTATGAGAATACAATGCTCTGTTGATTATGATTTTAGAAACACAAAGGGGTTGATTTACTAAAAGGAAATAGACTGTGCACTTTGCAAAGTGCAGTTGCACTCTTCAAGAGCAGTTGCTCCAGAGCTTGGTAAATGAGCAGAAAAAGACTAAGCTCTGGAGCAACTGCACTCGCAGAGGGCAACTGCACTCTGCAAAGTGCACAGTTTTTTTGCCTTTAGTAAATCAACCCCAAAGACTGCTTTCAAAGCATATGCCTTTTTGCTGCATTTCCAGTGCATTTTGCACATGTAAAAATGAGACATATGATATCATGCCGTGTTTTTGATGCATTTTCTATTCATTTCAATGGGAAGGTGTGTTTTTGGTGCATTTTTTTACAGCACTAAACATGCACCAAAAATGCAGTACTTTTAAAAACGCAACTGACCTGCTTCCTAGGATTTAAGGATCATTCATTTTTATTTTGTTTTTGACAAGGCAAAAGCGGGAAAAAAAATGGATTCATTTTAAACGGGCCAAAGTCAGATACATTACATACAAACAATGAACATACTACCTGCATCAGATATTTTTTCAATATATTAAGTGCATTCATGCTATGTAACTATTTAATATATCTCAGATCGCAGTACTCTCCATGACAATGCCTTCATCTTTCTTTTTCCCCATAAGACCATCTTTTTTCAGGCATAATTCAAAGTCATCTTCTACTAGATTAAAATGCTGGCCAAGGGGTAATGCAGCCTTGTAAGTCCTGGTGCCTGTTAAATACCCTTTATGTTATTTTGTTTGCTGTGCGCACAGGTTGTATCCTAAGTCAGGTACACACTATAAGAAAATCGGGCAAACGATCGTCCCGTTTTCCTCGATGTTTCACAGCAAATCGGAACTGATCAATGAAAATTCATACAGAAATTCTCATACAACAAAAGTTTTTTTTTTGTTTATTGTTTCTTATCATGCACAGTCTTTCTTTACTGATTTTTCTTGTACAAAAATCATACGAAAACGGCACACATTAAATGAAAATCGTTCGTTCTGCTCCCATACGAGAAAAATTTTGCCGTTTGTCCCTTCAGGAATTTTCATACGAAAAGTCGGAATCGGCTGTCGAAAGTTGTGTGCACACTATACGAGAATTGTACAAACATTCTTTGGATGAAAATGTTCGCCCGGTTTTCTTGTAGTGTGTACAAGCCTTTAGTGTCGGATCACACAGGGGCGACTTGTCAGGCAACTTAGCCGCCTGACAAGTCACGCTCCGTGCATTGCAATGGAACCATTCTAATAGGAGCAACTCAAGGCGCTCTGACTTAGAAAAAAGTTCCTGTACTACTTTGGGGCAACCTCGGAGTGGCTTGCATTGACTTCTATACAGAAGTCATTTTGCAAGCCGTGCTAAAGTCATGCTGTACTGGGCGGCTTCAGAGTTAGACGACTTTGAAGCCGCCCCTGTGTAAACCAGCACTTATAGTCCACTTTTTTGCAGGCTCTTAATTTATTATTTGCCAGAAAGTTACACTGTACAGTCTACATGAGCAATGCCTGGTGAAGAGGAGACTTCTCTAGCTTGCAGCAAACTTAGCACATGAAGCCATAGCCTGGTAAGGTCATATATTTCCATTCCTGGGGACTTTAAATGAAGCCAGAGCCTGGTAAGGTCATATATTTCCATCCCTGGGGACTTTAAATGAAGCCATGGCCTGGTAAGGTCATATATATCCATCCCTGGGGACTTTAAATGAAGCCATGACCTGGTAAGGTCATATATTTCCATCCCTGGGGACTTTAAATGAAGCCATGGCCTGGTAAGGTCATGTATTTCCATCCCTGTTGAAGTCAAAAATAAGGAGGAGAGCGAGAGAGTGTGACTTTACATGAAGCATGTGGTTGCAATAGAGTAAATTGGTGAACATATAGGAAATGTATTGATTATTATATAGTATATACATACATATAATGTTGGTATCAATTATAGACGATGAGCATGGTAATAAAAATAAACATGGTAATGACATTGGTATCTCATGATATAACCACAATAATATTCCATAGTTCACCAATAGCAAGATTGTATAAAACCATAAATTGCGAAATAGTGCCTGTAGGACCTATGGCCTTACTAGTCCTCTAAAAGTGCTATTGCATCCATGTGCTTCATGTAAAGTGCCACTCTCTTGCTCTCCTCCTTATTTGTAATCTATTTTTAATAATCAAAGCAAACTCACCCATCCATCATGTCTCCTTTCTTTATCTTGCTGATAAATCATTTTGAAAAACACCCCCTAGCATTTACTTTCTGGAATCCATCTGACATTAGCTCAGGCATGCATGTAGGAGGGTGTGCTTAGCTGATAAATTCCCTCCTCCCCTCCTAAAGATTCATGAGATGTATGACATCATTTGCCTAGGTCTGAAAAACAGAAAGTAACTAAAATGTGAAAAAAAAAAAAAAAAAAGTTTTAAACAAGTAAATATGATATACGTTCCTATCTGTATACTAATGCTAACAGCATTAGGATTAAAAATAGTCAATGTTGATTGACAGAGTGAAGTTCACAGCCTGAGCTTTTTTTGGGCTGATCTTGTGATGAGGTGGCTGGAAATGTACAAATACAGTTTTCAGCCCAAAAAACTCCTTTAAGAATGTTTTACACTATTGGAGCTCTTTTTGTTTTTTTTGAGCCATGGCTGGAATGTCCAGGTAACCAGAGTCTAAAGCCTCGTACACACGGTATGATTGTTGGACAACCGATCGCCTGATTTTTGGCAAAAGGGCCTGTGCCAGGATCTTGTCTTGCATACTAACAAATTGTGGTGCCACAAACACAAACGTAGTGATGTACTACGAGGATTCTCAGCTCTTGAGCGCCACCCTTTGGGCCCCTTCTGCTAATTTCGTGTTTGGTGAGCATTGATTCCGAGCTTGTGTGTTTGTACTTTCGACTTTTGTGTGACGGATTTGTGTACTGACCATCAGAAAATCTGACGTGGTGCTGTCGTTTGACAAAAATTTACTAGCCTGTCATCCAACATTTGTTGGCCAAAAATTAGAAAACAATTGTTGAAAGAAGCGTACTAACGGTAAGAACTTCGAACAGCAGCCTGATGTAGGAATCGTATATGGATTATTTACCATCACCAATGTTTTCCCTTGGACCTTGCCAAAGGTGAATGTACTAAGGCTGATTTGACCTTCTGTAATTAGAGGGTCCCGGTGTTCCGGTAAGAGTATCCTAACCTGTGTGTCGGTGGCTCTATTAAGGTGGAGGATTTACCTTTCCAATTTCCTTTTCTTGCACCACTTTCGGAGTTTCTATTTTTCATAGCCATTGGAATATGTGAACTTAGCCTTTGTGCATTTGGACTTTATTGACCCCTCTCTTTTGTTACACTTTTTGTACATTTATTTTTTAGCGCAACTTACTTTTTATATACATTGATCTTGTGATAAGGCACAGTCAGTTCTTGGAGTTCAAGCGCTTCAAAGTAGCTTTTTATAATGCTTCTGGTATATGTTCTGACTGGTATATATTAGGAACTAATTCATACATAATTGTAAAATTATTGAAAACTTTAACTGAAGCCACTGATTTAGATGACATTCCAGCAACTTCATTATGTGTCATTGTACGTAAAGTTTACGGTATATAAACCTAAAAGTTTTTTTTGGTCTTGAATTTTTTTATTATTTCTCTATCCCATTGGGGAGATTTCCTTTTATTTCCTGTCCTGAAGACACTACAGGCAGCCCCTGGGTTACAAACAAGATAGGATCTGTAGGGTTTTTTCTGAAGTTGAATTTCTATGTAAGTTGGAACAGGTACATTTTTTAAGTGTAGCTCCAGCCAAACATTTTTTTAAAGTTTTTTGAATAACATAGAGAAGGGTTATCACCCCTGTAAAAAAAAATTTTCTGTCTGTGCCCCTGTTCAGAAGATTTCACCTCACTTTCTGCCCTTTGACAATTGGATTTAGAACATTTTGGGTTGTTGTGGAAACAAGGATTGGTGATAAACTTTCAGTGGAGACATCTTTTCCCATGATAACTCTAAAGGCCCATACACACGATCGGACTTTTTGACAACAAACATGCAAATTACCTGTTTTAAGGCAACATCCGACCGTGTGTATGCTCCATCGGACAAACTTTTTCGTTTTTCATCGGACAAATGTTGGCTGTGCGAACAGACAAACTTGGCGGCAACAAAAGTCCTATGTCAGCTAGTCTGATCGTACACAAATCCATCGGTCTTTAGTCCAAAGTACAAACACGCATGCTCAAAACTAATGCAAAAGACCAGACAACAATACAGAAGTTGACCAAAGGGTGGCAGTAAAGAGCTGAAAAACCATGTGATTTGGTGAAAGTTGGCTGAAAAAGTCCTGCCGTGTGTATACATACCAAGTTCACGGCCAACCCCCTTTGGACAGAAATCCAAGGAAAAGTTTGTTTGAAGTCCGATTGTGTGTACGAGGCTTTACAGGAGTGAATTTCCCTTCCTAGGGGTAGATTTCCTCTCACTTCCTGTTGTCTCCCTCCATTTGTAAGTATGAGTTGGATGTTTGTAACTTGGGGACTGCCTGTACAGCATGTGAGAGGAAATCTCTCCAAAAATAGGTAAAATCGTTTCTTGATAATCACCAGGAAAAATATAGAGGATGAGATTTCCCTATACAGACAGCAATAAAATCTGACAGAGGTTCTATGGGTGCCACACTCCAAAATTGAGAAAAACATCTTGGCTTCAGATTTTTCAATTTGTAAAATTTTCTGATGGTATAAGCTGGGGAGTTTTAGTAACAGGCATAAAACTATTATTGTTTGCTGAATTATTCACTTGCATGGACAATTGTATGATAACACTATATAGCCACCTGACCATCTCATCTCTATAAACTTGATAGACATCCTATTCCAAAACCATGGGCATTATTATAAAATATCCCGATTTCCTTTGCAAGTTCTAACAGCTTTCACTTTTTGGGAAAGCTTTTCTCAAGGTTTTGGAGTATCTGTGGAAATTTTTACCTGTTCAGCCAAAAGAAACATTGGTGAGGTCATGTACTGATATTGGAAGTGAAGACTTGTCTGACAATAAGCGTTCCAGTTCATGCCAGAAGTGTTCAGTAGAGTTGAGGTCAGGGCTTTGTGCAGGCCACTTGAATTCTTCACACCATACTTATCAAACCATGACTTTATGGAGCTGGTTTTGTACACTGGAACACAGTTTTGCTAGAACAGAAAAACCCTTCTAAACTGTTACCACAAAGTTGGAAGTGCACAATTGTATAAAATATCTTTGTATGTTGGAGCCCTTCATTGGAAACACCTAAACTTGTAATTTGGAGGGGTGTACATACATCTGTAGGGTTGGTGCCAGATGCTTATGTATTTATCGGCCATATAGTGTAGCAGTGACTATCTACAGATATTTCCACCGTGTCCTCATTTACTGTACATAGTTGCAGTAATAGAAAGGAATCTATTTTATCCACACACTCCACATTAAATCTATGAACACTCAAGCCTAGCAAGTGAACATTTCCACAAGCTTTTAATTGTGGAAATGCTCTCATTAGGTCTTCTAAACCACTATGAGTGTTGCTTTCCTGCTGGTGTCTCCTGAGAACGAGGGTCATTAGGGCTCCTTATACTCTCCAGCTATACACAAGGCAATTTACATATTACATATTCACAATCATCCGTACAAGTGAGTGGTGATGGAATAGGTGGCAATTATGGGCTATTTTAAGTTGTGCAGCCTTAATGTGTAATTTGGTTCTTTCAGGGGTGGGGCCATGATGACAGCAGCTGTTGCAGATTGGTTACTAGATGAAGTTAAAACTAATAGAGCAGCCTTTCTCAACCTTTTTACCCCTGGAGAACCCTGAAAATATATTTCATGTCTCGGGGAACCCCTGATAAAAAATAATTACTGTATACCTGCTGTATAGATTATGGTACATCAGCATGATCACTACATTTCAGAATATTTTAAATATAAGAAAAAATAATATGGCATACCTTACATATTTGCCATCCTGGGTAGATTATTTTTTTACACTTTCCTGCTTTGTGCTACAGCATTATTAATGGTGATTAGTACATTTGTCCTACAGTACTGGGGTCTTTGATTTGAGTCTCAGTCTGCATGGACACTGCATGAAGTTTACATGGGTTCCTTCTACACTTCAAAGACATGCTGCTCCTGTCTAACATTGGCTCTAGTATCATAATATACTGAGCTCGCCCAAGATGGGCAAGATTTGCCCCACTATTGCCCCAAAAGCAGTTACAATGCTTTGAAATGAAAGAATAATCATAACAGAAAAGAAATGGAAGAAGTAAAAATTGTGGTTTCCCACATTAGTGGTGATCGTAAAAGTGCCCCCTTGCACTGGTGGTCAGTGAAGGCGATCAATTTCAGGGGAAACCTGCTGTGATAGAGGATCTTATGAGTATACATTGAAATTCACTTGTCTTTCACCAAAAAGAGATCAAAAACCATCTTGACCACCCTCTTTTAATACTGCATTATCTGCCTTAAAAACATTGGTATTGTTGTAAAAGCTTTGATTTCATTTGTTATCTTGGCTTTGCCAAGTTCAGGTCAATTGCATGTAGAGAATTCTGATCTTCCTTACAGCTATGCCTGTGAATACATCAATGCATTTTATGTAAGTTTAATAAACATGTGTCTGATATTCATTCTTCACATAATTAAATAGTAACTCTACTTTTTTGGGGAAAAACACATCCCCTCTGGGTGGTCTATGTAAAATGCAAGGATTTTAACAAACTTTGTTGCAGATTCCTACCTTTTGTTATTCTGAAGAAATCCCTGTGTGTTTGTCTGTAATCATGTAGGAAAGTGAGTCTAATGGGAGTGATTTCATAATTATCGATCGGCTGTGCACCTGCAGGGTTCTAATGAGTAAAGCTGCAGGGTCTGCATCCCTTTACGCATAATTTCCTATTGGAAATATCTCACCAAAAATGACATTTTTTTTGCAGGGGATGCCTAATATCTAACTTGTATCTTAGGGCAGACTTCTGGGAAAATCAGTGAGCCAATCACACAAGCAAGAAATTTCATATCGGGTGGGGGGGGGGGGTGGGGGGGCGTTCCGTACACATTCTGTGTACAGAACATCTTCAGGTAGCCATATTGCATTTTCAGAAAATTATAAAGCTGCAGATTGAAAAGGAAAGGTAATTTTTAATAACATTTTTAAGAACATTCAATTCCATGAATTATATGAATTGTGTCGCAATTGTATACGCTATATTATTTTTTCTTTGCTATTTTTTTTTCCCCACGAAAGCAGAGTTACCCTTTATAGCAAAGGTTAATTTCCATAGAAGTACCCTTATCCCCTCTGTCCGCTATGCTAATTAAGCCCCCCTTCTCCTTTCCAGATGCATATCTACCTTGCAGCCATGCCTGCGATGTCTGCTCTTTGTATACTGTACATTCAAATGCCAAATCCTATTGAGTAAATTCCCATAGGGAAACTATCTCACATTAAACCCTATGGGAATCTACTACATAGGCGTAGCTGGCATTTTAAAGGATCAGCACCAGGTGGTATACAAAGAGCAGAGGTTGCAGGCTCAATTGCGGAGGGAGGGGGGGGGGCGGGATTGAGTGCACTTTATTTAAAAGTGCACTTGTACTTTAAATACTTTAAATGAAAGCTGTAGAAATAAAAAATTCAGTGCAATCTCCTTGTTGTATAGCGGGAACCCTTGGGCCCTTGGGTGTGCATGGGGTGTGTAGAGGTAAAGGAAAAAGCAGAGATAAGGGGAATATTATACAGCTGGCTGTTATGCATTTTTGTAGTGTGTATATAGAACTTACTTTATCACAGTCCCCAAAATGTACTGAATGTATAAGCAAAACTGTTTCAAACTTTTGGATGGAATGGAGAAGGATTGGACCCTCTGTTTGATTTTTAATGCTGCCTGCATCTCTATTTGTCCTGATTGCCATTGTCAACAAGTCATACAGCAAGGGAAAAGGAAAGAAAGGTGAAGAGAAATCTTCCAATTGCGACAAATGTTCTGCTGACAACTGTCTAGGATGGAAATTTCCCATAATTTGGAGATACTTTAGCTCACTTCCTGTTACATTTCGCAGACAGTAACTGAAGCAAAATCTCTATAGCAGAAAACAGACAGGTGGACGGCAAAAAAAATAAAAAATAAATAATATAATAGGAGTTGTAAACCACTTAATCCAAAACTAAAAGAAAAAAAAAGGCTATAAATACACTTTATAAACTTTGTGATTTGTCTTACAGCCACTAGTCACATAAAAACTAAAAATGACAGCTGAAGGATGCGCTTTTTGTGACAGTTCCTATTTTAAGCATGCAAGTCTTTGCCTTTCTTGCTAATTAAAAATAGTAATATTAGTAATATTGTTTATGTCAGCAACTTATCAGATGCTTGCTTAGAACTTTATGACCTACTCTTGTACAATGACAGCTACAGAATGATTGGCTTGCATGAGCAAAAGCTATATTTTGCATTAAACTAGTTGTAATAAATGAGATCCAGTCACTTAAGATTTTCCAACATGAGCAATTTTTAATATGGACAAGTTGAAACTGTAAAATGTCATGCAAATTGAGTGCAGAGATACAGTAACTATCAAAATATGTACCTTTTGGGAGAAATACATTTGTGCTATATCTGTATATTTTTAGTTCTGGTTACTGATAAGCGAACTGGGCAAAGTTTGGCTCACTGGGGGTTCAGCAAACTAAGAAAGAATCCGCTAAACCCAAAAATTGCACCAAACCCCACTAAAGTTTATGGAAGCCAAATCTTGTTATTTTTCTTGCCCTTATTTAAAGAAAATTTACCAACTTTTGTTAAAAAAGAGCATAGGTAGATGGGCACTGCTATGGAGTATGTGCATGTGGGAATTAAGCCCTTGCAAGGTACCATCCCAATGTTGAGGACATGTTGCCTCAATATTGGGAGGATACCTTTTTCTGGCCAGCCAGGTTGCATGTTTGAATTAAGGGTCTTTATGAATTTTTAAGGGGACTTAAGCTGTTTTTGATATTTTTCAAATGGTGTGCTAACTCTTAGAAAGGGTCCCCCCAACATCTAATGCAGGACTGAAGCATACCAGGACACATGCCTTCAACACTAGGTGGGCAAAGTTGATGTGACAAAGCCTCCCCCCAAAGTACTTTGTCCTTGTTGATGGGGACAAGTGTCTTATCCCCACATCCTGCCTATGCTTGCAACCACGTTATGCACCCCTTTAACCATACCACTCAAACTAACTAGGTAATGCATTCATGTCTACTTTGAAGCTCTTCATCTTGCTGGTTTACTCTTGTAGCAACCTCCTAGGTAGGTGCTAGGATGGTTAAATAAGTGTTAGTGTGTGTTTTTGATAGGTAAATTTAGTTGCCACACTGTAGGCAGTGTGGCTACAATTTTAGAAAAGGTAAAAGCATATTTTGGTTTACTGTACCCAGTGAGCTGTAATTGTTTAGTTCTGATCAGGTCTGCTGTATGCTCTGCTGCTGCCAGTCTGTTGGCTAACTCCCTCCGTATCCAGGTAACTTGAGAAGTTTCTGGATGATAGATGTGGTGCTATGCGGATGGCAGCATGCATTTTGATACAGCCCTATTCTATCCCAGAGAGGATGGCTCTGATGGCATGCTGGAAGACTGTATTTATTCTGGGAGTACACAGAGCTCTGGGTCTAGTTCCAGAGTGGAGGAGTCCAGCCTGAGGGGGGCTTGCTGCCCTCTTAGGTACAAGCTGCAGTGAGCACACCACAGGTGAGTGACCTGAGGGAGGAATGCTGAGCCCCAGGTGCTTGGACGAGCTGATTGAGGGGAGCTGTCTGCCATAGATCTGTCTGGTATGACTGGAGGGCATCACTTGGAAAATTGGAAGGAAGCTCCATCTGTCCTTGGGCCTTGTGAGTACAGACATTGAAAGATCTTGAGGACCTTGTGTTTTAGCTACCCCTCTGGGATATTAAAGGGAACACCGGCTGGTGTCCTGAAGAGCTCTGTCCAGACACTTTCCCACTTAAAGGGACTTTGATCCAATGTCTCTACTACTACTTAAGCTATGGTTTGTTACAAGCCCAAACTTCATTATAGCTTGTCCTGAAAGAAAAACCTAGTTGTACCTAGTCTTATCTTTTAAGTACCCTACCACTTCTCTCATTCCTATCAAAGTTCTCCAAAAATAAAAACAACAAAAACAGCATCCCCTAGCCTGGTCCTTGAAGGAAGAGTGAATGAGCCTGTTGTGTACCTGGCTGAAGTTGGGCAGACTTGGTCAATAATTCTTGCAACTCCTATGATAGTAGCGATACACTCTTATACTAGGAATAGCCCGAATGGCAGCAGATCAAATTATACACTAATGCAGATGAATAAGGAGGCACCCCTCCTACTCCTCACTCCTGCTCTAGGATGTACTACAGACTTGTATGGATTTAAGTTAACAAATGCTTAGTCAACACTGGGTTTGCTATTAGAAAGCCAGTATTCTCTTCATGGAAGTACCCATCTATGGATATTTAAAGTGGTTCTAAAGCCTATTTTTTTTTTTTTACCTTAATGTATTCCATGTATTATGGTAAAAAAATGTTTAGGTATCATCAGCATTGTTCCCCTTACCTTCCCCGTTACTTACCTGAGTCCTCACTTGATCCAGTGCTGTGCCATCTGTAGCGGCTCTCCCCCTGCTGTCAGTCAAATCCTGTGATGAGTGGGCATGCCACAATGTCTGTGTCTATAGACGCAGGCAGCGCGAATCATGATTGAGCCCTCAGGTGTGCCACCAAAAGAAAGTGGCTGCCTATGGTGGCTCACCGAGAAGAGGAGGGGCCAGGAGGACCGGCGGGTGAAACAAGAAGAGGAGGATCGGGGCACCCTATGCAATTCCATTGCGCAGAGCAGGTACGTATATTGTGTTTGTTATTTATACATTAAAAAAATGTTGGCTTTACAATCACTTTATATACAAAATTCAGATTGTATGCAAAGAAAAAAAAAATTATATAAAAGATCAGTTTATAAATGTATAAATAATGTACTGGTGACAACTGTCTAAGAGAAAGTTGACCTCACCACCATTCCTCCCACTTCCTGTTGTGGCTACAGTACAGAAAATGAAGGGAGATCTCCCCAGTGGGACACAGGGTAGCAATAATATAATGGAAGATTTATTCATCCCTAACTACATCAAAAACTAAAAAGAAATTTAGGCTGTAGATATACCTAGATGTCAGGAACAACGTAACAGTTAATTCCTCGCAAAGGTGCAAATATTCATTAACAGATAAAGCATCATTTATAGATATTTCTTCCTATATACTCCCAATAGTGTTGGGTACCTCCATGCACCTGCAGTGATGATGACTCCGCGGTAAAATAATGTCTTTTGGGCCATGTTGCCAGATGGTGATGTATAAATAAGTTTTATGCTGCCTTGGATATTCATCTTTTGTGCCATTAATCACAGAAATTAATGTACAAGTCCTGTGTGATTCCTAATTTCTGTGTGCATGTTCACTAACCTGGTGCTATAAAAGCATAATTGGAAAAAAACAGCTAATTGCATTTGGAAGCTTACCTATTATGATGTCATCACATCACTTTTGATCTATGTGTAAAAAGTCTAATGAGAGCACCAGACCTGTTCGCTCATAACAGGGTGATATAGAAACGAAAGCGTTTTCGAGGGCTCAGGTGCTCCCTCTTCATCAGGACTTTGGATTTGTGTAAACTGGAATAGTAGAACTCGGTTTACGTTATTTAGTGGAAGAAGTTGGCAGCATCATTAACAGCTAATTCAAACAGTGATGTGCTGACATTGTGGCTGTGCTTTGAGAATGGCAGAGTAGAATGAGGAAGAGAGATGTACAACATCGGAACAGATTATAGCCAACATTCTGATGCAGCGGAGAACTGGAAATGCAACTTCTTGCATCACATATCAGGAACTCTCAGTGAAGCTTAGTAAACTGAAATATTAAAGAAAGATCATTTTACTAAAGGCACTCATTTTCCCTAGAGCTTAGTGACTGTGGTGAAGCTCTACTGACTTCCATCAACCAATCATGCGCAAGCAAAAATTATTATTTTTTCTTTCTTTTTCTATTTTCCTTGCACCTGATTGGGTATTCTTTACAAAGTGAAGCTTTGCTGCATTCACTAAGATCTGGGGAAAATGAGTGCAACTTCACTTGAAAAGTGCACAAAATCAATTCACTCGATGGAGGGTCTACGAGAAAAATACCATAGGATCGGGGTGAAATGGCTAGAGTATAGGAATACGGAGAGATACATGATAATTATGGATTCTTGAAGATTGCAGGGGAGAGAGAGGGAGAGGGGGGAGGGTGGGAGGGGATTTATCCCCCTTTTTTTTTTCTTTTCTTTTGGGGGGGAAGGGGGAGGAAAATAGATATATATTATTAATATTTTATATTTTATTAATAAGAAAAATGGAAAATCTGAAAATGAAATTTCTTATGCCACAATGATGCCAAAATGAGAGGGGGCGCATATTAATGACTCAGCTGAGTTAAAATCTCTCTTAAGTCCTGCTGATGTGGTTTAAAAAAGAAAAGGGAAAAAAAGGGAAAAAAAAATGAAAAGTGCACAAAATATTTGCCTTTAGTAAATAAACCCCCGTTATGTGCTGATTAAACATAAAAAAAAAAAAAAATGAATGATGAACTTGTTGATGTAACACAAAAAACTTTCTGTGCTTGGAGTAATGTAATGCTTGGTTAACCTGAGCCTGCACGCTTATACATATAGACATTTCTCTTTCAGCAGTTGGGTCATGTATGAACGTCATACTGTTGATGACTTGAACAAACACCATGAGGTTGGATGATGGTCTGCTGGAGTTACCTTAAAGCGGGGTTCCACTCAAATTTTTAACTTAATCTTACCCCCTTCAGTTAATTGCATAAATGTTCAAATGCTGTTCATTTTTTTTTTTTATCGCTGTAATTACCTTTATATTGTACTTTATTGTGACACTTCCTGTCTCTCCTCCCTTGGGAGTAGGCGTGTTTATTGCCTTTCCCCGACACCGCACTGTATCCTGAGAGCTCAGTGTCAGGCTTCCCAAGATTCAGTGCGGAAACAATGATCATGCGTGTGAACAAGCTGTGAATGAACAGCATTCACCGCATCCAGGAAATCAATGCTTGTGGGCTTCACATGCCCACAAGCAAGATGGAAACAGCCAGCATCACATTTTTTAAGTTATTCTTCAGTACGAAAACAGACAGAGGCGGAAATATTACACCCAAACTGTGAGTATTATTTTGGGATTAGCAAAGTGTCTCAATGACCTAAAAGAAATTAAAAAAAAAGGATTGGTCACCGGACTCTTTAAGACGGTGAACTAGAATTTGAAGAATCAGTACGGGGTCCATTCTAGAAAACAAAGGAAATAGCCTTTATGAAAAAAGCAGAGGCTGAGAAATAGACCTTTGCGGTCCAAACCACATACAGACAATAGATGGAAATTTAATCCTATGGTTATATTTGAAAAAAAGGCGCCCCTATTCAAAATACCGCCACTGCGCCTCTGGATAGATACAGAGTATGTGGAAGCTGCCACTTAAAAGGATCAAATATAAAAGCTGAATTTTAACTACTGGTCAATCTGGGATAATGACACAAAGTCAAAATAGTGGCGCTAAATGTTTGTGCACAAGGAGTATTAAATCCCCTAAAGTGACATGTGACTCACAATTTACAAATGAGAATATAACTGACATGTGCTAAAATATAATAAATGCTAAAGCACTAAATTGACAAAAAGAACTAAACACCCTGTGACAAGTGAAGTGATATGATGTAGCTAGTGAAGCCACAAAAAAAAGTTATTTTGTAGCTTCACAAGCTACATCATATCACTTCACTTGTCACAGGGTGTTTAGTGCTTTTTGTCAATTTAGTGCTTTAGCATTTATTATATTTTAGCACATTATATTCTTATTTGTAAATTGTGAGTCACATGTCACTTTAGGGGATTTAATACTCCTTGTGCACAAACATTTAGCGCAGATTATCCCAGATTGACCAGTAGTTAAAATTCAGCTTTTATAATAGATGGAAATTGGACGGGATGTCCTCTTTGGGGTGACAGGTAGAAACTACCCTAGGCAAGAGAAGGAACTGACCCTCAATATCACCTTTTCCTATACAAAATGGGAAAGGGTTCCTTGCCAGGTAAAGTGACCAGTTCAGACACGGACGAGGGCAAGGTGTAAAGTGTAGAAACACATGATAATAAATCAAAATGATTTTTCACTAGTGTTACAATAAACTCCATAGATGGAGGTGACCATATATATGAGATGACTGTCTCTCAACAGCCATCCTGTTGTTACCTCTACAAAGAATGATGTAGGATTTATGGAGCAGCGCATTTATGCAAAAGAACCTGCTCATGAGAGCTTGCAATATAGTGATACAAAGAGGTAGTGAACAAACTATAACAAACACATTATACTGTAAAACATTTTGTTTAAAACCAGAGGTTTTAGTTGCAAATCATGTGCAAATATTTGCAATGGAAGCCATACTGCCTCATCAAGGCCTCTCTGTATAGCGTGGTCGTAACTCTAAACTTTGAGATTACAAAAGGTAGTAACAGTAAATAATGAGCTGATGAAGAAAGTAAAAGTTCTGTTTTTACGTGGAGGCGGGATAGGCTTCCCCGAAAAGGTGAGTTTTTAAGGATCATCTAAAAGGTGGACATATTAGAAGATAGCCTAACAGATTGGGATAAGGATTTCCAGAGAATGGGAGAGGTTCTTGAGAAGTTCTGGAAGTGAGCATGGGAGGAGCTGATGAGAAGGTTAGAGAGCAGAAGGTCTTGGGTGGAAAGAAGAGGTTTGGGTGACATTTTGAGACAAGTTTGGTGATGTAGCTTGGTGCAGAGTTGCGGATGGCTTTGTAAGTAGTTCCTTTTTTGATCTTTTTTTTTGTTGGGCAAGTGGAAGCCAGGAGAGAGATTGGAAAACAACTGAATAAATTATTTGTCAGGGTACAAAATCTTGTCCAGTCATTACTGTATTCCCTGACTTCTGTATTCTGTGTGTGCCTTCTCCTATCACTTCCATTGCCCTAACAAGGAGTGTTCTTGTGACTAGAACACTGAACCATGAGATATCAGGAGACAGATGGAAGGTGCACGCACATCTGACTGTTGTCCAATTCCTGCAGCCATCTACAGTGCCTTGCAAAAGTATTCATACCCTTTGGCATTTTTCGTGTTTTGTTGCCTCACAACCATGGATTGTTTGAGGATTTGCATCATTTGATTTACCAAACATGGCCACAACTTTGAAGATTTTTTTTTATCGTGAAGCAAACAACAAATAGGACAAAATAACAGAAAAAGTCAATGTGCATACTATTCACCCCCCTAAAGTCAATACTTTGTAGAGCCACCTTTTGCAGCTATCACAGCTCCAAATCGCTTTGGATAAGTCTCTATGAGCTTGCCATATCTTACCACTGGGATTTTTGCCCATTCCGCTTTGCAAAACTGCTCCAGCTCCTTAAAGTTGGATGGTTTGCACTTGTGAACAGCAATCCTTAAGTCTGACCACATATTTTTTATTGGATTGAGGTCTGGGCTTTGACTAGGCCATTCCAACACAATTACATGTTTCACCTTAAACCATGCAAGTGTTGCTTTAGCAGTGTGTTTGGGGTCATTGTCCTGCTGGAAGGTGAACCTCCGTCCTAGCCTCAAATCACACACAGAGTGGTACAGGTTTTGCTCAAGAATATCCCTGTATTTAGCACCATCCATCTTTCCCTCAATTCTGACCGGTTTCCCAGTCCTGACTGCTGAAAAACATCCCCACAGCATGATGCTGCCACCACCATGTTTCACTGATGGTGTTCTTTGGGTGATGTGTTGGGTTTGCGCCAGAGATAGCGTTTTCTTTGATGGCCAAAAAGTTCAATTTTAGTCTCAGACCAGAGCACCTTCCTCCATATATTTTAGGAGTCCCCCACATGCCTTTTCGCAAACTCAAAACATGCCATTTTGTTTTTTGCTGAAAGTAATGGCTTTCTTCTGGCCACTCTGCTATAAAGCCCAACTCTATGGAGCGTACGGCTTATTGTCGTCCTATGTACAGATACTCCAGTCTCTGCTGTGGAACTCTGCAGCTCCTCCAGGGTTACCTTAGGTCTCTATGCTGCCTCTCTGATTAATGCCCTCCTTGCCCGGTCCGTGAGTTTTGGTGTTCGACCGTCTCTTGGCAGGTTTGCTGTTGTACCATGTTCTTTCCATTTGGTTATAAAAGATTTGATGGTGCTCCTAGGGATTATCAAAGATTTGGATATTTTCTTATAACCTAACCCTGACTTGTACTTCTCAACAAGATTGTCCTTTACTTGTTTGGAGAGTTTCTTGGTATTCATGGCAGTGTTTGGTTAGTGGTGCCTCTTGCTTAGGTGTTGCAGCCTCTGGGGTCTTTCAAAAAGGTGTGTATATGGAATGACAGATCATGTGACACTTAGATTGCACACAGGTGGACATTATTTCACTAATTATGTGACTTCTGAAGGTAATTGGTTGCACCAGAGCTTTTTATGGGCTTTATAACAAAGGGGGTGAATACATACGCACATGCCAATTATCATTTTTTTTTTTCGGAAAAATAGTTTTATGTATATATATTTCTAATTTTACTTCACCAACTTAGACTATTGTGTTCTTATCCGGCACATGTAATTCAGATTAAAAAAAAACATTGAACTAAAGGCTGTAATGTAACAAAATAGGTAAAAAGCCAAGGGGTTGAATACTTTTGCAAGGCACTGTACATTCTACCTATCATTGCTCTTGGAGCTGACTTATTAAATGAGCTTGGATGTTTTCATAGGTTTGTGTTTGCGAGTTTGCTTGTTCCTTTATATTGAAACGGCTTAGTACAGTGCTCTGTAGAATTCTTTCTATGATCCTTTTATGTTTGTCAAAGACACACTTTGTTTGTTGATGGAACATAAGCCTTTGATAACATTAGTGTAAATTCAAGATGAAAGGATAGGGAAATCTTTTTTTGTATACTCCCTAGTTTTGTAACTTTTAACTGTGATTGAATACAAAATGAATCTCATCTGCTATTATCTTCCATAATGAAATAGCATAATTGCTACCCAAGCAAACGAAATAGACTTAGATGACCTACTGGTTTAGCTTGAAATTTTATTTCATAAGGGTAATGTGCAGTATGTTATGATTAATACTGAACTCCAGACAAAATCTTTTTCGTTTTTTTTTGTTTTAGACAGAGTGGAGGGAGGTTTGGAATGAAATTGGGAAAGAACCCACTATTGTTCTATAAAAGTTTGGAACGTCTGTTGGGCTTAATGTTGAAGACACAGCTCCATATCTATTTATCCTAATTGTTTTAGCCCCCAGTACAATTCATGTCTATCAAGTTGATAACATCTGAATCTTTTTGTTGTTTCATGTATAAAATATATGTTTCCACATTGCTTGAAGAAGAAACCAGCTTGCCCCCAAAAAGCTTGTGCTACAATTTATTTAATTTGGTCAATATGGTATCACCCTATATTCAAACTTCTTCTATTGTTGGCGTTTAGAAGAGACAAGAGCACCATGCAAAATGGATCTACAGTCCAGTAAAAGCTTTTTCATCAAAGAAAAGGTTAAACCGACATGTTTACGGGTTTTTGTCCCACTTCATCAGTTATATTTATTGAAAAAGTTATACAGTATATCAGATGAGATTGAAGGATTCGGGATTACATTTGTTTGTTTTCATGCAAACCAATGTCTTTACAATTAGCTGCTGAAGCCTGATTTTCTGTGTTTTTTTTTTTTAAATGCACATACAGTAAATCACATTAACCACTTCCATATAACAAAATTACGTGCGCAAATTGGTTAAGTTATCCTGACTGTACGTCTTATGACGTCCAGCAGGATAAGCCGCTAGTGCGCGCCCTCGGGCACGCAGCATGATGTTCAGGGATGATGCTTCTTCCTTGGACACAGCCCATCCTTGATCAGGGTAAACAGCCAATGAAATTGGCTGTTTACCACGTGTTCAATCACAGCCGGTCACAATTGTACACAAGGAAGATGCGCGCCTAATATGCGCCCTCGGGGGTTGTGGATGACGCGTGTCCCTTGGATATAGCCCATCCTCGATCAGGGTAAACAGCCAATGAAATTGGCTGTTTACCACGTGTTCGGCTGTGTCCAATCACAGCTGGTGACAAGTGTATTCATTAGAGCTGTTTCTAGGCGATGCCGGCTTCTTCTCCTCAGTCACTGATCGAGGAGAGAGCCAGGATTAGTGAGTGATTGCTACTTTACTATACTGTCTTATATATTACTGTGCACCACAGGACCTCCCCCCAATAAAGAGAACCTGTCACACAGTCTATCTGGATATGTCACACAGTCCATCTGGATCTGTCACACAGTCCGTCTGGATCTGTCACACAGTCTGTCTGGATCTGTCACACAGCCCATCTGTCACACAGTCAATCTGGATCTGTTACACAGGCCCCCCTCAGTACCGCCATCAGTACTTCCATCGGTGACCTGTCAGTACCACCATCAGTACCGTCACACAGGCCCGCCATCAGTACCGTCCCACAGGTCCGCCATCATTACTGCCATCAGTAGCGACACACAGGCCCGCCATCAGTACCGTCACACAGGCCTGCCATCAGTACTGTGACACAGGCCCTCCATCAGGAACCTGTCAGTACCACCATCAGTACCGTCACACAGGCCCTTCATCAGTACCGCCATCACGGCCAAAAGATTTTATACACCCAAGGAGGCATATAACATGCTTACTATGTTGATTAATGAGATCAGCTGGGGGCTCTCATAATCCAATTCTGGTTCAGAATTCGACCCAGTAGAGAGTAGTGGATTGGGAACCAAGTCAGAGGAGGAAACAGTCCCTTCCAAAAGAATAAGGGGATCAGGAACAAGATCAGAAGACCTGCCTACTATCCACAGCGCCAGACCCCAGGAAGAGGAGCTCAGTACCAGTACTGGAATTACACACCAAACCCAAAGAATCCAGGCCCAGTCCTACCTTCCCGATGCCCTGGCAAACCCCTTATAGTTGTCTGCCAGCTCAGGGTCCCCTATAATCCCCCCTTTCACCACACAGCTAGGTATGCAGCCCAACACTACTAATTTTTCCCAATTAGATTATTTTATTTGTTTGTCCCAGAAGATTTGCTGCAGTATATTTTGGACCAAACAAATCTCTATGCAGAGCAATTTATTGCCTCCAACCCCAATTCATCCTATGCCCATATGTTTAATCTGCAACATTTCAACTAGATGAGTTCAAATTATTTTTGGGCCTTACATTTAATATGGGGCTTACAAAGAAGAACAAACTGCATGCCTACTGGTCCACCACATGCCGACATATTCTGCTGTCATGTCCAGGACACGCTATGACATGATTATGCTTTTCCTACATTTTAATGACAACTCACAGTGCCCTCCCCGAGATCATCCCAACCACGATAAATTGCATAAAATACGCCCCCTAATAAATTATTTTTCCAAGCGATTTGCTGAAGTGTATGTCTCAGACCAAAATATTTGTGTGGACGAATCACTTATCCACTTTACTGGCCGGCTGTAGTTCATACAGTATATTCCCAGTAAGAGGGCCAGGTATGGGTTAAAACTAAACAAACTTTGTGATAGAGCCACTGGATATGTGCATGCCTTCCGCATGTATGAAGGCAAAGATTCCCAGCTCCAGCCCCCTGAGTGCCCAACATATATTGGAACCAGTGGTAAAATTGTCTGAGACCTTGCATACCCCCTGTTCAAAAAAGGATATCATTTATATGCAGACAATTATTATACCAGCTTGCCCCTTTTTTGTCACCTGTACTGTGAAAAAAAGAGAAGTTGTGGATGCAGCAGAGGAGGAGTTAGAAGAGATACCAGCTATTATTGTCCCCAATTTCCCTCCTAACTTGGCCTTTGCATTAGAGATTGCTTCAGAAGTTATCACACATCTATTAGATATTAGTTTCCCTTATTTTTAACAGACTGCCATTTCCCCATTTTAAATATCTGTGCAGATCATTTGCCTGCTACCATGTTTCTGTCTTCCACATTAACTATTAGAGCTTAGAGACCACATTAACAATTAGAGCTTAGAGACCACCGATGTTGTAACAGTGGCCTCGAGAGCACGGTGGTGCAAGGGTGCCTGAACCTTCTTCCGTGTGTAGGGTGTGTCACCAGGGTGGACCAGAAAGCCAGACAGCAGATGTTGGTAGATCAGCAGACTCTGAGCTGGTGGCAGCAAATAGCTGGAGACTGGCAGGAATTTACCTGTCAGAGGAGATACCAGATGCATGGTCAGACAAGCTGAGTTGGCAACAGACGGCCAGATGCAGCCATAGACGGCAAGCAAAGAATAGTCAAGGTACAGGCAGGGATCGGCAATGTTAGTTCAGGCAGATAAGCGAAAGACAAGAGGCAAAGTCCAGATACAGGCCAAGGTCAGGATAAGAGAGGTACAACGGAGTCAGAGGCAAGCCAGGTCAAATACAGGAATCAGTAGGATCAGGTTTCAGGAACACAGGTACAGCTGCAGATGAAACAGCAAAGTGCTAGTGAACCTGCTGCACTAATATATGGCATTTGGCACCAACGTTATTGGCACGTGTGCATTGGCATGCATGCGCAAATATTCATGCGCAAGCGCACATTTGTGTGCCTGGCACGATGGACACTTGCGGGATTGGGCATGCGCATTTGCGTCTGCCTTGGGGCAGCTGCTGCGTCATGGCTAGCACGTCCCTGACATTTTGTATCTGGTTGGATGCAGCCGCTGTTCAGCTGACAGTTTTCTGCCTATCTCCTTTGATTTTCGTATTAAAGGATGTTGAGCAGGAGAGTGCCGACAGGGCCACCCATGGCTCAAACTTATCACATGGATAAAAATAAACATGTTATTAAAATTATCTGGCCTTTCCATGAGACTGTAGTATTTCTTTCTTTAAAAATGTGAAAATAACGTTATATGAGAATAAAAAAAAATAGACAGGAAACAATTTTTTTTCTGCTGTAAAAGTATGACTCTGGTTTATGTATTAAATTATATCTCAGTAAATTAGCTTCAAATGCTTTTTTTCCCATCAGCCAGAGTATACAACCTCTTTAGATCAAGGCTAAAGTGAAATTGACTGAGATGAGAGTAGACCGGGGTATAACACATTAATCCCATAATGCTTCTGTTATCTTGGAGAGTTGCCACCATTGGAATATTGTATCAGTTTTCCGTAAAATAAAGACAGAATGTGTCTCTGCTGGATTATCATATTTGCATAACTGGCGGTCATTTTGTGAACTATGACTGGAAATTGAATTTGCCAAAGGTTTTCTGCACAAGAGATAAACACAATGGAATTGTCGTTTCGCTGAGATATCACTCGCGCTCCTTTTCAGATCTTTTGCCTGTAATTAATACAGCAAAATTTAAATTATTCAGAACGGTGAAAATAACCACGGTCTTATTGTGTGGGGGGGTTATGCTTGCAAAATCTGCATTTTTTCAGAAGTTCTACAGGTTAGTTCCGTTGCGACTTCTGAAATTATTAAACTAATTTGGTTAAGTTGGAGAGGAGAGGCAATCTTGATACGTTTCAGAGGATAATGATACGTTTGAATAATTATCTTATTTATTACTACAGAGAGGTAGTCTATCTTTGGGATGTCAAATAGAGAGCTCCCCTATCAGAATGATAGTATAGTATTCCTCAGTGGTGGCTGTGTAGCTTTACACCTGCTTAAAGTGTATCTAAAGCCAGACTTTCTGTTGTAGTTATGGATGAAGTTTGGAAGGTGATCACTAAAGATCTCATATTTTTGAAGTGTCACAAGAACAGGAGGTGAAGACAAATTGGAACACCTATTCTGGTGACGAATGTTTAATAAAAAAAAAATTATTTTTGCTCAATGTTGCATCTTTAGAACAGGAAATTAAGGAAAACGTCCCCAGTGGAACACAGACAGCAACAAATGAGCTCATAAAGAATTCGACCCTCCCCTACTCTATGAAAAACGTAAAAACATTTTTTTTTTGTTATAGATACACTTTAAGGCTGGGTTCACACTTGGGTGATAACAGACATCGCATGTGATTCTCACCGCATTGCTGTGCAGATCACATGCGATGTTGGTGCAATGCAAATTCAGCTATACAAACTGTATGGCTGAAATTGCATCACATTCGCACCAAAAGGACCCTTTTTTTGTCCGCACTGGAACTAGATTGTATGGATGTTCACACCCATGTGATCCGATTCCTGTACCATTTCACAATTCGCACTGCAAACCGATCTGGGGTGTCATTAACTTTCTATTGACACCCACAGCTGTTCGCAGATGTCAGTGTATGCATGATGTTCGCAGATGTCAGTATGCGGCAACACGGACAGGATTCGCCGAGTTTTGCGCTTCACACTAGCGTGAACCCAGCCTAAAGCTGAAACTACACTTGCAATGGGGCTCCCCTTGGCCTGCAAGGACCAGGCGTCCTGCATTGTAAGTGAGGACACTGAGGACCTGACAATATCCCAGAGTGTTGGAAGGAAATAGGAGAGTGCCAGCTGTGGGGGGGGGGGGGGGGGGGTACGGTAAAAAAAATATTTTTAATGTTCCCCTAGAACAGTTGTCTCCTTTGCTTGCCTTAATCTGGCCCTTGGGGCACTTTTTCTTCCACTGATGAAGGACACTATTGTTCCCACTGACACCAACAATGGGATACAGTATAATTCCTGTTACTGACATCAATGACAGGGCACTATTTCCCACATTGTCGCCAACTATAGGACACTATTCCTCCTACTGACACCAATGATGGGCCACTATTTCTCCCACTGACACCAACAATATTGCACTATTCCTCCCACTGGCACCAATGATGGAGCACTATTCCTCCTCCTAATGCCATAGATGCATTATTTACTCCCACTGTTGCCAAAACAATTTCTACTTCTAATGGCTCCCTCAAGTAAACTGGCCCTTGTTTAGAAAGTTTGGAGACCCCTGCCCTAGACCAATGGTCTGCAAACTGTGGCCCATGGACCAAATGTAGCCATTTTCTTGACTTTTTCCAGCTCTTGGGACTCTTTTTCTTTCACTGATATGAGGCATTATTTCTCCTTTTGACACCAACAAGATACCTTTATTTACACTGTCACCAATGATGAGGCACTATTCCTCCCACTGATACCAGCAATTGATCACTATTTCACCCACTGATAACAACAATGGGGTGCTATTTCTTCCACTGACACTAATGATGAGGCACTATCCTTTCTATTGACACCAATGGTGGGGTACTATTCCTTCCACTGACACCAACAATGGGGCATAATTCCTTCCATTAATACCAATGATGGGGCACTATTTCTCCTCCCACTGACAACACACATTGTGCAATCTTTATATTGTCACTGACCACCAAGCCTGAGACACTGTCCACTTACACCAGTGCTGGAGCATTTTCTACTCTGCTCTTTAAAGTAAGGCCCCCCTAAAGTCTAAAGGACAGTAAACTGTGCCTTTGTTTAGAAACTTTGGGGACCCCTGCCCTAGATAATAATGAGCATTTAACCCTAGCAGTGTGGGGGAGCTCCACTGGAAGGGTAGGCTTTAAACTTCAACCACATTTCAGCTGTATTATTATTTGCATCAGTCATGCCCTGACCCACTAATACTTACCTTATGCATGCTCCATCATTGCATTGCCTTTTTTTATATATGTGTCTATGAAACTTTAGCAATATTTTAGAAGAACTTTAGGAAGCAGTTTCCTTTGGTTGTTCCTTCTAACTAGATTCCACTTCAAAAGGTCTGTTAGGTCCCTAGTCTAAACTTTCTGTTTCAATCTTTTTTTTTTTAAGCATTTTAACAATAGAGAATTGAGTATACAATATTGTCAAACGTAAAGCACGCAGGAGGTAGGTATTCATGTTTCCACATACAATATCACCTGTGTATGTAGGCAATTGCACTAGAGCATAAAGGCATGAACCACATGCATAATTTATCCCAAGGTTTCACTGTGGACAGCACAAAGGCCGTCACTGGATAGAGGAATGTGGAGGTAAGTGAGCATCTACATATGCGGTTGAGATACAATGTGGTTTAATGTGGAAATTACTGGGGAACTCCCTTTGGGCTCGAGAGAAGGTAAAAAAAAGGAAGATTAGAGAGACAACTGAGTTGACGGAAAAAAGGTGGAGGGTTAGTGGAAGGGATGAGGGGGAGTAGGATAGGCAAGGAGGGACAAGGAATGGGGAGAGTGTTTGGTTGGCCTACAAATGAGTTGGACTGGTGTGGGTGCCAATAGCCCCATGTCAGATGAAAATATTAAATAGTTTGAGTATTGGTTGAGTACAGTTGAAACTTTCTGAAACAAAAAGTCACAGCAGATGCTACCTTATCAACAAACCTTTCTTCTACCTTGTCAGTCAGTATCAGTCACTGTGGAAAAATATAACTTTGAACTACTCCGTTGGTGATATTTTTTTTTAACCGCACTTTCTAAGCCCAATACTCAAACAACTCTGAACTTTGAATAGTGTGAATGCTGGTGGAATTATTCACTGCCAATGGAAACCGAAGAGAGAAAGAACAAAAAGTGTGATAGATAACCAATGTGCGCAGCAGCCTTTCTGCAATGATTAAGAAAGGAAAGAAGTTTTTTTTTGTCAAGGTCACCTTCCAGATGTTCATTTCTTACTCTTGTCAACACCGGACCATGATGACAAGGCAAGCGGAGGGTTGTAATGAGACAGCTTGATTGATCAGTGAATGTCAGATTAATTCAGTTGGAAGGGAGCCAGGCTAAAGCCTAGGAGTGCCTGAACGGAACACTGGCTCTTCCGAGTCCACGCTGAGCACTGCTCTAATGGGATGAGAAGGGAGAGAACAGACAATAGAAGAAAATGTTATTTTTTTAATGACTCTTATGCCATTCAAAGATTCAGTACAAGGCAATGCAGTGAGATACATAGGCTTGCTGCATTTATCTGAAACTGCAAATAATGCATTAGATAGGCTGAGAAAAGTCAGAATTTGTAACCAGATGTCAGTTTGGATTATTATTTATACATTTGGGATGTCGGCCAGCCAGTGCATGAATTACGGTATTTGAGTGACAACAGATCAAGGGAAATGGATCAAGCGGGAAACATTTATCCCCATGTTGCTGAATGGCTTTGCGAGTACATCCGTGGTTGAAAATTGGTCATGCAATTTGTGTTTTTCTTTTGCATATTATGAATGTTGGAGGGGTATCTGAGGTCATTTAAAGGAACACAACAAAGGAAAAAATATATTTGCTTGTCTGAACAATTTGCATAGTTAAACAATTGTTAGCTTCATCTCATTCTGATCATCTTCATGTTTTTAAATTTACGTTCTAGATACCATCAGAAAAAGTTGTCACATAGACATTTCATATCTTAACAGCAATACTGTTGGGGCATTTGCGGCAAGATATTGAAGGAAGGAAGGAAGGAAAAAGAGAAAGGAATGAAGCAAGAAAGGTGAGAGATGAAGAAAGCAAGATAAAAGAAAAGGGAAGAAGATAAGCAGGGAAATGAGTAATGATTAACATAGAAACATAGAAAAGTGATGGCAGAGTAGTCCATTGAGTCTGCCCATTTTTTTTGGGGGGGGGGGTTCGGTTTTGTTTTTTCTTCGTTTATTTTCTAGTTATAGATCTATGTTTGTCCCAAGCATGCTTGAAGCCATTTACTTTTGACTGTCTCATTAATTTTGCTGGTAGTTTATTCCAAGTATCAACTATCCTTTCAGTAAAATAATACTTTCTGGTTCAAATACATTTATTGGTAAGGAGTATGGCATAAGGAAAATAACAGTTTGCAAAGTAACCCCAAGGGAAAAGGGGGTAAAACAAGATGCACAATATACATCAAATGTAAAGGTGAGACCAGAAAGGTACAGGAGCAAAGATGCAAAACATTTATAACTGTGGAAAAATGTTACACATTCAAGTAAAAGTCACCCCATAAGCCCAGCTGAGTTATGGAAGGCAAAGGGGAACAGAGGGAGGGCTGCCCTTAGCAGCCAAACCCATTGCTAATGTCATGGAGTATAGTCCTATGGTGCACCATTGCTGGAGCAGTAGCCATCATAATAAATGAGGAGCTGGGGGAACAGGTGGAGGGACTGGGTAAGCTACCCTATAGGAGTTAAGATTTGGGCTGGGTTTGTAATTATACAGGTGCAGCTAACGTCCAGTTCAATCACAACACATAGAGGAGCTACTCTAATGCATTGATGTCTTGGGATAAAGATGGCAAAATAATAATTTATAAGGTAAGCTAGTTTGAGGTCATGTCCCATGTTCTTGATTTTGGTTTCATATTGAAAAAACTTCCCTCCTGAACTTTATTCACACCCTTGAGGTATTTAATGGTTTCCTCATGTCTCCCCTTTCCCTCAGACTGTACATAATAAGTTCCTGAAGTTGCTTTCGATATGTTTTATCCCCCAAACCCTTCACCATTTTTGTTACACGTCTCTGGACTCGTTCTATCTTATCAATATCTATGTGTAAGTGAGGTCTCCAGAACTGGATGCAGTATTCTAAATGAGGTCTCACTAAAGATCTATATAGGGGATTCACAGCCTTCTTCCTCTTGCTGCTGTTCCCTCTAGAGATGCATCCTAGAATTTCTTTTTGCTTTTCCCACTGCCTGTTCACACTGTTTGCTCATTTTGCAGTCATCTAAAATAAATACCCCCAAATCTTTTTCTTTTTTAGTGCTGGCCAACACTGTACCCCCAATGGTGTACTCTCTGGGGAGATTCGTTTTGCTTACATGTATTATTTTACATTTAGAAACATTGAACTGCAATTTCCAAAGCTTTGACCAATCTTCCAGCAATGCAAAATCATGTTCCATGTTACAGACACCTCCAGGGATATCAACCCTATTACACACCTTTGTATCATCAGCAAAAAGACATACCTTGCCCAACAAAACTTTAGTTATATCATTGATATATAGATTAAATAGAACCCGACCCAGTACAGTACAGAGCCTTATGGTACACCACTAGGGACTGGTCTCTGTTCTGAGTGAACCCCATTTACAACCACACTCATGTGTATCTATCTATCCTTTAGCCCAGGGCATATCCACTGAACCACCCAAGAGTTAAGTCCTAGCTTCTACATTTTTTACATTAGATCATTATGTGGAACTGTATCAAATACCTTGCTGAAATCAAGATATGCTATGTCCACAGCACCTCCCTGGTCCAAAACACTGGTAATATAGTCAAAAAATGTAATCAGATTAGTCTGACACGATCTGCCCTCAGTAAATCCATGCTGCTTTGGGTCCACCAAGTTGTGTATTTTTAAGTGATCAATGATCCTTCTTTTCAGGAGTAATTCCATTAACTTGACTACAACTGATGTTAAACTCACTGGCCTATAATTGCCAGGTTCTACCCTGCTGCCCTTCTTGTGGATAGGTACAATATTAGCTGTCCGCCAATCATGGGGGAATTATCCTGTTAGAAGTGATTGATTAAAAAGATCTGTTAATGGTCCAACAACTATATCTCGAAGTTCTCTTTGAACTCAGGGATGAATACCATCAGGGCCCATTGCTTTATTAAGCTTTAACCAAGCCATTAAAGTGTTTGTAAAACCAAAACTTTTTTAGGTTTAGTAGCGTACAGGTGAGTTCTCATTGTATGTCTTACGTTATTTTTAGGAAGAAAGCAAGTAAAGAAGGAAGAAAGAAGGAAAGATATAAAAGGTAAAGGGGGAAGAGAGGAATAGGGGAATAAGGGAAAGGAGGGAAGCAATGAAGAAAGGAAGAAGTAAGATGAAGCAATGAAGAGAAAATAAGGAAGATCGAAGTTAAAGGGTTGAATAATGAAGGATTCAGGATGGAAAAACAGACAGACAGAAGGGAGTAATAAGTGAAACAAAGATAAAAGGAGAGAGATAAAGGAAGCAAAGAGGAGAATTGGAAATACAGTGGAACCTCGGATTACGAGCATAATCCGTTCCGGAGAGCCTCGTAAACGGCCGGAAAAGCCCAAGGACACCTCGCCTGACCTCGGCAAACCTCGGAAAGACTCCATTCCCAAGGTTTGCCGAGGTCAGCCGAGCTGTCCTCGGGCCTTTCCGTGCATTTCTGCCACCTCAGGCAAAACGCGGTTCTGCACACGCTTTGGCCTGCATCATGCTCATTTTGCAAGACAACACTCGCAAACCGAGTTACAATTTTTAAAAATACAGTGCTCCTATTGCAAAATGCTTGTTAACCGCGTTACTCGCAATCCGAAGTTCCACTGTAATTAAAATAGAACTAATAGCAAAACATTTTTCTTAATGTTGGATAGGGTAAGGAAGGGTTATAGCCCCTGTTAGGATTGTTGTCATTATGTGTCCCATTGGGGAGATTTCCTTTCTTTTCTCTTTCTGTCTCATAGCCAAAACAGGAAGTGAGAGGAAATACATAGTAAAGAAAATCCTGGTTGTCACCAGAACTAGGGTCCCCATTGGAATATTTCCCCTTTATTAGTGTTCTTGGGACAGCTCAGAATTTGAGATTTTCTTTCACTAACAATAAACATGACATAGAGAGAGGGTGAATCTCCCTAATGGGGGGGCAATAAAAACCTGACAGGTGTTCTAATCCTACGCCACTCTATCCAAAAAAAAGAAACCATTAGTTGCCATTAGTTATACTTTAAAAAAGAAGTGAAAGAAATGAAACATGGAAGGAGAGAGCTGAAGGAAGTAAGAGAAAGAAGATAAGAAGGAGATAAAGAAGGGAATGAAGTTCAGAAGCTATCAAATTGGTGCAAATTCATAGTACCTATGAAAGGCTGCTAGCATCCAGCGAAGGGCGTCTACAGCACTAACAAACCAAGTGGCAACCATGGTTTATCTTGTATTCCCAATCGCATTACTCCAATCCTAACGTGTCTTAATCTGTTTGTTAACTGACTATGCTTTAAAGTGTAAGCAAACCCTCCTATCGTTTTCAGCCAAGGAAGCTGCCATCTTTGCTTCTGTTTAATCTACCACTGCCATGATGCTGCACATGTGATCAGTTATGACTCCAGCCATTGGATGGTTTGACAGTTTGGTTGAGAGCACAACCAATGGGCACGTGCCGTAAATGAAACAGTTTTACGGATGGGTTTATTTCTGCTTTAAGTGTGGACTTGTTTACTACATTCAATTGGTTACTTGTAAGACTTTACCAATTTATGATTGTTATTTGCAAAAACTTCAAATAAAAATCTTATTGAAAAGAAGAAGGGAATGAAGAAGAGCTATAGAAGTAAGATAGACAGAAGGGAGACATTATGTAAGGAAGCAGGAAATAAAACAAAGAAAGGAGGGAGGAAGCAAGAGGAAAGAATAGGAAATCGTGAAGAGCGAAAAATTAAGACAGACAAAAAGAAAGAGAGTAATGGAAAAGAGGAAGGCGGAGGAAAAGGCTCAACTTTTATTTTTGCGTCAGTTTTTATTCTTTAGCTCCGAAGCAGTTGACTAACGGCCTGGGTCAAAAGGCTTTTGTTGGCATCAGACGGGTTTTGCATTCCTATACATGCCATTGGGAATTCAAATCCCACTTGAAGCAGGTCAAATGCAAGTCAGAAGGATACAAATGCACTGATCAATGAGATCTGAATGATCTCTGAAGCTTCTCAAACTGATGCCATCAACAAAGCCTGTCAATACAGGACTTAAAAATGTTTGGTGTAGTAGCAATGGTTGGTGGTATACATAGTATTCATAGTAAGGCAGTCTGATACATCATTTAAAACAGTTATACATTTGCTTTGACATCTGAAATGATGATGTTTGCTCTTTAAATGTAGACGGCTATGCTAATAGTGAAGATGGGGGGCATACAGTGGAAGACATTGATTGCAGAAGAAGAGATGCCATGATTTGTAGCTGCAAGTCAAATGAACATAATTCTGCATTGCAAAAGACTGCTGTGGCTTTTACAAGTAGAACAAATTGTCAGATATTTCAGGAGATTTATGGAACAGATGGTGACCAGAGAGGCGAACAACTTCACAAGATATATTATGGGCATTTCAAGTCATGCACGACAAAAGATTTGCTAAAACTCTTTTTCCCCATCTTGCTGGTCGCTGATGACCAAATTTGCATTTTTAGATAAGCAAAGGCAGTTGGATGGAAGGTAAGGGATCAAACAAAGACGAGGAGCCACATAGATATGTATTTATGAGAGCAATTTAAGGACAAAACAAAAGCGCAGAAATGAGAAAAGAAAAAATATATATAAAGTCAATCACAAAGATAAGGACACATTTAAAAAGAAAACGAGACAATAAAGGAAAAAAAAAATCTGTTTTGAAACAGTTATGATGGGTAGTGCTTACCATGAAAAATCTCCTTTTTCTGTTCCTTTGTTTTACCGCCTACGTGATGCTTTACCTGCTGGAATGTGACCGCATTTTCTGAGGCTACAATACTTTTATTAGCGCCTTACACAAATGCTGGTGTGGGCATTAACTCTAAATTACCACGGTACTTCGCCTGCCTGCTCCCAGTGCATGAAGTATGACAGTGTTCACCAACAGTTTTTTTTTTACTATGCAGTCAGAGCAGATGCTGACACCCTTAGCCTAATTTTAATGTGACTTTTTTTTCCGCTAAAATCAGTCTGTAAACAAAAGGACCACCTGCAAAAAAAGAGATTAAAGTGTATGTCCAACCAACAATTTATATTTTATGTAGTTGTCTTACCAATTGGAGTGCCACTTGTCTAAATTTCGTTTTTGTAACTAGGCTGTAGTCAGCCTGAGCTCTGATTTTTATTGTTATCTGGTTTCATTGGATTCCCACTAAGCCTAAGGCCAGCCATACACAAAGCAAATGGCAAAAAACGTGTTGCAGGAAAGAAATTGGCTCGATTCCCCCATCAACACAGACAATGTTGATGCAGGAATCCTTTTTGCCAGGTCATTGTCTTCTCCCAGTGGGGTAGGCAGGAGAAACTGAGGTGGCAGGCTGGTTGTACCCAGGTTGCATGATCGATCAACTTGGTACATTCAGCCTGCCCATTAATGGTTCAATTCCATGCTGAACTGGCCAAGATTCGAACCGTGTATGGCCGGCCTAAGACATTTTTAATTATTTCCCCTCACTCACTGGTTTTACCAGACAGGAAGTGAGGGAATCCTCAACAAAAACAGCAACAATACTCCTGCGCATGAGTGAGATAACCCATAAGAAGTGTAACTGTTGAAAATATGGACAATTCTCTTGAAGCCTTGCTGCCTTCTAGGACTGGGGTGGTCATCAAAACACTGTAAAAACAGATAAAAGACAAAGGGCACACTGGCTTAGTGCATTATCCCACAACATTTTTATTAGGTGTAAAGTACAATAAAAAAAATAAATAGTACTCATAAACATAGGTAGTGTCAGCGCTCATCAGGCCACTCCTTGTGGCTCCACTCTCCCAGACTGGCTAATGCCTTTAGCATAGGGGCACTTCACCAGGGTCCTTGCTGGCTGACGCATTTTGAAGGTATGTCCTTGGGCTCTGAAGAAGGACACACCTTAGAAACATGTCAATCTGCAAGGACCCTGGAGAGGTCCCCCTATGCTAAGGGCATTAGCAGTCTGGGAGAGTGCAGCCACCAGGAGTGGCCTTATGAGCGCTTACACTACCTACACTATATACCAAAAGTTATGGGACGCCTGCCTACACACGCATAAACTTTAATGGCATCCCAGTCTTAGTCCATAGGGTTCAATATTGAGTTGGCTCATCCTTAGCAGCTATAACAGCTTCAACTCTTCTGGGAAAGCTGTCCACAAGGTTTAGGAGTATGTCTATGGGAATGTTTGACCATTCTTCCAGAAGCGCATTTGTGTGGCACTGATGTGAACGGGAAGGCCTGGCTCATAGTCTCTGCTCTAATTCATCCCAAAGGTGTTCTATGGGGTTGAGGTCAGGACTCTGTGCAGGCCAATCAAGTTCTTCCAGCTCAAAATTGCTCATCCATGTCTTTATGGCCCTTGCTTTGTGCGCTGGTGTGCAGTCATGCTGGAACAGTTAGGGGCCATCCCCAAGCTGTTCCCACAAAGTTGGGAGCATAAAATTGTCCAAAATTTTTTGTTATGCTGACACCTTAATCGTTCCCTTCACTGGAACTAAGGGACCAACCCAACCCCTGAAAAACAACCCTGTGCTATAATTCCACCTCCACCAAATGATTTGGACGAGTGCACAAAGCAAGGCCCATAAAGACATGGATGAGGGAGTTTGGGGTGGAGGAACTTGACTGGCTTGACCTCAACCCGATAGAATAAGTTTGGGGTGAATTAGAGCGCAGACTGGAAGCCAGGCCTTTTCGACCAACATCAGTGCCTGACCTCACAAATGCGCTTCTGCAAGAATGGTCGAACATTCCCATAGACACACTCCTAAACCTTGTGGACAGCCTTCCCAGAAGAGTTGAAGCTGTTATAGCTGCAAAGGGTTGGCCAACTCAATATTGAACCCTACGGACTAAGACTGGGATGCCATTAAAGTTCATGTGCATGTATAAGCGGGCGTCCCAATACTTTAGTGTATGTTTGTGAGTAGTATTTATGTGTTTTACTTTACTCCTAATAACAATTTTGTGGGATAATGCACTAGGCCAGTGAGCCCTCTATCTTATCTATTTTTAGGAAGTGAGGGAAAACAGCAGCACATTCAGCAATATATTTTTTTACCTTAGTAGGGGGAAGTCTAAAACCCCTGTCGGTTTTTTTTAATGTCTGTGCCCCTGTTGCAGATTTTCTCCATATTCCTGTCTAGTAAAATTGGTGTCACTGTGACAGGAAGTGAAGGGAAATCTCTTTAATTGAGTCCAAGATATAGCAGTAAAAAACAGACATGGCTTCTAACCTTTCCCGGCTTTTTAAATTTGTTTTATTTTTATTTTTTTTTTACCTTTTTCCAAACTCGTTATGGCACCCTGCATCATTTATTAACTTTTTACAGGTTTTAGCCCACTAGGTCTTTACTGATTCCTTTGAGACTGTTCTGCATTGAGGTGCCAGCTTTATTGCGATAAAGTACTAACTCCCTTTATACTCGAAGAAAATACAGATTTTCAGTAGCTCAATTTGAGTAAATGGAATCCTGTTTTTTCTTGTTGTGGAGTGCTACCTAATGTGCGGAATGTGTCATTAGTTTGTCGGCATATGCTTAGGTTGCTGAGTTTGTCTGTTTTCAGCAGCAAAGAGCAGACTGCTCATTCTGTGTTGTGTCCTGGAGCGTTTTCTGACCGTAAATCGTAATACGTAAAAGGAACTTGAAAAGGAATTAGACAAAAAAAAGAAGAAAACATGTTTGAGTGCTTCCATAAAAGCAGACTTAATCTAGGGGAAACCTGCCATACGGCACTGAAAGATACATTATTAACTATTCTACAGTCAAAACAGTTAAAGTCAAAATTTGTTCTCCCATTTTAAAAATATGTACTGCAGTACTTATAAGAGCATTTCAATTTTCTATTAATCCTGTTCAAAGTCCCACAAACACCTGTTGGTCCTGCCAGTAATGTCCACCTAATGCAGCTTCCTATGATGGTGTGGCAACAGTGCTGCACTGCTCCTGAATTCAGAGCAGGGTTGCCAGGCTCATGTGAGTTGTGGTTAATTGCACTACAGTGTTATAAAAAAAATGTTGTAGGGGGTGTGGTTATAAACTTTGTCACTGCTAATTCACAAGTCTGGATTGTTTGCTGCCCCCCCCCAAAAAAATATACCACCAGCCGCCACTGATTGACAGCACTGCCTCTGTTGTGAAATGCCCCCCACTGTGAGCTGCAGTGTTTTAGTTGTACTGGATTTACCAAAGTGATATTCAAGTTTTAAATGAATGCTGGTGGGTCACATTAATCACTTCCAGTTCAGGCCAATTCTGACATTCCTCTTCTACATGTATAAATCATAATTTTTAGAAATTTTTAAGCAGAGGCCCTAGAGTAGTGATGGCGAACTTTGGCACCCCAGATTTTTGGAACTACATTTCCCATGATGTTCAACTACACTGCTGAGTGCATGAGCATCATGGGAAATGTAGTTCCAAAACATCTGGGGTGCCAAGCTTCGCCCTCACTGCCCTAGAGAATACATTTTTTTTATGTCACACGATATTTGCAAAGCATTTTTTTTAAACACGTTTTTCTTTTTTTTTAAATTCACTTTAATGAATTTTAATGAGCAAAAACACAATATGCTATTGCCATTTTGACACACATTGGTCTGACTATCACGTTGGTGGACGGTCTCCTCTACAGTTATACTAGAACCAGAAATGTCTCCTCTTTCATGGTTCCCATTTGGTCCAACTGTTTGGATCCTTGGTGTTTAAAGCAGTGGTGGCTGGTGGTTTTTGTTTGGGGGGATGGCAAATATATACCACATATAGGCATCAGGCAGCAGTGGGGAACAGGCATCGGTGGACACATCAGGCACTGGCAGGGATCCGGCATCGGCGGGCACATCGGGCAGCGGTGAGGATCGGTTCATCAGTGGACATCAGGCTGCGTTGGGCATCGGGCAGTGGCTCCTGTGTCTTCTTCTCCTCGCGTCTCCTCCCCTCCTCCTATTCCTCCTAAGCATCCCATAGGATCGCCTGTCCTTTCAGCCAATCGAGTGATGGGTATCAGACCCGCTTCCCGATCGGCCGGCACCTGTCAGGGTTGCCTGGCTGGTGATTCGGCTCAGCTGCTTAACAATGTGGTGCTCTCCTGGCTTAACAAAACAGCTAAAAGTTTGGTGCTAATAATAGGGTGTCACAAGGGGGTAAAGGTTCATAATAGGCAGTATGTCTATAAAACAGGAAAGTCTGTTAGCAAGTCCATATAGGATGATGTGGCTCACTTTAGTGGCAGTTTGGTCTAGAGGCAAGAAGTAACTCTATGTGGAAAGAGAAAGGGGAGACACAAGCACCTACTATGTGTAGCATTGAGGTTAGTTTTAAGGCCTCATGCACACTGGACGTTAAAATAACGTTATAAAAAACGTCAGTAGCTTTGCAGTGAGTCTTTCAACGTTTTTTAACATTTTTGCAATAGCGGTTTTCGGCATTTTTCCGCATTGGCGTTTTTTTAAAAGACAATGTTTATTTTATTTTTTTCAATGGATCAAAAACGTTAAGAAATGCTGGTGAGCCACGTTTTTGAGCGTTTATCGGCGCTTATCAGCATTTATGCGCGTTTAACATTTTTAACCATTTTTTGTGGTCAGAAAAACAGCTCCTGAGCGTAAATTTTAGGGCGTTCAGACAACAGCCCATAAACTCCACTGCTGATAAACGTCCAAAAATGTCCATGTGTGCATGAACACATAGGATAACATAGAGGGGAGTTTATGAGCTGTTAAAAAAAAAAACGCCTAAACTCCCCAAAACGGCCGTTTATGAGCTTCAGTGTGCATGGAGCCTTATAAAAAGTAAAAAATATAACTGACAAAGGGAGTATAAAAACAGGCATATATAAAGCACAGTAAAATGTGTCCTCATCAACAGGATATCGGTCAGCGTCCAGGTAGGATGGAAGGGCTGGTCTGCTGCTCTCAGAGGTGCAGGAGGCTCTCGTGCTTCCTGGCCCATGAAACACACAACACGGTGGACGTGCCGTCACGACCGGATGTGATGTAGGATGTAGCTGCTGATGCGTTTGCGGAGCAAGCGCTTCTTCTTCAGGCCATGGCGGTGCCATATTGGAAAAGGGCTTATAAGGGGGGTCAGGCGGTTGGCTACGGAGCCCAACGGCGTCCAAAAATCACAAATATAATTCAAATACAGAAAAAAACATACACATATATGCCCTGTTTTTATGTTTTTTTCTGTATTTGAATCATATCATAGCGGCCGAAAATCACAAATATGATTCAAATACAGAAAAAAACATAAAAACAGGGCATATATGTGTATGTTTTCTTTTTCTGTATTTGAATTACATTTGTGATTTTTGCCCACTTTTGGGCTCCGTAGCCCACCGCCTGACTGCCCCTTTTAAGCCCTTTTCCAATATGGCACAGGCATGACCTGAAGAAGGATCAAAGATGGTCAGGTAAAACTTAGAGTGCTCTCTGCCTACCAGGAAGCAGGATCTATTGGTTAGGTCTGCTTATTGTACTCAGGTGCAGCTCAGCTTGTTCTGACTGTCCCCCACTGGTCCAATAGGGAGGCATATTGGACAGTGGGAGAAGGCCTGACAAGTGAGTGTACATGCTTTATTACAGCCCTGGCAATCGGCAGAAGGAAAGTGCTGCATTGCATTGTGGGATACTGTATATAAAGCCAGAGTACATGTGCTCAGAGTTAGTTGAGCCGGGGAACAGAGTAACAGAGTCCAGGAGGGAGAGGGGCGGCTGCCCTCTCCTCTGTGGAGGAGGCAGTGCGGCCCTGGGTGGTCGACCCAGGGGCCTAGAGAGAGAGAAGTTGAACCCAGAGATCCTGCAGAGCTGACTGGAAGGGAGACACCAGGAAGGATCTGATTCTGCCAACTGTGAGTACAGATCTGTGTCTTTGGGGCCTGTCAAGTGAGGGACGCCCCCTTCAGCTTGAAGAGTCAGTGGATGGGTGTCAGTAAAGAGGATACTAGAGAGTATCCCGAAGATAATGTAGTTCATCAAGTCTGCTGCTAGTGAGAGCAAGAAGACTTAACCCTTCCATACATGTGGCGTATGCTTAAAGCAGTCTGTCTGCTTCCACAGATAATCAAGTGAGGTCAAGTGAGAGTTGTCCTTATCTCTTATGAATAGTTCCAGTTGGAGTATCTCACTCATCCCTTCTCCCATTCAAGTTCCAAATAAAACACAAAAACCCAAATACCCTGGACTGGTCATTAAATGGTACATTTACCACCACGTTTTAGTGTGGACTGGCCCTAAAAATTGGTGGTTGATCTGTGTTTCTACTTCCCATCTACAATGTGATATAGCAATTGCTCAGGTCTGTTCATACTGCCATGGCTGCGATGCTGACTTCATGGCGCAGCAATTTTAACTCGTCATGTTGAGTTTGACAAGTGTTGTTTCATGCCAAGCTTGCCCGTTAAAAGTTGAGATGGTACCGCGTGTCACATGCTTGCAGAGCAGTATTTCAATGTAAAATACCACCTTATAAAAAAAACATTTAGGAGGTAACAGTATCACTTTTTTCAGAGGGGAGAGAGAGTCGGCCATCCATGTAAAAGAGGAGTTTGCATGTTCTACGTGTGCCTGTATGGGTTTCCTCCCACACGCCAAAGACATGCTGAGAGGTTAATTGGCATGTGTCTAAAGTGGCCTTGGTATGTGTATGGATGAGTGTGAGTTAGGGTCCTTAGATTGTAAGCTCTTTGAGGGCAGGGACAGATGTAAATGTACAATACATACGTAAAGCGCTGCATAAATTGATGCCGCTATATAAGTGTCTTAAGTGTTTAATAAATAAATAAGCTTTTCTGCATCTACAAAAAACAGCAATGAGTCTGCATTGGGTGTGTTTAGGAATTCCTGTCCTACATCACAGTCAGGGGTTCACAGACCACCAGCTTACTGAGAGAAGAGGGATTGGTATAAATATTGGAAATCTGAGCATGCAGACTGTGCTCTCTGTTGACTTCTAAAGGTTAAATCTTCAATTTTGACCAAAGCGTATCTTTAACATATTAAACTCTTATCAGCTAAGGGCATTCTAGGGGTAAAAGAATTTAGCATAGTTCAATGAAGCAAAGAATTGTTGTGTAATGACTTAGTGTCAGAGCTAGCTACCTTATAATTTACATATTTTTTAATTACCTGGATTATTCGAGTGATTGGTTTTGTACTTGCCCGTGGGGCTAATTGCAAAATCCGACTTGCAGGCATTAAAAAGAAATATATATATATATATATGTATGTCAGCGAAGTTTACGGAAGCATGGTTGTTTCGAGCCTTGCTCTGTAGCGCGGAGATAAGTTGTGTCTCTAAGGCATAGCAGGCTCCTGCTTGTAGACTCCTGAGGACTAAAGAATTGGAAAAGCAGAAGTGTGCTAAACTGATTATGAATGTCTGTTGGTAGTCAAGAAAAGAAACATTGTAATTCAGGTATTATAGGAGTTTAAAGTCCATGCTTTGGAGTTGGCCATAAATAAACTAGTGCTACAAAGCCACCATCAGAAAAGGTTGACACTTGGAGCGGTATTAACATTTGTTAACATTTTTGTCCACAAAAGGGTATTTATTACTTTTGCGATTTAGCTGGGTGAACAGGAAATGGATATTTCTCTAGGAATTGCAGGTTTGTGCCTGTAGACTGCAGTGGAAAAAAACAGTGGTATTTGTCCCATTGCTTCATCAAATATTTGATTTTATTTCCATTATGTTATATTATTACATATTGTCATCATTTTCTAAGCCAGGATTAGCTTAACGATGTTAGCAGTTGATTAGCTTGGCACTGCCAGCTTCTTTCTTGGTTTGGACCAAACCCAAGATCATCCCTAGTTCCAAGAAGTACACTCCCAGTATGAGTGTGAGGTGTCCTTTAAATTCTGGTTGCAGGAAGTTTCACAGAATGAATTTTAGAGCAAGCTGAGGGAACTTTGGTTCAATTAAAGTGGAGTTCCGCTTAAAAAAAATGTAAAGTCAGCAGCTACAAATACTGCAGCTGCTGACTTTTAATAATCGGACACTTACCTGTCCCAGGGTCCAGCGATGCGGGGGAACGAAGCCCCGCTCATCTCCCTCTCCTCTCTGTAACTGTGGGCGCCCGGCTGTGGCTTCACAGACGGGAACCCCCTGCGCATGCGCGAGCAGTTGTGCGCCGCGCACCGTGACTGGCCGGGCAATCATCTGGGACCTGTGACGTGTCCCAGATGATTGCCGAGAAGGAGGGGGAGAGGTGATCTCCCTTCCGGTGCTGTGGTGTGCCGGGAGGGAGTGGGAGCTGGAACCCTCTAAAAAGAGAGTATCCGCCCCCCCCCCCCCAAAACAAATGACATGCCAAATGTGGCATGTCTGGGGGTCACCTTCTCTTTTTTCTATTTTTGGGTGGAACTATGCTTTAAGACCCTTAAAGAGAAAACCTGTAACCATGAGCTTCTGGGTTAGGTCTTTCCTTGTATCCAGTAGGTTATCCTCGGGTATCAGTTGGCCCTATTTCAGTCGGACAAATGGCAATGTTGAGTGCAGTTTCCCAGAGTATCCCCCTATAGTTCATCTTGTACTGAACAGACTTTAGTAATCAATTGCCAAGGGTCATTGCACTTTGCATATCATAATTGCTTGTTGCATTACTAATCAGCTAAAATATGTCAGTACTAAAGACAGTCTGTATTGCCCCTTAGCTACTAACCAGATTCAAACTTGTATTGCAAAATGACATTTGGAATCTCACATTTTGAATCTGCTTAATGGCTTTGAGGTAATTCTGGAAGCCCATAGTACCACTGGGCACTGTTTTCACAGATATCTTTCACATTCACAGAAGGCAAGCATTACATGAACATGCAATACTTCCAGATGGATGTATGAAAAAGATCTTACTGTGCAATGCCAACCAACATTTTTTGAATGTGTGTGTGTTAAGGACACCATTTTCAATGGGGTTTATGCAAATATATGAATATTGAGTATTTTATTATTTTAACTGTGCAGTTTTTTCACTAAAGCTGAAGTTTAATCTGCTTACATTTTGTCTTTCTTGGTTCAATCTTTCCCCTCTAGCAACATGGTAAGGACGTATTTAAATAAACTTTTCCTTTTTCCTTATATATCTAACTTTAGACCAAGTGATGTCTTCACTGGATCTCTTTGCTTCTCTATGCAATGCAGGCAGACCATGGTTGGTGGTAGGGGCGGGCAGAGTGCTGTGCATAGCTTCCTGAAAATACCATAATACCCTGCATCAGTACTTCTCTCTGACTGCTCATGCACTGGGCAAGTTTTTGAGAGGAATTATGCAAATTTTAAAATGCCTTGATGGGTAGTTGTCAGCTTAGAGGAGTAGGCATTCCTAGGTAAGCTGCAAGTAATGCCCACATGTGATGCTGAGCCTCCATGATTGAAAGAACTGAAACCAATGAATGAAAGGGGTGAGCCAGGGGCCGTGAGGTGAAGGAGAAAAATGGTAGACATATGCTGGAAGTGTGGCAGGCGCTATATGACATGCTGCAGTTTCTGATGCACACTGTGAGAAGCTGATAATGTGCTGTGAAAACAGAGCAAGCAATATTAGTACAGGGGAGGAGCCTTTACAAATGTGCAAGACTTTTGGGGAAGTAGGGAGTTCATCTTTAAATTGTATGTTAAGCCCACACTTTTTTTCTTAGTGTTTATTGAGCAGGGAAAGGTTAGAGCAGGGGTCGGCAACCTACGGCCCACAGGCCGCACCCGGCTCACCGCCGCTAAATGTCCGGCCCGTCAGTGCTCATGATTAATTCAGCTTTGGCCTGAAGGGGTTGTATTGGGGTGATGCCTGCAACTGCAGGCATCACCCTGATACCGTTATTTAGAGCCGGTGGTCGGCTTTCTTGGGATAACAACCGTTGCGGCTAAGAAGCAGCTCGGCTGTTATCCCAAGCAGTGGGAGGGGACATCCCCCTCTCCCGCCGCCTTCCACATCTCGCCCGGGGTCTCCCGTCCCACCGGGAGTCTCGAGCAACCAACCAGAACATCTGCCGGCTGGCTGGAGACCTGAAAAAGCCGGAATCGGCTTTGATCGGGTCTCGGATCTAGTAACCCAGAAGCGATGTCATGACATCACTTCCGGGTTACAGAAGACTTAAAGGCGCCAAATTTTAAAAAATTACAGCATTTAAAACAGCCAAACTTGACGTTTTAAAAGTATTTAAGTGCAAAGGAGTGATTTGGGGTCTTATGGACCCCAGATCCCTCCATAAAGAGTACCTGTCACTAACTATTACTGTCACAAGGGATGTTTACATTTTTTTTTTTTTTTTAAAGGGACAGTGTAATAATAATAAAAATAAAATAAAATATATAAGAAAGAAAAAATAAAAATTTAAAGTGCCCCATCCCTCCGTGCTTACACAGCTGGGAGAGGGGGCTGTGTAATATGCAGGGAGGGGTAGGGGGCTGTGTAATATGCACGGGGGCTGTGTAATATGCAGGGGGGCTGTGTAATATGCAGGGGGGGCTGGATTGGGGGGGCTGTGTGATGTGCAGGGGGGCTGGGTAGTATGCAGGGGCGGCTGTGTAATGTAAAGTGTTCCAGAGGTACGAGGGCTGTGTAATGTAAAGGGGCCCTACCCACCTCCCAGTACCATCCCCTTTTGAGAATACGAAACCAAGTATCATTTTGTGTTGCTAAGTAATTTGTATGGAATTTGATAATGATAACAAAGTCAGTAAAATAGATCCTCTACTGCCCAGAACAATAGACGCCCCCAGCAACAATAGACCCCACCCCAAAAAAAAACCCTTCTCCCCAGCAACAAAAGATACCCCACCAGCAACAATAGATCCACCCCAGCAACGATAGAACCCTGCCAGTTACAAAAAATCCCCCGGCAGCAAGCATCAATAGGACCTCCAGCAGCCAGCACAAACAGACCCCCTCCTCAACAGTATATCCCACCCCCAGCAACGCCAGCGAGAATAAATCCCCCAGTAGACAGGTTCAATAGACCCTCCAGCACATCTCAGCACCCCTTGTCAAAATGTACATTCAGTGAAAAAAAATATATAAAAGATTATAACTATTGGGGTTACAATAGTAGGAAATTCACATTTTTCATAGGAACTAGAGGTGAAGAGAAATCTTCCAATGGGGATATCTGTGTTGGTGACAACTGTATAAGAGTGGATAAAACCTCACTTCAGAATAATCTCCTATTACTTCCTGCTGTGTCTCTAGGACAGGAACTGAGGGGACACAAACAGCAAAAAAGAAATGTAAATAATGTAATAACCCTTTCTTACTTTATCCCAAAAAAAAAAAAAAAAAAAAGTGGCTTTACAAAAACTTTAAATATTTTACCCCATTATTTAGCTGTATTCACATTTCTGAATTTGTTTTGCTAGAGTCTTAAGATCTGAAGTCTATAATTTGCTACCTTGGCACGCACTATCTTTGAGCTCCTGAGTAAGCCCGATGTTTGAGTCGAACGTAAGTTCGACTCGAACTTCGGGTGTTCGCCTATTTGCCGAACAGTGAACATTATGCAGTGTTCGCAGCAAATTAGAAAGCCGCGGAACACCGTTAAAGTCTATGGGACATTACCATGAAATTCAAAAGTCCTCATTCTAAAGGCTTATATGCAATGTATTGCCATAAAAAGTGTTTGGGGACCAGGGACACACCCCAGGGAACAATGCAAAAAAGTTTTAAAAATGGCCGTTTTTTCTGGAGCAGTGATTTTAATAATGCTTAAAGTAAAACAATAAAAATCAAATATTTCTTTAAATATCGTGCCTGGGGGGTGTCTATAGTATGCCTGTAAAGTGGCGCAGTTTTCCCGTGTTTAGAGCAATACCACAGAAAAATTACATTTCTAAAGGAAAAAAAAGTCGTTTAAAACTGCTGGCGGCTGTAATGAATTGTCAGGTCTCAGGAATATAGATAAAACTCATTTAAAAAAAAAGGCATGGGTCCCCCCCCCCCCGTCCATTACCAGGCCCTTTGGGTCTGGTATGAATATTAAGGGGAACCCTGAACCAAAAATTTAAAAAAAAATTGCGTGGGAGTACCCCCAAAATCCATACCAGACCCTTGAGGTCTGGTATGGATTTTAAGGGGTACCCTGCGCAAAAATGTAAAAAAAAGGCGAAGTGTCCCCCCAAAACCTAGACCAGACCCTTATCCGAGCACTCAACCTGACAGGCAACAGGAAAAGAGGAGAGGACGAGGTCCCCCCTCCTGAACCGTACCAGGCCACATGCCCTCAACATGGGGGGTGCTTTGGAGTCTCCCCCAAAGCACCTTGTCCCCACAACCCTTTGCCCGGTGGTTGTGGGGGTCTGTGGGCGGGGGGCTTATCGGAATGTGGAAGCCCCCTTTAACAAGGGGACCCCCAGATCCCAGCCTCCCCTTATGTGAATTGGTAACGGGTACATTGTACCCATACCATTTCACAAAAAAAAGTGTCAAAAGTAGTAAGAAAAAGACAGAATATCGCAAATATCCTGCGATGTAGATCCATCTCACTCCGCCCGACAAGCCAAAAAAAGAACAAAGAAGGTGCAACAGCTCCGCTTTCATGGAAGACTCCCGTCGAGTGGCGCTTCTTCTCGGTGGCAGTTGTTATATAGCTGAGGGTGGGGCCACTCAGTGACGTAAACGGTGACCCCGCCTTCCTCTGATGTCACGTGTCAGCAGAGAGGGGTGGGGTCACCCGTTTACGTCAGCTGTCACCGAGAAGAAGCGTCACTCGGCGGGAGCCTACCTTTGAGGCGGAGCTGTTGCAGCTTTTTTTTTTCATTTTGTGGCTCGTCGGCGACGTGAGATGGATTTACATTGCAGGACATTTTTATTTTTGTATCTTTTAATAAAGGACTTGTCCCAAAGTGTCTCCTGTCTCTTTTACTATTTTTGGTACTTATTTTTGTAAAATGGTAGGGGTACAATGTACCCGTTACCATATCAAATAGGGGGGAGGCCGGGATCTGGGGGTCCCCTTGTTAAAGGGGGCTTCCAGATTCCGATAAGCCCCTCGCCCACAGACCCCCACAACCACCGGGCAAGGATTGTGGGGATGAGGCACTTGCCCCCATCAACATGGGGACAAGATGTTTTGGGGGACCCCAAAACATCCTCCCCATGTTGAGGGCATGTGGCCTGGTACGGTTCAGGAGGGGGGATGCTCTCTCGTCCCCCCTCTTTTCCTGCGGCCTACCAGTTTGCGTGCTCGGATAAGGGTCTGGTATGGATTTTGGGGGGACTCTTACGCCATTTTTTTAAAAAGAATTGCGCACGGTTACCCTTAATATCCATACCACACCTGAAGAGCCTAGTATGAATTTTGGGGGGACCCCCACGCAATTTTTTTTTTTTCAATCTTTGGTTCGGGGTTCCCCTTAATATCCATACCAGACCCAAAGGGCCTGGTAATGGACTGGGGGGGAACCAATGCCATTATTTTCAATTAGTTTTATCTATATTGCCGAGACCCAACAATACATTACAGCCCCGGGCAGTTTTAAATTACTTTTTTCCTTTAGAAATGTCATTTTGCTGTGGTACTGTTCTAAATACGGGAAAACTGCGCCACTTTACAGGCCTACTATAGTCACCCCCCAAGCACGATATTTAAAGGAATATTTCATTTTTATTGTTTCACTTTAAGCATTATTAAAATCACTGCTCCCGAAAAAACAGCCATTTTTAAATCTTTTTTTTGCATTGATACATGTCCCCTGGGGTAGGACCCGGGTCCCCAAACACTTTTTATGACAATAACTTGCATATAAGCCTTTACAATTAACACTTTTGATTTTTCATGTTTGTGTCCCATAGACTTTAACAGTGTTCGCGTGTTCGTCCAAATGTTTTGCCTGTTCGCAAGTTCTGGTGCGAACCGAACCGGGGGGGGTGTTCGGCTCATCCTTACTCTTGAGAGTGCATAATGGTCCTAATTAACAGAGCCCTGTAGTTTTTACATTTCTTTACGACAAAGCTCTATTATTTAAAAATGTTATGTATTCTTAGAAGCGGATGTAAGGGCAAGCAGTCGACTAAAAAGCTATTGCCAGGCTTCAGGTGACCTCTGGTGGGTCAGACTCAAAGTAAGTAAAGCTAAATCAACCAGCAAATATAATTGTTTCATATGTAAACCCACACTATGATATTATTTTAGAATGGAATATTCATGTTCTTGGATTGACCCAATTGAGTCTAGTTTGCTACGATTGTTTATGGACCACAGACATCTAAGAAGCCTTCATATAATGTCTGTAGGGACCTTACCACATACTGTATGTTGATGAAGACCAAAGATCTTTATGGACCATACCAACCTTGTAAAACAAAGGACCTCTTTTTAGTTCTTTTTTTTACTTACACAGTAGTCCCCCAAAAAGGAAGCCTTTTGCTTTCTCCCTCTTGTTCATGACCTCACTTGGTGGAATCCAAGGGGCAAGAATCTCCACCTCCTATAATATCAGTGGTCTAAGTAAACTCTTCTTAATTAAAGTATAACTAAAGGTAAAATTGTTTTGTTTTTTTAAGTTTTGAATAGAGAGAAGAAGAATTAGAACACCTATCAAGTTTTTATTCCAGCATGTACCCCAATTAGGAAGATTAACCCTCTCTAATTGTCATGTTTACCATTATCACTAAAAGTAAAAGGAAATCCCAAATTGTGGGTTGTCATCAGAATAGTAGTTGAAGGGAAATCTTCTGATAGGGACCCTAGCTCTGGTGATCCTGGTGACAAACAGGGATATGTCACTTTGGGGGTATTTCCTCTCACTTCCTGTTTTAGCTATGGAATAGGAAGTGAATGGAAATCTCTCCAATGGGACATAGATGACAAAAGAAAAGAAAAACCTGACAAGCGCTCTAACCCTCACTTAGGTTATCCAAAATGAAAAAAGTTTTGCGGGCAGCATGAGCTTAAGGGGCAGCTGCTTTGTGCTTTGGGCCCCACAACAATGACTGGGCCTTGGGCAGCTGCCCCTTTTGCCCCATGTTAAAGACGGCTCTGAGTATAACTAAAGGTAAAACTGATTTTTTTAATAGAGTGGAGAAGCATTAGAACACCTGTCAAGTCTTAATTCCAGTATTTGCCCCAGTTAAGGAGATTCACCTTCCCTATTTGTCATCTTTTTCATTGAGAGTGAAAGGAAATCCCAAATTGTGGGTTGTCATCAAAACAGTATTTGAAGGGGAATCTTCCAATAGGGGCACTAGTTCTGGTGACCCTGGTGGCAAACAGGGATTATGTCCCTTAGAAAGGATTTCCTCTCACTTCATGTTTTCGTTATGGGGTAGGAAGTGAAGGGAAATCTCCCACATAGGACACAAATGGCAAAAAAAAAACAGAAAAGCATTCCAACCCTCACTTATGTTATCCAAAGTGAAAAAAGTTTTGCGGGCAGAGTGAACTCAAGGGGAAGCTGCTTTGGACCCCACAACAATGACTGGGCCTGGGGTAGCTGCCCCTTTTGCCCCGTGTTAAAGACGCTCTAAATATAACTAAAGGTAAAACTGATTTTTTAATTTTTTTTTAGGTTTTGAATAGAGTGGAGAAGGATTAGAACACCTGTCAAGTCTTTATTCCAATATTTGCCCTAATTAGGGAGATTCACCCTGCCTATTTGTCATGTTTTTCACAGAAAGTGAAAGGAAATCCCAAATTGTGGGTTGTCATCAGAACAGTAATTGAAGGGCAATCTTTCAATAGGGACACTAGTTCTGGTGACCCTGGTGACAAACAAGGATTATGTCACTTTCATCTCACTTCCTGTTTTAGCTATGGCATAGGAAGTGAAGGGAGATCTCCAATGGGAAACAAATGGCAAAAAAAAAAAAAAAACACCTGACAAGTGTTCTAACCCTCACTAGCCAAAATAAAAAATGTTTTGCCTTTAGTTCTATTTTAAGTGCTATCCTAATCAAAAAGTATAAAGTACTTCTTTATACTGATGTCACAGTAATGGAGACCATTACTTGCAAGTTACAGAAAAGTATCTTTGTGAGTTTGGGGTGATTGCCATTTCTGTCTCTTTATTGCCACATCCTTCTCAAGATATAACTGTTTAGCACAGGTAGGGGTTTAATATTTTTCCTCCAGGTTCCCTACCAAAACAATACAAGATCCTGCTAGCATCAATTTCAGTATTTGTTCTGAAACTAGCCCCAAATCAAATAGAGAAAGAGTGGTGTTTATGACATAGGGTGACAATTGCAGATCCCGTAAGAAACTTCCATCAAACAGGGCCGTTAAATGAGTCAATGCTATTGAAAGAGAGAGGAGGTAAGGTGCTTTATTGATTCACCTTAAAAGTGATAGACAGCCACAACTGCATGATCAATATAAGATTCTCTGCAGCCATTAAATTAAAGCATTATGGTAAATTGTGAAAAATAAGAGATTAGACATGACTTCATAAATTCATATGTTCCCGGTGTAGTAAAATTAGGATGACTTGCATGGATATTACAGTAGCTGTGTTAGCTAAGTGTACTGGTGTTGATGTACACAGCCCACTTTCACAACTTGCCAAAATGTAATACTGATTATGTCCATCAAAAGGGGAGTATATTGTAGTTTTAAAACATTCTCACCTTGTGTTCATATTGTAAAATGGATCTGAAAGTGTTTTTTCAAATGACTAACATTTATACAGTACGTACATGTTAAATAACACAAGGACCTAAATAAAAAACAAAGACAATTTCAGCTGAATATGTTAATCATTCCAAATAGGCAATAACTTCACCTTATAGTAATATATAAATGACCCAAATAGAAATTTTAATGGAAATGTGTTTAAAGTGAATCTTGCATGAAAATGCTGACTGTCCCCACCCCAAACTAAAAACACTTATGCCCCGTACACACGGTCGGATTTTCCAACGGAAAATGTGTGATAGGACCTTGTTGTCGGAAATTCCGACCGTGTGTAGGCTCCATCACACATTTTCCATCGGATTTTCAGGCACACAAAGTTTGAGAGCAGGCTATAAAATTTTCCGATAACAAAATCCGTTGTCGGAATTTCCGATCGTGTGTACACAAATCCAACGGACAAAGTGCCACGCATGCTCAGAATAAATAAAGAGATGAAAGCTATTGGCTACTGCCCCGTTTATAGTCCCGACGTAAGTGTTTTACGTCACCGCGTTCAGAATGATCGGATTTTCCGACAACTTTGTGTGACCATGTGTATGCAAGACAAGTTTGAGCCAACATTCGTCGGAAAAAATCTTAGGATTTTGTTGTCGGAATGTCCGAACAAAGTCCGACCGTGTGTACGGGGCATTAGAAAAGCTGCAAAAAATAAAAAATCAAGAAAAACAAAAACAAAAAAAAGGTCACCTTGGACTTCAACTTCTGTCTACTTTCTTAAAGTGCTGGCAACATACGGTAATTCTTTTGGCTCAAAATACCATAAGAATGTTCTCCTGTACTGTGATAGAGTGCTTTCTTGCTGAATGGAGCACCATGGGAAGGAATGAAAAGTAAGAAGATGCTTGGGGTATACAGTATAAAAGGAATAAAACAAAGATGTTGTTTTGCCCTGAATGAGCAGAGCATAATTTTGCTTTAGGCCAGGCGCTACTTGGTTTTATTTTTTTTAAAAGATCGGCCAGATAATACCAATTCTCAACCTGGAGGACCAGGGTATCACTCTTGGTCTGACTCATCCACTTAAGCCTGTCTGACCTGGGTGTCTGCCTATACAAAGATCAAAAGTTTCCACCAGAATAGCTCCAAATGCCAATTAAGAAAGCCATTCGATAGGCAAAGCACTGAGGTTCACTTTAAATGAAAGCACAACAAATACAACATTTACAAATGGAATCATTTTACCAAAAGTACTTATGAATGTTTGTTGAGAACAAAGTGATCAGTGCAAGCCTCATGGGAGCAGCCTACACGAGGAAGCCAAAGTCATCTAAGTACACATATAAACATCCTACCTCCGGATCAATGGGTTAGCCACAATGTGACGGATGGTTAAAAAAAAAATCCAAATTATATCTTCAAGGACAAAATTTTCCTTTTACCCTTTGGTAAATAAACGGCTCCTGGAAGGGCAGAGATTCATCATAAACTGGATGATCTGCAAGAGAGTACGTCCAGAAATGATGAACACAACAGCTTTTGAAATCCATCAAATTAATTCTTCTCAGATCTTTCATTACATGCTCATAAATTAATCATGGTATTTATGTGTCAACCTGATATAGCCAGTTGGCTCGGTGGAACACTGGCTTGCCCTTTGCGCCAGCAAACAGCTACATCACCCAAAACAAAAGGCTATTAGGGAGAGAAATTGATTGTGTCATGCTTTGTATGCAGATGGACGGGGCGGTGGAAAAGCATTTAGATAAATCAATTAATCAATCCCTTTATGCCAATTTAAGCATCATAAAAAAATCATGCAACTCAACTGTAGATGAATGTTTAATTTAAGAATATTGAGAGACACGTATGAAGGTAGGAAAGCTTGTTCCTACACCTATACCAAATAGGTGTCATGGTAGAACAACATAGTAGGCATGCAGAGGTGTGGCCTTTTTGGGGCAGGACTTTATGAAAGGGATGAGGCTTGATTGCATCACAAGCTCTACTGTACATCTGGTTTGGATTCATAGGGTTGTGTAGCTCATGGTTCATGTAGAAAATCTGCAACTTGTGGCAATACTTGTATTGGTGAGTTGTGAAGATGGTTCATTAGGAGAATTAAAATTAAATTTGCTCGATAGGTAGGATGTAACCCATTTCAGTATGAATCAGTTTGGCATACCAATAGCCCAGAATAATTAAAGCGGTTGTAAACCACGGTTGTGTGGCTTACACCTGCAAGGCAATGGCATAATGTGCTAGTATGCATCACCAGACCACCCAGGCCAATTCTGACACTTCTCTCCTTCATGTAAAAATCATATTTTTTTTAGGGTTGTCCCAATACCCCTTTTTAAAGACCAAGTACAAGTACCGTTACTTTTTTCAAGTACTCATCGATACCGATTACTGATACTTTTTTTAATGTGACAGTTTTCAAAGCACAATACAGATTAGGTGGCACTGATATGCAACACTGATGAGCACTGATATGATTAGGTGGCACTGATATGCAGCACTGACTGATGGCTGGCATTGATGGCTGGGCACTGACTGATGGCTGGCACTGATGGCTGGGTATTGACTGATGGACACTGACTGATGGGCACTGACAGATTACTGGCACTGACAGATGGCTGGCACTTATAGATGGCACTGATAGGTGGCACTGACATGTGGCTGGCACTGATAGATGGCACTGATAGCTGGCACTGACAAGTGGCTGGCACTGATGGCATAGATAGGTGGAACTGACAGGTGGCTGGCACTGATAGATGGCATTGACAGGTGGCACTGACAGGTGGCTGGCACTGATGGCTGGCACTGATAGGCAGCACTTATTGGCATTGGGCACTGATAGGTGGCATTTATGGGCATTGATGGGCAGGCACTGAAATGCCATGAGAGGAAAGGCTGCCTGCGACGCCCATCTTGGTACTCCTTGCACTCGGCCGCATAAAAGCAGCGGCGGCCATCTTGTTACACCCAGCCTGAACTATATGGGCTAGGTGTGACAAGATGTCCGCTGCAGCCGAGTGCAGGATGTACCAAGATGGGCGTCGGGATGTCCAACCGCTGACATCGAAGTGGAGCGTTACTTCTGTTTTTTCCGCCTGTTGACTTTCAGTTGCACCGCCTCTCCCAGGTATCGGGTCAGGCATCAGGAGCATTTGTGCGAGTACACGTACTTGCGCAAATGCTTGGTATCGGTCCTGATACCGATACTAGTATCAATATCAGGGCAACACGCATTTTTTTGCTAGAAAATTACTCAGAACCCCCAAACATTATATATATATTGTTTTATCAGACACCCTAGGAAATAAAATGGTGGTCGTTGCAACTTTTTATGTCACACTGTATTTGCGCAGCAATTTTTTTAAACACATTTTTTTTTAGGGGGAAAAAACTGTTTCATGAATAAAATAAAACCACTAACGTTAGCCCGATTTTTTGGTGTAATGTGAAAGATGATGTTACGCTGAGTAAATAAATACCTAACATGTATGCCAAACTTCAGTACTTATAAATCTCCATAGGTGACACTTTAAAATTTTTTACAGATTACATGTTTAGAGTTACAGAGGAGGCTAGTGCTAGAATTATTGCTCTCGCTCTAACTATCACGGCGTATGTAACCTGCGTGTATCTGGCTCTGATACTATCCAGTGTCTCACCAGCCACTGACCTCACCGCACGTCACTGGTTTGTGGTGTTCAAATACAGTTCCACTTTAAGACTGGCTGTAGTCTAGCCTTCCTGATATTTAATAATTGTCACTTGCAAACTCACCAAGGAACCAACAACATTCCTTATAATATGGTTTCCTTTATTATAGCTCTTAAAAACATAATGAAAAGTTCTGGCATCGGCAATGGATTTAGTTCACATCAGAACTGCTTCTTACAAGTCAAAGGAAACACAAAAGCAGCTTGAAGCGGGTGACATGGCTTCGAAGGAGCACAAATGCAGGTCAAATGTACTTGTGGATGAACTCTGAGATCAATTTGAGATGCTTTTAGGTTTTTTTCAAATACAAGCCTAATGCATGTAAAAGCAGGTGGGAGTGGCTCAATTGACATACGAAAAATTGGAAGAAGTTAACATACATTGATGTTTAAAAGTTACTTTAGGTTGAATATATTTTTATTTGCCTTTTCTTAAACACATTAAACTCTCCATCACAAGGGTAAAATATCATTCTTGTACATGGAGGTAAATACTTGTTAACAACAGTGTTTGAGTACATCTTGAGAAGTAAAGAGGGTATATCATTACTTACAATTGGGAAATATGGGGGGCTCATTGAGGAATACAGAAATTGAAACATCATAAACCAAGGCCAACAAAAGAAAGAGAGGAGGGGGAGGGAAAGGAATAGGGGTGTGGGAGTTGTAGCTGGGCCTCCTGGGGGTACACTATATATGAAAAAAAAAACAAGCTTCATGTAGAAAAGGCAAGAGGGGGCACAAAATAACATATGTGTAAGTGGTGTCTTATCCACAACTGCTGTGGGGTTGGGCTAAAGAAGGACAAACCCCCGGAGAGTAAAGCAGAAATCAAGGTTTTCGGTGTGTCTGAGGCAGAGTAATGTATCCAAATATACCACAAAGTTTTAAATGTATCCCAAGTGTCTGTCTCTCTCGCCTGGATCTCCTCCATCAGCATCATGTCATTCATGATGTCCAAGAGAGTGGTGGTAGTGGATTTCCAACATTTAGATATAAGCTGCTGGGCAGCTGAGAGAAGAAATTGTAGTAGGCATGCTTTTTGTAATTTGAAGGACCTTGGTAAGACATGACAACAGAGCAATTTTTGGAAACGGGGTGAGAGACTCGTCGTAGATCTCATTGTAAAATCTAAAACATTTACTCCAAAAAGGATGGACCAGATTACATTCCCACCATATGTGCAAGTACATCCCCCTACCTGTGTTGCAGCACCAACACCAGTCTGGTATTGTAGGAAATATGCAGTGAAGAGAAACTGAGTCAATATACCACTGGGAGAGCAATTTGTAGTTTATTTTCCTGGGCATAGCAGGAGATGGAGAGGATTTATGAGTAAAGGCTGTGTGCCATTCCATCCAAGGTCCCTAGACCATAACTTAGGGAAGGTAGGTAGAGTCCCATGAGTATGAAGTATAAAAGTTACTTTATATTGTAGATATTTAATGATGACAGAAATAAGGTTGTTTACAGAAATGACACCACATATATGACGGGTTATACACCTCTCCAAGCTGAAAGGTAATGTCTGTTAACAAGCCACATTTTCAGTAGTAAAATTATACAATCCTACAGGCCACAGAATGCCTGAGGAGCACTTTCCTTGGAGGAGGTATCCTGATTACTGGGTCACCCTGAGATCCTCAAAGTCTTTTCAGTTTATCCAGTTGAAGGTGGGAGACAGTTCCAAGATGCCAGCAGAAGAGATGCCGTGTAAGGGGGAATCCTGTTCTTTACCAAGGGGAAAAGTTTGGGACTTTAGATGAAGCATATGACAGACCATTGAAAAAAAAGGAAAAGCATATTTATTGTCAGAGAGTACATCTAGCATATAATAATATACATGCAGAATTCATATATGTACAAAACACGAGTACATTTAATATATATGCACATCAATGATAAAACAGCACGTGTCAGTTGCCGGTATATAAGGCTCCACATAATTGTTGAAGAATAGTAACAGATAAAACTGTAGGAATATACAAGGAACATGGTAGATTGGAGTCATGACTGCATCCTTAAAAAACTGACGCATTTAATGGTATAAACCACTCTTCAGGGACGAATGCATCAACATGTATAAAAGAGACATAGAGACCAATAAATATAATAATGTACCTCAGAGATAATGTAAATATGTGTTATAGAAAGGAAAGGAGGTATCCAATCCTATAGATTTACATGGAGCTAAAAAGCAAAACATGCGGTATAGTCGAACCAGGGACCCGTGGGGTAGCCTGTCCCGGGAGCTGAGGTAGGGGACCCGCAAGCAGCGCAGGCCAGATAAAGTGGTCCTGATAAGAGTGGGGATAGACACTTTATACCGTGGGAAAATATGAGAATATATATTAAAGAAGTGAGGATGTGAAAGGAGCCAAAAGATGTGTGAGTAAAGGAAGCTGCGTGGTGATCAGAAAAACGAAAGTGTACAGGGTATTACAAGAATCCTCATGCTTGATACCCATATGAGCAGAAGTGTAGTAAGAAAAGTAAAATAAGCTGGATAAGTGCATAAACCACCATAGCATAGCCAGAAAGGATTACCTTGTGTCAATGTGTAAATAGGTAGTGATAGTATCCACCATGTGGTGTGCAGCATGCACGGGTGTGCAAGTGAAGGACTGTGATAGTGAGGAGAATTTATGTGCGCGCATGCCCAATGCACGCAGGGTCCAGCCAGCGTCACGCTAGCGTGACAATGGAGGAGAGGCATCCAAATTGGGTGGCCGATGCCACCCACAAGTGGAGCCACAGTAACTCCCCATGTGAGTCAGCCAGGATGGACTGGACGCCCACGTGATGATGCCAAACATGACAGACATGATGCTGATGTGTAGTGAGCTGCCCGCTCGATTGCCCAGGTCCCATCTCCAGAAGGAGTTGGGAGAAGAGAGAGGGGGAGGGAGCGCAGTGCACATCGCAGCTACCGGAAACAGACGGTCAGACGGTCCTAGTGGGACAACCGAATAGAGCTTGAGCATAACAGCAACTGAAGGGAGTAAACAACAGCAAATGCTGTATTAACAAAGTAAATTACATATCAATCCAAGCAAATATATAGCCCTTCACACCTACAGGACTCCAAAGGTGTCAGATGCATGAGGGTCACCAAGTACCTCTCTCTAAAAACAAGGTTCTATTCTGGACCTACTCTGACCCTACTCCCACAATCTAGACATGCTAAATAACACAGAAACTGCTATTCAAGCACTTCAGTATCAGCATGGCTGCCCAAATCTTGTGGGATTTCACAATCAAGCATCCAAATTAGAGATGTAGGCCTCCCCAAAATGATGGCCTTAATGAAGCCCATAATGAGAAACAAATTAGTCTCTTGTGGATTCCAGCCAGCATGAGAAAGTGACACCAAGTTGGTGGACAAACTGTAGCCCGACACCTGCCTACAGGCATGCTGTATTTACTCATCAACACAGGCTACCACCTTGTCTATTCATAACCTACTATGCCCTGGTGTCCCCAAGCGTTTTCAAACACTTTGCAAAAGACCTCTTTGTTGGCTGCCACCACTTCTATCTAGAACCATAGCAGTGAGATGATTACCCTTCATTTCTCAATTTTCTCCAGAAAGTACAACACCTTTTCCTATCCAAGCTGGCTTTTTCAGTGCATCTCTCACAGGAGCTATATCAAACAATTTCATACAAAATGACACCAGTCTAGAGGTCTATCTGCATCATTTTAAATACTGAATTTTTATACATCAAATGATGAAACACAACAACCTGACAGGGGTGACAGTTGGGCGCTAACTAATGTCATCAAATGAGATCATTCTTCTCATTGTGACTGTTGAGGAGAAGTCACATCCACGTTTTTAATCCTTGCTCTGGAAATCTTCCAGCTGCCTTTGATGAGCAGTTAGGAGTACACAAGAAAGTCTCGGTATTAGAGTTTAAAGTGGAGTTCCACCCACTTTTACAACTCTTCAGCATCCCTCACTAAACTGTGCACTGTAAACGAATTGGATATTTTTAAATTTTTTTTCTCAGCACTTAGTGTACAGTATATCTGCTGTATTCATTTTTGACTTCCTCCTCCCTGGCCGCTGCCCATCGCATCATTTCCTGTTTGCAATGCCTTCTGGGAAGGGGCGGCAACTTCCTCTGACATTGCCCTTGCTACGGAAACCTGACCTGAAACCTATTACACTGCTTGTGCTGCACTGTGCATGTGCGAGATCTGCAAGGATGAGATCCAGGAAGAAATACAGTTTGGCTTCAGATGCCCAGACTTAAGATGGCCACGGCCTGCTGTAAGTTTATAAAATAACAAACTACTGCTATAAACTAACAAAACAAACCTTAGTTTACAGACTAACTTTACTAGAATACATTAAGCTTGTGTATTATAGGGGTATTTTTATTTAAAAAGTATAATTTCGGCCGGAACACCACTTTAACCACAAAATTAAGTAAAAGTCAACAGGATGCCTCACCTATGTAAACCCTCACCTTGTAAAATAACCCATTCAGTTCAAAATAGAAAAGAAAGGCAAAACATTTGTGTATACAAATAAAAAGCATTATGTGGCTCGCGCTGGGCGAGCGAATATCTTTCCCATATTGCTTTCTTTTTCTACTCTCCCTTTTCTTATTCTCGTGTCTTCTTCTTCTCTCTGTTTGACTTGGAAATGCTCATTTTGTATCATAGTCCTCCCAAAAAGCGAGGAGGACTTTCTTGTCCTCTATCATGTAGTTGTGGTCGTTATGGAGGGAACTCGGGGCTTTGGTAACTATATGTTGGTTGTATGACATGGAGCTACCAATTCTTTCTGTCGATAGCTCTTCCTGGACTACCCCACCACCTTCCCTTACTCAACTCTCTCTACATGCTCCTATATGGAGCATATTTGGTTATAAGTAGTCCATCTGGTGACATGCCTGGGAGTTAAACCCATCTTTGAGCTTGTCTGAATATATTCAGTCCCCATGGCCCATGTGGAGATTTTCATTATGTACATATATTCTTTTTGATATACCAGTCTGAAGTTATATTTGCCTATCATTTGTCTGTACTTTTGTATTGTGCTCTCATGCCTAGTGTGGTCAGTTTTAATAGAAAAGCAGAAAAACTGTCAGGAACACCAGGTATTTCACACAAAGGATGCGATACAAAGAGAACAGGATACTTTCTCATACAAGTTCATGGTACAGCGGGCACATATCAGGAATATTCAATTATGCGTTGACATATTCTTTAAAAGAGCAAAATACCACACATTTACCTATTATCCTAGGCAGATTAAAGAGAATGTGACCTGACTGGTGATATGAATTAAAAATGTTCTCCCTTACCTGGCTTACTCTAAGCTTGACTCCTCAGCTCAAATATCAGGGGTCATAGGTCATCAGAAGTCTGGTAGTTGCTGCCCATTATCTGAGCAAAAAGTAGGACCAGGCAGTTGATAGGTTAACAACTGTCAGACTTCACATAACCTCTCATTCTCCATAATTCTATCTTGAAAACTTTCTTATAAATCTACAGGGAATTCATTACTGTTATTTTTTCCAATATAGACATTGGGTTTTATTTGTCATTAATGTAGAAATGTAGATATATTTTTTCCTACCACTAAATTAAACTGAGATTTCAAACGTAAATTTGTGTACATGCCTCTAAAGCATGGCACTTTATTAACATCACATTCCCTTCCATTCTTCTAAACCAGCATCTCTGGCTGATATTGTAATATTAATTCATAATCTGAGCCCATTCATATATTTCTTAATTTAGTTCTTGGCACAACGTGACAGGCTGAAAAGCTATAACCATCACATAAGGTATGTTATTTTTCGCAATCCTTCACCAGGAATTATTATAGATTTGTCAGAAGCTCCGTTAATCACAATTCCGTGGGAAAAAATATTGCGGAATCATAGGGCCCTCGCCCCATTATGTATAGAGTAACGGAGCACCATAAAGCATATCTGACAGTTAAAGGCTGTTATCGGCCATCAGTAAACTTTGTTTTATGTGTGGAAAAACTGCAGATTCATTCTTTTCTCAGCCTGACTTTTCATGGAAACTTTGAAAAGTATTTCTAATGCATTGGCCTTTGGATAAAATAAAAGGGAATATACCTGAAGTAAAGCAAAGAATTGCACCACACAAGAATGAGTTTACCATTTTAGAAAGATTGGTGTAAAGAGAACCGGTCACTAATGGGCATTTGTAAGTGTTTGATACTCCACTCTTAAATTTCTATCAAGGTCTAGTCTTAAAGCAGAGTTCCATCCAGGTTTTTATTTATTTATTTATTTTTTTATAGATTACTTTCTATTAAACTGTTTAAACACTAGGAATCAATGTTATTACAGAAATTGCTGCTTAATTCCATTTTTTTTTATGTTACTTACTTTTTATTTTTGCTCTGCAGAGCGCTTCCATCTCTAGTGTGGGTATGTGAGGTCCACTGGCATTCTCTTCCTGGATATGGTGATGTTGGTTACCCAGCATGCACCTCCCATTCTCGCGCGTGCGAGAATGGAAGGGCGCAGGGAAATCAGTATTACCTTGTTGCCATAACAATGGTCGGTGAAGGAGGAAGTGCCCGCCCTGTTATGGTTTCATAGATAAGCTACCCAAAGCAAACACATTTAGCCTCAGAGCAGTAGCGTGCAAATGTGCTGCAAGATTGCTGCTCTACACACCTTCTTCTCCTATGCTGGCCTCTCTGTATATAAACTGCAGAGTAATGGCAACAAAGGGCTTTGTTCCCTTTTTAAAAATGGCGCCTAAATCCGCCTTTGCTTGCTTCATTTCCAGTTTCTAAATAACACGATACTAGCCCTCTAGCCACTACTGTGCTAGGATCCGTGCTGGTCCAGGACCCCTGATAGGACCATAGCCACTTGTAATCAGCTGCCATTAGGATAACCCAACACCGGCAAGCGTGGATATAGGGACGCGATGGAGGCTCAGGACCTGGCGTTTTAGCTACAGTTCATGCGGTTGACCTAGCACCGCTAGGTAAGGGGCCACTGCTTACATTAGTGTTTTATGCACGAAGAGGACACTGAATGAATTGCATCCCAGACACCCCACTGTTGTTTTGTTGAATACACCAGAACTTGCTTTTGCACCTTCAATGACTTTTACACTGGCACTTTAAGTTTGCTGCACTTACTGGCATGTCATTGGTCATTTGTTTCGCAGGCCAGCACAATATATTTTATATCACTATTATTGGGACATTTATTTATATTATTTATTATCCATATTGTGTTGGATTGATGTGTTTTATTTGCGATATCTAGATCACCTTTAAGCACTGGCACGTTGTACATTTTGCACCATTTATAAGGATATGTTTTTGATGGTTATTTCTGATTTATTCTATGTATTTTTATTTAGAATTATTCACATGAAGTAGTGTTTATGTCCCTTTGTGCACCTACACATGATTATCTAGATTTATATGTTTTTAGTGTCAACACTTATTTATGCGATTTTACATGCAATTTTTTTTGTCATTTAGTATATACCAACTGAAAAGGTTTTTTTATGCACTTTTTTTCACATACACATGATGCTGATTATTAAGACTTGAATGTTTTTAGTGTCAACACCTATTTATGCGATTTATGCGATTTATTATGCGATTTTATGTCATTTTATTAATTGACCACAGAGAGAGATTTACAGCTTTCTTCTGGTTAGCGCAGCACCTCCCCCCCTATACCACCAGATGCAGCTTGTCACTTGCCAGATGTGGACTGTCACTTGCCAGATGGGGACTGTCATTTGCCAGATGGGGATTGTCACTTGCTAGGTGGAGACTGTCACTTGCCAGATGTGGATTGTCACTTGCCAGATGTGGATTGTCACTTGCCAGGTGGGGATTGTCACTTGCCAGGTGGGGACTGTCACTTGCCAGATGTGGACTGTCACTTGCCAGGTGGGGATTGTCACTTGACAGATGGGGACTGTCACTTGCCAGATGTGGATTGTCACTTGCCAGATGTGGACTGTCACTTGCCAGGTGGGGATTGTCACTTGACAGATGGGGACTGTCACTTGCCAGATGTGGATTGTCACTTGCCAGATGGGGACTGTCACTTGCCAGGTGGAGACTGTCACTTGCCAGGTGGGGACTATCACTTGCCAGATGAGGACTGTCACTTGCCAGGTGGGGATTGTCACTTGACAGATGGGGATGGTCACTTGACAGATGTGGATTGTCACTTGCCAGATGGGGACTGTCACTTGACAGATGTGGATTGTCACTTGCCAGATGCGCACTGTCACTTGCCAAGTGAGGGTAGAACATGCGGCGATGCGGGTTGGGCAGTGAGAGATTCCATCTCTCGTCCACCGCACCTCAGTGTAGTGTTCGCGCCGGCTGTGAGTATTGGACAGTGGTGGGGCGGGGTGGGTGGTGAGAGATGACATCATCTCTTTGCTCTCACACAACACCTCAGACAGTGTTGTGTTCGCGGCTGGCTGTGTGGGCAGAACAGCTCTGATGCGGGGCGGTTGCCAGAGGTGATGTCATCCCTCTGCTCGGCCAGTCCTGCCGAACCTCTGAAAGAGCAGCCTTCGCGGCCCAGCCTTCGCGGCCCTGCGGCAGTGGGCCGCGGCTGGGGGTTGGAGACTCCTGCAGTAAAGCATGCTTGTTATACTCACTGTGGAACCTAAGGGGTTAATCCTCTGCAGTGTGTAAAAAGGCTGTTTGATCCTGTCTTCTCTGATTCTCCCCTCCTTACACTGTCCCCAATCTATCTCCCAATAAGACAGAGCCTTTGGGGTCACTCTTCACATGCTCAGTTTTGTGTGTATTGCTAGAGATTTTTTTTTCTTGGGAGGGTGTATGTGATCAGCACAGGGCCAATTACTGTCCAGACAAAGGGCCAGGGGTCCTGCAGGCTCATAGGACAGTCAGAAAGGACTGAAAACTCCTCCTACAAACTGTAACCAGACACTAAAAGAAGTCACAAGGCGGCTATTTACTGCTGATGAGAAAAAGGTATTTAGCCATTTATATTTATTAAAATAATTGCATTTCCATGTTCCGTGTACTGTGGGAGACCAGATATAGTGAATGCAGGGTCCTGGGTTTAGTAACACTTTAATTTTGAAAATGATCACAAAAAAAATGTAAAAAATTTAAATTCACTGGAAGTTTTCCAATATAATTACTGGGCCATTGAAAGTTTAATTGAAAGAACGTTTCCAATTTTTTAAAAAATTTCCGTTTGTTTTTTGGCTAGCTTTATCTCATGGGTATCATATGGATAAATAAACCAAAAACTAATTTCATCAGGAAATCTAAGGTCTTGATGACTCTGGTACAATTAAAGGTGAAACAAAGTAACTGCCAGGCCCTGTTTAATGTTAAGGTCAAATGAACAAGATTGCAGATGCGGAAATGGCTGGGGTCTGCCTTGGTCAGCCTGTAATAGAATATCCATAGGAACGTATGGGCTACATATGCTATGTGGGTACCCAATCTCTATGTAAAGCTGGGTATACTCTATTAAAATTTCGAAGAAAGATTCATACAGACATTCTAAGGGAAATTCATACAAAAATTCTCAGGACGTTTGAATGCAGTTCGAAAGTAGTTCAAAATTTCATTTACTTTTAACATTTGATTTTGGAATGAATGGACTTTACTGAATAAAACCCACATACACTGTTAGAAGTTCATACATTTGTACATTTAAGAAAGATTTTTTATCCTGCTCCTTTGAATTTTCTCATCATGGCGGTAAAAAACAGACAATGATTTACCAATGATTTGACCCACTAATAATCAGATAATGAAAAAATGTTGAATTAAACTATAATAGTGTAAATTCGGCTTAAGTGACAGGGGCCCAAGAAAAAATATTTCCTACTTTTGTTGTGACTTTTTGATGAAAGACGCAATATAGCATAAGCATAGAGACAATAAAAATGTAGAAAAATACACTTATGCCCCGTACACACGGTTGGACTTTGTTCGGACATTCCGACAACAAAATCCTAGGATTTTTTCCGACGGATGTTGGCTCAAACTTGTCTTGCATACACACGGTCACACAAAGTTGTCGGAAAATCCAATCATTCTGAACGCGGTGACGTAAAACACGTACGTCGGGACTATAAACGGGGCAGTGGCCAATAGCTTTCATCTCTTTATTTATTCTCAGCATGCGTGGTACTTTGTCCGTCGGATTTGTGTACACACGATCAGAATTTCCGACAACGGATTTTGTTGTCGGAAAATTTTATAGCCTGCTCTCAAACTTTGTGTGTCGGAAAATCCGATGGAAAATGTGTGATGGAGCCTACACACGGTCGGAATTTCCGACAACAAGGTCCTATCACACATTTTCCATCGGAAAATCCTACCGTGTGTACAGGGCATTACTCCTTTTACCTGAGATGCATATATACAACCAAAAAGATTTGTGGGTATTGATGATGGCACAAGAAAAGTGGCCTAGGAGGTATGAAAGCAAAATTTGCCATAATTAGGCCTTTTGCTTTTGTACTTTTCTCCTCTGTACAATGCAAATTTTCATCCTGGACCTGCAAAATGCAAAACTTGTTGCGGTTTGCTGACAAGTTGACTTTTCTGTTTCTGGATATCGAACTGTTCCGGCGATTCTTTTGTTATGTTCTGTTAACCATAATGTAATTTCCTCCACGGTTATGTAAATTCTAATTGAAATTGAGCCACTGAGTACAGATGTAGCCCCCAAAACTCGTTGAAAATTGTTTCCTAAAATCCTATCGTATCATAAGTGTGATCAATACAAATTCGTTGATGTCAGGATGTATAATCATCATTTAAGATTCGTGAAAGGCTTTCATATCTCAAATTACATTATAGTATTGATAAAAAATTTCCATGGAGCTATCTTATATTTACCGCCAATCTTAGAATTCACAAAGGGAAACTTAGGGGGTAGTGTTTGAAAACAGTAGGTACAAAGTAAAGGATCAAATTATAATCATATTTCAAGAAAAAAAAAATGTGCTTTTAAAACACCTTAACACCTTTTATAGGATACATGTAATACTAAAAAAAGAAGAAAATCAAGCCCCAGGCCCTCTTCAGCAATGTAAGATAGAAATATCCAGATTACTGGATCTAAGATGCGTTTCCCCAGCCAAGTAAAGATTGGGTCGCAATAGCAAAGGTAGCAGTCATTTCCTGGGTTCCTCTGTGCCCTGTCATTGAATACCGATTATACATATGGAGCCAAAGGGCACATGTGATGAGTTGAAGATGACTGCATTCCTGTTGCTGTAGATATCCTATTGCAGCCTGACCAAGACAGACACCCAAACCATTTCTGCATCTGTGATCTGGTTAATTTTAAATTTACATTAATGAAAGCCAGTTGGTTTATTTCTTGCTTAATTGTAACAGGCTCATCAAGACCTTAGATTTGCTTATGAGGTTCTCTGAATATGGAGTTAGAGCACAACTGCAGTTTCCGTAAACATCTGTACACCTGATCATGCGGCCCAAATCTGCCCGGGACGGTCAGTGTTTATGTCTTGCTGGGTAAAACATTGTTGCACATGCTTCCTAGCCAGCCATATAGAACATTGGCCATGCTCCTCTTCTGGTTCGTGGAGGTAGATAGGATTGGCCATTACAAGGTATATTTTTTATATATAAATGGGGTCAAAGATCTGGAGGGACATGTGTATCTGCAGGAGCAATCCAAACATTTGTAAGAGGATCTGTTTGTGCATAAACATACATACTTCTGTTGTCAGAAACATTAAAGTCTATATTGTGGAGAGTTGGTTGAACAGGGCTGAAGCATGGCTGGTATTAGCGCATACTTGCATTAGCTTTCAGTCTCCTGCTCTGCCTGATTGCCAAACTATTCTGATCATGCAAAGCTTTGCCATTTCTTGGAAGTGCTAAAGCTTGGCCCATCCCTTCCTCTTAACACACACTCCTATTAACCAATAAAGCAGCCAAACATATTTGGTAGTGCCAAAGCTTGCCCAACTCCTTCCTCCTCTCACACATTATGTATGAACCAACAAAGCAGAGCAGACGAATATAATTATTTACAAATAGGGAGGTGTGGGTTTGGATGGAGTGGCAAGTTCCAGCACTAGCAGAAAATGTTGACTTTTTGATTGATCAGAACTGTCAGGTATTTATGCACAGTAGGGTATTAAAAGTTTCTAAAGATATGCGCAGGTACCTCTAGGAAACTGGAAGGGCTACTCTCCTTATACTGAGGGTTCAGAAGGTAAAATATTGTTGTTTATTAATCAATTTATTAAAAGACAGCAAGCCAACACATTTCAAGGATCTTTGTTTCCTTCATCATGGTTACATACAACAATACAGACTGTCAGCAGTTTTTTTGTACAGTAAGTTTACATTATCTACTGGCTTACCACAGCAATTTGTTAAGGTAGTCCACTAAACCCTTGCCTATCCTGACCCCTAGTGTATCCATAACTTGTGCAGTGCTCACAGCGCACGCAGGCCCCAATGATGCACTGAAGGCATACACTGGGGACTCGATTCACACTCCTCACCACAACACTGTCCTTTGAGCTGCAGCTGTAAGCAGTGGACGTGTCTGCTGCTCAAAGGACAGCATTTTGTTGAGGAGTATGAATCAAGTCCATAAATGCTGACATTACACCTGCCCTCTGAAAGCAGTGTGTGCGGTGCCAGCAATGCACTGATCATATAATACATACATACACCTGGCCCACCATCACATCCCCACTAGTGCCAGGAGATGCTCAGGCCAGGGTTTTCCTCACCAGTCCACGCAAACTATTCCACATAATAAAAGCTACTTGTTAAACCTAGTAAAATGAAAATACTAGCATACAGTCTAAAGTTCTGAGAAACGAGGGGCATAGGTGTTTACTGGGTGCAAATCAATGCACGGCACTGATGCTGATTGCATCTACCAGCTCACATGGTTGTTATGGGGTCCTAGCTTATGCAAAGGTCCACTGCATCCTACACCACAAAGTTATTGGATAAAACAGACATTGCTCAGTACCTTGTTCTATAATGTGTCTTTCATTAAAAAGAAAGTTTTCACTAAAAAAGATTTAACTTTTGCCCCTCTCTGTTCGGCTCACTAGGCTTTCTGCTCAACCACATTTGTAGTCGCCTACCTTACCGCCATCCGCACGTAAATTCTGTCATAATCCAGTTTTACTATTTCCTGCTAAGGAATCCAATTGCCTGAAACATAATAATACAGCAGCAGAAAAACTTGTTTCATCCCCAGATGGCATCAAAATCTCCTTTTGTTTCCTTTCCTCCCTTGCACTCTTTCTCGAAAACACATCCATCACTCTTGTGCAGTTACTAAAGCCATTTTGACCAAAGCTGCTTTCATTTCTCCTGCCTTCCTGCCCACATTTGACTTGTGTTTATTTATGGCTGGCACTTGAGTGTTTCTCTGTAAAACAGTGGTCATTATCCCAGAATGATGCATTCAAGCCCCCCCCAGAAAAATGGCTTGTTTCTTCCTCTTCTGTCTGTTTGGATATTCTTCTTAGTTGTTGCCTAATTATTTTTAGGATGCACTTACCATAGATCTGAAGAGCTGGGTTATATTTCAGAGCTATTCCCTTGTAGGACTATTCTATAGATCATTCTGAGTTTTCCTCCTGTCTTACAATCTGACTATCACAGAGCAGTTAAACTGTATTTATACATCAAAGGCTGCTTGCAAATGCTGGTTCCCCAGAATTTATGAAGCTTCTAAACTTGAGAGTGGTTACATCAGTCCAGAATTGTGAACTGGTAGCTTTTTTTGCAAGCTTTGGCAATCCAAATAACCCAGTCTAAAAATCTCAATCTAAAATAATGCAATGTTTGTTTTTTGAAGGAGTTGAAGCCAATGTCAGGTGTTACTTCAGTCTGTGATGCTGTAGAGGACTTCTGTGCCTTCTCACTCCACCCTGACCCATTCAGACTTTTGGGTGTTTTTCACACTCAGTAAAGCTATATTTTACTCACCTAAGTCCACTGTCCATGTCCCTTGCTTTCACCATTTCAGGGTGAAGGTGATGCAGGTGTAGCTGTCCGGCTCCCAATTTAGTTGACTTCTCCAATGAGACTGCTCTTCTGGATCCTGAGAGAACCATAGGACAGGTAACTGGAAATGTTCATGTCACACAGGTGGTGTGGAAGAAGAGAGAAAACTGAGCATGAGAATGTCATGTGACCGTAGATTTATGTGGGTAAAAGGTTTATTTAGGTAGTAAGGTGACAGGCTGGAGTGGGGCTGTTAAAAGACTCTGTCACTTTGACCATTGAGGTCAAGAAAATCACCCAACCACTGATACTTGCTTTGCCTATTCTTGCCCAATTATCCTTTCTTCTGTCGCAGCTTGGCCTAACACAGGTCTGGTAATTGGCTGCTTAGGCCCAAGCATTTCTTCCCCGTACCTGAGGACTCTAACAGAACAAAAGAACATCAAAGCAGTAAAATGATTTTGAGTATCCATAGGTAGATTTTCATACAAGAGAACCTGTTAGTTCCCCTGAATGGGCAAAGTGACAGATTTTCAGTGTATGTCAAGCCAAAATATTTGTTTTTTTTAATTTTTGGTATATAGTGGGGAAGGATTAGAACCCTTGTTTGGGGCTTCATTAGGGAAACTGTTTTAACAAACTGAATGTGAAGGAAAATCCCTTACAGCAAAACAAGCTTTCTTTAGGGAAAGGCTAGAATCCCTGTCAACCTTTTATTTCTGTCTCAGTTGGAAGTTTCCATCACTTACTGTCTGGTAAAATTATTGTCCCTAGGTTATTAAGTGACCCTAACAGCAGTACAGACCCAACAGTGGTTCTAATTCCAACCCACTCTATCCAAGAATGTTAAAAAGTTTTCACTGGACATACCTTGTAACTTAACATTTAAATGTAGGTCTTCTGAAGCAAAGACATGTAAATAGGTCCATAATGTGAAACTGCAGTCAAAAAAGATAAAACTCCAAAAAAAGTGTGGATTTGTGTTTATGGGCAAGAGCAGCTTAGTTTTAAGGCAAATTCTGCTTGTATTTGTGATCATTTAGAGTCCATTAATAAGTCCATTTGACCAGCAGTTAGAGAATATGTTACCTCAACATTTCATATTCCTGATATGGAAAAGAGAAGAACAACCTCCTGATGTGACTTTAAAGGCCTAAAGTACACTTAACACATCACAGTAAGTTATATACTTTAAAAAAGAAAGGAAGGAATATTTTAGGTAAAAATCTCTAGTGCAAATTAATTAATTATTCAAGTACACAATAAGGACACTTGTGGCTAAGCATACAAAGCAGGACACTGGGTGTCCTCTTGTATGCTTAGCCACAGGTATCCTTATCGTGGCAGCCTTTGTAATATGTAGAACAGTGTACATCATTGCAAATAGGTTGGACTTAATAGACTTGTGTCTTTTTTCAACCTCACCTACTATGTAACTATGTAACTATGTTGGCTGTACCCAACACCAGCCTTAATCTGCTTTTTAATGTTTTTTGCTAATAAAATTTGCACTTGACATTTTTACCTAAAATATTCCTTCCTTCATTTTTGAAAATGTATACCTTACCGTGATGTGTTAAGTGTACTTTAGGCTTTTAAAGTCCCATCAAGGGGTTGTTCTTCTCTTTTCCAATCTTTTGGGGATGTTGGCCTAATCATATTATCAACCTTACCCTCTCCTCCAATATATTCCTGATATGTGCCTGCCGTACCATGTACTTGTATAAAAAAAGTATCCTGCTCTCTTTGTATTGCTTCCTTTGTGTGAACTGCCTGATGATCCTGCTAGTTCTTCTGCTTTCCTATCAGAAACTGACCACACTAAGCAGGAGAACACACTGTGGTCAGTTCTTTAGCTATGCTGGGAACTCTGCCTGCTCTCCTCCAATGATCAGGCTTGTCCTGATACACACCCCCTCCCCTGCACAGCCTTTCATTGGGAAGTTCAGTGTGCTGATGTTTCTTCTCCTAGCTCTTATGCAGCTGAGAACAGAGGGAATGTGATCACTTATAACAAAAAAAGGGACAAAAAGGTATTTATAAAGCTTTTTATATCTATATTCAAATGTTTTGCCTTTCCTAACTCTATTTACTTAACTCTGGAGCAACTTCACTTGCAGAGTGCAACTGCACTATTTGCCTTTAGTAAATCAACCCCTCTGTCTTTTGAATTTTGCCTTCTAAAACATACCTCCATCTAATCTTAAATGCTCTTGGAATAGTAAGTTGTCAAGCCTCACTACTGTGTTTGAAATATGGCAGTATCACAGTTGCTGTTAGACTTTTTGCTCTCTAGCTCCCTCTCTGTTAGCTTGCTTGCCCACGCCAATACTGCTGGCCAGTAAAGATGGACATACATGGTCTAAAATATGGCCAGGCCTGCAGGGACCAGCCAAATTTTGATCAATGTATGGGCAGGCTTGTTGTACAAGAGTTTAACTATCACTTGACTTGTGTAAAACTAACCTGTCAAGTTTCTGCCAAATGATCAATGCCGCCAGGTATAGCTAGCAACATTGATCATTGTATTTTGAATCATGCATGACCAGCTTAATTAGCAATAAGCTTCCCTACATACTGTAGATTCACACAGGTTCTTATCTTAACTGAAGCCCTGATGAAGGCGGAGTATTTTCTGACCCCTGAAATGCGTTGGATGTGTTTTAGTCTAACCGCTTGCCGACCTGCCGCCGCAGTTATACTGCGGCAGGTTGGCTCGGCTGCGTGAATCGCCGCAGCTGTACGCGGCTCATACATGGCGATTTGTGGACACATGCAAGTCGATTGGCCAGCAGGGGAGCCAATCAGCGGATATGGCTCACTCGATGTCCGCCGGCTGCCCACTATTGTTCCCCGCAGTGACTGAACGGGGATCTACCATAGTAAACAAGTCAGATCTTCGTTCTGACAGGGGATGACACAGAGCTCCTGTCTCTCTGCTATGCAGGAAGATGGATCTGTGTGTTGTCCCAGGCAGCCCATCCCCCTACATAGTTAGAAACACACTAAGGGAACACAGTTAACCCCTTCATCCCCCCTGATGTTAACCCCTACTGTGAGGGGTGTACTCACTTTTGTGAGATACTGTATACATATATATATATATATATATATATATATATATATATATATATATATATATATATATATCTCAATACCTGGAATTCCTCTTTAACCCCTTCATGTTGAGTGTATGCAAATATGCAACCCCTCAGGACTGGGCTTTTTCCGTCGGGTCACATATTTGCATATCTCCGTTTTTGCTGAAAGCGCACCTCACAGCGCACTCCCAGGACAGAGACTGGGGCCTTAGTGGGAGCCCTGGGCCCTGTACTAACGATCGGGACACAAAACACCTGATTTCGGGTCACCTGATCGCTGTGATAGCCTCTGATTGGCTATCACAGTAATCACTCATTGTGAAGCCCTCATCCGTGTTTTCTCTCTCTGTGAATGGAGAAGAGGTATATATCATATCTCTCTCTCCTTGCAGAGAAGAAAAAGAAAGAAAGCGTGAACAAAAGAATTTAATTAATGATAGTAATAAAAAAAACAAAAAATAAAAAACCCAGATCAAGGTTTGATCTAGGTCAGTGCCAGGGTTAGTGTTTGGGTCAAGATCAGGGTCAAAGGTCAGTGTCAATTGTCAGGGTCGGTTTTTTTTTTTTAAAGATTTTTTTTTTTTAATAGGTATCAGTGTCAGTTAGTGTCAATGTGTTTTAGATAGCATAGAAAAAGCAATGAACAATGAGCACTAGCGTTTCTGGGTTGCACTACGGGTACAAACAACAACTAACATACACATATGTGGTATTGCTGCGATCATCAGGAGCAGAAGTATTTAATTTGAGTTGTTCTTTGGTGGAAGGTTATGGTAGTAGTAAGAAATATACAGCTAGATTTAAAAAAACTTTTTTTTTTTACTATTTTGGGCCAGTTTTCCTTTTTTAATAAAAAAAATCAGGAGATATCCATTACCATTTACCACTAAGTTAAAGCCAAATTTGTCCTGAAAAAACACAGTATAATCTACTTGTATGCACAAAGTAGTGGCCAGGGATTCGACATAAGGGCAGAGTTTTAGAGGCTGCTGCAGTAAATATGTGCAAGCTCCACTATACACCTTTGCTTTATATCTGACACCTGGTTTTCCTTTTTTCAAGCCTCAGAGTTGCCTTGAAATATAGTGGAGATAGATGTATTGAAATAGAAATAATTGGTTCCAAACAGAATGTTGTAGTAAACTCAAGAGGCCTCTGTTAATGTCTGCCGATTCAGGTAAAATGCAGTCAGTCTTGTGCGGATCTCCAGTTATGACAATAATTGTATCTGCTGAGTAGCATATGAATTGTTTCAAATGTCCCTTAGACATTTCCCGACCTTGATGTCCCCCTTGTCAGCAGACAGATGAGCTGAAGCTTGCACTAAACCTACATCGCATGTAAATCACAGAATGTGGCTAAAAGATTCCTTCTCCTTTTGACAGGGAGCATTAAGACTTTCAATATTCCTCAAAACCATATGAGTAAGTAAACTGGATAACTATACAATGGTGACTCCATCTCATCATGATGCTGGAAAGCAAAGCTTTTGTACTGGATGGACAAAAGAAGAGTATTTGCAGCTAAAATGGTTTAAAAGGATTTCAGAAATCATAACTTAAAGTGGAATTAAACCTCTGTATTAAAAATGGCATCAGGTAGCCTTATGACAGTGGGCTTGATTTACAAAAACTGGAGAGTGCAAAATCTGGTGCAGCTTCCAGGTTTTTTTTTTTGTCAAAGCTTAATTGAACAAGCTGAAGTTAGAAGCTGATTGGCTACTATGCACATATACACCAGATTTTGCACTCTCAGTTTTATTAAATCAACCCCATAATGTACTAGTATTCACAGTGGTGTAAGTGCTCTCAGCCTGTTACAGGCTCTTCCATCTTCTCCCGTTCTTCCTCCCAGACGCTTGATTGGCAAAGTGTGATTATGTCACTCCTGTGCCACTGACTATTAGCTGGTAAGGCCTAAGGACCACTTAGTACGTGCCAAAGGGCTGCAGGTTGGGCACCAGGAATTTAGAAGCAATACATATGCAGACAACTATGTAAATACTTTTGCAAAATAAATAATTATATTAATCTATATTTCAAACATAAAAGTAGAGGGCAGAGAGACTAAACCAAAGGAAGACTGCTTATTCATAACAGGGACATTTAGGAGTTATGACCTACATCCTTCCTTGATTCCTTCCTTCTTCCCTCCTCCCTTGCTTCCATTCTCCTTTGTACAGATGCTTCTCTTATGTCATCCTGCCCTTTGTAACATCACCAAGTACATAAGATAGATGAGGAAGTATCATTATGCTCTGTAACTGCTCTCAACTCTATGGAGCTCAGCTGCTTTTACAGCACCTCCCTGCCTGATGCTCTGCAATACATGTAAGAGTGGGTTTATAGGGTTTAGATCAGCCTAAAACTCTTGAAACAGAGGTTCCTTGGGTCAGTGTTTACCCCAGAGATTTAAAAAGAATAGCCTATGCCTAAACATTTTATCTGGAGAATGTGGTTTAAACTTGGCCAAGCAGATCTCTCACTTATACTAATGCAATAAGGGAAATTGGCTTCACTTCACAAAAATGTTGCTGATGTCTCCTGCAGGATTTGGGTCAGTGGCATAATATCATCCATGGGTGTGATGTGTGAGGTGCACAGGAGCCCCAAGGGAGGAGGGCCCACTGTGCCCTCACACTTTGCACAACATGGGGCGATGGCAGTTCCCTGTCTTTCTTGCCTGCACATAACAGTTAACCCCCCCCCCCCCTAGCTGGAAGTGGAGTACAAGGGAGCCGAGGCTCACAGCTGCCTGCTGCATCTATACTATGTAATCAGTGGGTGCTACTGAAGCGCCGACTGGTTACTGGACAGCTGTCATCTAGAAAGGAAGGGGTATTTCATCTGATCCTTTCCCCCTTCTGTTCAACATGCGCCCAATCCCATCCACAGCACAAGCGATACTCTGCTACGTGAATCTTTAGTGCATCCCTAGCGCTTGGGATGTGGAGGAGATCGGACACTGGGGGAGAGACAGGGGGAGAGGGTCAGATGAAACATTCCTTCCTCTTCAGATGACAGTTGTCAAGTAACCAGCTGGCACTTCAATAGCAGCCGCTGGTTACATAGTATAGATACCACAGCAGCTGTGGTATTCGGCTCCCCCGGGCTCCACCTCCAGTAGGTGGGGGGTTAACTATTATGTAACTTGATCTCTGAACTCTGAATAATTATGTACTGACCTGTAAACTTTGCATCACTTACTACTGATCTCTGAATTCTGTGTCATTAACCATTAACTTATCTCTGAACTCTGTATCATTTCTACTGACCTGTGAACTCTGCGTCACTTCTACTGACCTGTGAACTCTGCGTCACTTCCTACTGATCTCTGCTTCCCATTTAGCCACAGCCAATGTTCATCGCAATAAAAACCGCACCCATTTTTTGCCGCAACATGCTGGGTGTGCCACACTTTCTTTTTCTTGCTCAGGAGGGCCCAACATATGATCCTGCACATTACTCGCATAAAATGTCAGTGGTTTGGATAGTAATAAGTTAAACTTTCAGATTTACCAGAATTAGTCATCCATACTCATTCTAAACCCTACCTGCTAGTTAGTATGTGTGTGGAAGATAAAGTTCTATGTGTATCTATATTCCTGCTTCAGCTCAGAGCAGCGATGTTCATCAGAGAGTGCCTAACTACCTTCTTTCATCTTTGCAGATGATTGAAATTACAGGCCTGGTTTTAAATTAAATGGGGCCCAGCGTGCCAAAAGAGATGCAATGCCATTCTTATAGAACAGAATTAGTTCAAAAACAAACTTAACGCCACGTTATAATCTGTAGAGTAAATGCCATGCAGACTAAAGTCAGGGCAACATGGCATTTCTAAGCTGGTGTCACACTACTTAAAGTATATTTAAAGCCAAAAACTTTTTTTATTAATTTTGGATCGATTACAGGAGGATTAAGGGTCCTTGCATATGAGCGCCAGAGCCTGTGCGGTGTAAATTCCAGCATATTTCTACCTCCCGGGAAGCCCATAAAAACAAAAATGTGTCTGCGCTAGATGATAAATGATAATACTAAAAACTAATAATATCAAAAAATATATAAACATACAATAGTAAGTGCTAAGTGCAAAGGTGAACATACATATACATCTATGTGCTGCAATAAACTACTGATAGATCAGAAATAACTAATAGTGCATATATCCAAAGTGCAAAGTGCTATATTAAACACACAAAATGAGTGCCCAATCAGAAGAAAAACAATGACATTCCTCATATAAGTGTTTGAGGTTCAACCAGTGTAAATCCAAAATTGCATAAAGTGCTCAAAATAGTGTCCATAATCAGTGAAGCTCATCCATCATGTTCTTCAAAAGTGTAGCACCATAAAACATGCCTTAGTGCCCTCCAGTGATCCCCATAAGCATATGCGCTCACCTTCCAGCGTGTGACACAGTGTTTAAACTATGTCAAAAAGCGCTTTAGAGCCACTCCTGTGCTCAAATGGAATCAGCTGTGTGGACCTCCAATGCTCCCAATTATGATTTTATGCAAGAAAAAAGAAACTCCATAGCGCAATACAGTTTAACAATAAAGAATATTTATTTAAATGTATATGGAACTCACCCCTTGCAGGGGTACTCACATGCTACAGGTGCGTCAGTGCACCCTTCTATATAAGCATAGATCAGCCGATCGTAACGGTATGGCGTGCGGTGCGGTGTGTGCCTCCAAATCTCCTGCTCTCTCTCTCTCCCGGGAAGCCCAGTTGCCATAGATATGAATGGTTGGTAAAAAGTTTATATTGCACAGGCTCGGATATTAATTGAACTATTTTTAGGTTTTTTTTTGCCATTTTTGTGCCCATTGGAAAATTTCTCCTCTACTGCTGGTAGAGCAGTAAATCCCCCTAACAGAGACGCAGACAGCAATAAACACATGACACTGGTTCTAATTCACTTACTACTCTAAGTGAAAAAAAAAAGTGTAATTATTAGGGCTGTTACTGATTAAAATTTTCATGTTCGATTAATCATTTTTTTTAAAAAATCGATTAATCGACTCATTTCGATTAATTATAACGCACATACAGATCCAACTACTTTTAGCTGATTTAGCACCGTTGTTAAGCCGGACATAGCGGGGCATGGCAAGGCCGTAACACGTCATAAACTCAGCCTCACCGTGCCCATAATCGCAGCCTCACCGTGCCCATAATCGCAGCCTCGCCTTGCCCATAATTGCAGCCTCACCGTGCCCATAAAGCTGTCTCACCGTGCCCATAATCGCAGCCTCGCCGTGCCTATAATCGCAGACTCACCGTGCCCATAATGCTGTCTCACCGTGCCCATAATGCTGTCGCACTGTGCCCATAATTACAGCCTCGCTGTGCCTATAATGGCAGCCTCACCGTGCCCATAATGCAGTCTCACCATGCCCATAATGGCAGCCTCACTGTAGTCAGTGCCTGTGCCTGGATTACACAGTCTGCGGGCATCTCCCGCTGTATGTCTCCGAGCCGAGTGTGAAAATTTTGGCCAGAACACTGTGTCTATCACACAAGCTGATCTAGGAGGAGGGCGGGACTTTTCTCACAGCGCGGCCAAAGTTTTCACACTCAGCTCCAAGACACACAGCGGGAGATGCCCGCAGACTGTGTATGCCATATAGTGGAGGAGGAAGGGAGAGCGGAGCGCTGCGCTGCAGCCACAGCTTGGCCCAAAGTGGTCCCAGGGCAGGCAGCCTACCGATCAAATAAATTAACGATTAATCGAGGAATTAATCGCTAATTTCCGCAGCCCTAGTAATTATACTTAAATGTTGAGTCACATAGGAGCTAATTTACTAAAACTCGAGAGTGTTAAATCTGGTGCAAGTCTGCATAGAAACTAATCAGCTTCCAGGTTTTTTTGTCAATGCTTAATTGAACAAGCTGAAGTTAGAAGCTGATTGGCTACCATGCACAGCTTTTGCACAATTTGTGTAAATCAACCCCATAGCGTTACAATAGACATTTCCTGTAATCAAGGCCATGGTGAAGCCATATTACTATAGTGAAATCATGGTACTAGAGGCTGCACATTGCCATGTTACCACTGATATTGCACAGTACCATTTTAATAGAGGCATAAATACTGGGTGGAGATTATTAGCCCACATTTCATTTGTTTACAGCCAACTGCACGTTCATTTCTTAAGGTTTCTGGGGCCCTGGCCATATGATTACATCAGATAGATAGAAGCCTAACAGGGTGACATTGTGACTGAATGGTGACCTCCTCTGTTCAGTAGGCAGCAGGGCAGCCGTTTTGGCTTTTAATCATTTGCCTGGTTCTACATTTTATCATTGACAAACGAATCTCTAATCTTCTAAACTATTTCTAAATGCCGACCGGCTCTGTTGCATGGCATGTGAAATATGACTAGCTGAAATGATATTACAAGTAGCTGACAACTGCTGACAGTTTAGAATGGGCATATTAGAAACTCAGACAGAAAGCATTATCACTTAATATCGTGTCACCGCAATGTCGTTATATCACATTTTTCTGGCAGAAGAAGTTGAAAACTTGTTTACATATCTTCAAGATGCCATCTGCAACACTGTTGTCTTATGTGCCTCCATATCCCGACCTCATTTCTGTACAGGAGCACTAGATGCCAGCCTGTAGGAGATGTCTACATTCATGGTATTTTTTCACACTTCAGCAAGACACAAATTGTCTTTTAAACGACCTTCCCTAAAAGGCGTCTCCCTGTGGCCACAATAATTGAAAATTAAGAGTGTACAATGTAATAATTAAATTGTACCCCTTTGAACCAAAGCAGACTGTCACTGAATAATAAAGGCTTCCTACTCTGAGCACAACAGTAGCGGAGCCCCAACTGCTACAGTGTAACATAACAAGCTGTGACAGCTCCATAATTACCTGATACTTAAATTCTTTTTAATATTCCAGTAATTTCCATCACTACCAATACGTCAAAAGATATCTTTCATTTCATGTTTTATGACTCTGTATAATAATTAAAAGAAATGTCAAGTACTCATAGATATTAAAAATGCTGTTGGTTGCCAATCTTTGCATTACAAGGGCATTAATTAGAAATATTAGTTGCTAATCATTATCATTAGCCATTTCTGTGTTTTTCATTGCCTTACTTGACATTATATGTGAAAGTGGGTGTAATAAATGGCAATTGCCTCTAAAGTTGCACGGTGATGCTAGTCAATGATGTGATGGGACTAGTTTTACTGATAAAGAGTAATAAATAGATATCCTATCCTGACACCTGTAAAATTGATGACTAGGGTAGAACAGATGTCACCAACCACTTGCCATAAAGACCGCTATGCCCCCATACCCCACTTTTCAAGTATACCTGCAATAATTAGATTGACACCATTTTGGAGTCAAAATTGCCTATAGTGGCAATTTATTAACAAATAACCAAAATATAACAAACGTTTCTTTAAACAGAAACATAATGATAATAACAATAATGATAAAGGTTGACAATCTTTAAAGGCACTAAGGATCCGACATCTGTTTTGTACCTTTGGAACCACCAAAAAGTCCCCCGCCGCAACATACTGGCACAGGGACATTCCTGACTTTCCGCAGATACCTTCATATCCTAAATTCCCAGGTAACTCACCATTAACTGGAATTTTACAAAATAAGCTACCGTATATACTCAAGTATAAGCCGAGTTTTTCAGCACATTATAAGCCCCCCTGGCTTATACTCGAGTCAAGCACTTTTCTGCAGCAGAGAATGAAATTTTCCGAACCGACTTTGGGGCCCCGTATCTTGGGGCCACTTGGTGCTAGGAACCCCAAATTTGGTGCGCAAACACAGTAGAACTAGCACTATAACATATCCAAATGTCATTCTCTGTTGCAGAAATGTGCTTGACATTTTCTGAACTGACTTTGGGGCCCCGTATCTCAGGGCCACTTGGTGCTAGGAACCCCAGCTTGGATATGTTGTAGTGCTAGTTCCACTGGGTTTGCACACCAAATTTTGGGTTCCTAGCACCAAGTGGCCCCGAGATACGGGGCCCCAAAATCAGTTCGGAAAATGTCATTCTCTGCTGCAGAAAAGTGCTTGACTCGAGTATAAGTGGGGCCCCAAAGTCGGTCAACTGTGTACATCTGCAGCAATGTCATTTCGGGACCCTTTGGGTCCAGAGACCCCAAATTTTGGCTGCAGCTAGGGAGCATCTAGGAACCCTTAACTACCGAGTTTGAAGTTCGGGGGACCTATGGACGCAAATGGGCACAGTGAGGCATGCAAATGGGCACAGTGAGGCTGCAAATGGGCATTGTTGACCCTCTTTTCCACTTACAGTAGCTGCGCATTTCTCACCCTAGGCTTATATTCAAGTCAATAAGTTTTCCCAGTTTTTTTGTGGTAGAATTAGGTGCCTCGGCTTATACTCGAGTATATACAGTCAAAAATGGGTCCCTAGTGTATGATATCCCTGATATTTATCCAAAGACCCCAAGCACCAGGCCACTACAACCAACAAGCAGCACTGATCCATAAAGCAGGGTCAGAGGGTGGGATGTTTCTTCTTTGTCCACCAACATCCACACACCGCTTGAAGTTTTCTCCACCTCTCCTTGCTGCCTATGAAGCCCCTCCTAAATATTAAATCCTACCTATCCTAGTGAATAAACTCATATCTCATGATCCTCTACGTTAACCCAATGTCTTCTTTCCTCCATTGTTCACCTAGTCATGCCTGCCCTTTGTCATTTTCTTTTGCTTGTTTATCCTAAATTTGACTAAGATGACAGAATTTGGTCAAATTTTCTCTTTGGATAATGAATGCAAAGAATTGTGGAGAATTCAGTAAATTAAGGGAATTTGCTTACACAGTTTATTGGGTAGCACTGGTAGCTAACTGATTAGTTTCCTTTGTCTTGGAATTGCTCTTAATGTCTCCATTATCCCTGATATATATTTAAAATGGTAGTTCGCTGCTGTTTGTTATCTGTGATGCAATTAAAGAACTATAATGATTGGACATAGATCTCTTGTCTATGGGTACCTGGAGATCCCAACACACACCAACCACTTTCACTGAGCTAGTGGACAAGGTAAAAAATATTTTCAGAATACTATTAATTCCCTCCCTGATTAATAGTACCTAGAGAATCATACTGAACCCCCTTCCCTTTCTATTGACAATATATTTGTATGATTAGCATAGCCTGTAGCTGGTCAGACTGGACCACCCTCTAAAACCTAAGACCGACTTAAGGCTGTCCATGCATAAGGTTCTGCTTGTTGGTGTGATCTCTTAAAGCATTAGTTGGGACAAGTACTGTAGATGGTGTTCAAGTTAAAGATAGAAAAATAAGGATACAGATTGAAAGTGCTTGCTCTTGTGTTCAAATGTTTCACAGAGGAAATAGAACTTCTTTTAATTTCCTTTAAAGTAGAATTAAGGCAAAAACTTATTTTTTTTTAATTTTGAACAGAAGAAGGGAGAGTTATCACTCCTGTCAGTTTTATTTTTGCCATTGTTCCGTCAGATTAGGCGACCCTTCAGAATTGGAAATGGAAGTGACATTCCGCCGCCATCTTGGTACACCTCACACTCCTCCACAGTAACGATACACAGAGAAGGGGGCAAGCGGACATCTTGTTACACCCACTGGAGTTTTGCATTTCACAGTTATTTGTAACAGGAAACGCAGCTTACAGGGTGAAATTCAGTATATAGAAATCCAACATACTGTTTAGATGTTGAATTTTAAAAGCAGCGGCAAACCTGCTGATCTCACAGGTTTCCTAATATGACAGAACACTGCTGCTTTTATAATTCAACATGTAAACAGTCCGATGGATTTTGAAATACTGTATTTCACCATATATGCTCCCTTTCCTGTTAAAAATAACTGTGAGATGCAAAACTCCGGTGGGTGTAACAAGATGTTCGATTGCCCCCTTCTCGGTGTATCGTTACTGTGGAGGAGTATGGGGAATAACAAGATGGCGCGACAGAACGTCACTTACCAATTCTGACGGGTTGCCTAATCTGACGGAACACCATCTCTGTCCAACTGAGGAGATTACGTTTCACTTCCTATCCCATAGCTAAAACAAGAAGTGAAAGGAAATCCCTTTAAATTGCTGAAATTCCTGGTTGTCACCAGGGAGACCAGAATTAGACCCCTTTCACACTGAGGGCGTTTTGCAGGCGCTATAGCGTTAAAAATAGCGCCTGCAATCCGCCCTCAAACAGCTGCAGCATTGTCTCCAGTGTGAAAGCCCGAGGGCTTTCACACCGGAGCGCTGCGCTGGCAGGACGGGAAAAAAAGTCCTGCCTGCAGCTTATTTCGAGCGGTGAAGGAGAGGTGTGTTTACCGCTCCTCCACCGCTGCTCCCCATTGAAATCAATGGGGCAGCACAGGGATACCGCCGGCAAAACGCAGCTATTGCGGCACATTGCGGGGGTTTGAACCCTTTCTAGGCCGCTATCGGGGGGTAAAAGCGCCGCTAATCCGCCGCTAATTAGCGCCGCTAATCCGACGGTAAAACGCTGCTAAAAATATCTGCGTTTTACCGCCAACGTTATGGGCGGCCCGGTGTGAAAGGGCTCTTGGTGTACCAATTGGAAGATGTTTCTCTATTCCTGTTCAAGGGTCAACTCAAAATGTGGGATTTTCTTTACAATTCACTTCTGGTGATAATGGTAGCCATCAAAATAGGAATGGTGAATCTCCCTAACAGGGAGCATAGGCAGCAATTAAAACCTAATTGCTGCCTAATCCCTCTACACCAGTGGTTCTCAACTCCTTTCCTCGGGACCCACTAACAGGCCATATTTGCAGGATAACTGAAATACATCACAGGTGATATCATTTGCTGCTCAGTGATTGCAGTATTCTAGTCTGCATCTCCCCAAGGTAATACCTAAATTCTGGCCTGTTCGTGGGCCCTGAGGACCTGAGTTGAGAACCACTGCTCTACACTATATCCAAAACTAAAAAAAAGTTGTTCCTTTAGTTATACTTTAAATAAGAGTGAACCCAAAAGGTTAAGTGCAGGTCTCAGTCTTCAACCAGGTCTTCACTGATGTTCAGGAGATCAATGGGAGGAAAATTGAGACCAATGAAATTAGGCTCAATAAAAGCAAGCAACTCTTTCTCAAAGGTGAAATATCTCCACCGAACTTATAAATGGCAGAAAGATCTGACCTATCTCAGTGCACCTAAAATGAACAAATTGTGTAGCTATGTTAAGTATGACAATTTCTTGTTGTCAATAGGCAATCTGCCCATTCGTAGACTGGCCTAAACAATGGTCTGTCAGAGTGGATTGGTTTTGGTTTTAAACCACTCTCTTAAAATTCTGAAGCCCATTAGGCAAGGTTATTCTCTTCCCATTAGGGAGCTGGAAACTTCAGGTTGCCAGCATATTGGTTCTCTGTATTTATTTATGTATTCAGTTGCTTAGAAATTGTAGATGAGCCCTTTCCACTCCTGAAGACAATATATCAGCAGTGATTACACCCAAATCTCATTTCTTTGCATATATAAATTAAGTTGGAGATGGTCTTTTAATAACATCAAGGTGATAAAAAGGCAGCAACTTGGATGCAAATGATCCCGCAATTTGCATGCAGGTTTTAATCATTATGTCATATAAAGAAGTAAAATTTACCCTATTAGAGAACCAGGTCTCATGAAGGTGAAACAGGACTCCCAGTGATGCATTCTGTAACAGTTCATATACTGTATTAATTGCAAACTGACCATCACTTTTACGAGATGGATTTGTGCTATGTCTTAAAGCTGAAGATATAAGACAGATTTAATAGTTACATAGTTACATAGTAGGTGAGGTTGAAAAAAGACACAAGTCAATCAAGTCCAACCTAATACAGGCATACCCCACTTTTAAGTACACAATGGGGTTTATTTACTAAAGCTGGAAAGTGCAAAATGAGGCTCACTTCTGCATAGAAACTCAGCTTCTAACCCCAGCTTGTTCAATTAAGCTTTGGTAATAAAACCTGGAAGCTCATTGGTTTCTGTGCAGAAGTGAGCCTGATTTTTCACTTTCCAGCTTTAGTAAATAAACCCCATTGTGTACTTAAAAGCGGGGTATGCCTGTAACAACATTTAATGTGGCTTTGCATCCCTTTAATAATCAAATGTTACTAGCAAATCGGTCTTAAAGGGGTTGTAAACCTGGCAGTGACCGGCCCCCCAGCCCCCCCCCTGTTTTACTTACCTGAGCCCTAGAACTTGACCCACGAAGACAGGCTGTCTCTCTGCCCGTGATTCTCGGCTCTTGATTGGATAGATTTATAGCAGCGCAGCCATTGGCTTCCGCTGCAGTCAATCAAATCCAGTGGCCCGGGGGGGCGGGGCCAAGTCCTGCATTCGGCCTCTATATGCTGGACTCGGGAGCATGCCCGCAAGGTGACCCCCGGGTTATCTGATGTGGGGAGGAGCCGCGAGAGCGGCCAAGGGACCCCAGAAGAGCCGGTTCAGGGCCACTCTGTGCAAAACGAGCTGCACAGTGGAGGTAAGTATAATATGTTTTTTTTTTTTTTAAAACGAACCCTTACAATCACTTTAATATAGGCCTCTGTCATTGCTTGTACATCAAAATTGCGATTGGGAAAGGGGAAGGAGCAGTACTAGGAGTGAGTGAGAGGCTGTAACCCTAGCTCCAACTCAACAACAGTCACCACTATATTTAAAAAAAAAAAGTAAAAATAGGTTTTAAAAAGGTTCATACATTTTAAGGAGCATAACCCTTAAGAGCCATTTAAAGCCTATTTCAATTTTAAAACTCACCAGAAAATCATCTAAATTTTACCCCCCTATTGACTTGAAAGAATTTGCCAAAATGGAAAATTTTAACTTTTTATAATCAAGTGGGGAGTAGTTATAACATCTGTCAGGATTTTATTAATGTGTATGTCTTTATTTGGGAAATGTCCCTTTACTTCCTGACCCCTTGACATTAGACAGCCTAAAAGGCAATAGCAATAAACACATTTTTTAATGGTGTCCAAAAGGGTTAGGACTTTTGTCACGTTTATTTTATTTTTTGGTGATTGTGTCCCCATTGGAAGGAGTCTCTTTACTTTCTGTCCCACGGGTGGTGGTCAATGGGAAGACTCCCCCTTAGTGGTAGTCAGGGATCAGTGGAAAGAATCCCCCTTATATTAGTGGTATAGGGGTAGAATGCTCTGTACATTGGTGGCCATTGGGATCAATGTCCCTTACATTGGTGATCAATGGGAAGAATGCCCCTTACATTGATGATCAGTGGGAAGAATGTCCCCTACATTGATGATCAGTGGGAAGAATGTCCCTTACATTGGTGATCAGTGGGAAGAATGTCCCTTACATTGGTGGTCAGTGGAAAGAATGTCCCTTACATTGGTGGTCAGGGGGAAGAGTACCCCTTACATTTGTAGTCAATGGCAAGAATTCCCCTTACGTTAGTGGTCAGAGGAAAGACTGCCCCTTTATACTGGTGATCATGGGGAAGAATGCCCCTTACATGAATGGTCAGGGAGAAGAAAGCCCCTTAAACAGTAGTCAATGGGAAGAATGCCCCTTACAGTGGTGGTCAGTAGGAAGAAGATCCCTTGCATTGGTGGTCAGTAGGAAGAATGCCCCTTCCAGTGGAAAGAATGCCATTACATTGGTGGTCAGTGGGAAGAATCCCCCATACATTGATGGTCAGTAGGAAGAATGCCCCTTACATTGATGGTCAGTGGGAAGAATGTCCCTTACATTGGTGGTCAGTGGGAAGAATGTCCCATACATTGGTGGTCAGTGGGAAGAATGGCCCTTACACTGGTGGTCAGAATGACACTTTTACAGACAGCTGAAAAGATCATTGGTATCATACTGCTGGCTCCACCAAGTGGCATTAGACCCAGAACTATTCAGGCATCATCAGATGGAAGGTCAATCAGCCAACTCAACTCAAGGAACAATGTCTGGAGGAACCCTGGTTAAGAATGTCCGCTTTAATGTTTCAGTAAAGAGAAACACGGTTGTCATCCTAGACTGCTCATCTGATTTGAATTTAAAATAGGCCTTCATCTTCTCATCTTCATTACATGGGTTGAAAAGAATTAGTAGTTTACAGAACATAGTTGGAGGAAAGATAATATTTTGCAATTGCAGTTCAGCTCATATGAAGGGAGCTTGCTAAATATGTTCTTAATTTGAAAAAAGAAAACAATTGCAGCCTTCTTGGTTTCTTTCTTGGGTTAGAATAGCCTTTAAATTGAAACTGATCATATCATATGTCAATATATGGCAGTAAAAAATCAGTCGCTTACAATAATAATGTTCTTATAGCATACCCTTTAACTTTAGAGCTTGTTCTGTATGGACACAAACTTTTCTTAATTTCTGTATAAAAAACAAAATTGTACTGCTGTTTTATTGCATTTTGTATTTGTATGCAGTTGTATCCAACAGTGATAGCCTCAAATAAAACGGTGGACACAGTTTTATTAATTTCCATAAAACGGGGACCTGGGGTCAGGGTCTTGTCTGGGTCTTTGTTAGTTGCTATTATTTTCTTACAGATATCTCTATTTGTCCAACACTTTATGAAATGTTGTTGTGACTCGGAGGACCCCATACATAGATTAAATTACACAGTGCGCATCTATCGGTACCTGAAAAGTGCTCACGAATGAGAGAGCCTTGAAGTTCAAAAGCTTTATACACTGTAATTTTCTTTCTCGCTTCACTTAGAAGACTATTATCGACCAAAAAAATGCCTTACCTAACAGTAGAGAAAATGTTGTAAGCATATGAGCCACTGCTAGCAGAAAATTGATTGGTTGGTAATAAATCAGTTGAATAGTTCATTTAATTTGGAATCTAGATTTAGAATACGGGGGAATGTATTAAAAAAATCATCCTTAAAGTGGCTGTAAAGGCAGAAGGTTTTTTATCTTAATGCATTCTATGCAGTAACCTCCCTGGCGGTATGATTATGTCAGATTTTTCCATCTCAAAGCGGTACAATTATTTTGCATAGAAATTTGGCGTTTTATATTATAGGCCTGTAATTCTTAGTAATAAAATCTGTCCAAACAAGAATCAAGTAGACATCCCGGGTAACGTTTGAAACACAAAATCATAAATTATAATATAATAAAAAATTATAAATAATTATAAAAAATAATAATATAATAATAATAACATTCGTTTCCTAACGAATCACTATCGCTCAATTCTTAAAGTGTTCTAATTTACTATCACTGTTATGGCTGGTCTAAAACACCTATTGACATAAAGGGACACTTTTTGGTTGCTATGGACAAGCTCAAGTTTCCCAGGCAGAAAGAACAGTATATATAATATAAAACTGCATGCAGGGCACTGGACAAACCACTAGGGACAAAGGGGATGTGAAATGATTTGATACAGTAAAGTAATCTGTAAGATTACATTGTACTGTATGTGTTATTTTTTTTGTACTTTTTGAATTTGCCACCGGGCTCCGCCCCCATGCGTTGCAACGCTTGCAGGGAACGGAGCCCGGAACACAGAGCATCGGGCGGATGATCCGTTAGAGGACACAGCGGGGGGGACATTGCAGGATCCTGGTGACAAGGTAAGTACACTGTACCAGGATTCTGCAATGCAACCCCGAGTGTGGCTCGGGGTCACCGCTAATGGTACTGAAATTTAACCCCCTAGCCACACTTGGGAATACCACCAGGAGGGTTAAGATAAAAAGCCTTCTGTGAGCAGCAGCCCCCCTCAGCCCCTCTAATACTTACCTGAGGTCCATCTAGATCCAGCGATGTTGCACAAGAGCCTCGGCTGTCCGGGAGCCCCCTCCTCATTGGCTGAGACAGCTGCGCGGCGCCATTGGCTTCCGCTTCTGTCAATCAAAGTCAGTAAGCCAATAAGGAGAGAAAGGGGCGGGCCGGGCCGCGGCTCCGTGTCTGAATGGACACAGGGAGCTTTGATTTGGCTCGGGTAACTCTATAGCAAGCTGCTTGCTGTGGGGGCACTCAACAGGAGGGAGGGGCCAGGAGCACAAAAGAGGGACACGAGAAGAGGAGGATTGGTGCTGCTCTGTGCAAAACCACTGCGCAGAGCAGGTAAGTATAACATGTTTGTTATTTCTAATTTAAAAAAAAACAAGACTTTAGTAGGTAAAAATTTAAAAGAAACGTAGTGTATTACTAAAGGATAATCGTTTTTTAACCTAATGCATTCACAGCATTGAGGTAAAAAAAAACACCCTAGTATATTTACAATACACCTCTGTCCCCAAACAGTTACTAAACCCAGGACCCTTCATTCACTATATCTGGTCTCCCACAGTACACAGAACATATAAAGAAATACTTTTAGTTAATTTAAACTGCTAAATACCTTTTCTAATAAGCAATATTGTGACTTCTATCGGTGTCTGGCCAAGCACTGGTTAAAGCTTCTAGGAGGAGTTTTCATTTTCCTATGACTGTCCTATGAGGCTGCAGGACCCTCTGTCTGGACAGTGCTGATTGGCCCTGTGCTGATCACATCTACTCTCCCAAGAAGGCCCATGTTCTATCAGGAGATGGATTGGGGACAGTGGAAGAAGGGGAGGATCAGAGAAGACAGGATCAAACAGCCTTTTTACATAATGCAAATGATTAACCCCTTAGGTTCCACAGTTAGTATAACAAGCATGCTGTACTGCATATACACACTGATTTTACTGTTGTGGATTTAGTAACACTTTAACTGCTGTCCTTGTCACTGCCATCAGATCCTTCATGATCCATACTGTTTCCCCGAACTTCCTGGTTGTTGGAAGAGGGGAGGGTAAGGGAGCAATTAGCTCCTGCAAGTATCTATCAGGAGCTAGGAGGAGGGAGCAGGGGCGTGGCTTGCTGGGAGCTGTGTCTTTTAATGGGCGCACATAGCCCTAGCTGGGAGCATGCATGCATTGGTGACTCCTTTGCAGCAAACTAGGCAAGGGAGACACCTGCAAATAGAGGCAGTAGTTTAACCTCTTCCCACCCAGCTGTCAAATGATGGCTGGGCGACACGACTTTCCTTCTGGGTGGTCGTCATATGACAGCCGCCCAGAACGACCGCTCTCGCGCGCCCCCGGGGGTGCGCAGCACGGCGATCCGCGGCCTTGTTGCTAGAACATGATGTGACCCTGATCTGTGAAAAGAGCTGTGGCTCTTTAACCATGTGATCGGCTGTGTCCAATCACAGCCGGTCACATGTAAACACAGAGATGCCAGTAATCAGCGTGCCTCGCCTCACACTGACAGAGTGTGAGGAGAGGAGAGCCGATCAGCGGCATTTCCTCACAGAGGACATCTAGGGATGTAATCAGTCACACTGATCATCAGTGCCCTGATTACAATTAAGTTCCACCAGTGCCAGAACTGTGTGCCCACCACTGCCAGCAACCAGTGCCAACCAGTGCCCACAATTGCCACCAATCTGTGCCCACAAGCGCCAGCAATCAGTGGCCATTATTACAACTTCCCAAAGATAAGGGGGGTCTTGCTGTTCCAAATGGTAAAATCAGATCCTATCCAAGTGATAATTTTGAGTAGATCCTCACAATACCATTTGATAGCTCAATCAGAATCAACTTTGCTGATATGGCACAAGGTTTAACTCTTGGACTCATACATAAGGTTTGGCAGGAAACAAGACGTATTATGCAATATAACCATATCTCAGTAGTCTCCCCCGTATGGGGAAATAAAATACATTGCACAGCTTTATACAGATAATATATTAAAAACATTTCAAGATCTAGTTTAAAGACAAAAAAGTTAAGATACAAAATATGCCTTTTATGGATATCCTCGCAAAGATACAGTTTAAGAGGGGTTTGATCTCTACTCTTTATGGTTGCCTGACGGAGCAGTCACGAGAAACAAATAGTTGTTTAGCCAGAAAAGGATGGGAAAAAGATCTTGGAAAAATGACAGATGAAACATGGCAGGGTATATTGGAATCTGTACAGTCTGTATCGGTATCCCCACAGCAATGCCTAACCCAATTATATATAATATATAGAGCCTATAGGACACCAGCTAAATTATACCAATGGGGGAGGCGGGACACATCTGAATGTCCAAAATGTTCAAGCGTATTTGCTGACTGCATGTGCATGTGCTTTGGAATTGCCCTAAACTGTTCAGATATTGGCAGGATGTGGTAGAAACCATTAATCAGGTGTATCAAACCCAGATACCGACAGACCCAAAAATATGTTTGCTAGGACAATTAGAAAAAGAAATATATACTCCGGCAATTAGACTACCCATTATTAGGATATTATTTATAGCAAGAAAATTGATAGCACTTAAATAGATATTCTCTAGAAGCCCAACATATGAAGAATGGCGGATACAGGCGAATGACGCATTGCTAAAGGAATGGCAGGTATATAAGAATAGGGGTTTAGCAAATAAGTTTAGTGAAATGTGGGAACCATGGTTGACCTTACCAGGGCTGACACCATTTATCCTGGGATCAGATGGAAGCATAGGGGTTAACAGATTATTTACAAGTTATAGAATAATTAAGGTATGATGACTTAGGAAGGAAGGAATGGTGTAAGGGGCTTTTGGACAGGATGGAATGGAGGTGAGGGAGAGGGGATTTTTATGTTTTAGGGAGGGGTTGTTTTTTTGTGTGGGGTTGTTCTGTATAGAATGTAATGTGTTATTGTTGTATGTATTCTGAAAATATTTTTTTTTCCCATGTATGTTTTATGATGAGTTTGTGATGAAGAAAAATGTATTAATAAACAGATTATTGAAAAAAATAGCATTTTTGGTTTCTGGTGATCAGATGCAGCGTTGTTCCACTTTGACTGAAGCTTCTGGTAATGCTACCGGGGATAACCAGACCACAAATATTAAAGTATCATACGATTGTATCAGAGCTATTAAGACTACCAGTTTAGTACTACAGTTGTCTTATATATGCACAACCCTGGACCATAGGTCCTTAACCACTACTACAGACCCTCAATGGATTGCCCAAAATGTGCCCCATTTCCTCACCAGTCTCATTGGGTACCCGTTCTCACCTTGTACCGGCCCTGGGTGGAGGAGCGCAAGGTCTTTAACATTCACCAGCTCCGTGATGTTGTCATGGAGGAGTGGAAGAGGACTCCATTGGCAGCCTGTGAAGTTCTGGTGAACTTCATGCCCAAGAGGGTTAAGGCAGTGCTGGGAAATAATGGTGGCCACACAAAATATTGACACTTTGGGCCCAATGTGGACATTTTCACTTAGGGGTGTACTCACTTTTGTTGCCAGCAGTTTAGACATTAATGGCTGTTTGTTGAGTTATTTTAAGGGGACAGCAAATTTACAGTTATACAAGCTGTACACTCACTACTTTACATTGCAACAAAGTGTCATTTCTTCAGTGTTAACACATGAAAAGGGATAATAAAATATTTACAAAAATGTGAGGGGTGTACTCACTTTTGTGAGAAACTGTATGTAACAATAACAAATACACAAGCTAGCTACAACTAGTGAGACTTTTTTTGTAGCTGTTGAATCTAGGTACAAGTACTGACAGTGTTGCCGGAATCTCAATTAAATTTAACCTTTGACTTCAGGTTCAATAATACAGACTACTGTTTCAATTCTTTAAAATTCTTTAGTATTGTTAGTGCCTGTACACTGATGTGTTATTGTCAATAAAACCTTTGAACCAGAAAAATGTTAGGAGATCCAATTCCATGCCCCCCCCCCCCATCATTTGATAACCATGTGGTATGTATACCGCCCGGTTAAAAGTCTCTGCCTTGGGGGGAATGTGGACACCCTAAAAATAACCGTTTTTTGCTGTAGGAGGCTGTACTATTAATAGAATTATAATAGGGTTGTGTTATTAATTTTGTATTACACATAACACGGTTGTCCTTTTGTTATGTGAGATTGCATTGTAGGGAAATAAAAGGGTGGAACTGTGTGGTTGGATGCCTGGAGGGCATTGCGTACTATCACATATTTAGCTTTATATGATAAATATAACAAAGCATATTGGTTTTAATTTTTTTTTAAAGCACATTATTTACATACTAACACATATGTTTTTTGTATTTTGTTTACTTTTTCACGTATTTATTTTTATTTTTTAGAGTAACAGTTTCCCTTTAACTCAAACTCCTTCTGCATTCCCCATTTTTCACATTTTTGTGACTAAAAGTTTCCCGGAATTTCATTTATGTCTAAATGCTTTAAACTTTCCCCTTAGGAGAGAACCGACATTTCAAGTGTTTTTTTGCTCACTTAATGCAGATATACATTCATATCATGCAGAATAAAATCCTCTCTAGGGGAGATATTGCTTGCATACATCTTAAATAAACCATCTTGCTGGAACACTTTAAATCGTGTATTCATTTGTTAGATTCTCATAACTATGTAAGTATGTCCTTAGTACTGATTTGCATCAGGGATGGGGCTGGAACCTTGCAATATTACGGGGCTGAAGATGCATATTGCATAGGCCCGATGACTAATCTTCAGATATACGTATGCATTGTATGGAAATGTATATTCCCATTAGTATACACAGTCCCTTCACTTATTTGAGATTGTCGTTTCCAGGGTGAATTCTTAGTAATGGTTACAAAATAAGGTTCCCGGTCATTAACTGCAGGTTAAAAAAAAAAAAAAAGTGCATAAGCAGACTTTATCTTTAGTGCTTGTCAAAATGCTAAGTAGTTCCATAGATTTGAGACACTGAATATCTATGCAATTGTTGACTTTCTCTGTGAATGTTGAGCTTGACACCTCCCCTCTTTGTTTTCTAAATCTTCCCATTGGTCAAGGAGATGGACACCCTGATATCCCACCTTAAAACCCAACTCCAAGAAAAAATGCAATTTAACCACTTCAATACTGGGCACTCTCATCCCCTTCCTGCCCAGGCCAATTTTTAGCTTTCATCGCTGTCACACTTTGAATGACAATTGCGTGGTCATGCAATTTTTCCTCTTTTCTTTTTTTTTTTTCACACAAATAGACAGGGGCGTAACTAGAAATAGCAGGGCCCCATAGCAAAATGTTGTATGGGGCCCCCGTGCAAACAGCCCCCCCCCAACAGCTGCCCTAGTGTCAATGCAGCATGACCTGTGCCACATACAGTGTGACCTGTGCCCAATGCAGCGTGACCTGTGCCCAATACAGCGTGACCTGTGCCCAATACAGCCTGGTCTGCCTGTGCCCCATACAGCCCGACCTATGCAGAGGAAGAGGCAAGCCACCCGGATCAGCAGAGAGCGGGATTGCCCGCTGTAATAGCTTTCATTTGAATTTCCTGTCTTCCCGGGGCACCGGGCCAAAAGGTGGAGCTATGTGACGTGAGCCCCGGGAACCGCTGATACGGACAGCTCGCCTCTTCCTTTCCTCTCTCTTCCCCTGGCTGGGAGACTGTGTCGGCGGTGCTCTTATCCTCACTGGGCCCCACTCGGCTGCGGGCCCCATAGCGCCCGCATGGGTCGCTATGGTGGTAGTTACGCCCCTCCAAATAGAGCTTTATTTTGGTGGCTCCTCTGTGCAAAATCACGTAGCTGTACGTGATCTCGTGAGGGCCGGATAGCAGGCGTGCGCGTGTGCCCACCGCGAGGTCCGTGAGTCCTACCGTGGTTATCCTCATGGACATCGAATCCATGGGACCCGCGGTCGGACTCACGGAGCTCGATGTCCGCGGGGATACGCAATCGTCTCATGGAGAGGAAGAAGGGGGAAATGCTGATGTAAACAAGCATGTCCCCGTTCTGCCTAGTGACACTGATACTGATCACAGCTCCCTGTAATCGGGAGCGGTGATCAGTGATGTGTCACACGTAGCCCATCCCCCCCACAGTTAGAATCACTCCCTAGGACACACTTAACCCCTGCAGGGCCCCCTCCTAGTTAACCCCTTCACTGCCCGTCACATTTACACAGTAATCATAATCAGTGCATTTTTAATCGCACTGATCGCTGTATAAATGTGAATGTTTCCAAAATAGCGCCAAAAGTGTCCGATCTGTCCGCCATAATGTCACAGTCACGATAAAAATTCCTGATTGCCGCCATTACTAGTGAAAAAAAAATTATTAATAAAAATGCCATAAAACTATCCCCTATATTGTAGACGCCATAAGTTTTGCGCAAACCAATCAATAAATGCTGATTGCGATTTTTTCTTACCAAAAATATGTAGAAGAATATGTATCGGCCTTTTTTGTTTTTTTATATATTTTTGGGGGAAATTTATTATAGCAAAAGTAAAAAATATTGCTTTTTTTTAAAAAAATTGTCGCTCTTTTTTTGTTTATAGCGCAAAAATAAAACTTGCAGAGGTGATCAAATACCACCAAAAGAAAGCTCTATTTATGGGGAAAAAAGGACGTCAATTTTGTTTGGGAGCCACGTCACACGACCGCGCAATTGTCAGTTAAAGCGACGCAGTGCCGAATCGCAAAAAGTGCTCTGGTCAGGAAGGGGGCAAATCTTTCTGGGCCTGAAGTGGATAATCACGGCTGGGTTTTTTAATTTTTTGCTAAATAAACAAAAAAAGACTGTAAAATGGGAAAAAAAACACATTTTCTTTGTTTCTGTTATAAAATTTCGCAAATCAATAATTTTTCTTCAAAAATTTAGGCCAACATGTATACTGCTACATTTCTTGGGTGAAAATAACCCAAATCAGTGTTTATTATATAGTCTGTAGGAAAGTGTTAGTCTACTAACTATGGTATATACATTGGGTATAGAAAAGAATCACACCCGTTAAAATAATCACATTTTGTTGCTTTGCAGCCTGAAATGAAGACAGACACATTTTTTGTTTTAACCAGCTGTATCCAGGTGAAAGATATAACACCAAAATGTCAGGAGAAAAAAAATCAAAAACAGAATCACTGAGTAGGAGAAAGGATCACCCCCCTTATCACATTATTTTGTTGGACCACATTTTGCTTTAATTACAGTATTTAGTCTGTTGGGATTTGTCTCTACTAACTTTGCACATCTAGACTTTGCAATATTTGCCCCCTTTTCTTTGCAGAACTGCTCAAGTTCAGTTAAATTTGATGGTGACCGTTTGTGGACTGCAGTCTTCAAGTCATTCTACAGATTTTCAATGGGGTTTAAGTCTGGGCTCTGACTAGTCCATGCAAGGACATTCACCCTTTTCTCCTTCAACCACTGTGTGGTCATTTTTGCTGTGTGCTTTGGGTCATTGTCATGTTGGAAGGTAAACCTTCTTCCCATTGACAACTCCAGTCCCTGCTACAGCGAAACAAATTGTGTACTGTGTACACCCCTAGCCAGTGCCTCTGCAGCTAAATGGGTAGTGGGGTAGTGGTGTAAAGCACATCACCCCCCCCCCCCCCAACCCAACCACTAGCGTGACTGTGCCTTATGAGTCAAGCTAATATCCTGAAAAATTGGTTATTGGTTAAATGGACAAGATTCCATTTTTTTCTTTTAAAGAAATGGTATAATTTGGAGGTTGCATGAAAGGTGTAGTGTTGTGAAATACTTTTAACAGTTGAAAAGTACATCTTAAAGGTCTATACAGCAGACCAAAAAGAAGGACTGAAGAGGAGCAGAAGTATTTAATTCAAAAAGAAGAAGAGTTGGAAGGTTTGGATGGGCTTTTGGCTTAAAATGCTTCATTCAGATATTATTGACAGATGCATTTAACCTGCAGATGACCCTCTGACCTGCTGATGGAGGGGAGGGAGGCACGGTGCGGCCGGCTGTGTGAAAGTGGTCGGCAGCTATGGAGCTGTCGCATCACTTTTACTTTGAAGACGATTGTCAGCTCTACAAAACCCACACAGGCCAATGGCTGCTGCTTCAGCCATCAGCTTGTAATCGAAGGTTCACTCTTTGGACGTACACAGTACGTCCAAAGAGCTGACCTGGTTAAAGAGCAGTACATTTTTGCTGCGGGGGGTTGTGGGTGTGGGAACAGGTGTGACACCCACAATCATGTGAACTAGGCCTAAGAGTGTCTCCAATTTGCCACTCTATGGCAGGAAGTATGTTCCCGAGGAGGTCACCAGGTGAAAAAATAAAAGAAAACAAACAATGTGTCTAAGGATTGGTAATCTGCAATGTAAAAACTTTTTGGGTTTTTGGGTTTAATACCATTTTAACCGAGAGGCTGAAGTAGGAGCAGGACATCCAAAAAGTATCTGTGCAACTTCTGTAGAACAGTCCAGTACTGTAAAGCCTCGTACACAGGATCGGATTTTCTGCAGACAAAACCTCGGACTTTTGTCCGAAGGTATGTGCCTGGATTTTGTCTTGCATACAAATGGCAAGGAATTGTCGGCAAACAAACACGAACGTAGTGGCATACTACGTGGTTTTTCAGCTCTTTAGCGCCACCCTTTGGGCTCCTTCTGCTAATTCCGTGTTGGTAGGAGTTTGGTGAGTGTCGATTTGCGCTTTTCAGTTCACGCTTTTCAGTTTGCTCTTTTCATTTCGTGCTTTGCAGTTTGTTTCTGAATGGCTGTTCGTCAACCAGACATGTTGCGGAATTGGAGAAGATAATGTGTTATTTAATATTGGCTTTGGAGTTATTGCTTTGACCCAAGTACAGTCCAGGAACAGGAGGAGGAGGAGTTCTTGGACCAAAAATTGGTTGCTTTATTAATCGTGACCAATTATGTCATATGCCTTTGCTGCGGGAGCTCCAGGAGAATAATCCAGATGATTTTTGAAATTATCTCCGGATGACGGACCCCTGTTTTCACCAACTCTTGGCATTGTTGACCCCCTATATTAAGAAGCAGGACACATGCATGAGGCTTTTATTTTTTGGTTGAATAATAATGATTTAATTTGTTATATTTTCTATATTTTTGGATGCATAGAATTCACTTTTTGGTTAAGTTCTATTGGCAGATAGCATGTCTAATTTTATTTGTTTTCTTTTTTTAATGCACAGTAAAAAAATTGTGTAGAATAATACTTGGCTATATGTGTTACTTCAAATGACAGTTTGGGAGTAGGCAGTTACAGTTAAAAAAAATACAATGTAAAATTGACCAGGGACACCAACATAATTGTATCTTTGATCTTAAAAACTACGGGATAATGGTGTTGTGGTAACTTTCCCAAAAAAAAAGGCATAATAATATTATTCTTTATATCACTAGAAAAAAAAAAGCCTTCGAAAATTCGTTTGCAATAACTCCATCAGTATCACCAGCAAAGCAGCTTCATTATTATCCCCTTAAAGAAGAAGAGAATGTGCGCTGCATTTTAAGATTTCATAATTTGCCGCGTCACGAATGTTAATTCTCCATTGCGAATGCTAGTTTACAAGACCGACCGCTTCTGGCTCATCCTTGCTTCCGAGCATGCGTGTTTGTACTTTGGACTTTTGGCCGACGAACTTGTGTACACACGCTCGGAAAATCTGACAACAGACACGCGGAAAATTTTAAAACCTGCCTTTCAACATTTGTCCGCAGAAAATCTGACAACTATTGTCCGATGTAGCGTACAAATGGTCGGATTTTCCGCCAACAGCCTGTCATCACACATTTCCTGTCGGAAAATGCGATTGTGTGTACGCGGCTTAAGAGAGATCGTAGTGAAGGTTTCCATGAGATACAATAAAAAATTCAGTTAAATACCTCAAAAAGCTGAATGAATTGACCTTATGACCAGAGCTGTGAGTCCGAGGTAAAAGCCAACTGAGATCTGACAGTTACTGTCCTCTTATCCTTCTGACCTGATACTAACACATGCTGTTTCCCAGCTCCTAAGTGTGCAACCATTTGTTGTGCTCGTGAGATCAACCTACTTTTGCCCGTACTTTGCTATTTTAGGCTGAGAAGAGGCTAGCCGCTGTGACTTTGAACTAAATTCCTGAAGGAAGTCAGCTGTGCATTATAAAATTACCTCCCTTGGGTTCGGAACTGTATCTCAAATATATTCAGTTCTCATAAAATGAACATTTTAAAGTTGAAATGCATGGTTTCTGTACTTTAATAAACCAGTGAGCTTCTATTTAGAAATATAAAACTCTTCAAGTGTTCCATGCTGTTCCTGTACTCTTACTAAAATCAATTCCAGAAAGTTTTCTTATTTTGTTTTATTATTATATTTAGAATTTGCCTCCACTCTGGCAGTTATATTAATCCTGTCATTCACTCTTGTGCGGTTTACATCATGTTCTAATATTAAACTTTCATTTAACTTTCTAATGCTCCTTTCTCCTCTCTGTCTCCCATTTACTTCCCCCGCCCGAATTCCGATGACAGAAGCTATAGATCAGCATTTTGTACTGAGCTGCTGTAGCAAAAGTCGGAAACAAGACTCATATTTTATTTATTAAAATCCAGAAGAGAGCAGTAGCTGCCACTACTACAACCTGGCGACCCCTGTCCGTACAGCCCCTGTTATGCCGCGTAGACACACGATCGGAAATGCCGCCAGCAAAACTACGACCGTGTGTATGCTCCATAAGTCTTTTGCAATTCAGGCAGCAAAAGATTGAGAGCATGTTCTCTATTTTTTGGTCGGAAAAAGTTCCTATCCGAAAATGCGTTCGTCTGTATGCAATTCGGACGCGCAAAAAATCACGCATGCCTGGAAACAATTTGACGCATGCTCAGAAGCATTGAACTTCATTTTCTCGGCTCGTCATAGTGTTGTACTTTACCGCGTTCTTGATGGTCGAAAGTTCAGAAAACTTTTGTGTGACCATGTGTATGCAAGGCAAGCTTGAGTGGAATTCCGTCGGAAAAACCATCCAAGTTTTTCTGACGGAAATTCTGATCGTGTGAGTGGCATAACACTTTTCTTGGCCAGCAATAAGGCTATCATGTGCACAAGGGGTGTGACTGCTCTATGGCTTGCTTGATTGAGTGAAACCACATACCACATCACAATACTGTCAGCTGCTAGATTCCACCATTTGCACTTATAAAGTCCCATATCTCCCAAATGCTTCTCTTTGCTAGATTCCACCATTTACCGAACATACCACTGGTCTCCGAAAAAATGGCCCAACTGTTGTCCTTACTGCACACTTATGCACTTGCTGCCACTGCAACAACAAGTACTTGTGAGAGAAGAAGAGGCGCCGCTCACCAACCCATTGTATGTATGTAGATGAATGTGGTCTCGGCCAGCGCCGCTCCAGTCGTGCCCCCTGACATGTTTCATCCCGCTCACCAGGGGCTTAGTCACAGAGTGATCAAGCCCCGGTGAGCAGGTTGAAATATGTCAGGAGGACATGGATGGAGTGGCACTGGCTGAGCCCACATTCATCTACATATTCATGCACTAGGTTGTGAGCAAAGCCTCTTCTTCTCTTTAATAATGCTCTGGCGGGGAGATTTCTGTGTCAGCTTAGAGTGGCACTGCAAGTTTCATTTGGATTAACATGTGCTTCTGCATTCATCACTACCGCACTGACGTTCACCTCTGTGCTAGCTGACATGGCACCAAAGCGCAGACCTGCACTTGCCACCACTGCACAAATTCACGTCTGCATTTAGCAATGAATTGATGTGATTCTGCAACCCATTAAACTTGCAGAGAGAGCAGCATGAGTGCCAGACTTACAGCTGCGCAACTGTCAGAGAAACATCCAAAATGAATAAATCGGCATCATTGTGCACAAGTTCTAAACATCTTCTTTGTTGAGGATCCAACAGGAGTAGAAAATCTTACACACAAAGAAAGGTTGATACGTTTCAGCCCAGGTGGGCTTTAGTCATGGCAAAGCCCACCTGGGCTGAAACGCGTCAACCTTTCCCTGTGTGTAAAATTGTATACTCCTGTTGAATCCTCAGTAGGGAAGATTTTTAGGGCTTGTACATGATCTATTTGTTTTACACGTCTGCATTTGCTCCCAATTGCACTACCGCACACTTCTGCGCTTGTCACCACTACATTTCAGCACCATCACACTTTTATTCACTATCTGCCATTGCACATCATTTCCTTCTATATTCATCTAATTTAAGGAATAGGATCACTTAAAGCATAACTAAACCTCCAGGAATACTCACCTCCTCTTTCCAGCAATGCAGCAGTTACATCCCTTGCCAGCTGCTGCCTTCTGCATCTTAATGTTGGGGCTTCAGCCTCTTGATTGTCTGGCGGGTGGATGGGGGGTGATGTCATTCCACACATCCGCATGGGAGTCAGTCATTCTGGCATCACCGGAGTGTTCCAGGAATACATGGTGAGCTGAGACTGCGAGTAGTGTGTGTTATTGCAGAAGATACATAACATGCCTCTTCTGCAATAAATAACTGCCTGCTCACAGTCTTTTAAAAATTAGGTTTAGTTCTGCTTTAATCGTTTATTTATTAAAAAAGAGTCCCTGAACTCCAGTCCAGTGGCCTTGCCTAGGCTGAAATGATGTCATCAGTTAGCTGCAGGCAGTAAGAAGCATTTCCTAAGTCTTTTCCCCAGCAGAATTGTAACTGTAGCACCTTCTAGTGTGTGATAGATGTGGGATAGTTTTTTTTTGTACTGTAGGTTTGTTAGTATAGGTACATTTAGTTAGCTCAGGGATAAGCCTGAGCTGTGAATCTGAGTCAGGGATCAGTGAATCAGGACTGGGTGACTCATCCTGACAGCTCCTCTGGTGCCTCCAACTGGTTTAGAATGTTGTAGACACTTCTAGAGATAGTGGGTGGAGGTTTAGGAGGAGCTGCCTGGATTATTTATGAAGGCCTCAGCCAATCCCCAGTAAAGGGCTGGCCGGGGACAAGGTTTACCTCATAAATAGGCACGAGCCATGCCAGCAAGGGCAGTCGGGTGGAAGATGGAGATTGAGTGCTGAGGGGGCTGTCGGTGGTCCTCTGGGGAGCCCCCTAGTCTGGGGGTGGTGTGACCTTGGGCCGGGGCTCAGGTGATGGAAGGATCCTGCCACAACACATGGAGGAAGACCTTTCTGGAGGCACAGGAACGAGAGAGGACAGTGTGAATGGAGCAGCACTACTGCGGACTTACAAAGAGGGAGACTGCCACATGTAGCCAGTTCTCCCTGAAGACAGTGGCGTGCCAAGTCTTCATCCCTTCCCAGGGAGATCTCCTGAGAGTCAGCCGGGTGGGCTGGTGAGAGTCAATCTGGAAAACTGTGGTGGAAAGATAGCCTGGAGAGCTAGTGAAAGGGGCAGCTGCAGCCAGGTGGGTTGGCAGTGCCTGAAGAGGTGTTGCTGGGACCAGTAACCACAGGAGGGAAAGTACAAGCTGATCACTGTATTCTACTACACAACAAAGGGGCTTTGAGTTCCTGCCTGCAAAGGGCCATTGCTAAATCTGACTGTGCCTGTAAGTTCCAATAACAGTGATCCAGATGGAGATTGCAAGCAAGTAAAGTGCAGGTGGAGTGTCAAGGAGACTGTATATAAGCTGTATATAGATTGTGTGTAGGATGATGTCCCTGAAGTTGTTGCCAAAGCTTTGTTGCTGAAGTCAAGTGGGCATCCCATAAGCTCCCATCCAAGTTATTAACCCTCAATAAACCGCAATTAAACAAAGTCTCTGTCACCTGTGAAAATTAGTTATGCCTGGCTGTCCAGGGTGGCAGATCCCAGTTCATTTGCGGCTCCTTAAGGGCTGTGCTACTTTACTTGTAGCAAATTTACATAGTGGAAGACTGCAGTAGGGGCTGATTTGTGTCATTCATTTGTCAATACAGCCAACAGTGGCACATAATTGACATGATTGTGGCCAAAAAGTAAATGCTGACCATGTCCTGGGTCTTGTATCTTGACTGTATCCATTTCAAAGAAAATACTGCAATAGAATGATAGCTTGCATAAAATTTGGGCAGCGGCAAAGAGTCAAGAATAGTCCTTGGGACAGCAATTCCATATCTCTCATACTCTTATCACCCAAATATTTATAGGCACTTAGACGTGTTGACGGTGAACATTTGCTGTCATCTGCCAACCTGAAGCAGTTCAGTGGAATACAGAGGAAGAATTGGATTGCATTATGTTATTTCTCCGTCTGATATCTGCAATGAGTCACGTGATTTCCCCTCTACTGCCAAGAAGGCCTGGAAGCACAAAACGCTCTTCTAAGTAAAATCAATTTAGTTCATCCAACTTGTTCTGTAAAGCAACTTCAGTTTTCAGGTCTTTTAAAAGTCACCAAGCACAGCTGTCAATCTCTCCAAGAAGCCCAAAACAAATTCATTTCAGATATGGTCAAGGACACAAAATAATGTTGTCTCAAAGCAATATAACAGATAAGAGTGTTTGCAGGGGTGCTGGAGTGAGTCGGGCTGTTTGCTGGTGATGCAGCTCGAGATATTTGATGTTCAAGTCCCTAATGAGCAGCAAGAGCGATATCAAGATCTCTCCCGGAACATGCTATCTGCTCCATGTCAATGTTATATTGTCTGTGGAACAGTTTTCCTTCTGTAAATATTTCATCACTTGCTTCCACTTAATTCAAGAAACCATCTAGGATTTAGTCTATGAGTTGCACAACTACGGTCTACAGCAAAAGTACATTTTAGAACATTTTGCATTTTAGAACAAGGGTTCTGCTCAAAGGAAAAAAAACTCTTTTTTTTTCCACAATAGGGGTTCTTAACCACGTACGGACCGAGCCTCTTTCTGAGAGTTGTTGTTTACAAGTTAAAAACAGGTTTTTTTGCTAGAAAATTACTTAGAACCCCCAAACATTATACATTTTTTTTCCTAACACCCTAGAGAATAAAATGGCGGCCGTTGCAATACTTTCTGTTACACCGTAATTGCGCAGCGGTCTTACAAGCGCACGTTTTTTGGAAAAGAACACTTTTTTGAATTAAAAAATAAGACAACAGTAAAGTTAGCCCAATTTTTTTTTTAATATATTGTGAAAGATAATGTTACGCCGAGTAAATTATAAAAATTTCCTTTGCGCTGGTAGATGTGAGAGAAAAATATTAATACTAAATGGTGTAGAATAATAAATGTGAATATTGCAGCAAAATAAAAAGTGCTCACACAACCACTTAATAGATAAATACTTAAAATAAATTTTGTGCAATATTAGGGAGGGTGATGTGTATTATACTGGGGTAGGGACAAAAATTTTTTATAGTGGTGTCTGTAATGGTAGATAGGATCAACGATCTCTGTGTTGGAACATATATAATAGATATATGTTCCAACACAGAGATTGTTGATCCTATCTACCATTACAGACACCACTATAAAAAATTTTTGTCCCTACGCTGAGTAAATTGATACCCAAAATGTCACGCTTCAAAATTGCGCCCGCTCTTGAAATGGCGACAAACTTTTACCCATAAAAATCTCCATAGGCGATGTTTAAAAATTCTACAGGTTGCAAGTTTTGAGTGACAGAGGAGGTCTAGGGCAACAATTATTTCTCTCGCTCTACTGATCGCAGCAAAACCTCACATGTGTGGTTTGAACACCGTTTTCATATGCGGGTGCTACTCATGTATGCGGTCGCTTCTGCACTCGAGCTTGACGGGACGAGTGCGTTTGAAAAAAAATTTTTTTTTACCTTTTATTTTTTATTTTTACACTGTTCTTTTTTAAAAAAATGTGTCACTTTTAAACATCCCTTGTAATAGAAAAAAAAGCATGACAGGACCTCTTAAATATGAGATCTGGGGTCAAAAAGACCTGAGATCTCATATCTCAGACCTCAGATCTCATATTTACACAAAAATGCAATAAAAAAAAATCAAATAAAATGTTGTCATTTGAACAATTTTCTTTATTTTAAATGGCCCTTTAAGAGCTATGGGTGGAAGTGCCGTTTTGATGTCGCTTCCGCCCTGCAATGGTATAGAGACAGGTGGGGGCCATCTTCACCTCACTCGTCTCCAAACCCAGCAAGGACAAGGACCTGATTGCCTACGCCACTACCGACGGATCTGGTAAGTGGCAGAGGGCACCAGAGAGCGGCGGGAGGGGGGGGGGCCCTCTCCTGCCGCCGATAAAAGTGATCTTGCAGAAAATCCACCGCAGAGACCACTATTGTTGGAAACCGGACCGCCGACCGAAGAAGAGGATACCAGGGTTATGGCAGCTAGCTGCTGCCATAACAAAGATATCCCTCTTCAAAGTTAGGACGTATATCGGCGTGCGGCGGTCCGGAAGTGGTTAATGGCAGGCATCTATACCGCTTGGGGGTACGATAATTGAAATGTTCAGGGTATGCAAGTGGATCTTTAAATAATAAAAAAAAATTATGTAAATGTAAAACACTCACGCCGCAGTTTCGAAAGAAATGAATGAATAAGGCACGGAGCTGCTGTGTCCAACACTAAAATTGTGTAGCATAAAAGTCCACCATAAATAACAGAGCTATGCATGCTCAGATCAGAAACACATAAGCCACAGTCTTACTTAGAAATATGTAGACCACAATATCAATTAGTGCATAAGTTTATCAAAGTGCATAAATCACATATAGTGTATTCAAAATATAGTGCATTCAAAAAGGGGGAGTCCTACAGAGAGTGCAAAATCAGGTGCAACGCTGCACAGAAACCAATCAGATTCTAGGTTTTATAGCCAAAGCTTAACTGAACAAGCTGAAGTTAGAAGCTGATAGGCTGCCATGCACAGCTGCACCAGATTCTGAGTGCACACGTTTTAGTAAATCAACCTCAAAGTGTCTTGTACTTCACTTTCCAAGATAAAAACAAGAGGCCGTTGACTTTAGTACTTCATTCCATGCATTGCTGTGAGAAAATCACCCACGCAGCATCATCTTCATATTAGAAAACTCACTGGACAACCATGACCCTCTTTCTATATGTAGGGGTCATGGAGTGCTTTTTTCCCCATTTAGGCCTGATTCACACCTATGCAGGTTGCAGTTTGCATTTTGTAGGTGCATTTTGCGTTTTCCAATACATACTTTTCATCCATTGAAATCTATGGAACCAAAAACCGGAAAAAAGTCCCTGGCCCTTTCCATAAAATGCACAGATGTGAACTACATCCATAGGAAATCATGTTAAATGGACTGTAGTGTGTTTCTGCAAAACTGAAAACGTGCTAAAAAATGCAGAGGTGTGAACCAGGCCTTGATATAAATTGGAAGTTCTCTGCAGTATTGGCCAACATCTCTGTAATACCATCCTACCAAAGGTTATTCCCCCATTAAATGGGGCTTTAAAGGCTCAAAAAGTAATTGTGTTATCTTAAAATGTATACATTTTATTTTGATTCCATAAAAGATGAAATACATATAACATTAAAAGTGCACATAATAAAGTTGATACAAAATCACAAAGGTATGGTATGCATGAGCTTTTTTTTTGTTACCCATGCAGAGATCACATATAAGTATCTGATGTGTTTCAGAAGCAAATATCTCCTTCTTCAGGGTAACTATGCAGATAGTATAATGTGATAAAGTACCGTATTTATCGGCATATAACACACTCTTTTTCCTCCTGAAAATAGAGTGCAAATAATGCGTCCATGTTATACGCCAATATTTTTTTTCTAAAGCCAGTTGGGAAGGGTGCCAGGTAGGGCTGATCCTGGGCGGGCGCACAGGGTGCATTGCGCCCAGGCACCAGAACCTGAGGAAGAGGGGGGCGCCCAGGCCCAGGCTGAGGGGAAGGGCGAGCGTCGCCGGATTACACAGAGCAGGGATCTCCTGCTTACCCAGCAGCTGCTGTCATATGAAATACCACCTCCTGGACTGGTTCTTATAATAGACAGCACACTGGTCCAATGCTGGGAAGTGTGATTTCTATCATAGGAGCTGGTTAATGGGCACTGATCGGGCCGCATTCATGGACACTGGTGAGGCTGTATTCATTGACACTGGTGAGGCTGCATTCATTGGCACTGGAAAGCTGCATTGATGGGCACTGGTGTGGCTGCATTGATAGGTGCTGATCAGGCTGCATTGATAGACACTGGTGAGGCTGCATTGATAGGTGCTGATCAGGCTGCATTGATAGACACTGGTGAGGCTGCATTCATGGACACTGGTGAGGCTGCATTCATGGACACTGGTGAGGCTCCATTCATGGGTACTGGTGAGGCTGCATTTATTGGCACTGGTGAGGCTGCATTCATGGGCACTTGTGAGGCTGAGCTGATGGGCACTGGTGAGGCTGCATGGATGGACACTGGTGAGGCTGCATTGATGGGCACTGATAGGCTGCATTGATGGGCACTGGTTAGGCTGCATTGATGGGCACTGGTGAGGCTGCACTGATGGACACTGGTGAGGCTGCACTGATGGGCACTGGTGAGGCTGCATTGATAGGCACTGATCAGGCTGCATTGATGGGCACTGGCGAGGATGCATTGATGGGCACTGGTGAGGCTGCATTTGATTAATAAAAAAAGTTCTTAGCTTCCTTTATTTTACTTCAAAGTTCTTTATTTAAAATGTTAGTTTTTTCCTGAAACTTACCTCTTAAAATGAAGGTGCATTAAGGTGCGTGTTATACGGCAATAAATACAGTTCCCTATTAGTGAGTTGAAATTGGATCTCTTAAAAACAGATGAAGAAAACCAATTGCCATCAAGAGACTGCCCCCCCCAAAAAAGATGGACAGGCGGGGGTGAGTAGGTGGGGAATCTTCGGCCCAGCAAACTAGATGAACACTGACCGGGGTCACATAATGTTAAGGGAGTGGAGGCCCCTGACCACTGCTCCTGTCTCTCCTTTCAGTATACACATAGTGATGGATATCATCATATAAAAAAAACTTGTGGGCCTTTGAGGAACTATGTACCGAGATGATTCACTACTCACATGTGCATGACCTTGCACCAGGAATAGATCGCTTATACATGAAAAGCATTGGCTCCACTGTTATAACATAACTCCTCACAGCGCGATCCCTGCTTACTCCCAGAACCTCCGGGTGTATGTAGCGGGATGACGTTACTTACCAGGGGCAGGAAGTGAAAAAGATAGGTGAAAGCACAACAGAACTAGAAAGAGTTCAGTGAAGAGCAACAGAATTAATAAGGGGGATGGAGGACCTCAGCTGTGAGAATCAATTACATAGATTATAGTTATTTACTCTGGAGAAGAGATGCTTAAAGTAATTTTAAAGTCTTGTTTTTTTAGTTTTAGTTTGGTCTTGCACAGAGCAGCCCTTATCCTCCTCTTCTCGGGTCCTTCACGCTTCTGCCGAGTGCTCCCACAGAAAGCAGTTTGCTATGGGGGCACCCGAGCCGAGCCACTGCTCTGTGTGTCCATTCAGACATGGAGCTGTAGCTCGGCCCTACCCCCTCTCTCCTCATTGGCTCATTGATTTGATTGACAGCAGCGGGAGCCAATTGCGCCTGCTGCTGTCTCAGCCAATGTGGATGGAGAGTCCTGGAACAGCCGAGGATCTCGTACAACATCACTGGATCAAGATGAGGCTCAGGTAAGTATTAGGCGGGCTGAGGAGGGCTGCTGCACACAGAAGTTTTTTTATCTTAATACATACAATGCATTAAGAAGAAAATAAACCTTCCTTTAGGACCACTTTAAGAGGGTATATAATTACAATGTACAAATAAATAAAAGAGACTTCAGTAACTGTAATAAACTGTTTACTCTAAGATCCCTGAAGAAGACACTTGGCCACTATTTGAGGTTAGAAGAAAGGAGGTTCATTGTTAAAAAGATTGCTTGACAAAGGAGCACAGCTGCCACAACACACGCAGTACGCATGCTCGGAAACGCGTCACATTTTGGTGACGTTATCCCTCCCAGCTGCCCATCCCCCTGCGCAACATGCCTCGTTTTGCCCCCCTCCACACCGTAGGACCGTCTTTCCAACTAATATGGTGACCAGTGGGAATACAGTGCTTTGCAGAGACCAGAGCGGACGAACTGAGGATTCTTGACCTGCTCACCTACATCAGTCGCTGGGATGTTTTAAACCTACAGATGTGCCTTTTTAATTCTTCACAAATGTGAGTTAGCATTTGTATGACCTAATAAAGTGCTTTAACTCCTACACTTAGAGACAGCTCTTCTCCTTGTTTATTTTAATGCTAAATTGTGGAAAGGGTTCTTTACTATTAGAGCAGTGAAAATGTGGAACTCACTCCTCCAGAAAGTGGTACTAGCTGAGAGTGTCGACAGCTTAAAAAAATGGGCTATGGGAATTGTTGGAGGATAAATATCATGCACATGGGTTGAACTGGATGGACCTGTATCTTTTTTCAACCTTATAAACTATGTAATGAAGTACAGGCCATGTAGTATACAGTTTTTTGTAGAACCACCTTTCGCTGCACTTACAGCTGCAAGTCTTTATGGTTATGTCTCTACCAGCTTTTCACATCTAGAGAGTGACATTGTTGCCCATTCTTCTTTGCAAAATAGCTCAAGCTCTGTCAGATTGGATGGTAAACAGCAATTTTTAAGTCTTACCACAGATTTTCAATTGGATTTAGGTCTCTACTTTGACTGTGCCATTCTAACACATGAATATGCTTTGATCTAAACCATTCAGTTGTAGCTCTGGTTGCATGTTTAGGGTCGTTGTCCTGCTGGAAGGTGAACCTCCGCCCCAGTCACGAGTCTTTTGCAGACTCTAACAGGTTTTCTTCTAAGATTGCCCTGTATTTGGCTCCATCCATCTTCCTATCAACTCTGACCAGCTTCCCTGTCCCTGCTGAAAAAAAAAGCTTCCCCACAACATTATGCTGCCACCAACATGTTTTACGGTGGGGATGGTGTGTTCAGGTTGATGTGTGTTGTTAGTTTTCCTCCACACATAGCGTTTTGCTTTTAGTCCAAAAAGTTAAATTTTGGTCTCATCTGACCAGAGAACCTTCTTCAAAATATTTGCTGTGTCCCCCACATGGCTTCCCGCAAACTGCAAACGATACTTCTCATGCCTTTCTTTCAACAACGGCTTTCTTCTTATCACTCTTCCATAAAGGCCAGATTGGTGGAGAGCACGACTAATACTTGTCCTGTGGACAGATTCTCCCACCTGAGCTGTGGATCTCTGCAGCTCCTCCAGAATTACCATGGGCCTCTTGGCTGTTTATCTGATGAATGCTCTCCTTGCCCAGCCTGTCGGTTTAGGTGGACATGTGTATCGCAAATAATCTGCGCTACCCCGACTTATTATTATGTGAGTTTTAAAAGTGAACAACGAAATATTTTCAAAGTGAACAAGATATAACCACAAAATCTTGCACATAAAAATAGAAAATGAAAAATAAAAAATAAATAATGAGCTATAAAATAAATAAAGTGAATAATAAAAAGAAAATTGAGACAAATTACTAATAGTGCTGCAACCTTAAAAAAACAGAATTTTCAGTTTTATCAATATGATAAATGCACTCAGGTGCGCTACTATTGTCAAACCAACCAGACTGAGGGAACTCTCCTAATCTAGGTGTACATATGAATTATACCTTTGAGCAATAATAATATCAAATAACAAATAACAAATATTGGATGTTATGCCATCCAAAAAAGTAATAAATAGATGGTTACAATGTGGCAAAGTCCACTTGAGGAGTAAGTAGTTGAAAAATAGGCAATTCAAAGAAGTCCTGCAACCCAAATGTGTGCTTTCCTAGATGAAACAGTCCTTTCTCTGAAAGCCAGGATCGTGTGATAAATAGAAAAAAGGCGGCCGCTTACCAGGTATGTGGGACCCCTGTCATGGGGGTCATACAGGTTCAAATGTATCAAATCCCACTGTCAGTATATGGTATTGGAGTGATACAACTGAAGCCAGTCCGGCTATACAGATACAAGAGGGCATGTGAAGGATCGGAGCCTGTGTAACCAGATCAGCTGTTCCATCCGATCAGCTGTTCCAGTCTACGGGACCTTTTCACATCGCTGCCCCGGTACCAGAGGAGGATCTTAGGCGGATAGATGTCTGAATAAGAGGACCTCATCGGGTGTTCCTGCCTGCGGGATTTGATACATTTGAGCCTGTATGACCCCCGTGACAGGGGTCCCACATATCTGGTAAGCGGCCGCCTTATTTCTATTTATCACACGATCCTGGCTTTCAGAGAAAGGACTGTTTCATCTAGGAAAGCACACATTTGGGTTGCAGGACATCTTTGAATTGCCTATTTTTCAACTACTTACTCCTCAAGTGGACTTTGCCACATTGTAACCATCTATTTATTACTTTTTTGGATGGCATAACATCCGATATTTGTTATTTGTTATTTGTTATTTGATATTATTATTGCTCAAAGGTATAATTCATATCTACACCTAGATTAGGGGAGTTCCCTCAGTCAGGTTTAGGTGGACAGCCATGTCTTTGGAGGTTTGCAGTACTCTATCCATTTTCGGATGATGGATTGAACAGTGCTCCGAAAGTTGTTCAAAGCTTGGGATATTTTTTTAGAACCTAACCCTGCTTTAAACTTTTCCACAACTTTATCGCTGACCTGTCTGGTGTGTTCCTTGGCCTTTATGATGCTGTTTGTTCACTAAGGTTCTCTAACAAACCTCTGAGGGCTTCACAGAACAGCTGCATTTATACTGAGATTAAATAATGCACAGGTGGATTCTATTTACTAATTAAATTACTTCTAAAGGCAATTGGTTCCACTAGATTTTAGTTAGGGGGATCAGAGTAAAAGAGGCTGAATACAATTGCGCGTCACACTTTTCAGATATTTAATTGTAAAAAAAATTCAAAACCATTGATCATTTTCCTTTCACTTCACAATTATATGCTACTTTGTGTTGGTCTATCACATAAAATCCCAATAAAAAAACATTTACGTTTGTGGTTGTAACATGACAAAATGTGGAAAATTCCAAGGGGTATGAATACTTTTCAAGGCACTGTATATGTCTGAAGCCCCATATGCGGTACATATGATATACTTAGCACACCCCATTAGCCTTCAGTAGAATGTGCACACAAAATGTTAGACTTCACATCTTTACCTTCCTCTGCATGGTAGCTATTCTATCCTTTATAAGCTTGTATTTATTGAAAACCTTTAAGCACCCTTTAAGTAGTCCATTGGGACACTATATCATGGACCAGTGATCTGTATCAGTCTTTTATAGCTAAAAAGTCACCTTTGTTTGTGTGACCTTGTTTATTCACTTTCTGATTAATTGCAGATGTCATTGGATCAGTGAACCATTGTGAAGGTTGAGGTTTTTAAGTAGAACCATTTTTGTTTTGCTGAAGTTTTGTGGTTACTGCAGCAAGTACAAATACAACGCACAAATCAACATTTCTGTATAAATGTGTAATTATTCATGTTTTGTCGTGTGCAAAGTGCCTGTGACATTCACTGCAAATTAGGTCAGCAGAAAAAAGCTTGTTTGGACATCATAACTTTATACTGTAATTATAACTGGATGGCATAATGTAAGTATTTAGGTTTCTTAAGGTATGTTATATTGTACATAAGCCTGGTACACATGATGAGAATTAGACATGTGCAGTCCGTTTCGTTCCGAATGAAAATTCAGGAGAATTTTTCGTTATTCGGAAATTCGGATGTATCTGAATTATCGAATTTCAATAGTAATGAATTTAAATTAATCCAAAATAATGAATCGAAAATTTCGGATGAAATTTAAATTTGAATAGTTTTCAAATTAAATTTGAATCGTTTTTCTAATTAAGTTTGAATACTTTGCAAATCGAATTTGAATTTCAAAAGAAAAGAAAATAGAATGGAATAGAAGAGCAAAGGAATAGAATAGAAAATAATATAATAAAATAGAAAAAAGAATAGAGTATAAAAGAATAGAATATAATAGCATAAAACAGAACAGATTAGAAAATAAAGGGATAGAAAAAAAAATAGAGGAATAGATTTAAAAATAAAAGTATAGAATAGATTAGAGTAAAACAGAACAACATAGAATAGAAAATAAATTAACAGAATAAAATAGAATAGAAAATAAAGCAATAGAATAAAAAAGAAATAGAATGGAATAAAATAGAAAGAGTACACCCATCTTTTATGATTCATATTTCAAATAGAATAAATTTTAATTCAAATAGACAAAAAAAAGAATAGAATAGAAAATAATAAAATAGAAAAAAAACAATAGAATAAAATAGAAAGAATACATTTGAATAGAATAGAAAAGAATAGATTATAATCGAATAGAAAAAAAAAACCCACTAGAATAGAATAAAATAGAAGGAATATAACCATCTTCCAGAATTCAAATTTCAAATAGAATAAATCTGAATTCAAATAGAATAGAAAAGAATAGAATAGAAAAATACTATAGAATATAACAATATAACCATCTTCCGAAATTTGAATTTTTAATAGAAAAAATTTGAATTTTAATAGGATAGAAAAGAATAGAATATAACAGACAAAAAAAAATAGAAAATAAAAGAATAGAATAGATAAAGCAATAGAATAGAATGGATTTGAAAGTATATAACAATCTTCCAAAATTCGATTTGGAATAGTTTTCAAATGGAATTAGAATTCAGATTGATTTAGAATTGTTTGAATTCAACCGAATTCAGAAAATTGTAATCAATTCGAACTCAAATAAACAAAACTAATTCATTTTGTTATTTACATAAATTTGTTTAATTTAACTAATGAATTTATGTAAATAATGAAATGGGACAAAACAATTTTTTTTTCGTTCTGCACATGTCTAATGAGAATATCGGACAAATGATTGTCCAATTTTTTTTGGCATACTAGTCTCCATATCAACGAAGAAGAGATTACTAAAGTACGAAAATTCTCGTACAACAGAATAAAATTCGGAAGTGATGTAATGTATTGTAGTGTATTTGTATTGTATTTTCAGACAAAAACTGTACTGATTAAACTAAAATTGTTTTGTGTTTGTCCTTTCGTATAATTTCAGATGAAAGTTGTTTAGTAATGATCAGATTATCATACGATCGATTCGAAAGCGGTATTTTTCATATGATTTTCTGATCGTGTGTACGGGCCTATAGTTACACAGTTAGTTACATAGTAAAAGTGAAACACCAGCCCAAACCTACTAATTTCTAGTTTTAAGTAGGAAAAGGAAGGGTTAGAACTGTTTGTTGCTGTCTGTGACCCCGTTGGGTTGATTTACTTGTGAGGGGAAAATTGGGAAATAAAAGTTAGGAGCTGTCACTGAAAAGGGAGCAGAAGGGGAATCTCCCACTGGGGACACCTGCCAAAGTTTGAACCTACTTTTGGAGATTTGCCTTGTGTCTAAAGGACAGGTGACGAAGAGAACTCCTCCCCAGTGGAGTCACTAACAGCAAAAAAACTATTAACAGGATATTTATTTATTTTAGGCACTTGTATAGTGCCGTCAATTCACGCAGAGCTTCACATATATTATGCATTCACAGCAATCTCTGCACTCAAGGAGCTTACAATCTAATGTCTAATGTAATGTCTAATTTTACTAACATGCTGGCAGAGGAACCGCCTGGGTTGGTTGGTATTTTTCAGTCCTGGTCTAGGCCTTTTCTGCGAAGCTGGGAGAATGGGGGGCCAGTGAGAGGCCTGAGGGTCCGACATGGTAAGCTCCTGGCTTATGTTGCCCCATGCCTAAAAATGCTTTGGCAGTGGCGTGTGATGGCAGAGGAAATTAGGTCTCTTCCTAGGAAGGACCTTGAGATGAGGGTTGTTGAATCTGCCTTTGGCGAGCCACTGGCCTTAAGGGATTTCCCAGGCCCTGTTATGAGGGAGGGTCTGCATTTGCTCAATCTAGAGAGAATCCCTTGAAAGTTTCGGAATTTGGCCTGGCGCTCGTTCCATGGGCAACCTGAAGCATCGCTTTGCGGAGAACCGCGGTTGTTCAAGAGTGGAGTGTGGTGGGGTGGAGAAAATGGACCATTTCTTGCTTTAGTGCCACTTCAATGTAGAAGTCTATAAGCGGGTGGGTGGGGCTCTGGGTGTCCCTTTCCTTTGGCACTTGAGTTATGAAGAGTAGTCGTACGGGGCCTTTGAGACACATCGGGATTTTGATTTTGAGACGCTTTTTCTAGTAAGTTTAGTAGTCTGTTTCTTCACGTGAAATGCACGGAGTCAGGTTTCCATTCAGAAAAAAGTCCTTCCTGTGGAGGTGTTGGTGCATGACATTCTGGGTGAGGTTGGGAAGATTTGGGGTCTTGAGAAGGACAGGTGGTGGCCGGGGGGCCTGGATAAAGGCGTAGAGGAATGTCAGGTCTCCGTAGCTGCTGTCTGTCAGTCTCTGGGTGTGCGGCTTTTCTTTCTGTCCTTTCACGTCCCCTAGATTTTTATATAAGATTGGATTTTTGAATTCATGGGTTACATGGGTTACATGTGTAATCGTTCTTAGCCTGAGGGTGTGTTTAGGTAGAGCTTAGGATTATGTTTAGTTGAATCATGATAATAATAATTGGAAAATATATCTTGGTTGGTATATTTAGTTTTCTTTAAGTTTTTTCTTGCAATTTTCTGTTTATATGCTGATGTAAGCTATTTTTGTTTATATGTATTTTTATTTATTTTGTATATATGTAAATATGTTTTTATTATGTTTGTAAATTTTTGTATATTATCATTTATAAACACACATGCGGTACTGAAGACAATTTAGACAAGAACCATTTAACATACCAGCATGTCTTTGGAGTGTGGGAGGAAACCGGTGTACCCTGAGGAAACTCAGGCAGACACAGGGAGAACATGCAAACTTCAGGCAGGTATTGGTTGGATCTGAACTGATGACCCTAGTGTTGCTAGTCGGAAGTGATAACCACTTATCCACTTTGCTGCCTCATTAATTTCTAAAATAATCCAGTCTTTTTTTTTTTTTTTTTGTTCCAAGAAGGTTTATACCATTACTTTTTGCATGCAGTGAGGGACGCAACATCTTAAAGCTGATCTCCTGGCAGACCGATAAATACATACATGAATTACATATGATGGAGCTGTTTTACCTGTCAACAGATTTGTATTACTGTCCATCCAGTCCTTAGATTTACACAGCCCTCCCACACAGCACAGTCCATGGAATGGTATATTGGATGGCACTGGGACCCTAGGTGGATTCTATTTAATACCGATTATTTGTATTGTCACAGCACTTTACTACTATGATCCTGATGGGGCATGTGGATGATGTGGAAGCTGCTTCCATACACTGCAGGACTTCCGTGGGGAACCTCAGGAAATCGGTATTGTGCTTGGATCAAAAATGTAAAACACCACACTGAAACGTTAAAATCTAAACAAAAGGTTTTAATTCAAAACATGTAGTGAACTCACTAGTCAACGTGTTTCGGTGGCCTAAGCCCAACGCCTTCATCAGGGCTACAATGTGATATGAGAAATATAAAACCTAACACAATAAAAACATTAAAAAAGCGATGAACATACAAATAAAAAGTAATAATAATAATACACATAAAAAAAACAATCAATCAAATATGTGTAATTATGTGTATAGTGATTGCACGTATAGGTGGTAACAGCTCTACTTATCTCTCTATGGTGTGATGTATTTTCCATCGTCTGTGTAATAGTAGGGGATTTTTTAAATTTATTTTAATAATAATTATAATAGATGATATATAATAATTAGATCTACAGTGATATACCTGTATATATAAAGTTATATTATGTCATGTGGATCCGGTATAAATTGGAAATATGCAAGCTCAATGCACAAAAGTTTTATTTTTTACAGAAAAATGCTGACAAAATGTGGATTTTTCAGAGTATAAAGCTGGCCATACATGGGCCATCAGAAATTGGAGCCGTTGGTGGGCTATCAGCACCCACCCACCTTCCAAGGCAGAAAATTGTCAGCTAAACAGCAGCTGCATCCAATCCAATGCCACCATTGTTCATGCATCTTGATATGGGAGAATTGTGGATGGGGGGAATCAATAGATTCTTACTTTTTCATTTTTTTGTTCATTTTTATATCTTAATCAGTAATTTAGCATTTAATCTTATGTAATATTATGATTATGGCTATTATTATTTGTATTATTATAGATTTGTTAATTTGTGTTATTCTTTTTTTCCTAGGATTTGTTTCAGGGCACTTTCCAAACCACAGAAAACTGGGAGAAATAGGTAAGTGATTTTAGTTCTTACTGTATGTCCTACCAAGGGAGGGCAGTTGCCCCAGGCAAGTCTTGTTGGTGTCACTTATTGGAGGGTCTTTTATGTTGAAGTGACTGTTTGTATTCAGAGGAGATCCTGTTGTATTTAATGTTTTGTATTTATATTCCTGTATTTGTTGGTATTCTGCCTGCAAGAATCTGAAAACCAAATGCGTATTTCTAACGCTCAAATTTACATGGACCCATAGCTGTCACATACATATTTATAAGTGTGCACAGTGCTTGGAATGTAGAATATAGAATGTTGGGAACGGGGAGAAGAAATTGAATGTATACAATGCTTGTGGTACACAGGAATATTGTAAAAACTAAAGGTTTCATATGGTATTATTTTACCAAGAACAAAGCCAGTTCCATCCCTGACAACCCTCTTACCTGTAATACCAACGGTACATTCCCAGGATCTGTATTTTTTTTTATTGGGGCTTAAAGAGCACATTTTTATTGAAACGCTTGTCATTAAAGCACAATTTAACACAAAAAATGGTATTTCAGAGTTGTGTTGACAATTTGAACCACTTCTTTCTTGTTTTTTTTTATACACTATATCACCAAAAGTATTGGGACACCTGCCTTTACACGCACATTAACTTAAATGGCATCCCAGTCTTAGGCTGGATTCACACCTATGCATTTTTAGTGCTTTTTGCATTTTGCAGATTTGCACTACAGAACTTGTTCCATAGGAAACAATGTTAAATGGACTGTAGTGCAAATCTGCAAAATGCAAAAAGCACTAAAACTGCATAGGTGTGAATCCAGCCTTAGTCTATAGTGTTCAATACTGAGTTGGCCCACCCTTTGCAGCTATAACAGCTTCAACTCTTCTGGGAAGGCTGTCCACAAGGTTTAGGAGAGTGTCTATGGGAATGTTTGACCATTCTTCCAGAAGCGCATTTGGCTTGCAGTCTCCACTCTATTTAATCCCAAAGGTGTTTTATCGGGTTGAGGTCAGGACTCTGTGTAGATCAGTCAAGTTCCTGCACCCCAAACTTGCACATCCATGTCTTTATGGACCTTGTTTGTGCACTGAGAGTGCGGTCATGTTGGAACAGGAAGAGGCCATCCCCAAACTGTTCCCACAAAGTTGGAAGCAAAATGTCTTGGTATGCTGATGCCTTAAGTGTTCCCTTCTCTGTTACTAAGGGGCCAGGCCCAACCCCTGAAAAACAACCCCACACCATAATCCCCCCTCCACCAAATTATTTGAAGCTGCTATAGCTGCAAAGGGTGGGCAAACTCAATATTGAACCCCACGGACTAAGACTGGGATGCCATTAAAGTTCATGTGCGTGTAAAGGCAGGTTTCCCAATACTTTTGGTAATATAGTGTACCTCTTGAGGATTTCATTTGCAAGCTATCCTTCTTAGAGCTTTCAATTAAGTCAAATGATGGTGTCACACTTCATCATTGGAGTAAAGAAATGTCATCAACACACCAAGCATTCCTCAAAATGGTCCAAAGCTTTATTTTCATGGTCACATAGTAAACATTCGGCCGTATGTTTACTATGTGACAACAAAAATAAAGCTTTGGACCCTTTTGAGGAATTCTTGGTGTGCTGTTGACATTTATTCACTCTAATTGTCTACATTTTCCAGCCTATGGTCATTACAGCAGCCAGCATTACTAAGCAGCCATTTTCAAGTATGTTTGCGTGAGGAATATTTTGCATTTACACCTCATCATTGCACTCTTCTTCATCTTTTCCGTGCAGATTTGTATGTAGCAAAGTCCCGGGGCACCTGAAGATCAATAGTGACTTCCAGAGTTAGGGACAGCTGACATCCTTCTGTGTAGAGTGGGTTGCAAGGCATGGTGGGTGTAATACAAGATGAAAGGGTGGACACCAGACACTTTTAGAATGCAAAAAGAGATTTATTGTCTCCTAAACAGAACTGTGGGAGATAGGGTTAGGGCCAGGACACCCTTAGGTAGATGAAATGTTAATTGGCAGACTCCAAGACTTCTATAGGCAGACAGCTATACAGGTGAAGGCCTCCAGCTGGACACCACTTCTGTATAGGTAGGATGCTGTCTCCCATGGCAACAGTCTTATAAAAGTTAATAAATGTAATTATATCTAACTATTTGCAACTCGAACAATTCTCTGCTTACCCCACAATCACTCACTGTGATTCTTCACTCAATGAGCTCCCAGTCTCTCTCACTAGACTTCAGATCCAAAAGCTACTGGATCCCCTGAGCTCTTTCACTGTTAGCACTAAGTATCTTCCTCAAGCGTCACCCCCATTTCCTGGCTGGGTCCCTGGCTTAGCACGCACAGACACTCTTCAAGCATCACCCCTGCGAACGCGTTAGGTCCCTGGCTTGGCACTCACTGATCCTCCACAAGCATCACCTCTGCTGTCCCGCTGGGTCCCTGACTTGGCACTTGGCTGAAGTTTTCCCACTTCTTCACCATTCCCCTTACTCACAGTGGTCTCCGGTAACAAGGTGGATGATCCCTTAGTGGCGACAGCTTCCACTCTACCTCCCACCACAGCCGGTTCCCCGGCCGGCGGAACTGCTACTTCTGGTTGGACTACAAGCCCGCAGTCCCAACCCTATGCTGCCCTCCTGCTTCTGAATAGGCCCTCATACAGCCTAGCAGCCAGATGTCCCCGGGATAGCCCTTAGGTTTATGGTGGTGTCGTATTGTCCGGGGCACACCTCCACCCAGACAGCCGTCCATGTGGCACAGAACCCCGATCACCTGACTCCACTCAAATAAATAGGCTCTCCCAGCAGACCAAGGAACCAAAGAAAATCTCTGCTCATTAGCTGAGACACCCTATTCATTCATAATCTGTCCTTGCTATGCCCTTGTCATATCCAATCTCACTAGATACCCGGCCACCCAGTGACAGAAGAGAGAAATGCAGCAATTTCAGAATTAGGGGGAAATTATTTGATCTCCTAACAATTGTCCAAGGCAACTATTGCCTGGCAACTAAATTTAATAGCAGCCCTGCCTAAACATCAGGGTTCTACACGTATATTTGTATTAATAAAGTGTATGTAAACCCTAATATGAACTTCTCGTAATATCTGTTCAATAAGTGCATACAAAAAAAAAACTATTGATCCTGTCAGAAATCCAACGCTGTCTTGTGTTTTGTGTATTCTGCAATGTTATCTTAACCTCCTGCCAACTGCTCACAGTAAATATACTATGAGAGGTCAGCAAGTGCAGGCTCAGCAATGTACATGTACATTGCTGGCTTACTTCCGGGCTCAGGGAGAGCGTACCTGTACCCCCTGCTGACCAGTACTGTAATTGGACACTGCACGAGTTTGGCAAAAGATTTCAGCCAATAATTTTGTCTGAAACCTGCTGATCGGCTGTGTCCAGTCACACACGGGTTTCTTTGTTTACAAACACACAGAACTCTGTGTACAGTGAACAGCAATCTGGCTGTTTCTTCTCCCTGAAAAGCATGGAGGAAAAAAACAGCCAGATTATTAAGTAAAAACAGCACACATTACAGACACATAGCTCCCAACTGTCCCTGGTTTTGAGGGACTGTCCCTGATTTGGAGAAATGTCCCCCTGTCCCTCTTTCCTCCTCATTTGTCCCTCATTTTGGTCAGATCTATAAAGTTGTATATAAAATGCACTTTTTTATTTTTTAAAAAGTGTTTCCCAGTGCTAAACCTTTCATCCAAATTCCAAATTGCTGCATTTTCAATTGTAAAAGCCAATATAAAGGAATAGTAGTAAAAAAAGCCCTTGTGAATTTAATTAACCTTATTTTTGTTATTTCCCCTTTAAGGGGGGCGTGACAGGGGGAGTGTCCTATGTATGTCTACATATGTTTGCTAGTAGGTGTTCCTCAGTCCCATCTCAAAATGTTGGGCGGTATGCACACAGTACAATCATTACACTTGTTAGGCACAAAGTTAACCCCTTGATTGCCCCTAGATGTTAACCCCTTCCCAGCCAGTGTCATTAGTACAGTGTCAGTGTACAAAATTATCATTTATCACTGTATTAGTGTCACTAGCGACATCAGTGGCAGTTAGTTACCCTCCCAGCCAATGTCTGTTAGCGCCAGATTTCCCACTACACTATCACTGTCACACTATAAGTTGCTGATCATGGCCATTACAGTAGAATGTCTATAGCTGCATAAATTGAAGTATATATACCATAGGAAAGAGTAACTGATGTAGAGCACAAGAGGTCTATATCGCTCTCTAGGCACGTAGCAAGGGCTAAAATGCTACGGTAATACCGTATGTGTGATGATGATGCTGCCTAACCTCAATCTGTTCATAAAGGAATTTTCTTTTACATATTGTACTGTCTGCCCCAGCTGATCAAAAGGGTGATCAATCACAAAAAAGAAAGAAACAATGAAAGAAAGGGTAGAGGAGCACAATCCTGAGAGCTGAACCACAGAAAAGGTGATATAGGAAAATTCTGTTCCTGTTTCAGAGGACACATGTAAACCTTGCTTGCAAAAACATCCTGAAGAATAACTGATCTTCCACTTCTACATTGTAAACTATACAGAAGGCACCTCCAAGTGTTTGCTCACATGTTCAGTTTATTTCAAGGGCACCAATAAATCATACAGCATTCTCTTATTAAAATTCAATCAGAACTTGCATGATTGTACTCTGACGTGCCTCTTCCCACCTTCCTAACTGGTCCATAAAGCCACCCAGAGCACAACCATGCAAGTGTAGTTACGTTTTTTTGTAGTGGACTACCCCATATTTTGGAATCTGGAAATAAAATATACATGCTGGCACTTGGAGGAAATTACTATATGGACCAGTGAACAGTTTACCATTTGTAGCCAAAGGCTTGTTTTAACCTCTCCCCTGCAATATGAAGTCTAAAATTCAAGACGTTTGAACATTTTAAATTTTGCTATCATTAAAATCTTTGGTTCCATGAAACAGTAGGTTGCCCTGCTTGAGCTCATACAATGTATCACCAAATGTGACAGGTCTGGATGTTTGGAATTCAAGTTGATCTTCCCGTTTATGTCAGGATTAATAGAAGTAATCATAGGATGAATGTACTGATGAGCAGATCAAGTTCTCATGGACTTTATCTTGCATCCCACATGTTCAATATCGAAGCGGGTTTCAGCTCTCTTGAGTTTTATGCTATTCAATTGTACTTTTTTTTAGTTAGCCAAAGGTATGCTTTCTAGTCAGATCAAGAAGTTCAAAGAGAATATATCTCCTGAAAGCGTGTCTCAAAAAATGTACAGTTAGCAGAAATGATAGTACAGTACTTAACTTTTCCCTTTAAAGGACTGGACGAATGTTTCTTTCTACTGCATTATAGGCAACTAAGGACTAAAGTGGTGATCTGGTTGATGATCAGAGTGTGCAAATTGGAGAACTTGCAAACTGTTGCCTGTGTCTTATGCTCTGGGGTGGGTAGTTCCACACTGTTTATTTTGGTGCTTCGGATTTGATGCTAAGAAGAAGTAGGAACAAGTGAAAGAACCATCACCACCCAAAGTGTTCCAAAGTTCATAGTTATCCTATACCATAAAGCATTCCCTAACATGTAAAATGAACCTTTTGTCCCATGCATATAAACACTGTGGTACCTTTATAATCTGTACTTCTTGATTTCAGTTGCACTCCCCCAGGCCAGCCCCCTATGTTGTGCATGGCCCACTGACCAGCTCCTCCCAGCCCCACACTGCACACAGCCTGGGCACAAGGCATACAAAAGAGCTCATCCTCCCCACACGGCACAAAGCTGAGGCTGAATTCCCTTAAAAACACAGCCCCAACCTGCACAGTATTTAGCTGGCTGTTATGTTGCAGTTCTGACCTGGGAAATTTCCAGATAAGAACAACAGAGCAGTGGTCAGCTACACACTTTGCAGATCAAGGCTGTGTCTATAGGGGGATTCGATCTCCGCTAGGTGCTGTGTGGGGAGGCGGAGCTCTGATGCTTGCCCTGTGCCCAGGCTGTGTGCAGTGTGGAGATGGGAGGAGGAGCTCTGCTGAGTGCCCTGCCAGCAGTGACTCCTGTCTTCTGCCCTGCTGACCCCTGTCCTCTGCCCTTCTGACCTTTGTACACTTCCCTACTGACCCCTTTTCTCTGCTCTGCTGACCCCTGTCCTCTGCCCTGCTGACCCATTTACACTGCCCTGCTGACCCCTTTTCTCTGCTCTGCTGACCCCTGTCCTCTGCTCTGCTGACCCTTTTTCTCTGCTCTGCTGACCCCTGTCCTCTGCCCTGCTGACCCCTGTATACTGCCCTGCTGACCCCTGTACACTGCCCTGCTGACCCCTGTCCTCTGCCCTGCTGACCCCTGTACACTGCCCTGCTGACCCATGTCCTCTGCTCTGCTGACTCCTGTCCTCTGCCCTACTGACCCCTTTTCTCTGATCTGCTAACTCCGCGCACACTGCCCTGCTGACCCCTGTACACTGTCCTGCTGACCCATTTTCCCTGCTCCGCTGACCCCTGCACACTACCCTGCTGACCCCTGTACATTGCCCTGCTGACCTCTTTTCTCTACCCTGCTGACCCCTGTACACTGCCCTACTGACCCTTTTCCTCTGCCCTGCTGACCTTCCACCCTTTGCCCCCTGACATTTTTTACTGCAACCCTACATCAGGCCCTGTGCAGCAGCCACAGTGTAGGGGTCAGGGCTACTCAATGCACAAAGCAGCTTGCAGGTTTCAGTGGTCAAGAGTTAGCACCAACATATAGTGGTGGTTAAAGGTGTGTGCCACCTTAAATGCTGGTAAATGGGGAGTGCTTGATAACATTGGCGGTTAGTGCCACTGTTTATGTTCCATATGTGCCCTGCGCCCCCCTTTGTGATCAGTAGTGGTCAGTGTGCACCTCTTTAATGGTCAGTGGGAGCATGTTCACTTACAGAATCTCAGGAGAAGCTGTTGGCAGAGAAGAAAGGGAAAGGATCAGCGGCAGAGGGGGAAGGGGCAAGCTCTCCAAAGTAAACAGCAGTACTGTTTACATTTGTGATCACTGTGATTGGTCATCACAACGATCACAAGGCCTCTTGGATTGCCTTATTGTTAGGGCTGTTACTGATTAAAATTTTCGTGTTTGATTAATCGATTTTTTTAAATCAATTAATCGACTAATTTTGATTAATTATAACGCACTTACAGATCCAACTACTTTTAGCTGATTTAGCACCGTTGTTATGGCAACGGCCGAAGCTGGACATAGCGGGGCATGGCTAGGACGCACACGTCATAAACTCAGCCTCACTGTGCCCATAATCTCAGCCTTACCGTGCCCATAATCGCAGCCTTACCGTGCCCATAATCGCAGCCTTACCGTGCCCATAATGCAGTCTCATTGTGCCCATAATCTCAGACTTACCGTGCCCATAATCGCAGCCTCACCGTTCCCATAATACAGTCTCACCGTGCCCATAATCGCAGCCTCACCGTGCCCATAATGCTGTCTCACCGTGCCCATAATTGCAGCCTCGCCGTGCCTATAATCGCAGCCTCACCGTGCCCATAATGCTGTCTCACCGTGCCCATAATGCTATCTCACCGTGCCCATAATCGCAGCCTCGCGGTGCCTATAATGGCAGCCTCACCGTGCCCATAATGCAGTCTCACCGTGTCCATAATGCAGTCTCACCGTGCCCATAATGCAGTCTCACTGTGCCCATAATCGCAGCCTCACTGTAGTCAGTGCCTGTGCCTGGATTACACAGTCTGCGGGGATCTCCCGCTGTGTGTCTTGGAGCTGAGTGTGAAAACTTTGGCCGCGCTTTGAGAAAAGTCCCGCCCTGCTCCTAGATCAGTTTGTATGATAGACAGAACGCTGCATCTATCACACGAGCTGATCTAGGAGGAGGGCGGGACTTTTCTCACAGAGTGGCCAAAGTTTTCACACTCAGCTCCAAGACACACAGCGGGAGATGCCCGCACTGCAGCCACAGCTTGGACCAAAGTGGCCCCAGGGCAGGCAGCCTACCGATCAAAAAAATTTTGATTGATCAAAAAAATTAAGGATTAATCGAGGAATTAATCGTTTATTTTGCGCTTCTGTCTATGTTGCTTGGTGGAAAACTTTGCTATTGATAAATTTTCTTCCAATTCTCATTGTGTGCCTCTGAACTTTCTTTGAAGGTCATTTGCAGCAAGAATACTTTCTCTGTGTTTGACACCCAGTCTCCTACAAAACCTACTGGCCATCATAGACACAGCCCCTGTGTTTTAGGACAGCAGTCCCCAAACTTTTTGGCACTAGGGACCAGTTTCATGACAGCCAACAATTTTCCCAGGGGCTGGGGGGTGGTTAGAGGAGGGAATATTCAGGGAGTCTGTCCTCAGCCCCCCTTTACAGCACAGCCCCCCTCTTTAGATTAGTGTCCTCAGTTACCCTTCACATCACAGCCCCCCTTTACATTACAGTGCCCCTAGCAATCACACCCTCCTCCATCACAGTGCCCCTTCTGCCTGCCCCCCCCCCCCTTTCCTCTCTAATATCACAGTTCCCTATTCTAATGTCTGCCTCCCATGCACAGGACCCCTACCTTTGGCAGGGCAGAGGCTGTGATCAGTCCGTGTGTCCTCTCCCGACTTCTCTGCCCACCCAACAATGTCATCCTATCAGCAGGGCAGGGGGTGGGAGGAGCTCTCTATGCTGATCTGCAGCTCCTCCCACCCCCTGCCATGCTGATTGGATGACATTGTTGGCCAGATGGGCGGAGGAGCTAGGAGAGAATACAAAGGCATTGCTGCACAGCAGAAGGTAAGTGGCAACCGTTGGTGGAGTGGAGCCTATCAAATTCCATAAAAACGACTTAGTAGCACAAAATGATACTTGGTTTTGTATTGGGAGGTGAGTAGGGAGTGGACCCAAGAGATGGTGCTCAGAGGGGGGTAGGGGGCAAAGACAAAGGGTGATTTAGGGAGTTCCTGCACCTATTCTCTGAAAAAAAAAGCACTGATATAGACTCATATACACTATATGGTCAAAAGTATTGGGACACCTGCCTTACACGCACATGAACGTTAATAGCGTCCAGCTATAACAGCTTCAACTCTTCTGGGACAGCTGTCCACAAGGTTTAGGTGTGTCTATGGGAATGTTTGACCATTCTTCCAGGAGCTCATTTGTGAGGTCAGGCACTGATGTTGGATGAGAAGGCCTGGCTCACAGTCTCCGCTCTAATTCATCCTAAAGGTGTTCTTTTGGGTTGAGGACAGGACTCTGTGGAGGCCAGTCAATTCCCTCCATACCAAACACGCTCATCCATGTCTTTATGGACCGTGCTTTGTGCACTGGTGAGCAGTCATATTGGAACAGGAAGGGGCCACCCGCAAACTGTACGGTGAACTTACACTGGACCCCCTCCACATCCCCCAACGGTCCCGCTAACCTGGAGTATATCGATCCCCCGCACTGACAGCTTGTATCGCCGCTGAACCAGTCCAGGATTTGAAACCCCTGCGGCTTTCTCTCTTCTTCGCCCGCAGTGACAGGATGGGCTACGCGGGAGCTTTTTGGTCGGCGCCGCCTATGTGATGGCACTGACCAATTAGAATGCTTCTAAACGTAACTTCTGATGAGGCTGCGGGGGACTTCTAAGCCTCGGACCTAGCGGGTGATCGCTGTTCTTCAGGCCAGCAGGACTGGGGGTGAGGGGGGCATCCTGCGTAAGTTCACCTTACAGATTTTTCTGTAAAGGTGAACTTACGGTTTAAGGAGATTCACCCTCTCTACTTTACCATTATCACTGTAGGTGAAAATTAAGAAAATCACAAATTTTGGGTTGTCCTCAGAAAAGTGATAGAAGGGAAATCTTCCAATGGGGACACTAATTCTGGTGGATTGGGGGTCCCCAATAAATTCCCTTAATTTGCAGGGATTTCTCCTCATTTCCTGTTTGGTTATGGGACAAGAAGTGAAGGGCAATCTCCGTAATGGGACACAGATGGTGAAAATAAATCTGACAGGGTTATAACCCTCCCTTGCTCTATCCAAAATGAAATAAAAGTTTTGCCTATAGTTCTACTTTAAATACCTTTTAACATGCGTGCCTTACCTGTTCCCCCTCTACCAACCAAGACCTAAGACAATGAGACAACAGGTCTTGTGCCAAAACATAGATACTTGCTTTAGAATGTGTTGATCCATACTTGGCAACAGCTCCTCATAAAAGTGTTTTTTTTTTTTTATTTGCTAGTACACAACATTGAGAATTTATGTACTTCACACTTTATCTAACTGATCACATACGACATGTTAATTAAACTTAACTTTGTCCTGATTGCATCTTCCACCTTCTGCCATTCTCTTTACTTCACATGAATACAGTGGACTGACAAGTGCACCATAAAGAACGTTAACCATGTCTCAGGGTTAGGAAATGATTCTTTTATCTGTCTTCACTGTCATTGCATTCCAGTTCCTTTGGATTCTATTAGCCTTTCATTCCATTATCCCCGGAGACAAAAAAAATGAACCACAAAATATATAAATAAAGCAGGAGTGAAGAAATTATAGCATTTATGATCTAGGCTGATGTCTACTTATATTCAACCCTTTCATTCTGCGCGCTTTGAAAAGGCAAGCCGACGCCACCATATATTACTGTAGACGCTTACCGCCGCTGTGAATAAAATTTCTAACTAGATCCTGACAAATCAAATCATTTTAATGAACCGCGGCAAACAGTATGTGTTGAAACAGCTGTATGCACAATATGCAAATGCTGTTTATGAGCTTCTTACACTGCAAAGTAAACAGTCTTCACATGAAGTTTTTTTATGATTCATGGCTTCGGATAAAACGGAATTATTCTGGGCAAATGCTAGAAACGGCGTCCGTGTAAATTTTTCAATGTCTCCATAAGGGAAAATGTTAAACATATGCAGAAATGTAGAGTTGGTAAGCAGATAACAGGCCTGACAAATGAGTCTTAACAATATCCAGTGTTTGCCATGCTTTTGGACGGAAACCCACCTGAGGTCTAAATAGAATGAAGAGGAAGGTCAAAGAATTTGAATGAAGGATGAACAAAGACTGTACTCTAGAGGATCCTGTGTATAATAAAAAAATATGACAGAAGATGATTAATTGTATTTTAGAGTCAGATTGTTTCCAGAGAGTAGCAGTGTGCTATGAATAAGGAGTTTCTAACCTTCTTTCCATGTAATTAAATGAGCGACATTAAAGTCTGGGTTAAGGTTTTCCAGGAAACCCCAAAATGCGTAATGCAAAAAAGAATTCTTATTTGCATGGACTGTGTTTAATTCTTGCCAGTCTGGATGTAAGTGCCGAAATTAACCCTGGAAGAACATTTCAAATTGTCACTAAATGGCACTCGGGGCTGGGACAAGGAGGGGGCAGGAGGGGCAGCCATTCTGGGCACAGAGCTGTCATGTTGGGGGGGTATCGAGGGCCAGGACAAGGGGCTGCCCTGTGTACTGTGGTATCATGTGAGGTGGGGGGGAACACCACAAGGAGATGGGGGGGGGGATTTGTGTTGGAGGGGGTACTAAGAGTGGTGATCTAGTGGGATTTGTGTTGGGAGGGGGATGGGGGGGAGGAAGATTTGTGGTAGGAGGGGGGATTTGGGGGGAATTTGTGCTGGAAAAGAGGAGATTTGAAGTGGGAGGGGGGAGAAGATGTGTACTAGGTAGGAACATTTTAGGGGTAGAGGATTTATGCTAGGAGGGGTGAATTTGTTTTACTTGGTGGGGGGGGATTGAACTGGGGGAATTTGAATCAATCGTATTTTATGCATTTTATGTGAAGCTGCATAACAAGTATTATCAATACAATTACACTACCGATAAGTAAAGAACATAGATTTCAAATAATAACATTCCAAGAGTTGGTGTCCAATCTTGGACATATGGTACATTTTTAAAACATTTTGACAAGAAAAGAAAAAGAAAATAGACCGGTGAGAATGATCCAAACATACTGTTGGGTGAAGTTCAGGATGTCAAGTTCCGTAAGGCTGATCAGGTGTGTAAAAGGCGGGGTATATAGCAGCAAGCATGTAAGAGAACTGGTACATAAATGCCATAACTGGTTTTAACCACTCTAGGGAGAACCCGGCCTAGTTCTTCTAAAAGAAGGGACATCTCAAAGGGTATTCTTGGGAAACATAAAGGATGGCATCCCAGTTAAACATGGGTGTTATCATGCCATCATTACAGGTGCGCTGTGCAGGATGGCTGCTGAAGGCACGGTGACCAAAGGGACCAGAAGGATTGGCTTTCACCATTCTTGATGGATAACATAAGTTCAAATTGAGACTTGAGTGTTGAGGTTATCTGTGAAAGAAGAGAGATCGGGAGGTTCTGCTTGCTTCCATTTAGAGGTGATAGATCTGGCTGCGATCATGCAGTGTATTTGAGCTGGGGGAATTTGAAGGATGAGGGGGCAAAGACTTGTGCTGAGAGGGGGGATTTCAACAAGGGGGCGGGAATTTGTACTGGGAAGAGGGTGGAATTTATGCTTAGGGGGTAAGCATGCAGATTAGAGCTCAGTGTTTTTGTGGGGGGGATTTTTTCTGATGCACAATGCATCATGGGAGGTGCAGTTTGGCATGTTTGCCCTGGACTCTAAATGACCTTGTCCCAGCACTGGGGGCATCACATAGTAAGCCACCCTCTCCACACCACACATACACTCTAGATCAGTGGCTGGCAACCAGTGGGCCATGGCTTGATAGCTACTGCTGTCCATGGTCCAAACACTCCTACTCTCCGCGCATGCACACCCAACTCACAACTGTTAGAAAGCGAGAGATTAGCCACACATGCACAGTGCACACTCCAGGCCAACCATGGGCAGCTCAAGCAAGGGGGTGGAGAACAGCGGTATTCCCATTCTATGTCATGCATTAGCAGCAAGAGAGGAGAGCACAGGTCCACACCCTCGCCCTGGGTGTTAGGTGAATCTGTCCTGGTACTAATGGCTCCTGTGTATTTACTCTCATTCAACATAACGGTGCCTGAAACTCACTATTGTCCTGTATCTTTATACAAGCACATACATTCACGTGTTTTATCTCTTTAATACCTTTTGATATGCTAGCAATCCAGTGTGCCCCTAACATCCTGCTTGAGCTGGCCTTTACTGCAATATAATCCCACCCAGCATTGTCAGCCCTGCCTGCTAGACAACAGAACTCCACCTATCCCCTGCACTTCTTCTGTCTCATTCCACATGCATACATTCATTTTTTTTTCTCCAGAAGAACAGTGCTGCTGCCTTGACTGCAAGAACCTGCCTACACACAATGTATAGGGAAAGGGCTTTTAGGAGATGTAGTTCTGGGGTTGTGCCTACGTCTACAGAATCTAAGCTCCCAGGGAAGCTATAAAGCTGCTCGATCACTTCTACATCTGAATGATAGCTGAGCAGTGGCGGCCGCTCCATTAGGGGCGCAGGGGCACCACGCCCCCTAATCCATGCGCCTGGCCCCCTAATCTACATGCAGGGCACCGGACACATGGATTTCAATGGGTTTTTATTTTTGAAGCACATGATTAGAGCCTGAGGTTCTAATTGGCTTCAAAAAGGGTGGGCTCGAGGCGTAGAGCACTGCGCCCTGAGCCCACCAAGTTGTGTGACATTAGCGAATTAGTATTCGCTATTGTCTTCCTTCTTCTCTACCTGGCCAATCAGGAAGTGGGTCCTGAGACCCAATTGGCCAGGAGTCCTCAGACCCAACTGGCCACGAGTCCTAGGTCCTGATTTGCTGGGAGGAGAAGCGACCGCGGGGACTCAGGAGGAAATGTGCGCGGGGGGGGGGGCGCGCCGATTCCACAACCTGGATGGGGTAAGTGCGATTGATCGAGCGATGGGGGTGGAGGAAGGGTGGCTGCCTGGGGGCCGTCCCCCCTCAGGAATATTGAGCACCAGTCGCCACCGTAGCTGAGGGTTGACGTAATTGGTATCTATGAATGCAATGTAATCTCATCTTATATTTATTTATTTTACCATAAAATTGGGGATTATATGTTTTGTGCAATAAAATTAATTTGAAAGTAGTGTGACAAATTTTGCAACTGCCACCATTTTATTCTATAGAGTCTTCCCTTTCAGAAAATATATAATGTTTATGTAATGGTGTGACTTGTCGCGCGCTATTTGACAGTTCCAAACCGCATGACAAGTCGCATCCTATTGTCGGCAATTAAACCATTCAAATCTGACTTTGCGGGGCCACACCGATTTGAAGAAAAGGTTCCTGCACTATTTTTTACCATTTCAGATGTGACTTGCATAGACATCTGTGCATGAAGTCGGACACAGGTCAGGCAAGTCACACCTGGAATCGGACTGACCTACGGTCTTGAAATCGTGCTACTTCAAGTAAAGTAGCACAATTTCAAAGTTGCATTCAGTGTGAACCAGGGTTTAGGGATATGAAGTAATCTTAAGGACCAAAAAGTGCATTTGACATATGTGAAAAAAAAAAAAAGAAAAAAAAAATGTTTCTGTCTGCAAAAGTGTAACAAGTAGGGGTGTCTGTATAGGTCAGGTAGGTCCCATATAACAGTTTGCCACACAAAACATGTTTGACCATATTGGGAAATTATCCTATGTTTGTGGGTTGCTTTAGGCTATATATAGACCATCCAGTTATATTTTTCGCCCTTTCTGATTATTATATTAGGATATGATCTATTACCTCTGAATACACAGAGCTGCAACTAACTAGCATATCCATTCATTTATATAATCTACAGTGTCTGCTTAATTAAATTTATTAGACCCATAGCTGGCTGAAGCTCCAAAAGAAATTTTAGAAGTTGCTGAGGCTTTGAAGTAGATCTAAATTCAATCATAAATCTCATCCCGCAGCAGGCCCATTCTCGAAGCCCAGCACGATTCGCGCATGCGCAGTAGGAAACACTGCCGGTTTCCATTAGCCGAGATGGAGACGCCAGCACCGGAGAGCCGATTCAAGACTCGCTTCAGGCGAGGACCCTCGCTGGATGCCTGGACAGGTAAGTGCCCTAACAGTAAAAGTCAGCAGCTACAGTGGTTCTAGCTGCTGACTTTATTTATTTATTTATTTATTTATTTATTTATTTATTTGGGGGGGGGGGGGTAAGTCCTCTTTAAATTAGTAGCTTTTATTAGAAGAATTCCCCATGAACCTGCCATGAAGGTCCTTGTCCAGGTACTTCCTATTATGACAACTGTCTCTCCTAATTGTGTTCCTGCATTGTCACCATGTCACATATGGCCACCTACATTACACAAGCATGGTCCATGTCACTATTAGTCAACCAGTTCAGAGAAATGATGTTCACCTGGTGCTGTATGTTGACAGGAAGCCAACAGTTCTAATGAGTTTCAAGAACATAGTTCATTAAAGGGTTTGTAAACCCTTGATTGTTAACCAACACTCCTATACTTACCTGCTCTGTGCAATACTTTTGCACAGAGCAGCCCCGATCCTCATCTTCTGAGGTCCCCCACTGGCGCTCACAGGCACCTCTTCTTCATCAGGTACCCCCATGGAAAGCCGTTTTTCATTGGGGCACCCGTGCGGGCTCGCACCCGAGTAATGCTGCTGCGTTCATTGATACAGACAGCGGGATTCGGCCCCGCCCCCATTCCCGTATCACAGCTTTTGAGTGACAGCAGCAGGAGCCAATGGCTAGTGCTGTTATCAATCTATCCAATGAGGAAAGTGACAGCGGCTGGAGCCACTGCGCTCGTGCACATCGCTGGATCGGATCGGGCTCAGGTAACAAAAAGGGGGTCTGGGGGGGAGTTGCAGCACAGAAGGTTTTTCCCTTTAATGCATAGCATGCATTAAGGGGAAAAACCTTAAAGGGTAACTCCACTCTCCTGGGGAAAAAAATAGCAAATAAAGAAAAAATAATATAGCGTATGCAATTGCGACACAAGTCATATTGTAATTGAATGTTATTAAAAATGACCTTTCCTCTTCAATCTGCAGCCGCTGCAATTTTCTGAGAATGCATTGCAATATGGCTGCATGGAGTTGTGCTGTACACAGAATATGTACTGACCACTCCCCAGAAACATAATTTCTTGCTTGTGTGATTGGCTCACCAATTTTCTCAGAAGTCTGTCTAAGATACAAGTCAGATTTTAGGCATTCCCTGCAACAAAAATTTCATTTTTGGTGAGATACTCCCTGTAGGAACACGTCTTAAGGGATGCAGGCCCAGCAGATTTCCTCATTAGTGCCCTGCAGGTGCACAGCTGATAGATAATTATGAAACCACTCCCATTAGACTCACTCAGTACAGAGGCACAGAAGAACATACAGGGATTTCTTCAGAGTAACAAAAGGAAGGAATCAGCAACAAAGTTTGTTAAAATCCTTGCAATGTACATAGATCACCCAGAGGGGAATGTTATTTTCTCAACAAAAGTGGAGTTACGCTTTAAGACTTTACAACCACTTTAACCACTTGCTTACTGGGCATTTAAACCCCCTTCCTGCCCAGGCCAATTTTCAGCTTTCAGCGCTGTCACTCTTTGAATGACAATTACGCTGTCATGCTACACTGTACCCGTATGCAATTTTTATCATTTTTTTCACACAAATAGAGCTTTCTTTTGGTGGTATTTAATCACTACTGGGGGTTTTATTTTTTGTTAAACAAACAAAAGAAGACCAAAAATCTTTTTCATAGTTTGTTATAAAATTTTGCAAACAGGTAATTTTTCTCCTTGTACTGATAGGCTGCACTGATGGGCATTGTTAGACAGCACTGATAAGGCGGCACTGATAGGTGGCACTGAAGAGGCGGCACTGGTGGGCACTGATGCGGCTGGACTGATAGGTGCCACTGATGGGCACTGATAGATGGCACTGAAGGGCACTTATAGGTGGCACTAATAGGTGGCACTGATATGTGGCACTGATGGGCACTGATAGGTGGCACTAGTAGGTGACATTGATAGGCCAGCACTGATAGGTGGCACTGATGTTGAGGTACTGATAGGCACTGATGGGCACTGATAGGTGGCACTGGTATTGGTATTGTCACAATATTCTACTACTATTATCCAGATATGCCATCCATGTGATGTGTAGGACTCTTCCATACACCAAGGGACCTCCGCAGGAAACTTTGTGCAATCAGTATAATGGTTGGATCAAAGATTTGGAGCGCCACACTGAAATGTCAAAATCCAAACAGAAGGATTTATTTCAAAACAAGTAGTAAACTCCATAACCAATGATATTTGGAGGCCTCCAAAAACATGTTGGATATTGAGTTCACTACATGTTTTAGAATAAATCTTTCCTTTTGGATTTTAACATTTCAGTGTGGCATTCCAATTCTTTGATTCAACCATTATACCACATTGGGTAATAGGGACAGTTTATCACATAGTTGCATAGTTACATAGTATGTGAGGTTGAAAAAAGACACAAGTCCATCAAGTCCAACCTATGTGTGTGATTTTATGTCAGTATTACATTGTATATCCCTGTATGTTGCGGTCGTTCAGTTGCTTATCTAAGAGCCCTTTCACACTGGGGCGGTTTGCAGGCGCTATTGCGCTAATAATAGCGCCTGCAAACCAACCTGAAAGTGCCGCTGCTGTGTATCCAGTGTGAAAGCTCCGAGGGCTTTCACACTGGAGCGGTGCGCTGGCAGGACGGTAAAAAAACTCCTGCCAGCAGCATCTTCGGAGCGGTGAAGGAGCGGAGTGTATACTGCTCCTTTACCGCTCCTGCCTATTGAAATCAATGGGACGGCGCGGCTATACCGCCGGCAAAGCGCCTCTGCAGAGGAGCTTTGCGGTGGTATTTAACCCTTTCTCGGCCGCTAGCGGGGCGGTTTTACCCCCCGCTAGCGGCCGAGAAAGGGTTAAATACCACCGCAAAGCGCCTCTGCAGAGGCGCTTTGCCGGCGGTATAGCCGCGCCGTCCCATTGATTTCAATAGGCATACCGAATACCGACGGTAAAACGCCGCTAATAATTTTACCGCCGACGCCGCCCCCGCCCCAGTGTGCAAGGGCTCTAATAGTTTTTTTAAACTATCGATGCTCCCCGCTGAGACCACCGCCTGTGGAAGGGTATTCTACATCCTTGCTGCTCTTATAGGGCGTACACACGGTCGGACTTTGTTCGGACATTCCGACAACAAAATCCTAGGATTTTTTCTGACGGATGTTGGCTCAAACTTGTCTTGCATACACACGGTCACACAAAGTTGACGGAAAATCCGATCATTCTGAACGCGGTGACGTAAAACACGTACGTTGGGACTATAAACGGGGCAGTGGCCAATAGCTTTCATCCCTTTATTTATTCTGAGCATGCGTGGCACTTTGTGCGTCGGATTTGTGTACACACGATCGGAATTTCCGACAACGGATTTTGTTGTCGGAAAATTTTATATCCTGCTCTCAAACTTTGTGTGTCGGAAAATCCGATGGAAAATGTGTGATGAAGCCTACACACGGTCGGAATTTCCGACAACAAGGTCCTATCACACATTTTCCATCGGAAAATCCGACCGTGTGTATGGGGCATTACAGTAAAGAACTCTCTACCTAGTTTAAGGTTAAACCTCTTTTCTTCTAATTGTAATGAGTGGCCACAAGTCTTGTTAAACTCCCTTCTGCGAAAAACTTTTATCCCTATTGTGGGGTCACCAGTACGGTATTTGTACATTGAAATCATATCCCCTCTCAAGCGTCTCTTCTCCAGAGAGAATAAGTTCAGTGCTCGCAACTTTTCTTCATAACTAATATGAAGTCCCAAAAATGTGTCAAAAGTGTCCGATCTGTGCGCCGCAATGTCGCAGTACCACTAAAAATCGCAGGTCACCTCCGTTATTAGTAAAAAAAATAGAAATAAATGAAAATGCCATGAATCTTTCCCATAGTTTGAAGACGCTATAACTTTTGCGCAAACCAATCAATATATGCTTATTGCAATTTTTTTTAACTAAAAATATGTAGAAGAATATATATTGGCCTAAACTGATGAAGAAATTTGTTTTTTTTAAAACATTTTTGGGGATATTTATTATAGCAAAACGTAAAAAATATAGTATTTTTTTTAGATTGTTGCTCTTTTTTTGTTTATAGCGCAGAAAATAAAAACCACAGAGGTGATCAAATACCAGCAAAAGAAAGCTCTATTTGTGGGAAAAAAAGAACCCAAATTTGGTTTGGGTACAGTGTCAGACAACCGCGCGATTGTCAGTTAAAGCTACGCAGTGCCAAATTGTACAAAGTGCTCTTGTCAGGAAGGGGGTAAAATCTTCTGGGGCTGAAGCGGTTGAAGTCATGGAACTGGTCCTCTTCCAATTAAGCAGGAAGAACTCTGTTATACCACAGGCTTCACACCACTCCATAAAAAAAAACAAAAATGGAAGGCGCGCACACCTAGTCCATTACCAATGACAATTTAATGAATAATAAAATCCATAAAAAGTGGGTACTCACAAAACACAACTCTCATTTAAGGCCATAAAAATCACACAGTGTATGGACATGTGCAGGACCATATCACAGGGTAAATCTGACAGGTTTCGGGGGGCGCACCCACTTCCTTAAAGATAGGCTAAGCCTCACACCGCTCCATATTCCACATGGTGTGGAGAAGCTCTAATGCATATCGGAGAATGGACATCTATATCTGCCATCTGTTATAAATCATCCCTTTTATTCTTGAATATTGCAAGAATTTACAAAAAAAACGCTCTCATGACCCCTCCATGCCAACTGTCTTTATTTAATTCTATCAGGTCAAAAAGTGGCAAGTTTATATTCTCATTCTCAGATATATTTGCATTCTCAGATAGAACTTGTCCTTTTCTTTCCATTATGCTTCACGTAGCAAGTTAATTTCCAAAAGATTATGATAGTCGGTGAGTTTCATGACTCAAATGCTTAATTTGAAGGTAAAATTCCCTCCGTACCTCTCTCATCACCGCTCAGTACTGTTGAGAATAAAAGAACTGCATTTATATGATCTGATATTAATTCCATTATTGGTATTATGATGGAAGCAAATAGCTATCAAGCACAATCCACTTCTTTTTGTCCTCAAGAGATTCAGCATCACAAAGCCTGTCTGCCTCCCACAATGCGTGCTAATGATACCTTGTAATAATTAGAGAATTTGGTAGGAAGGAATAATCTCACGTCTTCCTCTATAGGCTCTTTAAGATTTAATATCGAAATTGTCTGTGCTTGAATAGACACTTTACAGACTATTGTCTGCAAACTCAGCCTGGTACTTCAAATAGTCATAGAAATTATGGGAATCGTCTGGAGCAGAAACTACAGTAAGAGCTAGATTAAGCCTTGTAAGGACAGGAGATTGCATTAGGTCCTTGTGGGGAAGAAGTTGGTCAGTGACCGGGTTGTGTTGCTATCATTTACTTAAAATACATGCAAAAGGGTTATTAACCCAGAACCCAAGGGAATCACTATTTAGGTACTGGTAAAAGAAAAAAAAAATAATGTCACGGAATGCTGAAAAGCGGAAGAGTGAGAAATGAGGCAAAAATGTGTGTAATACTCGCACACTGTAATTAAAAGGATCAATTAGTTCACCCAGAGAATTTGAAAGCAGAGTTCCAGGCATTTTTTACACTCCCTCCGCGTTTGTGATTAGTTTCTCGCACCTATTTGGAAACTTTTTTTTTTTTAGACATGTACATACCTTATATTTCTCTGAATCCTCCGTTTTTGCTGTACCTTCCTGCGATGAGGTACGTCATGTCCGCCCGCCCATTGGCTCCTGGGATATGAGTGTCATCAATCCCATCAGTCAATGGGCATTTGCCGCTTGTAGAATCGCGCCGCGCTTTGTACTATATGTGCAAAATCTGGAGGCGCTTGCTGGGTAGCCAGCAGCGCTGTATCCCGGTGTTCCGTCAGATTAGGCGACCCATCAGATTTTGTAACGGAAGTGACGTTCCGTCACGGCCATATTGGTACACCCCGAACTTGGCCACACTAAGCCTACAAGCTGAAGTCGCCAAGCAGACATCTTTTTACACCCACCGAAAAGTTTGCATTTCACACTTATTTTTACCAGTAAACTGAGCTTATATCGTCATATACAGCATTTAGAAGTCCGTAAGACTGTTTAGATGTTTAATTTTAAAATCACCGGCAAGACTGCTAATCTCACAGGTTTGCTAATGTGACAGAACACTGATGCTTTTAAAATTCAACATCAAAACCATATCATGGACTTCTAATTACTGTATTTCACGAAATAAGCTCAGTTTAGTGGTAAAAATAAGAGTGAAATGCAAGACTTTGGTGGGTGCAAAAAAAGATGTCCGTTTGACAACTTCAGACTGTAGGCTTAGTGTGCCCGCGTGCGGGGTGTACCAAGATGGCCGTAACGGAACATCACTTCCGTTGCAAGTTTTGACGGGTCGAACACCTGAAGCCGAAGGAGGAACGAGTAGGCTTCAGATGCTCACACTAAAGATGGGAGCACGCTCACTGGGGACATCAAAGTGAGTTTATTCAAAAGATCATGAGGTATAGTACCTACATGTGATACAACTACCAATATGAACAGCTTTAGGTGCGACCTCCCCAGGGGTTATTTAAAATAAAAAATAGAAAAACAAGCTTTAACTAGTTTTAAAACTTCCATAATAAGAATAGTGTTGGTAGTATCCATTTTATTTCTTATTCATAAACAACTAAATATAGAGCTTGGGCGAGATTGGGGTGCTTAGGCCAGTCTTAGCTAATCAGTGATCTACAGACAGTCATACTTAAGGTGGGGATGGAAGGGATAGGGGAGTGCCAGCTTTACATTTTTCGTGGTCAGTCTCTATTGTTTCCCAAATGCCGTGTACACATGAGCGGAATGTCCGACAGAAAAAGTCCGACCGGAGCTTTTCATCATATATTCCGATCGTGTGTATGCCCCATCGGACTTTTTACGTCAAAAATTCTGACGGACCTAGAAAGAGAACATGTTCTAAATGTTTCCGACGGATCCAATTCCTATCGGGAAAACCGATCGTCTGTATGCTGTTCCGACGGACCAAATACGACGCATGCTCTGAAGCAAGTACGAGATGGAGGCTATTGGCTACTGGCTATTGAACTTCTGTTTTCTAGTCCCGTCGTACATGTTGTACGTCACCGCGTTCAAGACGGTCGGAATTTGGTGTGACCGTGTGTATGCAAGACAGCTTGAGCGGAATTCCGTTGGAACTCCGTTGGAAAAACCTTCAGAGTTTTTCCCGACGGGAAAACCGGTTGTGTGTACAGGGCATAAGATAACTTAGGTGTATGCCAACCCAAGAACAAAAATGTAATATATAGCAGCCTACCAGTCCTTAGATTTCTTATTTTTTTCCAGGCTCTTTTCTCTTTATTTTCACCTAGAGATCCTGCCAGCAACACACTTCCTATAGTCTGTTGTCTCAGGGTGACAACACTTATTTACATTGTACAGTGTCTTGAAAAAGTATGCATACCCCGTCCCCTTGAAATTTACCACAGTTTGTCATTTTACAACCAAAAACGTAAATGTATTTTATTGGGATTTTATGTGATAGACCAACACAAAGTGGCACATAATTGTGAAGTTGAAGGAAAATGATAAATGGTTTTCAAAATGTTTTACAAATAAATATGTGAAAAGTGTGGCATGCAAAAGTCCAATGAGAGCTTTTGGATGGAAATTCCAACCGTGTGTATGCTCCATCAGACTTTGCTGGCGGAATTCCCGCCAGAAAAAGATTAAGAGCATGTTCTCAATTTTTCGATCAGAAAAAGTTCCGATTGGAAATTCCAATAGTCTGTACAAATTCCGACGTGCAAAATTCCTACGCATGCTCGGAAGCATTGAACATCATTTTCTTGTAGTGTTGTACATCACCGCGTTCTTGGCGGTCGAAAGTTCATAGAACTTTTGTGTGACCATGTGTATGCAAGCCAAGCTTGAGCGGAATTCTGTCGGAAAAACCATCCAAGTTTTTTCCGACGGAAAATCCACTCGTGTGTACGGGGCATTAGTTCACCTTAACAGAAAAATCTGAAAGGTGAACTTACATAGGACCCCCTCCTCGACCCCCCCCCCCTGCTGACCTGCAGCACGGTGATCTCCCGTTCTGCGCCCTCATCAGTCCGGGGCTTATGCCGCGTACACACGGTCAGACTTTTCGGCTACAAAAGTCCGACAGCCTGTCCGACAGACTTTCAACGGACTTTTGGCAGACTTTTGGCGGACTTTTGGCGGACTTGCGGCAGACTTGCGGCGGACTTGCGGCAGACTTTCTAACGAACGGACTTGCCTACATACGATCACACAAAAGTCCGACGGATTCGTACAAGATGACGTACACCGGACTAAAATAGGGAAGTTGATAGCCAGTAGCCAATAGCTTCCCTAGCGTGGGTTTTTGTCCGTTGGACTAGCATACAGACAAGCGGATTTCTGGGTCCGGCGTAGTTACGACGTAAAGATTTGAAGCATGTTTCAAATCTAAAGTCCGTCAGATTTGCGGCTGGAAAAGTCCGCTGAAAGTCCAGGGAAGCCCACACACGATCGGATTGTCAGCCGTATTTTGTCCGTCGGCGTCCGTCGGACTTTTGTAAATGAAAAGTCCGACCGTGTGTACGCGGCATTAGAAATCCCCTCTGCATTCTCTCTATTTCTTCCCCGCTAACAGGACAGGCTACGCGGGATCTGATTGGTCAGCGCCAATGTGACGGCGCCGACCAATTAGAATGCTCTGAAATGTACCTCCTGACAGGGGACGTTTTGGAGATTAAGCTGGGGGGATTTCTAAGCCCCAGTCCAGTGACCGGGTCTGTACACTGCCCTACTTACTACTGACCCCTGTACACTGCCCTACCTACTACTGACCTATGTACACTGCCCTATTTACTACTGTCCTCTGTACACTGCCCAACATTCTACTGACCTCTGTACACTGCCCTACATATTACTGACCTCTGTAAACTGCCCTACTTACTACTGACCTCTATACACTGCCAAACATCCTACTGACCTCTGTACACTGCCCTACATACTACTGACCTCTGTACACTGCCCTACCAACTACTGACCTCTGTACATTGCCCTACCCACTACTGACCTCTGTACACTGCCCTACATAATACTTATGCCGCGTACACACGGTCGGACTTTTCATCTACAAAAGTCCGACAGCCTGTCCGACAGACTTTCGGCGGACTTTTGGCGGACTTGCGGCGGACTTGCGGCAGACTTTCTAACGAACAGACTTGCCTACACACGACCACACAAAAGTCCGACGGATTCGTACGTGATGACGTACACCGGACTAAAATAAGGAAGTTGATAGCCAGTAGCCAATAGCTGCCCTAGCGTGGGTTTTTGTCCGTAGGACTAGTATACAGACGAGCGGACTTCGGGGTCCGTCGTAGTTACGACGTAAAGATTTGAAGCATGTTTCAAATCTAAAGTACGTCGGATTTGAGGCTAAAAAAGTACGTTGAAAGTCCGGAGAAGCCCACACACGATCGGATTACCAGCCAGCTTTAGTCCGTCAGCGTCCGTTGGACTTTTGTAGCTGAAAAGTCCGACCGTGTGTACGCGGCATTAGGCCTGAAACTAGTTGAAGAAACCAGCCTGCAGTACCAGATGTTCTGCCTTCATGATGAACTCCAGGATCAGCCTAGTGGGGGTGACCAATTACTCCCCAGACATGAAAAACAAAAATGTCAATGAAAGTGAATGCCAAGTTCCTCACTCATTGGGGGCTTGCTAGTCATTTCTTTTAAAAATCCCTTTAATCTCTTCCATGTTGTCCAGGTAGATCTCCACCTCTCAAAGTTTGCCTACCCCTGGTTTAGATCAAAGCATATTCATGAGTTGAATGGCACAGTCAAAGTCCAGACCTAAATCCAATTGAGAATCTGTGGCAAGACTTGAAAATTGCTGTTTTTCAGATGCTCTCCATCCAATCTGACCGAGCTTGAGCTATTTTGCAAAGAAGAATGGGCAAGAAATGTAATTCTCTAGATGTGCAAAGCTGGTGGAGACATACCCAAATAGACTTGCAGCTGTAATTGCAGCAAAAGGTGGTTCTACAAAGTATTGACTCAGGGGGGCTGAATACAAATGCACGCCTCACTTTTCAGATATTTATTTGTAAAAAAATTTGAAAACCATTTATCATTTTCTTGACTAGGGTACAAAAGATGCTTTTTACAGACCGCCTGACCACCACTCCACCGACCACTATAATAGATTAACCAGACATGACACTGACTGGAATTTTAATGGCCATAGCAGCCTTTTATTAACCAAATGTAAATAACATATAAACCACCATTTTAGGCCTCCAGCTGCAGAAACTTCAGCTTGGAGACAAACCAGTATCTCAGGTACCACCAGCTAGAAAATTGGGAGCCGTACCTAAGACAGGTCCCTACAAATGTAACTTTTTGCCCCCAATAATAACACATCCAAGAACCTTTTGCCCCGCCAGCCACTATGACAAAAATGCCCAGACCCATAGCCAGCAAATAAATGAAACAAAGACCAAAACAGTATTAAAAACCCTTAACTCTAAGGGAGGGGGGTGGGAAGTTGTCCCATCCAGGTTCTCTGCTAAATAACTCCTCCCAACTGCTTCCCACGTTCCCAACTCCTGAAGCCCCACTTGGGCCATGCTTTCTACCAATTCAGTGAGTATCCCTTCTCTTAATTACTTTTGATATCCCACAACTCCTCCTATGTCCAAACCCCTTTTAACCTGCATCTAGGCTTCTTTCTTCTACTTTGGGCCTAACTTTCCACTTCACAGTTATGTGCCACTTTGTGTTGGTCTATCACATAAAATCCCAATAAAATACATTTACGTTTTTGGTTGTAACATGACAAAATGTAAAATTTCAAGAGATCTGAATACTTTTTCAAGGTACTGTGTCTATAAGGGGCAGCATTGTCACTCTAGGCTACTTTTTTCTGATTTGAAACCCTGAATGGGTGGGACATAGATAATAACACTGCTTGAGATTTCAGTATGGGCAGATTACACAGAAAGTAAGAAGCTCGCTGGATTTCTAGCAGGACCAGGTATTTTTCTGTATTTGGACCATCTTTTAAAAAGACAATAAAAAATGGGAAATACCGCACTCTAAACAAAAAACTAACTAAGATTAAGCAGCAGCTAATATGTGAGATACACACAAAGACAAATAAGGAACAGAAATAGCTGCGCTGATAATAGTGCAAAAATTACAAAATACAACAATATTTGATAAAGGATAAATAATCAAACATATGACTCTATTGCATTGTAAATGTGACAAAAAGCAATCAAGGTGAAAATGTCCAATATTGAAATTGTGTCAAATAAATTAGGAACAGTCCATAATTCACATAATGGTGCACAAATAAATGAACAAATGAAACTGGGAAAGGAACGTGATCTTCCACCACCCGTATGTGCCAAACACCAAATAAAATGCACGCTTGCCAAAAGGCAAGCTAATTAAGCTTGCGGCTATATACCCAGCCAGGGCCTTTATCCAGGGAATGCAGGGGCAACAACTCCAAATGACATCAGCACAGTAGAGGAGAGATGGGAAGCCGATGGCCGGATGGCACTCCAAATGGCACTCCAAATGGCATGTCATGGTTATGCAGTAATCTTTGTCTGTCAGCTTACCTCCTCCATGTGTTCACTTTTAGAGGACAGCTACTCTCACCTGACTGCTTATATAATCTTTCCTCAGCATAGCTCCACCTCAGCCTCTAATTAGGAACACTATATTAACCTGTGCATTGCAAGCCAACCTTGCTGATCAATCATTGTGTGTTTAGCTTTCGTGTGCTACTTGCTGTGTCTCCTATGTCTGATTCCAATTAGCGATCTTGGCCTGTTCTCGACTATCCCTGTCTGCTTGTGACCCTGACCTTTAGCGTGTTCTATGTTTATCCTTGTCTGCTAGTCGCCCCGACCTTGGCTTATTTCTTTACTATCCTTGTTGTTCCAGCCTGCTGCTTTCTTCCTCCTTCTCCTGTAGTCTACCGTGAGCATGAGCTGTGAGACCCTGGGGGCCGTGACCTGGAGCCAGACTGCAGCGCAGTCCATCCTCACCACTAGAGGCTCTGGTGAACACCTGCTGGCTCTTAGACTCCATGCCCTGGGGAATCTATGCTCTAGCTCCCAGTGGAATCTGTGTTGATGCTCCAGTGGACCTGCTCCCAAAAGGAGGGAGGAGTGGACGTGCGGACGTCATCGCGTTTGTGCTTCTGAGCGAACGTTTTTAATTGTGCTTCCTTGACATCTGGTATCTATCTGTGAACCTTGTTTGACTGAGCCATCAGGCCATCGGCTGCCCATCTCTCCTCTACTGTGCTTATGCCATTTGGAGTTGTTGCCCCTGTATTCCCTGGATAAAGGCCCTGGCTGGGTATATAGCCGCAAGATTAATTAGCTTGCCTTTTGGTAAGCGTGCATTTTATTTGGTGTTTATCACATAGGGGTGGTGGAAGATCACGTTCCTTTCCAAGTTTCATTTGTTCATTTATTTGTGCACCATTATGTGAATTATGAACTGTTCTTAATTTATTTGACACAATTTCAATATTGAACATTTTCACCTTTATTGCTTTTTGTCACATTCACAATGCAATAGAGTCATATGTTTGATTATTTATCTTTTGGAAAGACAAAACAGGGGGAAAGCTGCGTCTATTGAAGAGATGTTTTGAATATGTTTTTTTCCCTTTTAATTTTGCCCAGACATACAATTTAAAAGATATCTAGGGCTCGCTTATAAGACAACAGAAATGCACACTTGGGAAAAATTCTTTAATATCTACGCACATTACTGAAAAAAAACAAAGAACCATTTTGTGGTCTGATTGTACCAGCGTTCTTCTTGATAGTCTTCAATGGTGCTTCTTGAAGCTTAATTAACACTAAACTGGTAAAATTCATATTTGACCAAGCAATATATTTTAAACAAAGCATCTCTCAGACATTGTGATGCATGCATTCTAATCAGTCACAAGCACTCTGCAAAAGCTGTATTATTTTTAGAAGAAATAATTGCTTGGTATAATGTTCCTTTAATTGGTTTCTATGATGGTGTTTGTTCAGTGTTGAAACCCTTCACTCTTCATATTGGAAGATCTTGGCTCTCTGCTCAATGGCTCTTTGTAAATTGGAATATATCCCAGCATCCTCTATTGCCGCCATTGTTCAGCCATGCAACCACTTCATTCATTACTAGGATACATTATAGTTGGATTTGAATTGCTTATTTGCTGCATTTTGCATGGAATCAAATCAGGGTTGTAACAGTTATCTGCTTTGTCTTTTGTGATAAGCAGAGATCTGAGAATTTAAAATGTGTTTTTGTTTCTAAATAGCAAAGGGCATGATGCCAAGATAGTATACCAGCTAATACAGAGTAAGTGTCAATTATAAAAATACATTGGTAACAAGGTAATCATTTCTGGGTATTTCCTCTGTTTTAAAACCAGTGACAAAGCTACCACCTTAACGTCCCATGTGGCTGCCATGGGACCACATCCATTGTAGGGGCCCACCACCAATGCACCAAAGATTAGTCCTTCTTAGAATTTCTTTGCTATGAGACTCAGGAACTTGGTGTGGCAAATGGGAAAAACATTGAAAGGGACCTTACAGATTAGGGCACTTGCAATAGTGGAATGTGAACCATGACTTTAAGTCTTAGTAATGTAAATATGGAGTAAGAATTCATACCTTTTCAGGGATCACTGCTGTACAATCCACTTGAATTTGAAATGCTTCTAAGATCATTAGTTCATTGGCAGGTGCATTTGACTTGCAGTTGACCTTCTTCGAAGCTGCATCTACCTGCTATAAACATGTTTTGCATTCCCATTGATTTGTAAGTGTAGAGAAGCAGTTTTGACATGAACAAAAAGCCATTGACAGACTCTTACTGTCATAAGTTGCGATGCGATCCATTGGCTCTGTAGTGACAAGGGAGACACTAATTTAGCTACATGATCAAAAGAGTTCTGTTTATTCTGTCCATCCATCATCAATACTCCATAGCTGCTCAATGTAGAACTCCACCCAAGAAACGGTTAAAGCATCCTGTCTGACACGCTTGTTTGCTGTTTCTCAAAAGTGAAGGACATTTAAAAACTTTACGGTTATTACCACATCAGGTGAAGAGGTGAAATCTTCTAATAGGGACCTTTGTATTGGTGACAACTAAGATGTGTTCTTTCCTCACTTTTGAGAGATGTTCTGATTTAATTTGCTGGTTTATGTATTTCCCAGTAAATGGGGGGAAATCACTCGAGGGGGGATGGAGATGGCAAGAAAAGTCTATCAGAGGTTCCACCGTTTCCCCACTTTAGCCAACAATTAAAGTCCAACTCCAGACAGTACTCACCCTCTCTATCAGTCAGTGCTGCACTCTTCCTTCTGCTGCCAGTCCTTTAATGAATTGAATGATGCTGCATATCATTCAATCCACTTTCTGTGAGCCCAGGACATCAAGGATACATCACCGAGGGGGAATGTCATAGAGCCACCCTGGACTCACAGGAAATCAATGCAGAGAAAATTGCCTATGGCATTGTGAAAGAAAATTAAAACAACTTGGAACAATCATATGTCCAGATTGAAGACAACTTAAAAAAAAGGCATGTTAACTAAAAAAATGTGAGTGGGCATATGCGCCCTGGGTGCTGTGCTGAGAGGGGGCACCCTGGTGATGTAGCGGCTCATCTCGTTTCTCATTGATAAGAGTGATTGCAGTGTCAGAATGAGCAGCTACCGGCTGTTGCTGGAGAGAGGATTCAGCTTTCTTCTGCCTCCAGCCTGCAGGAGGCAATAGAGAGCAGATGCTGAGACTGAGAACTCACCTCAGTCTCAGCAGAGCAGAGCGCTGCTGAGGAGTGAGGGCAAACTGTCCTTCTTCTTCGCTTCCCCTGTCAAGTGAAGCTGCCTCTTCATTTTGGACAGGCACTGTGTGTTATCTGTGAGTACATGGGTGAAAAAGGGGGGGGGGACTACTGAGCCCCAGACCTCTCCTCTCCCCCTTAGCCTCCTCTTTCTTACGTTGGGTTGACATCTGTGTGTTGCAGGAATGTACACTAAATTGCGTGCATTCCTGCAATGCACAAAAACACTCTTTGCAGTCATGTGGTGGTGCGGTGTGGTGATTCATAATGGCACCCCCATGCACCTTGCTTTTGCACTAGTTTTCCCGCATGAAAACACATGGTAATGTGGCACCCTGGGGTTTAGTCTGGGAGCTCCTCACAAATTTACTTGCCAGGAGTAGTTATCTTAGTCGATTGATAGAGATCTATTTATTTCTCCCTAAGTTTGGCCTTGTTGCACTTTTCTCTTCTACCACTAGGTGGCTGGGTACTTGGTGGTACTAGATATGAGAAGGGCAACCGAAGGTCAGGTTGTGGGTATATGGGGTATCTCAGCCAATGGACAGGGATTTTCTTGAATCCCTTGACCTGCTGGGAGCACCTATATATTTTGGCGGAGTCAGGTGATCTATGTTTTGTGCCACCTGGACGACTGTCTGGGTGGACATGTGTCGTATGGCCCGGGCTGCTAGGCCAGGGATTGGGCCTATTCCAGGGGCATCTGGCTGCTAGGCTGTGTGAGGGCCTATCCAGAAGTAAAGAGAGTAGCGCAGGGTTGGGATTGCGGCTTGCAATCCAAACAAAAGTGACGGTTCTGCTGGCCAGAGAACCTGTCAATGGTCAGAGGTAGAAGGGAAGCTGTCGCCACAAAGGGATCAACCACCTTTGCCAGGAACCACAGTGAGTAATTGAAGCAAGTACCTGAACCACATTCTCACCGAACGGGCACGGTGGAGAATCGGGAAACTTCAGGCGGTAGGAGACACTTGCAGAGCAGCCTTGTGAGTCAAGCCAGGGACCTCTGTGGTCAGCAGGGGTGAAGTTTGAGAAGTATCTGGAGTACCAAGCTAGGGACCCAGCAGGGAAGCGTGGGTGACACTTGAGGGAGATACCACCGTAAAGATTGGAGGAGCTCAAGGAATTCAGAGTCAGTGAATCAGTGGGTCTAGTGAGAGAGCGGGAGCTCAGTGTTGAAGAACTACAAGAGGCAGTTGTAGTGAAGCTTAAAGGACTGTTATGTTTGAGTTAGGAACTGTTAAAGACTGTTACCATAGGAGACAGTAATCCTGCATGTGCAGATGTGGCTTCATGCGGGGCCTTTCCTTACATGGCTGTCCTCCTATTGAAGTCTCTGAGTCTGTCAATTGAATTTGCAACTACATAAGGATGTATTGGCCCTAACCCTCTTTCCCCCAAAAGTACAAAAGGACTGTCAAAAGAAATAAAACCTCTTTTACATACAAGAAGTGTCTGGCACCCAATGACTTTTACCATCTTTGCACCCACTATGCCACCGTATATTGAGGGATGTCAGCTAGCTTTGGCCAGTCTCGATAGACTGGAGAAGGCCAGAGACATTGCTACAGTAACAAAGAAATGTGCGTTTCTGTGCAGTGACATTTTTTAAAAGGCCCTTTTGTGTGTTTTTAGAGCACAGGGCAGCACAATAAAATGAATGGGCTGCCCTATAAATACTGCTCAAAAAATGTGCAAGCTCTGTCACAATTGCAAAGGTGTGAATAGAGCCTTAGGGCTAGTTTAAACTTGAAGTAGCCCTCTGAAGAGCCATTTGCATTGGATTGCTTTTCAGAGGGCATTTGACAGTTAGTGAGGACGCATTATGTTGCCTCCTCACCTCCTGTTTTAGCCCCCTAAAATCCCACACTACTGCGCCAAAACTGCATGCATTGCTTGCTGTTGAGGCTTAGCTCCATTTACTTACATGGGTCATATTCAGCGGACAGTACTGACATGATGGTGGATACGTTTTGCTGAGCATGTGTATACACCCATATGGCTACCTTCACAGCTCAGGAAGGGGAGGGAGCCGTTTAGAAACAGTAAATTGCAGGAATACACTGATAAACCTCCTGCTTTTACCGCCTCATCCCTCCAAACCGCAAGTGTAAACATGGCCTTAAGGTTTGTTTGCATGGGCAGACGGAGGGCATAGGCCCATTTTTTTTCTGCCCCCTCGACCACCCACCTGAACAAGGAGATGCAGCTGCCCAGGGCTGTACACATGTTATCGTCCAATGCTTTGCTTCATTACAAAAATTAAATAGAACGGGGCCACACTGCAACTGCTTCCAATGCACACGGATGCAGCACAGTGGGCCAGTGGGTTAAAACAGGTAGCAAGTTAGTGGCATATCGCCTCCTCACTGCCTATCAAACACCCTATGAAGTTTGATATGCCATGGATCATTTTTCAGAGGGCCAGCAATGATAGCTGTGCACTTGGACAAGCCTTAAAGCCTTTTTAGCATCCTTTCATTCCTCAGAACCCCCCCCCCCCCTAGATCCCTTTAGTTCCAAGCACCCCTCAGAGCCCACATCCCTTTATCCCACTAACAGTCCCCTTCAGACTAATGTCAGTGATGCAACAGCAGTTTTTCCCCACTGACACTGATGCAGCACCATTGTTCCTCTTAGCAACGCTGCTGACACAGAGACTTTTTTCCTTCAAGTGACACCACCGACACAGGGACACTTTTTTTATTCACCGCTGTTAGCCCCTTATTTGTGCACTACTCTCCAGTGTGCTGCAGTGTACAGTAATTATTGCACATATCACAAACATTATATAGAATTTGCTGTTTGCCATCTTCACCCTGGGTGCTGGATGACCTTGCCCTGGCACTGGATCTGCTTACCTAAAATATGGCTTTAAAAAGTTTTTCTTCAGTCCCACTTTAAAGTGTATGTAAAACTTCACTGTAAAACAACCCATTCAGTTTAAAATAGCAACAAAAGGCAAAACATGTGTATCGATATTAAAAAGAACAACATATTTTTCCCTTTTTATAAGTGATCACATTCCCTCTGTTCTCAGGTGCATAGGGGGGGGGGGGGGGGGGGGGCAGCAGAACATTGAGCTTCCCAGTGAAAGGCTGTGTGTGTGTGTGTGTGGGGGGTAGGGTGTCAGGGTGTCAGGACACGTCTGATCCTCGGAGGAGAGCAGGCTGGGTTCCCAGCAGGGCCGTCTTAATAGCATCATGGGCCCCGGGCAAAGTAATGCTCTGGTACCCCTACAATGGAGACAGCGCAGGTAAACAGACATTAAGTAGGTAGGAGGCAGACAAGCGGAGCTCCCCCTTTTGAGTGGAGCTTCGCATTAACTACATGAACATCATTCTGTACAGCAAAGAAACAGTGGGAAAATGCTACATACATAAAGTAAAAAAGCTGATCTGTTCTTATAATATATCTGCTAGATTGATGCCTCCCCAGCACTATGGCCCCTCTACACCCCAGATATCCCCCCAGCACTCTGACCCTCTACACCCCAGATATCCCCCCAGCACTCTAATCTCTCTACACCCCAGATATCCCACCAGCACTCTGACCCCTCTACATCCCAGATATCCCCCCCAGCACTATGACCCCTCTACACCCCAGATATCCCCCAGCACTCTGACCCCTCTACATCCCAGATATCCCCCAGTACTCTGACCCCTCTACACCCCAGATATCCCCCCAGCACTCTGATCTCTCTACACCCCAGATATCCCACCAGCACTCTGACCCCTCTACATCCCAGATATCCCCCCCAGCACTCTGACCTCTCTACACCCCAGATATCCCACCAGCACTCTGACCCTCTACACCCCAGATATCCCCCAGCACTCTCTACACCCCAGATATCCTACCAGCACTCTGACCCCTCTACATCCCCGATATCCCCCCAGCACTCTGACCCCACTACTTCCCAGATATCCCCCAGCACTCTGTACACCCCAGATTTCCCCCCAGAACTCTGACCCCTTTACACCCTAGATATTCCCCCCCAGCACTGTTACCGTGTATCATAAGATACCCCTTGTATTGTGACCCCACTACATCCCTGATACCCCCTACACTGTGGCCTTTCTACATCCTTGATACCTCTCGCACTATAGCCAGTTTACAATGCATGTAAACATTTGGCTATGTGCCCACCTCCAGGACTGGACTCACCTATACCAATCAAGCCGGCAGAAGGAGGGATGGAGGAGGGAGCATCCCTCAGGGCATTCCAAGCCCTTTGGTGAAAACAGTACTGGACAGCTGGGCTCCCCATGACACCATCCACAATGCTACTTCCGCAGGTGGGCTCTCAGTGCTGCCGACTCAGCTCCCACTCCAGCTCCTACCCCGCAGCCTTCGAGCCCCGAGCATTCAAGCTGCATGGGGCAGAGTCAGAGCATCACTGGCGCTCCGGCCCTGCCCCTGCCTGCTGGCTGTGAAATAATAGGTATCGTTCTGTACAGCACAGCGCACCTCTGCCAGCCTGCCTCCCCTGTGCATCCATCACTCTCAGTGCCATCATGGGGCCCCGAATTTTTGGGCAGCGTGGGCTCAAGGACCAGCTGCTTTGGGGAAAGTGCAGGGGCCCCCCATGCAGCTGGGGCCCCTGGGCGGTGCCCAGGTGTGCCCACTCGTTAAAACAGCCCTGGTTCCCAGCACAGCTAGAGAACTGACTCCTGCTTAGTGTGGTCAGTTTTTAATAGGAAAGCAGAGGGACTGGCAGGAACACCAGGGATTTCACACAAAGGAAGCAATACAAAGAGAACAGGAGAATTTCTCATACAAGTATATGGTACAGCAGGCACATATCAGGAATATAAAATGTCTGCTTTGCATACGCTTTAATCCCTGTATCGTAATTATACTGGAAATTACACTGGACACTATTTTTGAAGGTACAGTCTTAATTATGAGGTGCTGATTGAGGACAGGGCTTTAAAATCATGGGCATGCATTAGCCATCTGATTTTCAGTATTCTAAAGTTGGCAGAGATAAATACAATAAACACATACAGCAAACTATAAAACAGTCAACACAATAATATATAAAATTAAACCATGCTTATTTGCACAGTAACATATAGCTTAAAGCTAAAAGGAAGTGTGTTGTATATATTGCAGTATTTTCAAGTGTCGCTTGCCTCTGCTGATCCTGGAAAGAGGTCACCTGTCATATCCTACCTACACCTTCTTCTCAGGTGCTACCAGACGGAACCTTTTTGGCTCTGTTTTCTGTAAAAGACAAGCGCAGGTTGCATCCTTGCCCCCCGATTTTGTGTTTATGCATATATGGAGGGGGAGATAGCTTGTGAGATGTTTCTGGGGAACTGTCAGTTGGTGGCCATGTCCTATATCTTCCTCTCAGCTGCTTCCACTTCAAGTGGAATGTGGGCAGTTACAGCTGCCTGATTTGTCTTTCTTTCCAAGATTATCTGCCTACTCATAGATCTCTTGGGAAGAAGCAATCATAACAGTCTCTTTTGGTGCCATCTGTCCAAAATTCTTATGAATAACTGTGTATCCACTTGAAACAAATTATTTATCAGGTACTAGAAACATACATTTTGGGAACACAGTCACAAATATCATAAAATATACCTGTTATTAATAAAATATAGTAAAAATGTATAAAAGACCTAAAACTTATACAGTGAGTTCACACTATAGCGATACGGGAACCAGCGTGATTCCAGCGCCGGTTCCCGCATCGCATGTCTCCTACAGGCAGTTCATACTGTCTTCTGTGAACTGCTGTGGGTGTCAATACAATGTTAATGACTCCCCCAGATCGGTTCACAGATTGCTGTACGAACTGTGGATTCGGGTAGGAATTGGATCGCATGGGTGAGAACACCCAGGCGATCTGGTTCCAGTGCGGAGGAAAAAAAGTCTCTGCACCTTTTTTTCTGCGAATCCAATGCGAGTTCGGCCATACAACTGTATGGACGAACTCGCACTGCACAGACAGTGCAGGTGCGAATCAGTTGCGATGTTTGACATTGCTACATTGTGAACCCGGGCTAAGGGAAAAAAGTATTTGATCCCCTGCTGATTTTGTACGTTTGCACACTAACAAATGAATGATCAGTCTATAACTTTAATGGTAGGTTTATTTTAACAGTGAGAGACAGAATAACAAAAATATCCAGAAAAACGCATTTCAAAAAAAGTTATAAATTGATTTGCATTTTTAAGAGTGAAGTAAGCATTTGATCCCCTATCAAGCAGCAAGATTTCTGGCTCCCAGGTGTCTTCTATACAGGTAACAAGCTGAGATTAGGAGCACTCTCTTAAAGGGAGTGCTCCTAATCTCAGCTTGTTACCTGTATAAAAGACACCTGTACACAAAAGCAATCAATCAGATTCCAATCTCTCCACCATGCCCATCCTTGTCAGGGACAAGATTGTAGACCTACACAAGGCTGGAATGGGCTACAAGACCATCGCCAAGCAGCTTGGTGAGAGGGTGACAACAGTTGGTGCAATTATTTGCAAATGGAAGCAACACAAAATAACCGTCAATCTGTCTGGGGCTTCAAGCAAGATCTCACCTTGTGGCATTTCAGTGATCATGGGAATGGTAAGAAATCAGCCCAGAACTACACGGGAGAATATTGTCAATGATCTCGAGGCACCTGGAACCATAGTCACCAAGAAAACAATTGGTAACACACTACGCCGTGAAGGACTGAAATCCTGCAGTGCTTGCAAGGTCCCCCTGCTCAAGAAAGCACATGTACAGGCCTGTCTGAAGTCTGCTAATGAACATCTGAATGATTCAGAGGAGAACTGGGTGAAAGTGTTGTGGTCAAAATCAAGCTCTTTGGCATCAACTCAACTCGCCCTGTTTTGAGGAGGAATGCTCCAAGAACACCATCCCCACCGTCAAACATGGAGGTGGAAACATTATGCTATGGGGGTGTTTTCCTGTTAAGGGGCTAATGACAACTTCACTGCATCAAAGGGACGATGGATGGGGCCATGTACCATCAAATCTTGGATGAGAACCTTCGTCCATTAGCCAGGGCATTGAAAATGGGCTCCCTGGAAAAAAAACTGTTTATATGAAGGGAAAGCATGAGAGCACCAAGCTGTTGGAGGTTCATCCGTTTAAGGTTGCCTGGCTGCCAGGATTAACTGTTTAGATTCTGTTTACATAATAAGCCCTAATGAACAGGGCTTTGTGTATAACCCTCAACATGTGTTGGATGTCAAATCTGAATAAACTTTTATAATGTGATGAATAAAAATGTAATATGGGTGGAACCATACATCTTGATGCTCATCCTTGCACTCTACATAATTTTTTTTTTTTTTGACAAAATTGGTCTTCTATGGGGATCAAGTTGCTAAAAGTGCATCTAGTTTTCCTATCCATAGACAAATGAACAGTCGTCTTTGAGTGGCAGGTTTTATAATGCCTGGCTGATACACACATTACGTTTTTTTCGTTCAACCTAGCGGGCCGAATGAAAAAAAAAAAACAGGATGTCTCTGTACTAGCTATACAATGTTAGTACAGTGATCTTCCTCTTGTGCTATTGTGTTCTGACAGGGAACCCCCCCCCCAGAACACACCATTCAGCTTTCACAGCCATTGGCTGCAAGTGCTTATTGGATGGCAATTGGCTGCTGGTTTCCCAGCATGCTCATTCACAGAAGCCGGACGTGAGATCACGTCACGTCTGTTGGACAAGCAGCTGTACACAGGGGCTGAAAGTTTGCCGGTTTCTACTGTAACAGCTGATTTCAGCCCATATTCGGCCTGTGCGTACAGGCTTTGGACGGTTGTACGCAGGCCCGGATTTACTCCCTTTGCCGCCCCAAGGCCGAGTCCTTCAATGCCGCCCCCCCCCCCCCACACACACACACACACGCACACACCACCATTCTCGTCCTTTATCGATGACTGCTACAATAGAGCAATTAAAAACATATCTCCACACACGAAAACACTGAAAATAACTGGCTTTAATTGTACAGACAGAAAATACTCTGTAATGCAGAAAAGGCCTTTTAAAGATTATAGCAGTAAGAAACTCCCTAAAATTTTTTAGTTCTAACTTTTTTTTTGGCAAACTCATCGATAATATCTTCGTAGGACAAAGTATTTAAAAGTTCTGACTCAATGGCAAGTAAAGCTAAACTGTTCAGACTTTCTTGACCCAAAGATGATCGTAAATAGTTCTTTATGCAAATACATTTTATTCATTTTTATGCACCACAGCTCAGTTGCAGTGCATAGAAACAGTATGCATTTTGCACCACACTGCTCAGCCCTTTTACATCAGTGTCCTCAGTCCCCCCTTTACATCACGACCCCCTTTTACATCAGTGTCCTTAGCCCCCCCTTACGTCACATCCCCCCTGCCTCATTACAAACCCATCACAGACTGAGAAGAGACGGTCAGAGACTGCAGACATGATACAAGAGATGGTCAAAGACTGCAATCGTAGTACAGGAGATTGTCAGAGACTGCAAACATGATACAAGAGATGGTCAGAGACTGCAGACATAGTACAGGAGATGATCAGAGACTGCAGACATAGTACAGGAGATGGTCAGACACTGTAGACATGGTACAGGAGATGGTCAGAGACTGCAAACATGATACAAGAGATGGTCAGAGACTGCAGACATAGTACAGGAGATGATCAGAGACTGCAGACATAGTACAGGAGATGGTCAGAGACTGCAGACATGGTACAGGAGACGGTCAGAGACTGCAAACATAATACAAGAGATGGTCAGAGACTGCAGACATAGTACAGGAGATGGTCAGAGACTGCAGACATGATACAAGAGATGGTCAGAGACTGCAGACATAGTACAGGAGATGGTCAGAGACTGCAGACATGATACAAGAGATGGTCAGAGACTGCAGTTCCTATGGACGTTAGTAAATAATGGCCGATCGGCCCTCTCACCTGACCCAGCGATACAGCAATGGTTCCTCTGATCAGGAGTCAGCTCACTCTGAATTGCCCGTGGCGACTCCGCTGGGTAGTACCCAGATCTGTATTCCTGCAATGACTCCACTCCTTTCTCCGCCAGGGATGGCGCCAGGCTGTGTGGCTTTCCCTCTGGTGGTGCAGGGCAGTGGGGTTCTCTCTCTGATGGTGTTCTCTCAGCACTGCCCTCTCCCTCTGGAGCCCTGGGTGTACTTTCCTGGGTATAGACCCCCCAGGACAAACCACCCCTCCCTTCATTAGTACAGACCCCCCCAGGACAAACCCCCCCTCCATTAGTACAAACCCCCCCAGGACAACCCCCCCTCCATTAGTACAAATCCCCCCAGGACAACCCCCCCTTCATTAGTACAGACCCCCCAGGACAAACCCCCTCCATTAGTACAGACCCCCCAGGAGAACCCTCCCCCCTCCATTAGTACAGACCCCCCGGGACAAACCCCCCCTTTATTAGTACAGACCCCCCAGCACAAACCCCCCCTTCATTAGTACAGACCCCCCAGGACAAACCCCCCCTTCATTAGTACAGACCCCCCAGGACAAACCCCCCCTTCATTAGTACAGACCCCCGGGACAACCCCCCTCTATTAGTAGAGACCCCCAGGACAACCCCCCCTTCATTAGTACAGACCCCCAGGACAACCCCCCCTCTATTAGTAGAGACCCCCCAGGACAACCCCCTCTATTAGTAGAGACCCCCCAGGACAACCCCCCCTTCATTAGTACAGACCCCCGGGACAACCCCCCTCTATAAGTAGAGACCCCCCACTGCATTAGTGTACATAAAAACACCCGGGCGGCAGCTGGAGAGGAGAGGACAGTGTGCAGCCGCGCCGCCCGGGTGGAGAACAGATGGAGACAGGAGAAAACGTCAGGCACGGACGGACCGCCCCATCCCACCGCACCGCACAGAGACCAGGTGCTCCGATCTCCGGCGGCTGCTCTCCTTCTCTGACAGGAGGAGGGAGGGGGGACGGGCTTGAGCCTTGAAAAAACAGCAGCGGCGGCGGTGACCTGCGCCTTAGTCTGGACACGGAGAGGAGGAGGAGGCAGAGGAGCACTCTGGCGCTTCAGCGCCCCCACCTCTCTGGCGCCTGGGTGCACTGCATGCTACTATGTTAGTGTGAGGGGCGGCTGAGAAGTCGCCGCAGGAGCGGTGCCGCCCCTGCACCACTGCCGCCCCGAGGCCTGGCCTCGGTGGCCTTGTGGGAAATCCGGCCCTGGTTGTACGACAGTCAAAAGAGTCGGCAACACGAAAGGTTGACCAATGTTGGGGTAAAAATCCAGGAACAAGACAGTTGACATATTTCAGCCTATGCAGGCCTTGGTTATAACCTATCATGGTTATGATTAGGGCCTGCATAGGCTGAAACACATTATTTGTCTTGTTCCTGGATTTTTACCCCAATATCATTTTCAATAAGAAGACTGGATTTTAACCTTTTGAGTTGCTAGCTCTTTTGACTGTTGTATACCTATGGCTTGCTGAGGCTTTGAGCTGAGCACTGATAAGGTATTTAACCTCATTTGGAACAGGATTGAAGGGTGGTAGTTGAAGGGTGGTTTCTAGTTATGCCAGGGGCATAACTAGAAACCTCAGGGCCCCGGTGCAAGAAATCATGAAGGGCCCCCCAGTGTCCCCAGTGCAGCCGGTGTCCCCAGTGCTGCCGGTGTCCCCAATGCAGCCTGTGTCACCCAGTGTCACCAATGCAGCCTGCCCATGTCCACCAGTGCCACCTATGTCCCCAGTGCAGCCTGTGTCACCGGTGCAGCCTGGAGGGGGGTGGTGGTGGTACTGGAGGGGGGTGGTACTGGAGGGGGGTACTGGAGGGGGTGGTACTGGTACTGGAGGGGGGTGGTGGTACTGGAGAGGGGTGGTGGTGGTACTGGAGGGGGTGGTGGGTAGTACTGGAGGGGGACCTCTTACTGATCCCATCCCCCCACCACCACACTGATTTCATCCCTATCCTCCCCAACCCCCATCACCTCTGTTGTAGAGGTGATGGGGGGTGGGGGGGATAGGGATGAAATCAGTATGGTGGTGGGGGGATGGGATCAGTAAGAGGCAGAGCCGCAGAGGTGGTGGAGGTTGGGATCGATTGATTGGAGTGCAAAATGGTGACTTACCGCCAATCAATCGATCGATTCCCCCTCCTCAGAAATAATCCTTGCCTCCTCCAGGAATGCCTTGCTTGCCTCAGGTCACACGCCGGCCGTACATACACCGACACCGTAGCTAGGTACTCCACACTGCTTCTCCCCCGCCTTCACTGAATTGGTCTGCTTCAGTGTCGCCTCCCTTACAGTCTCTCTTTCTGGATAGGCGGGAGCGGAGCCCACATAGTCTCTCAGCTCAGCGCTTCTCTCTCCCCTCAGGGCAGGCGTAGTGGGTGAAAGCCCCCCTCCCCACGGCATGAACCTGACACAGTGAAAAACGAACACACAGCCCCGGACAGTCAGGTGGGCCCCGCACGCGGCGGGCGGGAGGGCGGCCGCTGGGCCCCCTGAAGTGGCGGAGAACTACAGGGCCCAGTCGCACTTGCGACTGTTGCGACCCTGAAAATACCGCCACTGGTGGTAACACTGTCAGTCGTTTTTATTGTTCCTAAGATAGTTGTCTCCTCCGTATGAGCAGGATAATTGTATAGTCATTTAGATACTTGTAGCAATGTTACTTCTATTGTACTGATTGGTGCTAAACATTTTTCATGGATGAATATTATAGGTACCGTGTTCATTCCGCAAAAGAGGCGTTACTGTCTCTTTCACACAATGTTTGAATGAAAGACAAGAATTGCTATGTCTCTTGTACAGCACATTGCCTTCTTATGTCTCTTGCTGGTAATAGTGTTTCTCTTATTACATCTCACATCACAGAGCAAGCTGAACCTGAACAACATCTGCACCGATCATTTCATGATCCAAAGAGCCTGGTCTGCGCTTCCACATATACTGTAAATTTCCTGCACATTTTAATGGGCCCCTTCGGTTCAACTCTTTGAGATGGAATGAGCCAACTGAAATGAATAGAGGTTGCCTTGTCAAGTCCTTTTGTCCAAAAGATGTAAAGTTCATCTAAAACCTCTAGTTTTTCCTCTCATAGTAATAAATAGGAATGTTCAGTGCAAGTTGGCATATTAAATTTCCTAAAAGAAATAAAGTTTTGCATTTTTTTGTGGTAAATGCAGTTCTAAAGAAGGATTCCATATATACTCTTTTAGATAGTGATGGATAGAGTAGGAGACACTGAGCAGGGCTTTTACGTTCCAAAAGCTCTTGCAGATAGAGCAGTGTACCATCAATCTAAAGGGCTGTCAGCAGAGCTAAGTATGGCTACTCAATGATAGGAATATCAATAATAACAACATTTAAGTAGCTGCAGCACCAAGGGTGACAATGCTGCATTGATTTCGCTACAGAAGCAAGAGCATTGTTGCCCTATCAAAAGAAGTGTCTATCAAATTCAGTTATTCTCAATCGGGGTTCTGTGGAACCATTGGGTTCCTCCAGGGGTTGCTAGGAGTTGCTTAAGCTGTGGCTCAAGGCACCATCACCTATCTGATAGTGCCTACAGAGTTTTTGGGTCAGCACCACTTGGCAAAGCCAACAACATGACAACAATTTATCTTTTTAGCTGTTTGTAATGGTGGCATTCTAACCACCAATGTAAGGGACATTTTTCCCATAGACCCCCAATGAAGTGGTTTTAGTAAGGGTTTCTCAAGATCTGAAAACTATTTTAAGGGTTCCTCTTGGGTAAAAAGGTTGAGAAAGGCTGATCTACTTGTTCTGCTGGCAGGATTAACAGGTATTTACAAGATGTTTCAAGCAGTATTTTCAAAAACGAAGAGATTGGTTTTACTAAAGTGGATAGCCAACAACACCTATGTGATTTTTTTAGTTTGTCTATAGTTTTACTTTAACTTCTTGCCTACCCCTGTACTGTATTCTGGAGCACCATTTTTAGAAAGCACTTTGTTTACTACTTGTGCACACGCTTGTGACTGAATTGTCACTAGACAGTACAGATCTCAGGCACGATGTACAGAGCCAATCCGAGTGGCTCTGTGCTTTGTGATTGATGTGATGGCCAATCACAGCAATCACAAATGTAAACACTGTCAGTGTTTATGTTTGAGTGTCCTTCTATTCCTCTCACAATGTTGGAAGGAGAGGAAGAACGATCTTGTGAATGTAAAATTAAATGAATGAAGGGTAGGTAGCAGCAGATCTGATTCATTTGATTAATTTTATTGTGAGATTGTTTTTTAACCCTTTGACTTCCCTCCTTTCCTTTACATCTAATCTCCATCCTGCCTGTATATTAATACCTGCACCCCCACTATCCTGCACATTAACCGCTTAATCTCCATTTCCCTACTGTAGGTAACCTGTACATTAATGATAAATACAATAAAGTGCTGCACTCCCCATACATTACCCCCTTTGCCTCCTCTTCTTCATGTGTATGACCTGTGCATTTAATGCATCTAGTGCATTATTAATAAGCTCCATGTTTTACCATCTCAGTACAGGCACGTTTCTTCATTTCTAAAACCTTGTGGCAAAAACTTGGCTTGGGGTGTCTGCTTTCCAAAAAGAGGTCATTTTGTGATGGTTTGTACTGTTCTGGCATTTTAATTTGGGATGTTTTTAACAGAAGGTAAGGGAAACTGTTCTTTCAAGTGTTTGGTCTTTTATACCCTAGGTAGTAAAAAAAAACAAAAAAAACATGTGGTTATTAAATACTACCAACAGTGTTGCATGACCAAGTTATAGTCAGTCAAACTATCACAAGACTAAAAACTGAAAAATGGGCTGGTATTGAATGTGTTTTGCAGGCTGGTGCTGAAATGGTTAAAGTGTACTTATGGTGAAAAAAAAAATTAAACTTATCCTGGATTTTGGCTTTAGGACAAAATCTGGGGTGCTCTGAATGCGAATACAGAAGCCATCCATCACAGTGATGTCCTAATTTGAGCACATTTGATCTGCAAAGGGCCTGTGTTGACGTGGTTTGTACTTGTATCGATGGAATCAGTTTGACATCAGTTAACAATGTTTCTGAGATCCTTCAAAATTCACTGACAGGTGCATTTGACCCATTTGAAGTGAACAAAAAGAAGCTGGAGGTAAATGTAGAGGACTGGAGCAAAGATGAAGGAGTACAGCGCAGTACGGAAAGGTGTGCGTTGAAAGGCACCCTACTTACCGGGGACACAGCTCAGCACAGTGGGTGGGATTGGGAACCCTTTGCCATTCATTCTTCTCAAGGAAAAGATGGTGTTCCCAGCACACCAGGCTACCAGCAACAGGACTTTTTTCAGGTGTCTTCTAATATTAGAGAAGCACCAGAATGGTGAAAAAAAAATGTGCAAATAGATTGTATCAGTTGTCTGAATTTCATGGCTTACATTTTACATTTGACTGGAGTGTGACCTTAGGTGCATTGGCATTTTCTAACAACCCATATTCAGTTGATTCCTCCTTGTATACAGTGCCTTGAAAAAGTATTCATACCCCTTAAAATTTTCCACATTTTGTCATGTTACAACCAAAAACGTAAATGTATTTTATTGACATTTTATCTGATAGACCAACACAAAGTGGCACATAATTGTGAAAAATCATAATACTTTATAGAACCACATTTCGCTGCAATTACAGCTGCAAGTCTTTTTGGGTATATCTCTACCAGCTTTGCACGTCTAAAGAGTGAAATGTTTGCCCATTATTCTTTGCAAAATAGCTCAAGCTCTGTCGGAGTTGAACAGCAATTTTCAAGTCTTGCCATAGATTCTCAATTGGATTTAGGACTGGACTTTGACTAGGCCATTCTACCACATGAATATGCTTTGATCTAAACCATTCCATTGTAGCTCTGGCTGTATGTTTAGAGTCATTGTCCTGCTGGAAGCTGAACCTCCACCCCAGTCTCAAGTCTTTTGCAGACTCTAACAGGTCTTCTTCTAAGATTGCCCTGTATTTGGCTCCATCCATTCTTCCCATCAACTCTGACCAGCTTCCCTGTTCCTTCTGAAGAAAAGCATCCCCACATCATGATGCTGCCACCACCATGTTTCACGGTGGGGATGGTGTGTTCAGGGTGATGTGCACTATTAGTTATCTGCCACACATAGCGTCTTGCTTTTAGTCCAAAAAGTACAATTTTGGTCTCATCTGACCAGAGGACCTTCTTCCATATTTTTGCTGTGCCCCCCCCCCCCCTCCCTCCATGGCTTCTCGCAAACTGCAAACAGGACTTTTTATGGCTTTCTTTCAATAATGGCTTTCTTCGTGCCACATAAAGGCCACATTTGTGACGTGCACGACTAACAGTTGTCCTGTGACAGATTTAACTGCTGTGGATCTCTGCAGCTCCTTCAAAGTTACCATGTACCTCTTGGCTGCTTCTCTGATTAATGCTCTCCTTGCCCGGCCTGTCTTGACGGCCATGTCTTGGTAGATTTGCAGTTGTGCCATACTCTTTCCATATTTGGATGATCGATTGAACAGTGCTCTGTAAGATGTTTAAAGCTTGGGTGTGTTCCTTGGCCTTCATAATGTTGTTTGTTCACTAAAGTTCTCTAACAAACCTCTGAGGGCTTCACAGAACAGCTGTAAATATACTGAGATTAAATCACACACATGTGGAATCTATTTACTAATTAGGTGACTTCTGAAGGCAATTGGTTCGAGTAGATTTTAGTTAGGGGTATCAGAGTAAAGGGGGCTGAATACAAATGCACGCCACACTTTTCAGATATTTATTTGTAAAGAAAATGAAAACCATTTAACGTTTTCCTTCAACTTCACAATTACAGTGTGTGCCACTTTGTGTTGCTCTATCACATAAAATCCCAATAAAATACATTTCCGTTTTTGGTTGTAACATGACAAAATATGGAAAATTTCAAGGGGTATGAATACTTTTTCAAGGCACTGCATCAACCTTAGTAAAAGACAATGAAACCATAGCAGCTATAGCCGCTGCACTGTGTGTATGTATGAGCCCTGTATTATAGAAATCTTCAGTTTTTGGCTTAGTTACTTCATGGCTTAAAGATTTTCCATCTCAAAATGGGTTAAGACGTGCTCCTGTGTAAACTCTGGGAATACATCAGCCAAGACTCCCTAAACCTTTCATGTCGATCTCCTTAATCCTTTCTCCTCTCAACAGATGTTGGTAGATTATATTATTGTGTACAGAGTGTCTCCAGGGTCCATTTATCGATGGCCCATTTCTTTTGTCATCTGTTTCCCCTTTAGCAAGAGAAAAAAACACAGCTGATTAAGCTGCCCATTGTGCTGTAAAATACTATCAATATCTCTTCTGTGACAATGTGTGTTCATCCCTTAGCCTATGTAACACATCAGGGCTGCTATGTATAAACTGGAGGACAGGAATGTGTTTCTGATGTCTCTAGCAGCCAATCTGATTGCAGCTGTCATTTATCCAATGCAGGGCCTGTAAATAGCAGAAAGGATCTGACTGGCTACTGTAAGAAATACAATTACATTTTTTTGCAATGCTTAATACTGAACTCTGGTGTAAGCAAATATAGTCTAAATACAAGAGGCATGAGTAGTCTTCCATAAATCTTGGTGTGCTTTGTGTATTTCTTCCAGATCTGTGCAGTAATCTGTGTAGGAGCTTCCTGTAATAAAGACCAGTCACTGCTGCTCTCTCTGCTTGTGCAGGGTGACTGGTCTTGTCTCCGCCCCCTTCTGTAGTTTTCTACAAACAGCCTGTAGTGGGTGGGGCCTCTGGGCCCCTCCCACAGCTTTGTTCTTTGCACAGGCTATGTACAGCATACTACAAGGTAATACCTGGGTTTGCAAAGGTATTTTGTGAACACAAAGTGGATTTATATTTTTTGTAGCGACGGAGGACTATTTAAAATATAGTTTTTGTGTGTGGAGTTTGGCTTTAACACCAATAGGATCAGAAGTTGTTTGATCCTTGGGGAGCCTAATTTTTTTTCATGTTTAGACATGTAGCTTTTGTTTTTATAATTGTCATATCTAATATTAACCACTGAAATGTATACAATTTATTTTCACACAAAAAGAGGGCTTTCTATTAATCACCATTTTACTGTATCACCACTGGATTTTTTTTTTTGCTATATAATTAAAAATTTAGGACAAAGTGTATTCTGCTACATTTCTTTGTTATAAATAACCCAAGTCAGTGTATATTGTTTAGTCTGTGTAAAAAGTAGAGTTTGAAAACTATGGTATATACAGTATATTTGAAAACTGATAAATCCTGATGCGTTGACAACCTTATTTCTTGGGGCCATAAAAGGCCAGGACAGTACAAATACCTCCAAATAACCCCTTTTTGGAAATTAGACAGTCCAAGGTATTTAGTAAGATGCATGGCGAGTTTTTTTGAAATTGTAATTTTTGTCAAAATTCCTTGGAAAATGAAGAAATGAAGTAAAAAAATGTTTTTCCAGTTTTTACATACTGTCACTAGTACAGTACAGCTCCATCATATGACTGGTGTGGTGGTGATCAGAGACACTGAGTGGTGACTGTATGTACATTAAAAGAAATAATAGTAAATAATTTTTGTATTCAATTTTGTAAACATTTTTTTCTTTTTGTCAACCTTTTCTTTTTTTTTTTTTCTTTTACATCTTCTAATCAAAGTAGTTCAGTGTCACCATAGAGACATTTTACTATGGGTAGGTAATCAGGATTTTTTTTTTTTACGCACTATTATTGCTTATAATGGTGATAATCACTGTTATAAGCAAAAGTTTTAGCTGTCATGAATGGCTTTTCACGACAGCTTGCTAACCGTTGTGATTTGTGATTGGCTACAGCTAATCACATGGTACAGGGTGCTGTGATTGGCCGAGGTACCATGTGATAGCTGTGGACCAATCACACCATCACAATAACAAGCAAAACAGTCATGACCGGAAGCCATTAATGACTGTGTTGTTTACATTGTAATCATGTGATTGCTATGATATATCATAGCAATCACATGATACCCCAGACCCTCATAGCGGCTGGGTGACAATCACATGATCTGGTGGACACAGCGGTCATGAGTTTGCTCCGCTGCACGCCCCATGGGGCGAAAATCTACTGTTAGCGGTTGGCAAATGAATAAAGTTAAATGTAAAGTTTTACAATCAAGGCTTTCTTTTGGTGGTGATGTCCTCTAAGTATCTTTCTCTTTTTTTATTTTACTGGAACAGTGCTCTTGAGGTTAAGAACATGTGTAAGTCCTGCAGCTCACCTAAAGCTGTCCATACAGGAGTAGAATTAGATTTTTCAATGGTTAGTCTCCATTAACCATTAGAAAATCAAAGGAATTTTCTGAAAAAAAAAAAAATAGTGCTTCACCTGCTTTAGGTGAGCTGCAAAATCAATGGTCAAATTGATAATCATTTCCACCGTAGTGATGAGAAAATTCACACACTGTTGGTAGGGAAAGGGCTATTGAGATATGTCCTTCTGAGGGCCTGGTGATGTCATAGGGAGTAATAAAAGCTGTTTCTTGCTATAGGACAGTGATAGCGAACCTTGGCACCCCAAGGTTGGCCATCACTGCTTCAGGATAATGATAAAACAAATACTGAGGCATTAACTAAGCTTCCTGCATCATTAAAATGCTGCAGGAAACTGTCAGGGGTTATTAACACAGTAGATTGACCTGTTTTAGGTCTATCTTCACAACCTGCACCAGTTACTATTTTAGAGTGAAATAGAAACTAGTTTAGGTCTGCCCCTAATTAACAGAGGGAATGCGGCAGTTTTCCATATAGAAAACTGCTGCTGATTTCTGCCAGGTGTAACCTGCTGTATGGGACGTGAGCTGTCAATCCCTCTCATCCATCTCTCTGCCCATGCAGTGATTTCACTACATGAATAGAGGCTGCAGGGTTAAACCCCCCCCTCCTCCCTCCCACTCTGTGCGAAGCTGGGAGGGTAGGGGGAACGGCAGTGAGAATGGAGCATACAGCTCTAGTTGTCAAGTTTTCTGTGCTTTTTATGTTATAGATATGGCAGAACAGAGAACTGATTGCTCCTGATTAGCAATGGGGCTTGAACCCAGTGGCGCCCATCCATTGGGGGCACAGTGGGGCCGCCCCCCTAATCCATGCGCCCGCCTCCTAATCTACATAAGGGGCGCTGGTTCGCATGGATTAGAATGGGTTTTTTTTTTTTTTTTTGGAAGCACGTGATTAGAGCATGAGGTGGCTCAAAAAACGGTGAGCTTGGGGCCCAAAGCACTGCCCCCTGAGCCCACCCAGTTGTGTGACAATAGCAAATTAATATTCGCTATTGTCTTCCTGATTCTCCTCCTGGCCAATCAGGAAGTGGGTCCTGAGACCCAATTGGCCAGGGTGTCTTAGGACTCCCGGCAAATCTGGTCTCAGGACTCATTTTCTGTTCGGCTGGGAGGAGAAGCAACTGCCCTGCCCGGGAGGGGAAGCCCCGGCTCTTCCTTCAGCTGGAGCGAGAAGAAGCAGCCCTACCCCTCGTCCTCAATTCTTTTCATCTACTAAGGTAAGGCTGCCTTCCCGCCCGTCTGCTGTGAGGGGGGGAGATTTGTTTGCTACCCCCCTCCCCCAAAATCACCACCAGCCGCCACTGCTTGAACACCCTTTTTTTTATAGGAGCAGCATCATTTTGTTATGTTCAGAAGAGTAGTACAATTATTGTGCATTCACCACTCTTTGTTAACTCCCCCCACAATGTTGGAATATAATCTAGAGAGGGAAAGGGGGCACATGTAGCCAGGAAGTGGGTGCAGAGAGGCTGCATGAGGTCAGCAGCAACTTAGATGCCGCCAAGAATGAGAAAATGTGAAAATAGTATTTTATTAGAAATAAATATGGCAACTATGTATGATACAGTGCTTTAACAGGAATTTTTTTTTTTAATTCAGGTAGAGTTTACGTGTTTTTTTAGGACCCATTCCTACTAGAATGCTATGTGGCAAACCCGCATTCCGTGCCGGTTACCCGCACTGCTGCCTTTGTGATCTGCAGTGGGTGTCAGTGCAAAGTAACCCCCCCACACACAGGTTGCAAATGCATTGCATTTGCTCCGAACTAAAAAATTTGTTTTGTTTCGATTCGTAATTTACATAAATTAGTTTAATTCATTTTCGGAATTCGTTTTGTTTATGTACAGAATGAAAAAAAATATTTTGTTTCAATGCGATCTTTACATAAATGTGTTTAGTTAAATTAATTTCATTTGTTTTCGGAATTCGTTTTGTTTATTCAAGTTTGAATCGATACAAATTTTCTGAATTTGATTGAATTGAACTAGATTCAACCGACTTCGGAAAAATTAAATTCAAATTCGATTTGTATTTTATTTGGATTCCATTCTGAATCAAATTTATTCTATTTGAAATTCAAATTTTGGAAGATATCTATATTATTTCTAATCCATTCCATTCTATTGTTTTTTTCTAATCTGTTATTTTCTATTCTATATTCTATTCTATTTTTTGATTCTTTTCTATTCTTTTCTATTCTATTCGAATTTGAATTTATTCTACTTGAATTTCGGAAAATGGTTATATTGTTATATTCTATTCTATTCTATTCTAATATTTTCCCCTATTTTATTTCCCATTCTTTTCTATTCTGTTATTTTATATTCTATTCTAATTAAAGTTTATTCTATTCAAAATTCAAATTCTGGAAGATGTTTATATTATTTCTATCTTATTCTATTCTATTGTTTTTTTCCATTCTATTCTATTGTATTCTATTCTTTTATTTTCTCTTCTATTCTAATCTATTCTTTTCTATTCTATTCAAATTTGAATTTATTCTATTCAAATTTTGGTAAATAGATATATTCCTTCTATTCTATCATTTTTTGAATATTCTATTCTTTTACTTTCTATTCTATTCTTTTCCATTTAAATCCAAATTTATTCTATTCTAAATTAGAATTTCGATCTAGGTTATATTCTTTCTATTTTATTCTATTCTGTTGTTTCTTCCATTCTATTATTTTTTTCTATTCTATACTATTCTATTTGAAATTCGAATTTCAGAAGATGTTTATATTCTTTCTATTTTATTATATTCTATTCTTTTATTCTATGCTATTCCTTTATTTTCTATTCTATTTGTATTCTGTTCTTTTATTTTATTGTTTTACTCTATTCTTTTTTTTCAAAAGGTTTTATTAGCATGTAATCCAGCATAACACAACAGTTTTTAGGTGGGATGGGTTATTGGCCTGAAACATTCCCGCGTATGTAGGAGTAAGGCGGATTCCAAGGTAGGGTAGCGAGGGTTAACACTGAAAGAGAAAGGATGATTTATAAATTCATCAATACTGAATGAGGGAGGTTAACTGACAGAGCTTTAGATTTGGAGGGGTTAACACGAAGTCCTGAGAAAGAAGCAAAAGAATCTAGAAGAGAGAATAAATTTGGTAGAGAGATCTTGGGGGAGGTTAAGGTCAGCAAGATATCGTCGGCGAATAAAGATATTTTATGGGACAAACCTGCAACATCGATACCACTGATATCGGGATGAGAGCGAATCGCCTGCGCCAATGGCTCTAAAACCAAAATGAACAGCAGGGGTGAGAGTGGGCACCCTTGACGTATACCCCTCACAATGTTAAACAGAGGCGACTCAAATCCATAGTACTTAAGTTTAGCTCGAGGGGAATCATATAGGGCTACCATCCACCGCAGAAAGGAGGCGCGGAATCAATATTGGCGAAGTACAGACATGAGATAAGGCCATGATAATGTGTAAAAAGCTTTATTCACGTCTAAAGATAGAAGCATTGATTCCAACGAATGGTTGTGAGCTATGTGTTGCAGCTATAAAATCAGCCCGATTGGCTGCTTGCCTCTGTGGTAAGAAGCCATTAAGCAGGGAAGAAAAGAGTTCAATCGGTTAGCCAGGATCTTGGTCAGAACCTTCATATCTATGTTGATTAGAGAAATTGGTCGGAAGTTAGCCTCAAGAGGAATGGTGACAGTCAGGTTTAGGAATCATGACAATATAGGCAGTTAACAAGTCCAAAGTGAAATTCTGGCGCTGTTTAACAGAGTTATACATAGCTGTCAGGTGTGTGGCTATACGCCGGCCAATTTCCTATAATAAAGCGCCGTGTAACCGCCCGGTCCTGGTTGCTTACCCACTTTCAAGTCTTTAATACTTTGAAGGACTTCCGAGACTTGAATGTCCCAGTCCATGAGGGCCGTGTGAGTCTCCGTCAATGTTGGGAGTGAAAGATGGTCAAGGAAACTGTCTGTGTCCCGACTACCCGAATGATCAGAGGCCGAGTACAGTTTGGTTAAACGGTAACGTAATTCTTCCAGAACCTTCACTGGGTTACCGGTGAGTACATTATGCCTGGTACGCAGAGTGATAGAGGTAAATTTAGGAGTAAAGGTACGAAGCCTGTGGTCCAGCATTTGATTTGGTCTATTCGCTTTAGCATACCACTTCTGGCGGGACACGTTCAGCTCCATCCGTGATGCATAGGTGTAGGTCTGAGCGGGCCCAATCCAGGAGCTTACGGTTAGGGGGAGTAGGAGTTTGCTTAATTGCAGTAGAGAGTGATTCCAGGTGGGCCTCTAAATCGCGTTTGCAAAGACCGCATTCTCCTTTTAGTTTTATAGCTATCTGTATGATGTGGCCCCTAAGAACTGATTTGTACGCCTCCATAGGGTTACAGGAGATGAAACTAAGCCTGTGTTGGTACAGAAATAATCCTCAGAAGCTTTCAGGATATCATCCCTAATCACCTTGAAAGATAGAAGCGAGTCGTTCATTACCCAGGGGGAACAGAGTGGTCTACTGAGAATAGAGTGATATACTACCAGGACAGGATCATGATCTGACCATGGGGCAGCTAAAATAGAAGTGGATACCACCAGGGGGAGATGTTTCCTCAACATGAACATATGGTCTTTTCTAGAGTTAGATTGGTGGGGGTGAGAATAGGGGCAGGAGGTCGTTGGGTTTCCTGTAGGCACGCTATGTCTACCTGTTGTCTATTAAAGTATTTGAAAACTTTCACTCGCTTTTGGGGGGAGTTCATGACCTGGGTGTTCAGGGACAACCAATTAAGCGTCATAGAAAAAATAAAACCGAATGTATACCCCTGAATGCAGATCCCGTGGACTCAAGAAGGAAAAAGAGGGGGAAGAAGTAGAGAGAGTCAGACAGTGGACGAGTAGAAGAGAAGCTTACAGAAATCAACATAAGAAGGCCGAGTAATACTTGGAGCTGTGAAGATCCATGTAACAAAGTAGTATTGGTTAGTGGGACAAAAGGCCCACTGGTGGGTTGGAGATTGGCCAAGACTAATGTCCCGGTCAAGTTCCGGCGCATTTGGGGGAGCAGTGATCCATCGGAACCACTCGGCAATTTTCTAAAATAAAGTTATCAGTAGAATATAAAAAGGTAGGCACGTAGCATATAAAAACGTTTTAAATGGGACAACCAAAACAAAAAAAGAGGAACAGCCTAATAACTATAAAGGTGCATCTGTGCTGCTGAAGTCGGTCGCCAGCGTCCAGGGGCACCCCCAGTAAGAAAGGGTCGTCCCTCTCAGTCCGCAGTGAGCAAGGGGCCCCCAGTAACCACTCGGGAGTGACCAACTCACTACGGGGGGGGGGAACCGCCTCCTGCTCCTAGCTCTCACCTGTTATAACATTGAAAGGGTATTAAAAAAAAGGGGTGGGGTAGAGATTAGAGATATAGTACATAGGAGGATAAAGAGCATAACGCAGTTCCAAATTACCATAACCCAGTGCTGCCATCTCGTAGGTGGGACAACCCAGGGTAGTAGACCTGTAAAGACAAAGAAAAAAAACAAACCAAAAAAAACAAAAAAATAAAAATAAAAATAGGCAATCGGGTTCAGTAAGTGACAGTCAGCGGTTGAAAGGCACTAAGCAAAAGTGCCTAAGCTCAGTGCGGGTCTGTGTTCACATTAAATGGTGGGAGCCGGTGATCATCTCAAGTACTCTGGCTCAAGGTGAAGGGGTCCTCCGAAACCTCCGGAGCATACCAAGCAAGTCATGTCAGCTTTGTCAGCCGGTGGGCCTATTCTGAAAGCGTTGTGCTTGAAGAGAGCAAAGTGCTTGAGAGCCGGGCTGAGACATCTGGTAGGGCTTGCGGGAAGGCCGTGAGGGTCCCGGGCGAGTAGATAAGGACGGTGACTCCCTTTGAGACAGGGGGATGTCAAACTGCAATTCCTGGAAATAACGCCGCAGGTCAGGCAGAGTAGAAGCATGGAACTGGTGGCCTTGGTGTGAGAATGAGAGTTTAAATGGGAACCCCCACCTGTACCGGATCCCCTGGGTTTGCAAGACTTGCAGATAAGGCTTAAGGCTCCTCTGCTTTGCGATAGTAACCGGAGAGAGGTCTGCAAAGAGTTACAGGGAATTACTCTGGAAAGAGAGATCCTGATGGTCTCTTGCAGCTTGCAAAAGTCTCGCCCTAGTGCGGTAGTAATGAAACTTGATAATGACATCCCTAGGGGGGCCCTGGGATGGCTTTGGAGCCAAAGACCAATGAATAGGGTCAAATTCTAAGCGTTCAGGAGCAGTGGCAGTTTCTTGAAGAGCAGCGAGGGTCTCAGGGAGTCCGTGGATGTGGAGATTGTCTCTGCGGGCCCTATTCTCTGCATCTTCTAACTTATCCTGCACGCTCACAAGTTTATTGTGCAGCTTATCAACCTCTTCCTCATGTCCTTCTAATACCATCATTGTCAGGTCCATGCGTTGTTCAAGCTGGTTAGTGCGGTGGCCAAGCTCTTTGAGACCCTTCACAAGGTCAGTAAGGTGCTTGCGGGAGGCCGTGGTGATTTCTTCCCGCACTATGGAGCGGAATTTAAGAAGCGGGGCGTCAGGGTCCATCGCCCCAGGACTTACCAGGTCTGATGGGAACTGGTGCAAACTGTCCACTAAGAGCCTTGTGGTGTTGTCTGGCTCCGGGGGCTCAGGCGCCATCTTGCCCTTCTCCTTCCCCTTTCCTGTGGCTGGAGAAGCCTTCTGGCTAGAGCGATATCACTGCCAGTTTCTGGGCGTGTTATACATGAGCCCTGTGATGTCTGTAGCCTTGGGAGCCGCTGCAGCTGTGTCTGGGAGCGGATTGTACCTTGTCAGCCAAGTTTTAGGTTCTGACGGCACGGAGTGAGGAGTTCAGGCGTCTATCTTCCTCGGTCCTGCACATGCGCCTCTGTTTTACTCTATTCTTTTCTATTCTATTGTGTTATTTTCTATTCCTTTATTTTACATTCTATCCCTTTATTTTCTATTTTTTTTTTTCTATTCTTTTTAGTATTCTGGTCTGTTATACTCTATTATATTATATTCTTTTATTTTCTATAATATTCTTTTCTATTCTATTATATTCTTTTCTATTATATTCCTTTATTTTCTATTCTATTTTATTCTCTTCAAAAATTTGAATTCAAATTTGATTGGAAAACTTTTAAAATTTCATTCGAAATTTTAGTTTAGTTATTTCGGATTTGTTTAAATTTGTTACTATTGTAATTGGGAGATTCAGATACATCCGAATTTCCGAAATAACAAACAATTCATCCAAATTTGGATTCGGAATGGAACAAACTGCACATGTCTATTGTACAAAAGTACAATGCGATCCGGTTGCAGTGCCTTTCCAAAAGTAGTGCATGCACTACTCTTGGTGCGGTGCAGTGCGATGTCAGCCCAATCAAAATGAATTGGGCTGAAATAACACTGTACAGAACTACATGTAAATTGCACAGGAACCACATAGCGTTCCTGTGCGATTCGCAAGCAGTTCCTAGTGTGAATGGGCCTTAAAATGCTCTGTATATTTTCTTTTTTATCGAACGGGGGACCAGCCGCCTGGATGGCGGGCCTACCGGGGACGCCTTCCCCGAGTGGTCGGGAGGGGATCGAGGCACCCAGGCGGCCCGCGATCCCTGGGGCCTGGGTGCATTCTCCCCTCCCCGCCGGGGAGCGGGGGGCAACATCGGTCCGAGCGAAATGCTCTGTATATTTAACACAGCAAATCAAAAATACACATGCAAATTACATATAATGGACCTGTTTCCTGCCAAAGGATTTGTATTTCTATCCATCTAGTTTTTTTTTCTAGATTTACATCGCTTTGTCACACAGCACAGCTCTTGTACGGCAGCAGAACTGATGTTTCTCTGCTACAATTCACTAACATTTACAGGTCTCCTCTCTGCCCCACCCAGTGATGGACTGTGGAAGGAGAAGCAGCAGACTCATGAGCTCATTTCTGTGTCACTCTGTGGCTACTTACACTTACTTTTAGGTACTTACACTTTTGCAAAAAAAAAACATGCAATACTAATTACAGAGCTGCCTTAATTTGATATGTATATTTGCCCAGAGCTCAGCTTTAATGACAGGTTTATTGTGAGTGATAACAGACCAAGAGCAAGGTTGTTAATGAGCTAGATGGTTTGAGGGACTTTGAATGGAATGAGTTTTTGCCTTTAAGAATATAACAGTATAAACGGATTCTGAATAAAAGTAAAAGTCAAAGGAAAACTCAATGCTTAATCATAAAAAGAATCCCCTGATACTGGCAAGTCTTTTTTACAAGTAGAATTATATGAGTCACCACTCACAGCTCCCAGAAGGTGTTATAACTAATAGCTGGGACTGTTCACAACCGAGATGCCAAGCTGAGTTGTCGTTTAATAAATACCGGCAGACAAAAGGCCCAAAAAATATAATAGAGAGGGCAATATTGGACTCATTAGTTCCTCGAAGGGGATGCCGTTTTATACAGTGTTTTTATCACAACAGCTCACTCGGCATGTGAAATGTTCTCATATTATTAATAAAGGTGCACTTATGCGTTTAATATGGAGTTTTTGCAAAAAAAACTGTCAAACGTTGTTAATTCACATTCACAACTTGGATTTGTAGAGGGCAACGGCTGCGTTATATAGCTGATTTACATGGAACCTTGGCTGCTTGGCTCAAGTAGACAAGTAAGCAGCTTATATACCCATGCCAAGACAAAGCATGCGTTTTTTAAAAAGAAACCTGGATATTTAAAGTGCACCTACTCATTACCTATGCTAATGCCAATATTCCTACCCATTCCACTTCCTACTTTCCCACAAAATCTAACAAACTCTAATTAGAGGGTCTTGGAGCTCATTAAGGGCTTCTCTTTGTTCCTTGGGTGAACAAGGAGGAAGAAGGGAAGGTGGGAGGAAAGTAAAGGCAATAGTGTATAACTGTTGTATTGCGTGCATTGCAAATTAATGAGTTATCATTGAAGTGACCCTGCACTTTATCAATGCTGGGCAAACCAATAGGCTCCCTTTAATCTCTACCCTCCCTAGCACTAATCCATCATGTACTTCTTCTGCTCTCCCTGAATCTAATGTTCCTGTCAAGAGCAGGAGAAGCCATCATGTACCACATAAGTACCACGTAAGGGCTAGGACTCACCCCATGCAAAAGTGCTGGTGCAGGGTGAGTGGCACACATGGAGTAAACATCTTCTTCCATACTTGGAAGTATGGGTTGATTTCTTTGCTCCCTATAACTGAAAAAGGTGGTGGTGGGGGGGGGGGGGTGAAGAAAATGGAAATTTGTGTTACTGGGGAGGGCTATTATACAAAACTTATAAAGCCTTTGGGGTAGAATCACCTCATACACATGGCAAATACCTGAAGGTCTGATGAAGAAGCAGAAGTTTGGAAACACGTCACCTGACTTATCTGCAGTCTCCCATTGGACGTCACCTCCAGCCCAGCCTCCTGTGTGTTACATGCTGGTTACGGTTCACTTGGCTGACAGTTCCCAGTCTGGTACGGACATACCAGGCTGAGGAGCAGAACACCATTAGCGGTAGACTCTGGGTCATCTTCATCTGGGTCATCTTCATCTGGGTCATCTTCATCTGGGCCATCTTCATCTGGGCCAGACATTACAGTTCTAGACATGCCTACTTACATACAGTGCTACCTTTGTGAGTAGTGGGGATGAGCCGAACACCATCCAGTTCGGTTTCCACCAGAACATGTGAACAGGCTAAAAATTTGTGCAAACTTGCGAACACCGTTAAAGTCTATGGGACACGAACATGAAAAATCAAAACTGCTAGTTTTAAAGGCTTATATGCAAGTTATTGCTATAAAAAGTGTATGGGCACCCGGGTACTGCCCCAGAGGAGATGTATCAATGCAAAAAAAAGTTTTAAAAAGAACCGTTTTTTCAGGAACAGTGATTTTAATCATGCTTAAAGTGAAATAATAGAAATTAAATATTCCTCTAAATCTCGTGCCTGGGGTCCCCTTAGTCTGTCTGTAAAGTGGCGCATCTGTCTGATGTGTTTTACAGTCCCGCAGCAAAATGGCATTTCTAAAGGAAAAGATTTCCTTTCCTTGCCCCCCTCCCCCCCTTGGTTGTCACTTGGGGTGGCTGCTCTCATCTCCAGCCTCCTGGGCGATGCGGGGCCAGCACGGCCATATTTCCTTGTTTTCAAAGTCTTGATTATATACAGTGCGTTGAAAAAGTATTCACACCCCTTGAAATGTTCCACATTTTGTCATGTTACAACCAAAAACTTAAACGTAATTTATTGGGATTTTATGTGATAGACCAACACAAAGTGGCACATAATTGTGAAATGGAATGAAAATGATAAATGGTTTTCAAAATTTTTTTGCAAATAAATATGTGAAAAGTATGGTGTGCATTTGTATTCAGCCAACCTGAGTCAGTCTACTTTGTAGAACCACCTTTCGCTGCAAGTACAGCTCCAACTCTTATTGTTGATGTCTCTACCAGCTTAGCACATCTAGAGAGTGAAATTTTTGCCCATTCTTCTTTGCAAAATAGCTCAAGCTCTGTCAAATTAGATGGAGACTTGAACAGCAATTTTTAAGTCCTGCCACAGATTCTCAAGTGGATTTAAGTCTGGACCTTGTCTGGGCCATTCTAATACAGGAATGTGCTTTGATCTAAACCATTCCATTGTAGTTCTGGCTGTATGTTTAGGGTCGTTGTCCTGCTGGAATGTGAACCTCCGCCTCAGTCTCAAGTCTTTTGCAGACTCTAATGCCGCGTACACACGATCGGACTTTCTGGAATACACACTTTCCGACGGACTTTGTCCGCCAGGTGCGCCGGACTTTAAAATGGACAGACTTGCCCACACACGACCGGACTTTCCGGCGGGCTAAATCCGTCCGTCTTTCCGACGGACTTTCGCCGGAGTTACGGCGAACTTTCAGAATGAACGGACTTGCCCACACAAGTCAATCTTGCCGCTTTTATCGGCGAGATCGACACCTTGCGAGCCCTGTCGCGGGTCATACCAGGCCCTTAGGTCTGGTATGGATTATAAAGGGAAACCCCTACGCCTAAAAAACGGCGTGGGGTCCCCCTAAAATCCATACCAGACCCCGATCCGAGCACGCAGCCCAGCTGGTCAGGAAAGGGGGTGGGGGCGAGCGAGCGCACCCCCCTCCTGAACCGTACCAGGCCGCATGCCCTCAACATGGGGGGTGGGTGCTTTGGGGGAGGGGGCACCCTGCGGGGCCCCCCCACCCCAAAGCACCTTGTCCCCATGTTGATGAGGACAAGGGCCTCTTCCCGACAACCCTGGCCGTTGGTTGTCGGGGTCTGCGGGCAGGGGGGCTTATCGGAATCCGGGAGCCACCTATAATATAAGGCCCCCAGATCCCGGCCCCCCCACCCTATGTGAATGAGTATGGGGTACATGGTACCCCTACCCATTCACCTAGGGAAAAAGTGTCAATAATAAAACACAGTACACAGGTTTTTAAAATAATTTATTAAACAGCTCCGAGGGGGGTCTTCTTCCGGCTTCGGGGGTCCCTCCAGGTTCCTCTTCTCCCGGCGTCCGGTTGGTTCTTCTCCGCTCTCTCTGGCCTCTTCTCCCAGTATTCCAGTTCTTCGGCCGGCTCCTCCGCTGTCTTCAGGCCGCTCTCTTGCCAGCGGAGGTCCGGACTTCTGGGCTTCTTGTCTTCTTCCCTCTTCTCTTCTCCAGATGTTGACACGACGCTCTCTCCGGCTGGACTGCTCTCTGAGGGCTCCGTTGTGACTTATATAGGCGGAGACCCCGCCCCCCTATGATGTCACAGTCCCTGGGCATGCTGGAACTGTGGCGTTTTAGGGGGCGTGGTCAACATCACCCGGTGACCACGCCCCCTAAAACGTTACAGTCCCAGCAAGGGGGTGGGGGGGCCGGGATCTGGGGGCCCTCTTTTTATAGGGGGCTCCCGGATTCCGATAAGCCCCCCACCCACAGACCCCGACAACCAACGGCCAGGGTTGTCGGGAAGAGGCCCTTGTCCTCATCAACATGGGGACAAGGTGCTTTTGGGTGGGGGGGCCCCGCAGGGCTCCCCCTCCCCCAAAGCACCCACTCCCCCATACTGAGGGCATGCAGTCTGGTACGGTTCAGGAGGGGGGCGCTCGCTCGTCCCCACCCCCTTTCCTGACCGGCCAGGCTGCGTGCTCGGATCGGGGTCTGGTATGGATTTTGAGGGGGACCCCACGCCGTTTTTTCGGCGTAGGGGTTTCCCTTTATGATCCATACCAGATCTAAGGGCCTGGTATGCCCCGCGCTCGCCGCAATAGGAAAATGTGTTTTTCCTATTGCAGCGAGCGCGAAATGCAATACCCTGCCCTTGCGTCGTATCTGCTCCGTTGGACCAGCATACAGACGAGCAGGCTTTCCATCGGACCAGCACACAGACGAGCGGACTTTCCGCCAGAAACTGAGTCCGTCGGAAAGATTTAAAACATGTTTCAAATCTAGGTCCGGCGGGCTTTTGGGAAAAAGTCCGCCGGAGCCTACACACGGTCGGATTGTTCGGCGGACTCTGGTCCGCTGGACCAAGTATGCCGGAAAATCCGCTCGTGTGTACGCGGCATAACAGGTTTACTTCTAAGATTGCCCTGTATTTGGCTCCATTCATCTCCCCATGAACTCTGACCAGCTTTCCTTTCCCTGCTGAAGAAAAGCATCCCTACAACATGATGCTGCCACCACCATATTTCACGATGGGGATGGTGTGTTCAGGGTGATGTGCAGTGTTAGTTTTCTGCCACACATAGCGTTTTGCTCTTAGGCCAAAAAGTTACATTTTGGTCTCATCTGACCAGAGCACCTTCTTCCACATGTTTGCTGCAAATGGGACTTCTTTTGACTTTCTTTCAACAATAGCTTTCTTCTTGCCACACTTCCATAAAGGCCAGATTTGTGGAGTGCACGACTAATAGTTGTCCTGTGGACAGATTCTCCCACCTGAGCTGTGGATCTCTGCAGCTTCTCCAGAGTTACCATGGGCCTCTTGGCTGCTTCTCTGATTAATGCTCTCCTTGCCCGGCCTGTTAGTTTAGGTGGACGGCCATGTCTTGGTAGGTTTGCAGTTGTGCCATACTCTTTCCATTTTTGGATAATGGATTGAACAGTGCTCTGTGAGATGTTCAAAGCTTGGGATATTTTTTTTTATAACCTAACCCTGCTTTAAAGTTCTCCACAACTTTATCCCTGGCCTGTCTGGTGTGTTCCTTGGCCTTCATGATGCTGTTATCTCACTAAGGTTTTCTAACAAACCTCTGAGGGCTTCACAGAACAGCTGTATTTATACTGAGTTTAAATTACACACAGGTGGACTCTATTTACAAATTAGGTGACTTCTGAAGGCAATTGGTTCCACTAGATGTTAGTTAGGGGTATCAGAGTAAAAGGGGCTGAATACAAATGCACGTCACACTTATATTTATTTCTGAGTTATTTATGGTGTTGCCTCTCACAGATGGGAATCATTTATACTTTGGACATTTTGGATTCAATTTTTAATCGATGTTTTAAGCAGAGGCTTTGGTGTGTGTAATAGTGCACTTTATTTATTAAGGCATCAAATTCACTGTGGTATATGTGATTCTAATTATCACTATCAACACAAAAGTTTTTGTATAACACATTATTGTTAATTTTAGAGAGTGTCATATCCCTCGCAAATTTAGGGTAGCGCCACTCACCCCATTTTTTCCATTACTTATATTTTAGCCCCCTAGGGGAGTCTATTAGGGGAGGCTGCACACCCTTGTTTGGTCCTAAGCGCGGTGCCTTTCTTATTTTGTATTTTCACATATTTATTTGTAAAACATTTTGAAAACCATTGATCATTTTCCTTCAAATTCACAATTATTTGCCACTTTGTGTTGGTCTATCACATAAAATCCCAATAAAATACATTTACGTTTTGCGCTGTAACATGATGACAAAATGTGGAAAATTTCAAGGGGTATTAATACTTTTTTAAGGCACTGTACACCAAGACTCCTGCTCTCACATGATATTATAAATACGTTCACCGCCTTCTCCTGAAGAAGAGGAACAAAGGCATGACCTCGAAACGCGTTGGGTATTGCTCTTCACACCAGTATACGAGTGATTTAAATTAGTGGTTTTGATTTCATGATGAACAATATGTTACACACTTTATATCTATTTGTGTATCTTGTTTGACACAACTAATGCTGTCTATTAGATGTTTGTATTAATAAAAGCAATATTTGTTAACTAATTTGTATACGCTCTTCTGGAGACATTGCCCTTCAAAGTCCCACTAGAGGCTTTTCTTTCTGGTTTGTGTTTTAGGATAACTTAAGCGCAGTTTAAGAAGACTAAAATACTATAGCAGCTTGTTGAATCACGGCTTGTGTGCCCCTTTAGGAAATCTAATCATCTTGGCCATTAACAGTTAAAGAATAGTTTTTCTTAAGGTTAGATACCCTATTCGCATTTCATAGGCTCAGAAAATGAACCTGAATGTAAACAGCTTCTGCTTTATTATATTATAACGACATGTTTATCAAGCTAAGCAGGACTGGATTTAGAGTTAATTACAACAGACAATAAACAAATGAACATGTAAATGAACACAGCACCAAGCCAGTGGGTGGCTTTGTGCTTTATTTAGAATTAATTATGAGAGAAGATTTCCGACAAGAACCTAACCTTGCTCATTTTTACTCATTCAATTTATCATCACAAAGATGTAGGTTAATAATCCATAGGAATGATTAAACAGATTATACCGGTACATTTATACATAATAATCAAGTAATTTCTGGGCATTGTGAGGACTATTTAATCATATAGCGTTTACCGTGTATGCATTGCTGTATCACAGAGGTGGCCGGAATTCTATAGATGAACAAATTCTTGTTACGGTATTATTATTAACATCACTATCATCAACAGTATCAACATGATCATCATTACTGTGATCATCCTCATCACTATCGTCATCGCCATAATCATCACTAGTGCTATTAACACCGTTTTTATTCTTGTTATCTCCATCATCAAAATTACTATCAAAATTATTATCATCTTCTTCATCATCCATCACTATCATCATTACCCGCATCATCACAGTTGTGGGCGGGGTTTACGGCACTCAAGTGGGGTCCCAGAGAGAGCATTTGCTATTGCCCCCTTAATGCGGGCTGAGGCTGAACAAGTACATAAGAAGTAGGTATACTTTATTTATACATGGTCTAATGAATGTTTTTCTTCTTCATTGGGCCAAGGCATTGCAATTAGTGTTTTTACTTGATGTATTTAGCGTTCAAAAAACTATTACACACAGATATGGACAGTAAGCTCTCTGCAATTATATTCAGTAAAGAATGGTTACAGTAATTCCTCTTGGTCTGGTCTGAAGTTAATTGAGAACAACCTTAGCTACCTAAGGACCCCTTTAATGACCAGGCCATTTTTTGCGATACGGCACTGCGTTATTTTTAACTGACAATTGCGTGGTCGCACGACGCTGTACCCAAATAGAATTGAACAGAGTACAGTTAACTATATTGAAGATAACTGTAACAAATGAACAGTCAACACAGGATGTCTTCCATATACATTCCTGTATATGATCTTCTATGTGCCCCTTAGTAAGTATCCTGATGCCCCTCAGTGCCCTTTGAGGTAGTCATGAATTAGAAAAGTGAGAAGGTCCTTGAGTCCATTTAGCAGTGGCATAAGTCCATATACAACAGGACGGACAGTAATATAATATATTGAGGAGGACTGCCCCATAATTACTGTGATTCGTCAAAAGTCTAGATGGGATGGCAATGGGGTTACGTCTGAATGGTGTATGATTGACGTATAAAAGGGCTGCCTGAGATAGAACTCTCTCTTGCACATTCTCGAGCCCAGCTGAGGATACCGTATCTATAGGACAGCTTTGCGATAAGTATATTTGATGTTTCTTGTTGTTATATGCTTTGTAATATCTTTCTTTAGTATTTTCATGTTGGTGTTTTCCTATTTTCTTGGGAAATAAATAAGACGTTGTTTTATTAAGCAGTGTGTTTGTTTTCATAGCTAACCTTATATTATTGTGCTATCAACAGTAACTATCAGAGTTTTAATAGACTAGCTAACTATAGGAATAGACAAATTAATACATACCGTATATACTTGAGTTTAAGCTGACCCGAATATAAGCCGAGGCATCTAATTTTACCACAAAAAAACTGGGAAAACTTGACTCGAGTATAAGCCTAGGGTGAGAAATGCGCAGCTACTGTAAGTGGAAAAGAGGGTCAACAATGCCCATTTGCAGCCTCACTGTGCCCATTTGCTGCCTCACTGTGACCATTTGCAGCCATAGGTCCCCCGAACTTTAAACTCGGTAGTTAAGGGTTCCTAGATGCCCTCTAGCTACAGCCACAATTTGGGGTCTCTGGACCCAAAGGGTCCCGAAGTGACATTGCTGCAGATGTACACAGTTGACCGACTTTGGGGCCCCGTATCTCGGGGCCACTTGGTGCTAATAACCCCAAATGTGGTGTGCAAACAACACCACGGGGGCCCAAAGTCAGTTCGGAAAATGTCAAGCACTTTTCTGCAGCAGAGAATGACATTTTCTAAACCGATTTTTGGGCCCTGTATCTCAGTGCCACTTAGTGCTAGCAACCCCAGCTTGTAGTGCTAGTTCCACTGGGTTTGCACACTAAATCTGGGGTTCCTACCACCAAGTGGCCCCGAGATACGGGGCCCCAAAGTCGGTTCAGAAAATGTCATTCTCTGCTGCAGAAAAGTGCTTGACTTGAGTATAAGCAGAGGGGGCACAAAAAAATGCAGGGACTGGCAGAATGTTGAACCATGTGTGGCTTCTCCCACTCAACAAAAGTCAATCTTGTTGGAAATTTTTTCTTGATCAACAGCTACAGCCGCGGATCAGTGTATTCTGACAAAGAATCCTCGCTGTCAGAATGTCTGGAGGATTCCTCTATACACCTTGATTGTGTGGATAGGGGAATCTGTTCATCTTTTCCCAATCACCCTGCTGGCTGATCGAAAAAAAGAAGACAAATCTGTAGCCAGCTTCATCATTGTCACCATCAGCATCATATCATTATCACCATCATCTTAATTATTATCTCTACCATTACCATCATTATTCCCATTATTATCCCCATTGTCATATTGACTTCTAACATAATTTTCTTCTTTACATGATCAATATCATAGACATCACAATTATTATTACGTCACTGCTGAGTCTTAGTGATGCATGTAATAAAGTCCACATGAATAAGTAGAAATTCTTCTTTAAAAGTTCATTAATAGGCATTCATCACCAGCAAATTAGGAATAGACCATAGCGAATGAATATTGTGAAGCCTTCTTGTGCAAAACCTCCACCTCTAGTACTAAGAGCGCTTACCAGATAATGTTGAACCTCTTTCTCTAGAGAGGTCTAATAAGCCTTGACCATAACCCTCAGCAAGATCGCTTAGGCTCTGATAGGGCAGTGGCGGCTGGTGCTCAAAATTTTTTGGGGGGGAGCAAAAAAATTTTGAAATAAAAATCAATTGCAGCCACTGTGCCATCAAACACTGCCACGGTGACCTTCAAATGCTGCCACTGTGCCCAACAAACGCTGCCACTGTGCCATCAATCCCTGCCACTGTAACCTTGAAATGCTGCCACTGTGACCTTCAAATGCTGCCACTGTGCCCATCAAATGCTGCCACTGTGCCCATCAAACGCAGCCACTGTGCCCTCAAATGCTGCCAATGTGCCATCAATGGCAACCACTGTGCCCATCAAAAGCTGCCACTGTGCCCAAACGCTGCCACTGTGCCATCAAACGCTGCCGCTGTGCCATCATATGCTGCCAGTGTGCCCATCATATGCTGCCAGTGTGCCCATCATATACTACCAGTGTGCCCATCAAATGCTGCCAGTGTGCCCATCATATGCTGCCAGTGTGCCCATCAAATGCTGCCAGTCTGCCCATCATATGCAGCCAATGTGCCCATCAATGTGCTGCCAGTGTGCCTCCTGGTGTGCCTCCCAGGACACCACGCTCACACCCCCACGCGGAAGGATCACGGGACACCCCGTGCACTTCCTCCACTCTGTCCCACTTCTGCTAAAGCGCTGAGCATCCAAAAGGGATGCCTGGCGCTTTGGCCAATCAGGAAACAGGTCTCACTGACCTGCCTCCAGATTGGTGGGGAGGCAATGCGGTGTGAAAATAACGAATATTCATTCGCTATGGTCACACAATTAGGTGGGATCAGGGCGCACGCTCTGTGCCCCAAGCCCACCCTTTTTTGAAGCCTATTAATGCCTCTGGCTCTAATCAGGTGCTTCAAAAAAATATACCCCCTCCTGCCATAGGAGTCCATGCGCATGGATAGGGAGGCGGCAGCAGGGATAGGGGGGGTGGCACCCTGTCTGCCCACAATGCACAGGCCGCCACTGTGATAGGGGTACACTCCTATGGATATCAGGACCAATGGTCTTCCTCCAGACCTACATCCCTAAACATAAGACAAAAACCTAAGACGGAGTATAAAAGGAAAAATGCTCCAATAGTGTAAAACCTTCCAGGTATTTAAATAAAAGTTAAAAATTCCACTTACACATATGAAAGGAAGGCAAAGAGCTACTATTTTAATTTCTTTAGGGAATTAACAGGGATTCTTTAACAACTTTGCCAGTAAGGGCAAAGTGTCAGGTTTTCTTAAAAGGAAGACCCCGCTCACTTAGGGATCTTTCACACTGAGGATCCGTATGTCCGTTTTTCATCCTTCCATTTTCGGATGAAAAACGGACACACATGTATCCCTATGGAGCGTCGGATGTCAGCGGTGACATGTCCGCTGACATCCGACCCACGCCGATTCGAAAAGTGTAACGGAGGAAAACCCTACTTTTCCATCCGTTTTCGGATCGGATCGGGTGACGACGGACACTACGGTCCATCGTCATCTGATCCCCCATAGGGGAGAGCGGCGCTCTGACAGGTCCGTCGCTGCTCAGTGTGCAGCGACGGACCTGTCATCTTCCTGCTCAGCGGGGATCGGCGGAGCGAGCCCCGCTGAGCAAGCGGATGTTCACGGGGCGGATCATCACTGATCCGCCCCATGTGAAAGGACCCTTATTCCTTTCCCATAATCCCCAATGCTAAGTTGCTCTATCAGCGCTCCCCCCCAAAAAAAAAAAAAAACAATACTTGGGGGAACAGCCAAGCATGTGGCCTCCTTCCAGAATAGATACATATTCCCCTGTATCCCTGTGTTCAGGCCTGAGTGGTCAATTGCTAGAGCAAGACCAGAACACTGTCACATGAAGGAGGTTAGGAAGACATTAAACTAGCGTAAGCTCCATTACAGATTTTAAGTAGGCTTTAGACTCCTGGCCAAAGGGGGAACAGACCGCAGGGGAGGATGGGAGGGGGGGGGGGGTAAGTATCAGAAGTTTTTTTTTTTGTGATGATTAATCACTTTTTCTATTAACAATCTTTTCAAGTAGGAAAAGATTATATACAAAAACCTGGCATATGGATATCATAGAAGACAACAATCTGGAGATACATACCTCTGTTGTTTTTTTCATAATTCAGTCCCGGTATAGTTAGCTGACAGCAGTTGCATTTTATACTTGATCGCTCAGGAATAATATTTCATGCTAATATTTATACAGCGCATTTTTCCTTCCCCGGGGTATTTTTTTTTTAACTTCTTCACATCTCAGGTCAACTCATCAGTTTGTAAAAAAAAATGATTAAACTGACGTCAGCTTTGTAATTTTTTTTTTTCCAAGCAGCAGGAAATATTTCTGTAGCCAGTTCAGTTGATGTTCAAAGACCATTGATGTGTTTCTTTTATGTTTTATGCATATTTTAAAACTACAATCTTGATGTTGTTGAGCACTTTTTTAAAACAATGCTGGGTACACCTACAATGATCGATATCAGAGCGAGAGAAAAAGATAAAGGTGAAAGATGAAAAGATGGCTGAACGCACGTCAACAGTGCACTTGTGGTGATGGAAGCTTGATACTGTCCTTAGATGATTCCTCTGCCTCTCTGGTGTTGCCTATACAAATTACTATATTTTCTGGGTGCTAGGACCTGTTTCTCTCCTCCAGATATGATTTTTTCTTTGATTTATCTTTGATATGTTTTATATTCATATGAATGAGGCTCGGTGCAGATTTCTCATGAGATCAATTTGCAAGCTTTTTTTTATGGTGAGACCAGTTCCCCAGTCAGTGCACTTATTTGATATGGAAATGCATATGCTTGCCCTATATCCAGTCATATCCTGCTCACTGGTGTAATTTTTTTTTTGGGGGGGGGGGGGGGATTTTTTTGTTAGCATTGACATTTCTGTATTAGAATATACAGCAGACTACTATATATAATGTAAATGTGTCTAAAATATACAGTAACTCTGCATGTCACTTACCTACTTCTGTGGGCTGTGGCCCTTTGCTAGCCTTTATTCCGCCCCTTGGGGCACCTATTTTGCCACTGACACCAATGATGGGGCACTATTCCTTCCACACACACTACTGATGGGGCACCATTCCTACCACCGACACCACTGATGGGGCACCATTCCTACCACAGATACTACTGATGGGGCACCATTTCTGCCACAGACACCACTGATGGGGCACCATTCCTGCCACAGACACCACTGATGGGGCACCATTCCTGCCACAGACACCACTGATGGGGCACCAATCCTCCCGCAGACACAACTGATGGGGCAACATTCCTACCACAGACACCACTGATGGGGCACCAATCCTCCCACAGACACAACTGATGGGGCACCATTCCTGCCACAGACACCATTGATGGGGCACCATTCCTTCCACAGACACCACCAATGGGGCACCATTCCTACCACAAACACCACTGATGGGGCACTATTTCTGCCACAGACACCACTGATGGGGCACCATTCCTGCCACAGACACCACTGATGGGGCACCAATCCTCCCGCAGACACAACTGATGGGGCAACATTCCTACCACAGACACCACTGATGGGGCACCAATCCTCCCACAGACACAACTGATGGGGCACCATTCCTGCCACAGACACCATTGATGGGGCACCATTCCTTCCACAGACACCACCAATGGGGCACCATTCCTACCACAAACACCACTGATGGGGCACTATTTCTGCCACAGACACCACTGATGGGGCACCATTCCTGCCACAGACACCACTGATGGGGCACCATTCCTGCCACAGACACCACTGATGGGGCACACTTCCTGCCGCAGACACAACTGATGGGGCACCATTCCTGCCACAGACACCACTGATGGGGCACCATTCCTGCCACAGACACCAATGATGAGGCACTATTCCTGCCACAGACATCAATGATGGGGCACCATTCCACCCACTGATACCAATAACAGATCACTATTGCTTCCACTAAAACAAATGATGGGGCACAGTTTACTCTTAATGACACCAGTGCATTTTCAAAAGCCACTGGCCACAGTCCACCCCCCCCCCCCCCAAAGCTTCAAAGACAGTAAAATGGCCCTTTGTACAGAAAGCTTGGAGACCCCTGCTCTTGCTGGTTGGCTTTCTCCCTGGTAGTAGCTTCATCTTGGCCTGATGCCCTCATCTAACCATGTGCTTGCACCCTCCTGTGGCTTGGTATTAGAACTGCCATAAGTAAATTTGCAGCTTAAAGTAAATAAGGCCAAAACATTTTTTTTTATAATTTTGGATAAAGTAGAGGTGAGTTAAAACTGCAGTCATTTTTTTTCATGATTGTACTATTAGGAAGGTCTCCCTTTACTTCCTGTCCTGTAGACTTAACAGGAAGTAAGAGGATATCTTTCCAAAGTAAAGGGAATTCCATCTTAGTTGTCACAGAAACAGGTTTACCCCATGGAAGATTTTTCCCTTACTCCACATTTTTGATTTACCCTCACATTCTTTCCCAGTGACATTGATGATCAGGTCAGTAGAGAGAGATTAAATCTCCCTGACTGGGACAGAGACAGCAATGAAAACCAGTAGTTCCAACTCCTCTTCATTCTAAATCTAAAATCTATAATCTAAATCTAAAATTTAAAAAAAAAGTCCTGCCTTTAGTTATAATTTAAAGTGGTCCTAAACCTTAACTAGGTAACGTTTAGTTTTCTAATGCACTTTGTATCATAAATGTCTGCTTTTTTTTTTCTTCTTTCAATATTGTAGTCTTCTTATATTTCATCCTTTTTTTGCTGATATCTTCCATTTCTTTTCAGCAACATCCTGTCTACATGCTCTTTCTTATGCAGAAGTTGCTCATTGAAGGCTTTTTTTGTAGTGACAGCCGAGTAAGAAGTTCAAGTTAGCCTAAAGGCCTCATGTACACTGCTGCTGGTAAACGAACGTTTAGGAGCAGTTGGGCATTTTTTTCAACTGCTCCTGAACTCTCCTCTATGTAATCTTATCAGTACATGTACACAGGGGCGTTTATAGTCGTTTCTAGGCAGTTGCGTTTAGAGGCTTTTTTTTGGAACCCCAAAAAAATGCGTCCAGAAGCTGTTTAGAGGCATTTCAAACGCCAAACACGGCTAGGCGCGTTTTCGTCTAGTAGCGCTTTTAAAGGGAAACATTTTATTTATTACTTTTGAGCCTGGAAGATGCTAAAAACATACCAAAAACTCAACTATCACTGTATGCAAGCTTGATATACCATGTGATATTCCCCTCATCAGAGCCAATTATGCTGTACAATACACAACTTGCATTACTTGATGGATATATATTTATATATGAGAGAGAGAGAGAGAGAGAGAGAGAGAGAGAGAGAGAGAGAGAGAGAGAAAGGATTATAGGGAGAGAAGGAGAGAAATATATGGAGAGAGATGTAGAGAGAGAGATTGATATATACACATACCTGAGAGCCACCAACAGACGTTCCTCTGGTGGCACGCTTTTCCTCATGTTGGTGTCTATGCGAACTAGACGGGGTCTAACCTTTTCCATTAGAACGTCAAAGGTGGCCATTGACATGTGTGTAAAATTAAAAAATTTCTCTGGGTAATTACGCAGCTGAACATACATATTAGAAAAGTATCCTGTGGACATGCATTAAGCCATCAATGGATGTGTCCAGTAGCGACGAACTCTGGTCCTCCTACGCAAATTTCTACGTCTTTGGAGCCTCAGCAAAAGCAACATCAGGAGCATTTCCTCACACATGCTCATCATGGGATCCATATTAACAAACCAACCAAAAAATAACGGCAAGCTACAAGCACACTGCTTTCTCAGCTGCTACTCACACTGTTCTCTCACAGAATGGCTGAAATAGTTAATACATACTTGTTTTTAGTGCTTTCTAATCATTTGGGAGGGTCCCCTGAGGTTATCTTTAGTAAACCCTTCCTAAATGCAAACCTAAATACGGCTAAACGCCACTACAGTAAACGTGGCTTTTAAACGCTGCTAAACACACGTTTTTAAACGTGGATTACTAGCTGTGATGTTCCAGCATTCAGGAGAGGTTGAGAAATGTCCCATGTACATGAAGCCTAAACCATGGGCTGAAGACATCACCAGGATTCACGTTGAGTGAAATCTAAAACTATTGGCCAATAAGTTTGTGAGTTCACAGGAGAAATTAGGAATGGCCCATATTCACTGTTTAGTCTTTGAACCTGATCAACTAAGTCAAAAGAGCCAATGAATAACCCAACCCCTTCACTATTAAAGGATAAGTTCACAGTAGCCATATAGCATATTGTCAGTATGTTCTTGCACCGTTAGGGATATCTTACAGTTCTGTGTGCTATACTGTGCTGTTCTGTGTCTTACTGAGCAATACTGTGGATTGCCCATCAGTGCAGCCTCATCAGTGCCCATCAATGCAGCCTCATCAGTGCAGCTTATCAGTGGCCATCAGTGTAGCCTCATCAGTGGTCATCAGTGCAGCCTCATCAGTGCGGCCTCATGGCCACTAGTGCATCCTATCAGTACCCATCAGTGTAGCATATTAGTGCTGCCTTATCAGTGCAGCTTAAGAGTGCCGCCTAATCAGTGACCATCAGTGCAGATTCATCAGTTTCATAATATCACAGCTTATTAGTATATATGAATTATGTATTGATTAGAACACAGATCACTTTGCAGTACATGAATTTTTAGTGAATGTGGACTATTTAAAGCAGAGTTCCACCCAATTGTGGAAGCCCTGTTTATCTGCTTCCTCCTCCCTTCCGGTGACACATTTGGCACCTTTCAGGGGGGAGAGGTACCCTTCCCCACCTCCGGGAGAATGCGCTGCCCCTCTGAAGTTTGGCCCTCTCCTCCTTCCTCTGCCGTCGGGCCATTCAGAAAGCACTTCACACATGTGCAGTAGGGAACCGGCCAGCCTCCCTTACCATGAATGGCGTCGGCAGCACCCAAGAGCCAAAATTCGGCTGGGGTGTTGACATAGCGGAAACCCTGGACAGGTAAGTGTCCTAATATTAAAAGTCAGCAGCTACAGGATTTGTAGCTGTTGACTTTAAATTTTTTAATGGGGGGTTGACTTTACATTTTTTTCATTTTGCACTCCTGTGGCCCGTTTTCAGCAGAGAGCAGACTGATGCCCGCTCTCTGCTGACGTCACCAATGTCAGTCCAGGCAACACATCATCCCGACCATGGAGTCTAGATCCACCAGGTGCCTGGACTGACACCCGTTAAAGCCTCTCAGTGAGCCACTGAGAGCCTGGGATGGCCACTATGCCATCTCCACAGCTCAGTACTCCAGTGAGCAAGGAGGGAGAAGAGCAGAGAGCTGTGACTGACAGTCTGCAGAGCTGTGAGAACCGAGTGATCGGCGATGTTCGATCGATCGGTTCTCAGTGCAGAGGCACTGGGGGACAGATGCAGCATCAGACCAATGCTACATCCACCTAGGTAAGTATTAATCAGGAAAAAAATGTTTCCTTTACTTCTCTTTTAGACCCCTTTCACACTGAGGAGTTTTTCAGGCATTTTAGCTCTAAAAATAGTGCCTGAAAAGCACCTCTCAAGCCACCCCAGAGTGAAAGCCCCAGTGCTTTTACACTGGGATGGTGCGCTTGCAGGAAGGGAAATAGTCCTGCAAACAGCATCTTTGGGGCGGTGCGGAAGCGGTGAATACACCGCTCCCAAACTGCCCTGCCTATTGAAATGAATGGGCAGCGCTGCCTAAGCGCCTGCAAAGCGCTATTAACTCTTTCTTCGGCCGCTAGCGAGGGTTAAAGGCGCCCTGCTAGCAGCTGAAAAGAGCCGCTATAACAGCTGTAAAGCGCCGCTAACAGTGCTTTACCACTAACACCGCCCCAGTGTGAAAGGGGTCAGATCATGATATTGCAATAAAGTGATCCATGCTACAAACTCATTAAACAGTCCACATTCAGTGAAAGTTCATGTACTGCAAAGTTTGCAGTACATGAACTTTCACTGAATGTGAACTGTTTAATGAGTTTGTAGCATGGACCAATCACTTTATTGCAATATCATGAGCTTTAGTCAAATTACATGCAGTCAGTCACCGGCCACTTGTGGGGGCGCGAGTCGCCCCCCCCCCCTCGGCCAAGCACGCCCATACACCATACTACTGCCCATAAAATTTTAAAGTGGCGCTACAGCAAGCCGGCCGCCGAGGGCTACATTTGTGCGGGAGGCGGCCGCTGGAGATGGGACTTGGGAAGACGGGCCGGAGGGGCTTTTTCTCGGGTGGGGGGGGTTTTGCCGCCTCCTGCAAAGTGCCCCCCTAGGCCTGGGCCTTGTCGGCCTAGGCCAAAACACAGCACTGGCCAGGAAGTGGCTGAACAAGGACCTACATGGCAGTATTACCAGGTATTATGCAAATGAAAGCTGCAAAAAAGATAAGAAAAAGATACAAAATTACTTTTTAAAATGACACTAATATGTTAATGTTAACAAGTCTTTATGATACTAATAAACCACTTTAAAACAGTGATATAGCTAGAGATCGGAAAAAAAAATCTTCTTGGTTCTTTGTGGCATTCTGATGCTGATCTGCAATTGCAATTGTTCTGGTTTGGAATAAAAAGGTCCGCTCTTGCTGATAAATATTGACATTATTTACTGTAAAGGTTAAATGAAACACTCTTTCCGATTTCATTTTCTCCTTCCATTCTTCTGGGATGATCAGTTAGAATATGTAAGGAACTTAAGCCTTAAGTAGCAGAGTCATTGAAGCTGTATAAAATCAAATGAGATTTCTGCTCGACCAAAACTATTCAATGCCTCAATTATTCCATTGTGTTTCTTTGATCTTTCTACAATTTTACAATTCTTTATAGAGATCAATTTGCATAATGCTATAATAAACTAGAGAGATGAAGTATGTGGAGATAACAGAGAAAATATTAATAAAACTACATGTTCAACATCATAAAGAGCCAGATGTCATATCCTTTGCTGCTTCTTCCTGGTGCTGGAGACTCCGCTATATGTACAAACTGGAACTGCTTAATTAAAACAGTTTTGTAGCTTTAGCTTCTCTGTTAAAAACGTTCAGTCCATCTGAAATTGATGTTTCAATTGTAGGGAGCTTTGATGGAGTTTAATCACCCACTGGATTTGTGCACTATATGGCAGTTTACAGACACCTGACCATCACACACATGAGGTTGCTGGACATCCCAAAAATTAGTATATGGTAGACCGTCTCCACTGAGGTCATAACAGCTTCCTACTTTTTTTTTTTTTTTAACTAGATATTGTAAACACTTTTATTTGCAGCAAGGTTTGTGGTCCCTTCCTATCCATGTGACTATAACAGTTTTCATTCTTCTAGGAGGGCTTTCCTCAGATTTTGTGTGTCTCTGGGAATTTGTACTTATTCAGCCAAAAAGAACAAAGTGTTCCCCTTGGGTGGGATTTTGAGGGCATTACCATGAATAATACATCATAAGTAAAAAAGGTAATTTTATTACAAAGTACAAAAAAATGACCAAAAATACACCATAAAAAATTATTAAATCAAACACAAATGATACATACAAACAATTGCATCAAGGGCAACATGTATGAAATAGAGAATACCACAACATGGCAAAAAGAACAGACCAATGGTATGGAATGGAGTAAGTCTCACTAAACCGACGCGTTTCGGAAAGTCCTTCATCAAGGTTTGACAAGTGAGAATATATCATCCAATGCAAATGTTATAGAGGCATCCAAGACATACAATCAGCTCTGCTGCGGTCTCCCAGGCCGTGTGCACATAGCGAAATTCCAATTGTGGGTACGAGAAATACTATAGGTGATTCATATAAGGAGTGCAATCCCCATAGGTGCTGAAAAACGCCACGTCTAAGAATTTGGCGCGGCGCCTGTGCGCGGGCTGGGGTCCAAAAGGATCTTCGGACCTGGGAACTAGAACCAAAGATGACACCTACAAGTTGTAACGTAGGGGAGGGGAGGAGGGCTCACAAAACACCATGCTGGCAGCCAAACAGCTGACACTAAAGAGGAGACTTTAGCAGCCAAGAGCACAGCGTGAGTGCATCATCCTCCTCCTATTAAGCCAAAAGAGCATTTGTGAGGTCAGATACTGATGTTGGATGAGAAGATCTGGGTTGCCACCATTATATCAATTCCTCTTAAAGGTGTTCAACAAGTTTGGGGTCATGGCATTTTGCAAGCCACGCAAGTTCCACCAAACTGGACAAACTGTATCTTTTTGGAACTGACTTTGTGACCAGGGGCACAGTCATACGGGAACAGAAAAGGGCCTTCACCAAGCCACTGCTTATTGGCATAAAATTGTCTAAAAGGTATTTGTATGATGTAGTGGTAACAGTATACTGTACTTTACTGAAGATACCTGAACTCTTTTATTTGTAGGGTGTCCACAATTTTTGGCCATATAGTGTATCTCACAGGGTTTCCATGAGGGACTGTAGACTGGAGTTTAAGGTCCACCCTCTTGCTGTAGTTACTAAAGCTATCTTTGCTTGAAAAAAAAAAATGTTATGCTAAAATCTACACTTCACATGTTTATATACTAAGGGAACTGTGTAATTAATGATAAATGTCAGTTTGAATCTGTTTGACATCAAGCTAGGGCATACCTAAAGGCATAGAAGCACACATAGTGTTTTATGGAGGTAGAAATTGCATTTGGTAAAGTCATTGTGTATATAGTTTGGAAATCTCTATACAATAGATATGAAAACAATATGTATTCTGTATCACTAGGACTATTGCTTTTAAAAAGAAAATTAAAGAGACAGGTGAGCGCCTTGATTATTTTACTATGGGACCCCTTCACACATAATACATCAAGATCTTTACACTGAGAGATCTATGTACCACCTTTGCTGGCACTAGGGGTGCGCAAATTCATTCACACCAGCCAAGTGAGCACTAACTTAAAGCTTTGGGAAGAGGTTGTCCAGCTGCCACTCTGCATAACATCCACTCACTCAACTAGAGTGATCCAAAGGAGATCCCATATTTAAGACCACAGGTTGTTATGAGGCCCAGTCTTTTCATCTTTATTAATTGCTATACAGAGTACAAAGCACTTCCTTATTGAATCTGCAACATTAATGAGGCATGTTCTCCACTTTTCAATCAAAGTCAAAGTCGTGTTACCTAGCAGGTTACTGAAAATAATTTAGGCAGGCAAATTAATCAATGTTTAACCCAAGATTAATACAACTTTTACCAGATTCACACATTTTTCAAAATGTACGGAAAAAATATTGAATCCTATGGCTATTGTAAAGGTAAAGGATAAGTAAGGGCAACAGTCTTTGGCCCTATTTCTCCTATGGGTTCTATGGGTCACAGGGGTGCACTTAGATTTGCACTCCTGCGACTCGTTTTTAGCCAACAACAGGCTAAAGTCCACTCTTGGCTGATGTCACTCAGCCAGTCCAGACTCTGGAGAGACGCCAAGTTTACATTTGGGATCCACCCAGATGCCTGGACAGGCAGCTGGCTCAGCCTCTCAGCGAGCCGCTGGGAGACTGAGCCAAACGTTCCAAACGCCTCCACAGCCCAGGGCTCCAGTGAATGCTAGAGGCAGGGCCGTTTGAAGGAATTTGGGGGCCCAAGCAAAATGGACATGAAAGCCCCCTCCAACCCCCTCCCCCCGCACGCACGCAAAGTCTACAGGAATCACAGCATAGCGATACAGTTTAAGTTCACCAACATTTTATATAATTAAAAAAGGTTTACAGTGCAAATACTGCTGTTGAATATAATGTGCATAAAATTTGAACATTTTCAACAATTGAACATTTGCAAAAAAAACACCACTGTACCATAAAATCAAATATGGTTCGCGACAATTTACAAAGCAGAGAAAAGACTCTACAGTAGAGTGTACTTTGTAAATTTTTGCAAAAAGCTTTAATAAATATTACCTGATTCAAAAAAGAAGCAATAAGATGGAAATGGGTTGGTAAAGAAAGAAGAAAATGGAAAGAAGCTATGCTAATTGTTTTTATGATGGTCAGCAAGCTACCATATCTTTATTACTAAATGGGTCTTGGTCACTGCCCCCCCCCTTACTTCTCCCCCCCCGTGTTCTTTTTAACCCCCCTCCCTACCGCTTACCGCGTGGCAGGAAATTCAGTTTTCTGTTCCCAGCCTGCCGGACTGAAAGGAAGTGAGCACTCAGTGTGTGCACTTCCTGTCAGTCCGGCCGGGAACAGGAAACTGAATCTCCTGTACCGCGCGGACTGCAGGAGGAAGGAAGAGGAGCACACGGCTGGGGCCCCAGGCCAGCTCGGGGCCCCAAGCAATTGCTTGTTTTGCCTGTCCTGTCGTGACGGGCCTTGGCTGGAGGGGTAGAGCAGAGAGCTGGTGACTGACAGTCACTGACTCTCTGCAGACTTAATAGCGAGAACTAACCGATCAGCGGTCTTTGGTCACTCAATTCTCAGTGTAGAAGCAGCAGAGGACAGCTGCGGCTGGGATCAATCCTGTAGAATCTAGGTGAGTATAATTGATTTTTTACATTTTTTTTTATTCCCAACTTCTCTTTAAAGCATTACTTAACTCCCCCAAACTTCCTCATGCCTTTATTCCTGGGTTCTTTTCAAAACACACTCTGATCCATTGTTCACTGTTCACTTGCCATACAGCGGGTCCCGTTCCACCATCTTGGACCTCTTTAGCTGGATACCAGTTCTGGGTGCAGGCAGCAAACTCTGATGACCTGTCTTGGCTGCTCTATGTGTCGATTCTGCAGCCTCCTGGGAGATGTGATGTAAGTATCCCAGGAGGCTGCAGGAGGAAATACATACCATTCTGGCCTAGTCTGGAATGGCAGCGGGGGGTGAGGCCAAAAAGTAAAAAAAAAAATAAAAACCAGATGGAATTTTTTTTTTTCATTTCCGTAATTCTGCCAGGGGACGGGGGTTAAAACAAAACAGTCTCCCTTTTAGGGGTTAATTTAACTGCTGCTTATTGACACTGCTGAATTTAGTCTGGATATATACTGTATTTTCCCCAAATCACTCCCCCTATCCCTAGTAAAACTATGTTATATTCATATGAAGTATTTCCTTTCACCTGACTAAAACAGAAAAAATATGCTTAAAGGAGTTATAAAGTCTCAAGGTTTTGCACCTTAATGCATTGTATGCATTAAGGTGCAAAACCTTCTGTTCTGCAGATGCCCCCCATAGCCCCCTTTTTTCTTACCTGAACCACATCGTTCCATGACGAGCACAAGCCCAGCACCTCCAGCCGCTGCCTCGGGTCCTCATTGGATAGATTGACAGCAGCGGGAGCCATTGGCTGTATCCAGTATCCAATTAAATCCAGTGACACTGGAGCTGGGGGTGGGGCCGAGTCCTGTTGTTTGTATCAATAGAAGCAGCAGCAGGACTCAGGAGCGTGCCCGCATGTAAAGTGCTCTTCGTGGGGGCATCCAATGAAGAAGAGGAGCCAGGAGCGCTGCCGCCGGGGGACCCTAGAAAAGAAGGATCGGGGCCACTCTGTGCAAAGCCCTTACACAGAGCAGGTAAGTATACCATGTTTGTTATTTAAAAAAAAAAAAAGCCTTTACAATCACTTGGTGCATTTCTTTAAAAGAAAAATCTTTTATTGTGAAAAGCAGTCGCATCATAATGTTTAGAGTCAAAGACGGGTTGTCGTACATGTTAACAGAAAATGAAACCTATTTCTTGCCAAGCTGATGGCTGCGTCAAAGCCAAACTAATTAAAGCTGAATTCACAGCACGTATAAAAGACACAAATGAAAGCAGTTCTGTATTTACTAATACACCATTAGATTTAATTATTTAAAGAACAACTATCATTAAAAGAATGTCACTGATCTACGCCCCCTGTTGCAATCTGTCTGACAACTGATCTAGGTATGAGATGGCCATTGTCTCGGTGTAAGAGCACTTTGCATTCCTCTTGCTTGCCGTTTTGGGAAAGTGAGGCTGTATCCTTCTGAGCTAAGTTGTCGGACAACAGCAGAGGAAGGAGGGGCCAGTCTGACCTTAAGCTAGGAAAAGCCCGGTACACACTAGCATTTTTTTTTTTGTTCAACCCAGCAGGCTGAACGAAAAAAAAAAACTGAAGAGCTCAGGAGGGGCCATAGAACTAACTACCTGATGTTAGTACAGCGATCTCCCCGCTGAGCTATTGTGTCCTGATAGGGGGGCAGCTCCACCAGCAGAACACACCATTCAGAGCTCGTAGCCAGTGGCTGAAAGTGCTGATTGGATGACGATCGGCAGACCTTTCTGGTCATGCGCCTTCGATAAAAGCTGGACGTTTGGACGGCTTCTGTTAGACCGGCTGCCGTACACATGACCTGAATGTCGGCCATTTTCTTTCGAACAGCCTGATACTGCACGATATTCGTCCTATGTGTACGGGGATTTAGGAAGCGTCATGGGAGAAAGTACTCCATGGACTTTGTCCCATGAGGGACAGAACAGCAAAAAATGTACTCATAGTTTTTTAACCACTTCCCGTCTGCCCTATAGCAGTTTTACTGCTGCAGGGCGGCAGCTGTGCGCTGGATCTCATACAGTATATATACACGATCCGACACTTCCCGGTAGGGGGCACACATACACTGTCATTAAACAAAACCAAAGCCGATTGGCGGGTGCCGGGTACTCGATATCCGCCGGCACCTGCCGATCGGCAGGCAGAGAGACAGAAACAAGGCAGATTGCAATATGCCTATGTAAACAAAGCAGATTGCCGTTCTGACAGGGGGAAATGGATGATGTTTGTGTCCCAGCAAAGCAGGGAATAAATTCCATCTCTTCCCCTAGTAAAAGCACCTCACACAGTTCAATAAAACTAGGCACACAATTAACCCTTTGATCGCTCCTGATGTTAACCCCTTCCCAGCCAGTGACAGTGCATATTTGTAGCACTGATCACTGTATTCTTGTTACTGGTTTTCAAAAAGTGTCAAAAGTGTCAGTTAGTGTCAGAATGTCAGCCGCAAAATATCACAGTCCTGCTATAAATCGCTGATTGCTGCCATTACTAGTAAAAAATAAATAAATAAATGAATAAAAATATCCCATAGTTTGTAGACGCTTTAACAAACCAATCAATATACGCTTATTGGGATTTTTTTACCAATATGTAGCAGAATACATATTGGCCTAAATTTATGAAGAAATTAGATGTTTTCAATTATTTTACTGAATACGTTTGATAGCAGAAAGTAAAAAATATTGTTTTTTTTTCAAAATTGTCTGACTTTTTTTGTTTATAGTGCAAAAATAAAAATCTCAGAGGTGATCAAATACCACAAAAAGAAAGCTCTATTTGTGCGAAAAAGGACATCAATTTTATTTGGGTACAGCGTCGCATGTTTGCGCAATTGTCAGTTAAAGTGCATGTAAACCCTCACATACAAAGTGAACAGCCTCAGATGATGCACAGGGATGAAATAAATCTCCCTACATACGTTTTATCTGCTGTCTTCAGCTTTCTACACTCTTAGAAAATGCAGATCGTGTTAGAAATCTTTCTTCCTCTTTCAGCAGTGGGTGGAGAGCTGAGTAAAGGCACACACCCCCCCTCCACATAGGCAGAGGAACATGCAAAGCTGTATTCTGAATAGACAAGATACCTGTTAATCTCCTCAAAATTTTCAGCTACTGGTATCTCATGTGTTGGAGAACTTGTCAGAAGTGACTCATGCTGATAACAGAAGAGCGAAGCACCATAGGGAAACGACACTTGGAGCTTTGGAGAGAGATAAGCAAACACTTCAGATATATGTGCCTAGGTCAAATTTCATGAACAGGGTTTACAACCAATTTAAAGTAAAGTCACTAAAATGGCCATGAAGGGGGGGGGGGGGGGATTTTCCAGAGGTCAAGTGGTTACATGAAAGCAAAGTAGTACCCAAATGTTACAGTGTATCAGCCTCTTGAAGTCTCCGTACAGCAGAGCTCAGATTGGAAGAGAGAGCCAGCCAGTTAGACCCCTTTCACACCCAGGGCATTTGCAGGCGCTATAGCGTTAAAAATAGCACCTGCAATCCGCCCTCAAACAGCTGCAACATTGTCTCCGGTGTGAAAGCCTGAGGGCTTTCACACCGGAGCGCTGCGCTGGCAGGACGTCAGGAAAAGTTCTGTCAGCAGCTTCTTTGGAGCGGTGAAGGAGCAGTGTGTTTATCGCTCCTCCACTGCTGCTCCCTATTGAAATCAATGGGGCAGCGCTGGGATACCGCCGGCAAAACTCCGCTATCGCAACCCTTTCTCGGCCGCTAGCGGGGGGTATAAGCGCCCCGCTAGCGTGCGAAATGTGCCGCTAATCCGCCGGTAAAATGCCGCTAAAAATAGCTGCGTTTTACTGCCGACGCTATGGAATAGGGCTCTAAAACATGCTGATAGGATATGGGAGCAGAGTGGCATAGAGATTGGCTCATCAGACCTGTGTTAATGGACAGAAATACAAATCCTTTTGCTGGTAAAACAACTTGCTTAAAATATATTTCATCTGTGTACTTAGCTGTTTGCCTGGATTTTAAAGCGGTGTTCTACCCAAAAGTGGAAGCTCAGCTGATCTGCTTCCTCTTCCCTTCCGGTGCCACATTTGGCACCTTTCAAGGGGGAGGGGGCAATGGGTACTTGTTTTTGACAGGTACCCATCCCCCGTTCTCTTGAAAGTTCAGCCCCCTCCTCCTTCCTCCGCCAGTTAGGAAGCACAGCACGCTTCGCACATGCACAGTAGAGAACCGGCTGTGAAGCTGAAATGCTTCATTGCTGGCTTCCCTCACCACGAATGGTGGCAGCAGCACCTGAGAGCCGATCCGAAAATCAACTGGGGTGCTGACATCACGGGCGCCCTGGACAGGTAAGCGTCTTTATATTAAAAGTCAGCAGCTACAGTATTTGTAGCTGCTGACTTTGATTTTTTTTTCCCCCAGGCTGGAACATGGCTTTACCGTAACCATTAGAATAATACCATTCCTCTGTCTTGCTAGGAGTAGATGCTACTGTTGGAGCACAGCTGTATATTTGATACATAGAATAAACCTTCTTTATTACCTCTCAGCAAGATGTCGAACAACAACAAAAAAAAAAAAGGCTGAAAAAAAGACTTTTTTTTTTGCCTTCTTTATCAGACTAATATGCAGGGAGCAGCAGTACGCTATTATAAATCTCATTGCGGGGGCACATTTAAAGTACAATGTTACACACAACATGATGCAGTGTACATAGTGGTATTAATAAACACTTATAATTGAACCATTTTTCAAGGCTACAATATTGTTCAATTAAATTAACCAGTCTTCAGAGCTGCATTTTCCACCTCACTGTTAGAATTATGTTCATTGCCTATCTGTGTTAAGTTTAATGTCATTATAGTATATTACCGAGTTGTGTGCATGATGGCGGTAATAATACATTATTTTCAAAAGAAAAATGCACAGTGTCTGAACGTCCATGGCCGGTCTGTTAAGTATTTGGTTTCAATGTAGCCTAGGCATACTAATGTACAGACATTTTGTAATGTTTTCAACGTAAACAGTCTTCATATAAGATCATTAGTCATGAACTATGGACTCTTAATAATTGTAAGTCCGAGAAAATGGCTTGCCCTTGTGAGACCTTCCGCCTTCATTTAAACTTCTGCCTTTTACATCTAAGTGTCCCTGTCTGTCTAGCAGCATCTAAGTACATCAATACATGCTGTATTAGTATTGTTGAAAAATGTTCTTATGTTGAAAAAGTGTAAATATTCTCAGTCCATCCCTGTAGATGCAGCTGCTGTTTTTTAGTATTTCCTACTTTTCATAACAACCAGTAGGGGGTGAGACATCAGCCTTCTGCTGATCGGAATAGTGAAAGAACACATCCTTGGACGCTGTTTGCCGGTTGACCGCCACTTACCAGATCGGCGGACACATCGGGGATCATCGGGCAGGGGGACAGGCTGCGGCAGGCATCTTGCAGTGTCTTCCATGTCCTCTACTCTTCCGAGATCACGGCGGCTTCTGCCGTGCATTTCCTCTCCTCCTCCTAAGCATCCAATAGGATCGCCTAACCTTTTAGCTAATCGGGAAATGGGTAACAGACCCACGCTTCCTGATTGGCAGAGAGGCGATTCAGTGTTAGAAAAGCAAATATTCATTTGCTTTTCTAACATATCTGGGTGGACCGCGAGCGCAATGCTCTGCGCTCCGAGTCCACCCTATTTTGAAGCCTATTAGCCATTTGGAAGGACTGGCCCTCTTCTTCAGAGCCTGAGGTAACTGATGGGCAGACTACATAGCTAAAGTCGGCACCAGCCAGTGTTCAGCTCCCTTACAGGAAAATGTATGTCTAAATCAAGGGCGGCCCGTGAATTAAGGGTGCACTGGCGCTGCCCCCTCTATCCTCGCCACCCTCCTATATGGTTAATGGATAGATTCATGCATGAATCTATCCACGGCCGCCGCTGCCACACCCTATTCAGGCATCCGGCCCCTTTTCGGACGCCGGGTGCCTGAATTACAGTGGGGGGGGGGTGTTTTTTTGAAGCACCTGATTATCAGGTACTTCAAAAAAACACCCCCCCTACTGTAATTCAGGCACCCGGTGTCTGAAAAGGGGCTGGATGCCTGAATAGGGGGTGGCAGCGGCGGCCGTGGATAGATTCATGCAATGCATGAATCTATCCATTAACCATATAGGAAGGTGGCGAGGATAGAGGGGGCAGCGCCGGTGCACCCTTATTGCACGGGCCGCCCTTGATTTAGACATACATTTTCCTGTAAGGGAGCTGAACACTGGCTGGTGTCGACTTTAGCTATGTAGTCTGCCCATCAGTTACCTCAGGCTCTGAAGAAGAGGGAAAGTCCTTCCAAATGCGTCAGCCTGAGGGGGTCTCACCCAGGACCCAGATTTGGGGATTCGAGCAACCGATGAGTTGGATCTAGGAGTCCACCCAGATGTGTTAGAAAAGCAAATTAATAACACTGAATCGCCTCTCTGCCAATCAGGAAGCCGATGAGAGATGCACACATGTGGCCTGACGAGCATGTTTTTAACTTATGCTTGTGAGTAGACAACTTTATGATTTTATTCATATCTTTTAATAAATCTATAAAACTAGGCCAGTGCAACCTCTTTTCTTTTTCTATTCTCACAGCACTGTCAGGACGACCCCAGTCCTAGAGGGCAGCGAGGTATCTATGGGATTATCCATGATTTGACCGGGCACCTGCGACACTACACAGTCATCTAACTCTGGCGCAGAAGTGTGTTGTTCTTTAAAAGATCATCCTAACCTGGGCACTACTTATAAAATTGCCCTTAGGAATAGTCCCAGGGTGATAAACTTGGCATTAACTTTCTTTGATATCTTTATAATCGGAGCTTTCTCATATACCTGTGCGCAGGGGAATTAGCATGGCTGTATTATAGACGGAAATGAAGTAACTTTAATTGCCAGATAAGCAGCCGTGGAAAATTATATTTACAAAAGTGGAGTTCTCTTGTTAGCATATAAGGCACAGATTCACAGTCCATTCACCAAAGATACAGAATTCAGCTCAGTAAACTGGCACTGTAGTTAATATTCCTCTCTTCAGGCACATCAGTGGTATACAAGGCACATTTTGATTACTTGCCATAGGCTGATGTCCATAAGCAGGTCCCACAGATGCAGCAGAGATGATTTAACATGAAAATAGACTGTCTTAGATGATCTTCTATCACAAGCACAGCAGCAGTGCTGATAGGCAGGACTCTCTGTTCTGTTCCTGTAGGCTGGAACACTCTCCCTGAATAAGGTCTAGCTTTCCTGTTACAGGCAGTATATCTTCCCCTCACTCATTCCACACACACGTCTCTCAAAATGATGGCTTTGCCCTCTTTATATGGAAGCTAACAGAAAATGGTGGACAAAATCTCGAGAGAACTTGGTACCAATCAGTACACGAGGCTTCTCCAAGATGGCTGCTGGAGACAAGCTAGAGAACAGTTATGCCGTGTACACACAATCGGACATTCCGACAACAAAATCCTGGATTTTTTTCCAGCGGATGTTGGCTCAAACTTGTCTTGCATACACACGGTCACACAAATGTTATCGGAATTCTGACCGTCAAGAACGCGGTGATGTACAACACCTACGACGAGCCGAGAAAAGTGAAGTTCAATAGACAGTGCGGCTCTTCTGCTTGATTCCCAACATGCGTGGAACAACGGATTTTGTTGTCGGAAAATTTGAGATCCAGCTCTCAAATTTTTGTTGTCGGAAATTCTGACAGAAAATGTCTGATGGAGCCTACACATGGTCGGAATTTCCGACAACAAGCTCACATCGAACATTTGTTGTCGGAAATTCCGACCGTGTGTAAGCGGATATTACAGCCTCAACAGGATTTCACAAAACAGCAGGAAAATACAAAACACATTCTTAATATAACATGACATTTCTGCATGAGAAAGTATGATACAATTGTAGTCCCACTTCTCCTCTCAGCCAGCAAGACTGTCCTCTCACAGTTAACTGTATGTGAGGAGGCTACCTACATACCTACCATCTTTGCGTGCATCTGTATTGCTGGTTGACCTATATGAAGGGACCTCTCTAGAGCATACTCTGCATTGCCCCTTCAGACTCTTTTATTCCCTCTTTCGTTACACCATGGGAAGTTGATCTAAATATGACATTTTCTGTGGACCAAAGAGACTTTATTATTTATTTTAGACACAAATCTTCTATTTCTTCCAGACTGCAGGAATTAGTATATAAGCTCGTGACTAGATGGTATAGAGTTCAGGAGAGACTACACAGAGAGTTTCCTACTGTCGACCCCACCTTTTGGCGATGAGGGGAACATTCTATAATATTTTTTGGACTTGCCCTCAAATTTGACCTTACTGGCTGGAGGAAGAAGGTGCTTTGATTGAAGATCTTACGGACCTTTCTCTTGTCCATGCCCCAGCAGCCTGTTTGCTACACCTTAGCTCCAGTAGCGGCCCGTCCATAGGGGGCGCCTGGGCGCCGCTCCCCCCCTCCTGTAGTGAAAAAAAACTAAAAAAACTAAATGAAAAGTCCTTTAACAAAGTGCACTGTGGCGCCGGACGCAGTGCACTATGGGAAGCACCACGTCAATGCAATCACGAGATTGCAGACGTGGCGCTTCATTTGCGGGCTTTTAACCCGCCTTGCGGCGCAATTGAAAACGCCGATTAGCTTCTGCCCGTAGAATCAGTGTGATTCTATGAGCGGAGCATTGCTTTTTAAATCTTGAGGTCACTTCCGGCTTTCGTGAAACAGACGAAAGCCGGAAGTGATGTCGGCAGCTCCGTTCTTCGGCCCGAGTGGAGCTGTAGGAGGCAGGTAAGAGAGTAGCGTGAGGGACGGGTTCCAGTCTGGTCTATGTAGCGGCTGCAAGGAGGGTGAGCTTCAGCACAGCACAGCTGCATCTGTCCCTCTCTTCCCCATTCCCCCCCTTCTGTCTAACACTAACACACGGACTGAAGACACTTCCGAGTGTTTTCCTATACACAGACAGAGGGGGAGGAGAATGGACACAGCAGCAACAGGACGTGCTGATCTGAGGTGAGGTCTGAATATGACACTTGCAGGGGAAGGGGGCAAGTTATCCAAGAAACATACTCACAGTGATTTGGGGGGCTGGAAGAGGATGCTGTATGTGCTAGGGGCCACTTTGGGAGCAGACAGGATTTGTGCTAGAAGGGGGTTGAATATAAAAATAGACCCCCCCTTCTAGCACAAATCCTCTCTGCTCCCAAAGTGGTCCCTAGCACATACAGCCTCCTCTCCCAGCCCCCCAAATCACTGTGAGTATCCTTCTTTGATAACTTCCTCCCTTCCCCCCTTGTTCAAAGAGATGTTGGCTGTTATTAAGGAGACAATCATGGTGTCTGGGATCAGTGGACACAGTGGATGTGTTTTGATAACACAGTGGATGCGTTTTGATAACAAAGTGGATGCGTTTTGATGACAGTGGATGCGTTTTGATGACACAGTGGCTGCGTTTTGATGACACAGTGGCTGCGTTTTGATGATACAGTCGCTGCGATTGATTTTTTTTTCAGAATTTTTCAGTTTGTTTGCGCCCCCCCCAAAAAAATTTTGAGCACCAGCCGCCACTGCTTAGCTCTCTTTCCAAATGAAAATATTGACATTCTCTAGTGAGACATCTTTTAAATGTGACAAGGGCCTGCATACCATCACATTGGAAATCTCCTTCTCCCCCCAATGTGTACCATTGGATTAGAACAGTAAATTATATAATGGACATGAAGGAACTTACAGCTTTGTTGGAGACAGGCAGCTCACTTTAAAAAAACTTAGACAACAGTGGTTTACATTGACTCCGAGATATCAGACTTTTCTTACAAACTTGTAGATGTAGTGGAAGCAAAAATAGTTGTACACAACAGTGTATTAGCAGTTTCTTCTTCTTTTTTTCTTTTTCTTTCTCATCCTTTCAGTTTCTTTTTTCACTTTTCTCTCTCTTTTTTTTTTTCATTTCCTTTCTCAATTCCCCCCATCCCTTATACCTCTTAGGTCCCTTCTTCTTCAAAAAAAAAAACTTTTGGAGGGGCTCTGCAATTGAATCCCCCCCCCCCCCTCCTTACACACATCTTATACGTACTACAGAATGTAATCGAATATGGCAATTTTGATCTGTAAAGAATACTGTAAAGTATTGAACTGAGCAGACTCAATGGATATAAAATGTATTTTGCTTTATTTTTTATTTTGTCTTATTTGAGTATTATGTAATTATGATGCATTAATGGGCAATTATTTAAAATTGTATACATTAGAAATCTATAGTACAAGTGGGCATTTTTTTGTATTAAGGAATGCAATTGTTTTGTATTACTTTAATATAATTTTTTGCTTTAAATAATGAATTTTAAAAAAAAGCCCATGTCCAACTGCAACACAAACTTGCCTGCGGCAGGGACCACTCCAGATTTGCTTCCCAGTAGGTATGGCTGTTGTGGATGGCACTGGGCTACATGTAAATAACAGTGACATCACACATGCCTAGTAGCAAATCAGTGTTACTGCACATGGGCCATGTATTGGCTTTGGTCTGGATTATCCCAAAGATCTAAACAAATTAATGGGGTGGGTCACTACATGGCAAATGAGGTTTAATGTAGAAAAATGTAAAATAATGCATTTGGGTGACAAAAATATGAATGCAATCTATACACAGGGGGGAGAACCTCTGGGGGAATCTAGGATGGAGAAGGACTTGGGGGTCCTAGTAGATGATAGGCTCAGCAATGGCATGCAATGCCAAGCTGCTGCTAACAAAGCAAACAGAATATTGGCATGCATTAAAAAGGGGATTAACTCCAGAGATAAAACAATAATTCTCCTGCTCTACAAGACTGGTCCGGCTGCACCTGGAGTATGCCATCCACTTCTGGGCACCAGTCCTCAGGTAGGATGTGCTGGAACTGGAGAGAGTCCAGAGAAGGGCAACAAAGGTAATAAAGGGACTGGAGGATATTAGTTATGAGGAAAGATTACGAGGACTGAACTTATTCTCTCTGGAGAAGAGACGCTTGAGAGGGGATATGATTTCAATGTACAAATACAGTACTGGTGACCCCACAATAGGGATAACATTTTTCCAGCTAAAGCTGATTTAAAAAGACACGTGGCCATTCACTAAAATTAGAAGAGAAGAAGTTTAACCTTAAACTGCGTAGAGGGTTCTTTACTGTAAGAGTGGTAAGGATGTGGAATTCTCTTCCACAAGCAGTGGTTTCAGCAGGGAGCATTGATAATTTAAAAAATATATTACATAGGCACCTGAACAACCACAACATACAGGGATATACAATGTAATACTGACATAAAAGCACACACACATAGGTTGGACTTGATGGACTTGTGTCTTTTTTCAATCTTACCAAATATGTAACTATGTAACTCTACACTGCCCTCAAAGCGACCTGGAACTTAGTCACAATGCTGCTGATTGCCTCTAATCTGCAGCCATCTTTGCAGCAAGCAAACTTGTTTGTGGCTCCTGCATGTCACCTCATCTACAGAAGGGAGCCGCAAAATACATTCTTAGTAATGGGAGACTTCCTGTGCCAGATGCAAAGTTCCCCAAGCCAAAAGTTCCCAGTTGCCCCCTGCCTCCTTGTCTTGCCCCATCATCACAGGCGAGGTTGAATTTGGCCAGGATTGAACAGTTTATTGCTTCCTTTAATCACACAAATTAGCTTGCAACTTTCTCCCATAGTTCTTGGAACCATCAACTATTCCAGCTCATACATAATTACCATAAATTCATTTTATATGTAGAAGTGTGTTATATATTTCATATTAATATGACGCTACAAACAAAGAAGCCTATTCAACGCCGATTACATTAGTGTCGCCAGAAGCCATTATTAAACAAGAAATTTCATTCACACATGAATTTCATTTCCACAAAAAGATGGGTAATCCTTTGCTTCCAACACAGGTAAATTAAGTAATATAAGCAATATATTAAACATGCTCTCATACATTTTCATTATTTTGTAGTTGGCAAAATATAATATGGTGATCTTTATTACCTGTATAAATATACAAGGATATAATACATCTACATGACACACATAGCAATTGGCCAAGACTATGCTTGTGGAAATTATGTTTGTAAGCTTTAATGAAGAAACAGATACAGTATACTATCTGTTAGATGTTTAGGGTGGTCTACTTGGCATTTTTTGTTTTAACATTTTTTTTACATTTTTTTAAATAAATGTTTAAATTAATTAATTAGCCAGAATTGACTATATTCCCTGCAGGGTGCCTAATATTCTTAACCAATTGCCATATAGCAGAATGACGGCTGCAAAGTGGTTTTAATATCCTGACTGGGCATCATATGATGTCATCAGGATATTAAGCCTCTGCGCGCCCCTGGAGGCGCGCATTGCGCCGATCGTTATTACGGTGTGTCAGTCTGACACACCGCAACTCCGATCTAGGTAAAGAGTCTCTGATGGAGACTCTTTACCACGTGATCAGCCGTGTCCAATCACGGCTGATCACGATGTAAATAGGAAGAGCCAGTGATCGGCTATTCCTCCCTCGCGTCTGACGGACTCGAGTAGAGGAGAGCCGATTGGCTGCTCTCCTGACAGGGGGGGTCTGTGCTGATTGTTTATCAGCAAGCCCCCCCTCGGATCCCACCCAGGACCACCAGGATGCCGCCCAGGACCACCAGGATGGCCATCCACACTGGACCACCAGGTATGCCCCCCTAGAGCCCCAGGAAAATCTGAATTTGTGCCCAGGCAGCTGCCAATCAATGCCCAGGCAGCTGCCATCAGTGTCCACTCACAATGCCTACCACTGCCAGTGCCACCAGGGATGCCTATCAGTGCCTCATATCAGTGCTGCGTATCAGTGCCCATCAGTGCCAGGTATCAATGCCCATCAGTGCAACCTATCAGTGCCCAGCAGTGCCGCCTATCAGTGCCACCCATAAGAATCCATCTTTGCAGCCTTTCAGTGCCCATCAGTGTTGCCTATCAGTGCCCATGAGTGCCCACCAGTGCCACCCAATGCCACCCATGAGTGCCCATCAGTGCCACCTATCAATGCCCATCAGTGCTGCATATCAGTGCCACCCATCAGTGCCGCCTACCAGTGCCCATCAGTGCCGCAAATCAGTGCCCATCGTCAGTGCCCGTCAGTGCCCGCTCATTAGTGCCACCTCATCGGTGCCGCCTTATCAGTGCTTGTCAGTGCTGCCTTATCAGTGCCCATCAGTGAAGGAGAAAACGTACTTACTTACAAAATTTTATAACAGAAACAAAAGCAAAACTTTTTTTTTTTTTTTTTTTTGGTATTTTTTTATTTGTTTAGCAAAAAATAAGAACCGCAGAGGTGATCAAATACCACCAAAAGAAAGCTCTATTTGTGGGAACAAAATGATAAAAATTTAGTTTGGGTACAGTGCAGCATGACAGCGCAATTGTCATTCAAACTGCGACAGCGCTGAAAGCTGAAAATTGGTCTGGGCAGGAAGGTGTATAAGTGCCCTGTATTGAAGTGGTTAAATATTCATATTTTCACAGTTTTCAGAGTATTTCCTTTTGCTTCTTATTAAGGTTAAGGCCATCCAGCGTGGTTATTTTAGTTACAGTTGATGCTTGACAATTGAATACACCACATTTTTTTTTTTTAGATGTTTTGAGAATTCCAGAGATTCCTGGCTCTGATCTTTCTGAGTTTCACAATTTATGCTAATATAAAACTCCAATGATGAGGATAAAAACCATTTCATAATGAATGTGGCAGGCTATTGACATCCACACACAATTTAAACATTTTATCTTTGGATGGATTGAGAGTTTAAGGAGACTAGACATGGGCAATTTGTTTTGGTCTGAATGTAAATTCTGACAAATTTTTGGTTATTTGGATGTATCAGTATCTCTGAATGAAATAGTGAATGTATCCGAATCTCTGAATGTAAAGAATTGCGTTATGTTTCTTTACATTTTATTCCTCTTATTAATTTTCTAATGAATTCCAAATTTTTAGAATGATTGAAATTCGGATCGGTTGAAAAATTCAACCGATTCCTATTCTGTGTGAAAAATAGCTGGTTGTAAAGGAGCGGGTCGGGAAGCCGGCCACCCCGTCCTTAACAACCGATGACCCATCAGCTGAAATAGTGAATGTATCCGAATCTCTTAATGTAATTGTAAAGAATTTCATTATGTTTCTTTAAATTTTGTTTCATTTATTAATTTTCTAATGCATTCCAAATTTTCAGAACGATTGGAATTCGGATCGGTTGAAAGATGATTGACCGATTCCTATTTTGTGCGTAAAATAGCTGGTTGTTAAGGAGCGGGCCGGATATCCGGCCACCCCATCCTTAACAAACGATGACCCATCAGCTGTCAGTGGGCTTCCTTGCTGAGAGCTGAAATATAAACAAAAGAATGCCGGCAATAGAAATTAAAAAAAAAAAAATTAGGGCCCCCCCAATCTATTCCAGGTCCTTCTGGTCTGGTATGGATTTTAAGGGGAACCCCATGCAATTTTTTTTTTTAATTGCGTGGGTTCCCCCCTAAAATCCATACCAGATCCTTATCCGAGCATGCAGCCCAGCAGGTGAGGAAAGGGGGGAGGAGCGAGCGCCCCCCCCCCCGAACCACACCAGGCCACATGCCCGCAACATGGGCGTTGTGATTGACGATTTATCTACATCATGGGACATTTTTTATTATTAAAGGAATTATTAAAAACTTGTGTAGTTTCTTTATTCACTTTTTTGGTGAATGGGTAGGGGTACTATGTACCCCATACTCATTCACATGGGGGGCAGGGATCTGGGGGCCCCCTTGTTAAAGGGGGCTTCCAGATTCTGATAAGCCCCCCGCCCGCAGACCCCCACAACCATCACCCAGGGTTGAAGGAAAGAGGCCCTTGTCCCCATCAACATGGGGACAAGGTTCTTTGGGGTGGGGGGGACTCAAAGGGCCTGGTATGGATTGGTGGGGACCCCATGCTATTTTTCACACAGAATTGGAATTGGTCGATCATTTTTTTTTTTTTTACCAATCCGAATTTGAATTGTTCTGAAAATTTTGAATTTGTTAGAAAATGAATAAACAAAACGAAATTTAACTAAACAAAATGAAACTAAACAAAACAATGAAACAAAATTAGTAACATAAAGAATCTATCCGAGACAAAATAAATGTTTCCATTCTGCACATGTCTAAAAGTGACAATGAGCTCAAGATATTTTCTTTGCTAAAAGTAGAATTATTCTCTTTGGTGCACATTACTCCCCATCAGTCATGTTATTTTAGTTAAAGGCATACAGAATGCAGGCACAGCCTACCAGATAGTGTCTCTTTCCAAACTCTGATCTTCCCCTACACAGGGGGCAAGTGACCCATGTTCTTGAATTTGATCCCATGACAAGCCCTGGGATGGAGAAGAATTGTAATGCCGCGTACACACGAGCGGACTTTACGGCAGACTTTGCCCGGCGGACTTTTTGACGGACTTTACGACGAACTTTCTGAATGAACGGACTTGCCTACACACAATCAACCAAAGTCCGTCAAATTCGTACGTGATGACGTACGACCGGACTAAAATAAGGAAGTTCATAACCAGTAGCCAATATCTGCCCTAGCGTGGCTTTTTGTCCGTCGAACTGGCATACAGACGAGCGAACTTTTCGACCGGACTCGAGTCCGTCGGATAGATTTGAAACATGTTTCAAATCTAAGTCCGTCCAACTTTTGAGAAAAGAAAGTCCGCTGGAGCCCACACACGATCGAATTGTCCGACGAAATCCCGTCTGCTGGGCAAAGTCTGCCGTAAAGTCCGCTCGTGTGTACTTTACTTTAGAGATAGTTCTCACTCCACAATACACTTGAAATATGGGTGCCAGTCTGCCTTTGTGGTCCTTCTCACGTCCTATATACTTGATATGTTCAGTTGCACATCTGACTTTATTAAGCAAAAATATATATATTATACGTTTTTAGGAGAATCAGTGAAGATGTGTCAACGTTTCAGTAATGATTTATGGAGCAGACAACCATTGTAACTTTGTAGACACAAAAACATTGACTGTTTTCTTAATAATGGGAGTTATGGGTTAAAATGTTTTTTTAACTTAAAAAACATAATCGGATTAAAAACTACTCAATCTGTATGGTGGTAACCAATGATGACAGGGGAAATTGGCCACAAAGAAAAAGTATCTTTGCAAATATTCAGGAGTGATATTGAACTCAATGTCAAATCCGGCAAAGATATTATGAAGTGCTATAAAAACCCAACTACGCTATGTGGTTTCTTGGAATCGTTCCTGTTGAATGATTCCAAGGTCAGGTACTAGCTGCACATTACACTTGAATTTTGTCTAAGCTTCTCCTGTAGGTGATTTGGCAACACTGAGCTTTACACCTGTGGACTCCAGCTCTTGGGATTTCTGATTTCTTGGGCACTTTCTAAAAAGTGAACTCTATGTTTTTGTAAGAACAATTGCTATACTGTACACATTTTCTAATGATTTTCCAACTCACATATGATCATCTTTGATTGTCATTGTCTTCATTAGGGATGAGCCGAACACCCCCCGGTTCGGTTCGCACCAGAACCTGCGAACGGACCGAAAATTCACACGAACGTTAGAACCCCATTGACGTCTATGGGACTCGAACGTTCGAAATCAAAAGTGCTAATTTTAAAGGCTAATTTGCATGGTATTGTCCTAAAAAGGGTTTGGGGACCCGGGTCCTGCCCCAGGGGACATGTATCAACGCAAAAAAAACTTTTAAAAACGGACGTTTTTTCGCGAGCAGTGATTTTAATGATGCTTAAAGTAAAAAAAAAAAAAGTGAAATATTCCTTTATATATCGTACCTGGGGGGTGTCTATAGTATGCCTCTAAAGTGGCGTGTGTTTCCCGTGCTTAGAACAGTCCCTGCACAAAATGTCATTTTTAAAGGAAAAAAAGTCATTTAAAACTGCTTGCGGCTTTATTGTAATGTCGGGTCCTGGCAATATGGATGAAAATCAGTGAGACAAACGGCATGGGTACCCCCCAGTCCATTACCAGGCCCTTTGGGTCTTGTATGGATATTAAGGGGAACCCCGCACCCAATTTAAAAAAGGAAATAGCAGTATACAGGCTCTGTACTCTGAACAGCAGTATACAGGCGGTGCAAACAAGACAGGGACTGTAGGTTTGTTGTTAAGTAGAATCTGTTTGTAATTTTGAACTAGTACATTTTTAATGTGTTTAGCTCCAGCCAAAAAATCTATTTTAAGCTTTTTGGAAAACATAGGGAGGGGTTATCACCCCTGTGACATTTGTTTTGCTGTCTGTGCTCCTCTTCAGAAGATTTCACCTAACTTTTTGTCCCAATGACAAATGTTTTTTGAAAATTTGGTTTTTTTTGTGAAACAAAGATTGGTGATAAAGCATCAGTGGAAAGGAGAAATGTTTTTCCCATATTAACTCTTACAGGAGATAATTTCCCTTCCTTGGGGTAGATTTCATCTCACTTCCTGTTGTCTCCTTCCGTTTGCAAGTAGGAGTCATTTGTAAGTTGGATGTTTGAAAGTAGGGGCCTGCCCTATATACTCAGCAGAAATTTGGGCCTTAGGTGTTGTTGTGGTCACAACACTGTAAGCTCTCACAGGGCCCTGCTGTGAAATATTAGATCAAGAATTGTAATTACATGCCCCTGTTGAACAGGGGCTGAAAAATTGGGCCTTAGGCACTGGTGCTGGTGCCACAACACTGCAACCCCTCACAGATGCTCTAGTTGGAACGCAGGAACGAGCCCTGCTGCAAAGTATTGCATCAAAAATAGTAATTACACGCCCTTGTTAAACAGGGGCTGAAAAATTGGGCCTTAGGCACTGGCGCTGGTGCCACAACACTGCAACCCCTCACAGATACTCTAGTTGGAATGCAGGAACGAGCCCTGCTGCAAAGTATTGCATCAAAATTGTAATTACACGCCCCTATTGAACAGGGGCTGAAAAATTGGGCCTTAGGCACTGGTGGCGGCGCCCAGAACCAAAAATGTTCTTACAAGCTATCAGCGTGATCATTGAGGAGAAAGAGGATAATTACTCAGGATAGTCACTCAGCATCAGCATAGGCAGTCTTTGAAGGGATCTGAGATTTCAAAAAAAATTATTCAGTTACATCAGCATCAGGTGCTTGGTAGCTGGTGGTGATCCAAGACTGATTCATTTTTATGAAGGTCAGTCGATCGACCGAGTTGGTGGACAGAGGCACCCTGTGATCGGTTAAAAAGCCTCCAGCAGCACTGAAAGTGCATTCCGAAAGAATGCTGGATGCAGGACAGGCCAGTAGCTCAATTGCATACTGTGCAAGCTCTGGCCAGTGATCCATCCTCAAGACCCAGTAACCCAGAGAATTTTCGGTGGGAAAGGTTTCCAAGTCAGATCTTGCCCCTAGGTATTCCTGCACCATGTAAAACAGACGCTGGCAATGGTTGCTGGAACCGATCATACCTTGGGGCTGCTGACTAAAAAATTGTCTGAACGCATCAGTCAGACAGCCACCTTCTCCACCGCTCCTTCTTTGACTGACCGAAGCCTCAGCAACACGTTGTCCAGAAACAGGAGTTTGTAACCTCCCAGTCTCTGAGAACGCATTGCACAGACCTTTCTGCAAGGCCTCCCGAAGATGTTTCATCCTTTGCTCCCTCTGCGACGGCAAGATAAGGTCCGGAACCTTACCCTTGTAACGTGGATCAAGGAGGGTTGCCAGCCAGTATTGGTCCTTCTCCTTGATACCACGAATACGAGGATCCTTATGCAGGCTTTGCAGGATCAGGGAGGCCATGCAGCGTACGTTTGCTGAGGCATTCAGTCCGGAGTCCTCTGGGTCACTAAGGACGACATGGTCCGCAGCCACCTCCTCCCAGCCACGTACAAGTCCATGTGTTTCTTGGGACTGATCCCTTAAAGACTGCTGCTGATGCTGAGTGCCAGGCTCCACCTCCATACTGACACAATTCTCCTCCTCCTCTTCCTGTGTGATCGGCGGGCATGCAGGAACACTGTCTGGATAAAGGGGGCCTTGAGAGCTAAGGAAGTTCTCCTCTTCCTGCCTCTGTTCTGCCTCAAGTGCCCTGTCCATTATTCCACGCAGCATGTGCTCCAACAGGTGGACAAGGAGGACAGTGTCACTGATACATGCACTGTCACTGCTCACCATCCTCGTGGCCTCCTAAAATGGTGACAGGACAGTGCATGCATCCCTGATCATGGCCCTCTGGCGTGGGGAAAAAAACCAAGCTCCCCTGACCCTGTCCTGGTGCCATAGTCGCACAGGTACTCATTGATGGCCCTCTGCTGCGTGTGCAGAGGCTGCAGCATGGCCAACGTTGAGTTCCACCTGGTGGGCATGTCACAGATTAGGCGGTTCTTGGGCAGGTAAACTCCTTTTGGAGGTCTGCCAGGCGAGCACTGGCATTATATGACCGGCGGAAATGCACAAAGACTTTCCTGGCCTGCCTCAGGACATCCTGTAAGCCCGGGTAACTGCCCAAGAACCGCTGCACCACCAAGTTAAGGATGTGAGCCAAACAGGGCACATGGGTAATTTGTCCCTGTCGGAGGGCAGAGAGGAGGTTGGTGCCATTGTCGCAAACCACCATTCCTGCCTTAAGTTGGTCAGCCACCTCTGAACCTGCCCCTGCAGAGCTGACAGAACCTCTGCCCCAGTGTGGCTCCTGTCCCCCAAGCACACCAACTCAAGCACCGCATGGCATCTTTTGGCCTGCATACTTGCATAGCCCCTTGAACGGCTACGGAGCACCGCTGGTTCCGAGGACAAAACACAGGAAGAGGCCATGGAGGAAGAAGAAGAGGAGGGAGTGGAGGAGAGAGTGGAGGGTGGAGGAGAGAGGTGTGTCACAATCATTAGTAGTGGCATTTTGGAGGCATGGTGGCAGGACAACCTCCAACACTATTGCACCTTGTCCTGCATACTTCCCAGCTGCCAGCCGAGTCACCAAATGCGCGGTGAAACCTAGGTAACGTCTCTGTCCATGCCTGCTGGACCATGAGTAAGCGGTAATATGCACCTTACCGCTGACCGCCCTGTCCAGCGAGGCATGCACATTGCCTTCCACATGCCGGTAGAGAGCCGGAATCGCCTTCCGTGAGAAAAAGTGGCGTTTGGGTACCTGCCACTGAGGAACCGCACATTTCACATACTCACGGAAGGGGGCAGAGTCTACCAACTGAAAAGGCAGCAGTTGAAGTGCTAGCAATTTTACCAAGCTAGCATTCAACCGCTGGGCATGTGGATGGCTGGGAGCGAACTTCTTTCGGAGGTGCAGCAACTGGGGCAGGGAAATTTGCCTGGTACAATCTGACGTCAGTGTACCGAAATCGGATTGCCCACAAGTACTTGGCTGTGTCACACCTAATTCTACACCTTCATTCCTCTCAGTGCAGGTCTCAGAGAGGACTGAAGGTATAGTGGGGTTGGAGATCTCAGCTGATGAGGAGCAAGGAGAGGTCCTCTTTGTTCTTTGGTGTGGGTCTTTTAGATATGCTTGCCAACGAACTGCATGGCAGGTCAACATATGTCTGGTCAAGCATGTGGTGCCCAAGCAGGAGATGTGTTGGCCACGCGAGATACGCTTAAGACATATGTTGCAAATAGCGGCGGTGCGATCTGATGCACTCGTCTCAAAAAAGGCCCACACCAAAGAACTTTTGGAATAATGCGCAGAGACAGCAGCACCCTGCACATGCGGAGCTTTGGGTTGTGATCCAGTCAGTGTGCTGCCCTTAGGCTGGCCCCTGGAGAGCATCTTGCCTTGTTGGTGATGTGCCTCCTCCTCCTCCTTCCTCCTATCAGGCACCCACGTTGAGTCAGTGACCTCATCATCCCCTCCCTCCTCATCACTGGAGCAAACCTGGCAGTATGCTGCAGCAGTGGGAGCATGACTGCCAGATTGCTGTCCTTCTTGGGCACCCCCTCTGTCCATGCTCACGTTACTGCCTTCATCTAGCTCAGTATCATCATCAGAGCCTTCTAAACGCTGGGCATCCCCCTGGAGCATATACCCAACACTGTGGTCAAACAGTTCTAGGGACTCCTCAGGAGGACATGGTGGGGCTAGGGAAGGAGTCACTGATGGCATTGAGCCGAGGGAAGAGGCCGCGTTGGCAGCTGCTTTGCCAGACAAAGTACCCTGAGCATGGGTGAGAGAGGATGAGGAGGATGAGGACGGATTGGTCATCCACTCGACCAAGTCTTCCGCATGTTGCGGCTCAACATGGCCAGCTGCCAAAAAAAAGGGCAAGCGTGTCCCACGGCCACGTGCTGATGAGAATGCACCGTCTCCACGACCAGCACTGTTGCTTCTAGACACAGAGCCTGCTTGCCCTCTTTTATTGGCTTGTGACTGTCTGTATATCCTTGTTGGCCTTCCAGACATATTAATGGCCTGTAGCTGCACTAAGCTGGGATATATATATATATATATATATATATATATATACTGATACTGCAGCTGCCTGCCTGTAGTATGAGAACACCACCAACCTTCTACAAGTAGCTTTAGGTGAACACTGTGCAGAGCTCGCAAAAAACTAACTTGTAGCTTATTTAGCTGCCTGCGGCAGTGATAGGATCAGGAAAACACCACCAACCTTCTACAGGTAGCTTTAGGTGAACACTGTGCAGAGCTCGCAAAAAACTAACTTGTAGCTTATTTAGCTGCCTGCGGTAGTGATAGGATCAGGAAAACACCACCAACCTTCTACAAGTAGCTTTAGGTGAAAACTATGCAGAGCTCGCAAAAAACTAACTTTTAGCTTATTTAGCTGCCTGCGGTAGTGATAGGATCAGGAAAACACCACCAACCTTCTACAGGTAGCTTTAGCTGAACACTGTGCAGAGCTTGCACTACACTAACTTGTAGTTTTAGCTAAACACTGTGAGGAGGACGCACTACGCTAACTTGTAGCTTTAGCTGAACACTGTGCAGAGGTTGCACTACACTAACTTGTAGCTTTAGCTGAACACTGTGCAGAGGTCGCACTACACTAACTTGTAGTTTTAGCTGAACACTGTGAGGAGGACGCACTACACTAACTTGTAGCTTTAGCTGAACACTGTGCAGAGGTTGCACTACACTTACTTGTAGTTTTAGCTGAACAGTGTGAGGAGGACGCACTACACTAACTTGTAGCTTTAGCTGAACACTGTGAGGAGGATGCACTACCCTAACTTGTAGCTTTAGCTGAACACTGCAGAGGTCACACTAAACTAACTTGTAGTTTTAGCTGAACACTGTGAGGAGGACGCACTACACTAACTTGTAGTTTTAGCTGAACACTGTGCAGAGGTCACACTAAACTAACTTGTAGCTTTAACTGAACACTGTGAGGAGGACGCACTACACTAACTGTAAATAGTCTAGCTGCCTGACTGTGGTACTAATAGGATCAAAAGAACAACAGCAATTTTCTTCAGGTAGCTGTAAATACTGTAACAAGACAAGCCTGCCTGTCAGTAGGAAGATAACAGTAACGGATCTAGCTAAACTGAATACAGTGTGTATATATATATATATATATATATATATATATACATATATATATATATATATATACAACACCTGGGATGCATATATATATATATATATATACACAATACACTGTAAGTGCAGCTAACTCACTGACTGTCCTGCCTAATCTATCTAACTTAAATCAAATGACACTGTCTCTCTGTCTATCCCTTTCAACGCCGGAACACACACTACACAGGGCCACCGTGCAGGCGGCCTTATATAGTGTGGGGCGTGTACTAAATCCCCTGAGCCATAATTGGCCAAAGCCTCCTTGGCTTTGGCCAATTACGGCTCTCTGTTCAGACGGCGCTGTGATTGGCCAAGCATGCGGGTCATAGTGCACGCTTGGCCAATCATCAGCCATCAATGCACTGCGATGCCGCAGTCAATTATGGGCCGTGATGTGCCACACGAATTTGGCGCGAACGGCCCATATCGTTCGCAATTCGGCGAACGATCGAACAGACGATGTTTGAGTCAAACATGGGTTCGACTCCAACGCGAAGCTCATCCCTAGTCTTCATTAAGAGAATGGGGCAATACAACTCTGAAGGATAACTGCTATCTTAAAAGTGGAAAAGATAACTCTAAAATCCCATGACACCTTAAACAATTGCTTATTTTAATGTTATCCTTCATTCATAGGCAAACATTTTGATTTTTCTTGTTAGGCTTTCAAAACATCTACTGCAAAATTAGCCAATAAATGGCCAGCTTAAGGGGTACCTTGGTTCTTTCTCTTAACTTCCATCCATTTCATTTAGAAATGATGGATATGAAGTAAAATTAATTTGCACACCAAACAATTCTTTATTCTTGTGTGCTGTGAATAGAGTTCTTTCCAAATAATCCCCTTAGTTTCACATCAGTCCCAATTCACAAGGTCCTTATCTAACAATGACCTCTGATGTTCTTGGGAGAGCAATCTTTAAACATTTACAAGCAGCAATCAAATACTTTGGGAGATGGATATCTTGATGTACTGTCTTCTGGTAATTGATAAAACTGTTTCCTAGTCCTCAAAGCCCCAAGTACAATGTTCTTTTTGTTCTTTTCTTTGTTGACAAAGTAATAATGATACCATCATTAGTCAAACAGTTCTAAGAAGATGGCATGCTGGTGTTTGGGGAACCAAACTTTTGTAAAACAGGAAGTTCTGTTGTTCGTGGACAAATTTAGCCAAAAAATAATTCTGATCATGCCTGTTAAGTAAATTTCATAACTCAACTAATAATCAAAATGGCAAATCATCTAAAGTTTGTATGGCATATTTGCTATGCATATAAACAGCTGGCTGAGGTAACCACCCTCCACAACAGGATGTCTCTGGCTATAGCCATTATTAAGGCAGCATTTATGGACAATTTCGCTGCAACATTTTTAAGTGCAATGGATAGGATATTGTATGTGGCCCTGAAAAAAAAGTGCTTTATTCCCTACAAAACATGTTGGCTTAAGCTGGCCATAGACAGAGTGAAGCTCTTTCCTGCAACCACGGGTGTTGACTGGGAGCTATTGTGTTCACGTGGCATTGGGGCTGGGGAAGCTTTCCCTGCAGGGAGAACACAGTGATTATTGCTAACGGCTATAACAGCTGCTTGGAATTCCATGTAAAATCAAGTTTATCAATCCTGCTGAACCTGCCAATTTTTTTAACCGTCTATGGCCAGCTTAACAAATACAATTGGATCTCATTTATCAAGAAGTATGCTTTTTGTGTAAGGCACTTTGTGTCCACCACACAACAAGGTTTTTGTAGTGGTCTATTTTGCCCATTGAGCAGATTTCTCCTCAGTTCCAGTTTCAATGACAGTTGTCACCAGAACACTTGTAATTTTGTGTAATGGGGACACAGTCCAACAGGTAGAGTTTTCCCCTCACGTTTTGCATATTTCCCTTTATTCCTCACTGTTTTGCCAGGACAGGAAGTGATTAGAAATCTCTGCAATCAGGTCACAGAGGTTCTAGCCCATCTCTACTCTATCAAACCCCCAACACTACCATCACCAAAAATTTTTTGGCTAGAGTTATGCTTTAACACCGGAGGCTGAATAAAAACGAAATTGTAGGATATAGCTACAATATAAATGTAAAAAAAAAAAAAAACTTTACTGGAGTATGTTTTTAAATTATCAGCATGCATAAAACGATGCACAGTCTCAGTAAATTTGCTTCTTGGGATTGTGTCCCGAGTCATGTTGGGGGAAATTTCACAGTTGGCATTTCTCACAAATGGCTCATATAACTATAACATATTCAGGATTGCGGCACTTCAAAAAAATAACAACCCCACCATGTTGTAAAGTAATCTACTTCCATCCAAAACCGAAAGAGGTAATCCACCAGATCCTCTGTCCTTCAAACATATAGGAGGTCAGTATGTGCTTCTCTCCAAAGAATGCTTTGGATTGGCATTATGCTTTATCATTTTTTTTTTGCCTTTCTGTAGATCAGCTGTGGGTTCTGATCATGCCTGTTAAGTAAATGGAATATGGAGATCTTCGACTTGTGCTTTTTTTTTTGGGGGGGGGGGGGGGGGGTGAACTGGATGGACTTTTGTCTTTTTTAAACTGATGAACTATGTAACTATATACATACTGTGATGACCTGATGTGATCCTGGTACTTGTGTCTGTTGTATATCCAGAAGCAGATAGGATCTGGTAGACATGTGCAGAACGGAAAAAAATTGTTTCATTTCGTTTCGAACCGTTATTTTTATAAATTAGTTTCGTTAAATTAATTTCATTCGTTTAATTCGTTTTCGGGATTTGGTTTGTTTATTCATTTTCAAATCGATTTGAAACGTTTTTAAATCAATTTCAAATAGTTTTCAAATTTGAAAAATGTTTTCATTTGAAAAGTTTTTGAATTCGAATAGTGTTCAAATTAGAATAGTTTTTGAATTCAAATAGTTTTCCCAATTCCAAAAAGAATAAAATAGAATAGAGAATAAAGGAATAGAATAAAAAAAATTGAATTTGAATTTGAAAAGTTTTCAAATTCAAATAGTTTTCAAATTCAAATAGTTTTCCCATTTCCAAAAAGAATAATATAGAATAGAAAATAAAGGAATAGAATAGAATTTTTTTTTCTATTCTATTCCTTTATTTTCTATTCTATTTTATTCTCTTTGGAAATTGGAAAACTATTCGAATTCGAAAGGTTTTCGAATTTGAAAATGATTCAAATTCGAAAAGTATTCTAAAAACGATTGTGATTTGAATCTCATTAGAATTTTGTTATTTTGGTCGTTTAAATTCGGTACTATTCTAATTCGGAAATTCGGACACATTCATTCGGAAGGAAAAGAACCGCACATGTCTAGGAGCTGGTAAGTTACCTCCTTTAGTTTTGGGTGTAGAACACATATTGTACATTTTACATGGTGATAAAGTTGAAGTACTGCAATCCTGTGTAGTTATACAAACGAAATCTAAAAGAAATGTCAGCTGTGAAATTACCTAGGACACATACCTGCATGTGACCAGTCAGCCTTTTAGAGCCAATTAGGAGTCTGTGATGCATACTGGCTATTTTGCCAAAGCTTATCACCACAGTCATGTGACTGCGCCAGTACTCATAATGTGCTCATAAAAATGTGGGAAAAGTTATGTATATCTTTCTTCTAATCCCTGTATCACATTCATAAATTTTTTTTTTCAAACTTCACCAAGCACGTATGTGAGCTCTGTGATCTTCCATGTTTTTTTTTTTTTGTCTCTGCAGAAGGAGGAACCTGCGAAGTCATAGCAGCACACAGATGCTGTAATAAGAATAGAATCGAAGAACGGTCTCAAACCGTAAAATGTTCTTGTTTGCCAGGAAAAGTGGCTGGTACAACCAGAAATAGACCCTCCTGTGTTGATGGTAAGTGCCTAATTGCTGTATTGTATTAAAAGAATATTTTAACTCATGGGTTTCAGGGGGAGAAGGTAAAACTTGCCAGGGGAGGACTTTGGTGGGTGCCAGTACTCTTTGGTGGGTGCCAGTACTAAAAGGAAAAATGGGCAGGTGACCCTGAGTTTTCAACATTCACACCATGTTCAGAGCACGACTCCTATTCAATGGCACATGCTGGGTAGAGCTGCACGATTAATCTTTAAGAATCGTTATCACGATTTTTTCCCCCTTGCGATCTTGACAAAGTATTTCCCGATTCTTTCTATGCAGAGAATTTTCTCTGCTCTACTAAAGGCGACAGCCGTCAAAAGAAAGCAAAAAAAAAAAAAAGGTCAGTCTGCCAAGAATCACCACATTCTTTAGCAGTGGAACTTACTGTAAGTATAAACATTGTAACGATTTATCCTTTAGATCAAAGGAATACATTTTGGTGTGTAAATGAGGGAAGTATAACCACTTAAACACTAAACCTTTTTCTGACATTTGTTGGTTTCAAGTTAAAATGTTTTTTTTTTTTTTTTGCAAGAAAATTACTTATAACCCTCAAACATTTTATATATTTTTTTAGTAGAGACCCTAGAGAATAAAATGGTGGTTGTTGCAATATTTTATGTCACACTGTATTTGCGTAGCAGTCGTTCAAATGCAATTTTTTGGGAAAAAAAATTACACCTTAAAGTGGTGTTCCGGCCGAAATGATACTTTTTAAATAAAAATACCCCTATAATACACAAGCTTAATGTATTCTAGTAAAGTTAGTCTGTAAACTAAGGTCCGTTTTGTTAGTTTATAGCAGTAGTTTGTTATTTTATAAATTTACAGCTGGCCGTGGCCATCTTAAGTGTGGGCATCTGAAGCCAGACTGTATTTCTTCATGGATCTCATCCTTGCAGATCTCGCACATGCTCAGTGCAGCACAAGCAGTGTAATAGGTTTCAGGTCAGGTTTCCATAGCAACGGCAGTGTCAGAGGAAGTTGCCGGCCCTTCCCAGAAGGCATTGCAAACAGGAAATGATGCGATGGGCCACGGCCAGGGAGGAGGAAGTGAAAAATGAATACAGCAGATATACAGTAGGTGCTGAGAAAAAAATAAAACAATATCCAATTCGTTTACAGTGCACAGTTTAGTGAGGGATGCTGAAAAGTTGTAAAAGTGGGTGGAACTCCACTTTAATTAAATTAAAAAAAAAAACTAACAAGTAAAGTTAGCCCAATTTTTTTTGTATAATGTGAAAGATTTTACCCCGCGAGAATCGTTAGCTTTTTATTCTAAGCAAAAAAATTGTGATTCTCATTTTGACCAGAATCATGCAGCTCTAATGCTGGGCATTATATAGTTACCTGCTCCCTATTCAAACCTTGATGAAATCTTCTGACATAGGGAAGTCTTCCAACGCCAACTTCCTTTGCATCTCAGACATTTCATGTGACCGCATGCCAACAACCACAAAAGCAAGCTTATGTTTGAAGATGTGAAAAAGGTTTTGCACAATAAATTATGTCCTTTGGAAAAATCCACCTTTGACTATGTCTACTAGTTAGGGAGGCACTATGACGCACTTTGGGGTTGATTTACAAAAGGTGAATGTAAAGGTTTACAAAAGGTTCACTTTGCAAGGGAAGTTGCCCGAGAGCTTTGTGAATGAGGTGAAGCTCTGTTGTCATTCAATCTCGTGCAAGAACAAATGTGCATTTTTTTGATTTACCTTGTACATGCTTGGGTATTTTTTGAAACATTCAATAAGCTCTGGGAAAAATTGCCTTTACAAAGAGAACAATCGAGTTGCCTTTAGTAGAGCAATTCCATTGTGTTGTTCGCTTTCCTGAACCCAAAGAAATCTGTCCCCACCATGAAAGAGCTGGTTGGTTGAATTTAGGCTAATGGTTTCTAGTCCCCCTGAATCTGGCTATAAATGTTAGGGGGCAACTTGAAGCATAGGAGGGTAAGCCATATCCATAAGTCATTGGACGGTAAGCCATAGGAATCACAAATCATCTTTCTTTGGTTTGACTACAGAAAACACATTTTAAGCTGGTTGCTTGGAACTGTTGCACATGAAACTTCTTTACCGAATAACTCTAAAACACACATATGGATGAGTGGAGTGATTTTTAACTTATTTACAAGGTGTTCTCTACTTTGGGAGAAGGAGGGTGTAATTAGAGAAGTTTATTTATTTATTTATTTTATTTAGTGTATTTTGTATTTTTTCCATCTGTTTATGTATTTGACCATTATCTGTGTACTGTTACCTTATGCTTTTTATTTTACTTTACTTCTTGTATTTTTTTACTTTTAAAAAAGTAAGACCATGAGGCTAATGAGGGGTCATTTTCTGGCAAATGAACAGGCTTAGTATAGTTGAAAAGTGTTGTCTTAACCCTCAAGACCCATTAAAGCGGAGCTCCAGCCCTCCCACAAAAAAATTAAATGTCAGCAGCTGCAAATACTGTAGCTGCTGACGTTTACTATTAGAGCACTTACCTGACCAGGGATCCCGCGTGTCCTCACCCAAACTGATTCTTGAAATGGCTTTTGGGTGCTGGTGCTGGTGCTGGTGCCGCCATCTTGGGTAAGACTTGCAGCTTCACAGACAGTTTTCTACTGCGCATGCACGAATAACGCTGCGCTTTCTCAATAAACCGGATGCGGCGAGGGCCTAACTTCCAACTGAATTTGCCGTGGCGAAAACCAGGTACCCACTCCCCCCTCTCCCTCACAAGGTGCCAAATGTGGCACCAGAGGGGGGGAAGGAGGCAAAAAAGTAAAGCTTCCCCTTTTGGGTGGAGCTCTGATTTAAAGTGTTTGTTACCCAAAAAAATAAAAATAAATGGACCCTGTTTCCTTAAAGCATGTGATACAACACTGTGCTTGTGCTATGCATTTGGCCCCCTGTATCACCTGAAATACTGGGCTGATCCTGCCTGGCTATACCCTCCCCCTGTAAACTGACCACGGTATATCATGGCTGCTGAGCCCTGACACTGTGGTCAGTTTACGTGCCTCTCTCATCCGCAGCCCTGTTCTCTGCTCTTCTGTGTCCTCCTCCCCCCTCCCCTCCCTGCCTGTCAGCTCCATCCTCTCCAGCACCCTTCCCTTCTGGTGCAATCAAATCTATAATATGCCACCCCCTCTGTTATATAACGCTAAGTGTCCCTGTGTCTGTGCTGTATAAAAAAGATGTGATTATACCGTATATCAGATCGTCTCCTGGCGCTCACATGACTCCTGGATCTCTCTCCTCTCTCCTCCCCTCCTCCCCTCCTTTCTGGCTGACATCAGCAGCTTTGCTCAACCCCGCCCACTATAGCTGTCAGCCGGGCAGAGGAGAGAGCCGAGGAGTCACATGAGCGTCAGGAGATGCTCTGATATAAGGTATAATCTGCTTTTTTTTTTTTTACAGCACGGGGCACATAGCATTATACAGGATAACAAAGAGGGTGGCATGATCATCATATAGTGGGTTAAGAACCACTTTAAGGCTAGGTTTCACACCTATGCGTTTTGCAGTGGGTTTTCAGTTTTGTAGAAACGCACTACAGTCCATTTAACATGATTTCCTATAGGTCACATTCACATCTGTGCATTTTTAACCAGTGCGTTTTTTGGAAAGGGTCAGGGACTTTTTTGCCCTCAGTAGGTTGCCTTTTTGATTACATAGACTTCAATGGAACCGCAGTGGAAACGCATCAAAGATGCATACAAAATGCAGTGCTTGCATTTTTTATGTATTTCGGCTGTGTTTTTGCTGGTTTCTTCCGCATGACAACAGACACCTCCCAAACACACAAAACGCATCTAAGGCACATTTAAAACGTATCAAAAACATGTGTTAAAAATGCAAAACCAGGAAAATGCATCAACCGCAACCTGCATAGGTGTGAACCTAGCATTAAAGTGCATTGAACTCTTAATATCTACCACAAATCACTGCAGGCACCATCATTTTTATAGTTTTACATGCATTGGATTTAATATAATATAATTCATATAATAAGTTAATGTCTGATTTATTCAGAAAGCTTTAATGCCCCGTTCTCATTTTGTGTTGCAGGAATGCGCATTCCTGCTCACTTTTTTTTGTGTGATTTACACGTGGTTCTGCATGTCACACATAGGGCAACTAATTCACTTGAACAGGTTGCCCTATGAGTATTTGTCGCGCCAAAGAAGCTCATGTACCAAATGTTGGCACTGAGCCAGGTGCGTTGTGTTCACATACGTTTTGTTTCATGACAATCGTGGCAAAATTGCACCACGTTTGGGGTGCTTTTAAGAATGAATGGCACCCAAACGCGCCTTTGCACACTTTGCTGCGATTTTAGCATGATTTTGGATACTCGCAATTCCAAATCACTCAGATGTGAACTGGCCCTAAAAGATTGGTTTAGTTTCTATAGAATAATACAGCTTCCACTTTACTTCTGCCTTCCCCCTCCGGCATCAACACTTTATGTATGATAGACACCAGTGCTGGTATCATGTCTATGCTTGACTATCACCAAAATTCTAGGTCGCCGGAAAAGTACAGGATTACTTCAATCCAAGTCTAGCTCTGCACACATATACTTTAAACCATCTCTTTTTTTTCAGATAAAAAGCCAGTGCTGCAAATTATGTAAATAAGTAAAAAAAAAAAAAACCTTCTAGTAAATTCAGGACACAAGGTTAGAGCTCTTGCAGAGTAACTGCTGAAATAAGCCTCTGGATATGTTTCTAAGGAAGGAGATAATAAGGCAGAGCGTGGAATGGATGTGGTGAAACTTTTTAGTGTCCAGCTTCTTTGATTTCTGTGTAACTTAATGTAGGTAAAATCCTCTTCTTTCATCTACATCAGTGGTGGTCAACTCATTTAAAATAGGCGGCCGTGTCTTACTGCACTGTAATGCCACACTGGGACCCTGCGTGGGTCTAACACTTGTGTCAGGCTATCTTTGTGTTGATGTATGTTTGTGAATTTTGTATGTTTTTTATAAGCAAATAAAAAGATTTAAAAAAAAATAGGGGGCCGTAAGTGCAGCCCTTCACATCACCATAGGGCCGCACATAATATTTTGTGAATTTAATGCTACAGAAAGCTGTCAAAGACTGGAGACATGCAACAGGAGATGGTCATGGTACAAGAGATAATCTGAGATTGCAGACATTATACAAGACATGGTCAGAGACTGCAAACATGCTACAAGGGATGATCAGAGACTGCAAAGTCATGCTACAAGGGATGGCCAGAGGCTAAAGACATGCTATAGCATAGGTGTGCACACAGGGTGTGCCTGATGTGCCTGGGCACATCCTAATCACCCTGTACAGCTCAGATTCCACTTGCTACTGACACTATCCACTGCTCTACTGACACATCCACTGTTCTACTGACACCATTCATTGCTGTACTGACACCAACCTCGGCCCTATCGACACATACACTACTCTACTGACTGACACCATCCACTGTCCTACGGACACTGTCCACTACTGTATTGACACTGTACATGTTTCATACAATGTCAAAATGTTTGTTTACATTTATTTATAAGAGTATGTGTATAGATATATATAGATATATATATAGATATATATCTCTAGATATAGAGATATATATCTATATCTCTATTTCTATAGATATAGAGATATAGATATATATAGATATATACACACTATATTGTCAAAATTATTGGGACGCCTGCCTTTACACGCACATGAACTTTAATGCCATCCCAGTCTTAGTCCGTAGGGTCCGATATTGAATTGGTCCACCCTTTGCAGCTATAACAGCTTCAACACTTCTGGGAAGGCTGTCCACAAGGTTTTAGAGTGTGTCTCTGGGAATGTTTGACCATTCTTCCAGAAGTGCATTTGTGAGGTCAGGCCCTGATTTTGGATGAGAAGGCCTGGCTCGCAGTCTCCGCTCTAATTCATCCCAAAGGTGTTCTATCGGGTGGAGGTACAGGACTCTGTGCTGGCCCACCCCAAACTCGCTCATCCATGTCTTTATGGACTTGCTTTGTGCACTGGTGCACAGTCATGTTGGAACAGGAAGAGGCCATCCCCAAACTGTTCCCACAAAGTTGGGAGCATGAAATTGTCCAAAATGTCTTGGTATGCTGACATCTTAAGAGTTCCTTTCACTGGAACTAAGGGGCCCAACCCCTGAAAAACAGCCCCACACTATAACCCCCCCCCCCCCTCCACCAAATGATTTTGTAAGTAAGACTGTGTGAAAGAAATAAACCATACTATTTAACATCTAAAAGCCAGTCTATAGAATATTGTCCTTCATTGGCTTGATTAAGCACCAATAAATCCCCATGAAAACATGTAATATTTGTTCCAAAGTATTTGTTACTTTTTTGTAGCCAGTTTTGTGATCTGGCCACCCCTGCTAGACAGCACAGCTAGATCAACATCCACTGCAGCAGCAACACAGTTCTGTTGAGCACACTTTGGACGTAGGCACACCAGTCAAGTCCATTGCGATGCACTCAACGCACCACAATGAACCAAAAACCAGACCTGCTGCATTTTTACTAGTACAGCATGCTTCAACTCAAGACTCATCACCATTCAACACTTCTAGGATTGTTGGATTTTGATGCCTCCGCTATCCACCATGCTTCCAACTTCCAAGACTAAGTAAGAACCAGAGCACTCCTTTCAGCCATAAACCATCAATGAAGGCAGGTGCTGATATGAATTGATGGATGGCACCATCATAAACCTAGTCCAAATAGTGACATAGCATAATTCATTGCCTCTATCGCACTAATGTTTAGTAATGCTTTCTTTGTTATCATTAGATTTTTTACGTAATTGATCATCTTTTGTCTTTGTCTTTGTTGGTTGAATGTTTGAATCTTTTGAGGCTGGGTTTTTAAACAAGCAGTTAACCCTTGTACTGTGGGTGCAAGTTTTATTTTCGGTTTCCTCAAGTTGGGCTTTAAACCTTGTTGTTTTATGTTCATTTGTCACTGCTGCCCAAGGAAGGGGTCCTCAGTGGCCCCGAAATGTGGTGGCAAATACAAATTTAATCTTCATTTTGCGTAAATGATGTGCTGTTGATAATCCTTCAATTTATGGTTTCATCTTCCAACCCCCACTTCTGTAGGGGTGTACAGATTGAAAGATGCAACTGCGGTGTGTGGCATGGGCATCTGACATACAGGAGCTGCAGTGCTGGAGCAAAGGAAAAGAGGGTACAACTGGATTTCCTTGAAGTAAAAGCAAACCACCTAGTGCATTACTGTATAACTCTTAATCATTTTTAAAAATAAAACTATTATACTCACAAAAGGAGAAATAACACAGGCGCTACAAAAAACAAATCACCACCAGATGCATAACCATTCTGTAAGGTGCAGCTGATGCATTTTGAAGGACATGCCCTCCTCCTCAGAGCTCTCCTTTTGTAAATATAATGGTTTTATTTTTAAAAATGTATTAAACAGTTATACAGTAATGCCCTAGGCAGGTGCGCCTTCTTCTTATGTTTGCTGTTAGTCCTGGTTTTTCTCGAACTGAAGAGGGCAGCAAGGCTCCAGTGCACCCATTGGTGGTCTAGTTGGCTAAAAACCTAAAACCTATAGTGGTCCATTTGGGTTGTCTAAGGCGAAGACATGTCCATATGGGTTACATGTAGGAACCAAAGAGCACACACCGCTCCAGGAAAATCTTCAGGTGCAGGTGGATGACAGGTGCAGACCCTGGCTCACCACTGACTCACCACCGTCTAATGCAAATAAATTAAAGAAATCGTCGCACTCCGAATTTCCAAAAAACTTGCTTGATGTACCTTTATTGTCACAAGTGAATCAGACAAACACAGGACAAGCAGTTTACATGTTTTGCCAGCAATAGCTTGCTTGTTCACAACCAAGCGTGTGAACAAGCAAGCTATTGCTTGCGAAACATGTCAACTGCTTGTCCAGTAATGGCCCCAAGCTAAAGTATCACTGGGAGGAGGGCCAACATGACTTGGGTGGGGCAGTGAGGCGGAGTCAGTAAGGGGAGGTAAGGTAGTCAATGGTAATTAGGAGGTAGGACAGTGGATTGCAGATATAAGTTGTGGGTGGTCAGTTGGAGATAGGAGCGTGCTGGACAGAAGATTTCCCACCTTCCTTCCCTTGAAGTTATGGCTATAGTGACAGATGGATGATGGATCTGGGATGGTTTTAATGTTCATGGTTGGTGCATTATGGGTGAAGGTAAAAATGGGTGGTTCCAATTTGATTGTCGTAGCAGCGGGAGGTCTATGGGGTCTTTGAAGGCGGTGCTGAGAAATAATAGAGGTTTAAGGGGGGTTGGGCCCATACGGAGGTATGGGCGGCCTTTCCCTGAAATGGAAACAATGGTGTGTAGTAGGTTGTATCTGGAAGGAAGTAGCTGGTTGTCCCTGAGCTTGCATAATACACACCATGGGGCCTTTCATGGGTGTACCGATACAACTAGTTTGGTTTGAAATTATATATTTGCCTTCAAAGACCTCTAGATCAGGAAGGTTAATACTAATGTGTATTTGCTTAAAAAATGTTTATGCAAAAATGTATGATAGGCATTAAGTTATATGTTTGGAAATTTTTTGTATTTCTATTTGTTGTAATAAAGGGCTGCTATGGCCATTCAACTCCAAAAGAATAGTGTCGTCTGGTCAATTGCTGGTAAGGGTGTGGAAGGGAACAGAATGCTATTCACTGGAGCCTCACGAATAGACACATCCCTTAGTCGTGTGTTTGTCTGATACACTTGTGACAATAAAGGTACATCAAGCAAGTTTTTTGAAAATTCAGAGTGCGACCATTTCTTTATTTTATTAGGTTACATGTAGATTGGACTGCCAGGAAGATTGTCTCCCCTGTAGCACAAACTTTTTTGTATATTTATTTGGATGACAGGGTTACCTTTAAGTTGCAATAATGTTTACTGCTCCGTCAAACCATATTTTGTTATCTGTATCCATAAATAACACAACCTATAGCGTTTCCCTATTCTATATATTATCTATGTCATTGCTGCTATAGCATGTTGTATCAATTAAATAACTATTTTGAGCAGCTGTTACAAAAATATATAATGTTTCCTATATGATGTCAGTTGCAGCAGGCTGCTTGTCGGCTGATTTTTCTAGATTTGTCATATTAAAACAATTTAAATCAAGAATTCTGGAATCATCTGTCATAAATCGATGTAAAGAAGCACACTGCAATAACCGAATAAAGTATATCCCTGTGCTGTAGACACCATACACGTGGAACAAGCAGGTTTGGTATACATAATGGCTGAGTATTTCTTGAAAGCTTCAGAGACTGAGGACTAATTGCCGATAACCAACTGACAAAAATGGTCCACGTTGTAAAAATTGCATTCAATTTCAGGTTTAAATTGTTATATAAGGGCCACGTGGGGATATGTTTGCTTTGGCTGAATTCTTTGGAGACCATTGAAACTTCCATCTGCTGGCTCTATAACATAAAAAGTGATGTAATCTATACAGAGGAAGGGAAACATTTATTTTTCCAAAAACAATGAGCAATTTTGATGCTTAGAAGATCTTATCACCTTCTAGTTGACCCTTGCATGGCCTAATTATTGCAATAGATCTATGTAGAGAGCAGAGAACAGTAGGGTGTTAACAGGTTGTGTTAGTGAACATTGCAGCAGAATGAAGATACAGCCTATGAAAATGTTTGACATATACTGTAACTATGGACAAGCAAAACTTACCGTTTTCCCCTTGCCAAAATTTTGTGACATTTCACCAAATGCATAACAAAAAAGAGAAATTAAAGTGTTTCTAAACCCAGGACCCTGCATTCACTATATCTGGTCTCCCCCAGTACACAGAACATAGTAAATATAAACTGCTAAATTCCTTTTCTCATCAGCAGTATATAGCAGTCTTGTGACTTCTATGAGTAACTGGTTAAAGCTTGTAGGTGGAGTTTTCATTCTACTCTGACTGTTCTATGAGGCTGCAGGAACCCTAACCCTCTGTCTGGACAGTGCTGATTGCCCCTGTGCTAATCACATGCACCCTCCCAAGAAAAAAAGCTCTCTAGCAATACACACCAAACTGAGCGTGTGCAGAGTGCCGCCAAGGCTTTGTACTATCAAGAGATGGATTGGGGACAGTGGAAGAAGGGGAGGATCAGAGAAATCTGGATCAAACAGCCTTTCTACACAATGCAGAGGATTAACCCCTTAGGTTCCACAGTGAGTATAACAAACATGTTTTACTGCATATACACACTGATTTTACTGTTGTGGTCTTAGTAACACTTTAAGGGAATTTTTAAGAATTTATAGGGATTTAAATGACTTTTAAAGGTTATTCTTTTTTTTTTAGGATGTATATAAAGATTGACCAAGGCTGTGGCAAGGGCATGTGTTTTACCAAAAGGTTTGCACAGGTGTGCAAGGAGGGGATGTATGGAGGTAAGGAAGGTGGTTGCAAAGATGAGCAGAGGATGCAGGTAGAGTTAAAGGGGAGGGGGATTGGAGTGGAGAGGATGAGGGAGGTTTTGGGTGCAGAGGTAGGAAGGGTTTTAGGATGCAAAGTTGTACTGCCAGGGTGGATAAAGATGTAGGTCATGTGTAGGGCAGCCCATTCATTTCAATGGGCTGCTCTGTGCGCTAGAAATGCAGAAGAAAGTCCCTAACTAATCACATGGTTCCACAGTACATGTCAGCAGATGCATGAGGGTGTCATAAACAATTAATGGCACTGCTGTGTATCTGCTAAAGGGCAGCACATTTCTGTGGTTTCAGGAAAGCAATTTTGCATGCGTTTCCAACACACACAAATGTGAACGCAGGCTAAATGTCTCAGTCACATTGGTGGTCAGTGTAAATCTTCTCATTACATTGGGGCTTGGTGTACAATATTTTCATTTACACTAGTGGCCAGTGTGAATGTCCCCCTTACATTGGTGATCAGTGTAAATCCCTCCTTACATTGGTGGTTACTGTAAATTCTTCTATTACATTAGTGTGAGTGTAAACCCCTATTACATTGGTGGTCAGTGTTGAAACTCCTCTTTATATTGGTAGTTGGTAAAAAAAAAAAATCAGCATTGCCATTGATCACACCCTACCCCCAGCACTGCCACTGATCCCAGGAGTTTTAGGATCCCTAGGAGTTTTCTGTCTATTAATGTGTCCCCTCACCGCCCCAGTCCATGGTGTGCAGGCAGTAAGGAGATGATGTGCTGTAACCTCTAGCAACCAATCAGTGAGCACTAATGATGTGCAGTAACCTCTAGCAACCAATCAGTGAACATTAATATGATGTATAGTAATCTCTAGCAACCAAACAACAAGCAGAAATCATGTGCTGTAACCTCTGGCAATTAACCAGTGAGCTGTAATGTGTGCTGTAACCTCTAGCAACCAGTCAGTAAGCAGTAATGATACACTGTAACCTCTGGCAACCAATCATAATAGCTGCCTTATCTGATTCAGTAAACTGATTTTGAGTCCAGCTGCTATTTATTGTATGTATCAGAGCAGGTGGAGAGCAAAATTGCATGGGGGGTGGGGGCAAGCAAATGTTTTCCCAGGGTCCAATCGATATTAAAGACGGCCCTGCAAATGAGCGTCGAAAACCCACTTCTGTGATCTATTGCACACGTTTTTTGCCTGTTTGCTTGTTCTGCTGTGAACCGAACCGGGGGGGGGGGGGGGGGTGTTCGGCTCATCCCTTCTTTTAAGGTATAGGCTCTGGGGCTGCCATTTTAAAGTGGTTGTAAAGCCTAAACATTTTTTACCTTCATGCATTCCTTGCATGAAGGTAAAAAAAGTTTAGGTGTCAGCATCCCCCTTACCGCCCCCCCCCCCATTATACTTACCTGAGACCTCATTCAATCCAATGCCATGCACGTATGCAGCTCCTTTCCCTTGCTTCCAGGTCTCGCTGGCTTTGCTGGGGCACCGGAGTCATTGGCTCCCACTGCTGTCAATCAAAGCCAGTGACGAGGGAGCGGGGGCGGGGTCAAGTCCCACTGTCTATGTCAGTGGACGCAGCAGCGGGGTTCTTGTGCTTCCCATGGGGGCACTGGACAAAGGGAGTGCCAGGAGTGCCAGCGGGGGACCCAAAAAGAGGAGGTCCGCGTCCGCTCTGTGCAAGGTAAGTATAGAGATACTTGTTTTTTATTTACTTTTACAATGACTTTAATACTGCCTTTACAATTAAGAACAAACAAGACGTAGGTCTTTACTAGTTGCCCACTTGCTCCAAGTCAGTGACTCACTACTAGATAGCAAAACCACGATAAGAATGAGAGCCTTGCTGCTTGGCAGTTGCCATTTTGGTAACCTCAGTTCATTATAAGTGTATTATTTTCTTTGACTAATATTAATAGCAGTGTAGGTCAAAATACTTCCCTGGACCCACATGTTATATGTCAGCATTTTGTTATTATATTTTTAAAAGTCAGCCTCAATATATGAAACTAAAAGGACTTTTTGCCACAAAGTCAATAGTTTGATATGATATTTATTTCACATAGAATTCCAGAGGAAAAAAAAAAAGATGTGCAATCAATTTTCATTTCTTAGGGTAGAAAAATAATGTTCTATTAAAACCAAGGAGTCAGCTTCTTATGCCTCTAGCAGTTCCTCTGCCCAGATAAAAAGAGATTTCAGATTCCTTAGTTATTAATGTCCTGTCCATATGAACAATGTGCACCATTTCACACTGCTGGCAAAATCTATGACCGTGTTGCCTCATAATGACGCTGCAAAGCAGCCTGAGAGATTTAAGCGCTCTTAAATAGGGACAAAAGTATATAAGGTGTGTTACCTCCAGCTGTCACCTGTCCCACCTTTTACTGGCCACAGAGCATGGGAGTATAAGGAGTACCTATGAGCATATGGATCCATGTAAAGTGGCTCCCAGGTAGTAAGGCTGGTGCCTCCAGATATCTGCTGTTATCCTTAAATTATGGGCAGAATACTGAAGCACTCCAAAAAGTTGTAGTGCCTCTATGATAGAAACAGTTAAGAGATCTTGCATGGTTGTGATATGGATTTTTCCTTCCTGTTCCCTTTGACTCCCTGTTAACTTAAAAGTGTGATTGGAAAACTTATGGGGCAGTAGGGTGACAAGGGGTATGGGAAGGGGCAGGCCAAATAAAAGACCATAAAATATCTTGTCACTGTTTCTATACTAAGCAGGAATGGAGGTGCCTGGAGGAACATACATACCAGTGAAAATGCATCATATATTATTGAAAACCAATTTGTTTACTTATGGCAAATCAAGAAAAGGTTGCATGACTGTGACCACTTAGTTTTCCATACACATTCCCTAGTGGACTGTTTACAAGGGAAGAAAGTGCTGGCCAATCAGAAGTACAGACCAAAAAAATGGCAAAGGGTTAGAACGTCTGATAATTTTTATATTGCTGTCTGTGCTTTCCTGTCCTGGTGGCACACATTTTCACATGTCACCACATTTTACCTATTCACCACATTTCTTGCACAAGCATCATAGGGACAGTAAGTGGGGTAAATCTCCACAGTGGGTTACAGACACCTCTGCTTCCTGGCTTTTTGTTCTGCATAAAAGTGGAAAGCTTTTATTCTTAGTTGATCATGATCAACAGCAGCAATAATGTGCTACTAATGATTGTACCTTTATAGGAACAATTCACCCTTTTATCAAAATCCCTGATGATGGGGATACATTAAAACCCTGAAATGTGTTGACTATGATTACCGTGATCAAATAAAACATCAATAAATAAGAACCATTTATTTATTTTTTCTTTTATAAGGCTTAGCCCCTCCGTATTTGAGTAGAGCATCCATTTTCAACCAGAGTACCTTCTGGGTTCTTCTTAGGTACCTTGGAAAAATGCCTAAAAAATGCCCCAAAATTGCCCAAAATGTCTCAATAAGCCAGTGGGCTTAATAAGACTGCATTTTTGTTACACAAGACCTCAGGTCTTTATTGTGCAGCATTACAATCTTGGGCACTGCAGGCCAGTCGCTGGTATCTGCACAACTAATGATGTCATTGGCTATAAGGAGGATATCACGCACCTGCTCAGAATCTTGTTTGCCCTGGCTCTCTCCATCCGCAATGAGGTCACAATAACTGAGTGAGGGTGAGAAACTAAAGGAGAAGAAAAAAGTTAGCATATTAGTCAGTTCCAGTGTGGAAAGGTATATTTGTTTTGTAAGAATAAATTACCTCTAATGTTGGGTGCCCTATGTGTGTGGATGTTGCTGTATTATGTAATACTATTAGTTTAGTTTTTACATTTAAATTGGGGTGCTTTGAGTTTGTCTATTATTTTACAGGGGGACTTAATTTAAAGGGGTTGTTAAGGCCGATATTAAATCCTGCTACTCCCTCTGCAATAAGAAGATACACTATGCAGTGTGCGTTTTTTTTTTTAATTCAGTAGCTATCTTTTTTCATATTGCCGATGTGTGGTCACGTGACCACCCGCGGATCTCCCTCCCCAATGTACGGACTACAGTGGGAGGGGTTGAGTTTCTCCTCTGACATCAGCCAGGCGGTCATGTGACTGCACATCGGTGATGTGAACAAAGGCATTTAGCTGCAGAATTAAAAAAAAAAAAACACAGTCTAGTACGTATTCTTATTGCAGAGGAGCTGCAGGAATTGGCAGTAACTTTTTACAGGTGAAATAACGGGAGGAGAGGAGAGGAGCAGGGAGTGGAGGAGATCTTGTTCTCACTGCTGACTATTAAAACTGACAGGGAGGGGGAGAAGGAGGGAATTGCAGAGACACACAGGGGAGAGCTGTTATGATGGATGCACGTAAACTGACCACACTTTCATTGCTCAGCAGCCATGATAAACATGGTCAGTTTACAGAGGGGAAGTCAGGACCAGACAGGATCAACCAGGTACTGTAGAAGATAAAAAGGGGCAATTGAAAAGGCAAAAGCACTATGCCACAGCTTGTACCCTAAGGCTTCATGTACACTGCTGCTGGTAAACAGACTTTAGGAGCAGTTGGGCATTTTTTTCAGCTGCCCCTGAATGCTCCTCTGTTCTCTTATCAGTACATGTACACAGGGTTGTTTATAGTCCTTTCTAGGCAGTTGAGTTTAGCAGCAAAAAAATGCGTTCATGGACGGATGTTTATAGGCATTTGAAACGCCAAATGCCTGTAACAGCTTGTAAACGCGTGTAAACGCGTGTAAACGCGTGTAAACGCGGTAACTCACATTTAGCTGTATGTTGTTTACAGACGTTTTTTTATTTTTGAATATTTGCAAAAAAAAAAATTAAATAACAATTTTTCCTTTTTTTTAAAAAACACTTCTAAACACAAACATGGCTAAACGCGGCATGTAAATGTGGCAAAACAGACGTTTTTAAATGTCGGTCACTATCTGTCATGTTAATTTGTTCAGGAGAGGTTTTAAAACATCCCGTGTACATTAAGCCTTAAGGAACAGGAGCATGATTTTTTTGGGGGGATGTAACAATCACTTCTAAGTGGTTGTAAAGTCAGAGGACTTTTTATCTTCATGAATTCTCTGCATTGGGGTAAAAATACTTTCTGTGTTTGGGTCTCCCCACTAGGCCTCCCTAAATACTTACCCAAGCCGTTCTTGATCTAGCCCTGTGCCCAAGAGCAGCAGCTCTCTCCTAACTAGACATGGACGCAGCTGTGGGAGCCAAGGTCTCCTGCTGTTGTCATCCACAGCCTGTAAGAAGAGAGTGGGGGGGGGGCTGAGCCGCACTGTGCACTTCAATGGTCACACAGAGCCCAGCTTGGGATCAACCCCTCTCGAGTGCCCCCCATAACAACCAGCTTTCTATGAGGGTACTTGTAAGGAAGGAGGAGTCAGGAACGCTGGCAGGGGACCCGAGAAGAGGAAGATCAGGGCTGCTCTGTGCAAAACCATTGGCAAGGGCAAAGCATTTTCACTTGAAAGCCAAAATTGGGGCTATTATTTTTTTTAACCACTTAAAGTGGGGTTCCACCCAAAAAAACAAACATATCTAAAAAATTCTAAAAAACAAAACAAAAATACATTTGGATATTTTTTTTTTTTACTTACCTCTAAATGCCTGTTGCTAGGTGGTCCCTCGTAGTCTGCCCCTTCCTCTGCCTGGGCTGGTGACATCACTTCCCCCTCAGCACAGGAAGGGCTTGGCTCTTCTCCCTCCCTCCTGTCAATCATCTGGGACCCATTACAGGTCCCAGGTGATTGAGCGGCCAATCACGGCGCGCGGCGCCGCTCGCGCATGCGCAGTGGGTGCCAGGCTGTGAAGCCACAGCCAGGCGCCCACAGTTGAAATGCCGGCGCCGGCGAGCGGAGGGGGACGACAAGCGGGGCTTCGATCCCCCGCATCGCTGGACCCAGGGACAGGTAAGTGTCCAATTAAAAGTCAGCAGCTGCAGTATTTGTAGCTGCTGACTTTTAATTTTTTTTTTTTTTTTTTATGGCCCCCCTGGGTGGAACTCCTCTTTAAGGTTCAAGCCTCTTTCTGAGATTTGTTGTTTACAAGTTAAAAACCTTTTTTTTTTGCTAGAAAATTACTTAGAACCCCCAAACATTACACATTTTTTTTAACACCCTAGAGAATAAAATGGCAGTCATTGCAATACTTTCTGTCACACCGTATTTGCGCAGCGGTCTTACAAGCGCACTTTTTTGGGAAAAAATACACTTGTTTGAATTAAAAAATAAGACAACACTCAAGTTAGCCCAATTTTTTTATACTGTGAAAGATAATGTTACGTCGAGTAAATTGATACCCAACATGTCACGCTTCAAAATTGCGCCCGCTCGTGGAATGGTGACAAACTTTTACCCTTCAAAATCTCCTCAGGCGACGTTTAAAAAATTCTGCAGGTTGCATGTTTTAAGTTACAGAGGAGGTCTAGAGCTAAAATGATTGCTTTTACTCTACCGATTGTGGCGATAACTCATATGTGTGGTTTGAACCCCGTTTTCATATGTGGGCGCTACGCACGTATGCGTTCGCTTCTGCACGCCAGCTTGGCAGGACGGGACGCGTTTAAAAATGTATTTATTTTTTCTTATTTATTTTACCTTTTATTTTTTATTTTTACACTGTTCTTTAAAAAAAATGACAGGACCTCTTAAATATGAGATCTGGGGTCAAAAATGCAATAAAAAAAACAAAAAAAAAATGTTGTCATTAAAAAAAATCCAAAAAAAATATGGCCCTTTAAGAGCTATGGGTGGAAGTGACGTTTTGACGTCGCTTCCACCCTGCAATTATATGGAAATGGGTGGGGGCCATCTTCCCCTCACTCATCTCCATGTCAGACTAGGGAAAGGATCCGGTCGCCTCCGCCGCTGCCGACGGCTACGGTAAGCAGTGGGTGCCGGAGCGCGGTGCTGGGGGTCTCCTCTCTCGCTGCCGATAAAAGTGATCTCGCTGCGAATTCGCCGCAGAGACCACTTTTATCTTGAAGTGGACCGCCCGCTGAAGAAGAGAATACAAGGTTTATGGCAGCTAGCTGCTGCCATAACAACGATAATCCTCTTCAAAGTACCGACGTATAATGACGGTGGATGGTCCGGAAGTGGTTTAAAATATCCCTCTCCACCTACAAACAAAAAAAAGGCTCTGGCTGCAATACTTACCTTCAACGTGGAACTGTCTCCTGCACTAATTCTTTGCCACAAGATGTCCTCAGTCTTCCAGGTTGAATGGCAGCATCACCCAACGCAGAAGGCTAAGGCCTCATGCACACTGCTGATGTTAAACGCATGTTTTTGAGAGTTTAGGCATTTTTTTTTCTGCCCTTGAACTCCTCTATTTTGACAAAAACGCTGAATGCTGTGAAATGCGTGAAAACGCTGTTAAACGAACCTAAATGCGCATAAACGCTTTATTTATTTCAATGGCCACAATGAATTAAAATTCTGTCCAATTAAATAAATAAACGTCCAATTAAATAAATAAACGTCCAAATTCTAAACACTGTTAAACTCTGCTAAACACGCCTAAATTGGTTTGAAATAATGCAGCTTGGGTAAGTATATAACGCTGATTTTCTCCTGTCCAGATAAACAGCATTTACAAGAAACCAGTGTGCATGAGGCCTAAGGAAAGCATTTAAGTGCAGGGTATCAAGGCCCTATCCCCTGAGCATGGCCTACTACACCCACAGTGTATGAATGTAGAGAGTGCTGCTGATATTTATTTTTTTCAGGTACTTATATAGCGCCATTAATTTCTGCAGCGCTTTACATATACATTGTACATTCACATCAGTCCCTACCCTCAAGGAGCTTACAATCTAAGGTCCCTAACTCACATTCATACATACTAGGGACAATTTAGACAGGATCCAATTAACCTACCAGCATGTCTTTGGAGTGTGGGAGGAAACCAGAGTACCCGGAGGAAACCCACGCAGGCACAGGGAGAACATGGAAACTCCAGGCAGGTAGTGTCGTGGTTGGGATTCGAACCAGTGACCCTTCTTACTGCTAGGTGAAGGTGCTACCCACTACACCACTGAATGATATCATTATATCCATGACCTGCACAATCCTGGAGAAGACCTGAAGAGACCAGCATGTCAAGTAACTGACCAAAAAACACCAAAATAACAGAAAAAGGTAAGTAAAAAAAAGCACAAAATACTTTTGAAGGCGGGCTCAAGGTGGGTAAAGAGCTCAGGGTTGGGCTTTAAGGATTGGTAATAGATGGGGAGACAGTTAATTCACATTTGATGCTTTCACCCAAACCTCAATGTCCAATGCTGGGTTTTAAGCTCCATAAACTAACCAACCATCTTTTTTTTTTTTTTTTCTTTTTTTACCTGTTTGAACTGCATTTTATAAAAAACCTTTATCATTCCTGGTCCATTATTGTCAGTATATAAATTTCAGCTGCCATGAAGTTTTCTTGGCTGAAGTAATATAAAAAGCCATGCTCCTCTAAGCATTTGAATTCAAGAATCAGCTGTCAGCTCAGCTCTCTCTTGTATTTTGCATAATGTCAGTCTAATGCAGCGAGTCGCCAATGGCGTTCATATGCTTATACAAAAATGTGTAATTTCTTTAACAACAGTTATTACCGGGCGATATAAAGAAGCCACAGACATCTCCCGTCATCGATCACACGCTCGTATGCAAGCTGAGACAGAATTTGGCAATTAAATGTCAAATACTTTGATGGCTTAATGACCCTTGAAACAGGACAAAACACTGTATGCAAATGGGAGTGAGTGACTGGAACAGAAAGGGAAACGCAGGGCCGGTGCTTTCTTCTGGATATTACATTCATAAATCATACGGAACGGTCTCAGTGCGAGATGAGTTCCACACAAAAAAACTAATTATGACATACATCTTTCTACTGGCTGCCTTTCTTACTTAATAAAGTACCTTTTCATTGCATGTTTTAAAGTGAAAAAATACATTACCTCCAGATTGAAAGTGTAGACATGTCGCCGGATTCATTCTACGTAAATGTTTTATTTGCCAGTCAGGAGTATTAAGCCATGCATAGGCTTGAGATGACGGTTGGATGTGAATAAATGATGTTACCACTGAAAGATCTCTCCTCATCTACAGACATTTCCACAGTTCCCAACCGTCCCTCATTTGGAGCCAAATCCTTCTGTTGTTTACTCCTCAATGGTCCTCTTTTTTTGGTCTGATATACAGACCTCTATACAACATACAAAGTGTAGCATTTAAAGCTGAACTCTGGGAATCAGACAAAATCTACTCTCGCAGCGATCCCCGTTCCCCCCTACTACAGGGATTAAATGCTTGTTTAGACTAGGCAACGAAAAAGAGCTTTTACTTACCTAATCCACTTCCCCCAGCAATGGCACTCCCCCATGCTCCGGCAGTTGACTCTACCTTGGCATTCTCATGTCCAGTGCAGGGCAATGGTCTCAGCATTCTGGTGGTGTCAGAAGACTTTAGACCATAAAAGTATGGGGAATAAGAGGCTACAGTGACTGGGCTAGCAGCACAGAGTTGGCTGCAGAAGCAGTGGATCGAGGCACAGGAATAAGGTATATTACTTACCCCATGCCAGGCTCCAGCATTGTTCTCTTTTTTCTGAAGCTCCAATCTGTGTGTTGGCTGTGGGTGGTCCCTCAGCGCCATCATCTACAATGAAGGGTTATTATCCCTGCATTATATGTTGAGGAGGCAAGCCTGCAACCACAGCTGAGAGCGCCTTAGGTAGGTGGCATTGCTCGACCAGTCACATTGATTGAGGGAGCCTGCCACAGCCAGGAAGAAAGTACAGTATTATACCTTGTCCCTGCACCCCTAAACTAAACAAGCATTTAACAGAAGTGTGTGTATGTGTGTGTGTGTGGTGTTTCCTAATGTTAAGCTTTAGGTTAAGCTACACTATATATTTTTTCTGCTCTCTAATTGATTGCATTTTTTAAAAAACAGTATGTTGTGGCCCCTTGCAGAGCTTTAGCCTGGAACCCCCAGCCCCCCCCCCCCCCCCGTCTGACCTCCAACATTCCCCAGGGCCCGCTCACTGGCCAACCCACCAAGTCTTTCAGTGCACCCTCTTTTATTTTAACACACTTACAACTTAATATATGAGAATGAAAAGTGTATTCCAAGTCATCAGTGCTTTGAAGATTTAACAGCAAGGAATTATATTTTGGCCAAAAAATATGAAGCCTGCCACCATGACAAGGTATAATCTTTTGAGCAGGACCCTACACTAACTACACTACCTTTTCAATGCCCCCTCCCAATCTATCCTCAGTCAGAGACAGCTACATAAATCTGTATGTGTTTGCACAGAAGAAGTCTCATTCCACCGTGCATTTCCCCCTCCCTCCCTGGTCACACTGGTAGGAGCATAGTTGAGGATTTTCATATTAGCAGTGGGCAGAGCATGATGGGGACCTGAGAGACCAGTTCCCCATCAAGTCCGCTACACTTTTGATTGACAGCGCATGGCTGTGAACGGATCTATAGCCGCAATTCATTCCATTTGTCCGCTGTTCAGAACCTGCCTGCCCAAATATGATCATTACCTATATATGGGTAATGACATCAGCTGTATCCCCATTTCTAATCTTTACATTGAGCTTTCTGCTGGGTAATCTCCTGGCTGACTGCTAAATGAGGCAGGGAATACAGCGCTGTGTGGGAATCCGTCACACACATGACAGCTTTCCAGCACAGGCTAAGCCCACACTGAGTACTGGCGTACCTCTGTACACCAGCTTAGAGTTGGTCTTAATTACTGTCAGTTTCCTGAATGGAGATCTGTTGGTAATTTGCAATAGTAATATATTCTTAAAATGGCAGAAGTAAGAACTACCTGAATTTGCCACACATGTTGGTAATGTTACCGACACTGGTGCAAATGCTTAAAGGAACTATCCCCAGAAAAGTGGTGTTAGAGCCATTTTGAATTCTTCTGATGTTGGTTAAAAACATCTTCAAAAACAGAGACATCATATATGTTACATCATACAAAGTAATTCATAAATTAAGTGAATAGAAAAGCCTGCCATGAATGGGGAATAAATGTGGAAAACAAAAGTTCTGCCCTTGTAAACTTTTGAGTTGGCAGATTAATTTAACAAATCACATTTCCTATCTGGTTGATATCTTATCTCAGCAGTTGTTAAGCAGAAAGACTGAATACATCAGTTAAAAACACAGCCCCCTTTTTTGGTCAATTTACTAATTGCTATATTTAATGCAATAAGAAAATAATCAAGTCAAGTCAAGCTTTATTATCATTCCACTACACGTAAGAACATACAGTAAAATGAAATATCGTATCTCACAGGGCCACGGTGCTACATACAAATTAAACATACCGGAAATTATAATTTGATGTACACAGAATAAAAACACAGTGAGGAATACACATCTGGGAACTATGTAACTGTACATATACTATATGTTTCCAAAAGTCTTTGTAGCAGCAAGTGTTTATAAAAGTGTCTAGTGCATATTCAAAAGTAAAAAGGAGGGGACGTGAGACGTTTCTGATCACAATATATAGGAATAGAAGAGGTTTCAAACAGGATTGGAGTTGAGGGCTCTCACAGCCTGGGGGAAAAACTGTTGAACAGTCTGACAGTCCTGGTTTTGATACTCCGGTACCTTCTACCTGATGGCAAGAGCTGAAAGAGACTGTGGGAGGGATGATTAGGATCCCCCACGATACTGGTAGCTTTTCTGGAGCATCGTGTATGGAAAATGGAATCACTGCTGGCATTGTCGTAGGGACCGTGACACTTTGCTTCATATTTACTGGCAATGTCCACCTTTGGAGGTCTGTTCAAGGACTTGTTCACTGACTGTTTAAAGTAGACTTTCCCTTTTGTCACAAAATTGTATTGATATGGCTACTCCCTCCTAGGTTGCCCACAGCTGCTAGGTGTCTCGTGGCCCTCCATTGGAAGCAGCAAATGCTGCCGACCTCCATTGTGCTGTATGCTATGATTGAGGATGCAGAGATTATGGAGTCCCTTACAGCATGCCTTGCCAATAAGGTAGAACATCATAATGCGGTATGGAAGCCCTGGCATTTGTGGGAGGATCCCCCTCGAGGCTCCACTATTTCTTGCTGATCATTGTACCGGTGTTCTATAACCCTAGGAGTGATGAGCTCAAGACCCTATCTTCTTCTGTTCTTTTTCTTCCTTTCTCTTTCTGTTGTTTCTTGGTTGATTTACGAAGACATCAAGCTGGATGTCGAACTTTCCCCCTGGGCCCTGTACTGTTTTAAGCCCCTTTGGGATTGGTTTTCAGTGATGATATTCATTAAGCTTGACTATTCATTATATAGTTTTTGCTAAATATTATAATCACCACTTGCAGATGTCTTGCTGATTCAATCCATGAGCCCCTTTCAACCTATGTTTTTATTGTATACTGGTCAGTTGTTGGCTTTATACGATGTACTTTGTTTATATTATCTTTTTTTTCTCTCCTTGTTTTGTAAAAGGAAAAACTTTAATAAAAATGGTCAATTATAAAAAAAGAAAATGATCGATGAACAAATATTTAAAGATATGAAAGTCACAGAAAAAATGTTTAGGTTGGTGAGCCGTAAATGGTAGATGGGGGGGATTGATAAGTCTAGAAGACCAGACAGAACAAAGATTTAGTAATCAAGATGGGAAATTATTAGAACCTTGCCACTGTCTGGGTGTAATTATTTTGAGAAATTAACCTGCTCCCTGTTCCTAATTACTTCCCCCACTAATCCATGGAATCTGACCACCTATTTCCATATCCAAAACCCATTCTAATCTTACGACGTAAGGCAATCCCTCAGATATTTAACTTCATATCCGAATTCCAAAAGCATATATACTTTTTCCCATCGATTTCAAGGCTGCTCATTCTTTGTCTGTCTTTGATTATCAGTCTTTCTGAGACAGAGACACCGCCGAGTACAAAGAGTAGTAATAGATTGTTATCCAGCGAGCTGTATTGATCAGGTCAGGTAGTAAATTAACAGCAGTGGAATGCCATTAAATTTTAAACTTAATTGCCTTCTTCTCCTAATTTCTATTGAATACAATCAATAGGTGTCAGAGGAAAGTTAAAGAAGTTATTCAGCCATCTATTTTCACACACTGAATGAAAAACACTCCTTTATCTCTTGCATTTGAATGCTGTACAGCCCTCCTTTACGAATTACGAATACGAGACAAAATCCTCTCTGTGACATCATGTCAATTCTTTTATTGGAGGTCTTGCATTATGATAAGAAAAATACCCTCTCTGTAACTAAGTATTCTAAATTAATAAAACAAGAAACAGTACTAGAGTTACCTGTGCCACTGTCTGCCTTTTATACATTCCTTGCTTCCCCTTGTAATTTGTATTTTGGAACTACTGTATTTAACTGTTTTTGTTTTGTGATCTTTTTTTTTTTGTGTGTTTTTTTTTTTTTTTGCTCTCCATGCTTTGAAATCTTGCGAGGCTTCACATGCAGATATCTATTTTTGGGAAGCTTGGCTGGAGGTGGGGTTTGTTTCCTCACTCTTCCAATGGTCATTCTGGGATCACTGCTGGAATAGATTCCCTTATGATTTGGCATTCTCTAAAGGCCAAAACTGCAGCAGTAGCATGCAGTACACCAAGCTTTTATATCCAGACCATAGCATTGAATCAGGAATCGTATCGCTTTTTTACCTCTATCAGTTACTTGGCAAAGCTTTGTCCCACCCTTACGTCCCAGCAATGGTAACAACCTGCTTACATCATGACAGTTAGGGGGGAAAGTAACCTTCACCTGCAGTTAGAAGTATCTCTCTGGTGGGCAAAATGGGCAAGGCAAGTATAAGACCCCTTTCACACTGAGGCACTTTTCAGGCACTTTTGCGCTAAAAATAGCACCGGAACAGTGCCTGAAAGCGGCTTCCCATTCATTTCAATAGATACTTTCACACTGGGGCGGTGTGCTGGTAGGGCGGTGTAAAAAGTCCTGCAAGCAGCATCTTTCGGGGCATGTTTGGAGCTTCCAAAGTGCCTCAAAAACGCCACAAAATGGCTCTTTTTTCACGTTGTCAGGTGACCTTAAAAAAAGTGGACCGCTAACACTGCAAAAGCGACGCAAAAACGGCGCTAAAGCATAGCAAAAATGCGCAACGTTTTATGGGCAGTTTTTGAGCACCTCAGTATGAAAGGGGACTAATGCTCTGTACACAAGGTCGGACATTGATCGACCATTCCGATAACAAAATCCATGGATTTTTTCCGACGGATGTTGGCTCAAACTTGTCTTGCATACACACGGTCACACAAAGTTGTCGGAAAATCCGATCGTTCTAAACGCGGTGACGTGAAACACGTACGTCAGGACTAAAAAACGGGGCAGTAGCCAATAGCTTTCGTCTCTTAATTTATTCTGAGCATGCGTGGCACTTTGTGCGTCGGATTTGTGTACACACGATCGGAATTTCCGACAACGGATTTTGTTGTTGGAAAATTTTATAGCAAGCTCTCAAACTTTGTGTGTTGGAAATTCCAATGGAAAATGTGTGTTGGAGCCCACACACGGTCGGAATTTCTGACAACAAGGTTCTATCACACATTTTCTGTCGGAAAATCAGACCGTGTGTACAGGGCATAAGAGTTGGGGATAGTGTAGAGGTTGGTTGCCAGCTAAATTACCTTGTTCTTCTTGTTGCTATAACCTGCATAGGCAAATCAGAGGTTAACGTATGGCTGTTGCATGCATATAATGCATATTTGCGATAGAGTATATATATACATATATATATATATATATATATATATATATATATATATATACACACTGTATTACCAAAAGTATTGGGGCGCTTACCTTTACACGCACATGAACTTTAATGGCATCCCAGTCTTAATCCGTGGGGTTCAATATTGAGTTGGCCCACCTTTTGCAGCTATAACAGCTTCAACTCTTCTAGGAAGGCTGTCCACAAGGTTTAGGAGGGTATCTATGGGAATGTTTGACCATTCTTCCAGAAGCATATTTGTGAGGCCAGGCACAGATGTAAGACGAGAAGGCCTGGCTTGCTGGGTCTCCCCTCTAATTCATCCCAAAGGTGTTCTATCAGGTTGAGGTCTGAACTCTGTGCAGGCCAATCAGGTTCCTCCACTCTAAACTCGCACATCCATGTCTTTATGGACCTTGCTTTTTTTCAACGTTTTTTGAGTGAGGGGTCTATTGTTGCTGGATTTGGGAGGCCTTTTGATTCTGGCTGCTGTGAGATCTATTGTTGCTGGCAGGTGTCCATTGTTGCTGGGTGGTATTTGTTGCGGAGTCTATTGTTGCTGGAAAGGGTCTAATGTTACTGGGGGATCTATTGTTGTTGTTGGGTCAATTGTCGCTGGCTGCAAGATATCTATTTAACAGCTTTTCTTGCTATCCATAACAAATTACATACAAATTACTTAGCACCACAAAATTATACTTTGTTCTGTATTCTCTAACAGGGGCAGTACTAGGAGAAGGGTAGGGGGCAGAGACAAGGGTTGACATGGACGGGGGGAGTACCTGCACCTATTCTCTGAGAAAAAATGCCCTGAGTATATGCCTACCGTAGTTACATTGGTTCAATTTAGATCAATGTAACTATGTAAAAAATGTACATACCTGATATTCTTCTATAATGTTAATATTTTTGCCTGACATGGAATTTAACAACTGAGAAAAAAAAAATATTTGTTAACTTCAGGAAACATCCTAACACAAATCAAATATTTGTTAGCCAAGGAGACTTTGCAGAGATGTAAGGCATAGACCCGGAGGGGTTATGGGGATCATAACCTAGCAGGAAAGCCTGCTATCGCACACCTAGGAGGGCTTTGTGGAAGAAGAAAGATGCTTTTGACAACATGGAAACAATGCAATCAGTTTTGTTGCTGAAACCACAAAGCAATTTATTGTGATGGATGTACAGATATATGTAATCTTCCCCATGATCTTCTGATCCAACCATACAATGTCCTTCTCCATTTACTTGTCCCAGCTAAGGTTACAAGCCATTTATCATTGTCATTAATGTACCTTTTTATTCCTCTACAGCTTACTCAACCTTGGAAATAAAACAACATGCTGCTGTTTGCATTGGCATGTTGTAAGCAGTGTTATTTACAAAGCAATGTGCTTATTTATTAACAGGACATTGGGCTTATTTATCAAGCTTAAGTAAAAAAAAAGTCCTTGCTGAAATTTTGCTTTGATTCTATTATGGTTATTGTGTACTTTATCAAAAAGCGAAGTGAATTTTTGGACCAATGAAGTAAAGAAGGGTTAATATGATAAAAAAAAAAAAATACTAATAGGAACTATTACTGTTGCCATACTTCCTATTGGTAATGCCATACTGAATGATGGGGAGCAACTCCCGTTGGTATATATGCATAAAATATACACACTTCGAACATTTGGGGCTTTTAAGTGAAATTTCAGCTGAAAAATTTGAGATAGTGACAGGAAATTTTATTGGGGGTTCATGTTTACAGTGCTGGTGTTTGGTGTATGGCGACTCAGGCAGCCAGTGTTGTCGGGGTGGGCAAAGAGTCATTAACCCTGTGTAAGCTCTAAGGCTGGCCACACATGGATCAGTTTTTTTTTTTCATTTAGCTGGCGGACTGATAAAAAGAACTGAACTGATTTCCTCATCCACACAAGTGAGGTGGATGGAATCCCCCACACTGTGTTATTGTATTCTGACAGCTGGGACTCCTATGTTGTCAGAATACATAGAATGGCTGCAGCACTGATTGAAGAAACATTTCCAACAGGCCAGTTTGAGAAAAGTTATTCATTAGATCAACTTCTCTGGAATGGGATCCGATATAGATGGATTGAAATTCAGCCAGTCCCTGTTGAACCAGTCAAATTTCGATCCATCTATAGCCAGCTGATCTGGATTTAAAAAACGATACCTCTCTTCACTCCTGCAACCAAATAGAGCAGCAGAGGAGATAAAGTGTATTATACTGCCAAGTAGACACCTGACTATGATCAAATTATTGAGTTCAGGTGTTTCCAGTGAAGGGTGCTGTTAATGCTACAGCATATAAGTACATTTTATACAATTGTGTGCTCTTAATTTTGTGGCAACTTTCTCATCATGTGTGTCCCTGTGAACCAAGCCAGCTCCATATAGACATGGACAGATACATTTGTTGGTGAGGAACTCGATTGACCTGCTTAAAACCCTGAACTCAATACTATTGAACAACTTAACGAACTGGAAAACTGCATACGCCTTTATTTGGCCACTGAGCTGCCTATCAGGTCTATCAGATAGTGTCAGAAACCATGAATCAGACCGAGACAGAAGTACAGTTAAATCACACTTGTTTAATAATAAAAGTAAATAGAACAAAATTAGTCAAAATATCCAAAGTTCGGTAACCAGAACGGATTAGTCAGACAAGCCAGAAAGTCAGGATGTTGAGACAGAAGGGCGCCAACTCCAGTCTCAGAAGCATAAACCTCAAGTATAAAAGGTAATGTAGGATCAGGATATGCCAACACAGGAGCAGAAAGAAAGGCAGCCTTGAGACTCTCAAAGGCCTTAATGGACTCTGGAGACCAACTTTGTGGGTTACCGTCCTTTCTGGCCATATCAGTCAGGGGCTTGACCAGAGACGAGAAGTTACAAATAAACTTCTGATAATGGTTGGCAAAGCCAAGAAAACGCTGCAGAGGACATAAACCCATGGGTCAGGGCCACTGTAGGACTGCTGAAAGTTTCTCTGGGTCCATCGAAAAGCCAGCAATGGAAATGACATAACCCAGGAATTTAACCTGTTCACGATGGAATTCGCACTTCTCCAATTTACAATAGAGATTATTCTCTCTTAGTTTCTGAAGCACACGACAGACATCTGTGTGATGGCTCTCCAGGGACTTGGAAAATATGAGGATATAGTCGAGAGAAACCACTACACATAACTGCAACAAATCTCAGAGGACATCGTTAATAAATTCCTGGCGTTACAAAGGCCAAAAGGCATTATGAGTTACTCATAATGGCCTGTTCTGGTATTAAACGCAGTTTTCCACTCCTAGCCCTCCTTAATCCTCACGAGATCTCAAATCAAGCTTTGTGAAAACCGTTGCTCCCCTGAGGCAGTCAAATAACTCCATAATCAATAGAATCGGATAGGCATTCTTAATTGTGAAACGATTGAGATCCCTATAATCAATACAAGGTCTCAGTTCACCACTCTTCTTCTTCACAAAGAAGAAACCAGCACCAGCAGGAGACGAGGATTTGTTAATGAAACCTCGGGAAAGTGCATCTGCAACATACTCCTCCATGGCCTTATCCTCCAAGACTGGCAAAGGGTAAACCCGGCCACGAGTGGGTATGGCACCACGTTGAAGGTCAATTGCACAATCATACGACTGGTGTGGAGGCAAACTATTGGCTTGACCTTTGTCAAAGATGTCGCTAAAATCGCAGTACTCCTCCGCCAGGGAGGAGAGTGAAGAGGTGCACAGGACCTTGGCTACCTTCTAGAAGCATGAATTACTGCAAAGTGGCGACCAGGAGAGAACCTCGCCCTTGAGCCAATCAAAAGAGGGGTTGTGCCTCTGTAACCAAGGATAACCAATAATTAGTGGAAACTTAGGTGAGGAAATAACTTGCATTTGGATTATCTTATTGTGAAGAGCCCCTACAGCCATGGACAACAAAACAGTTTCATGATTCACATGGGCAGGCTGTAGAGGTCTCCCGTCAAGAGCCTCAATGGCAAGTGGAGTGTCACGCAGCTGCAGCAGAATCGAGTGCTTCGATACAAAGGCAGCATCAATGAACAGGCCTGCATCCCCAGAGTCGATTAGAGCCTGTATCTTGATGGACGACTCAGCCCAAGAAAGGGTAACCGAAACCAGGGGCTTATCCTTCTGCATAACTGGGGACGAAACAACACCACCTAAGGTTTGTCCGTTACAGGACCTCAAGGTTCGGGCATTCCCTGGACAGGTAGTACAAGACTTCCTGCCTGACCACAAAAAAGGCACAATCTCTCCCTCCTCCTAAGGGTTATCTCATCTGTAGAGAGACACGTGAAGCCCAAGTACATGGGTTCATCTTCACAGACCGACTCGATACCAGGAGGCATGGTAGGTGAGGGCGGCAAGGGTGGGACTGCAAAGCTCGGAGACAAATGTACAGCAGGCTTCCGCAAGCGCTCCTTAAAAGAGAGTTTTTCTCTGAGTCTGAAAGGATGGCAAACGTGATCAACTTCTCCAGCTCAGTGGATATATCTTGAGCTGCTATCTCATCCTTGATGGTATCCGAAAGACCATGAGAGACCATGAGAAAAAGCCGCCACGAGGGCCTCATTGTTCCAAGCAACCTCTGCTACCATACATAGCCAAAGTTTGGTAACCGGAACGGATAGTCGGACAAGCCAGAAAGTCAGGAAGCCAGGGAACAGCGTAGTGGAACAGTACGCAGGATCTGGAGCCAGAAGGAATGTCAGCCAAGCAAGTCTTTGGCAGGAACGCAGGAGATAGTCTCTGTGATGTTGACCAAGGTGAAGACAGAGATCATCTGGGTTGGACGGCTTAAGTAGGCAGGACTGACAAGCAGGATATCATTAATAGGTGAGTCACTGTGGAGAGATAGGAGCTGAGCGGTCGGCTCAGAGAAGGAAGGGCTGAGCCCAGCCCTGACAGATAGGTTCAATGGCTAAGTGAAGGAGCTCATGCGGCAGGCTAAAAACACTGCTGCTAATGAGATGGTGACTTTGCTTTGTCAGCCTGCCACAGAAAGTGTTCTTATGCCGTGTACACACGGGCGGACTTTCCGACCGGACTGGTCTGACGGACCGAATCCGGCGGACGATCCGACCGTGTGTGGTCTGCATCAGACTTCCGACGGACCCTTTCGGTCGGAAATCCGACGGACTTTAGATTTGAAACCTGCTTCAAATCCTTACGTTGTAACTCCACCGGACTCAGTTCCTAACGGAAAGCCCGTTCGTCTGTATGCTGGTCTGACCGACCAGATACGACGCAAGGGCAGGGTACTGCATCTCGCGCTCGCTGCAATAGGAAAAACAAATTTTCCTATTGCGGCGAGCGCGAGGGGGAGGCGACGATGTCCCTTAGGTCTGGTATTGATTTTAAGGGGAACCCCGATGCCGAAAAAAATGGCGTGGGGTCCCCCCAAAATCCATACCAGACCCTTATCCGAGCATGCTGCCCGGCCAGTCAGGAAAGGGGGTGGGGACGAGCGAGCGCCCCCCCCCCCCCTGAACCGTACCAGGCCACATGCCCTCAACATGGGGGGGTGGGTGCTTTGAGGAAGGGGGCACCCTGCGCCCCCCCACCCTAAAGCACCTTGTCCCCATGTTGATGAGGACAACAGCCTCTTCCCGACAACCCTGGCCGTTGGTTTCCAATAAGCCCCCTGGGAGCCCCCTTTAATAAGGGGGCCCCCAAATCCCGGCCCCCCACCCTAGGTGAATGGTTAGGGGTACATCGTACCCCTACCCATTCAACTAGGGAAAAAGTGTCAATAAATCAACACACTAGACAGGTTTTTAAAGTAATTTATTAGACAGCTCCGGGGGGCTTCTTCTGACTTCGGGGGTCTTCTTCTGACTTCGCCGCTCTCTCTGGCCTCTTCTCCCGGTGTCCGGTTCTTCTCCTGCTCTCCGGCCTCTTCTCCCGGTGTTCGACCTCTTCTCCCAGTGTCGAGTTCTTCTGCCGGCTCCTCTGCTATCTTCTGCCGCTTTTTTGCTAGTAGCGGTGGCCCGGACTTCTGCGTCATCTTCTTCCCTCTTCTCTTCTTCCGATGTTGACACGACACTCTCTCCCGCTGCAATGCTGTGTGAGCGCTCTGCAATGACTTATATAGGCGGTGACCCGCCCCTTATGACGTCACAGTCCCAGGGCATGCTGGGACTGTGATGTCATAAGGGGGCGTGGTCAACATCACCCAGTGACCACGCCCCCTTTTGACGTTGCAGTCCCAGCATGCCCAGGGACTGTGCTTGGATAGGGGTCTGGTATGGATTTTGGGGGGACCCACGCTGTTTTTTCAGTGTAGGGGGTTCCCCTTAAAATCGGGGCTCGCAAGGTGTCAATCTCGCCGATAAAAGCGGCAAGATTGACTTCCTTTTCTAGTCCTGTCGTACCCAAGTCACATTCAAAATGAATGGACTTGTTCATGTGTGGGGCAAGTCCGTTCATTCGAAAAGTCTGTCGTAACTCCGTCGTTAAGACCGGCGGACATAGTCTGCCAGAAAGTCCGGTCGTGTGTAGTTAAGTCCGTCCGTAGTCCGGTCGTGTGTAGGCAAGTCCGTTCGTAAAAAAAATGTCTGGCGGAAGTCTGTCAAAAGTCCGTCGGAAAGTCAGTCGGACCAGTCTGGTCAAAAAGTCCGACCGTGTGTACGTTGCATAACATGTCATGTTGTCAAGAATCTGTATAAAATACTGTATACGGTGAAGCATGATTCCAAACATATTGAAAAGTAAATTTACTGTTTACATACAATTAAATTAATTCTAAAGGAAGTAATTTTTTAAATAACAAGCATGTTATACTTACCTACTCATTGCAATGGTTTTGCACACAGCAGCCCTTATCCTCTTCTTTTTGGGTTCCAAGCCGGCGATCCTAGCTCCTCATTAGCAAGCCTCTTTCTATGGTGGCACTTAAGTAGGCTCGTTCCTGAGTCACCTTCTGTATCTCCATTCACACACAGAGCATGGCTCGGCCTTGCCCCTACTCTCTCCCCATTGGCTGGCTATGATTGACAGCGGTGGAAGCCAAGGGCTCCTGCTGCTGTGTGAGCCAATGAGGAGAGAGAGACCCAGGAGAGTCGCTGCTGATGCACGTCGCTGGATTGAGATGAGACTCAGGTAAGTATAGGGGGGGCTGGGGGGGAAGCTGCACCCAGAAGGTTTTTTATCTTAATGCTAGAATGCATTAAAGTAAAAAACCTTGAGCCTTTAGAACCACTTTAACCAGTTCAGGTCCACCCCATAGCAGTTTTACTGCTACAGGACGGCACCTGTTTGTCGGATCAGGTATATAAATGTGATCTGGCTCTTCCGTGCAGGGGGCATGGATGCCTACCAATGGTGGCTTGCTCCCACTGTGATCACACACAGCGGGGGCTCAGCGGCGGGTACCACGGCCTCGATGTCCACCGACACCAATGATTCAGCAGAAAGGCAGAACGGTGATCTGCCTATGTAAACAAGGGAGATCGCCGTTCTGACAGGAGGGAAGGCATGGATCCTGTGTCTCTGCAAAGCAGAGACATGGATTCATGTCTTCCCCCAGTAAAAGCACCTCCCACATTGTAATAAAACACAGGCTAAGTGCACAGTTAACCCTTTGATCACCCCTGATGTTAGCCCCTTCCCAGCCAGTATCATTATTGCAGTGACAGGGCATATTTTTAGCACTGATCACTGTATTAGTGTCACTGGTCCCCAAAAAGTGTCAAAAGTGTCGGTGTCCGAATATCTGCCGTAATATCGCAGTCACGCTATAAGTCGTTGATTGCCACCATTACTAGTAAAAAAATTAAAACAAAATCCCATAGTTAAAGATGCTATAACTTTTGTGCAAACCAACCAATATACGCTTATTGGGATTTTTTTACCAAAAATATGTAGCAGAATACATATTAGCCTAAATTTATGAAGAAATTCGATTTTTACATTTTTTTTATATAGATATGTTTTATAGCAGAAACTAAAAATATGCTGTTTTATTTTCAAAATTGTTGGGTTTTTTTGTTTATAGCGCAAAAACACTTTACTGAAGGATCAAGATTCTTATTTTTTTGTAGCTAAGTAAATCCTTGATCACATTGACACCCAGTCATGTGAACAAAACCAAGGCATGGGTCACATGTGGTCTATCGAAGTGGAGGATCATGGGCCTGATGTCTAGAGACTGTTCAGGAACAGCAACCAGTCTGCATCCCAGCCTAAACATCTCCTGTAATGAGTTCAGACGGGATCTTTTTAGCTGGGATCTTCTCTGCTTAAGCAGGGACCATGTGATTATAGCCTTTGTATTGGTCACAAGAATAGGTGTAGGAGTCATCAAGAATTTACGTTGTTACAAAATAATAAACAATGGAGCCATCATCTGTATATATTTGTGTCCTTTTCTTAATCAGTAGTACGTCTTTACTCTTCCTCAAGACCGTAAATATTTTACCTACAAAAGTACTTCTTGTTCTTGTTAAGTGTGCACCAATTTGCTTTTCTTCGTCCAACAAAATCAGACATTTTTGCCAAAAGGCTTAGAAACGATCATTTAGACACAGTTATACTACATGACAGAGAATAATAAGAAGTAGACCATCTAATTGGGGACCTTAAAGGAAAAAAAAGCCAAAGGCTTAGTTTTCAAGTTGTGATTGCGATAAATTAGTAATTTGTGTCCTAGTGACTTGCTACAATTGTTTAACCTGCAAAGACAGTTTCATTTTTATTTACTGTCTTATAAAGTACATCTTCAGCTTTCTGGGTTAAGATCTCTTTTCAATTATAGCAGTTTTTTACTCTAACAGTAACACCCTGTTCCCCTCCCTTCAATTTTATAAACTGTCTCTGACTCGGCCATGTAACTTACAAGTGAACTTGTCTAGTTAACTTTAGTCGTATCACTGTTTGTTCCAATCAATACACATAAAAACATAGTAATGTAAAAGAGTGATGGCAGAAATAGAGCAAGTGGTCCATTGAGTCTGTCCCTTTTTTTTTAACACAATCCTAACTTCCTAGTCAGCATGAAATACCCTGCAGAGACTAAATGTTCAATCAATTCAACTGAATGATTGAAATACTTCGGACATCGGGCGGTGGCATAATTGCTTTCCTGGATGGAGGTTGAGTGTGTATGATGAAGTACTGAGCAAAAAAAAAAATCTAAAAGTTATGTCCAGGCATTACCCAAAACTTAACCTCTAACCTCCCTCTATTCACTCTACAACATTGTGGAGTATGTATCAAAATTCATTTTTCCTTTTGCCTTGTTCCCAGAGCAAGTGGCAGATTTTATTACTCCTGTAATATCATTATCAGTTGAGTACATAATATAACTGGATACTAACATTTATAGGTAAAGTTGATGCAGAGAATATCCGATTGCCTCTCGGTGGGTGGATCAAGAAGGAATTTTATCCCCTGCTGGAGCAAATTGGTACATGCTTTACTGTTTTTTTTTTTTGCCTTCCTCTGGGTCAACTGTGGGTATAGGATTGTGTATATATGATCCCCCCCCCTCTTTTATTGGTTGAACTAGATGGACTTTTTTTCAACCTGACTAACTATGTAACTATGTAACTAACTATAAGTAAAATTTGCAGGGGCAGGTGCTGGGGGCCCCATTCCTGTTGACTGGGGCGTACCCCACAGAATTCCATCTTCCACAAGGCTAGGCTACGAGCCTAGCCGACTGCTAGGAGTTAGGGTTATTTGGAGAGTAAGGGTTACCTTACACGTTAGCCAAAGTTTTTTGTTTTTTTGTTTTGGACAGAATAGGGACATTTAGAATAAAAAGGTTTTGGCCAAAGTTACAGTGTATAGTTAAGAGAAAATTATTTACTTGGATATTGTAAGTGTTGGCTGGCTGATATGCCCTATGGTTCCATCCATCCTCTGGTTTATAGCTGGGTATACACAAAAAGTTTTTTTTTTCAGTTCAACCAGTGGGTTGAATTAAAACAACCTGACAGATCCCCCCCCCCCCATTTGACAGAAGCCAATCGTTAGACAGGCTTCTGTTGAACAGAGAAGGATACACTCTTAACTTAAATTGTTCCTCTACACCCATGCAAAAACAAATATAAATAAAAATATGAATGTGTACTTATCACATGAGCAATGATTAATATATGTATAAAAAAGCTGCACATCTTCTAGCTTGGTTAAGCCAAAAATATAAAGAAATAAATAATAGACCACGCTCTGTCAAATAAGCAATAAGCAATTGTGCAAAATGACATCAAATCCTAATTAAAGTGCTCAGTGTAATAAATATATATGAATATTATAAATGAACAATAAACAATTGTGCAGTAAGTCTATAATATGCAGTCTTAACTAAATATTTATTTACACTGAGCATTTTAATTTGGATTTGATTTGAGAGATTTTTTGCACAATTCCTTAATGGACAGAGCGCGGTCTATTTCTTATTCCTTCAAGAGTACACACTACACTGAAAGTCGGACGGTTCCTGCTGCATCGGCTGACTTTCTGTATGTATGTACAAGGCTTTACTTCACTGCTGCGTCCTGTTGTGATGTACAGGTCAGAGGATGGAACCAAAGCATGTGGTGGAGAACACATGGCTCTGACACTCCCGGAAGTGTCAAATTAAGAAGACAATGATGAAGGCTTCAACATTGGAATCCAAAGGACATAGGAGACACAGCATCCAGAGAGTGAGTATAACAGCTCTTCTGTAGCATGGAACTTTCATCTGAATTTTTATAAGTAAGTAACAGGCTTGAGAAACCTGATTTTTAATCTACAGTAAAGGTACTTGCACAGTTCATAAAAAAGTAAACAGTAAATAAGACACAACATGTTATTATTACAAGATCCTGTCAGGGTATAAGCATGGAAGCAGTCAATGTAGACTGGTATTTAATGGTGTAGCCACTGGAGCTGTCATCCCTATCTTGGCTTCACTACATAGTGAATCAACCAGCTGGAAACAGGCATGCAGGGCGAGAGATCACAGTTTCCAGGTGGGCCACTCACTGATAATGATAAAGTCAGTATCAGAATTATGGGATCATAATGACAAGTTAGGAGTGGCAGCTCAAATATTTATTTTCAGAACTGTGCTCTTTTTCTACATATATGTGAAGCTTATAAAATAACCAACAACCTCACTGTAATATATTTCTGCACCTAATTTGTATCTGTAGCTCATCCAGTCACAGCGACTTTATCTTTCCACTTCGCTGCATGTTTCATAAAAGAAGCCTTTACAATCTAATACTGGACACGGAAACAATCTGTTACGTGTAACACAGTACATTATTACGTCTCCTCGGAAACTGTGGCTTCAGACGCACTTCATGTGAATTTATCCTGATGTTATCCTATCACAATGATAATCTTAGTGGGATGCCAGCTGTTTCCTCTGATGGACGTGTGTGCAGAGCAGGCTTTTTGTTCTGCAATTATCTTCTGATCGCGCTAAATTCTGTTCAGCTGATCATGTGATTTCAAGCAATAAATTCATTATGTGATGACAATATAGCTCTTGAGAGAGGGGTTACAATATGTATCACAGGCTGTGTTCTGGTGATTTATAGCAAAGACCTGGAGACCTGCGTCTCTGTGTTTACCATGTTTGTGACTGCATATGATAGAAAACCCGATGGCATATATAATCAGGGATATAGCTGCAATTCTGACTATACACTTAACTGCTCTGGAAGCTCTTTGTGAGCATTTGAATAAAAATATGATCACATGAAGACCACAAAGGTCTTTCACTCATAGTTTTGAGCATTTATGGAGCATGCAAATTGTTAAAAAATGCCTTTTACTGTAACTGGCATTGAAGTGTTTTTCGATTGATTTCCAACACAACCTCCAATGTGTGGTTGCTCAACTCTAAAATTGAAACGGTATGTAGCATTACTCCTCCCAGGGTGCTATGGAATGGTCCCCAAAGGAGTATAGAAGACTGATATCTTTGAATGCCCAAGTACTTGCTCTGCCGGACACATCCACTCTCATGGCAGAATCATTAGCATAAGGTGAGGTAAATAGGTTGGACTCTAGTTTTTTTTTAATTCTTTTTGTATTTATACTACTAACTTCAACTGGGAAAGAGGGTTAGAGATACAGGATTCTCAGAAAAGATGGCAGCAAGTCTGGCCTACACAGATAGCAGGGCGAATCTCAATTTCCAAACGCCAGCTTAGTGTAGCTTGTATTTCTTTGGTACCGTTGTTAATCTTTGGCCCTTTATGAGCAGCCAAAATTAGGTTTATGAAGTGAGGGCAGTCACTTTCAATTCCTCTCTAGACAATTTAGGCCCTTGACCATTCCAGAGCAGCCACGGGTAGTTTATTCTGTTAGTAGTGAATCATTTTTACCAGTTCAGTTGCAGATTCTACCCAACTCTCCCTGGACATTCCCCAGCACAGAAGACTCAGCTCAAGATGCTTTCTCCAGGCAGGCATTTTCATGCACAGTTCCATCTGGAAACACCCTCCAATAGGGTAACTGTAAACTACAGAGCATTACACATTGGCTCTGTCTGGAGAAGGTGGATCGAGCTTAACTTTAAGTAACAAAAAACACAGGTTTTCATTGTGTACCACTAAAACCTTTTAACCGCCGGCACCCTAACAACCAATAACATCAGCAGTTGATAAGGAGGATGTTGTTTGCTCCTCCCCTGCCCCTTGCCGTCAGCCCTGGGGTCACATTAGCGTAGTGAGGGAGAGAAACTGAGAGGAGAAACACTGGAATATTAGTCAGTACCAGTGTGCAAAGGTGTGTTTGCCCTAAAGAATACATCACCTGTAACTTTGGGTGTTCTACATGTGTGGATGTTGCTGCATTATAAAAAACTATTAGTTTCATTTTTTAAATTTTAGAATGGGGTCCCTCAAGATCGTACTGAATTTTAAAGGGTTTTTCGACTGAAAAAGAAAGACTGCTCTAAAGGTTGCTCCAAACATTTATCACCTTCCTTCAGCTCACACCACTGAACAAACTCTTCAGTGATAGGCTGTAGAGGATAAATGTTCATAACTCAGTCATTGTTTCTTTCCACTCTGACTAATGAAGTAGCAGGCAGAGGCAATCAGTACCCTGAATTTAGGAAAAACCTGCAGGGCACAAAAAATGTAGAAGGAGCTCAAGCTAGCTACAGCCTAGCCACTAAAGAAACCTCAGAATTTAACAATGGACATTCCAGCTTGAGACAGGCTCCCTACAATTAGGTGGCAGTTTCCTGTAGAACACTGTACATTGTAGAACCCTGTAGACCAAATTATCATTTTTTAAAGTTGAAAATAGATGAAAATCTTTTTAGAAAATTATGGCAACAGCAATTTTTCTAGCAACTTCAACCACTTTTCCATTAATTGATCAAAAGAATCAAGGCAACCAGGATCATCTCTACAATTTAAATAAAATATAAATATATACACTGTTGGTGGTTTGAAAACTGGAGTAGACGGGCAGTTTAATTCTTTCTACTGGAAGGCCTAACAGATGTTTAGCCCAAAACTTTGCAGTGTCTGCAAAAAATGCATTAATCTTTCTGGTGGTTCCCCCTCTGCTTCCTTGGCACTGGTTTTCTCTGGCTTACCTCCTGCTGTTCTCTCTCTGGTTCTCATTTTTTTTTTTGCCTCCCCTTCTGGGTGTTTCTGTGCACTAGATTCTCCTTCTCTGTCCATAAACATGAACCAGCATTCCTTTTATGCCCTTGGCTGTGTTGTCCATCTGGTGTGGTGTGGCTGAGCACACCCAGACATCAGTAGAAATCTGTACAGTGCCTTTAAAAAGTATTAATATCCCTTGAAATGTTCCACATTTTGTCATGTTACAACCAAAAACATAAATGTATTTTTTTTGTTTTTTTTTGTGATAGACCAATACAAACTGGCACACAATTGTGAAGTGGAAGGAAAGTGATAAATGATTTTCAAAATGTTTTACAAATAAATATCTGAAAAGTGTGGCGTGCATTTATATTCAGCCCCCTTTACTCTGATACCCATAACTAAAATCTAGTGGAGCCCATTGCCTTCAGAAGTCACCTAATTAGTAAACAGAGTCCACCTGTGTAATTTAATCTCAGTATAAATACAGCTGTTCTGTGAAGCCCTCAGAGGTTTGTTAGAGAACCTTAGTGAACAAACAGCAACATGAAAACCAAGGTACACACCAGACAGGTCAGGGATAAAGTCGTGGAGAAATTTAAAGCAGAGTTAGGTTATAGAAAATATTCCAAGCTTTGAACATCTCACGGAGCACTGTTCAATCCATCATTCGAAGATGGAAAGAGTATGGCACAACTGCAAACTTACCAAGACATGGCCGTCCACCTAAACTGACAGGCTGGTCAAGGAGAACATTAATCAGAGAAACAGCCAAGAGGCCCATGGTAACTCTGGAGGAGCTGCAGAGATCCACAGCTCAGGTGGGAGAATCTGTCCACAGGACAACTATTAGTCGTGCACTCCACAAATCTGGCCTTTTTGTCAGAGTGGCAAGAAGAAAGCCATTGTTGAAAGAAAGCCATAAGAAGTCTCGTTTGCAGTTTACAAGAAGCCATGTGGGGACAAAGCAAACATATGAAAGAAGGTGTTCTGGTCAGGTGAGACCAAAATTTTACTTTTTGGCCTAAAAGCAAAAAACTAGGTATGGCAGAAAACTAACACTGCACACCACCCTGAACACACCATCCCCACCATAAAACATGGTGGTGGCAGCATCATGTTGTGGGGATGCTTTACTTCAGCAGGGACAGGAAAGCTGGTCAGAGTTGATGGGAAAATGGATGGAGCCAAATACAGGGAAATCCTGGAAGATAACCTGTTAGAGTCTGCAAAAGACTTGAGACTGGGGCGGAGGTTCACCTTCCAGCAGGACAACGACCCTAAACATACAGCCAGGGCTACAATAGAATGGTTTCGATCAAAGCATATTCATGTGTTAGAATGGCCCAATCAAAGTCCAGACCTAAATCAAATTGAGAATCTGTGGCAAGACTTGAAAATTGCTGTTCACAGACACTCTCTCCATTCAATTTGACAGAGCTTGAGCTATTTTGCAAAGAAGAATGGGCAAAAATTTCACTCTCTAGATGTGCAAAGCTGGTAGTGACATCCCCAAAAAGACTTGCAGCTGTAATTGCAGTGAAAAGTGGTTCAAAGTATTGACTCCGGGGGGCTGAATACAGATGCATGCCACACTTTTCACATATTTATGTGTAAAAAATGTTGAAAACCTTTTATCATTTTCCTTCCACTTTACAATTATGTGCCACTTTGTGTTGATCTATCAGATAAAATCTCAATAAAATACATTTACGTTTTTGGCTGTAACATGACAAAATGTGGAAAATTTGAAAGGGTATTAATACTTTTTCAAGGCACTGTATGTACTGATTGCTCAGGCTACTAGAAGGCAGCTTGTTCCATGCACAAGTTGTGATCCTCATAGAGTGTTAGCTCTTGGGTGTGACTCTACAGTTTCTCAGATTTTCTTTTATTGCTGACCTCACTTGTCCTGACCTTGCTATTACTCTCTATGCTGACCTTGGTTTGTTTGTTAAATTGCTTACCACTTTGGTTTTGACATTGCATTCTTGTTACTTCTGGCAGCAACCTCTATCCATACTCCCAACTCTTTCTCAATCCTCTGCCCTAGTACCACTGTACTGTACTGTCCAGTCTCTGGATTGCTGGCCCATCCACTAGACGTACCTTGCCTTATGGGGTTATGACCATTCTGCCCAAGCTACATTATGTGCTGCTTGTTTTCTTGGGGGGAACCTTAGTACCAGTGCATAAAGTGGGATAGTGGCTGGTAAAGGTAAAGAATCATGCAACAGTAATTGCAGAACACCTTTTTGAAACAACTTGTTGCATTTTTGTATGTGTTAAAAAAATCAACATCTTTTTACACTCAGCTACCAAAACTTATTTTGTGTGTTTGCATCTAGCAAAAATGTCAGTTTTCAGTTGATGTCATTGCAATTGCTATTAGTGAAAGATTACATTTCAATTAAAATAGAGTGGGAATAAGAGCCATTTAATTACTTTTTGTGCAATCCTAGCTTGTCTAAATTATATTTGTGATTTTTAGGTGAGTAGGATAGTGTAGGAATATCAGCATAAAATGTCTAAAAAAATTCTGCTGGTACAGTGCTCTGAAAATGCCCGGAAGGTCACATGGGACTAGAATCCCCCAGTAAAGGTCATTTATCTCAGTCAACGCTTTTACGTACAGACACTCCTTCCCATAACTGTACCAGACACTCTACAACCGACTATAAACTTTATGACTTTTGATATAGGAGCAGGCAGCCACATTAATAAAACTCTGGGACTTTCAGCAAGACATATTAACCTTTATACTTGTTCAAGTATAGCCCAGTAAACTGATAACTTGCCAAAATGTATTTACTTGCAAGGAGAGAGGAAGATGGACTTCTTATCTACTGCACAGGTGTTAAACAATTTTGAAAGAGAATGCTGTAATGCAGTTTTGGGGCAGTGATACAATTAGACAAGAGATTCATTCTGTAGGGGTGTATTGCTAATTTTTTGTAGTATTGGAAAAATGGCTCACTGACAGTGGAGGTTGCTAAAAATGGAACCAAACTCATGGAGCAAAGGATTATAGGCACTATGAAAAGCAGCTCAGCACCTAGAATGCTGAAGGGTCCAGTCTTTAAAAATCATTTTCTGGCCTTCAGTAGGGGTGTTAGCTAAACTCAAATTACTCTGAAATGGGGAGAAATGGCTGTCATGTGTAAAGTACAGGCACCTAGAAGTTCCAGCACATATCTGCATATCTGCATAGTCATTTTACCCAAATAGCAGACTGTTGTGAAAGTAAAAAGCATCTACAAACCTCACACCTTCCTCACACCTCCCATGGATCACCTCCCCTGCTAGCACAAGTCCTCTCCCCTCCCAAAGCACCCTCCAGCACATATCCAAGCCCCCCCTTCTAGCTCAAACCCTCTCCCCTCCCAAAGCATCCCCGAGCACATATCCACCCCCCTGCAAGCACTAGCCCTCTCCCCTCTCAAAGCACCACCAGGACATATCCAAGGCCCCCTGCTAGCTCTAGCTCTCTCCCCTCCGAAGCACCACATAGCATATATCTGACCCTCACCCCCTCCAGCACTAGCCCTCTCCCCTCCAAAAGCATTCCCCAGCACACATCCAGCCCCCCCCTGCAAGCACTAGCCCTCTCCCCTAATGAAGCACCACCAAGCACATATCTGACTTCCCCCGACACTAGCCCTCTCCCTCCTATAAAGTCCCCCATCACATATCTAACTCTCCCGCACCCCCCTGCTAGCACTAGCCCTCTCCCCAGCACATATCTGACCCCCGCATTTTGTGCATTATTTCAGACCCCCGCATACCGTGCAATACTCTCGCAATTTGGCCACATGCACTGTTCACCACGGCATGCTATGTGCGCCACATTACTGCTCGCTTTCGGGCCACCAAAAGTGCCCCAGTCTTTTACAATCGTATAGCTAATACTCCAAAAAAAAGTTTCCACTAAAGAGTTCGGGAAAAAGAGGAAAAAGAGTTCGGGAAAAAACCCTAGGCTCCCTCCTCCCTCCTCCTCTCCTAGATTTTAGTAACATTCGCCCTCCTGTCGTTGCACTGCTCCTCTCATTTCACACACACAGACACTCAGAGCTCCTCCTCCCCACATACACACCCTTTTTACACAATTATCTTACAAACAGCCTGGAATATGCACAGAGTACATAGAGATACAGCCTAGGACTGTTCACTGTGTACACAGACAGAGCCTTGATATGCACACTGTATATACAAATAGCCTGCATGTGTGTGTACACTTTATATAGCTGTCTACTATGCTTGCTGCAGCGCCCACATCAGAAAACCTAAGCAGAATAACATTCGGGGGATGATTGCACGACATCACATGCCGTACAGAGTCACCGCATGCCGTACAGTGCCATAACATGCCGTACAGAGTCATCACATACGGTACAGAGTCATCACATGCCGTACAGAGTCATCACATGCCATACAGAGTCATCACATGCCATACAGATTCATCACATGCCGTACAGAGTCATCACATGCCGTACAGTGCCATCACATGCTGCACAGAGTCATCACATGCCGTACAGAGTCATCACATGCTGTACAGTGACACCACATGCCGTACAGAGTCATCACATGCCGTACAGAGTCATCACATGCCGTACAGTGCCATCACATGCCGTACAGAGTCATCACATACGGTACAGAGACACCGCATGCTGTACAGTGCCATCACATGCCGTACAGAGTCATCACATACGGTACAGAGTCATCACATGCCGTACAGAGTCATCACATGCCGTACAGAGTCATCATATGCCATACAGAGTCATCCCATGCCGTACAGAGTCATCACATGCCGTACAGAGTCATCACATGCCGTACAGAGTCATCACATGCCGTACAGTGCCACCACATGCTGCACAGAGTCATCACATGCCATACAGAGTCATCACATGCTGTACAGTGACACCACATGCCGTACATAGTCATCACATGCCGTACAGTGTCATCACATGCCGTACAGTGCCATCACATGCCGTACAGAGTCATCACATACGGTACAGAGTCATCACATGCCGTACAGAGTCATCGCATGCCGTACAGTGCCACCACATGCTGTAGTTTCACCACATGCTGTACAGTTTCACCACATGCCGTACGGAGTCATCACATGTCGTACAGTGCCACCACATGCTGTACAGTTTCACCACATGCTGTACAGTTTCACCACATGCTGTAGTTTCACCACATGTCGTACATAGTCATCACATGCTGTACAGTGCCATCACATGCCGTACAGAGTCATCACATGCCGTACAGTGCCATCACATGCTGTACAGAGTCATCACATTCCGTACAGTGTCATCACATGCCGTATATAGTCATCCTATGCCATACAGTGTCATCACATGCTGTACATAATCACCGCATGCCGTACAGTGCCATCACATGCCGTACAAAGTCATCACATACAGTACAGAGTCATCACATGCCGTACAGAGTCATCACATGCCTTACAGAGTCATCACATGCCGTACAGTGCCACCACATGCTGTACAGAGTCATCACATGCCGTACAGAAACATCACATGCCATACAGAGTCATCACATGCCTTACAATGCCACCACATGCCATACAGAGTAACCACATGCCGTACAGTGCCATTCCATGCCGTGCAGAGTCATCACATGCCATACAGAGTCACCACATGCCATACAGTGTAACCCTTATGCCGTACAGTGCCACCACATGACGTACAGAGCCATCACATGCCATACAGTGCCACAACATGCTGTGAAGAGCCACCACATGCCATACAGCACCATCACATGCCGTACAGCGCCACCACATGCCATACAGCGCCACCACATGCCGTACAGCGCCACCACATTCCGTACAGAGTCATCACATGCCCTACAGTGTCATTAAAGACATAGCTGAAGATTTGAGGATTCTGCAGGGTTGCTTCAACCCCTTTTATCCAGGGTGTCAGAGGTGGTGGAGGACTTTCAGAGTCGGGGAAACCAGTGGGGTACAGATTCTACCAGCAGCCCTCAGGAGGGTAGCGCTACATCATGATATGTTGGTCGTCCTACAAGATTGTGCATTTTTTTTAAACAAAACTTTACATTCACTCCCATAGCCCTGCCATCAACCTTCCCGATTAATGATGTTCATCACAACAGTGGATAGGGGACATCTCATAACTTCAAGGTTTCTGCAGTCTCTGAAGGTGGGGTGGGATTTTCTCTGCCTTTAAAGCCCAACTGTAACTAAAACATGTTATATATAGTTTTAGTGTATAGAAGAGTTGGAACTTGTCAGGTTTTTATTGCTGTTTGTAACCATATTGCAGGAGATTCCCCTTTCTTCTTGTCCTTGTGACAACAAGAAAATAAATGAAGGGAACAGTGTCACAGGACCGACAAGGCAATAATACAAATATATCAGAGACTCTGACTCTTCCCACACTTTAAAAAAGGCTTTCTTGGTCTTTCTGTCTCCTCTACTTTACTGCTTTGACCTGATGAAGAGAGAGTAGATTTCTACGAGGCTTTTCTCGAAAAATGAAGAGCAGATTTAAAAAAAGACATTACGTACATTACGCAACAGTTTTATGACTTTTAAATGTGCTCACCTCCTGACACCTTTCTACGTGGACAGGAAATGAGTGGAAATCTTTCCAAAAAGGACATAGACAGCAATAAAATGTGATAGAATTTTGAACCCCCCTCCGTTCTTCTCAAAATTAAAAACAAAACATCTGAACTTGAGATTTAATAAAATATAAGATTCAGCTCAATGATTGTATCAGGTACGGGGGAGAATAAAGGGTTAATGAGCCAAAAATCTGCTGCTTCATTCGGTTGTAAATGAAACCTCTCATCAAACACATCTTGTCTCTTCAGGCATGCTATCTCCCACTTCCTGTGCTCTGTTACAGCTGGGTAATTCTGCAGGCTCTTCATAAAGTATTTTTAAGACACTTATGCAGTACATGGACTGTGCTGTAGTGGATTTTGTTTCACACAAGGTGATTACTCCTGCCACATCTCCTGCACAATTTGCTCTAAGCACAATGTGATTTAGGGCATACTGTCTACCACATCAGCCAATATAGTCCTCACAAAAGTTTTCACCGCCTCGTCTACATTAACTTATTACCAGCTTAACTTACCGCCAACCCCAGGAGGCAGATCTGATGGGGATGGAAAATGAGGTCAGGTCATTACCCTTGAAACGACAGGTGTCTAAATTGGAATTAGGATGCTCCTTGTTAGCATTTTCCTAAAATAAAGGAGGAAGCAGCCTTGCATGTCGCTGAGAGTTCAGCTACGTAACAAAAAGTCAGCCTTAAATGGCACATTGCTGTAGTTGTTAGTCAGTTCTTTGTTAATAGGCTTTTTTGGCATATACCATGTTGTATTCAAACAAATCTACCTTGCTGTAATGTGCATTCTGTTATATAATTTAAGCTGTAGAGACAAGATGAATTAAAAAGGAAAGATCTAAATGTTATCTTTATCAGTAGCTTTGGAACCATCCTTGGCTGAGTTAAAACCTCCAGATTTGCCGGATGTGACCTCCTTTGTTAGGCATCATAAGATCCTTTAAAGCAATAAAAATGATTTCTATTATTATTTTTCAGTTCAATCATTTTTACTGGTTTTAGTGAAAATAACAAAATAAGCACCAGAGTCACCCATGCAGGGGAACATTCAAAAGTATAAAACATAAAAAAAAGTGCCATTGAAAAACAAACAAGCAAGCCCCTATGGATAACTGCTATATCTAACTTCATATAATTAAAAAAATTCTAAAGATGGGTACCCCTGCTGTGGGGTAACCTCCGTATAAAGTAAAAAGAGAAAGATTTTTTTAAAGGAGAAATTGGGGGGCAGAGACCCCAGAGGTGAAAGAGAGAAAGTAAAAAGTAGAACAGATGTGAGGAGAAGAGCAAAAAGGAAGGGGGAGGAAGGGGAAAACCATGGCCTCGGGACCCCTAACCGGCAATTCTACTATTATTTTTGTACTACTATTATTAGATATCACATCAAGGTTCACAATCAGTATTGTGCCTCTGCAACCTAGGAACGATGTTCTCCACCACTTACACAAAAGAAGGGAAGGCAAGTCAATAGTGCACCTGGCTCCAGCTACTTATCCACCAGCAATGTAAGCATGGAAAGAAACACTCAGATAGCTTTGTTTTCTCTGAACAAAAGGGAAAAGAGAAATGGAAGAGGTTAGGTTAATCGCTTGGTGTCCTTGAATAAAAAAAAAAAAAGAACTAATGCATGACCTGTTTTAAAATATATTTACATGATGGTTTTGGGTCAATAGTAACTTACTTTTATGTTAATACACTTTTATATATCTCTTTTTGTTACTATTTATATAAATGCTTTATTCTACAAATAAACATTTAATACAAAAGGGCATTTAGAACATATGTTTTGCAGAAAATATTTGGTTTTCTAAAGAGAGCGTGAAGCAGTAGCTGTTTGCCTTCAAACTGTCTCTCTCTGGTTCAAAAGCCGGCAGGATGGTGGGAATACTCACTTCTCTTATTTATTTACTGTAGTTATGTGTTGAAAATGAAACTTGAGCCAAAGAACTATGTAGACAATAGGGTTTGGTTTTCAAAAGATCAGTCAACAATAGACAAGTAATTGAATTCCTTTCGAAAAACAGAGGTACACTTCTTGTGCACTGAGCCTTATTGCTGTGTATCTGCTGTGACATTATCAAAGGTACTGGGCCTCTGACCACTAGTCTCACAGGGCTTAGGGTGAGCTTTGGTGATATCACTACTATGTGGCTTATTGTGGAGAGGAAGCTGTACCTGAAGACTTGCATTGCAAGGATTTCCCCGCTTTTGCTTCATGCAGTTTATGCTTCCTCGATGTCTTCAGGTGCTTCTTGAATATTACCTCAATAGTCATTAGATCACCAGGTCTGACGTAAAGAAGCAAAGCCCTGCTTCTCTAACAAGATGGCTGCCTCTACACATAGATACAGTACAGAGCAATGCATGGTAAGTCAATAAGTCAGCTTCACAGAGCTTACAGGCAATATTGGTGACTAGTTTTCTTATTGCTTGTTTTTTGGGGCACATCTTTCACAGTCCAGGAGACTAAGGGAGACAATAATACAGGATGAGCTTACAACATGTATTACAATGGCACGCCCTTCCATTGTGGCATTTAGTTTACTGGAGACAACCATTACATACCTGGCATTGTCAGGACATAGCATGCAAAATATAATTAGGATAAGACATGTGTGCTCATGTGTTTGTTATAGTCAAGCTACAATACAGTAAATAGTAAATACCTTCAGGGTTCTGGAAAATAATTTTTAAAATGCTTACAGCTCTAAAACATTTCCTGTCAGTATTGATGTGTATTGTGTGTCCTATTTTTACCCTCTATAGTCCCCATTAGTGCATTGATTCGTGCTCTGAGGAAGCAGTGACAGATAAGAGACACAATCGTTCTCATTCAATTTTATGGCACTTCTCAATTCTAAGCAATGGGTGATCTCATGCCTACAGCCACTCCTATAGTATTCGGTATCGCGTTTATAGATCCAGAGCTGTTTAAAAGGTTTTTTGTCTGGCTCGTGTGAAGTTTCCACCACGCAGTGGCCCCTCTCTGGGAGTCTGTGCTTCCTTTTTTAATCTAATCCATTTACAAAACGACTCACAATTTATTAAATAAAGTGGGGAGAATTTATATCTTTTCATTAGGCTGACAACGTGTTTTTCACCGCCGATGTCTGAAATGCATTCTGTATTTAAATTTTATTTCTATCAATCTTCTCACAGAGTAGGGGGATTGAGACGAAGCGCGGTGTACATCTTTACTTGCGCGGTGAAAATTGGCAACAAGATTCCTCTTCAGCCTCCGACTTAAATAGCAGAGATGTTTGTAGCTGGCATAGACAAACAGATTCGATTTAGATGGTTTTCTATATGAGTCTGTCTGTGTTTACACTTTAATAAAGCGCAGGGTTACATCTCGGCTTTCCCTGGAAAATGAGACATGCCAGGTAAGAAGAAAGGCTGTGAACTCCAATATTGTCAGAAGCTGTAAATAACATCAGGTAGGGAAGAATGGTGGAGAGGGAGGCTTCAGTATAAAGTATATTAGACATGGCTTAAAGTGATTCTAAAGGTTGTAATTTAAAAAAAAATAATAACACATATGTTATACTTTTCTGCTCTGTGCAATGGTTTTGCACAGAGCAGCACCGATCTTCTTTTTTGTCCCCCACCGGTGGTCCTGGCTCCTCCCCCTGTCAAGTGCCTCTTGCTATGGGGGCACTCAAGCAGGCTCGCTTCCGAGCCACGCTCCTGTGAATGGAAATTGTCCATTCACACACAGAACATGGTTTGGCCCCACTCCCAGTCTCTACTCATTGGCTCACTGGCTGTGACTGACAGCAGCAGGAGCCAATGGCTCCTGCTGCTATGTGAGCCAATGAGGAGAAAAGAAACCTGGGAGAGTTGCTGCATCTAGACAGGAATCAGATAAGTATTAGGGGGGCTGGGGGAGGGAGAACTGCACCCAGAAGGTTTTTAACCTTGATGCATAGAATGCATTAGGGTTAAAAAAATAACCTTCTGCCTTTAGAACCACTTTAAGAGTATTAAAGTTGATCTCCAGTCAGGAGACATAGTTACCCCTGCAGTGGTTTCCCCTCCATACTGCAAGGGTCTACTTCTTGTTATGCCTAAGTGATGATGAATAAGGTAAATGAATGTCCTCATTCATTGCTGTCAGATGTTCTGAAGCTATTGACAGGCCCAAGTCATTCTCTAGTACAGTGGTTCTCAACTCTTGTCCTCAGGACCCACTAAAAGGCCAGGTTTGCAAGATAACTGAAATACATCACATCTGATATCATTTGCTGCTCAGTGATTGCAGTATTCTAGTCTGCATCTCCCCAAGGTAATACCTAAAATCTGGCCTGTTAGTGGGTCCTGAGGACTGGAGTTGAGAACCACTGCTCTAGTACAATGTAGGTCCACTAATCCTGCATTGTTCGTGAAATCATTGGGAAGTTTTGTGCAGTGAAGAGAAGACACTTTGGTGCACCGGTCATGCAGAATGGAGGAGGCATGAAAAAGGTTAAGTGTTTTTTCTTATTCCAATCCCAATTCCAATAGACAAATCAACCAGTTAAAACAGAGCGGAGGGGGCCCACTTCAAGGGTAACGTTTTCTCTAGACTGGACTTCTGCCCTTTAGAGTATATATCCATCACTTTCTTCTCCAATGACAATGGTTTTACCAAAGAAGAGGAAAGGGTAAATCTGCAACAAGGATACAGACAATTATAAAAAGAGTCCACAACCCCCTGCCATTGTACATTTCTATTGCCCCAACAAATTACACAGTGCTTTACATATATGTTGTACAGTCACATCAGTTCCTGTCCCCATAAAGCTTACAATCTAAGATCCCTATTTCACATGCTAGGGCCAATTTAGACAGGAGCCCATAACACTACGTGGGAGGAAATCTACACAGGAACAGGGCTAGCATACACGTTCCAGGCTGGTTGTGCCAGGGTTGGAATTCAAACCGATAACCCCAGTGCTGCTAGGCAGAAATGCAAACCACTCAGTCATTGTGCTGCCCACTAGCCAATGGGAATATATGGGAGGCAGGTGAAAAAGTCAAGCGTTGCCATGGCTAGTAAAGTGTCAGAGCTTTTCCCTATCAGAATGGCCCAGCATTTATAACCAAAGGAGTCACTACAAACGTCTGTAGATATGTGCTGAATTTAGGGCACATGCACTGGATAATTGCTAGCGGTGGTATTTATTTATTTATTTATTTTTATTTTAACTGACATAGCCACCTATATAATAGGCAAGTTATAATTCTGTAGGCTTACTTAAAAAAGATTGATATAAGCCCCATTATTTAGAAGCCTAACATTCAAAATTCCTTCTAGATAGCTAGCTCATCCATCATGATCCAGCTCACCTCTGATGTAGCTAGGTAGACATGCATTTTGGTTGAATGGCTAACCTAACTGCAGACTGGGTGAAAATCATCTATCTAAACAATTCTCTCACTGTCATATACACTTACTGGCTACTTTATTAGGTATACCTTTCTAGTACAAGGTTGGACCCCCCTTTTGCCTTCAGAACTGCCTTAATTCTTTGTGGCATAGATTCAACAAGGTGTAGGAAACATTCCTCCGAAATTTTGGTCCATATTGACATGATAACATCACGTAGTTGCTGCAGATTTGTCGGCTGCACCTCCATGATGTAATAATATCCCATTCTACCACATCCGAAAGGTACTCCATTGGATGGAAGTTATAAAGGTATGGACATGGTCAGCAACAATACTCAGGTAGGCCGTGGCGTTTAAACGATGCTCAATTGGTACTAAGGGGCCCAAAGTGTGCCAAGAAAATATCCCCCACACCATTACACCACCACCAGCCTGAACCGTTGATGCAAGGCAGGATGGATCCATGCTTTCGTGTTGTTTATGCCAAATTCTAACCCTTCCATCTGAATGTCGCAGCTGAAATAGAGACTCATCAGACCAGGCAATGTTTTTCCAATCTTCTATTGTTCAATTTTGGTCAGCCTGTACGGACTGTAGCCTCAGTTTTCTGTTCTTAGCTGACAGGAGTGGCACCCGGTGTGGTCTTCTGCTGCTGTAGCCCATCTACTTCAAAGTTCAATGTGTTGTGCATTCAGAGATGGTATTCTGCATACCTTGGTTGGAACAAGTGGTTATTTGAGTTACTGTTGCCTTTCTATCATCTCGAACCAGTCTGCCCATTCCCCTCTGACTTCTGACGTCAAAAAGGCAATTGTGTCCACACAACTGCCGCTCACTGGATATTTTCTCTTTTTCAGACCATTCTCTGTAAATTCTCGAAATGATTGTGCATGAAAATCCCAGTAGATCAGCAGTTTTTAAAATACTCAAGACAGCCCGTCTGGCACCAACAACCAAGCCATGTTCAAAGTCAATTAAATCCCCTATCTTCCCCATTCTGATGCTCGGTTTGAACTTCAGCAAGTCATCTTCAAAACATCTAAATGCCTAAATGCATTAAGTTGCTGCCATGTGATTGGCTGATTAACAATTTGTGTTACCAAGCAATTGAACAGGTGTACCTAATAAAGTGACCAGAGAGTGTATATAAAGATTTCACATAAAATACCATCACTATAACAAAATCCAGGATGACAGGGATGGGGTGGTTCTTTTCTCTTTATCGCACACAATAGTAGTTACTTAACAGCCAAAATGTCAACTACAGCCCTTTCGCCCCACAACATACATGCATTCATCTTCAATGATCAAAAGAACAAATGCAGAGGTATATCTCCAGGTGTATCTCCAAAAATGGACACAAACAGAAATATTTTTTTTTACAGAGAGTCCCTCTCCACTCTATCCTGAAAAAATGCTTTTATGTTCACATTAATTCTACAAAAGCCCAAAGCCCTTTAGGATTCAATAAAGTGAAGATGTCTCTCGTAATCCATGAGCATCAAAAATATATTATGACAACCTATTGGAGGCCCTGACCCCTAAACTGGGCATCAAGAGAGGAGCAAATTGCTATACCTATTTACCTATTTTTTTTATTTATAAGAAGCTTATTTGTGGTGCAAAACATACTTTAATGCTTTAACCTGTGTGCTATGCTCAAGCTAGACTTTTCAAAATTACTTGACAGATACACTTCACATGACACCAGTCACCATTTAGTTGAAAATGTAACCAGGAACAAAAGAAGAAAACAACGAGCTGTTATTGCTGGATTTTTATTCCAGCCACACTGTTACTGCAGATAGTCAGTGTGTCCCTTGTGTGACACTAATACAGGAATCAAAACCACAGGAACATCTCCATTTCACTGTACAGAAGCTCTGCGGACATTTTGTTTTAATAAATGATGACAATCCCGGTGGAGCGCTTTCTGAGTTTAGCGGTCTAAACACTGAAAACCACCTATGCCTAAACTTCTTACTAAAAGAAGTCTGACTGAAATAATTCAATTTTTTATCGTTAATTTTTTGTATATTGCTAGAGAATTTCAAACCCAAATGAACTAAAGTCAAATTCAAACCATATTCATACAGCTTGGAATTGTTAGAAAAATAGAATAAAGCAAATATATGAATTAGTTTAAAGTTTTGTCTGTGCACTTCCCGATATGTTCTACAGATGTCGTCAAAGGTAGAGAGTTGGACCGAACACCCCTCGGTTCGGTTCGCACTAAAACTCCCAAAGCATGTAAAATGTTCGGACCCGAACCGCAAATCCCATTAAAGTCAATGGGACCTGAATTTAAAAAAGCAATAGTCCCCATTTTGAAGGCTTATATGAAAGCTATTGGCCATATAAAGGGTATGGGGGTCAGGGTATTGCCCTGGGGGACATGCATCAATGCAAAATATTTTTTTTAAAAGATTGTTTTTACAGGCGCAGTGATTTAAATGATGCTTGCCTTGGGGGTCCCCTTAGTCCGCTTGTAAAGTGGCACATCTGTACCATGTATAGAACCTGCTGCAGCAAAACTGACATTTATAAAGAAAAAAAAAATTACATTTAAATAGCCGGCAATACAATGCTGTTGCCAGCAACAGAAAAATGTTGAATGTAAAAACGATGCATGCTGGGTCGGTGACGTTACAAGGGGGCGGTGCCACCAGGTGACGTCGCCAGGTGGCCCCACCCATTACCTATATAAGAACTGTTGAACAGTGGAGCCTGCAGTCTGTGGTTAGCCTTCGTCGGGGGGAGCCGTTTTTTTTTTTTTGTGGTCCAGCAGTGGCCGCGGGCGTCGTGATTGACAAAAGATCTACATCGGGGACATTGTTTTTTTGTTTTTAATAAAGGAATTGTCCAAAACTGTGTCTGTGTTTTTATTTCTTTTTGGCACTTTTTTGGTAAAAGGGATTGTACCCCTACTCATTCTCATGGGGGGGGGGCAGGATCTGGGGCTTCCAGAGTCTTATAAACCCCCTGCCCTCAAACCCACCACAGCCCACAGTTGCGGGGAAGAGGCCCTTGTCCCCATCAACATGATTTCTTCTCACTTCCCATCCTGTTCACAACATTTTACCAGACAGGAAGTAAGTTAAGGTGACCAGATTTTTAAAATGAAATCCGGGGACATTTTTTTTTTTTATTGGCAAATAGTAAACTATTTTATAAGCATATTTTCCTCAAATTATATATGCAGTGTATGTGGTATGTGTTTATGTAATGATTGTATGATATATACAATTATTTCTGGAAATCATTTCATACCAGCCCCATAGCATTATTATGCCAGCCCAACCGCATAACGTCATTATTTTCTTGTTCATAAAAGGGAATACCATGCATTTTAAAGAACATTTGAAGAGTGTATTATACTCACCAGTGCTTATCAGCGCGGCCTCATCAGTGCCCCTCAATGCAGCCTCACCAGTGCTCATCAATACAGCCTCGCCAGTGCCAACCAATGCAGCCTCACCAATGCAAATCAATGCAGCCTCACCAAATCTAATCAATGCAGCCTCACCAGTGCCAATCAATGCAGCCTCACCAGTGCCAATCAATGCAGCCTCACCAGTGCCAATCAATGCAGCCTCACCAGTGCCAATCAATGTAACCTCACCAGTGCCAATCAATGTAACCTCACCAGTGCCAATCAATGTAACCTCACCAGTGCCAATCAATGTAACCTCACCAGTGCCAATCAATGTAACCTCACCAGTGCCCATCACCTCAGCCTGTTCAGTGCCCATCACCTCAGCCTGTTCAGTGCCCATCACCTCAGCCTGTTCAGTGCCCATCAACTCAGCCTGTTCAGTGCCCATCAACTCAGCCTGTTCAGTGCCCATCAACTCAGCCTGTTCAGTGCCCATCAACTCAGCCTGTTCAGTGCCCATCAACTCAGCCTGTTCAGTGCCCATCAACTCAGCCTGTTCAGTGCCAATTAGCTCAGTCTGATCAGTGCCCATCAATGCAGCCTGTTCACTGCCCATCAATGCAGCCTGTTCAGTGCCCATTAGCTCAGCCAGATCATTGCCCATCAATGCAGCCTGTTCAGTGCCCATCAGCCCAGCCTTTCCAGTGCCCATCAGCTCAGCATGTTCAGTGCCCATTAGCTCAGCCAGATCATTGCCCATCAATGCAGCCTGATCAGTGCCCATCAATGCAGCCTGATCAGTGTCCATCAATGCAGCCTGCTCAGTGCTCATCAATGCCACATGATCAGTGCCCATCAATGCAGCCTGTTCAGTGCCCATCAATGCCACGTGATCAGTGCCCATTAGCCCAGCCTTTTCAGTGCCCATCAGCTCAGCCTGTTCAGTGCCCATCAGCTCAGCCTGTTCAGTGCCCATCAGCTCAGCCTGTTCAGTGCCCATCAGCTCAGCCTGTTCAGTGCCCATCAGCTCAGCCTGTTCAGTGCCCATCAGCTCAGCCTGTTCAGTGCCCATCAATCCAGCCTGTTCAGTGCCCAGCAGATCAGCCTGTTTATTGTTCATCAATGCAACCTGTTCAGTGCCCGTCAGCTCAGCCTGTTCAGTGCACATCAATGAAGCCTGCTCAGTGCCCATCAATGCCGCCTGCTCAGTGCCCATTAAAGCAGCCTGCTCAGTGCCCATTAATGCAGCCTGCTCAGTGCCCATCAATGCAGCCTGCTCAGTGCCCATCAATGCAGCCTGCTCAGTGCCCATCAATGCAGCCTGCTCAGTGCCCATCAATGCAGCCTGCTCAGTGCCCATCAATGCAGCCTGCTCAGTGCCCATCAATGCAGCCTGCTCAGTGCCCATCAATGCAGCCTGCTCATCAATGCAGCCTGCTCAGTGCCCATTAGCTCAGCCTGCTCAGTGCCCATCAATGCAGCCTGTTCACTGCCCAGCAGCTCAGCCTGTTCAGTGCCCAGCAGCTCAGCCTGTTCAGTGCCCAGCAGCTCAGCCTGTTCAGTGCCCAGCAGCTCAGCCTGTTCAGTGCACAGCAGCTCAGTAGCCATCAGCTCAGCCTGTTCAGTGCCCATAAATGCAGCCTGTTTAGTGCCCATAAATGCAGCCTCACCTAGAGGAGAAGAGATGAATTATACAGAGCGGGGATTTCCTGTTTACCCCTTGTGGCTGCTGTTCTCAGAGGATGTCCTGCCTTCTTTAAAAGGTATCACCCGTGTGCTGCCTATCATAGGAGGCAGTCCAGGAGGCGGGACTTCCTCTAACAGTTGAGTAAGTGGGAGATCCCCACTCTGTATAATCCAGCAGCGCTCGAAACCCCCCCCTCACAATCCAAGACAGTCCAAGCCCCCAATGGGCCCAGTGGGACTTAACTTAAATATAGTGTAAGGTTATCCAGAGGTGTAACTAGAACCTTTAGGGCCCTGGTGCAAAAAATCCTTAGTGGACCCCCCTAATTTATTTGGTCCCGGGGCCCTTTTTTCTGGTCCCATGGCCCTTCCCACTGATCCTGGGGCTCTTTACTCCTGTTGCGGGGCCCTTTTATTATGGCCCGCAGCAGTGCCTTTTCATGTTTTCTGCAGTGGGCTCCCTTCCTACATCTTGGACCCACCCTATGGTGACAGAAAGCAATATATATGTCACCAGCACACCAGGGAACTCCATATAAGGGTCCAACGCAGTGGCACAATTACCAGGGTTGCAAAGGTCACACTTGTGATCAGGCCCTGGTGTTCTGCTGCCATTGGAGCACCTGCTTTTGATAGTGCTGCTCTGACTTCTCTTTCTCCATGGCAGCGGTGGAAGTCTGGTTACATAATGGGTCTGATAGGTGCATGCGGGGGAGGGCTGGCACTATTGGTTGTAGACAGCTGAGTCCCACGTCGGTCACCTGGAAGCAGTACTATTGTCATGCCGATCGAGATGTGATCCAGGTGATGCTCCCAGTCGGATCCAATAAACACAGTATTTATAGGAATCAAAAGTACAATCATACTGTATATATCAAAAATATGTTTAGCAGATACGTGGGCTCCATGCCAGTAAAGTTGGGGCTCTGATCAATTAAATTACTATTTTATTTAATATTAGATCCGACTGGGAGCATCACTTGGATCGCATCTCGATCAGCATGTCAGAGATGGCTAGGCAGTGCTACCGCTGCTAAGCGACCATGGAAGGCTCAGCTGTTTACAACCAATTGTACTCGTGCTTCTGCACATGTGCCCATCAGCCCCATAAAGTAACCAGCACTGGGTCCTAATGTGCTGCCATGGAGACAGAGACCAGCGCTGTCTATTACAGGGGCAGAACCGCAACCCTGGTTGTTTGGCCACTGGATTCCCCCATCCACTTAGAATGTGTAGATGGGGGAATTGGATCATATATATTTTTTTTTTCAATGCTAAATCTGACAAGGCCCAATGTCACATCTAAAAACGAGCGCTCAGGGGAAGTGAATATAGTAAGCAGAGTAAAAAACAACAGCCAAAAATTAATGGCAACAGCAGCCGCCTCAAATAGTGCCTCTAAAACTAGAAAAAACACTGCTAAATCATAAATGAAAAGCTTAAAAAGCTAATGGCAGCGCTTGTGTAATGATTGATCAAAAACGGAACAATCTAAACCATATATAATATGAAGTCCGTGTACACTTTTAAATGCTAACATGGATTATCCTGAAGACAAGTGTGAGTCCTTCAAAAATCTATGGAGCGTGATCATCAAGGATAGTTGTATTCATTTCACAATGTTTCACATCACACACAAAAAAAAGCAAAGTATTTGCTGCATAAAAGTGCTAAATGGAAATTGGAAGCACAAAGAAGTTAGGGAGATAGAGGAGAGAAGGGAAGGTGATAGGGACAGTTCACTGATCAAAGTGTAAATGCAGAGCTCACTCATTGGAGGGGGGAGGCTGGATGTTGGTGGCTCTGCATACTTCACACAGCTTGGAATGTGTAGCTGGTTTTCTTCATATCTCCCGCGCACATCTCCCCTCTCTCTCCTGCACACAGCTGTATGTCGGGATAGGAGAGTGTGCGGGGGACCGGGCAGACACAGGGGGAACAGGGACAGGAGGAGGAGCTGTATGTATCGCTCACCTCCTGTCCGTTGCTGGGTGGGGGAGTGAACTCGTTGAGCTGTATGTGAGACAAGTGTCAGAGACACTCAGCTCAGCTGCAGCCCCCGGCCCCTAATATGCAGACTGATTCTCCTGTCCTATGGACGGGAGAAAGCAGTCTGTTCTCTCGAACTGTCAGTGACCAGACTTCCCCGGCCCTACAAAGCGGGGACAAAAACGGGGACAAACTTCCTCCGGGGACTGTATGGTCAGTCCGGGGACTGTCCCCGGAAATCGGGGACGTCTGGTCACCCTAAAGTAAGTGTAATTCTACAACAGCAATACAGACAGAAATACACATGCTTTTCTTTAGTAGAGTAGAGAAAGGCAAGCACCACTGTCATATTTTTTATTTTAGTCTTTGTTTCTGTTGTATATTTTCCCTCACTTCGTGTCCGGTAAAACAAGCCAGACAGGAAGTGGGGGTCAATCTCTCTAGCAAAGCCACAGATAGAAGCAGATCACATGCTAATTGTAAACAATGGATTGCTTCCTTTCATGCCATCATTGTATAAAATTGTGTTGCTAGCTGTGGTTGGTCACAGTGAACACATGGTACAGACAAGCCAATTACAGCCCATCTGTACCCTGTGATTAGCTTTGACCAATCACAGCTAATCACAACAAAAGACACTGAATGAACTAGTTTCATTCAGTAAAAATAGTTGCTTATACCAATGAAAGAAATTCTGATCACTTCCCCAGAGCAGTACAGTGTTACTATGGTACACAGTGTGATAGAAAGAATAATCGTAAAAAGTAATAAAGTATATATTTTTTAATCATTCCGTTTTATTACATTCTATCACAAGTCAGTGTCCCTGATCACCGCCACACCAATTATATGATATTGCCGTACTGCACTGTTGACAGTATGTAGAAAAGAAAAATTGTGAAAAAAAATGTTTTTTTTTTACATTTCTTCATTTTCAGTAGAATTGTGACAAAAAAATTACTTTAAAAACGTGTCATGCCTCTTACTAAATACTTTGGACTGTCTACTTTCCCAAAAGGGGTCATTTGGGGGTATTTTTATTGACCCAGCATTTTGCGGGTCTCAAGAAATGAGATAGGGTGTCAGTACATCAGGATTGATCAATTTTTAGATATACAGTTTATGTACCACTTGTGGACTCTATAACTTTCCTACCGCCTAAATAATATACACTGATTTGGGTTATTTTTACCAAAGAAATGTAGCAGAATACATTTTGACCTAAATTTATGAAGAAAGATTATTTATTTGCAAAATATTATAACAGAAACATGTTTTTTTTTTCAAAATTTTCCATAGTTTTTAATTTATTTAGCAAAAAATAGAAAACCTAGTGGTGAATAAAAACCACCAAAAGAAAGTTCTATTTGCGCGAAAAATTTTGTACACATTTCTTATGGGTAGAGTGTTGCATGAACGCACAATTGTCATTCAAAGTGTGACAGCGCTGAAAGCTGAAAATTGGCCTGGGCAGGAAGAGGGTAAATGTGCCCAGTATTGAAGTAGTTTATTGCTCTAAATGACCTGCCAATAGATGGGACAGAAAAGTAATAATAAACTGTAACTGCTACACTAAACACAGATATGGAAGCTGGTCTACTGTGTTGAGCCTTTAAATTCTTTCCAAAAGTCAGGATTGCTTCCAGAGATTCTTGAGTAGTACAGTACACTCTGATAGTGTCACGGGTGAAGGAGTTAATTAGAGCAAGCATGGTAAAAAAATGTTCTAGACTCTTTCATGCAAAGCTCTAGCTAAATGAAACATGATGCCTGCAGATATCCTAACTATTTCAAATTAGCTAGCTGGAAAACTTGCTTATTAATAAAAATCAAATGAAGTTGCACATTATCCTTCAAGGAAGCCTCAGAAACATCTTGAAGGAATTAAGAAGTTCTGTAGTCAAGTTTCCATGCGATAATCTAAGCTGAAAATTTGTTAATTAGCAGTCGAACATGTTAGATAGTTCAAAGGATCTTACCATATAGAATATGCTGCATAATATTAAAAATATAATGCAACTATAAAAATAATATATACGTGCATTTTTTTTCATCTCTCATCGTTGTCCCCCAGAGGGATGTTTTAAAAAAATAAGACATCTGTAGCCAGAAGGGAAGGTAGACCTTGGCAAGCTTGAGTTGTCTTAATGAGTTACACTACGATAAAAACTGAAGTTGTTCAAGAAGTATATAGGCAACGTTTGGAAATAAATCTTTATTAATGGTCTTCTTCTGGGAAATTGACTGGACTGAATGAAATCATTGTATAGTACCCTAATTATGACTGTTCTTTGATTGAAAAAAAGTACTGTATGCTGGTCCCTAAGAATGAATGGAACTTATACAGACAGTCTTATGCCTGGTACACACTATTGTTATTTTTTGTTCACTGAGTTGAATGAAAAAAGAACTGACAGCACCGGTCAGAGTCGCTTTACTATCAGATGTTAGTACAGTAATCTCCCCCTCTGAGCTGTTGTGTTCTTACAGGGGGAAGCACCCCCCGCCAGAACACTCCTATCAGCACTCTCTGTCATTGGCTGAAAGTGCTGATCTGGAGCTGGTCGGCTGCTGGTTTTCCAGTATGCTCTTACAATAGAAGCGGGCCAGACCAGCTTCTGTCAGACCAGGTGCCTTACACACGGGCCCGAATGTTGGACAGTTTTTATTGAACTGGCCAAAGTCGTCGGACATTCAGGCCGTGTGTACAGGGCTATAGAAACAAAGTCTTATGCTAATGGTCATCAATGGCGTCCCTAGGGGGGGGGGCAGAGGGGGCCCTGACCCCCCCCAACATTATGCTGTGCCCCACCATGTGCCCCCCCCAAAAAAAACGGCCGCCCGATCTGCTCCTTCCCCTGCATCCTCATTGGCAGGGAGAAGAGCGAGTTGCAGGAAGGACTCCACCAGGACTCTCAGTTACTGAAAAAAACAGACTTAGGACAGGATAACCAGCCTGTAAATTCCAAGAGATGACAGACCAGAGCAGTCAATAGCAGGGGCAGGATAGCAAGAGGAGGCTGGGGAACTCCACAGTGGCAGAAAACCAGGGCCCGGAGGCAAGACAACCTTTGCAACCCTGATAGTTCTTCCACTGCTTTGGATCCTTATATTTTCTTGGTATGCTGGTGAGATATATCTCTTGTTTTCTGCCACCCTGGGGGGCCCCAATACAGTAGGAAGGGAGCTCACTGCAGAACATGTGAAAGGGCCATTGTGGGGTCGTAGTAAAGGGCCCCAGTATATATTTATATATCTATAGATATCTATATATATATATATCTATATATATATATATATATATAGATATATATATATATGCATTTTATAGTTGCCCCCCTACTTTTGTCCCTGTCTCCCCATGTGCCCCCCTAAATATGAAAGCTGGAGACGCCACTGATGGTCATTCAAGAAAATTTTTGACTGGAAAGAATCACCATGGATGTGTTTTAAAGAAAAAACTGTTGACTATACAGGGTGCAAGTGTGGCTGGTTCCCAAGGCTGTAAAGAACCCATATACTGTAGGTGATCTCAGAAAACAAATTTATGTGGTTATGGCCTTTTTTTTCCGGAAAATTGTTGATTGATAGAATTGCCATTATTGCAATCATAAAGATTTTTTTTATTAAAGTAGAGATCCTCAGACAAAACAGAATACAGGTTTTCCTAGGCCACAAGATTGAATAGAGCCTGTACGGGCAGTCGTAGGACTCAAAGCCTTGTTCTAGCAGGTTTTCTTCAGAGAAATTGTTGACTGGAGAGAACTGCCATGGCTATGCTTTGATGAAACTAAAGTACTTTAGAGGATGCAGGTGTACCTGGTACACAAGTTCACTTGAGCCCATATAAGTAGTCTTAGGGATTAAAGCCTTGTGTCAATAGTCTTCTTTATGGAAATGTTGTTACTGGACCACATTGCTATAATTACAATCATCATATACAGTAGTATGTTAATTATGGATGTGCTTTGATGCAAATAAAGTACCATAGACAAAAAAAGGGTTTTGGTGTACCTGGACCTCAAAGATGGATGGAGTCCATATAGGCAGTGTTGGCATAAAAAAAACCTTGTTTCAGTGGTCTTCTTCAAGAACACTGGTGACTGGGAAAATTGGCATGGTTGAGCTTCATTGAAGGAAAGGAAACAATGTACTATAGACTGTGGAGGGTGCAGGTGTGCTCAATCCACAAGGCTGGATGAAGCTCATATACAGGTCAGGTAGGTAGTCATCAGAAAAAAAACCCTTCTTTACATGCTTGCATGGTAAATTAATCTTGATAACATTGTACTACTGAACGTTAATATAGTAAGATTTAATTCTTCACAGAAGCATCTCCATCCAACATCCTCACTCATGGGGATGTTTTTCCGAATAAGACTCCTATTCTCTAGATTAGGGCAAAAAATGTCTGATACCTCAATAAATATTACAACATTTATTATTCACTGACAGGCATTTGCAGATCATAGGACCAAAGCATTCGCTTCTTCATACTCTTATGTCGGAGTATCATGTCATTGCAGCACAAAACCAGTACATCTGAAGATTAGTGATCTCTGCACAATGTTTTTGTCTGTGTATTTGTAATTACTAAAACTGTAACATTAAAAAAAGTAATTAAATTAAATTAAAAAATATAAAAAGACAATTATTAACTGGAGAGCATCACCATGGTTGTGCTTTGACTGTAGCCTGTGCAGTTATGCTTGGTCAGAAAGGTTGGATTGAGCCCATGTAGGTAGCCATGGGAGAATCTGACCAGGTGGTTTGGTGAACTTATTTGATGTTTGGTGAACCCAAACTTTGTGGAATATCCTATTAAAGTCTATGGGGGGGGGGGGGGGGGGGATTCTGGAATCCTGCTGTTTAATTCAGTCCACTCTTTAGCTAATAAAAAAAATGGCCTGGGATGATGAGCACTATCATTGGGTCATTTAAAGTACCGGTAAGTAGAAAAATTCTGTACAGCAGGGAGAGTGTCCTTTTAATGTAGCTTAGAAGGTGACATGGAAAAAACAATCCTTTAAATTACATGCCTTTGTGATGTCTTTAAACTCTATGTGATGTTACGGAATAGCACGATTTTCACTGACAGTGTGAGCGACAATGTATTGATGTGGCGTCACATATTTGAGATGTGTGTAGCGCCCTGCTCCTTTTGACCAGGCGCTCACATGTAAATTTAGTTTTTGGCTGAGCTGTAATCAGCTCAGATTGAATGTATATAGTTTACTGGATATGTTCTGGAATTGACTTGGTTGTGCAGTTCCCACTGCTGCCAGTAGGTGTCACTGGTACCATGGAACAGTGTGTGAATAACAACTTAGTGGAACTTTCATGAATATTCTTCTTTCAGAAACAGCCCAGTGGTAGGTTCTTGCTGCTGTGCTTTCTGGGAGAGAGTATCTATGGGACAGATGCCATGTGCTAGGTTCAGTTCTTACCTCGTGGCCCCCTGCAGCTGTGCAAGTAAGCCCAGAAGCTGGGGCCTACTACCACAGAGGTGGTCCTTAGGCTGCCTTGCCTGGGTGAAGGAAGCCGAGCCAAGCTGAGGAGATTCAGGGGAGGACCCATGCTGGAGAGAGCCAGGATGAAGGCTGGTCTCTCAGAAGGGCCTGGTGACTTACTTGGAGGACGCACCTATCTCTAACCTACTCTCACAGTACTGCTGGGATGGCTTAAAGGTTCTGGTACTGTGAAGAAGCTGTTCTATATTTAAACTACCCTTACAATATCGCCGGATGACTAGAAGGTTCTGGTGCTGGAAGCTGTTCTACAATTCAATCAAGGTAACTAACTGTCTGGCTGCTAAGTTTGTGAGAGAGACTTATCCAGGCGTATGCTGGCTGCTAAGCCTGTGAGAGAGGCTTGTCCAGACATCTTGCAGGGTGCTAGATCTGTGGCAGAGATCTACCCAGCCATACAAGATTTACAGAGAGAAAGCTGTGTTTTGTCCTTTATTCTGAAGAGTCTGTAAGTGATCTGCTACAAAAAAGTATCTGCAACTTCCCCTCAACCTCTTTACTACTACTTCTTTCAAGTTTTTCATTAAAGCATTGAAATACTAAAGTGACTGGCGCCGTATTTGTTCTCACTTCCCATTATAGCCATGGACTCAGCCCTGGGGAGAATGTAAGCCTGCTCCCGGTATCTGGAGGTGTCTCTTTGTTCCCAGTATACTCAAGGGGGCGCTACATGTGTAATTGATTTTTTAAATTTTATATTTAGTTTGGCTTAAGAACAGCAGCACCAGCACAATTTGGTGAAATGAACAGTGGAAATAGCAACCACAACAGATGTAAAAACTTTAGGAAGGTCATCCTTTTTTTTGCAGCAAGAACACTACATTCTCTTAAAAGTTGAACCCTTTTGTTGTCAGAGCTGTTTTTTGTGTTTTTTGCACACATTCTTAAAAAAATCATTTTAGGCATGAAGATGAAAATATTATATAGAGAAAAAAATAGTGCTAGTTTCAATTTTTTATGTCACACGATGTTACCGCAAAGGTCTAGGAACAATGGTTGGACAGTATGTAAGCAGCTTGGGTAGGCCCACTATAATGCCCCATACACACGGTCGGATTTTCAGACGGAAAATGTGCGATCGGAGCGTGTTGTCGGAAAATCCGACCTTGTGTGGGCTCCATTGGACTTTTTCCATCGGATTTTCCGACACACAAATTTTGAGAGCAGGCTATAAATTTTTCGACAACAAAATCCGATCGCGTCAATTCCGACCGTGTGTGAACAGTTCCGACACACAAAGTGCCACGCATGCTCAGAAGAAATTCCGAGACGGAACAGCTCGTTCTGGTAAAATTAGCGTTCGTAATGGATAGAGCACTTTCGTCAGGCTGCAATGTTAAAAATTGTTTAATGCAGCGCACTCTCTTCTTCTTTATAATGCTAGAAGAATGAAGTGGTTTTGCTGCTCATATTCACACAGACTTCTCACAATCTTCTTTCTTTATTATTTATCGTGATTCCCTCAATATATTTTGATTTGTCACATCTTAAAAAATTATTTATAATCTATAAAAAATTACCACAACACCATTGATATCTTGTATTATTTAATCTCAAGGATATTGCTTGGTGTAGGTGTCCCTTGTTAATTTCACAATGTATTTTTGAAATGTACCTGCCTCCTCACAAACAAACTGTCCTTTTTGAAAGGAAACACACATAGGCGAGTGTAATTTAAACAAAATTTCCTTTATTAAGGGCTCAGAACCAAACAAAGAGGGAGGCAACGCTGGAGAAACAGCAGAAATTGGTAAAGCCTTGGACCCCAGGGCAGACATCAATTATTTTACGGCAAAATTGGTAGCCTGAGGAGTCCTTATCTAAGGGAGTGCAGTCTGGTCCAGAAGTCACAGAGATCCGGAAAGCAGCAGATGACATCTATGTCCCCAGGCTGTGGTACTACAAGAGCCTGCATATTTTGCCAGACCAGACTGAACCCAGGTCATCACTCTCTGGTCTTCCTTCCACGCTTCCTTCCTGGCTGTGGCTCTGGTGTTGGAGATGTGGCAGGAGGAGGAGTAGGACCTGGAGGAGGAGGAGTAGGACCTGGAGGAGGAGGAGGACCATGGGTGAGGTGACAAATGTGGGTTGCACTTGTGAGTTGGCCCCTCAACCCCTTATTTAGAGCTTCCAAAATTAAAAACTCACATAGGAGTCGTTGGCCCTCCTCCATCTGCATCATTTTGCGTGCAGTTATGCCAGCAAAGTCCTCCTCCACACTGTGGGGTGTTCTGAGGGCCTCAGTAGCCTTCCAAAAGGGGCCTATGGCAGCCTCCTCCAGGTTGCTCCTCTTCTTGCCACTTTGTCTTTGAAGGTGTAGGGGAGGGACCTGGGTATCGGGCAGCCTGCTTGGCCCAGCCACCTCCTGGCTGAGACTTCCCTGTGTATGAAAAAGGGACATGGTTTTAGTTTTTGCATCATCAATCACAATCATAAATTAGTACTCCTAACTAACATCTATTTAACATCATTGATTGGACAACCAGAAATATTTAGAAGAATGCTATACCTGGCTCAAGCTGGGCTCCTCCACATGTTGCTGCCTGGAAGGCCCAGGTTGGGCGTCAGAAGCCTCAGCTGGGGGGGAAGGAAGCGTGGAAGGAAGAGTGGAGAGTGCTGGTCTGGGTTCAGTCTGGCCTTCCAGAAGATGCAGTCTGTCATAGTACCACAGCCTGGGGACATAAATATCATCTGCAGCTCCTGATCTCTGGGAATCCTGGACCTTCTTGTGCTCCCTTAGATATGTACTCCTCAGGCCACCAATTAGGATCTTTAAATAGGTGATGTCTGCCGTGGGGATCACCGACTTCACAAATTGCATCAACTTATCCAGCGCTGCCTTCCTCTTTGTTTGGTTCTTATAATCAGGGTGGTTTATCTGCCACAGACAAGGCAGCTCCCTGAACATATCAATGAAGATTGGCATAAAGTCATGATCCTTCAAGATATCCATTTTCACTGCAAGACACAACACAAGACAAACCCTAATGTCAGCCTAAAGTCTTCTAAACTTGTGCAAATACAGGCCTCAATCTAGAAGCAGTATAGGCCCAATGTTAAATCTTACCTTCGCTGTCACGATCGGCGCCTCCGATCGTACGTACTACGCACACGTGTTACGCTTTATAGACACTGCGCATGCATGAAACCCCGCCCGCCCCTGACGTTCTTTCTAGTCTATTCCCCGCCCCTTCTCGTTTCGCCGCAGTGGGGGAAGAGCACATGGCGGAGACACAGCAGGTGTCAGATAATTACACCAACGAGGAGGAGGAGGAGGAAAGCCCGGAGCCAGAAGGAGACGATTTAGGGCATCGAATATGCCCTTTGGGGGGAGGTTGGAGATGGTGGACATCCTGAAAAAGGCCGACTATGATGGGAAGTATGGACTTTACCCCAACCCCAATGTCAGAAAGGCCAAGATCATGGCGAAAATGGTCAAAAGTCTGCACCGGAACTTCGGGGTACGACGATCGAAAGATCAGCTCAGGAAGCGGTGGTCGGACCTCAAATTAAGAGAGCATGAGCAATACAGAAGGATCCGGAGAGTGCTGCAAAAAAGTAAGTAGTTGTCCTGTGTTCAGATTCTTTATGTTTATTACGTTTGTGCTGCTCCATGTGCTTTTCTTTACTGTTGTACAGTTTAAAATGGCAACTTTTATGTTCATGGGCACATTATTCGTTCGTATGAAACATTGTTCGTTCGGCCTAGAACACACCATTGTTTTGGCCATATGCATTTCAAAACATTTTTTATGGCCTACTTGTCTGAAAATAATTTGGTTGTGTAGATGGGTTTGTAACTAGAATGAAATGCAAATTAGATTCTGTGTAAGGAGAGAACACTCAGCAGCAGTTTTCACATCTGGACTCTGGAGCACTAGTGTGGGACACAAGAACACCCTTTTTATTAGGGGGTCCCACACAGGTGCTCCAGTGTATACTATAGGGGGGTCTCCATGTGTGAAGCTTGTACTAAACAGGTAAGTATTCAAGCTTGACAGAGGACAAAAAAAATTCAACATCTTGGAACTCAGCCAAAATAGACAATTGTACCCCACTTCCAAGCAATGTTTCATATTTATAGTTCTGCCATCAAATATCTGTGTGCTAAGTATACCTATTTGTTTTTACATAGGGGATAAAAGACTCAGAGGACACCCCTCATCCGAGGAGACCACAGACCCCCCACCTCTGGAAGAAGGGGAAATCCACCCAAGCCAAGCAGAGCAGGAGGAGGAAGACGTGGTGGAAATTGTCACCACAACAGGTGAGTGTCTGCGACCACAGGCTCAGGTAAGAGATGGATGCCGGCATATTTATAATACATGGTGTGTTTTTGTTTCTATCTTTTTAGGTGATCATGATGTTGTGGATCCAGGGCATTTCACCTCTGAAAGTGCACAGATCCTGATCGGGGAGATCATGGGGTGTAATAGGGACTTGGAAAACATCCAGAAAAACATCAATGATGTTCAAAAAAAAAAATGAAGAACATCATTGATGTTTTAGGGAGAGTTTAAAACAAATCCAAATCCCTTTGTTTTTTTTGTGAGCTAAACATTTATACTATTTTTTGACATATTTGTGAAAAGCCAAATCTTGAAGATGCACACAGTGTGTCAACATGTGCTATCTGCCATCACAGGAGATCAATGGATGCGTTTTGGGGGTGCAACCCCTTCCTCAATAATAAAGTTGCTGTGAGGAAGGGGTTGCACCCCAAAAACACATCCCTTGATCCCCCGTGCTGGCAGCTAGCACATGTTGACATTCGGCAATTTGTGTATATCTTCAAAATTTGGCTTTTCCTGGGGTGACTTCACCCCATCTGAACGCAATATCAAACACAGTTTGTAAAAACTCATGTCTGATATTGCCTTCAAGTTCTACCAAATGTGAACTTTGTAAGTTCAAGATTTGTGTCTTTCTTGTTGGTTTTAAACAACATGCCTGTTTTATCTTAAATGGACATTGCTACTTTTTCTAATGTGGGCCCCAAAAATTGTTATGCAACAAACATGTTGGTTTGTTTTAAAAACCTTTTCTAAATGCACATGTGATTGCGCTGGTATTAAAAAGATTGTTAATCAAGAATGTGTGGGTTATTGTTTTAACGCTCCAAAACTTTTGTTGTGCTCTAATTGGTGTTTTCAGTGACAATGGGGGTTATTTCCTAAGGGCAAATCCACTTTGCACTACAAGTGCAGTTTCAAGTGCACTTGTAGTGCAAAGTGTCTTTGCCTTTAGTAAATAACACCCAACAGTGCTTTGTAATGTTACACAATCACGCCATTTTCAGGACTCACCACATTTCTGTCAGCGTCAGCTAAAAGAAACACAAGCAGTAAATGTCACCAAAGATTTTAGTACTTATTTTTTTTATTATTTGAAAAATGTTTCAGACATTGTCTGGCATATTGATAGCCCCCCTACCCGCAAAGTAATCAAGGTATCTTAGCCGGTCATCACGGGCACTCAGGGGGGCAAGCCAGGACGGCCACTTTCAAGCGCCGTCAGGGTTGTTTCATTTAGAATTCCGGTCTCAGGCCCAACTGAGCCAGCATAGTTGGCAGAATGTTGCCATAAAAAGTTATGTAGAACACAGCACGCCAGGATGATATGCTTCAGTTTGTACTCCGCCATGTGTATGGGTGTAAGAAATAGGCGGAACCGGCTGGCCATGATTCCAAACGTGTTCTCCACCACTCTTCTGGCTCTGGCAAGCCGGTAATTAAAAACCCTCTGGTCCGGGGTGATGGTCCTCATCGAGAATGGCCGCATAAGATGGTCCCCCAGCGCAAGCGCTTCATCTGCAATGAAGACGAATGGGAGTCCTTCCACATTGTCTTCTGGAGGTGGCAAGTCCAAGCTGCCATTCTTTTTTTAAATTGCTTTTATTTACCTTTTGTGGCAGTGAATTATAACAACAAGGTTGCATATTTTACATAATAAAGTGCGTTTAGAGTGCATGAATTACCAATAGAAAAAAGCCAAATACAGACAATATAAAAATATATTTAAAACCCCTGTTTCGCGTGTTTTTTATGCTCTAAAGTGTTTTTAAGTGCACCCTTGTAGGTGCATAACAGTATATTGTGTAGTGCCCCTTTTATCCCCTTTTTTTTTCCCTTCCCCTCTAACCCCTGACTAACCCACCCTCCATTGTGTGCTGGTCCCCCTGCCATCCCCCTCCCCCCCCCATCCCGGAAACGCCACTCCTATCAAGGTCGCGGCGAGAGGGGGATGAGGAGAGAGGGAGAGGAGGGGGGAAAAGAAAAAACAGAAAAAGAGTAGGAAAAAAAAAAAAAAAAGAAGAGAAAGGAGAAGTACCTCCAAAAGTCGCAACATGTTATATCTATCTAGCTCCCAATGGGGTCCATCCCACCGCTTAGGCTTTTACGGCACTAGCTATGCATTTGCCCAAGCTGCCATTCTTGAGATGCCTGTAGAACTCCGTCTGGGCGATGACTCCACCATCGGACATCCGGCCATTCTTCCCCACGTCCACATACAGGAACTCATAAGTAGCCGACACCACCGCCAACATCACAATACTATTGAACTCTTTATAGTTGAAATAGTATGACCCCGAGTTGGGTGGTGGGACGATGTGGACGTGTTTTCCATCAATTGCCCCTCCGCAGTTAGGAAAGTCCCACCGCTGGGCAAAGTGGGAGGCCACAGTCTGCCATTCCTGTAGGTTGGAAGGAAAGTGTGGAGTCAAACAACAACAAAAAAAATTAGTCATTTTGCACATAAACAGGGAAAGCAGATTAGACACAAACATTCTTGGCCAACATCAAGATAACATTTATTTGAGGGAGTTTTTAAAGACCAAAGTATAAGGTACATCTATCAGATCCCCCCCCCCTCTCATGGGCCATTTCTAACATTTTAGGGGGGGGGCTCTTGGACAGGTAACCCTCTCCACTTCATTGAGAGATGAATGCCTAAATAATGTGTATTACTTTGGCCAGCCCCTCCTTAGTTACACTAGTGACAGCCCACTGGACAGGTAAGAAGTGTCATAATACAAAGATATAAATACACACTGTACACATTTGAGCACATTTGGAAATTCTGCTATTACATATCAAGATAATAATAGGATAAAAAAAACTTTCAACAGTACCATTTGAAAGTATTCAGGCAGGCCCTTGCACTACATGCTTTGGGGAATTCATCCATACATCTGACCACAAAAGAGATGGGTATAGTGTGTATGGGTTTGGAAAAGTCAGCAGATAGATGATTGAGGATAGATAGAGAATTTGTATCAGCTGACTTAGCAGTTGGGGGGAGGAAGGTTTCCAAATGATTTGGGGACCCCCCAAAAAAGCCCCTGGCACTCTGCCAGAATTTAAAGCACAAATCACAATTTAAAACATTTTAGGGGTGTTTGGGGTACTATGGAGCTGATAAAATACATTTTTAAGTGATTACATGAGGTGAATATAGGACCAGGAGACCATGCTGGGAGGTAAGTGAAGGCAAATATGTATGAAGGACAAAAAAAAATTAAAGAAATATAAAGCATGCATGAGGACAAAGGGGACATTCACAGCATATTCCAATCATGGTAATTAGGGAATGAGGAAAGAAATACAATATATTAACAAACATTAAATACAATAACATGTGATATTGAAGGATACATCTTACCTTAATATACTCCTTCTGCAGGACCTGTATGATGGCAGAACAGGTCTCTGGGATAATGATCTCCAGAGCCTGGGGGGAGATGCCTGTTGAGAACTTGAGGTCCTGCAGGCTTCTCCCCGTTGCCAAGTACTGCAGGGTGGCGACTAGCCTCTGCTCCGGAGTGATGGCTTGCCTCATGCAGGTATCCTGCCTGCTAATAAAAGGGGTCAGCGAAGCCAACAAACGGTGAAATACGGGTCCGTCATCCGGAGAAAGTTCCTGAAATCGTCAGGATTATTCTCACGGATCTCACGGAGCAAAGGCATATGACAGAAATGGTCACGCTGGAGCAAATAATTCTTGGTCCATGAACTCCTCCCCACCCTGTTCATGGACTGGGCTTGTGTCAAAGTAAGGACCCCAACACCAAGTCCCCGCACAGCACGAACTCTACGAGGAGGACGTATAAGCAACATGGCTAGAAAACAGTCGGCTGCTCAGAACGAAGTAACAGAACGCACTGAAGAACAGCAAGGCCTGTGAAGAAGGACCTGAAAATCAGTAACGAACGAACAAGAACACAATGATAAATCAATGCGAACTCACTGCACGCACTGAAGAGCAGATACAAACCCACAAGCAGAAACTGAACAGCAGAAAACGATCTGAAAGCCACGAGTCTGAAAAAGCGTGAATCGTCTCTCACTAAACTTTTACTAACACAAAATTAGCAAAAGGAGCCCAAAGGGTGCCGCGCTTGGTTTGGACCTGCCCTTTTCTAGTCTTGTCGTACGTGGTGTACGTCACCGCGTTCTTGGCGATCGGAAATTCCGACAACTTTGTGCGACCGTGTGTATGCAAAACAAGTTTGAGCCAACATCCGTCTGAAAAAATCCATGGATTTTGTTGTCGGAATGTCCGATCAATGTCCGATCGTGTGTATGGGGCATAAGAGGGAAAGATAACTCAAAATGTTATCCTGAAATACAAATTAAAGTGTATTACTTGAGAGACAATAGCCACAATCATTGAACAGTTGCTGGACAGTATATAAGCAGTTATGTTAAGAGGGAGAGATGAGGCAAAATAGTTCAGGAGAGGTGGCAAGAGCTGGTAATGGCGGCAGTCATTAAGACACACTATCCATGGGAGTTATTTGTGGACATTTTTTTTCTCTACTCCTGTAGTTGCAGAAGAGACCCCTGCTTTGGGAAGGGTGCTGCTGGAGACAGCAGAATGGGTGTAGAGAATGTGGCATACAGTATTCTATACTTTTGAAGCCCCTTGTGACACTTCCCTCACTGTCACTAGGGGCTACACATGTTGTGGTGGATGTAACACATGAATCATGTAGAGGTAGGGTACATACTAAAAGCAAGGAATGAGGAAGAGGAGGAATGTGGCTCATGCAGCCACCTTAAAAATAAATACATAAAATAAAAATATTGTAAACAATACACAATTTGATTAAACAAACAATTATGTAAAAAACATAGCATATGTAAATATAAAAAGTCCATATATGTAATGATAAATTGCCAATCATTGTGCTCCTCAGAAAATCTACAATGTGCCCAAATCTTAAATAAAAAGTGCTCCACTACCTGTGTATAAAATTCATGCTGATCAAAACCATAAGGCCTACAGGGTGACCATTGAGCGGGTTACAAATGAGACCTCCTCCTAGGGGGCTTAAGCACAATCTTTTCCCAACAATCTCTTATTCTCTCAGTGCTACTCTGTGTCACTAAAATAAAGTGCTCCAGAAAGGACTGCAAGAAAGGGATACAAAGTGTAGCATGTTTATTTAGGCACTGATAAAATAAAAATATGCACTCACATAAAAGTAAAATAAGTCAGCATCCAACATGTATAGCTTATCAGTAGCAGGATGAATCAAGCTCCACCGCCGCTCGCTCTACCAGAGCAAGCTTTCGTTCCACAGACCCGGACGTGGCGTGAGGGTGGATCCAGAAATGGCGTCAGCGGCTCGTACCTCAATGCATTTCGCACATGTGCGTGTCCTCGGGAAGTAAAACATGCAGCCGCCTTATCTCATGGGGATGCTGCTCCCATTGAGCTCTGTGGTGCAGAGTCACGTTTTTCCTTAATGCATTTGGTACAGAAATTGCTGGTCCTTTTTACATGGCTGATATCCTGCAGACAGTGGCTTCAGACCACATGAGTGCTGTCAGCAACACATACATTACAAAAAAGGCCCACCCTCAAAGCTCTGTGGAATGGTCCTGGGAATAGCAATGGTCTTACCTGTGGAGAAGTGCCACTAGATAAATTAGGACAGATGCTCCTTCCACAAGCCACTTCTAGACAAAATCCTCCTTAACCTCACAACTTTCCTCCTCTCCTATCGTCACCCTTGGACGAAGTCACATCTCATGATCCACCCCTCCTCATGATCCACCTACTTCGCTCCGGCTCTGGAACATCAATGCCTCTTGCTGCTCCCTCCCCGGTATCCCCTGGCTGCCATGGCTTAACCTTCCTCTTCCTCTATGGTTATGGCACTTTCTTCCTCATCTTCAATATCTGAAAGGAGGAATGTTTATGCATGACTAAGATCATCCTCTTACAGCAACTTTGGAACTTAAGAAAGAGGGACACTTGGAATGTGACATGGCATGTGACAGGTTGTGCACCTTCATAAATGAGGGTGGCTAAAATTGCATTGAATACGGGGAGTGACTTAAAGGAGCATGGTAAATGTAGTCTGAACCTAAATTTTGTATATTTTGTACATAGTCTGCCAATGAGTTCAGAGATCAACAGCAGGTAACTTAGAGGTCAATAGTATGTAAAACAACATGCAGGAGTCAGTGGACATTTCCCTTTCACTGAGATTTCTGACTTCTGTTCACTAATCTGAAGTGAGATGCTATCAGCCATAGTAACTACCCCCTGTTTCCTGCATAGAACAGGAGCTAAGTGCTGAAACATGTATTCCCGTGCTTAGCTTCAGGACACAGCTCAAATTTGTAGGATGCTGAGATTGTGTCCGAAACCCAAGACAGTCCTGGAGAATCTGTGGTGGTTGGGGGATATTTTTTAGTGATCAAATAATTCTGCTACATTTGAAGACAATTTGCTGCTCTGCTCCTTGCAGTAGGGAGAAGAGGAAGGCTTTGTCAGCCAATCAGCTACCTCCTGTTTGTGTTGTGGCTTTATAGCATGGCCACTCTGAAATAGAAAAGATAGACATGCCCTGCCTCTAGACGATGTGGAGAACCTCTGCTACTCACTTTAGGCCTGCAAGGGGGGACCAGAAGCTAAACAGCAACAGCAGTTGTTGCAGACACACACAAAAAGTAGTCACAAAAAGGACTGTTGGGTCTCCTAACTATGTATGTGCATGGGATAGGGGGATGTACACAGACTGGCAGCTCACCATACACTGTTCCAACAAAAAATAATAAATAGCTGCTGGGAACCCATCCTTTTATAGTGAGTCAGTTGGCACATACCAAAATGCCTATTATTGACCATTCTAACCCTTCTGACCACAGTTGAAAGGGCATTATGGGTCCTAAATACATCAGTGCCTCGAAACCCCCTGGATGTGAACCCACCATGAGGTGAATCCAAACTGCATCCCTAGATATAGTAATCTTAGGAAATAAAGCCGTGTGCTATGGTCCTCGTAGAATACAGTGTTGTCTGTATGCAACTACTATCCTTGCATTCATCGTATGGTATCCTAATTATGGCTGTGCTTTGACTAAAATAAAGTGCTTCAAATTATAGAATGAGCAGGCTCATCCCATGGGATGGATGGTGCAGATATAGGCAGTTGTAGAAAAAACTGCTATATGCCTATGATCTTCTTCGGGTAAACTGTTCACTGGAAAACATCACTATAGCTGTGCTGTCATAGAAACAAAATACTGTAGGCTATAGAGGATGCAGGTGTCCTTGGGCCATAAGGTTGGATGGAACCCATGCTATGGCTTTCAATTCTGAGATCTACAATTTAGAAACAGTTACTTTGTATTTAAGGACCATAGGCTCAGTTTACTAAGTTATGACAAGTGTTATTTGCCATAACCACTGTAATTTTCATCAATAAGAGCTGAAAATAACAGTTACCTGGCAGAAAATAACTATCATTATGGCAGGTAACAGAGACGTTAGTTTAGTGTGTTGATAGTAAATTGAGGATTGAGTTCACCATGGCCATCTTTCTGAGCAGAAATGGGAAAATTTCTCTGCATATGCACCTGTTCCTTCATCATATGATATCATAGCTAATTAGTGTTTTTAGATCATTTAGGGAAATTAAAAAAAATGAACATTTTATTTATTGCATTTACTTACCGAACTTGAAACGTAATGTAATATAATAGAAATAGAAAGGATAAGCATTTTCCCATTAGCCCTTGCCACAATAAGCTTACAATTTAATGTTAGACAAACACCAACACATATGAATTGAAAGGCTTATTTTATTTTGGATTTGTTGGGTTGCTTCTTGGAAAAAAAAGGAGCACTTGTAAGAAAGGACATATCAAATAGTTAGTATCTGTAGCACGTGCTTTAAAAACCCATGAGATTGGAAATATATTTATTGAGACTTACAATTATTTTAGGCTTTCATGTGATGTAAGACTAATAACAAGTATAAGCTTAGAGTCAGTGAACACTACACTGATACCTTCTAGATTTATCTGTACACATAAAGTCATTCCAGGGTCAGGATCCCTCTCACTCCTCTGGAAGCTTGTGCTCAATTTTTTCAAATCATGCTGCCAGAGAAGATCCAACAGTTTTAGACACCACTGAAACCTCAAAGGTATGTATTTGTAAAATTAACTTTAAAATAATATTTGTTTTAAATTGTATGGCATGTTTTTTTTTTTAACTTACCCACATGCACAGTGAACCTTTTCCCTGGGCCAGTTGATAACCTCCTATGGCTTCCAATACCACTCTATGCTGATGTTAACCAGCTCTATCTCTCCACTCCTCAACTCACCCCCTCAATCTCCTCACGTATCAAAAACTTACTGAGCAATATATCAGGATGTCACGCCACTTCCTCAAACTCAATCTTTTTAAAACTGAGCTTGTAATATTTCTTAATCCCCGATCCCCTCCCCATGACTTTGCCATTGAGATCAACAGCACAACCATTGGTTCCTCCACACACACCAAGGTGCTGGGTGTAATCCTAGACTCTGACCTTTCCTACAGCCCCCACATCCAATCACTGGCTACATCATGCCACCTTAAACTCCGCAACATTTTCAGAATTCGCCCCTTCCTGACTAACAACACCAAGAACAACTTATTCACACCTTGACTACTGCAACTCCCTCCTCACTGGCCTACCTTTACACAGGCTATCCCCCCTTCAGTCTATTATTAATGCTGCTGCTAGACTAATACACCTCACTAACTGATCTGTGACTGCTGCTTCTTTCTGACAGTCCCTTCACTGGCTTCCCCAACCTCACCATATAAAATTTTAAATACTAAGCACAACATACAAGGCCATCCACAACATTGCCCCCAGCTACATCACCAACCTCATCTGCAGATATTGCCCAAATTATCCTCTCTGCTCCTCCCAAGATGTCCTGCTCTCTAGCCCCTTGTTACCTCCTCCCATGCTTGCCTCTATGACTTCTCCAGAGCCTCTCCCATCCTCTGGAACTCCCTGCCCCAGTATGCCCTGTCAGCCCCTACACTGTCCACCTGTAGGCAATCCCTGAAAACTCACCTATTCAGGGAAGCCTACCCAACCTCCACCTAAGAACTGTCACCTTCGTCAGATCATCCCCCACAGCTATTACCTTTTGTATCACCTCCCTTTAGATTGTAAGTTCCGTGAGCAGGGCCCTCCTATTTCTTCTGTATTGAATTGTATTGTAATTGTACTGTCCCCTCTTTACATCGTAAAGCGCTGTGTAAACTGTTGGCGCTACATAAATCCTGTATAATAATAATAATAATAATAATAATAATAATAATAATAATAATGTAGTCCAAAGAAGGGATGGATGGATGAGGGCAACTGTCTACTTGTTTCCCATGGGGAAGGTGGCACATAAGTCAGCTCCTTTTTTGGGCATCCAATCCTTTGTCCATCAGCCTAATTTTTGGGAAGCACCACTCAAAGTGCGCTCCTAATGCTGAAGTGCATGCAAGCTGGTATCAACATGGCATGGGGTTGCACACTCAAATGCTATCCTTCAAAGAGAATGCCAAGCCAGCATAACTGTGTTTCTGGAAGGGAAATGGGTACTATTTTTTTTTTAAATTCTAACTTTTCAAGTACTGAAACTATGTAAAACAAAAAAAAAAGTGTTTTATCACTATAGAGAGTTTCATCCAGCAAAAGCTGTTTCTATAGCTGACTATAGTTTACATTTGCCTACTGTCCTCATTTGTCTGGTGCACATTGACCTTCTTATAAACATGGAGAATGTGGGCAAAAAATGCCAGGCAGAGGTGGGCGAATGGCAAAAGGGCACAAAAAGGTTTACTACAGAATTAGCCATAAAAATTTATAAATGTACTTCTAAGCAGGGCTGGTACAAGGAGTGGGCAGGAGGGGCGGCTGCCCTAGGCACAATGGTTTATTGCAGGGATTGGGATGCTCTGACCCAACCCTAAGGGAAGGAGGGTGCAGTTTGGCGCTCTTTGCCCTGGGCGCTGGATGACCTTATCCCGGCACTGCTCTGAAGTATGTAAATTCTTGCATAAACTGTATAATAACTAGTTCAATTCAAGACGTAGCAATATTTATATTTTGATGATTACATTTACATATATGTCTTGAACTGGAATGGAATAAAACAATGATTTAATGTGTAGCAACTTAGATGTAACTTTTCAGGACAGGGGAGTTTGTGTAGAACAATGGAAACGTGTGTATATGGCCATTGCTATACACATGCATTCCCTCTCCCTTGATGTTTTTCATTTGTGCCATAAAACTGTTATTTTCAGTAAGTCTTTTGAATGGAGCCATGGCCCTTTCTCTAGGTGCTTGTTAGTCTGCAAGTACTGTAGCCTTTTACCTTTCTCTCTCAGAAACTTTCATCTGCTGGAAGGAGTCGAGGTGCAGATTCTCATTAGGGCTGACATCCTATATCATTGCTAAGAGAATTCTGCATACAGAAACTCAATATATAACTTAATGAGACAATGCTTGAATTCATTTTACAGCAAGGTGAATAGAGAGAGAGCATAAATTATCAACTGAACTTTTAATTCCACTTTTCTGGTGTGCTTCCCCCGCTTCCCAATCGTGTCTTGTTATCCATTCCACATAACCATTGGAAACTCTCGGGCATAAGAGATCAGGGATGTCCTCTTTGAAGCTGACCCCTCATTCCTCTGACCTAATTGTCTATAATTTATTCACATCTTGTTGGCAGAAAATGTTTTTTGTTTTTTTTGCAGTTTGCATGCGTTTACTACTACTAATCTTAATTGAATAGACAGTATATTTAAGATATTAAAAGCAAAATTAGCTTGAAGCCCAAATAAAGCCACCTTACCATACTGTACCTCTGAATGTTATGATTTGTGACTGGTTTTTGCTTTAAAAAGCCCTGAAATACCTCAAAATCCCAATGAAAATGCTAGTTTGTGCCCTCACGCTGCAGTGCTCTATGCTGGCAGAGCTGAGTAACAGCCACTCTCCTTCACATGTGTCCTTGCACAGACCTGTATTGCAGACAAGGAAAAAAGGAAAAAAGAGGCTTCCATCATATCAAATGGAGAGTGTGGTGGTCCCATCCCTTATGTATTAGACCAAAGAAGAATACCCCCTTAATGGGAATTTAGTAGACCACCAACTCTTAGGATAAAAAATCTGTTTTTAATGGTATACAGTAAAAAGACGGGAGAACGTCTACAACTTTTAAAAATACATTCCATACAGAAACAGAACAGAAGACATACAGATGAAAAATGATCGTGTTATATGTACTCTCCTAGGGGTGATATATCGGGGTAGATAGATAGATAGATATATAGATATATATAGATATAGATTTTTTTTTGTATTTATTACTATATATATATATATATATATATATATATATATATATATATATATATATATATATATATATATATATATATATATATATATATATATATGGATTATTATTTTTTACTATGCTTGTTAAAAAAAAAATCAGGAGATATTCATTACCATTTACCACCAAATGATGGAAGTTCAATTTGTCCTGAAAAAAAAAGGTATAATTCACCTGGATATCCTAAGTAGTTCACTAAAATATGTCAAAGTTGCAAAATTATGTTCAAGCATCAGGATTTGTTTTATCTTTGTCATGAAGGGGTTATCAAAACCCCAACCCACAACACAAAATCAGTCCAAAACAATATATTTCTTATCTCTTCCCACAGTCTCTTCATATAGGTTTCAGGTTTCCTAATGCTTCCCATCAATAAAAAAAAAAAATCAAAAACAAAACATCAATACCAAAATAAAGGTCAGAGTCTCTATTCTGGCCTTTTGGGTATAAAGATGACAACCTATTGATCTACCATACTTCCTGAAACTATCTTGTCACCTCCCCTTTTGTTTCTGGGGACAATATTAATGACAATAAATTTGCACTGAACTTGAGGAAGATTGGAGACATCCATGTACGGCTGTAATAAAGAGTAATTTGCAATAGAACAATAGTAGCTATGCTTCTCAGTTCTTGATGCGCTGTATAAATTATACATATTCTATCACTTTTTTTTATTTTAAATGCTATATCACTATAGATTTTAAGTCTGTATTAAACATAATAGGGAATTATTAGCATGATGAAAGCTTCTTTTCTTTTCTAAAGAAAAGAGATCTCTTTAATGTAGAATTTTCTGTAGGTTTTTTTTTCTTTTACTCTTTCTTTTTTTTTAGATATTTAAAGATTTTTTTTTACTTATAACTTTCACTTCACCCCCTAACGTGACTTTGACTTAGTTCTTTGTTTCAGGGTTTCTGAGACATGCAGAAGACAGGAATGGATTTCCACAGATAAAAGTTGGCTTAATAAAAATAACATGAAATACAGAGAAAAAAGTAATCAATTATATCTGCACCAGTAACTTCACGATGGAGTTTCTTAAAGGCAAAATATTTCAAATAAAAGCTTGGTTAGGAAGTGTTTAGAAGCAGGTAATACCTGAAGGCTTGCGGTGTCATGCTTAAAAGAATCCTTACAAAGCCACAAGAAGTATCCCTCTTACAGTGGTTCTTTCCCCAGATTTTTTTAAAATTAAGTTATCATGTGCACTTACCTTATCTATTTACTAAAGTATACACTAAATTGTCAAAAGTATTGGGATGCCTGCCTTTACACGCACAAGATCTTTAATGGCATCCCAGTCTTAGTCCAAAGGGTTCATTAGTGACTTGGCCCTCCCTTTGCAGCTATAACAGATTCAGCTCTTCTGGGAAAGCTGTCCACATGGTTTAGGAGTGTGTCTATGGGAATATTTGACCATTCTTCCAGAAACGAATTTGTTAGGTCAGGCACTGATGTTGAACGAGAAGGCCTGGCTCGCAGGCTCTGCTCTAATTCATCCCAAAGGTGTTCTATCAGGTTGAGATCAGGACTCTGTGCAGACCAGTCAAGTTCCTCCTCCACAAACTCTCTCATCCATGTCTTTATGGACCTTGCTTTGTCAACTGGTGCACAGTCATGTTGGAACAGGAAGGGGCCATCCCCAAACTGTTCCCACAAAGCTGGGGGCATGAAATTGTCCAACATGTCTTGGTATGCTGATGCCTTAAGAGTTCTCTTCACTGGAACTAAGGGGCCAAGCCCAACCCCTGAAAAACAACCCCACACCATAATCCCCCCTCAACTAAATAATTTGGACCAGTGGACCCAGCAAGGTCCAGAAAAGACATGGATGAGCGAGTTTGGGGTGGAGGAACATGACTGGCCTGTGCAGAGTTCTGACCTCAACCCGATAAAATATCTTTGGGATGAAGTAGAACGAAGACTGCGAGCCAGGCCTTCTCGTTCACATCAGTGCCTGACCTCACAAATGTGCTTCCGGAAGAATGGTCAAACAGTCCCATAGACATACTCCTTAACCTTGTGGACAGCCTTCCCAGAAGAGTTGAAGCTGTTATAGCTGCAAAGGGTGGGCCAACTCTGGGGAGGAAGACTGGAATGCCATTAAAGTCCATGTGCATGTAAAGGCAGGCATCCCAATGTTTTTGACAATATAGTGTATGTGGTAAGTCCCCTCATGTGCATTAGTTGAAACAGCTCTTAGGTCACGACAGAGTATTGGATGTGACTAATGGCTCTAGCAGGGAGACCTTCCTCCCAGAAAAAAACTAGCTGCTGGTGAACACTGTGCTTTAATATTGTCTGGTACCAGCAGGGCAGGAGTGAGGAGGGGTCTCCCTTACAGAGCACAAATTAGCAGTAGAACCCTACAGGGGTTCCAATCCTTCACCACTCCATCCAAAACCAAAAAAAAAATGGCTTGACATACGCTTTAAATTGTAATATTTAGTAATGAGTAATGAGCTATTCAGAATAAAATGGTATGAAAGGCTTTAAGTGTTGTTTTCTAGTATAGTGATAGGCTTGCTAATGAAAGCCCACACCGCCACATGTCATAGCTATAGGACCACCTCCACCTTAAAGTAGAAGTTCAGCCTAAAACGAACTAATTCTAAATCTACTGGCAGCCACAATCTAAGACTAATCTATCTTACCCTGTAAAGCAAAAATTGCTATACATACTTTTTCTACAGCCAATCCGGTCCGGTCTCTGGCGGCGGATGCTTTGTGGAAGAGACAGCAGACAATGGCTGGGTAATGCCTGGGAAGTGATGTCACCTATAGACTTAATATGTGGCTTCCGTTGTCTGCTGCCTCTCTTGCACTTTCCTACACAGAGAAGCTGCCACTGACAGCTCAGCCTGGGACCAGACCGGAGCCGCTGTAGAAAAGGTATGTATAGAAATTTTTTTGCTTTACAGGATTATTCTTAGAATGTGGCTGCAAGTAGATTTAGAGTTAGTTAGTTTTAGGCTGAATTTCTACTTTAAAATTAAACTGGAATAGTAATGTAAAGTGAAGTTGTTTTCACTCCCTATATAATAATCTCCTCTTTGCTGCTCTCTAGCTTCCTTGTTACCACCTCCAATGCTCAACTCCAGGACTTTCACAAGATCCTCTCCCATCCTCTGGAACCCCTTACCCAAGTTTGTCTTACTATCTCCTACTCTGTCCACCTTTATTCAATCCCTGAAAACCCATCTCTACAGAATGGCCTATCCTGCCTTTAACTTATAAACTGATGTTTTACTTTCAGATCATTCCCCATAGTTATTACCTTTGGTATCAACTGGCCCTTCTTATTGGACTGTAAGCTCCCCCAAGCAGGGCCCACTGTTTCCTCTTGCATTGAATTGTATTGTAACTGCACTGTCTGCCTCCATTTTGTATAGTGCTGTGAAAACTATTGGCGCTATATAAATCCTGTGTAATAATAACAACCACGAGCCAAGTTCTCTTGCAAGTAAAAGCCTACAACTTTTCTCCATGGTATTGCTCATCTCCACCCCTCTAATAAGGTCATGAAAATGGTGTCACTCTTCCACAGCTGGCCTCCCCAGTTATTTCTTTATTTTCCATTCAGAGGAATCAATATTGAAGGAGTGTGACACCTTCATTTGTCCTTGTAAAAGCCATAGTATCTTCTATGGCTGGGATATCTGATGGTAGTATCTTGCTGATGACGTCCTCAAGGGCCATAAGCTTAAATGTATCTCTGAAGGTTTTCAGCACTACATTCTGCATAGACATGCTACAGTTTTCACCAGTGAAATCCTTTATCTTTCTTTTGTCCCGAATGTTATATCTCATATTGATTTCTGTTTTATTACGATGAGGCAGGTTGCCTAAAAAGTAACAAAGGTGTAGGTCTTTTTTTTTACTGTAAGTGGAACTAAACTTTCTTAATAATCATTAACTATTTGAATTCTTATCCTGCTAGCATTAGTAAATAGATAGGAAGGTATATTATATTTACTTGTTTTAAACTTTTTATTTTTTTTACTTTTTACGTTTACATTTCTTTAGTCGCTTCCAGATTTCTGGCCTAGATCATACATTCCAGGAGTCTTCATTGACATTTGTTTTTCTATCTTTGCAAGGAGGGGCTTTCTCAGCTAAACACAGCCTCCTGCCTGTATGCCTGAGCTAAGGGCAGATGGACTCCAGGAAGTAACTGCTACATTAATCATCTGCCCTTACTCAAGATGGCCATGGCTAGTAATGCTAAGGGGGTGTTTTTTAAAGTGATTTCTCAATAAAATAAAGCATGGAGAGGTGAATGGAAGGGTGAGTTTGCTTTGAATATAAAAATGAATTAAACAATGTTTACAATTTGTGGTTCTTAGATACAGTTAAGTTAACGTTAATATGTGTAGCTCTATATCCAGCTGGCCCGTGACAGCAGTACACTGAGAGTCATTCAATCTAGAAGACTGAGGATGTCTTTTTGTGAAACGAGGTACTGCAGAGATGAGTGCAGAAGAGGAGGTGAGTATTGGAGCCTGATCTACTCCTATTTTAAAAAAAATAACCCGAATTGGAGATAAAAATGTTAGTCTAAAAATTAGTCTAAGTTTTTTTATTTTTCTTCAAGTGACAACAAAAAAACAAAAGCCTTTCAGCTAATTTCAGGGCTCACAGATCCCCCTTCATCAGGGCTATGGTAGGACATGTTAGATTAACAGTCAATGAGTAATTGTGCCAGCCCAGCATCAGCAGTAAAATTATTGATCTTAGTTGGCTGCTCTTTGTTTACTTGCCATCGTGTGTACTCTTATGACAATCGTTTGGTGCTCACTTTGACTCAACTAGACTTGGATTTCTAAGCTTGGGTGACCCCCACTTCTTGGGAGGGAACCATTTTGTGGACAGCTGCCAAACCCAAGTTATCAGGTTCAAATGATGATTTTTTTACTGGCTGAAGACTGTCCAGCGCTTCCTTTCTTCTCAACTTTGATAATAATCTAGAGTATCAGTTTTATGAGATCAGCTAATTAGCATATTAGTCCAAGTTTTGTGTGTGGGGATAGAGTGTTATGGAATATTTACCCTCAGGAGGCACCATCCCAAATATGATAAATACTAGAACACAAAAATGTGTGGAACTTTAAATGCACCTCCTTGGGTGTAATAGACACAGACTCATAACGTATATATAAAAATATAACAATTTTATTAAAGATATCACGGATAATAAAAAATAATCTTAAAAACAAATCCACAAGTTAGCCAACCACAGTGATGTTTATCCAGGCCTTGGGATCCAGTTAGTTGGCTGACGAGTTTTGCGGTCCACCCGCTTCATCAGGGCCTCGAATCCTATTCAGAAATACTCTAATCATATACAAGAATATGTATGAAACATTGATGACTGAGTAGCATATTACATAGCATATTATATAGTATCTTATATGTACATTATTGACAAAACATAACATTCAAACATATCATATCCACCATGACTATAAAAAGAAGGATGGGTCAAGAACTTCAATACATCGATCAAACATAATAACTCCTTTTCTTAACCCCTTCCCCCCTGACCCCCCTTCCTCCCCTCCTGCTTTTCCTTTTTCACTCCCTCCTTCTTCACCCTCCCCCCCTGTTCTACCCTTCCCTTTAGAATGTGATATTTTTGATGAACTTTAATCTTACAGTCTAAATTTACCCTCTTGGCAACTCTTGGATATGAGGAGGCTTTTGGAGGACTTGGTTTGGTTCCCCACAGGCCTGGCAGGCTGTTTACCAACAACATCTCAGTTACTGTTTTACAGGTGATTATGTTTGATTGATGTATTGTCAATCGACATTAAGTAGTTGATTATGTTGAGAAGTTCGTGACCCATGCTTCTTTTTTATATTCATGGTAGATATGATATGTTTGCATGTTAAGTTTAGTCAATAATGTACATATAAGATACTATGTAATATGCTACTCAGTGATCAATGTTTCAAACATATTTTTGTATATGATTACAATATTTCTGAATAGGATCCAAGGCCCTGTTGAAGAAGTTTTGCCCGCAAAACTCGTTGGCCAACTAATCGGATCCCAAGGCCAGGATAAACATCTCTGTGATTGGGTAAATTGTGGATTTGTTTTTTAGATTATTTTTTTATATTTGTGATATCTTTAATAAATGTGTTATATTTTTATATATACACATTACGGGGTTAATTTACTAAAACTGAAGCGTGCAAAATTCTTGTGCAGCTCTGCATAGAAACCAATCAGCTTCCAGGTTTTACCATCAAAGCTTAATTGAACAAGCTGAAGTTAGAAGCTGATTGGCTACCATGCACAGCTGCACCAGATTCTGAGTGCTCCAGTTTTAGTAAATTCCACCCTATGAAACTGTGTCTATAAGGCCCCTTTCACACGAGGCGGACTCCGTTTCTACGGAGCCCGCCTCGGTCCGCCAGCTCAGCCGGAGATCAGTCCGTTGATCTCCACTGAGCCGGCGGATGACAGGTCCCTCTCTGCTCACTGAGCGGGGAGGGGCTTGTCAAGCGCCGCTGCCGCCTATGGAGGGATCGGATGAAAACGGACAGCATGTACGTTTTCATCAGAACTCACCCGATCCGATCCGCCAGCGACGGACCTGGACGTAGAGCCATCCATCTGCTTTTAGCGGATCGGCCCGGGTCGGATGTCAGCGGACATGTCTCCGCTGACATCCGACGCTCCATAGACTAACATGGAGCGCCCGTTCAGGTCCGCCGTCAAAACTGACAGGCGGACCAGAACGGTCCGATCGTGTGAAAGGGGCCTTACACCCAAGGAGGTACATTTAAAATCCCAAACACTTTTGGGTTCTAGTAGTTAGCATACTAGTAGTCTTCCCTACGTCAAACAAATTCAAAATTTTTAATGTTATATTTAGACATCTAGAAATCCTTACTATTTTAAAACCATAGAAAAGCTTCCTGTTTAGACCTGAGTTTTTAATAGCAATCACATTAAGAAACTAGACACCTCTTTCAAATAACTTCAGTCTAATTGCTTTAAATTGTTTATTTTACATTTTTTATTTTTATTTTTTGCTTTTGCAACATTCTTTGGCTATTCCTGTACCACAGTAATTAAAACGACAAGCAAATGTTTTAAATCTCCCAAACTTTTTTTTTTTTTTAATGATGACAGTTTGATGAAGCCTGTGTGATTGTTAGTGTCTGATTGTATATTTCCTTCTCCACTCCTGGCATTCTTATGCTGTTCATATGCTGCATGCAATGAAAAATAGCCCCTAGTAATAGCTGCAAAATCCTTAGATCTGCTTTTAATTCAAAGGAGCACCGTGTCCAGATCATTTAAGATGTTATGTGCAGCCTCTGAGGATTTTCATTGTGAAAGATTCTGTAGCGCTGCCAAGTGGGTTAGGCTTTCTTGTTTTTATTTGCCTAAAATAAAAACTGCAGAAGCTCCACTACAAATAGGAGGAATTGTGAAGACAAGCTGTCTTTTGGCAACACATGGAGCCATGCTAATTATTATTTAAATGTATGCATGGCTTATTATCTTGATAAACACAAGGAGTGAGAAAGGGGCTATTAAAGTAGCCTTAATGTTGTCCCTTTTTGACATCACAAGCCATCAAAGAACAGAGTACCGGTATGGTGTGCAGTAGAGGACATGTCTCATCTAAGGATAAAAATCCAGTTTAAAGAGAATGGATGTTGTTCTTTGCATATAATATATCTATTTATTACCCCCAGGAAGAAAGTTACTTTTAAAAAAATGTACTGTACTACCTTATAATTAAATGTGAAATATTGAATATTATTATTTTTTATATTAAGTTACAAGCTGGAGGCAAGTGCACCAGCATACCTGTTCTCACTTTCAGCTCCATTGATAATAGATCAAAGCCGTTCCTCACCATTATGGCCATTGTGCTTCTCTCTTCTCTGCCGAATCCTCCAGGTCCCAAGTTGCTGATCTCTTGCTACTTGAAAAACGCTTTTTGTGCAACTCCTGCGCATCTCCCCCATCACCCGACTGCATCTTGAAGTGGCGGCATCCACTTTAACTGCTGTTTTGCTGCAACCGGAATAGCTTTAAGCTTTGTCAGTTATACAGGGGCTCCTAAAATGCATGCACGCTTTTTTATTAGAAGGAGCAAACTGAGCAACTTAGCATCATGCACAACATACTAGTCGTTTAATTGAAATACACAATATACATTTTATATATATATATATATATATATATATATATATATATACAGTGGGTAAAATAGGTAGTACTTAGTTTCTAGTACTTTTTCCAGGTAAATATATTTCTACAAACCATGCAATCCATACATACAAAGACACCAAAACAAATAAGTTAAAAAGTTAAGTTGTGTGTAATAAAATGAAATGAAACAGGGGAAAAGTAATGAACACGCTAACTGGAATTTATTTAATACTTCGTACAAAATCCTTTGTTGGTAATGACAGCTTCAAGACGCAGGTTCCTGGAGGAACTAGTTGCATGCATTGCTCAGGTGTGGTTTTGGACCATTCTTCCACACAAACAGTCTTGGAATCTTGAAATTTCCGTGGGTCTCTTCTTTGATCTCTGATCTTTAGTTCTAACTTCTTTCCATACATCTTCTATTGGATTCAAGTCCAGTGATTGGCTGGGCCATTTCAGCAGCTTTTTGTTTCTTTTTTGAAACCAATTGAGAGTTTCCTTGGCTTTGTGTTTGGGATCAGTGTCTTGCTGAAATGTTCACCCTCATTTCATATTCATCATCCTGGTAGATGGCAGCAGATTTTTATCAAGAATGTTTTGGTGCGTTTTTCTAGTCATCCTTCATTCAATGATATGAAGTTTGCCAGTACTGTATGCTGAAAAACAGCCCCACACCACGATGTTAGCACCTCCGAACCTCACTGTTGGAATGGGGGTGTTTTTGGGATGAAGTGCAGTGCCATTTGACCTCCAAACATGGTGTGTATTATGGCATCCAAAGAGTTCAATTTTGGTCTCATCTGACTAGACTAAATTCTCCCAGTATTTCACAGGCTTGTTTAAATGTTGTGCAGCAAACTCTTAATGAGCTTCAACATGCTTTTTCATCAGCAATGGAGTCTTGCATGGTGAGCGTGCATATAGGCCATAATTAATATACTGTATATAATTAAGACAAATGGTCCTATACCCCAGATATTGCAAAGTGGTACCACATCCCAATAATAGTTCTAATGAGGAAGGGAAAAAGGAAAGAAGAAAAGAAGAGAAAACAGAATATATTTTACATATATATATATATACCATATTTATAACACGCACAGGCGTATAACACGCATATTCATTTTAAGAGGGAAGTTTCAGGAAAAAAAACTTAATTTTTAAATAAGGAACTTTGAAGCAAAATAAGGGTCAGTGCCCATCTGCAGCCTCACCTTTGCCATCAATGCAGCCTGATCAATGCCCATCTGCAGCCTCACAAGTGGCATCAATGCAGCCTCATCAGTCCACATCAATGCAGCTGCCTCGCCATTATCATCACTGCAGCAGCCTCACCATTGCCATCAATGCAGCAGCCTCACCATTGCCATCAATGCAGCAGCCTCGCCATTGCCATCAATGCAGCAGCCTGATCGATGCCCATCTGCAGCGCAGAGGGGACAGGGAGGAGGGCGGGACGAGCGCCGACAGATTACATACAGTGAGAATCTCCTATGATAGACAGAACAGTGGTCCAATGATGGCCCAGGAGACGGGACTTCCTATTACAGAGGCCGCCAAGTAAACAGGAAATTCTCACTGTATGTAATCTGACGGAGCTTGTCCCGCCCCCCTCCCTGTCCCCTCCGAGGCATCTAAAATTGAAGTATTGGCGTATAACATGCACACGCTTTTTGCACCCAATTTTCTTGGTGAAAAAGTGAGTGTTATACGTCAATAAATACAGTATATATATCTATATATAGATATATATATAGATATATATCTATATATATATAAAAAAATAAAACTGATCTAAAAGCATTCGATTTTTGCTTTAAAGACCCATTTACACCTGGGTGCTTTTGGCATGTTTTAGATGTGTAAAGCAAACCTCTAGAAAAATGTTTACTTTATTGGAGTCAATGGAGAAGGCAAATTTAGGGCAGCTTGGTAATTTTGAAAGGGCTGGCAGTGCAGCTTAGTGTACAAAATGCAGTGTGCATTGTCATGCTCTGTACTTCAGGTGCAAACGTAACTACTGTACAAGCGTATTGAAGTGCACTCCTAAATTAATGCCACACATGGTATTGATCATTAACTTGTGCTGTAGTAATGAGCAGTATGATGTACATTTTACTACTCCTTCTAACACTCCTTACCACAGTGCATCAGTGCTAATGGACCCTTAAAGTTATTTTTGTTGGTTCCTAAGGGTGCCATAGGCTTCAAATGAATCTAAAAGGCTATGGAAGCTTGTTTCAAATATTGTGGTATTGCTCTCGTACCAAAAAAGTTTTTCTTTTCTTTTCTTTTCTTGTCTTTATTTTTTTCACAGTAATAAAAAAAATAATAAACCAATAATGTAAAGTAACAGCGCACAAATAATGATAATAAAGGGAAAAAAATTAAAATAGAAACCACAATGGATCCTGCCTACAATGCACTGCAATGTACGGTGCATTCTGGAAAAGAGCAACCTACATAAAGCTGCGATTAGGTAAGTTAAGAGCCTATTCACACCATATGTGTTGGGCTGCGCTGAGCAGTCTTGCTTAATGCAGTCTGAACACATAGACAATGGCATTGTCCTGTTTGGTCATTGCACACTACAGCACCGCAGTTCTGTGTGTGCTGAGAAAGGTTGGGAAACCTGTACTCTTTTTTTCAGAAAAACTTGTTGTGACTCAGTACACTACATCACAATCTGCTGTTGCTGCTGCAAAAAAAAAGTGACTTTTTGACTTTTCCTTTAAGTTGAAAAACAGAAAAAGGTATAACACGGCCACTGGTGAAAGCAAGCCCAGAGTGTCTTTAAATGTAGCACAGTATTTCCGGTATTGTACACCTCAAGTAGACCTCTTGTACAGTTCACCAAATACTGTTCTGCTTGACCCCCTGAAGCCCACTTCTGGTCATTGAAGCTGTAGCCACATGAAGGGACCAATAAGAAGACTTTGGAGGCAGACCTAAGTCTGATCCTCACTTAATAAGTCAAGGTTTGAATATAAATTCATGTTGCCTCTATCACTAGATCTACTGATCATTTTACCACAAATTTTAATTTCTACTCAAGGTAACCTCCACATCTGTTCATCATACACAGTCTGGATTGCTCTGGCTTGTGATAGGATCACTTTAAAAGATGAGGGATTCAGGGAGCATGCTTTCTCAAATATCCCTGTTAAAGAATGAGTATCTGACAGCTTGTTGAGACTGTCTCTTCTTCTGTAATGGATTCTAAATAGGACTCCTAGTTGACTCAGATTTGCATGTAAAGTTAGGAAGAACATTGCAGCTGTGGAGGCATCGGACTGTGAAGCTGGAAGCTTCAGCCTGACACCTGGTGAATATGCCTTTGGCAAATGTGTCATCTTTGTGCCTTTGCCACCAAATTTAGACTAAAGGTCTCTGTGTAGCAATTTATTCTGCTTTCCTGACCTGCATAGATGCTCTGGGTAGCAACATACTTTTTTGTTAAATGAACAACCCAAACACAACAGAGCTGATTAACAATGCACAGGCCTCCCTGCATTGTGGCTGGCTATGAAGCTATGCTTTTGTACAAAAACAGAAACATATAAGTTGCACATCTCTGCATGAAAAAATAACTGAAATAAAATAATAACTGTGAAAGTAATTTTAAATTTACTGAGATTTTTTATAGCTTACTTGCATAGGGTCAGGGAGAGGTGTATGCCTGTGATAGGGTAATAAGTAAGTATAAAGTATAAGTATAAAATAGGGTGTAATGCTGTATGGATTTTACATTTTTTATGTGTTCATCATTTTTTTAATTTGTTGGTCAGCCAACAATACCCAATGCCATTCAAATGCTTCTTGGTATAAAGAGGCAGAAGAAATTCCCTGTGCCACTACACCACCACCATCAGGCTGAACAAGACTTGATACACAGGGCACTAATCCTTCAATTGACACCAATGGTGGGGCACGATTCCTTTCACTGATACCAACGATGGGGTATTGCTTACTCCCACTGGACCCCAGGACATTTCTACTCCCACTGGTCCCAGTCCGGTCCCTCTAAATTCTGAAGGACAGTAAACTGGCCCTTTGTTTGGGTCTGTAGCCCTGCATGTAATGACATTGAAGGACAGTCCAGCACTGTGGGAATGGAATTTCGAGTAAGTAAAGTAAGTTAAGCAAGTAAGTTGGGCTTTATTTTAACTTTTTTCTTTTTTTTTTCTCTTCTTTCTTTTTCTTTTTTCACAAAGGATTTAAAGTATGGACAGTTTGGCCATTAATGGCCTCCTACACTATTTGATAGTTATTTTATTGCTTTTTTCACAATTGGGCACGTACACCGGGGGGTATGGGAAGTAGTAATGGGTAGACCCCTGATCAACAATGAAGGATGAAGGTGTAAGGGGGAAGGGAGGTGAATTTGCTCTTCCTTTATTTATTTATTTATTTGGTAAGGGATAGGTTTGTGTAATTGTGGAAAGAATGTCATGTAATTGTATAGTCCTTGTTTGTGGTTTAAGGAACACAGGGTTATATAATGATGTATGGATTGTTGTATTTATAATATGAAAATAAAAAATTTTGATTATAAAAAAAAAAAAAGAAAAGAAAAGGGGAAAAGTGTCCTTAGCAATGATCTTACCACTTCCCAACTGCACTCAAAGATTTCACATACACCCAGATTCTTAAGATAGGTACCATGCAGAAATATATTGCAAAATTGTCTCAAAGATGCAACACAACTTAAGCTGACCATGCATGAATTGAAATGTGGCTGGTTCAGCAGGAATCAGTCCAATTTAGGTCCATGTATGGCCATTCGATCAACTTCTCATGAACCAACTTCTTAAAATATTTTGTTGGATCAGCGCATGTAGCCAATCATCTGCAGTGCTGGTCAGTGAATGGTGGAGGAGTACCGTTGTGAGATTACAATGACAGAGTGGGGTGATTTCCCCATCCACTTCGATTGTGTACATGGGGGAATTGGTTCCGTTTTTTGTTTTTTTGTTCAGCCGGCTGGCTGAATGAGAAAAACTGAATCATGTATAGTAAGAAAAAATGCCTCCTGCCAACATGCTGTAGAGAAGGATCCTTGTACTCTGTGTTGACCCAGTGGTCTCTCTGCAGAGGTCCAATGCATCCCCTGACTAGTCAAGTCTGGAGTTCTCCAACCAGCAGGGGCCATGAAGTTTGCTTAGTCTATAGGTCTGACTTATCAGGAGGTGTGCCAGCTTTCTCAGAGAAACCACAGCTTTCACACACAGAGCAAGTGTCCTGTTCTATAGCATGCTGGTAGGACACTGGCTTTTCTACTCAGCGTGTGGTTGCTTTTTGAAGAAAACAAACTGTAGACTTTGCACATGTTCTGTTTTGATGCATATGGAAAATGTAATTAGGCTTTAGTTAAAAATAAATAAATAAAATACTTCTGGACTTTACACAACTCAGGATGCGGCTTTTTTATTTGCTTCTATTACAAGTTTATTGCCATTTTATTCAGTAAAGTACACAGATGTGAACAGACCGTAATCTGCCTATATGCGATACTCTGATAGCTGTGAAAATGTAGCATTATTGGAAGACAACAATGATAAGGCTTGGAGAAATTCAACTTACTGAGCAATGTCTTTTTTGTTTTTCCAGCTTCGATAGTCATTGGGAAGTGGTGGTGTGAAATGGAGCCATGTTTAGAAGGAGAAGAATGTAAGACCCTCCCAGATAACTCAGGATGGATGTGCGCAACTGGCAATAAGATAAAGACCACAAGAGTAAGTATAGTCATACTACATAATCAACAGTCAAAAAACATAGAAAATTTAAGAAAACAGAAAGAAAAAAAATTGATTGTCACCAAGACCAATACATTTTATTCTAAAACCCTAATGGCAATTTAAAAGCAGCATGCCAGCGAAGCCTTCAATCATACTGTATACCTTTAGCCAATTTAATGTAAGACAATTTTAATATACTGTAAATGTATAAGCTTGTTGCTGGCTTACTGCTTACTCACCCTCAGGGCTTTTTTTTCTCAGGGAATAGGTGCAGATACTCCCCTGCAGAGTCATTCCTTGTCTCCACCCCCTACCCATCTCTGAGCACCGTCCCTTGGTTCCACCCCCTACCCACTTCCCAGCACTGCCCCGTTTAGAGAATATAGAAATAAAACAGTAACATAGATCCCCTGCAGCCAACAATGGCCCCACCATCTCCAAAACACTAAATCCCACAAGCAACAATAAATCCTCCAGCAACAATAGATCCCCCCGGCAACAATAAGCACCTCGCAACATATTACCATAATACCTCTCCCCAGCAACAATAGATTCCTTCCAGCAACAACTACCCCCCTCCCCCCAGCAACATTAGAGCCCCATCAGCGTCAGTAGATCCCCCAGCAGCCTGCATCAATAGACCCTCGGGCACTCCTTGCCATTACATACATTCAGTGCTGGAGGTGCCGAAACTGCGCCCCCCAAAAAAACTGCTCAAAAAAAGCTCTGCTTACATTTACTTTTAAGAGAAGGTATGTTCTGCCTTTTACTGTCCCAGAGAAACTTTAGGGGGATCACCTGGTTCTTTGTACATAGTTTAAAAGCAAACACCTAATTTAAAATGTCTTTCCGTTCAAATGGGATGGCTAGACATTCTGTAGATCTTTGAACAAATTAGTCACATTGATGCTGGAACATATTTTTATTGGGTCAGTCCACCCAAAAGTGACATTTTATTTATATGTGGATTAGAGTCCAGCTCCTGGCTTCTTCTATGTCTTGGCTACTCCAACAACAATATCTTCTTAGTATAATCTCTGACTCTGTTCCTGTCCACATTGTAATTTTACCTGTTGCCATCTATCTTTTCAAGTCCCCCTGTTACTTTTTTATTATATAAATAAATCTAGCAGGGAGGGTTGACACTCGCCGATTTTGCAGACCATTACAGAAATATCACTAATAGAGTCCACCTAAAAATACACCAATATGTGAATACAGACAGTATCCTGGTATGAGGCCTGGGCCCCATCAGGTCAGCAGGGGTACCTGGGTCCAGCAGCGGCTGGGTTGGCCCTCACCAGTTGTGCAGACCCATTACAGAACTGTCACTAACAGAGTCTGCTAAAAAAAAAAAAAGCTGCCAATAGGTGGGTACAGACAGTACACTGGTACAAGGCCTGGACCCCATCAGGTCAGTAAGGGTACCTTGGTCCAACAGTGGGCAGCCCCAGAACAGTCTACACAGCTTGGTTTGGAAAATCCTGCACTCAGGGTTGGGACCCAATTTGCCATCTGGTTCCATAGCCGTCATGTGGGATGATGGAGACGGGACTACTAGAGCTTTTGATCAGGTTGGGCAGCCAGGCTTGGTCTCAAAGCAGAGCATGTAAAGCTACTGCATTGACTGCTGCAAAGTCACTGCACACTGAAAAGCAAGAGGAGCCCAGAGAGGGGGTGAATGGGCAGAGATCCACGTCACTGTCAAAAACTTGTCAAATAAAAAACCTTCTGTGTTTTTTTCAGGTAAATCCTTACCTGAGTTCCATCTCAATCCAGTGATGTGCACAATAGTCTCAGCTGTCTGGGGACTTTCACTCCTCACTGGCTGAGACAGCAAGGGGCGCCATTGGCTCCCACTGCTGTCAAAGTCAGTGAGCCAATGAGAAGAGAGAGAGAGGGCAGGGCCTGAATTGACACAAAGAGCAACGACTCTGGAGCAAGCCTGCAAAGGTACCCCCATAGTAAGCTGCTTGCTGTGGGAGCACTTGACAGGAGGGAGGGGCCTGAAGCTCCACCGAGGGACCCGAAAAGAGGAGAATCCGGGCTGCTCTGTGCAAAACCACTGCACAGAGCAGGTAAGTATAACATGTTTGTTATTAAAAAAAACCATAGTATTTAATATCACTTTAAGGCCCCTTTCACACTTATACGACTTGTCCCACGATTTTGTACTGCAAAATCGTATGACAAGTCATTCTCCATGATTTTCAATGACTACCATTCATACTGGCACGAGTTTAAGTCGTGCCGACTTGAAAGTAGTCCCTGCACTACTTTGGTCCAACTTCTATGCGAGTTGTACTCCATAGACCTCAATGTTAAACCCTGAAGTAGCATGCAAGTCGTGCCTGAATAATATAGACACGACTTCAGTACGACTTTGTAAGCACAAGCCTGGCTCGCTATTCGGGAAAGGAAAACTTTTCTTTCCTTTCCCGATGAGTGACAGGCAGTGCTGACAGCTGTCTGGTATGAATCCAGAGGGGAAACTCCACTCCAAGTTTTAAATGAAAAAACCGGCGTGGGTTCCCCCCCAGGGGCATACCAGGCCCTCAGGTCTGGTATGGATCTAAGGGGAACCCCCTACGCCAAAAAATCGGCGTGGGGTCCCCCCTAAATCCATACCAGACCCTTATCCGAGCACGCAGCCCAGCCGGTCAGGAATGCTCGGATAAGGGTCTGGTATGGATTTTGGGGGGACCCCCACGCCGATTTTTCGGCGTAGGGGGTTCCCCCTTACAATCCATACCAGACCTAAGGGCCTGGTATGCCCCTGGGGGGAACCCACGCCAGTTTTTTTATTTAAAACTTGGCGTGGAGTTCCCCCTTATGATTTATACCAACTACTGTGTTTTCATTTGTTAATGCCAAAAACGTGGCAAAGTAGTACTGCTCCCAAATCGCGGCAAAATCGCGGTAAAATCGTGCGAGTTTGAAGTCGTATAAGTGTGAAAGGGGCCAAATCTGGCAGTACAGTAGTTGTAACCCTCCTCCTCCATAATCCAAAACTATTTTGTGTGGGGGCAGAGTTTAAAATCACCTTTCCAAAATAAATTATACTCATAGCTGAAGTACGTTACCTAATCTTCACACGTTTTAGAATACTATGTGCTACCAGCAGACATAACATATTTATAATGTTCCTCCTTTTTTCCAGTATAGCAAAGAGAAGTACCCACTACTTTCTGATATGGTGGAGTATGTGACTCCTCGAATGCTTACATGACAACAATAGTGCCTGTTGATTGGCCCAAAGCTGTCCCTTGGGGGTGGAAACAAGTTGGTTTAGAGCGTACACAAGGCTTTATTTCCTTGCTCTGGAAGGCCTTCCAAATCATTGCAAAGAGAAGGTACAGTATTTGCTGCTGAGGAGAGGGAATTTAAAGCTTAACTCCAGGCAGATATAAAAGTCACACTTTAATGCAACACCATATTCATTAATACATCAATACATTTATTTGTTTTAGCACTTGACATCAGCCTCTTGCAGCCCCTGCACAGAAAGGAGGAGCAGACTGGTAGAGATATAAGGTCATCTCTACTGTATGCTGCTTCTCCTTCACTGTCCAGTTACAGGGTGGGGGTGTGTCCATGACAGATCCTGAACTTAGAGGAAGAGCACTGAATGATGATGGATGCCATTCAACTCAAGAATTAAAGATATCCAGTGGAGAAAGTGAAGTACTGTGGAGCACCACTCCGGAATGAAGGTAAGTATTGCAGCAATGTGTGCGTTTTTAAAATATATTTTAATGGCATTTTATTTATTTTTACTTTTATTTTTTTTAATGAAGGTCTGTTTTAAATGACCATGTTGCTTTATAATACATGGGTAAAGACATGGATCGTGTTAAGAAGGCCGACGTGTTTTCTCTACTGACCCATTACAGAAATCCCCACCTTTCTGCATAATAGTTAAACACTCATTAGGGTGTGAGGGTCCCCAGCCTATTATGATTCTTTCTTATGACTTTTTGCAGCTGTACTCTGTAGAGGTGATAAATAGGATAAATAATTACACCTGCAATTTACACGCAAGCATTATTACTGGCAAATGATTATGTGAGCGGATTTTAAATTAGACGAGAATATAAAAGACAAGCTCGGTGAAATTCACTCCATTACATGTAAAAGCTTATCAGAGATTTCCATCTTAATCTCAGGTATATGCTAGAGACAGAGAATTACGTTTTATAGACGCTATACAAAATCCCAGAGTTTCTATCAATTACAAAGCCCAGAAGCTTTCTCTGTAGGAACTGCTGGCAAAACAGATGTGAGTTCCTGCTTACTAAAGTGGAACAAAAAAAGTCACTTTCATTACACAGCTTGGGTTATTGCGATATATTTATAGCTAGATTTTAAAGGAGAATTTCAGCACATGTTATTCTAGGGCAGTGGTCTCCAAACTGTGGCCCAGATGGCCCCTCGGGGCCACTATTGCACCAACTGACACCAATGATGGAGCACCATTCCCCCTACTGGGATGCGAGAAGGTGGAAGTGCTTGCACACCTGTATTCATTCCCCCGGCACTATTCCTCAAATTAAAACCAATGATGGGACACTGGGGCTGGGGCATTTTCCACTCCCAATGACCACAGTCTGGCCCCCCTAAAGCCTGAAGAAAAGTAAACCGGCTCCTTGCTTAGAAAGTTTGGAGACCCCTGTTCTAGGGATTTTAAGCCCCCTTTCAGGAAGTACAAAAAACAACCCTTGCACTGTTATGCCCCGTACACACAGTCGGATTTTCCGACGGAAAATGTGTGATAGGACCTTGTTGTCGGAAATTCCGACCGTGTGTAGGCTCCATCACACATTTTCCATCGGATTTTCCGACACACAAAGTTTGAGAGCAGGCTATAAAATTTTCCGACAACAAAATCCATTGTCGGAATTTCCGATCGTGTGTACACAAATCTGACGCACAAAGTGCCACGCATGCTCAGAATAAATAAAGAGATGAAAGCTACTGCCCCGTTTATAGTCCCGACATACGTGTTTTACGTCACTGCGTTCAGAATGATTGGATTTTCCGACAACTTTGTGTGACTGTGTGTATGCAAGACATGTTTGAGCCAACATCCGTTGGAAAAAATCCTAGGATTTTGTTGTCGGAATGTCCGATCAATGTCCGACCATGTGTACGGGGCATAAGTGTTACATAATTAACTGTAGCAGATGAGTAATAAGGTGCAATACTTGCCTTTCTCCTTGCTATGGCAGGCTCTGGTGCTCTCCTCTGCTCCAGCTTGTTGGTGGTTATCCGCACCTACTATGTAGAGCTATTTGCCCTGCACTGTAGCTGATGTCACCAAGCATCTTATAGAAAAGGCCTACCTATATAAGGTTACTTTCAAGTGGACAAATAGCAGCGGCCAGAGGAGGCCATTGGCAAGAATCAGTAGATTCTTGCTGGAAGTTGTAAACGCTGTCCGCGCACACTGTGCTCGGTACAAATCAATGTCTGGCACCACTGCTGTTTGCAAGTAACCACTCATCCATGGTTACATGCAAACAGATCCCTCAGCTGACTCTGGATGCAGTCAGTGTGCATCCAGGAGTAAGGTCAAGCCGGCTCCTTGGTGGCATCCATAAAATGTAAGTCTTTATTGGTGTCAGAAACCATGAAATCAGCCCGAGACAGAAGTATAGTTAAATCGCTCTTGTTTTATAATAAAAGTAAAAAGAAAAGAAAAGAAAAGTAAAAAGAACAAACATAGTCAAAACATAGCCAAAGTTCAGTAACCAGAACGGATAGTCAGTCAAGCCAGAAGTCAGGGATCAATATAGTGAAACAGCAAGCAGGATCTGGAGCCCGAAGGGATGTCAGTAAAGCAAGTCTTGAACAGGAATGCAGGAGATCGTTTCTGTGATGTTGACCAAGGCAAAGGCAGAGCTCCTCTGGACTGGATGGCTTAAGTAGGCAGGACTGACGAGCAGGATATCACCAACAACGGAAAGAGATGGGAGCTGGCAATCAGCCGACAGCTGAGCGACCAGCTCAGCGAAAGAAGGGCTGAGCCCAGTCCTGACAACTACAACTGGCTACATAATAGAACATAACAGGCTAACTAAATAGCCTCATAGATAGGTTGTTTTAGCCGAAACATGTTAGCTTGTTACTGTTATGTTTTACTATGTAGCCAATAAAGACTTACATTTTATGGATGCTGCGAGTAGTCGGCTAGTCAGCTTGTCCTTATTATAAGTTCTACTTTTGGAGTATGGAAGCACTTTAGCCAGATCACCGGTTCCCAGGCATAAGAAACTCAGTTTGTTTGTGTAATGCAGCAACCAATCTGCCCTGGCCACCCATCTGAATGCAGTATTACACCTTACTCCTCATCCCCTAGAATTACCAAGCATTTTTACCCTTGCAGTGCAGAGGAGGGGGTTGTATAGCAAGGGTCGTTTTTCTATGTAAATCCCATAAATGAGCTTTTAGGCTTAATGTACACGGGACGTTTTACAACCTCTCCTGAACAATTTAACTTGACAGATAGTAACCCACGTTTAACCATTTGCCGACCAGCTCACGTACTTATACTGCGGCAGGTTGGCAGCACTGCGCGAATCGCCATACCTGTACCTCAGTCCGCCCGCGAGTCGGGCGGACTCGGTGTCTGCCGGCGACCTGTGATCGCCTAGTACAGAGGCAGAACGGGGGATCTGCCAGTGTAAACAAGGCAGATCCCCATTCTGACAGGGGACATGACCGAGATCTTCTGTTCCCAGTGTACGGGAACAGCGATCTCTGTCACGTCCCAGTGAGCCCATCCCCCCCTACAGTTAGAACATACCAGTGTTAACCCCTTCCCTGCCAGTGTCATTTTTACATTGATCAGTGCATTTTTATAGCACTGATCAATGTAATAATGTCACTGGTCCCCAAAAAGTGACATTTGGGTTAGATTTGTCCGCCGCAATCTCGCAGTCCCGCTAAAAATCGCAGATCGCTGCCATTACTAGTAAAAACAATAAAAAAATAAAAGTCCCTAAATCTATCCCATAGTTTGTAGACGTGATAAATTTTGCGAAAAGCAATCAATATACGCCCTTTTGCGTTTTTTTTTTACCAAAAATATGTAGACGAATACATATCAGCCTAAACTGATGAATAAATGTGTTCTTTATATATTTTTTTGGATATGTATTATAGCAATAATTAAAACAAAATGTTTTTTTTTTCTTTTCAAAATTGTCGTTTTTTGTTTGTTTATAGCGCAAAAAATAAAGGTGAGGTGATCAAATACCACCAAAAGAAAGTTCTATTTGTGGGGAAAAAAAGGACGTAAATTTAGTTTGGGTACAGCGTTGCACGACCGCGCGATTGTCAGTTAAAGCGACACAAAAAAGGGCCTGGTCATTAAGGGGGCAAATCCTTCTGGTCCTTAAGAGGTTTAAAAACGTCCGTTTAGCCGCGTTCACATGCTGCGTTTATCCGCATTTGCGTTTAGAAGTGTTTTTTTTTTCAAATGGTCAAAAATTAAAAGCGCCTGTAAAAGAAACACGGCTAAACGTGAGTTACCGCATTTACGTGCGTTTACAAGCTGTTAGAGGCGTTTGGTGTTTCAAATGCCTCTGAACATCCACCTTGAACGCATTTTTTTGCTTTCCAAAAAATGCTTCTAAACTGAACTGCCTGTAAACGACTACAAACGCCCCTGTGTACATGTACTGATAAGATAACATAGAGGAGAGTTCATGGGCAGCTGAAAAAAACGCCCAACTTCTCCTAAACATCCGTTTACCAGCAGCAGTGTACATGAAGCATAAATGTTATTTACAGTTCTACTTAGCACTATGCCTAGAGCTAGATATCCAAATGTGGGTGGAGGCATTCATTGACTGTGAGCTGGTCAGATTTTAAAGGGGTTGTAAACCCTTGTGTTTTTTTACCTTAATGCATCCTATGCATTAAGGTGAAAAAACACCTGGCAGTCACCAGCCCCCCACCGCCCCATTTTACTTACCTGACCCCCATTCACCTCTTCGGCAGGGACGCGCTGTCCCTCTCTCCACGGGGTCCCAGCTCTTGATTGAACAGATTGATAGTAGCGCAGCCATTGGCTTCCACTGATGTCAACCAAATCCAATGACACGGGCACTGGGGGGCGGGGCCAAGTCCAGCATTCGTGTCTGTGGACGCAAATGCTGGACTCGGGAGCGCGCCTGCTAGGTAACCCCCTCGGGAGAGCGCTTCTCCTAGGGGGTTATCTGATGCCGGGAGGAGCCTCGAGAGCCACCGGGGGACCCCAGAAGAGGAGGTTTGAGGCCACCTCTGTGCAAAACGAGCTGCACAGAGGAGGTAAGTATAACATTGTTATTTAAAAAAAAAAAAAAACGATCCTTTACAATCACTTTAAATCAGTTCAACTAGGCTCCCAGGCCACACCTCTCTATATCAGTCTTTATGATTGGCACTGCTGGCTGACCTAAATGATAATGATATACTTACAGCAGAAGTGCTTGTAATGAGAGACGAGTACATTGATTCATGAATCTGGCAGACTTGTTAAATGTCACCTTCTTTCTAATCAGACATTTTCAACGTGCCTGATTATATGGATGTAGATTAGTCCAGCCTGCAAATTATCTTTATGATTGACTTTATTTGAAAATTTCCTGATTCTCCGTAAATGGTTATATTCAGGTAGAGCCACGATCTGCCGAGAGAAAGGTGAGATTCACCAGGTTTTTCCTAATTGGAAAAATGATTCGCTCATCTCCACTTTTAGCACTACCAATCGTATAAAATGAAACCTTGCAAACAAGAGTGATCATATTCAAAGTGCCTGATCAAGCAACTAACAGTCATCTTTATCAAGGTCAGAACTTAAACTGGGAGTAAACTCCCATCTCTGACTTGTACCTATAGGTAAGCCCATAATAAGTCTTACCTATAGGTAGTGTAAATATCTCCTAAATGTGCGGCATCATGTGGTTTGGTGTGTCTGAATTAGCAAATGTGTAGCTATCTAATGGCACTGCTGCGCGTCTACCAAAGGACAGTGCGCTTCTGTGTTTGTCAGGAAAACCACATGATCCCGACATGCGAGCGTGTGAACCTAGCCTTAGGCCTCGTACACACGATCGGATTTTCCGAGGGGAAATGTTTGATGTCAGGCTGTTGGCGGTAAACCCAACCTTGTGTACGCTCCATCTGACAATTGTTGTTGGATTTTCCACAGACAAATGTTGGATGGCAGGTTTTAAAATTTTACGCGGACAAATGTCTGTTGTTGGATTTTCCGAGCGTGTGTACACAAGTCCGTCGGACAAAAGTCCAAAGTACAAACACGCATGCTCGGAAGCAAGGACGAGCCGGAAGCGGTCGGTCTTGTAAACTAGCATTCGTAATGGGGAATTAACATTCATGACGTGGCAAATTATGAAATCTCCAAATGCAGCGCACAATTCTCTTCTTCTTTATTGGGATAATAATGAAGCTGCTTTGCTGGTGCTACTGATGGAGTTATTGCAAACAAATTTTCAAAGGCTTTTTTTTTTCTAGTGATATCAAGAATAATATTATTATGCTTTTTTTTGTTGTTTTTTGGGCAAGTTACCACAACACCATTATCCTGTAGTTTTTAAGATCAAAGATACAACTATGTTGGAGTCCCTTGTTAATTTTACATTGTATTTTTTTTAAATGTAACTGCCTACTCCCAAACTGTCATTTGAAGTAAAACACATAGCCAAATATTATTCTACACAAATTTGTTTTATTGTGCATTAAAAAAAGAAACAAATAAAATTAGACAAGCTATCTGCCAATAGACCTTAACCAAAAAGTACATTCTATGCATCCAAAAATATAGAAAATATACCAAATCAAATCATTATTCAACCAAAAAAATAATGTCAAAGCAATAACTCCAAGGCCAATAATAAATAAAACGTTATCTCCTCCGATTCCGCAACATGTCTGGTTGACGAACGGCCGATCAGAAACAAACTGAAAAGCACGAAATGAAAAGTGCGAATCAACACTCACCAAACTTCTACTAACACAAAATTAGCAGAAGGAGCCCAAAGGGTGGCACTAAAGAGCTGAAAAACCATGCAGTATGTCACTACGTTCGTGATTGTTGGCCAAGAATTGTGTGCCGTGTGTATGCAAGACAAGTTTGGGCCAACGCCCTTCAGACAAAAGTCCATGGTGTCAAGCGTGTGTGGCGGCAACCAGGTGTGGTTTGGCCATAGTGCGATTGTATGTGCGTTTTACCTGCAGTTTTAGGTGTGCTCCTAATGAATTCTATTGAACTGCGTGTTTTCTGAACGCTTTGCTTTCATGAAAACAGTCTAATAGAATTTAATGGGAGTGCACCTAAAACTGCGGTTAAACTCTACATACAATTGCGCTGCGGAGTGTGAACCCGCTATTAGTCCCTGTTCTCATTTACTGTGGCTTTGAAATCACGTGACTTCATCTGAAATCGCACAAATTCAAAGCCACATCTCAGTGCAACTTTGGGTGGCACTTTGAAGACATCTGTGGGGCTTCATGCACAGATGTCTATTGAAGTCACACCCGAAATCGCAAACGTAGTGCACGTACTGCTTTTTCAAATTGATGCGGCACCGCAAAATCGGCGTTGCATCAATTTTAACACTGCCATTACCGACACTATGATGTGACTTGTCAAATCACATGACAAATCGCTACAATGTGAACTAAGAGAGAAGAAAAGAGTGAATCGGTGAGGAGGTTGGGGTGGTAAGGGTATGTGCTAATGAAGAGCAAAGTGATGGAGTGCAGAGAATGTGCTAGGCTGCATGATGGGGACAAGACAATTACAAGAGCTAAAAGCAAACTGGGATGGAAAGGATGTAAGATTGGTGTGTGGAATCCTGAGCTGTGACCAGAGGCTACAGGACATGTGTAGTGGAGATTTATGAGAGGGCAGCAGATAAGAGAAGGTGAAGGGAAAAATGAAACAAGGCAAAGGAGCAAGGAGGATCGGTGCTGACTTAAGCCTCGTACACACAATCTGATTTTCCGACAGGAAATGTGTGATGACAGGCTGTTGGCGGAAAATCCGACTGTTTGTACAATCCATCGGACAATTGTTGTGGGATTTCCCGCGGACAAATGTTGGATGGCAGGCTTTAAAATTTTCCACGGACAAATGTCTGTTGTCTGTTGTCGGAGGACATGTTATCTCCTCCGGTTCTGCAACATGACTGGTTGACGAACGGCCGTACAGAAATGAACTGAAAAGCATGACATGAAAAGCACGAAATTAAAAGTGCGAAATGAAAAGTGCAAATCAACACTCACCAAACTTCTACTAAAATGAAATTAGCATAGGGAGCCCAAAGGGTGGTGCTAAAGAGCTGAAAAAACAAATAGTACGTCACTACATTCGTGTTTGTTGGCTGACAATTGTGTGCCGTTTGTATGCAAGACAAGTTTGGGGCCAACACCCTTCAGACAAAAGTCTGAGGTTTTGTCTGCCGAAAATCCGATCGTGTGTACGAGGCTTTACTATGATGATCGTGCAGGAAAGATAGAGAGAGGGGTGTAGATGGGGTGGAGTGGAAATGAGCCAGACCATAATGAGAGTAACAGGGAAGAATGTGAAGTGTCCTGGGAAGGAGAGCAAGTTGAGGGCAGGAGTGTGGCTTGCTGGAGGAGAGAGTGATTATTAGCCACAGTAAATAGCAGAGATAAGGCAGAGTTGGGTGAAAGGAGGAGTCGGGGAATCAGTAGATCATGTGGTGAATACACAGTCACTCCGGCGCGCACGCCTGCTATCCCGATCCCGCGAGCCCACATATAGCTACGACGGATCGTGGGATTGCGCCGACCTGTCGCAGTATAATGATGGCGGCTGGTTGGCAAGTGGTTAATGTGCAAAAAAATTTGCAAAAATATTGAGATACTTCTTGTGTTGTAGCACAGTGGCTGAAATTTGAACAGTCAAACAGGTGCGATCTTACTGATAACAGTAACCAGAACAAAGAGAGAGGGTGAATCTCCCTAATGGGGACACAGACAGCAATAAAAACCTGACAGGGGTTCCTCTCCCTTTCCACTTTATCCAAAACTGAAAAAAAAATAAGTTTTGGTTGCAATTGCACTTTAAAACTTGACTGCAGATAGCTAAATACACAATTAAAATATATACAGTATCTCACAAAAGTGAGTACACCCCTCACATTTTTGTAAATATTTTATTATATCTTTTCATGTGACAACACTGAAGAAATGACACTTTGCTACAATGTAAAGTAGTGAGTGTACAGCTTGTATATCAGTGTAAATTTGCTGTCCCCTCAAAATAACTCAACACACAGCCATTAATGTCTAAACCCCTGGTAGCATAAGTGAGTACATCCCTAAGTGAAAATGTCCAAATTGGGCCCAAAGTGTCAATATTTTGTGTGTCCACCATTATTTTCCAGCACTGCCTTAACCCACTTGGGCATGGAGTTCACCAGAGCTTCACAGGTTGCCACTGGAGTCCTCTTCCACTCCTTCATGATGACATCACGGAGCTGGTGGAAGTTAGAGACCTTGTGCTCCTTCACCTTCTGTTTGAGGATGTCCCACAGATGCTCAATAGGGTTTAGGTCTGAGATCTTGTAACACTAACGAGTCACATGACACTGGGGAAGGAAAATGGCTAATTGGGCCCAATTTGGACATTTTCGCTTAGGGGTGTACTCACTTTCATTGCCAGCAGTTTAGACATTAATGGCTGTGTGTTGAGTTATTTGAGGGGACAGCAAACTTACACTGTTATACAAGCTGTACACTCACTACTTTACATTGAGCAAAGAGTCATTTCTTCAGTGTTGTCACATGAAAAGATAGAATAACATATTTACAAAAATGTGAGGGGTGTACTCACTTTTGTGAGATACAGGGGGTTATTTACAAAAGCCAAATCCACTTTGCACTGCAAGTGCACTTGGAAGTGCAGTCGCTGTAAATCTGAGGGGTAGATCTGAAATGAGTGGAAGCTCTGCTGATTTTATCATCCAATCATGTGCAAGCTAAAATGCTGTTTTTTTATTTTCCTCGCATGTCCCCCTCGGATCTACAGCGACTTTACTTTCAAGTGCACTTGCAGTGCAAAGTGGATTTTCCTTTAGTAAATAACCCCCACTGTGTATGGGATGAGTTTTACCTGCCAAGTTTGTAATTTTTTGGGTCACTCTTGATATTTACACAACCTGCCACATAACACAGTCAGGGTGGTGACCTGACTTTTCCCAGCTGTAGTTAAACAATACAGGCTGCTGGTCGCCCCCAGACTGTGTGGTTGATTTACTAAAGGCAAATAGACTGCACTTTGCAAAGTGCAGCTGCACTCTGCAAGTGCAGTTGCTCTAGAGCTTAGTAAATGAGCAGAAGCTTTGCTGACTTCCATCATCCAAACGTGTGCAAGCTAAAATGTTGTTTTTTTTTATTTTCCTTACATGTGATTGGGTACTCTTTGCAAAGTGAAGCTTTACCTGATTTACTAAGCTCTGGAGCAACTGCACTTTGCAAAGTGTGCAGTCTATTTGCCTTTAGTAAATCAACCCCCAATGGCTCCTGCTGTTGTGTGAGCCAATGAGAGAGGGAGAGAGATCCAAGAGAATCGCTACTCTCATGCATATCGCTGGATCAAGATCAGACTTAGGTAAGTATAAAAGGGGCTGGGGGGGAGCTGCACCCAGAAAGTTTTTGACCTTATTGCATAGAATGCATTTATTAAGGCCAAAAACCTTGAGCCTTAGAACCATGTTAAGTATGCTCCCTATCAGGACATGTGCATACATCCGATTCTAATCAGCTCTGAATATTCCCCTCTATCTCCCAACTTGTTGCTGTGCAGGAGATTACAATAGGCTGATATCAACACTAATTACATTTAAAAGTATAGATAATTTATTTTAAATGACTACATAATTGCATTATATTGTACTTTCTATCTGCCCGGTGTTAAGTTTTAGGGCCGGCTCACACCAGAATCACAGAGGAACGCAGTCTGCATTCCTGTGAGATTCCTGTGCGTTCCTCTGTAGTGTGATTGCAAAACGCACCAAAACGCGCAAAAAGCAACCCAAAAATATGCCACACCAAATTACATGATATTGAGGTACCGTGCGATCTGGTGCCCACAAACGCACTGCGTTTGCAATCTGCATTTGAGGTGCCGTTAACAATATATTGGCACCTGCAGCAGATCGCAGACAGTGTGTTTTGAATGCGGTGCGGGAAACACACATGGAGCGCCTTTTCCACACCACGTTCTGGTGTCAGATAGAACATGGTGGCGCCAGATGGAGCTGTAGCCGGGCATGAGACGATCTCTGCGGGTCAACGCTGGATCCACTGGATAGGTGAGTATCTAAAATTTGCAGATACCACCATCAGGTAAGTGTGGGGAAAAAAAAGTGTGGAAGTCGGCCGAAGTTCCTCTTTAACTTGAATTGCAGTAAGGCAGTCAGCTGAAAATAAATGGAGCTTGTGGGTCTATTTATAAACAATTTGCTGTGCGAATGTGACAAGCATTTGTACAGCTGCAACTAAAAATGTTGTAGTTTGTCTAACATGATTATTTTCTATGGTTGTTAGCGCCCTCTAGTGGCCATAACAGGGTATTTTTTCTTGAAATTCTTCAATCAAGAAAGTTTCACATTATGTTCACTAGACGGAAAACTGAGGCTGATCAGGATAGAAGTGATAATGATGGCAATGATAATAAAGCAACCTAATGGGGAAGGAATTAGTAAATGGAGCTTTTGTTACTGTGGGTTTCATTTGTTGGTAAAGCCTTTCCAGTTTTTAGCATTTCTAATTTGTTGCTTTTCATAAGACCTTACAAAAAAAAAATGTGATCAGTTATCAAATTGCTACCGTTTAATGTTTTCCAGATGAACAATGTATTTCGATCCATGTAGTATTTATAAATACATAAAGAATTAACCACACTGTTATGTCCTCCAGTAAAAATATGTCCTTTTCCTGCAGAAATTTTATAATAAATGTACAATAATAATTACAGATTTAATTATTAATTAAGGTTAAACCATTAAAATTTCAGAATGAACTAAAATAGATTCTGTATATGGCTGTCCTGAATATGACTTCACTTAAGCGTAATGATTACATGGCAGAATATTTAATTTTAGTACAGGAAGTATATATTTCATATTTTTTATTTTCCTTCTTTATTCTATAAAATTCAATATGTATATTTCTGGTGAAGGTTTACATTTTTTGTTTTGTTTTTAAGTTTCAGGGTCACTCATGACCACCTTCATGCAAGGCACGATGGCATCTGAGAGGCCCTGAAACCTAGTAGGTATAGTTATTGTTGTCACCCTAAAAGAATTAGTCCAGTCATTGGTAGTTGTTGTATTTTTTTTCATTTACATGGCAAAGAAATTCCTGTGGTTAGTCTACACTAGGCAAACTAAGTCTGGGTATTCGATTTACTAGACGTTGGCTTAACCCAATTAACCACTAGACCAGGGGTTTCCAAACCCCATAGGCTAAATCCGGCCCGCTGCAAGATTTTATTGGCCCTCTAAAGTAAGAGATCCCGATGTAAGGGGGTACTGATGGAGTCTGTCATATAAGGAGGGACTCTAATAAATGGGGGACCCCGATTTATAATGAACTTTGATGAGGACTCTGTTGTAAATTGAATCTATGAATGGGGGACTCTGATTTAGGGGAGACTCTGATGGAGACTCTCGTATAAGAAGGGGGGACTCACATTAAATGGGACTTTGATGGGGACTCTGATGTAAGGGGAGACTAATTCTGATGAATGGGGACACTGATTTAAGGGGGACTTTGATAGCGGCTCTGATGTAAAGGGAGATTCTCATGGGGACTTTCATATAGGGGGGGTTGATGTAAAGGAGACTTTGGTTTAAAGGAGGACTTGGATCTAAGGGGGCTCTGATGGGAACTCTTATGTAAGGGGAAACACTGATGGGCTGAGATGTATTTGGAATGTATATGCTTTGTTTTACTGAAGTTTGTTTTTCTGGTGTTTTAAAATATATCTATTGATTACAAAAAAAAAAAGGAAAACATATTTATTCACCTAAATTTCATTCACTCGTTCATAAAACTGCAGCCCATGAATATTTGTAAAGTATACAATGTGGCCCTTATAGTAAAATGCTTGGAGACCCCTGCAGTAGACCATTAGAGCTTACTTTTTTAGATAACAAAACCCTTCCTTCCTTCCTTCCTTCCTTCCTTCCTTCCTTCCTTCCTTCCTTCCTTCCTTCCTTCCTTCCTTCCTTCCTTCCTTCCTTCCTTCCTTCCTTCCTTCCTTCCTTCCTTCCTTCCTTCCTTCCTTCCTCCCCTTCCCTTCTCTTCCTTCCTTCCTTCCTTCCTTCCTTCCTTCCTTCCTTCCTTCCTTCCTTCCTTCCTTCCTTCCTTCCTTCCTTCCTTCCCTTCCTTCTCTTTTTTTTCTCTTTCTTCCTCCCTTCCTTCGCTTCCTTCCTTTCCTTTTCCTTCCTTTCCTTTTCCTTCCTTCCTTCCTTCCTTCCTTCCTTCCTTCCTTCCTTCCTTCCTTCCTTCCTTCCTTCCTTTCCTTTCCTTTCCTTTCCTTTCCTTTCCTTCCTTCCTCACTTCCCTTCCTTCCTTTGCCCTCCTTCCTTCCTTCCCTTCCTTCATTCCTTATCTTTCTTCTCTTCCTTTCTTTTCCTTCCTTCCTTCCTTCCTTCCTTCCTTCCTTCCTTCCTTCCTTCCTTCCTTCCTTCCTTCCTTCCTTCCTTCCTTCCTTCCTTCCTTCCTTCCTTTCTTCCCTTTTCTTTTCCTTCATTCCTCCCTTCCTTTTTTCCTTCCTTCCCTTCCTTCTCTTCCTTCCTCCCTTCTTCCCTCCTCTTTCTTTCTTCCCTTCCTTCTCTTCCTTCTGTTCCTTCCTCCCTTCATTCCTCCTCTTTCTTCTCTTCCTTCCTTTTCTTCCTTCCATCCTTCCCTTCTTCTACAGGAAACAGTTTTGACTAAATGATTTTAATGTCTGTGATACTTTATGCTTGCACTTAGAAGTTACAAAATGTACTACTTGGCGCACCTATACTGGGGGGTTCATAAAGAAATGTAATCCTTAGGGGGTCACTGATACTGGGGGAGAGGGGGCGTCCATAAAACAGTGGCTTATGGACATTTTACCCAAATTAATGAATTCATTAACCCCCCCCCCCCTTCATGACCATGCCACTTTTTGCTAAATGGCACTGTGTTACGTTAACTGACAATTGCGCGTTCATGCAATGCTGTAACCAAAGAAAGCGTATATAATTTTTACTTTTACCAATGACACTGCCTGGGAAGGGGTTAAACATCTAGGGAGATCAAACGATTAAATGTGTGCTTTTACTAGGGCTTAGCAGTGGATTGTATTCCTTGCTTTGCAGGAAAAGAAAATTCATCACTTCCCCCCGTCAGGATGGAGCTCTGTCTTGTTTACATAGGCAGAACTCCATCCAGCCTCCGACGAGAACACAGAACAACCACTCTGTAGCAGTTTAACTGCTATGGGGCAGTCGGGATGTGGGACCTATTTTAACTGAGAAAAAGTAGAATTAGTAGTTAAAACTTTTTTATTGGTTTTGTTGCACAATGGGAGGGATTTCCACTCGCTTCCTGTCCCATTGACAACATGTCACTTTTCTTTCTTTCTTTTTTTCTTTTCTTTCCTTCCTTCAAAAACATAATTTGGGCACCCTAAAGCTAACATACAGGAGTCACAGAATTTTGTTATGCTCATATTTTGGTACATAGCAATGATTAAATACCAATTTGGTTACACAGAAACAACATTTAGGATATCTCAGGCGTTCGTAAAGCAATGAAAGCAATGCACATTTGCGCTAGTTCTAAAAGCTTTCACACATCCTGGGTGGAAGTGAATCCTGGGTAAAAGTTACGCAAACCTTTTGTGAATAAATAAACTAGAATAAATTTGTTTTGGATAGAGTTGGAAATGATTAAAACCACTATCAGGCTATTTATTGCTGTCTGTGTCCTGCTAGGGAGACGTCATGTAATTTCCTGTCCTGGAGTTGCAACAGGAAGTGAGATTAAGGTTGGGTTCACATATGTGCGGCCACGGGATCGTGCCTAGGGTTCAGTGCGTGTCTGTCACCAGTTCAGGTGCGATTCAGGTCCAAATTTTTGCAATAATTTGCATTTGAACCAGACCCAAACACGCACAGGACCCATATGGAATCGGCTTTGCGGCCACCCCGGACCTGTGTGAACCAGCTCCATTGAGAGCCGGTCACACTCGCATTTCATGCAAATTGGATGCGGAGAAACCAATTGAAAGGAAAGAGGTGGGCGGTAAAGTTTCCAGAAAGTATGTGCACCAATCCCTAGGCAGGGGGAGGAGCCCCCGCTCTGCAGAGAAGGATAAGGAAGTGCTACCATGTGTACCTGATTGCTGGGTGGAAAAGATGGCGCAGCCTGGAGATACCCTGTCGGATTGGAAGATGTATGTTCCGGTCGTTGACCCTGGTCTGAGCGAGTCTAAGGGCATCCTGACTGACACGGATTACAGTACACACCTAAGAGTAGCCTTGCCCTGTATACGGCTGGAGGCTATGAAGAGTTGGGACTTATTTGTGGGAGGTGGTCCGGCCCGGCCATGCATTTGAGGCCTTGGATCTTCTGTGGACGCTGCAGGGAACCCCTGCTTGAGGTAGTCTCACCAGCCCAACATCCGCAGACACTACAGGTGGATTGGAACAAAAATGTTGCCACCCCAGCAGGGAATGACATTGAGAGTCCTCCTGCCTGCTATCACCCGGCTAGTGAGAGAAGCTGCTCCTCTTGTTTCTGTAGCTGCTCCAGGACCCAGTGCTCTGGCTATCCCTCGAAGCCATGGTCGGGCCCACCTGCTCTCCTTGATGGTGGAACCACCGGGGCAAAAAGGCACTGGAGCCGGGTAAGCCTGCAAAGGGTGAAAGTAGTGTACCAGTGGGAGAGGTGATACCTGTGGCCATTAAGGGAGACAATGCTGTTGTGCCAATCACAGCCAGCTCCACGCGCAACTATCTCCCAGCCGAAGAATGTTTCACTATCTCCGATTTGGATATGCCATCCAATCGAGGCTCTGAACTGTTTCGGACACTTTATCATGGACTGGTAAGTCAACTGATAGTGACGAGGAGCTATTGTGTGACATAGAGTAGGATGAAATTCCCTCTGTGCCAGCAGCCAGTGTCAAAATTGAATTGTCTGCCAGTGCAGCTCCCTCCTTATGCAACGCCAAGTCCATTGAGGAGGATGGTTGGGCAAGATGGGTTCCTAAAGTTACATTTACTAAGCCAATCTAATTGACCAAGTTGATTGTAAACCAGACATTATTGCAGGATACCCAGTCCAACGTGCACCAGATGCACGGGTCCTAACCAGGTACAGAGACCCTAAAACACTGCCCAGGCTGTCCAAGACGCAGCACATAATCATTAAGAAAGTGGCTGAGGAGTATGGCTTCCTGTATCCCTACATACTGGTCCTTCTAGAGGAAGAGATCCAGGATAAGGAAACACAATGGGTAGATGAACCTGTACGGAGTTTTCTTCGGATCCCTTTACGATTAGATTTCCAAAAGTTGTCACCCAAGATAGTTGAGAGATATAATTCGGTGCTACAAACTTGGGGCTATGCTCCCAAAATCAACTCAGATAATGTTACCATTCACTGGCCGAACAAGAAGGACATCTGTCACTACATTACCACTGTAAATACAAGAGGAGAAACCCTGAGGTTACGGGATCCTAGGTATTACTGGTAAATGATATTGAATTGTGTTCCTTTACTGAAACTGAATGGATTACAAATGTGTACTTTGTGGAGTCAGGATGCTATGCTGGAAGCCACTCCACTTTCTTTGCAGAAATGTTGCTAGTGGGGACACTCCTGTTTGGCTGTACTACTGGGACTGTATTCTGCCGGCAGTTGCAGGGAGTGTCTACTTGAGTCACACTGACTAGTGTTCTGGAATTGCTAGTGTGCCTCCACTTGAAAAGTAACAGGTTGATCTGATGGTCAGCATGTTTGTTCATTAAACAAGTGAATAAATCTTTTCCCAGTCCCTGGATGTTGTGTGGACAGACTGAGATTACCAATGTAAGGGAACTGTCACGGAACGTCCCACACTCCGCTTGAGTGCTTCCATCAGTATACCGCTTCCTAAGTTCTGGAACACGAGTCCAATGGATCTGGCTATAGGAACCCCCAAGAACTAGACAACACCAGTCTTGGAGTACATCAGAACTAACCCTTTATTTGAGATCTCACACACATTTATACAGCAGGTTGACCCAAAGCTAACCTAATTAACATGAGCTAATTTACTATAAAAGACCAGATGACAGACTTGTGGGCACCGAGCTTCACACAATAGTATAAACACAATAGCTGGAGCTAATTACAATTAACAATACAAACAACAATGAGTTGAATACCCTTAGAACCTGTGGTAAGCCAGACTAAAATCACTTACTTTAACCACATTATAGCTGACATCAGACAAGTGAGTGGAGTTGATGACACCAGTATCTCCTCACAGGATGTGTCCCAACAGTATAATTCAGTCTTATCATTCTAATATGGCATATAAAGGGTTCCCAGAGTCTGTGTGTTTTGGGGGGACATGGAGCTGAATCCAAAGTAACACCAACCCCAGGGTCCCCAGGCATACAGATCACAGAGAGCACCATTACCCCAAATGCTAGGGCCCATAATCTGTGGGCAAGAGGCTTGCGTTCAGTCCCCTCCAATAGCCTCTGTCCCGGGTGAGTCTGTCACATTTTTTCCCCATCAAAGGTTGACTAACAAGGTCCCAGACCTCCACCTAGTCTGGACATGCGTTAGTCAGGCAGAGTGAACTCACATAGTCTTCCCGCATGATCTCCTTTCTTGGCTGCACGAAATAGTTGACCTCAGTAGGTGTGGGGCAGAGGTCATTTACTCTCTGTCTGGCTGCCAGGGCTTCAGCTGGATTGTTTTTAACATTCCTGGGCTCGGTCTGCTGCTGGGCAGAGGGGCCGATCACCCCAGCTTCCTGAAGCTGTAGAGAGACAATAGGTGCTAGGCAGAGGCCAGCGGTGCTCTGCCCTGTTGCCAGAGATTCAGCTGGGAGTAGCAGCTCCACTACATCAGCTTGTCGTCGGAGAGAGGGGCCAACTGCCCCGGCTCCCTGGAACTCCACAGTTGTTGCCGGTGCTGGGAAGAGGTTGGTAGCACTCTGCTATGTTGCCAGCACTTCTGCTGGGGACTCCGCATCCTCCGCTCCAGCTAACCGTTGGGGCAGGAGGCTGGCTTCCTCCACTCCCAAACTGTGTAGTTGCCATTGGAAAAGGGAGCCGGCTGCTTCCTTTTCCATTCCCTCATCTGGCTGCTGGGAGGACATGTCGATGGTACTGTCTCCCAGGTGCACGGATCTTTGCTGGGGAGGAAAGTCCGCTTCCTCCACCCTGGCCAACTGTTGGGGAGGGACAACACACACCTCCTCTCCCTTCTCCCCCTGTATCTGCTGCTGGGAAGTGATTGCCACCTTCTCACCCTGAGCCTCCGAAACTGCTACAGGTGTGGGGCAGAGGTCTTGGACCCTCTGTTCAGTTACCAGATCTTCAGCTGGAGAAGTTTGTTTTAACTCCATAGATGCTGCTGGCAGAAAATCACATGTCCCTGTCAGTGTTGTGGGAGAAAGGCCGACTACCTCTTCTCTCCAGAAGGCCGAAGCCACTGTTGGTGCTGGGCAGAGCACAGTGAACTTTGGCCCTGATAGCAGCTCTTCTGCTGGAGGCTCATCAGGTTGTTCTTCCTCAGCAGAAAAGTCTATCAAATCCCATGTCTCTGCAACTAATGTCTGGGGATATAGGTTCACCATCTCCTGCAGTGGCGGCTGGTGAAGTTTTAGGATGGGGGGGCGCCAGACCCCGCCCTTTTTTGACCCCTCCCACTTGGTGGAAATGGGAGTGGTTTCAGCGAAATAGTGGGCGTGGCTCTAAGGTGGTGTGGTTAGCGTCTGAGATGAACGAGGGATGGAGGGAGAGGGCGAGGGAGAGAGGGACAGCAGGCCTAGATCCTACACAACAAAAGAAATGTGTATTCTACCAAGTTTAACAATCAGCAGATAAAGATACTCCAAACACCTGGTGTTAGCGCTTCAATCATCCCGGCACCATTGTTGTTATGGTGTCAGGATGATTGAAGCTCATTATTACTATTATTACATTGTAATAAAAAATGAAATCGTTCAACTCACCATAATGCAGAATCAGTGGGAGCCCCGAGTGTGTCACTTGCCACGTCGCCTGTCACCAGATGCCATCAGGTGTCCCCAGCGGAGTCCCTTCTTACATGCAGCCTGTGTCACATCAAATGCAGCCTCTGTCCCCTTACATCAGAGTTGCCATCAGAGTCCCCCCACAGCAGGTGTCTCCATCAGAGTCCCCCCACAGCAGGTGTCTCCATCAGAGTCCCCCCACAGCAGGTGTCTCCATCAGAGTCCCCCCACAGCAGGTGTCTCCATCAGAGTCCCCCCACAGCAGGTGTCTCCATCAGAGTCCCCCCACAGCAGGTGTCTCCATCAGAGTCCCCCCACAGCAGGTGTCTCCATCAGAGTCCCCCCCACAGCAGGTGGCTCCATCAGAGTCCCCCCACAGCAGGTGTCTCCATCAGAGTCCCCCCCACAGCAGGTGTCTCCATCAGAGTCCCCCCCACAGCAGGTGTCTCCATCAGAGATCCCCCCACAGCAGGTGTCTCCATCAGAGTCCCCCCACAGCAGGTGTCTCCATCAGAGTCCCCCCACAGCAGGTGTCTCCATCAGAGTCCCCCCACAGCAGGTGTCTCCATCAGAGTCCCCCCACAGCAGGTGTCTCCATCAGAGTCCCCCCACAGCAGGTGTCTCCATCAGAGTCCCCCCCCCCACAGCAGGTGTCCTCCATCAGAGTCCCCCCCCACAGCAGGTGTCTCCATCAGAGTCCCCCCACAGCAGGTGTCCCCCATCAGAGCCCCCCACAGCAGGTGTCCCCCATCAGAGCCCCCCACAGCAGGTGTCCCCCACAGCAGGTGTCTCCATCAGAGTCCCCCCACAGCAGGTGTCCCCCATCAGAGCCCCCCACAGCAGGTGTCCCCCACAGCAGGTGTCCCCATCAGAGTCCCTCCACAGCAGGTGTCCCCCATCAGAGCCCCCCACAGCAGGTGTCCCCCATCAGAGCCCCCCACAGCAGGTGTCCCCCACAGCAGGTGTCTCTATCAGAGTCCCCCCACAGCAGGTGTCTCCATCAGAGTCCCCCCACAGCAGGTGTCCCCCATCAGAGCCCCCCACAGCAGGTGTCCCCCACAGCAGGTGTCTCCATCAGAGTCCCCCCACAGCAGGTGTCCCCATCAGAGTCCCCCCCACAGCAGGTGTCCCCCATCAGAGTCCCCCCCACAGCAGGGTGTCCCCCATCAGAGTCCCCCCCACAGCAGGGTGTCCCCCATCATAGTCCCCCCCCACAGCAGGGTGTCCCCCATCAGAGTCCCCCCCCCACAGCAGGGTGTCCCCCATCAGAGTCCCCCCCCACGCAGGGTGTCCCCCATCAGAGTCCCCCCCACAGCAGGGTGTCCCCCATCAGAGTCCCCCACCACAGCAGGGTGTCCCCCATCAGAGTCCCCCCCCCCACAGCAGGGTGTCCCCCATCAGAGTCCCCCCCCCACAGCAGGGTGTCCCCCATCAGAGTCCCCCCCCCACAGCAGGGTGTCCCCCATCAGAGTCCCCCCCCCACAGCAGGGTGTCCCCCATCAGAGTCCCCCCCCCAGCAGGGTGTCCCCCATTAGAGTCCCCCCCCCCAGCAGGGTGTCCCCCATCAGAGTCCCCCCCCCAGCAGGGTGTCCCCCATCAGAGTCCCCCCCCACAGCAGGGTGTCCCCCATCAGAGTCCCCCCCCACAGCAGGGTGTCCCCCATCAGAGTCCCCCCTCACAGCAGGGTGTCCCCCATCAGAGTCCCCCCCACAGCAAGGTGTCCCCCATCAGAGTCCCCCCCCACAGCGGGTGTCCCCATCAGAGCCCCCCACCAGAGCCCCCCCTCAGCAGGTGTCCCCCCGATTCTCCACACAACGGTACTTACCTTCAGTCTCCTGCCGTGTCCTCCTCCTCACACTGGCAGCAGCATTCTTCCTGCTTCCTCTCTCGGGCGCAATGAGAGAGAGAACCAGGAAGTGACATCTGCCTCAGGGCAGATGTCAATCAAATCTGAAGTGCCAAGTAGCTTCCGCCCGGCGCCTGTAGTATGTATTGCTATGGCCGAGCGGAAGCTTCTCGGCGCTTCAGAAAACGCCCCAAGGCGGGCTAAACGCCCGCAAATGCAGCGCCACGTCTGCAATCTCGTGATTGCATAGACGTGGCGCTTCCTATAAGTGCACTGTGTCCGGCGTCGCACTGTATCCGGCGTCCGAACACAGTGCACTTAAGGACCTTTTTTTTCCTTTTTTTTTTTTTTAAAGGGCCGGTATTAAAAAATTTTTTTTTTTTTTTTTTTGACTTTTTTTTTTTTTTTTTTGCTGCCTGGAGGTGGGGGGGGGGCGGCGCCCAGGCGCCCCCTATGGACGGGCCGCCACTGATCTCCTGTCCATGGAACCCAGAAGATGCTATCATTTCTGGGCAGAGGTTAGTAGAGCTCTGCCCTGTTGTCAGCACTTCAGGTTTGGGGACGGCAATCTTCAGATTTTACACTGCCAATTCTCTGGCATGCTGCTGAACTTGTTCTAGCAGTTTCCTGTATGCCCTTTCCAGATGCTGTTCCTTCCTTAGCAAATGGTCCAGATCAGGTTTGAGCTCTGAGACCCCTGCAAGACCGAGCATAGCCTCTCTATATTCTCGCAGGTCCTCAAGGTCAGGTTCCCCTTCATCACCAAACATAAAATGATCTGTAAGGCTCTCCCACAGCAATCCAGGGCCTCCAAAGTCATATCCCTCCGGAGAGCATTCTGTTGTCTCCCCTAAATATCCCTCCTCTGCGTGCCATTGCAGAGCCCGATAACGATTGTCCAGCTCTATCTCCTGCTGGACCAGCCTGTCCAACTCAGTCACCCATTGCTCCTGGGGCCGCTCTCCCAGGAATGCCATCCGCAATGCCCCTTGGTCACTGGCCCGTTGCTCTTGGGTTGGAAAGCACTTGCCCTGTTTTATACCAGCGAGCTGGAGGGCTCCAATCCAGAGCCCCACCCGAATCTGCTGCCTGAGCTCCAGGTATTCATCCTTAGGCACAGTCCTGGTGTATGTTAAAAGGATGATCCGCAGCAGCCCCGGGAACTCTGATGCCAGGTCCATATCTCCGCTGGGGTGACTGAAGTCTGCTATGCTGATCTTGGATCCAGTTGGAGGTTTGGATGTCCCAGATTGCAGGAAGCTTTCCCGCTGCTTGCCACCAATGTCACGGAACGTCCCACACTCCGCTTGATTGCTTCCGTCAGTATACCGCTTCCTAAGTTCTGGAACACGAGTCCAATGGATCTGGCTATAGGAACCCCCCAAGAACTAGACAACACCAGTCTTGGAGTACATCAGAACTAACTCTTTATTTGAGATCTCACACACATTTATACAGCAGGTTGACCCAAAGCTAACCTAATTAACATGAGCTAATTTACTATAAAAGACCAGATGACAGACTTGTGGGCACCAAGCTTCACACAATAGTATAAACACAATAGCTGGAGCTAATTACAATTAACAACACAAACAACAATAAGTTGAATACCCTTAGAACCTGTGGTAAGCCAGACTAAAATCATTTACTTTAAACACATTATAGCTGACATCAGACAGGTGAGTGGAGTTGATGACACCAGCATCTCCTCACAGGATGTGTCCCAACAGTATAATTCAGTCTTATCATTCTAATATGGCATATAAAGGGTTACAAGAGTCTGTGTGTTTTGGGGGGGACATGGAGCTGAATCCAAAGTAACACCAACCCCAGGGTCCCCAGGCATACAGCTCACAGAGAGCACCATTCCCCCAAATGCTAGGGCCCATAATCGGTGGGCAAGAGGCTTGCGTTCAGTCCCTCCAATAGCCTCTGTCCCGGGTGAGTCTGTCACAGGAACCTATTTCAAGAAGTGCGTTTCCTTGTACCATGGCATGGCTGCTTGTTGTTCGAATGCAGACATGCATTCTTTCCCCAGAGTTGTCCCTAGGAAGAAGGTAAACTGCTGGGAAATGTTGTTCCACCCTGAGTAAAGGATTGATGGACTTTGGGGCTCAAAAGACACTGGGGTGGTTAGTCAATTAGGTAGAATAAGCTGTGTCAAAGAGGGCAAGTTCTCACCTTAAAATTGAAACATGGACTGAAAAGTACACAAGGATTGTTTTTTGAATGTGCTGGCCTCCTGTGGACGTGAGAGTGCCAGCCTGAGTGAGCCATTGCTCACATTATACAACTGTTGCAAAGTAAGTTTCTTTAGATCTGTTATGAAAAAGGGGTGGCACCCTCGAATGGGGGTGGGGCCCAGTTTTCATCCGTACTCATGTTTAGATATGTCATAGGGTATATTTACACTGCTTTGCTGCTCTCGGCTGAGGGTAATTAATGTTTAATCAACACTCACTATATATATATATATATATATATATATATATATATATATATATATATATATATATATATATTGCACTGTGTTATTGTAGGGATAGGATGTATTTCTATGCTGTCCATTTTCTCTTTCAGGTGTTCCTGCACCCCATGCGTCTTCCTTGGCTAAGGAGAGACAGTGACTTCAGCTTTTATAACCAAGTTAATATTTTCTATAATTTACCAGTGTACATAATAGATAGATAGTTAGGATATAAGGCTACTGCTTTATATTTTCCCCTTTTATATCCTTCAGGTGGTATGCCACACATAAAATTGTATATATTATCTGCTATTTATATGCCCTTGTGTGAAATGCCACTTGCCTATGTATATATTCACTGTTGTTTATTTCATGGGGTACGCCACATGTCTTGTTGTTATTATTTTTTTTTTCTTCTCTCCTTGTTTCCCCACCCATCCCAGTTTTGCCAGGACATCCACTCTCAGGCTTGAGAGTTAAATTATTTTCATGCAACGATAAGTAGTGTCCTAGGCAGGGGAAGGATGTAGCACCCTGGTGTTTGCTAGTAAATTTAGTCTGCCAGGTGTTAGTTGCCCTGGTTAATCATTAGTAGATCCACTGATTCCTCTCTAGTTCTGGACTTGCTGAACCTTCTCTCTTCTGTCGCTAGGTGGTGTTATGCTAGTGACATTAGATAGACAAGGGCTTAGCAAGGTCAGGTTATGAATGGATGGAGTGTCTCAGCCAATTGGCGGGGGTTTCTTTAGTCCCTTGGCCTGCTGGGAGAGCCTATTTATTTGGGTGGCGTCAAGTGATCGGGGTTCTGTGCCACCTGGACGGCTGCAGGTGGGTGAATGTGTTATGCTGCCCCGGGCTGCTAGGCCAGAAGCCTGAGGCCTATCCCGGGGACATCTGGCTGCTAGGCTGTCTGAGGGCCTATCCAGAAGCAAGATAAGCAGCATAGGGTTGGGACTGCAGGATTGGAGTCCAACCGAGAGTAACGGTTCAGCCGTACAGGGAACCAGTTGTGGTCGGAGGTAGAGGGGAAGCTGTCACCACTAAGGGACCATCCACCTTGTTATCGGAGACCACTGTGAGTAAGCTGGAGCCAGTACCAGAGTAGTCTTCTCACCAGCCTGGGATGGTGAAGAAGTGGGGAAACTTCAGCAAATTCCAAGCCAGGGACCCAGCGGGACAGCAGAGGTGGCACTTGAGGAGTATCAGTGAGTGCCAAGCCAGGGACCCAGCAGGGAAGAGGGGGTGATGCTTGAGGAAGATACCGAGTTATGGAAGTGTAAGAGCTCAGTGGATCAAGTGGCGATTAGGCCTGAGAGCCTAGTGAGAGACTTGAAGCTCATGAGTGAAGACCTATAGTGAGAGACTGTAGATTGCAAGGAGAACTATTGTGTTACCAATAGTTAAATACAACTACCGTTAGTGACTGTTACAAGATTTGTTGCCATAGGAGACATCGGTCCTACCTTTACTGAAGTGGTGTCCGGCTGGAGGCCTTCCACTGTATAGCTGTCTACTTATAGATGTCTCGGAGTCTGTCAGTTGTCATTACATCTACTTAAGGGTGTCCTGGCCCTAACCCTCTCTCCCACAGTTCTTGTTCAAGAGACAAAAAATCTCTTTGCATTCAAAAAGTGTCTGGCGCCTATCATTTCAACTTCTATTACACCCACCGTGCCTGGTAACCCACTCTACAAGTAAGGATGTCAGCTCTCCCTAACCCTTGAGGTCACCATTAGGCCTCTTGGGCCCCGAGACCTTGCTACATGTGTGTGGTGACAACCAGATGAGGAGTACAAAGACAAGTGTGTCCTGCCTACTGTCAAGCAAGGTGGTGGGAGTTTCATGGTCTGGGGCCGCATGAGTGCTGCCGGCACTGGGGAGCTTCAGTTCATTGAGGGAACCATGAATGCCAAAATGTACTGTGACATACTGAAGCAGAGCATAATCCCCTCCCTTCGGAGACTGGGCCGCAGGGCAGTATTCCAACATAACAACCCTAAGCACACCTCCAAGATGACCACTGCCTTGCTAAAGAAGCTGAGGGTAAAGTTGATGGACTGGCCAAGCATGTCTCCAGACCTAAACCCTATTGAGCATCTGTGGGGCATCCTCAAATGGAAGGTGGAGGAGTGCAAGGTTTCTAACATCCACCAGCTCCGTGATGTCATCATGGAGGAGTGAAAGAGGACTCCAGTGGCAACCTTTGAAGCTCTGGTGAACTCCATGCCCAAGTGGGTTAAGGCAGTGCTGGAAAATAATGGTGGACACAAAAAATATTAACACTTTGGGCCCAATTTGGACATTTTCACTTAGGGGTGTACTCACTTTTGCTTCCAGCGGTTTAGACATTAATGGCTGTGTGTTGAGTTATTTTGAGGGGACAGCACATCTACACTGTTATACAAGCTGTACACTCATAGCAAAGTGTCATTTCTTCAGTGTTGTTACATGAAAAGATAATAAACTATTTGCAAAAATGTGAGGGGTGTGAGATACTGTAGGTTGAAAAAAGACACAAGTCCATCTATTTCAACCTTTTAGTTCAGCTGTGTCCTACTTTTTTGGATGCCGCTAAACGAAGCGCACATTTGTAGACTGACCTGTGTGTATGGCCCCATTGGTTCCGATAGTGCTGCATTTAGATGCATACAAAACTATACGCTGTACGCATCTAAACGCTGTGTCTTAGACGCCCACGTGAATGAGCACTTAGTGGTCAGGGTCCACTATCACTAAGGAGGTCATTAAGCAATTGTTTTGGCTGCAGTTACCAACTCATTAGCCAGGGGATCAAATGATGTAAATTCAAGTAAAGACTTTGAAGCTGAAAAGATAACAGGAAATTATATTGGCATGTATTGTATATGTGTGCTTGTGATAAAAAGATGAAAATTGCTACTGTCAGAAAGTTTTTTGACTCTTTTGATTTGCAGTAAATTGTGGGATTGTACGACAATCATATGGTTTTTGTGCAGTAAAATAAAGCCATAGCACTGTCTAGATGCTAGAAGGAATCAGCTGTCAGGTTTGAAATGTATTGTAGCAGTGCCCATACATAATTAATACTGTGTACTGTGTACATGATTTGGATGTACTCTGGGAGAAAACAGTGACAAGGTAAACAAGCGCCTGAGTGTTACGTGGAGGAACTGCCGACATTTGTAAGACTTTGTCAGTGGAATCTGAACAAGCGGCCCTAGAGCTATGACATTAATTGACTGCAATTCAACAGTCAACCTACACACTCCATGCCACTCGATAACTGAAGAAAAGATGAACATTTTGTCTTATATCACAGTATAGAGCAGCTAGGGTATTTAAAGTGAACCGGCAAGGGTAAAGACAGTGGAGATGCTATCAAAGTGTATGTCTTTGCAAAATAAGAAATAAAAAAAAATAATTATATATATATATATATATATATATATATGTACAATATATTTTCAAAAGTATTGGGACGCCTGCCTTTACACGCACATGAAGTTTAATGGCATTCCAGTCTTAGTCCGTAGTGTTCACTATTGAGTTGGCCCACTCTTTGCAGCTATGACAGATTCAACTCTTCTGGGAAGGCTATCCACAAGGTTTAGGAGTGTGTCTATGGGAATGTTTGACCATTCTCCCTGAAGTGCATTAGTGAGGACAGGCACTGATGTTGAACAAGAAGGCCTGGCTCGCAGTCTCTCCTCTAATTCATCCCAAAGATGTTCTGTTAGGTTGAGGTCAGGACCTTGCTTTGTTTACTGGTCCAAATCATTTGGTGGAGGGGGGATTATGGTGGGGGGTTGTTTGTCAGGGGTTGGGCCTGGCCCCTTAGGTAAAGTGAAAGGAACTCTTAAGGCGTCAGCATACCAAGACATTTTGTACAATTTCTTGCTCCCAACTTTGTGGGAACAGTTTGAGGATGGCCCCTTCCTGTTCCAACATGACTGTGCACCAGTGCACAAAGCAAGGTGCACAGATGTGTGAGTTTGGGGTGGAGGAACGTGACTGGCCTGCACAGAGTCCTTACCTCAACCTGACAGAACATTTTTGGACTGTTGGGATGAATTAGAGCGCAGACTGTGAGCCACGCCTTCCCGTCCAATATCAGTGCCAGACCTCACTAATGTGCTTGGTCAAACATTCTCATAGACACACTCCTAAACCTTGTGGACAGCCTTCGCAGAAGAGTTGAAGCTGTTATAGCTGCAAAGGGTGGACCAAGTCACTAATGAACCCTACGGACTAAGACTGGGATGCCATTAAAGTTTATGTGTGTGTAAAAAGGCAGGTGTCCCAATACTTTTGGAAATATAGTCTATCTATCTATCTATCTATCTATCTATCTATCTATCTATCTATCTATCTATCTATCTATCTATCTATCTATCTATCTATCTATCTATCTATCTATCTATCTATCTATCTATCTATCTATCTATCATTTCACAAAAGTGAGTACACCCCTCACATTTTTGTAAATATTTTATTATATCTTTTTATGTGACAACACTGAAGAAATGACACTTTGCTACAATGTAAAGTAGTGAGTGTACAGCTTGTATAACAGTGTAAGTTTGCTGTCCCATCAAAATAACTCAACACACAGCCATTAATATCTAAACCGCTGTCAACAAAAGTAAAGTACATCCCTAAGTAAAAATGTCCAATTTGGGCCCAATTAGCTATTCCCCCCCCCCCCCCCCCCCGGTGTCATGTGACTTGTTAGTGTCTCAGGTGTGAATGGGGAGCAAGTGTGTTAAATTTGGCTCTATCGCTCTCACTCTCTCAAACTGGTCACTGGACGTTCAACATGGCATCTCATGGCAAAGAACTCTCTGAGAACCTGAAAAAAGAATTGTTGCTCTACATAAAGATGGCCTAGGCTCTAAGAAGATTTCCAAGACCCTAAAACGGAGCAGCTACACGGTGGCCAAGACCATACAGTAGTTTAACAGGACAGGTTCCAGTAAGGACAGGCCTCGCCATGTTTGACAAAAGAAGTTGAGTACACGTGCTCAGCGTCATATCCAGAGGTTGTCTTTGGGAAATAGATGTATGAGTGCTGCCAGCATTGCTGTAGAGGTTGAAGGGGTGGGGGAGTCATCCTGTCAGTGCTCAGACCATACGCTGCACACTGCATCAAATTGGTCTGCATGACTATCGTCCCAGATGATGCACAAGAAAGCCTTGCAACAGTTTTCTGAAGACAAGCAGACCAAGGACATGGATTACTGGAACCATGTCCTGTGGTCTGATGAGACCAAGATAAACTTATTTGATTCAAATGGTGTCAAGCGTGTGTGGCGACAACCAGGTGAGGAGTACAAAGACAAGTGTGTCTTGCCTACAGTCAAGCATGGTGGTGGGTGGGAGTGTCATGGTCAGGGGCTGCATGAGTGCTGCCGGCACTGGGGAGCTACAGTTTATTGAGGGAACCATGAATGCCAACATGTGCTGTGACATACTGAAGCAGAGCATGATCCCCTCCCTTCGGAGACTGGGCCGCAGGGCAGTATTCCAACATGATAATGACCCCAAACACACCTCCAAGACGACCACTGTCTTGCTAAAGAAGCTGAGGGTAAAGATGATGGACTGGCCAAGCATGTCTCCAGACCTAAACCCTATTGAGCATCTGTGGGGCATCCTCAAATGGAAAGCGGAGGTGCGCAAGGTCTCTAATGTCCACCAGCTCCGTGATGTTGTCATGGAGGAGTGGAAGAGGACTCCAGTGGCAACCTGTAAAGCTCTGGTGAACTCCATGCCCAAGGGGGTTAAAGCAGTGCTGGAAAATAATGGTGGCCACATAAGATATTGATACTTGGGCCCAATGTGGACATTTTCACTTAGCGGTGTACCCACTTTTGTTGCCAGCGGTTTAGACATTGATGGCTGTGTTGAGTTATTTTGCGGGGACAAATTTACACTGTTATACAAGCTGTACACTCACTACTTTACATTGTAGCAAAGTGTAATTTCTTCAGTGTTGTCACATGAAAAGATATAATAAAATATTTACAAAAATGTGAGGGGTGCACTCACTTTTGTGAGATACTGTATATTCTGTTTCAAATAGTGAAAAATAAGGATGCTATCTGTAAATTGCAATTAGTACAATTGTTACAAGTAAACAGTAAAGCTGCGTACACATGAGCAGACTCTTCAACCGGACTGGTCCGATGGACCGAGTCCGGCGGACAATTCGACCGTGTGTTGGCTTCATCGGACCAGCAGCTGACTTTTTCGGTCGAAAATCTGACGGATTTGGAACATGCTTCAAATCTTTCTGACGGGCTCGAGTCCGGTCGAAAAATCAGCTCGTCTGTAGTGCTAGACTGACGGACAAAAACCGACGCTAGGGCAGCTATTGGCTACTGGCTATCAACTTCCTTATTTTAGTCCGGTTGTACGTCATCACGTATGAATCCATCGGACTTTGGTGTGATCATGTGTAGGCAAGTTCGGTCATTAGAAAGTCCATCGAAAGTCCATCGTACCTCCGTCGAAAGTCCGTCGGAAAGACCGTCGGACCTTTGTTGTCGAAAAGTCTGACCGTGTGTACACGGAATAAGAGTAAAAATCAGGTAATCAAAGATAGCATTTACCAATTCATATAGTGAAAAATCCAGAAAAAAATATAAATCTCAAAAAAAAAGTAAATGTCTAATCACCCTGCTCCTATACAGTGAATACAATGTGGTAAGTGCTCCAGTCTGCATATAAGTGCTTCACCCACAGTGAAAAAACAGTATGCACTCACCAGAACTATTCAGGTTTTTGCCTGTAATGCGACCTTCAGGCGCTGGACCCTGCGTAGTGGAATCCTGGACATCACAGCGCTAAGGCATTCCTGCAGGGTGCTATACAGGTCCAAGGGAGTGGACCCTAAAACATGAAAGGGTACCCAGTCCTTGAAGGTCCGTGGTGACTAGAAGAACAGGTCTTTGGTATAGGATTCTTCCAAGGGAGAATTGTGGTACTTAGGATACTGTATTTGTGTCACAAAGCCAGTTACCACTGCTTCAGCAAGCTATGTCTTCCAAGAGGCGTTCTGGGGTGAGTGCTGTAGCTAAGGGCACATGTGTTTCATCAGTGGCTCCTGTGGAGGTTAAACAGAACTCTGCTGTAATAGCCTCCCCTTAAAGAACGGAGGGGACCGGGCAATCTGAGCCGCTGCGTCTATGTGTTGTTGTGGCTACTACCAGTGCTTCTACCTCAGAGTTTATTACTAAGGAGAATCTGGCATCAGATTTGGCTGGTTTAGAAAGCAAGATTCCTGGGATGATCGCTTCAGTCACACAGGGTGGCAAAAAGCGTGACAGATCCCCTTCCCCTATTCCTCCTATATTGGAGCAAGACTGGGTTGATGAGGTAGAAGAGGTAATGGCCGACCAGGCAGCTGAAACAGAGGATTCCAAACAGAGGAATCTGCCTCAAGTGATTCAGAGCCTGAAGAAGTTCAGATTATATATGCCTCTCAATCACAAAAGCTTCTCATCCATACGCTTACGCAGATGGTTCGCACACCTTTTAAGTTACCTCCAGTAGAGGTCCCGAAAAAAACCTTATTCCTCCCTGGGTTCTTTGAAACCGCAACAGGGTACGCAGGTGTTTCCTTTTCATCCACTTTTGAACCAGGTGGTATATTCCGACTGGAGGATGTTTGTGCCTCCAAAGACATTTTCCTTGTTATAGCCTATGGTGGAAGGCTTTAATAAGAAGTGGTACATACCAGTTGTAGATGCAGTGGTTTCCTCCCTAAGCAAGACCTTAACTTGTCTGGTGGATAATGCACCGGTCTTTAAGGATCCTGCGGATAAGAAGCTGGAAACCTTGGGCTGAATAGCGGAGCACAGCCCACAGTGGCGGCAATTGGGGTCTGTCCAGCCTTGAAGGATCAGGTTAGACGACCCAATAGAGCGGAGGATTCTGCTCAGGACGGAGCAGATTTACCTCAGGCTCTTTGCTTTGTTATAGATGCCCTCAAGGATTCCATACAGCAAATTTCCCGTATGGATCTTTTGTCTGTGCACATGCACAGAATTTTGTGGCTAAAAAGCTGGTCAGCAGAGCTTCCTTGTAAAAGGATGCTAGCTGGTTTTCCTTTTCATGGAGAATTATTTGGGGATAATCTTGATAAGTACATCCAGGAGATATCTGGAGGAAAGGAGGAAAAAGTTCCCTTCTTCCTGTGAAAAAGATAGCTACACGGCCCACTTTTAAGGTGCCACGCGCTACTTCCTCAAGTTTTTCAGGCTCTAGGCAGTTTCGACGGCACCAGGGATCTGCTGCCAAAGGTAAACAACAGGGTCAGGGCCAAAAGAGGTCATGGGTCCAAAAATCCTTTAATACTGACACCAAGCCTTCCTTGTGAGGGGGCGCCCTCACTCGTGCGGGTGGGGGGAAGGTTGCTGCAGTTTGCTGGAGTGTGGGGAACGCTGGTTCAGGACAAGTGGGTCATCTCCACAGTGTCTCAGGGGTACAGGCTGGAGTTAGTCATACCATCCTCAAAGATTTTTAAGGTCCAGTGTTCCCACAGACCTTTCAAAAAAGGGCTTATTATTTCAGGCACTAGATTGCCTAAAATGACAAGATGTGATTATGGAGGTCCCGGGTCCTGAAAGGAGTAAAGGGTTTTATTTGAACCCGTTTACGGTCCCAAAACCAAATGGGGACATAAGACCAATTCTGGATCTAAGAGCACTGAAACGTTATCTCTCAGTGTGGCCCTTTCAGATGGAATCAGTGCGCTCTGTCATGGCCTCTCTCCAAGTAGATTTCCTGGCATCCATAGACATCAGGGATGCATACCTGCACGTGCCAATTTTTCAACCTCAACAAAAGCTTTTGCGCTTTGTCATAGAGGAACAACACTTTCAGTTTGTGGCTCTGCCCTTTGGGCTCCCAACCGCCCCCCGGGTCTTCACAAAGATCCTAGCACCTGTATTGGGTCTTCTAAGATCTTGAGGTATCTTGATTGCAGGCTACCTAGACGATCTCCTACTCAGGGATCATTTGTTGTAAGTTTTGGTGCGAAATGTGGCCTTTACAGTTCAATTCCTGGAACATTTCAGATGGGTCATAAATTCAGAGAAATCGGCCTTAAAACCAGTTCAGAGTGTGGAATACTTAAGTCTGGTTATGGACACAGTTCAGGCAAGAGTGCCCTTGACTCCAAGAATGGTCAAGGCCCTAAAGGATCAGATTTGGCAAATAAGCTGAAAGCGACGCCTGTCTGTCCGACTCTGTATGAGTCTTCTGGGAAGGATGTTTTGCTCATTCGAGTGCCCAGTTCCATTCCAGGGCGTTGCAGCAGAACATTCTGTCTGCATTGAACAAGAAGTTGCAAGCTTTGGATTTCTGCATGTTCATAACCCCCAGGACTCGTAGAAGTCTCACATGGTGGTTAATAGATCAAAATCTGGTGCAAGGAAGGTCTTTTCTTCTGCCGTTATAGAAGGTAGTGACCACAGATGCCAGTCTCTCTGGCTGGGGTGCAGTCATGGAAAGTTCCACAGTCCAGGGGAAATGGACTCTGAAAGAACAGGGATTGCCAATCAATGTTCTAGAGCTGCGAGCAATTTGCCTTGTGCTGAATTGTTGAACGGAAAGCTACAGGGTCACCCGGTAAGGGTGCAAACAGACAACCACCGGGCGGGACAAAATGTTTGGCCCACATGGAGGTCAGTCATGTGTTATACTGGGCAGAAGGGCATGTGCCAGTGCTGTCTGCAGCCCACATTCTGGGAGTAGAGAACTGGAAGGTGGACTATCTCAGCCACCAACAGACACATCCAGGAGAATGGTCTCTGCACCCACAGCTGTTTTTGCAGATTTGCCAGCGATGGGGCACGTCGGATGTAGATCTGTTGGCATCCAGGCTCAACTACAAGGTCCGGCAGTTTGTGTCCAGAGCAAGAGATCCCCTTGCGATCGGGTCAGATGTGCTGGTAGTTCCCTGGGCTAAGTTCTCCCTAATCTGTGCATTCCCCCTGATTCCTCTCCTGCAATATCTTTTGCTCAGAGTCAGGGAGGAGATGATGTCTGTCATCCTGGTAGCTCCGGCCTGGACCAGGATAGTGAGATTAGCAGTAGGCAAGCCTTGGACGCTTCCGCTCCGGCTAGATCTACTGTCGAAAGAGCCTATATTTCAAACAAATTAATTTGATGGCGTGGCTATTGAAACCAGGGTGGTAGGAGATTGTGGTATTTTACACTGGCGGGTGTGAGGCCAGAAGTTGGCATCCTCACAAATATTTGGTAGAGCGAATTCTCTCTTTTCTTCAGTCAGGCTTAGAAAAAAATTCGTCCGGAATTAGAATCAAACTCGAATCGAATTAGAAAATTAATTCAAACTAGAATTTGAAAAATAAACTAATAGACTAGAATAGAAAATAATATAATAGAATAGAGAAAAACAGAACAGAATAGAATAGAAAATAAAATAATAGAATAGAAAATAAGGTAATAAAATAGAGAAAAATGGAACAGAATAGAAGAGAAAATTAAAGAATAGAAAGAATATAACTGTCTTCCGAAATTCAAATTTTCAATAGAATAAATTTAAATAGATTAGAATAGCAAATAATAGAATAGAATAGAATAGAATAAAATAGAATAGAATAGAAAAGAATAGAATAGAAAATAAAAGAATAGAATAGAAAAAAAAACAATAAAACAGAATAAAATAGAAAGAATATAACTGTCTTCTGAAATTTGAATTTCCAATAGAATATATTCAAATTTGAATAGAAAAGATTAAAATAGAATAGAAAAGAATAGAATAGAATAGAAAATAAAAGAATAGAATACAAAATAATAGAATAGGATAGAAAAAAATATAGGATAGAATAGAGTAAAATAAAAAGAAAATAACCGTCTTCCAAAATATTTATTAGAATAGAATAGATTAGAATAGAATAGAAATTAATAGAATAGAATAGAAAAGAATAGCATAGAATAGAAAAAAAACAATAGAATAGAATACATATAACCATCTTTTGAAAATCGAATTTCAAATAGAATATATTTGAATTTGAGTAGATTAGAATACAATAGAACATAAGAGAATAGAATAGAAAATAAAAACAATAGAATAGATATAGAATAGGAAGAATATAACCATCTTCCAAAATTTTAATTTTGAATGGAATAAATTTGAATTCAAATAGAATAGAGTAAAATAGAATCGAAAATAAGAGAATAGAAAAGAATAAAGTAGAAAAAACAATAGAACAGAATAAAATAGAAAGAATATAACCTTTTCCAGAATTCAAATTTCGAATACAATAAGTTTAAATTCAAATGCCAATTTGCTGATTAGATTTTTCAGAATTTAATTTGAATTCAATTTGACCAAATTCTAATGAAATTTGAAAACAAATAAATGAAACTAAACTAAACTAAACACAATGTATTCAGAAACATACCGTATATAGCACAGAGCCCCATCAGTGAAAAAATAAAAATGGTAAATAGATAAATTAAAATAAAATAAATGCAGTCTTCTTCATGAACTGAAAAAAGTGACTTGTTGAGTGTTGATCCAAAATACAAATTTAAAATATTCTCAGTGATATAGTGACAACACCCCCTCCACCAGGTGCAGTGCCCACTCACCTCAGGAATCGACCCCACTGGGTCCAATCACACCTTAGAGATTTTCCAATCTCATAGGAACCCAACTGGACTGTTGTGTTGTTGTTGTGTCAGACCTTTTCACAAATCAGGGGTAATGGAGATGACGGCTGCTTTCTGGGGTAACTCAGAGCGAGAGAAACAAAAATGTAATCACACAAAATTGTATAAAAGAAGGATGAATTTATTAAAAAAACAGTAATACTACTCACATCCAAGAGGAACAAGAGGCTCTCCTCCTCACAGGGAGGACTTGGTGAAGTCATTTCTGGTGTCTCGATACCCGGCAATAGCTGTGAAGAGGAGAGCCTCATGTTCCTCTTGGATTTGATTCCACACTTTTTGTACCATGCATTTCACAAGATGATACCGTTGTGAGTAGGATTGTGAGTAGTATTACTGTTTTTTAATAAATTCATCCTTTTTTCACACAATTTTGCATGATTACATTTTTGTTTCTCTCACTCTGAGTTACCCCGGAAAGCAGCCATCATTTCCATTACCCTGGATTTGTGAAAAGGTCTGATACAACAACACAGTGCAGTTGGGTTCCTCTGAGATTGGAATATCTCTAAGGCGTGATTAGACCCAGTGGGGTCAAAGTCCACCGGGCAAAGTATGCCGTAAAGTCCGGTCGTGTGTACGCGGCATTAGACAGTACTGAAGACAAAGAGTCAACTTGACAGTGAAGAAAGTAGTATTTTGGAAGCAGGGTTAGGTTAAGGTTAGCAAAGGAAGCCACCTTGTTGTTCTTAGCACAAGCCTTGTCTGAAAAAAAACAAGACAATATCAACAGCTTCTCTGCTTGCATACTTACAGAATTCCTTAAAATTGCCAACATAATCATGATTTTAACACAAAAATTCCAGATGTACAGATTGTTTGGTGTTAAGGCAGATCTGGCATACAACACGGAGCAATCATATGTAAAGTGAAACACCCCCAGGTCTACTTCACATATTGCATAGACTCTAGAAAACCTAGTTTGAGTTTCATCTCTGTTTTTGTTGTAGTGATATTATGAATAGCTTTCCATGGGCTGCTTTATTATTTTAAAAAAGAACTGCATTGATAGGTACATTAGGATTGTGCTCAAGCCAGTTGAACGTGGATTATCATGCCTGGTCAACCCTTAGCAGTCTGAGGGTGTAATGATGCAAGCTAAATGGTAATAATCTATGATGTTGAAATGATTGTGTACACAACTGTGGCTAATGTTATAGTAATTCGGAATCAATTTACCCAAAATGCTGTCTACTTATTTTGCACAGTGTGAGGTGCATAGATTGTCCATCGGCATAGTAGACCTCTCACATCAGTCATGACTCATTGGTTTAGTATACAATAAAGCAATAAAGGTGATGACACTTCATGAGAGTTCAGAATTCAACAGCTAGTTTGATACCTCTTAGGGCTTTTGCACACAGACATATACAGCCGTACAATGTAAAATACAGATATATTTAGACACCCAGGTGCCACAGGTGTTGTGTACAGCCGTCTGTACAAATTAGTTTACAGGATACAGCTGTACGCAGGTATACGGTGGTTCTAGCGTAAACACATCTAAGTGTATGAACACTCTGAAATGCAGGCAGTCTGGGTCCTGGGTTGTCATCCTTATGCATACACATATATATGCTGGGACCAATGTATACTTTATTGCCAAAAGTATTGTGACGCCTGCCTTTACACGCACATGAACTTTAATGGCATCCAAGTCTTAGTCCGTAGGGTTCAATACTGAGTTGGCCCACCCTTTGCAGCTATAACAGCTTCAACTCTTCTGGGAAGGCTGTCCACAAGGTTTAGGAGTGTGTCTTTCAATTTACTGTATCTTCGCAATGGGGAAAATAATTCCTTCTCAGGCCTGACACTTTAGATTAATTACATCAAAAATCCTATGTAATACATCTGTTAAAGCGGTGTTCCCCCCTCCAAAAATTAAAAGTCAGCAGCTACACATACTGTAGCTGCTGACTTTTAATATCAGAGTACTTACCTGTCCTGGAATCCAGCAATGTCGGCACCCCAGCCAGTGCTGCTGCCGCCATTGCTGGTAAGGGAACCTGGAAGTAAAGCCTTGCGGCTTCACAGCCGGGTCCCTACTGCGCTTGCAAGAAGCGCACTGCACTCTCTTACTGGCCCAGCAGCAGGGGATAGAAGAGAGAGGAGAAGGGGGACAAATTTCTGACGTACCTCGCCACGGTAAAAACAGGTACCCAGTCCTCACTCCCCCCTGAAAGGTGCCAAATGTGGCACCAGAATGGAGGAATCAGATAGGCGGAAGTTCCACTTTTGGGTGAAACTCCTCTTTAAGGTGTTCTCTAGAAAGAACAGCATACATGCCCACCTTATGGTAGAAAATTCAATGGCTGACCACTGTTTTTGGGGAAAACCCCATTCTAAGCAAAATAAGGATGTTCCACGATCATTCCCCAGAGAGGCAGAACGTCGATCTGCCTATGTAAACAAGGCAGATTGCGATTCTGACAGGGGAGAACATAGAGATCTTGTGTTCCTGCTAAGCAGGAACACGGATCTCAGTGTTCTCCCAGTCAGAGCAAACCCCACACAGTTAGTAAGCACCCCCTAGGGACACAGTTAACCCTGGTGTTAACCCCTTTTCTGCCAGTGTCATTAGCACAGTAACAGTGCATATTTTTAGCACTGATCACTGTATTAGTGTCATTGGTCCGCAAAAAGTGTCAAAAGTATCAGGTGTTTGATTTGTCCGCTGCAATATCGCAGTCCTGCTAAAAATTGATAATCGCCGCCATTACTAGTAAAAAAAAAATTCCATAAAAATATCCCCTCGTTTGTAGACGCACTAACTTTTGCACAAACCAATGAATCAATATACACTTATTGGGATTTTTTTTTACCAAAAATATGTAGCAGAATACATATTGGCCTAAATTGATGAAGAAATTCGTTTTTTTTTATTTGTATATTTATTAGATGTGTTTTATAGCAGAAAGTAAAAAATATTTGTTTGTTTTTTCAAAATTGTCGCTCTTTTTTTGTTTATGACACAAAAAATAAAAACCACAGAGGTGATCGGTGATCAATTACCACCAAAAAGAAAGCTCTATTTGTGGGAAAAAAATAACATCAATTTTATTTGGGTACAGCGTCGCACGACCACACAATTGTCAGGTAAACGAATGCAGTGCCGGATCACAAACAATGGCCAGGTCATGAAGGGGGTAAAACCTTCCAGGGCTGAAGTGGTTAAACAAGCTGAAGTTAGAAGCTGATTGGCTATCATGCACTGCTGCACTAGATTTTGCACTCTCCAGTTTTAGTAAATCCACCCCAATGTGTTGTCATTCAGCTTCCTGTTACATAGTTGGTAAGGTTGAATAAAGACACAAGTCCATCCAGTTCGGCCTGAGAGTGTGTGTGTGTGTCACTACCATTTTCAATATCCCTGTACATTTTGCTTGCTAAGAAACACATCTAATTTTTTTTTTAAATGTATCTACACTCCCCTCTGACACCACCAACTGTGGAGGGGAGCTTTACATCTTTATCGCTCTAACAGTAAAGAACCCCTTATGCCATTTGAGATTGAACAGCTTCTTGTTGAGCTTTATTGTGTGGCCGCATGTCATCTTTAGAGACCTTAAATTAAACAACATTCTCACAATGCTAGAGTCCCTATTTAAAGATTTGTATATGGAGATCATATCCACTTTTAAGCTCCTCTTCCCCATTGAGAAGAAATGTTAATGTTTGTAGTTGTTCCTCATAACTAAGGTCCTCCAGCTCCCTTGTTAGCTTCATTGCCCTTCTCCGGACCCTCTCCAGCTCCAGCACATCCTTCCTTAGGATCAGTGACCAAAACTGGACAGCATACTCAAGATGTGGCCAAACCAGAGTTTTGTAAAGTGGTAGAATTCAAGTTTTATCTCTGGAGTAAATACCCTTTTTAATGCATGCTAATAGTTTGCTGGCCTTGCTTGCTGCAGCTTGGTATTGATTGGCACTGTCTTCAAAATATGAATAAAATCACTTGATCTGTACCAAAGTGGGAAATTAGGTATTATGTGGGCAATGCTCTTATGTGTATGGCAATTCTTTTGAGTGATATTTATACTGTGGTTATGCTTATATATTTATATTTTCCTGCTACTGTGCCCATGTATCCAAAAAAAATTATAGATATTTTTATGCTTGTTTTTCAGATTCATCCGAGATCCTAATCTTTTTGGCAGTCGTCATATGAACCTGAAGAGGCCATATGAAAACTTTATTTAAAAACAAAAAAAAGCTTATTAAGGATTTACAAGCCAAATGGATATTTTACTTGCACTTTTGACTTTATACGGACAAACTATTTGGGGTTTCACTATGTGAAATAGATTTCACCTTGGAGAGCAAAAAAAAAAATCTATACTTTGACTTTGCCAACAACAGGGCTGGAAACGTTCAACCATTTTGTGTTGAAACATCGAAATTTGGCCGACTGGATTACAGTTTTATATAATATACAACATGTAAATATATATAAATATATATCTAACTGGAAATTCAACTAAAAAAGTAAAACTTCTGTTTCCTTCGTCTTTCTTGGACCAATATCATATTTATATCGCTATGGAAAACTGCCTGGAAAAGGGTCATATTTTCCATCAAGCCCTGAGAATCTTCAGCATATATAGAATCAAAATCTTCCTCCGATTCCTAAATGGTGAAATACATTATTTTTTCTAATGTGTTCCAAGAGCTTTTTACCCATGTGTGATTATAGCATGCTGGCTTTGATTATGTAACATTTTTCTTAAAAAAAAAAAAAGTTGGCTCCCGCCTCTTTCTTTATTTATTTTTTACAAGACGGTCAGCAGAAATGGATATTATCTCAAACAGGACCCAACAACTTTCACAGTCGAAGGCATGGGTTAACATTATATTTGTATTATTACTGGTGTAAATAGAAAGCCAACGGGATTTGTATAACCGGTGCTGTCTGCGGTCAACCCTATTGGATTCCAATGTTTTGCACTTGCTTTTTCCTTCCAACGTAGACGTCTCAATAAATATTATTTTGCTTCATTTTTTTTAATGCTTGGTAATAGACAGACTGAGTTGGTGTTAATAAATATTTAGGAAGCTTTATTTTATTTATGGGATATATTTAATTTTGCAATTTTTCTTCAATTCCTGGACATTTAGCATTAAAGTGTATAACATCATAAAATGTGCATTTTGTGTTTGTTTTAAAGGGTAACTAAATTCTGCAAGCTGTGTCCAAAACTGGCAAGCAGAGGACACATCTTTAGTCCCTAGTAATGCCTGTGATTTCCCTGCAGCTGATCATTTCCCTATTACCGACTTACCATGCATTGTAATGCACTGTGTCTCTAAGTGGGGCCATCTTGGTAAAGGCAGTGCTTTGCTTCCTCATGTTAGAGCCTCCAGTAAGGAGAACAATGAGCAGCACCACAGAGATACCACCAAATCTCACTCCAAATCTCCTGAGACTGTTAGTCAGAGGCCTCTAACACTACACTTATACAGCTTTGGTTCTGTAAGCACAGGAGCACATAGACCAGGGGTCTCAAACTAGTGGCCCTCCAGCTGTTGCAAAACTACAAGTCCCATCATGCCTCTGCCTGTGGGAGTCATGTTTGTAACTGTCAGCCTTGCAATGCCTCATGGGACTTGTCGTTTCGCAACAGCTGGAGGGCCATCAGTTTGAGACCCCTGGCCTAGGCACAATTGCTTTCTGAAAAATACCCTGCATTTTTTTAGAAGGGAAAATAGGTCTTTACTGTTTAAGCTAATGTCTACTTTAAATGTAAAATTTCACTGCATTCAAACTAGAGGTCGGAAAGGCTGAAAAAAATTACAGTGGAAGTCTAATAATTTACAGATTACTACAATAGGATGCATTTGCAGTCATTGTTAAGATTTATAATGTTATATGTGAAAGATGCAGCACACACAGTTCATTTAACACTTCTGTCTATCTGAATGATGATCCAGTCAATATTTTTACACAACATTGTAAACTAGACTGTAGGGTTCTAGAGACCAGGCGTTTTTTAATCTTGAGTCAATTAAAGTGTATGTATAGCCAAAATTAATTTTAAATAGACTAGGAAAGGGTTAAAATCCCTGACCAGGGCCGGATTTACATCTCAGGAGCCTATAGGCAGAGAATTCTGAAACCCCCACCCCATAAAAGGCAGTGAGACCAATCTTTTTTGATTTGATTGATTTAATTAATGGTCTAGGAAACGCAAAATTTCCGTAGAAAACACACTAAAGTGAATTTTAGGGCAAACGAACACAATAAACTATCCAAATTTTTGGTAAAATATAAAAGATGAGGTTGCACCGAGTAAATAGGTACCCAACATGTCAAATCTTAAACTTGTGTGCGTCCGTCAATGTACTTCCGTACCCTATATTTTCTATAAGCGACACTTCAAAATCCCCCTATAGATATCAGTTTAGTGTTAGAGCATTTACGTTCGTACATGCGTATATGTGGGGGTGAGAGCCTAACAACATTTTCTTTGGGGGGAGGGGGATTTTATGTGCTTTGGTGTACCTTTATTTTTGTGCAAAATAAAAAAACCCACATTTTTCCTGCTTAACCTTTTTTTGTTTTCATCACATAGGGGACAAAATGTCCCCTATGTAATGATTTTGAGGTGGCAGGTTCTCTTTAATGAGACATGCAGGGTCTAAAAGATCCTGTATGTCTCCTCTAGGCTCCACTGAATATATTACAATGCGTTCCCTGGGGTCAGTGACAGGGTGACCCGGAAGTGACGTCATATATGTTGCTTTCCGGGTCATCTACAAGAAGGGGAGCAGAGCGGACGTGTTTCTGCTGTTCTCCCTCCCCTCCACCTGCCATGTCAGTCCTGGGCCAGCAGATGGTAAATGCAGAGCCCGGAATACATGGCAGGGGGCACATGGGGGTACCGGTACCAGGGGGTGTGTAGAAGCAATCGGGCAGCAACACCACTGCCCGAATTCACATGCCTACAGTGGCCAGTGGAAAATCCGACCCTCTCCCTGTCAGGTTGTTTTCTGCTGTCTGTGTTCTATTGGGTAGATTTACCATTACTTTCTGGTCTGGAAATGCATCAGGAAGAGGGAAAATCTTTACAGTGATGGGAATTCCCCACTTAGCTGTCATCAGCATGGTGACAGCTAAAGGTGTCACCAGAAGGGTAAATAACGGTATTTTGAAAGATTTACCTTTCTCGCCTCGAGTTACTTTAAATTCTTGGATTTCCCATCACTTTTTTGTCTCAATTACAATGACTACCAGAACAAACTGATAGGGCAAATGTACATAGCTGGGGCACAGACCACAATACAAATGTTACAGGGGTTCTACTCCTTCCCTACTGCATCTGAAATGAAGAAAAAACTGTATACTTCAGGTTAAATCTGTATGTATTGTCTTTCAGGTTTGGCAAGAGAAGCCCAAAAGGGAAAGGATATAGCAAAACAGGGTTGGCAGTCGACATACAATTTAGGTCACAGCATGACCATTATAACGTCCTTCTTCCCAGCAGGACTATCATGAAAAAGATTAATCCCATCCCATAGGACTGTTCTTAGAGTACACACTATGCAGGTAAGAAAATAAAAAAAGGAGAAAAAGAAAAAGTGAAGGACAAAAAAAGGGGAAGGGGCAGACAGGAGGGAACCAGAGAGGGAATGATGGAACAGGAGAATGAGGGGAATTTGACAGAGACCATTGCCAATGCTAAATTTATATATGCCATTCAGGTTTAATATTGACTGACACTAAGAGAATAGTGTTAGGATGTTAAAAGGTTTTGGAAGGTCTTTGAGGTTCTAAACAGGGGCCAGCACATCAACATGTGATGTAAGGAGTCTATCCTATTTGAGTTCCCAGCTACCATTCTCTTTATGTACATCAGGTCATTCATGATAGAGGCCCAAGCAGACAACGGTGGTGTGGTGTATGATTTCCAGTGTCTAGATATTGTGGTGTGGGCTATAGTTATGCTTTAAAAATACAAAAAATGCCAAATACACTGCATTGGTAAATTAACCCCAAAATTTATGGCATAACTTAAGGTTTAAACCCATCATCTTTGGCATACCCTGGTGTAGCTTATAATTATTATAGTGTATTAAACCCAGCATCTCTGCCATAACCAGACCCAACTAGTCCATTACCATCTATAGACAGGACTCAATGTTAATAGTCTGAGACAATGGAATAAATACACTGCCTTAACAATATTTATGGCATAACTTCTTTCCAATATCTTTGGTGTACACTGGCATTATTATTTTAGTGTATTAGATCCAGCATCTCTGCCATAACCAGACCCAACTAGTCCATGGCCATCTATAGACAGGACTCAATCTTAATACTCTAAGACAATGGAATAAATGTGTATTGATTTGTTATTATGTGAACTTGAGTACTTGAACCGATCACTAATTTATATTACACCCAGTTTTTTTTGTTATAAACCACTGTATATTTGATGTTTATAATATAGTGAAAGCAAAGTTATAGTGAGATGGGCTGAAAAAGCCAAAAAGCCCCCTACTGAAATGATGTGTAACTGCATTCTTAGGACAGAAGGTATTCACATCTCATTCCATCACATATCCCAAAAATAAGAGAATAATTCCAAATTTTAGGATAGTGGATGAAGCCTAGTAAATCATTCCTTTATGCTTCTTGGCTAAATGTACATCAGGAAACACTGGTCTAGAGAACAAATACAAAGGCTGGACCTAAAGTAATGCAAAAGTGGGCATAACTTTTTTATTACCTTACATAGGTTGATCACATTTCACATGTTGGTAGAGTAAATCTTCCTCTATAGTACTCTTCTTCATTGCAGGTAAATCATGGCTTCCAAGCAGAAGCTATGTGCCATCAATGATGTGCCTAGTTTATTTAAAATTAATTTTGGCTATACATACACTTTAATTGACTCAAGATTAAAAAGCGCAGTTCCCCCAGAGAAAATTTTTTTCCCTAGGGACACTGCTGCGGGATCACTCCCAAGTCGCTGCTCTATGCGTCCATAAGACACATAAAGCCGCGGCTCCGAATGCAAGAAGGTAAAAAAACTTTAGTCTTTACATTAACTTTAATTTTCTTCAGGTTTTATTGCTGTCTGTGCCTCCTTTAGGCAGATTCGCCTTCTCTGTTTGTCCTGTGTGCTGTTATCACTGGTAGTGAAAATCTAAAATTTAGGTTGTTCCCAGAACAGGAATAAAACGGAAATCTTCCAATAGAAAGAATATTTCTGGTGACCCTGGTGACAACCAGGAAATCCCTCCCTTTGGAGGGATTTCCTTTGGAGGGATTTCCTCTCACTTCCTTCCTGGTTTGGCTATGGGCCAGGAAGTGAAGTGAAATCTCCCCATAGGGCACAGATGGCAAAAAAACTGACAGGGCTTATAACACTTCCTTACTCTATCCAAAGTGAAAGAAAAAGTTTGTCTTTAGTTCTACTTCAAAGGGGTTGTAAACCCTTGTGTTTTTTCACCTTAATGCATTCTATGCATTAAGGTGAAAAAACACCTGGCAGTGACCGGCCCCCCAGTCCCCCCCCCATTTTACTTACCTGAGTCCTGGAACTTCACCCGGCGCTGTCCTTCTGCCTGGGGTTCTCGGCTCTTGATTAGATTGGCTCCTGCTGCTGTCAATCAAATCCAATGATGTGGGCACTGGGGGGTGGGGCCGAGTCATACATTCGGCGGCTATGGACGCCGAATGATCGACTCAGGAGCGCGCCCGCAAGGTAACCCCCCCGGGAGAGCGCGTCTCCTAGGCAGTTATCTGATGTGAGGAGTAGCCACGAGAGCCGCCAAGGGACCCCAGATGACGGTGTTCGGGGCCACTCTGTGCAAAACGAGCTGCACAGTGGAGGTAAGTATGATATGTTTATTATTTTTTTTTAGGTTTTAAATCAGCTACACTTTAGTCTTTAATTTCAACACTTTGTTCCCTGGAACACAATCTCACATCAGGGTAATTGTAAAACAATAACCAGAAAATGACCATCATGTTTTCTTAAATGCAATCAGTTTACTAAAAGAGTAAAAATCAGATTTTCTCCGTATTTACTAAGCAGACCAAAGCTGTTCACTACACCAACTCATTAAAGAGGACCCCCCCAAAAAAATAAAAGTTCAGAACACTTGTTTCTGTTTCTTGTTTCTATTAAATAAAATTAAAGAAACACAATTACTAAAGCATGAAGTACAGTGCTTGAAGCAAACGTTTTCCCTTTGCCCCTCTTCTCCAGCCTCGCTAACTTTAGGGGCGATTCACACCGGAATACACTCATTCTCTTGCGGTCCAGTTTTGACAGCTCATTCATTTGAATCGGCTGCAAAATGGATTAGAACTTGGAAAAAGTAGTGTACGCACTACTTTTTTCAGATTGCACTGCACTAAACCGCATATTACTGCAGTACCATGCAATTTGGTAGTAGCAAGCATTCTGCGTTTGTGAGATGCATTTGCGATGCAACTAACAATCAATAGGCACCTGCATGCATCTCGCAAGGACAGCACACCATGTTTTGATGTGAATGGGCTCTTAATGGAGATCAGGGTGGAAAGGGTGTATAGCAGTGTGCAGAGGGTTCAGTCAGAATTTGTAGTCTTAATGGAGATCAGGCGCATGTACAGGACAGGTCTACAGAACCTAGCAGAGATCCCTACAGTGTGACTGTGCATGCGCCAGATCCCATCACACATCCCAGGAGGCAGTTTGTGAGATGTCGCGCATGTGCACACATGTCACAAGGTCTCTGCCTTGGGATCTGTGGCATGTCTACACATGCGGAAGAGGGGTGACATCCTCCTGGCCTAGGCCATGCTTTAGAAAGTAAAAAATAAATAAATAAATGAAAGTTTTTATTTTCCAAAACCATTTTTATTTTTTTTGCTAATGTGTAAAAGGGAGGGGAGAGGGGGCAGGACAGAGAAAACCTTGTACAAATGGGTAAAGTTCTGCTTTAATCATGTCTACATTCATTTTTTAAATGCAAATAGTGTAAGTCCTGGAATTTGACTTGATATCAGCCTCTTGCAGCTGTACAAGAGTACTCAGACTGGGAGCAGGATGCAAATCCATCAGCATGCAAATATGCTGCCAAGGAACAAGCTGACAGGAGAAGAGGGGAGTGAGCAGAGAGATGACTGCATCAATCTTCTGCTGTTCTTCTCTGTCCAGTCAGCAAGGTGGGGGTTGGAAGATGACACCATTGTATTTCCTAACTAATGGTGTCTTGTTCCTGATGCGTATGTGACAGGGCTGTGTAAATGTCAGGACAGAAGTGAAAAAGATCCCCTATGTGTAGTTTATCTGTGTATTTAATTGTGTACCTGGAGTTTAGGTTTAACATATGGCATGAAAAACTGGGATTTACTTACAAGGTTTTGTTCTTTACCTCTCCTAGGCTTTACGGTATTCAAGGCATCTGTGGGCCATTCATGGATCTATTCTCAATAACCATGGAGAAAAATAAATAAATAACTTGCTTCCATTACACACACGGGTAGTTCCTTCATCAGATATATTGATTGATGTTTACTAAATGAAAACACACATCCAACACGTTATTGCTTGCTGTTCGCATAATTACAGAATGATTAAGCAGGGTTTATGGCAGATGAAATTTGATGTTTTAATTCCAGAATTGCAACCGCACATTCATATCAGAAAATTAATTTTTGTAACTGATGACGAAGCAAGCAAAGGTCATGATTAGATTTGTCAATTTCTTTAGAATATTCTGAAAAGCTGTGTCATTGGTACAGAGCATTTTTCCTTATGATCTTCAGAATGATGGAAGCTGGACATCTTGAATTCCCTCAATTAGAGGTTCTACTGTATGATGGTGAAATCCAGGATAACATCTAAATACACATAATAAACACATACAGGGGATATGTTTTACCTGCTAAAGCAGCAGTTCCCAACCTGGGATACATGCCAATAATTTAAGTGGTACTTGAAAAAATATAATGCTGGCAAAAAAGCTCCTCCCCCACAGCTGTCACATGATCCCAAGAAGGTAACGCTGCACGTTCTTCTAGTTTGCTGGCTGTCCCCGGTCCCAAGTTTTAAGTGGTCTATTGATGGCAGCTTCGGGGCACCAAGTGATTGCTGCAACTTCTTGGGTAATTAAGGCCGTATTTGAATTTAGGAATTGAAATGTCACACTGGGTCCATAATAAAGTTTTTTTTCAGGCATAAGTTGGATACAAGAGCCAACATATTTGGTGGGACAGACTTTGCATCCTTCATCATGGTTTACAAAGATGTTGTGTCAGATTGTGAGGACTCAGGCAGTTATATGTAACTGTATATTGTAACCCAATATTATGTACTTGTGCTGATCATTTTCAGCAAAGAAAGGTTCAGTAGCTGCTCTATGCCAAAACTGACCGACACAAGTACATTTTTTACATTTCAGATATCACTATCTGAGTCCTCACAATCTGACTCCATAATTTTGTAAGCCCTAGTGAAGGGTGTGATGTCTGTCCCCCAAAACTTGTTGGCTCTTGTATTCAAATTATGTTTGGAATAAAACTTCTTTTGGATACTTTTCAGGATACTTTTCGGTGGGCCGCTTCAATTCCCAAAGTAAAATATAGCTTGACCCTCCAGTGACAGCTTAACTCTCTGGAGCTTGAGCTTATCTTTCATTTGTCATGCTGCACGCAGAGGGGGGCACACATTCTCATTTGTTCTGGGTTTCTGCCTGTCAGACTTGTGCTGGCCCTGCTTGTGCCTCCCGCCCATCAATTTTTAATATCACAGTGAGCAAGGAAAGGGGTCAGGACTAGCAGAGCAGAGCGATGTAGTGGTCTTTTGAGTTATTGGGGAGAGACCCTACTCTTTGATCTGAATATGTAGAGGGGATCTCCTCCTGATTAGCTGACCAGAATTTTCCTTCTGTGTCCCCCTTATTGTTTTTGACAGAGCTCTGATAGCTGACTTGAGCCATGGGTGTATTGGGATCACCTCCTGTGCATTTCCTGATTGGCTAACCAGGAATTAAGATTTATTGGGGTCACCTCCTGTTGTCCAAGCAGATGTTCTGCACTGACTTTAAGGCCCATTAAATATGTGTAGGGCGCCACTCTTAACCCTGCCCCCTAGCCTTGTCCAAACTTATGGCCTAAAACTTATGGTAATGAACTGCCAAGGGGAATGTAATAAAAAAAGATTAGGAACCACTGTGATAAAGGATTTGTATTTCTGCCCATCAAATCCTAAGAATAAAGCCTGGTACACACCACTAGTATTTCTTCGTTCAACTCAGAAGGTTGACAGCTGTACCGCTGACTGCAACCAGAGTCAGAGGCAAATAGGCAAAGACAGCTCTCAGTTTGTACCAATGATAAGGAATCAGCGGGATCGGCTCCCGATCATTTGATCCCTGTGACAGTCAATCACAGTGGTCACATGACCAGCCAGAACTTCCCAACCCCAGGAGTATGAGCACTGTTAAAAAGACAGACGGGAAAGGGTTAACTTCATTACTTTACATTTTTTTAACAGTAAAACAAAGATATATATAAATGGACAATACATAAGTAATTATGAAAAAGGAAACATATACATACAAAGTACATTAAGCAGCATGTGACATTCACTAAACTTTCACTACAGATGAATTGACCATTGTGTAGCACCCCTTTGACACACCAAAGGCAGGATAGCACCTGCAGAGGCAGGGGCAGTAATGTAAACTGCATTCACAAGGAAGATACCCGGCAGCAAATGTTTGGTGAACGTCACAGTCCCTGCTTTATAAATATACTCCTTAACGAATAAAACTAATCTACCTTAAATACACCCACCAAAAACTCTCTAAAAAAAATTTGTTGCAAATTTTGCCTAAACAGTGAAATCCTTCCACTCATTCCTAGCTACCAGCACTCATATTAGGCTTAATGCACACTGGGTATTTACACCTATGCATGAGGCTCTGGTGTCTGACTCTATGAGATGCTGAAGCTTTTTCTTAGCTGGAACATGGACGAACCCCACATCCACCAATTTGGTCACACCTACCATTTGACATGCTGTGCACAACGCACCACGTCACTACTCTGCCTCATGGAGCGGGGGGTGAATTTCTGCACCTATTCTCTGAACAAAAAAGAAGCCCTGGGCTGGATGGCACAAAGGGGGAGATTTATAAAAACTAGTGCACTCAGAATCTGATACAGTTTTCATTGTAGCCAATCAGCTTCTAACTTCAGCTTGTTCAATTAAGCTTTGACAATAAAACCTGGAAGCAGATTGGTTTCTATGCGGAGCTGCACCACATTCTGCACCATACAGTTTTAGTAAATAACCCCCAATGAATTCTACTAATGTTCGTAGCAGTATATGCCCAGGATCCAATGCCCAGAATGTGAGTAGTATGTGTTCCAAGCATTCTTCACTGGGAGCTTAATGTCCTAGGCCAGTGATGGAAAACTTTGGCACCCCAGATGTTTTGGAACTACATTTCCCATAATGCTCAACTACACTGGAGAGTGTATGAGCACCATGGGAAATTTAGTTCTAAAACATCTGGGGTGCCAAGGTTCACCATCACTGTCCTAGGCATTAGCACCACTTCGTACACCTTCCAGCCCCATGCAGCTTTCAAACGCTCATAGAGTTTTACAGGCTGTAGAATTGGTTGGTGCACCTGTGCCTTTCGTTTGCACCAAAACCCTGAGATTCTCATGCACCAGGGGTAAATGTCCAGTATGTATGAGGTCTTAGACAGTCAATTCGTCCCCTAAAACTGGTCATCCTGAGGGGGTGTCAGCGAGGCTGCATGGAACCAATAAACATATGACTTCCCAGTATGACTGTTATTGGCCAGAATGCACAATGATTCATACCATGAATACCTTACTGTCCTAGGCCCACCCTAGGCAAATGCACCCCATCTATATTCTTTCCACGAGCAATTTGAGTCAAAGTCCTTGAAATATGTTTTGTTTCTTCTTCTAGATATCAAACCAGAAAAAAACCCCATAAAACTGTATTTATGAATTTTATTAGACATCGTCAAAATGAGAAATTGCTTTCAGCTGGCTGTGAATTAATATGCATTACAAATAGAGATTCACGTTAACAATATGACAGCTTAGGAAAACGTCTGTATTTCCGATGCAGATTATTGCTGTTCTTGCCTCTTCACTTTGTCAAATTTCGGGGTATTTTTTATGATGCATGTTGTGTTTTCATGGGGAAAACGCTCTCAGGAGACTATGTGATCAAACAGCATTCTTTAATATAAAGATCTCTAATCTGCAAGCCCGCTGATGGCATCTGGCAACTAAACATGAGAATTACGTTGGCACAACAAGCTTAACATGAAGCATCTTTTAAATCAGCAATTTATAATTTAACAGTACCACCGCTAAAAAATATGATGATACTTTATAACTTTCCACTTGAAATCTACAAGAGCAATCAGGAACGTTCTGTACCATTGAATTTTTGTAATATAAATGACATATTTTTCATATCTTGCACCAATGAGATCTAATGAGTTACAACATTGCTTTGTATTTGTGCTATTAGGTTTGGTTCTCGATGCACACAGTTGTCCACCTTTAACCCCTTCCTGCCCAGCCCTGGCATCCCTTTAATAGGGTCTGGGGGAAAGACTGCCCAATTATGTGATTACTGTCATTGGCTCTTGGGCGGGGCCATGAGCCCTGCTTGTGGTGGTACCCTTCAGCGGAGCGCACTCATCAATGTCTAGTACCAGGCAGGGACCGCGTTCATGTGAGAATCAGACATTATGGCCGTTTCCTGGCTTAGAGATTAGCCTTATACAGTATGCAGCAATTAGTTACACAGAGTCCATCTGTAAAAGGGCTGTGCCATGTCACTATACACCTTAGCTGGATGTATGTTGCATTTAGGAGGGACATTGCTGAGCCTGTACCCTCTCCACCAGTCCAGCGAAACTCTGTCACCTCAATCCCAGTAACAGAATGGGGTTTCGCCGTGCATCTAGCACAGAACTCATGTGTGCACTTAGTTAAATTTTTCCACTCGCCCGAACCATGTCTCTATAAAGTGGGTTCAGTCCTGGTTGGTTTGTGAAACCGACCACTAGGGAGGGAGACAGAACACTGACCCCCTCTGTCACCTATACCAAGTACCACGCTTCACGACTGGCTGCAGGGTACCTTGCATTAATTCTGGTTACCCATAGCAACTGCATTACTCCTTCTGCTTCTCTTGCTGAGTACACCTTCCATGATGGCTTTTTCTTCAATCCCCACATGTGCTGTACTAACACTTGTTATTTCATACGCCAAGAACTATCATGCACCCCTTTAAATTACTTCAGACCAGGCCAATGCGACTTTGGTGAACATTTTGTGGCAAAGCCCAACATGAACAATTCAAAGCAACATTCCCTGAATAACTTAAGTAGGCTGCCCAGACATACCTCAACAAGGTAGTAGCCCATTAGTGGCATCCTCCAAGACTTGTTAGTTCTCTGGGCTCCCGGGGTCTTCCAATGGACTGCTGGGCGCAGCAGTCCCAGTTAGCTCTTCATGATATTTATGGCATCTCCAGGAACAGAAACAAAGAGTGCCCACAAACCTGGCCTTTCTCCTGACTTATATTATACAGGCTAGATAGACAGGGTCCAAATAGCCCAGGAACAGAGCTGCATAACATTAGGCCTTCCCCAGCCTGAGCCAGCCAACTTCCTAACTAACACACTGTAGGCAACCTGCCCACAGGCTGTCACAGTGGTCGCATGATTATTATACAACACAACTCCTATAAGACCCTTCTACAGCAGGAATATTGCATCTTTGTTGCAAGGATTGGTGAGAGGGCAGATTGTCCACCTCTATCATATTGTTAAGCCGAGACTAGATAGCTGAGAGAAGGACATTAGGACACTTAGCGCCCATAATTCAGCAATACTGCATCTGTACCATGTCAATATAACAACAATACCCATATACTGTGCCTACATCAACAATGGACTGCAACTACAATGTACTGTATGCTGGACCATCTAGACCAGGGATATGCAATTAGCGGACCTCCAGCTGTTGCAGTTCTACAATTCCCATGAGGCATAGCAAGACTCTGGCAGCCACAAGCATGACATCCAGAGGCAGAGGCATGATAGGACTTGTAGTTTTGCAACAGCTGGAGGTCCGCTAATTGCATATCCCTGCTCTAGACTGGGAATCTCCAAACTTTCTAAGGGACAGTTTACTGTCCTTCAGACTTTATGGGAGCCTGACTGTGGCCCGCGTGAGTAGAAAATGCCCTGGCGTCAATAAGAGTAAACTAAGCCAAATCATTAGTATTAGTGGGATGAATAGGTCCCAGTGTTAGCATCAAGGGAAGGAACAGTGCCCCATCATTGGTGTCAGTGGAAAGAATAGTGCCCTATCATTGGTGTCACTAAGAAGAATAATGCCCTGCTATTGGTGTCAGAGGGAGAAATATACCCTTATCATTGGTGTCAGTGGGAAGAATAGTGCCCCATTGCTGGGTTCAGTGGTAGGAATAGTGACGTTTGTTGGTATCAGTGACAGAATTACAGTATGTCCCATTGTTGGTTTAAGGTGAGGGTCTGCTTTAAAACACAATTAAAGTTTTCCTTTTATTATCCTGTATACTGCATATAATTTGTGACTGATATTTCCTTGACAATGCTTTAAAATATCTTTTACCTCAGTTCTGCTTCAAATTCTGATTCCTGCTCTCACACTGCAGGGCTCTCTGCTGGCATAGCTGAGTAACAGTCACACCCCTCAGCACAGGAGTTCTTAGACTTGTATTGCAGAGAGGAGGGGGTGGTGTGGCTGAATAACTGGTGGCAGCACAATGATATCTGGACTCCTTGCACAGTTGTGGTCAAATTATGGGTTCCTAATTTAGTGTTTATATGACCGCAGATCTATTTCTGTACCTTTCATTAGGCTTTAAATCAATTTAGCCCAGGGTGCTTCTAAATCTAGGGTAAACGCTGTAAAAAAAAAAAAAAAAATAAGATATGCTGCATTTGAGTTCCTCTTTATAGTTTTATCTTTTTTTTTTTTGCATTTAAAGTGATAGTAAACACACACTGGTTAATTTACTGTACATGGTTCCTTCTATTTCTGTATGGGGATGATGGCACTGTAATTATTTTAATTAAAACATCTATGTACCTTACTCCTAATCGATATGTAGTGCCTTGAAAAAGTATTCATACCCCTTTAAATTTTGCACATTTGTCATGTTACAACCAAAAACGTGAATGCATTTTTTTGGGATTTTATGTGAGAGACCAACACAAAGTTTTTTGCAGAATACAGAAAATGACTCTTGTAATGACCAAGTGAGTATGAACAGCATGAAATACAGCATTTATTAATATTTTTTTTTTTAAGATCTGGGTTTAGTGACGCTTTAAACTGTTACTAAACCCACAACTGCAAAATCAGTCTGTATATGTTTGTTATACTGACCGTGGAACCTAAGGGGTTATTCCTGCGCATTGTGTAAAAAGACTGTTTGATCCTGTCTTCTCTGATCCTCCTCTTCTTGCACAGTCCCAATCCATCTTCTGATAGTACAGAGCCTTGGGGGCACTCTGCACATGCTCAGTTTGGTGTGTATTCCTAGAGGTTTTTCTTTTCTTAAATTGAAAGTCCGCGCTTAGGAAAAGAATATTATTTAAAAGGGCTGCAGCCTCCCCTTAATTAATTCCTGATAGGAATTAGTTGGAAGTGTGTAATGAAGAGATATGAGGAATCGGCGCTGCCCTGTTATCAGTAAGTATTGTTTAGGGGTCAATAGAGTAAATAAATACGTGAATAGATAAAAAACGTGAATGGATAAAAAATGGTGACAACAATTGTGTATGTGAGCCAGAAAAAATAATAATAATTATGCGTTCCTTAAAATGAATACCCCCTTTTTTCCCATGAAATAAATAAATTAATAAATTATTTAATATAAAATCCTAATAATTGAGTGTACACATCTTCTGTGTTGTGAGTATAATTATTACAATAAGTGAGTTGAATTTAAACTAGTTCTACTTTCAATATGGACCTTATCATAAGTGATAAACCAAATTTGAACGAAGAATATAAGCAAAAAATTAATCATAAAGTTGTGAAAAAGTTTTTTGTGAGTAACCTCCTATTGAAAATATATACGGGGTCCGTTAGGTACGTCCTGTTAGGGGGCTATCGGCAACCATATGGGGCTACCACATATCCTCAATAGATATAGTGATTAAAGTGCACTGTGCATAGAGTGAACAAAAGTGCAATAACCTCTATATTACAATATATTAAATAACCTCAAATTTCATATGTAAAATATATGTATATACAGGAATCCAAACAGTTAATGCTCATATCAGAGACAGCGAGTGTGAGTACAACATCTGTGAAACAGTCCCTATATTAAGATAAAAAAATGTCTATTTATGTAAGACAGGAACAGTTGAAGATATCCAAATCAGTTGACATGCATACAAAGATGCTCAAGGGGTAGTATAAAGTGACTTCCGTGCAGGTAAAAGCTGGTGACTCCAGGTGCCCCCCCCCCCCCCGTGCTCCCCCACTCACCAGAATACCTCACCCCCGAAGGGGTATTAGGCAGAGGAGTAGGTGTCTTTGTGTAGCTGCCTCTGCTGGATGTCCCTCTTAGGCTTTACTGCACCATGGATTACTTCCTTTTAGACCGATACTGTGGGTCCCCTTGTGTAGATCCAGACCCGGGTACCTCCGCTGCTATCCGCCTCCGTGCTGCTAAATCCTCCTGTATATCCAAAGAAATGCAGTATTTATGAGTGTAGGAGGCTCTCACATGTGGTGGCTCTGTGGCCTATAGGTTAGAACGTCTGCTCAGCATCCCTGAGTGTCCGGGTTCCAATGCTGCCTCATGTAGAGAATTTGTCTCATCTCCCAGGTCACCTGGGAGACCTGGGAGATGAGACAAATTCTCTACATGAGGCAGCATTGGATTCCTGTATATACATATATTTTACATATGAAATTTGAGGTTATTTAATATATTGTAATATAGAGGTTATTGCACTTTTGTTCACTCTATGCACAGTGCACTTTAATCACTATATCTATTGAGGATATGTGGTAACCCCATACGGTTGCCGATAGCCCCCTAACAGGACGTACCTAACGGACCCCGTATATATTTTCAATAGGAGGTTACTCACAAAAAACTTTTTCACAACTTTATGATTAATTTTTTGCTTATATTCTTTGTTCAAATTTGGTTTATCACTTATGATAAGGTCCATATTGAAAGTAGAACTAGTTTAAATTCAACTCACTTATTGTAATAATTATACTCACAACACAGAAGATGTGTACACTCAATTATTAGGATTTTATATTAAATAATTTATTAATTTATTTATTTCATGGGAAAAAAGGGGGTATTCATTTAAGGAACGCATAATTATTATTATTTTTTCTGGCTCACATACACAATTGTTGTCACCATTTTTTATCCATTCACGTTTTTTATCTATTCACGTATTTATTTACTCTATTGACCCCTAAACAATACTTACTGATAACAGGGCAGCGCCGATTCCTCATATCGTTTTTCTTTTCTTGGCCCTGTGTGATCGGCACAGGACCAATCAGTATTGTCCTGACAGAGGGTCAGGGGTCCTGTAGCCTCATAGGACAGTCAGAGTAGAATAAAAACTCCTCCTACAAGCTTTAACCAGACACTAATAGACAGCATAAAACTGCTATATACTGCTGATGAGTAAAGGTATTTAGCAGTTATTTACTAAAATAATTGCCTTTTCATGCTCTGTGTACTGTGGGAGAGATATAGTGAATGCAGGGTCCTCGGTTTAGTAACACTGTCAGCATTTGAATTGCATTTGCACACATCAACACATGTTTACATTTTCACAGTATAAGTAGTTTTCTTCATTATCAAACTACAAGAATAATTTTGAAATCACTCTGAGACACAAAATTGTCTTCATCATGTGAACCTGGCTGGCTTACTTACCTTGTTTGATGTCTTTTGGTGGGTTAAATGACACACCGGGTCCCCTTTGGCCTTTTCCCGGTGGTGGGTGGTCCTGGATGATGTGCAGAACAGCTTGGATGTGATGACACAACTGCCCATTTTCGCATCAATGCACTGTGAGTGCAGGGAACCCCGAGCCCATCCAGTTGTGTGACAATAGCGAATTAATAAAGTATTAATAAAAAATATTGCAACAACCACCATTTTATTGCCTATGGTCTCTGCTAAAAATTAATATATAATGTTTGGGGGTTCTAAGTAAATTTCTAGTAAAGAAAAATGATTTTAACTTGTAAGCAACAAGTGTCCAAAAAGGTTTAGTCTTTAAGTGGTTAAACTGACCTAATTTACAGACCAAAGTTCATTCCTTTGATCTAAAAGGACAAAGTTTTACAATGTTTCTCTTTATCTCAGCCTAAGTGATGCTGTGAGAAACTTGTCAGGCTGCCTTTTTTTTTCTTTAGACAGCTGTCAGCTGAGCAGAAAACTTTCTGCACTGAATCGGGAAATTGCTCTATTAAGATCACGAGAGGTCATGTGATATCAATGCTGTCCCTGCTTCTTTGCTTACACGGCCAGGAACTCCAAGGCATCAAATGAATGGGGCTCAATGACATCACTGGTTGCTAAGGATGCAGCAGCTACCAGCACCTGCTGCATTCTTAACAACTATTGACAGGAAGCTGTCATATATTGTAGCGGTAGAAAGTTTTATTGTGGTGGCAAAGTCACTTTAAAGTGTTACTAAACCCACAACAGTAAAATCAGTCTGTATATGCAGCATAGCATGCTTGTTATACTCACTGTGGAACTTAAGGGGTTAATCCTCTGCATTGTGTAAAAAGGCTGTTTTATCCTGTATGCATGTATGTATGTATCCTTCCCCTCCTGCACTGTCTTTCTGGGGAAGGCCAGCTAACACAGGCAGAAAAGCCGACCTGCACATGCTCAGTTGTGTCTTTTATGCTGGAGAGAACAGTTACTTGTTCTCAGAGATAGCCAGGTCACATGATACTAACATCACACATGTGGGCGTGTATACAGGCTGCAGTGAAAATCTCCTTCTTCCTGAACTCTCAGCACTGGAGAAACTGTGCAGCTTATCATGTAACCGTGGTATACAGATCATCCAAAAAGGTATATAGTGGCAATATTTTAATGTAAAAAGATTTATAAGCTGTGGTGGGCACTGTTGGGGGGGGGGGGATGATCTTTTTTCATATTACTGGGTTTAGTAACACTTTAATGGTCACACTTTCTATAATTCTCATAAGATGTTTTCATGTAGCTAATATGCAGGAACACTTTGTTCTAAACACTGTTTAAGTAAATAACATAACTGGAACATTTTGAATAGGAATTGATAACTTAATTTAGCCAGGCCTTGTACATTTTTTCTCTGCTTAATTAAATGAAAGTCTTTTAGGTTCTGATCACATGAATTATGTCCACACGGTAATAAAATAAGAAATAAATAACATTCTACGTGTTGTAATAAAGCAATGTTAACAGCTCCAGAGATAAATCACTTGCACTAGCCTCATTATTGCTCTCAAACTTAACACTTATATTTCACATTGATTTATTTAACGGTATGACTTTTTTTCTTGCTATGCAGTGTATGCACATGGGCAGTAAGTTTTGTAAATGATGCTCTTCTAGCCATACTAAAGAATCTGCTAAACTACCAAGTGTTTTTTAAACCTGGCCACATATATTCCAATCTGATTGTACAAACTCCATCAAAAACTCTAAATATGCCAAATGGGCACAACCTGCCTAGCCAGAACTTCTAGTTTTGCAGACAGGCATAATTGTAATGCAGTAGTCCTTTCTCTACTAAAAGTAAAATTTTTAGTTGTGCTGTATGCTTGTTTCTGTCAGAAACCATGAATCAGACTGAGACAGAAGTACAGTTAAATAACGCTTGTTTATTAATAAAAAAAGGTAAACAGAGTAAACGTAGTCAAAATATAGCCAGAGTTCAGGAACCGGAACGGATAGTCAGACAAGCCAAAACGTCAGGGAGCCAGAGATGAGCTTAGTAGAACAGCAAGCAGGATCTGGAGCCAAAATAGATGTCAGCCAAGCAAGTCTTTAACAGGAACACAGGAGAGCGTCTCTACAGATGTGACTAAGGTGAAGGCAGAGATCATCTGGACTGGACGGCTTAAATAGGCAGGACTGACGAGCAGGATATCATCAACAGGTGAGTCACTGTGGAGATATAGGAGCTGGCAATTAGCCGCCAGCTTAGTGGCCAGCTTTGAGAAGGAAGGGCCGAGCCCAGCCCTGACAGTTTCTTTATTTGCGGTCATGACTAAAAACTGGTAAAAAATGAGTTTAATATGAAATATTGCATATGAGTATTGTGTAGCCTTGAGTTCAGCCAGCAGGTGGAGCTTTAGGCTCCTTTTAACATGTTTTTTTTTTTAGTTTCCTTTGTTGTAAAAGCTATCTGTTTACAGAACTCAACAGCTCAAGCTTAAAGCTGAACTCCAGCCTTCCCTTCAGTCTTGCACATTTTTACAGGCTCCTCTCTTGTACTGAAATTGCTTACTCTGATTGCAATGGATACATTAAAGTGTTTGTTACCCCAGCATTTCATCTATCTGATATGTGCCTGTTGTATCATGTACTTGTTTGAAAATGTATCCTGTTCTCTTTGTATTGCTTCCTTTGTGTAAAAACTGACCACGCTAGGCAGGAGAACACACTGTGGTCAGTAATCTAGCTTTGCTGGAGCTGTTGCTTCTCCTCCCCCCAGCTCTTATACAGCTGAGAACAGAGGTAATGTGATCACTTATAAAAAAGGGGGAAAAGGTATTTTATTTGTTTATATATCTATACATATATAGACATATAACCATATATATCTGTATCTAGATATATATATATATATGTATATCTATATATATAAATATATAAATGTTTTACCTTTCATTTCAGTTGAATGGGTTTAACAAGGTGGTCGACATAAGGGCAATATGTCTGAAGGGAGCCCATTGCTCTTTAAAGGTGCAGGTACACATCAGAAGCCCAGCATCCATTGCTATATATGCTCTAACATGGAGATTCTCATAGACTAGAGTCAAGACTTCACTATACAGAGGTGCCTTGGTAGTGGCAAAGGCAGTGCGGCTTCTACATATACGGTATTTGCAAAGGTTTGTGTTTTTAACACAAATTGTAAGACAGTAATTCATTTTTTTTAGATTTTTTTTTCAGCTGGGCTGGCTAGGTAGTATGTATGCTGGCAAATATATTTTGTTTCATAGTAGCACAAATTAATTTACTTCAATTAATGTTTTCTCTTTTATTTTAGGTTTAAAACCTGAAAGTTCCCGAAAACTGTTTCCTTTCTGAGCCTTGGTATCTCTTTAAACCCTATGCAATGTCTAGACTTCATATATACAACTCACTGTGAAATGCCATTGTCTGCAGCTTTTAACACTGATCGAGGATGCTGGAAAGAAAATCGGAATGTGACATTTAGGTTCTGCTGCAGTTCTGCAAGCAAGCGAGAAAACTAATGCACATCAAATGACCCATGCATTGATTCGGCAGCACTGATCCTGTTGGAGTGACAATGTTAATTATGTGAAAATTCCTTGAAAAACAAAGCTAAAAGTCCAAGTTTGGCTCAAGTTTTTGTACATTACAGGCCTGTAAAGATAAATCGTTTTCTACAAAATAAAGAGATGTTTTTAAAGCACAACTCCAGCTTCAAAAAAATAAAAAAAAATAAAAATGATTTACCTACAACATTTAAAATAAAAAAAGTTTAGTTCTTATTGCAATATTGACCTTATCTTCATTGCTGTCCCAACACTGCTCTGGAACTGGTCCATTTCTGGGTTGAATCACCCATTTAGCATCAGTGTCATCCAACTTACTTCCTGTGAGTCCAGAGTGTCAAGGACCTGCCTTCTTGAGGTAGGTTATCAAGCTACCCTGGGCTCGCAAGAAATTATGTGGTGCCATTCACTGCAGCATTCAGAACCTACTAACCAGAGGAGAAAGAAGAGTAGAAATTGGATCATGACATGTGACCAGACTGAAGACCCAAGGAAAATAGTTGCAAGAAGACTCCAAAGATGAGCCCAATCTGGAGCTGAGCTTTTAAAACTAACAAAGTAAACATGCAGCTTACTTAAACAGGGAGGCCCAGAGTAAAGAAAAAAGAAGCATAGATGCAGGGACAACATGACTGGGTTAAAAGGAGTTTAAGCATAAGAGTCATGCTGAAATTATAAGTAAATAGGAGGAAGGTGGTATTCAGCAGATTGGTAGAAAGGGTGGAGCAAGTAGGGCTTCAAGAGTTGGAATGAGGGAAGGCGTTCAGTCAGAAAAGAGCCTGGACGGGACAACTTCCCACCCTGCCCCCCTTGGAGTTAAGGGTTTTTTTTACTGTAGTTTTGGTCTTTGCTTTTGTATTTTGCAGGTCATGAGGTCTGCACACTTCTGTCATAGCGGCTGGCGGGGCACCGGGTCCTTGGATGTGTTGTGATAAGAGGAAAAAAGGTACATTTGTAGGAACCCATCTTGGGTATGGATCCCATTATTCGGTTAGTGGTACCTGCCATATTGGTTTGTCTCCGAGTCTGTGTTTCTGTGGCTGGAGGCCTAAAAATGGTGGTTACGCAGGTACATGTAGTGCATGCCCACAAGGACCTTTGGGCCCCTTGAATACTGTCTGTATGTTCATTAGTTGATATGTATAATATATTATTTATATTTGGTTAATAAAAGGGTGCTATGACCATTTAAACTTCAGTCGGTGTCATTTCTGGTCAATTTATTGATTTTAAGTGGTCGGTGGAGTGGTGGTCAGGCAGTTTGGTCAAAGAATCTTTTGTACCCTAGTCAAGAGTTTTTTCATTATTTACAGAAATATAAAGAGTTAGCATGCCTAATAAACTTAATACGATTTAAGGAAACACTCTATTTTCTCTACAAAAAATGAATATACATACTTGCATGCGAGGCTGCACTCCTTCAGGGTAAAAAACAATATTTTTTCAGTGCTCAACATGAACACTGACACTCCAATCTCTCTTTCCCCTCTGATGTGTTTCACCCCCCAGTGGAGCTTCATCGTAGAGCTCTACAATTTAGATCTACTAGAGGTGAAAAGCCTAATGCCGCATACACACGATCAGTTTTCTTGTCAGAAAAAGATATGATGGCTTTTCCGACGGGATTCTGCTCAAGTTTTCCTTGCATACACACGGTCACGCAAAAGTTTGCTGAAATTACGACCGTCAAGAAGGCGGTGACGTACAACACTACAAGGAGCTGAGAAAATGACGTTCAATGCTTTCGAGCATGCGGCAAATTGTTTCCGAGCATGCGTAGGGATTTTGCGCGTCGGAATTGCTACAGACGATCGCATTTTTAGATACTGTAGGAACTTTTTCCGACCGAAAAATTGAGAGCATGCTCTCAATCTTTTGCTGGCTGGAATTCTGCCAGCAAAAGACCGATGGAGCATACACATGGTCGCATTTTATGACGAGCGTCTCATCGGTCTTTTGCGGGCCGAAATTCCGACCGTGTGTATGCGGCATAAGAGGAAAGGATTTGTTGGAATGTCAGTGTTCATGCTGGAACTTGAACAACAAAGTTTCTCATTACAACACTGAGACTGTTCAAGTGCTGATAATGAAACATGTTTTTCTTATTTACTAATCAGTTGGAGAACAGACATGGCACTTGATCAGGTTCTGAAAATAGATGTGGGGACTACCCTACCAAATTGTTTAAAAGGAACAGAGTAGGGTTAGTCAATCAAACTAAGTGACATTTGAAGAATGGTTGATAGCTAAGAATGGGTCCCCAATGTGGAAGAGTTCCTAGGGCCAACAAGAGGGCAAAAAGGAAGCATAAATACAAATGAAATGGCACCTTCTGGTCACAGGATGCTTCCCAAATGCATCTCGGGGCATGGAGAGGAAGCCTGATGATATGAATCTCCCAAGATTCATTTGGAAGGCCAAGAAAACTTTGGGCCAATAAATTATTTTTTCTCCCACAAACTGTTGCACTTTTGGCTTTCTCTTTAATATTCTGATATATTTTTTTTTTTTTTGCTTTTTAGCAGTCCAGCTTCCTCCTGCCAGTTGTTTTGCGGTTAATGTCTCCATTCCCCTGGGGAAAAAATGCCCAACACTTACAACTGGTATGTAAGTAATGTTTAACCACTTAAGGACCGGAAGGATTTGCCCCCTTAATGACCAGGCCATTTTTTGCGATATGACACTGCGTCGCTTTAACTGACAATTGCGCGGCCGTGCAATGTTGTAACCAAACAAAATTGACGTCATTTTTTTCCCACCAATAGAACTTTCTTTTGGTGGTATTTGATCACCTCTGTGGTTTGTTATTTCTTGCGCTATAAACAAAGAGCGACAATTTTTTTTAAACTTTTTGCTATAATACATATCCAAAAAAATAATATAAAAAAAAATGTATTCATCAGTTTAGGCCGATATATATTCTTCTATATATTTTTGGTAAAAAAATCTCAATAAGCGTATATTGATTGGTTTGCACATAAGTTATCGCATCTACAAACTATGGGATAGATTTAGGGACTTTTATTTATTTATTCAGTTTATTTAGTTATTTTTACTGATAATGGTGGCGATCTGCGATTTTTAGCAGGACTGCGACATTGCGGAGGACAAATCTGACCCCAAATGATACTTTTTGGGGACTAGTGACATTATTACATCGATCAGTTCTATAAAAGATGCACTGATCAATGTAAAATGACACTGGCAGGGAAGGGATTAGGGTTAACACTAGGGGGCCATCAAGGGTTTAACGGTGTTCCTTGGGTTAGATCTAACTATAAGGTGGATGGGCTGCCAGGGACATGCCAGAGATCACTGTTCTTGATCACTGGGAACAGTAGATCTATATCATGTCTCCTGTCAGAATGGGCATCTGCCTTGATTACAAAGGCAAATTCCCATTCTGCCTCTGTACTAGACGATCGCGGGTTGCCAGCAGACATCGAGTCCGCCCGACTCCCAGGCACGCTCCGGCAGCGTGCAGCAGGCGCGAGAGTCCGCAACTGCACCAGCTAAAGTACAATAATGGCGGCTTGCCCAAGAGAGCCAACCTGCCTCAGTAGAACTGCAGCAGCTGGCCTCTAAGTGGTTAAGGTGGTTATTAACCTCTGAAATTAAAAATCAACAAAGCATATCCCTCCATGAGGTGTACTTGGCTCTAGTCAAAGCATCTAATGTGATTGCTGTCTCCTCTCATTCCTCTGCTATCTGCAAGAGTCACTTCTGAAAATTTTCCATGATGCTCATCTGGGGTGCCAAGGTTCGCCATCACTGGTCTATGCCAACACCAGATAATTCCAGGAGATGGCCCTTCCCCCTCCAGCATGCAGCAGGTGATTGACAGCCTCAGTTGTGCATGTTTCCCTTTGAGAATGTGTAGAAGGGGTGTGTCCATTCCTTCCACTCAGATCTCAGATTACAGTCAGTTACCATTTCTATGCTGTGCTATATGTGACATCAAATCCCCTTGCTCTGCCTCTTTAAGCTCAGGAATGCAAAGTAAATTCTGGACTTTAAAGGTGCTGTAGATAAACAAATACAATTTTTGTTTTAGGATTCTCCAATCATAGCCTGGGGGGGAGATGGTGGTGACCAATCTGTATTTCATATCTGCATCAGATCAATAGGCTTGCTGTATTGTATGGGAGAACTCTGCAAAAAGACCTGCTGAACAAAATTACCAAACTTTGGCAGGTAAAACGAGTCTCATATATGCCTGAAGTTCAGCTGTAACTTTTCAGTCTCCTCTTTAGCCGAAATTCTAGACAACTAGCTGTGGGCTTTCCATTTCCATACCATGCCTGTGGGTATTCATTGGGGAAACAAAGCTGTCAGGTAGTGGCCATAACTGCCTATTCATCAAAGCTATTCCTTTGGGTGTGCTACATACTCAATGTCATCAAGATACATCAGCGAATGCAGAAAAAATTGAAGATCATTACTAATTAGCGTCTTTGTTCTCTGAGGCTTGTTTAGGAACTTCTTTTTTTTTTACTTGATAAAAAAATATTATTTTCCTTCGCCTTATTGTGCAATAATAATAAATGGAACTATATTTTCAATGCCGTTGCTTTATCCCGGAGCAACAGAGCATTACATTAATTGACTTGTCTTATTAATTCAATAAGCTGCTTGGAAGATGAAATGCTGGGCCAAACTCGCCTGTTTTTAGCACTTTTTGGTTGTTAGAGAAAAGGCTTCAAGGCTCAAACTGTTCAGATGTTTTGCACACTTCACTGAATAATTTAATGCTCTGCTGAATGTGAAATTACTACAAACTGTTACTTTTTTTTTTTTTCAAGGAGTTATCATTTTATTTTAACTGTATACTATGACAAAGAAAGGTTTTCACATATTCTGGAGAAAACTTACATTGTTAGAGGGTAGAGGGAAAATGGTGGATGTAGAAGCTCTGCTTATCAGCCTCCTGCCCCCCTCCGGTGCCACATTTGACACCTTTCAGAAAGCGTAGCGCGCTTTGCGCATGCGCAGTAGGGAAACGGCTGTGAAGCCGAAGGGCTTCACTGCCGGGCTCCCTTACTACGAATGGCAGTGGCAGCACCTGAGAGGCGATAGAAACATCGGCTGGGGTGCCAACATCACTGGATTCCAGGACAGGTACGTCTCCTAATATTAAAAGTCAGCAGCTACAGTATGTGTAGGGGGACGGAACTCCTCTTTAACAGGTGGCAAAGTTTAAGCATTTGAGTGAAAATGAGAAAGAGGTTGTCACCCCTTGGTTCTCTGGGTGTTAAGAGCCATCTAATGGATTCAATAAAAAGTTCAAAACAGAGTTGAAGCTAAAGGCCAGTACACAAGATACGAAAATCTGAAGTAACATTTCGTCCAACGAACGATCTGCCGATTTTCAGATCGTTAGTGTGGTGCTTTCGACAGCCAATTGCGTTTATTTGTCCAACAAAAGCTGGATGTGCAGATTATAACATTTTTGTCGTACGTGAACTCAACGTCCGATTTTCGTTTAATTAGTATGGTATTCGTCCGAAAAAAATCGTAAGAGCAAGACTACGCATGCTCAAAAACTAAAGAATACATACAAAACTATTCAACATATGACGTCACTTCTGAAGTTAAACTCTGTCGTACGAGAATTTTCTTATGGTGAGTAACCTCTTCACTTTCGACATGAGACTAGTATGTAACAAATGAACATACAAACGGTCATCCGAAAATATGATCGTGTGTATGAGGCTTAAGTTGTGAGTGTCCATAAAGTAGTTTAGCTAAAGTATAGTATGTGTAGCACCAGTGGCGGCTGGTGCTTAAAATTTTGGGGTGGCGCAAACAAACTAAAAATTACTGAAACCCCCCCATCAACTGCAGCCTAACTGTGTCCATCAAATGCAGCCATTGTGCCCATCAAACGCAGCCACGTGTGCCCATCATATGCAGCCACTTGTGCCCATCATATGCAGCCATTGTACCCATCAAACGCAGCCATTGTGCCCATCAAATACATCCATTGAGCCTATCAAATGCAGCCACTTGTGCCCATCAAACGCAGCCACTTGTGCCTATCATATGCAGCCACCTGTGTCAATCAAATGCAGCCACTTGTGCCCATCAAATGCAGCCACTTGTGCCCATCAAATGCAGCCACCTGTGCCCATCAAATGCAGCCACCTGTGCCCATCATATGCAGCCACTTGCCTATCAAATGCAGCCATTTTGCCCATCAAACGCAGCCATTGTGCCCATCAAATGCAGCCACCTGTGCCCATCAAATGCAGCCACCTGTGCCCATCTGATGCAGCCACTTCCCCTTCAATCGCAGCCATTTTGCCCCTCAAATGCAGCCACTTGTGCCCATCAAAAGCAGCCATTGTGCCCATCAAACGCAGCCACTTGTGCCCATCAAACGCAGCCATTGTGCCCATCATATGCAGCCACTTGCCCATCAAATGCAGCAACCTGTGCCCATCAAATGCAGCTATTTTGCCCATCAAACGCAGCCATTGTGCCCATCAAATGCAGCCACTTGTGCCCATCAAATGCAGCCATTGTGCCCATCAAATGCAGCCACTTGTGCCCATCAAATGCAGCCACCTGTGACCATCAAATGCAGCCACCTGTGCCCATCATATGCAGCCACTTGCCCATCAAACGCAGCCATTGTGCCAATCAAATGCAGCCACTTGTGCCCATCAAACGCAGCCATTGTGCCCATAATATGCAGCCACTTGCCCATCAAATGCAGCCACCTGTGCCCATCAAACACAGCCATTGTGCCCATCAAATTCAGCCATTTTGCCCATCAAATGCAGCCACTTGTGCCCATCAAACGCATCCATTGTGACCATCAAACGCAGCCACTTGTGCCCATCAAATGCAGCCACCTGTGCCCATCATATGCAGCCACCTGTGCCCATCAAATGCAGCCACTTGTGCCCATCAAATGCAGCCACTTGTGCCCATCAAATGCAGCCACCTGTGCCCATCAAATGCAGCCACTTCCCCTTCAAACGCAGTCATTGTGCCCATCAAATGCAGCCACCTGTGCCCATCAAACGCAGCCATTGTGCCCATCAAACGCAGCCATCGTGCCAATCAAATGCAGCCACTTGTGCCCATCAAACGCAGCCATTGTGCCCATCAAAAGCAGCCACTTGCGCCCATCAAACGCAGCCATTGTGCCCATCATATGCAGCCACTTGCCCATTAAATGCAGCCACCTGTGCCCATAAAACACAGCCATTGTGCCCATCAAATTCAGCCACTTGTGCCCATCAAATGCAGCCATTGTGCCCATCAAATGCAGCCACTTGTGCCCATCAAACGCAGCCATTGTGCCCATCATATGCAGCCACTTGCACATCAAATGCAGCCACCTGTGCCCTCAAACGCAGCTATTGTGCCCATCAAATGCAGCCACTTGTGCCCATTAAACGCAGCCATTATGCCCATCATATGCAGCCACTTGCACATCAAATGTAGCCACTTGTGCCCATCAAACGTAGCCATCATGCCAATCAAACGCAGCCACTTGTGCCCATCAAATGCAGCCACTTGTGCCCATCAAATGCAGCCACTTGTGCCCATCAAACGCAGCCATTGTGCCCATCAAATGCAGCCACTTGTGCCCATCAAACGCAGCCATTGTGCCCATCATATACAGCCACTTGCCCATCAAATGCAGCCACCTGTGCCCATCAAACGCAGCTATTGTGCCCATCAAATGCAGCCACTTGTGCCCATCAAACGCAGCCATTGTGCCCATCAAATGCAGCCACCTGTGCCCATTAAACGCAGCCACTTGTGCACATCAAATGCAGCCACTTGTGCCCATCAAATGCAGCCACTTGTGCCCATCATATGCAACCACTTGCCCATCAAATGCAGCCACCTGTGCCCATCAAATGCAGCCATTGTGCCCATCAAATGCAGCCAATTGTGCCCATCAAACGCAGCCATTGTGCCAATCAAACGCAGCCACTTGTGCCCATCAAATGCAGCCACTTGTGCCCATTAAATGCGGCCACTTGCCCATCAAATGCAGCCACCCGTGCCCATCAAACACAGACACATGTGCACATCAAATGCAGCTACTTGTGCCCATCAAACGCAGCCACTTGTGCCCATCATATGCAACCACTTGGCCATCAAATGCAGCCACCTGTGCCCATCAAACGCAGCCATTGTGCCCATCATATGCAGCCACTTGCCCATCAAATGCAGCCACCTGTGAACACCGACCCCCTCCCCACCCGCGCGCGGCTCAGGAACACCCCTCACCCATGGATCGCGGCTCCGGCACCCCCCCACCCCCCTGCATGGATCGCTTCTCTGGCACCCCCCCCTTTACCGCAGCACTGCCCTCTCAGAGTGACGGTTCCAGCGTGTGTACCCCCGCTCCTCTTCCGAAGTGCCAAGCATTCAATAGGGTGGCCTGGCGCTTTGGCCAATCAGGAAGCAGATCTGATGTCTTGCCTCCTGATTGGCAGGGAGGAAGGTTAGTGTGAAAATAGCGAGCCCAACCTATTTTGAAGCATACTAGAGCCTTAGGCTCTAATCAGGTGCTTCAAAATGTACCACCCCATTCCACCCCCGCCATAGGAATCCATGCGTCCGGGTCCTGAAAGGGGCCAGGCCCATGGATCGGGGGGCAGGGCCCGTGCGCCCACAGTGCACGGGCCGCCACTGTGTAGCACCCTCCTAGGTGGCGCATGGTTTGCCTTAATTTCAGACCTGAAGGGCCTGGTATGGATTTTAGGGGGACCCCCACGCAATTTTTTTTTAAATTTTGGTTCGGGGTTCCCCTTAATATTCATACCAGACCAAAGGGCCTGGTAATGGACTGGGGGGGGATCCCATGCTCTTTTTTTCAATGAGTTTTATCTATATTGCCGGGACCCGACAATTAATTACAGCCGCAATCAGTTTTAAATGACAATTTTTCCTTTAAATGTAATTTTGCTGTGGTACTGTTCTAAACACAGGGAAAACGTGCCACTTTACAGGCATACTATAGACACCCCCCAGGCACGATAGTTAAAGGAATATTTCATTTTTATTGTTTCACTTTAAGCATTAAAAAAATCACTACTCCCGAAAAAACGGCCTTTTAAAAAAAATGTTTTCATTGATACATGACCCCTGGGGCAGGACCCAGGTCCCCAAACACTTTTTATGACAATAACTTGCATATAAGCCTTTAAAATGAACACTTTTGATTTTTCATGTTAATGTCCCACAGACTTTAACGGTGTTCTGGCAACTTTCGAATTTGCCCGAACACCACATATTGTTCGGTGTTCGCAGAACATTCGAACAACCAAAGTTCGGCCCGAACTTATGCTCGGGCCGAACCAATCGCCCATCCCTAGTCACCAGACCTAATGTGCCCAATGGAAGACTTCCCCTCTATTCTTCTTCTAGACAACCCAAAATTTGGGGATTTTTGGGGGCACAGACAGCAATGATGCGCTCTACTCCCTTTCCACTCTATCCAAAACTGAAAAAAAAAGGTTTGCCTTTGGTAATACTTTAACACACTGCATGTTACTGATCAAAATACCGCACTTTAGCACGCATGTGGTGGTAACAAACCTCAACCCACCAGAAAAGTTTTGAGGGAGTCTAAAGAAAAGAGGAAACAATATTCTCAGCGCTACCTTATCTGTCAGAATACAAAAAATAAAACTAGCTAAAAAATTTCTAAAAAATAAAAAGACTAAAAATTGATGTTCACAAAGTAATATGGTGCACTGTCCACATTAATATCAAGGGCATTGAACTAGATTCAAGTCCAAGTGGCTGAGGAAGGAGGCGTGGCTTGCCTCCAAAACACATTCTGATTGGTTGCTCCTCCACAAGGTTTGACAGGATGTTCATTGGCTCCTGACAGCTCACTCCCCAGCATCCTCTGACATCCTCACCATCGGAGCCACCACAGCGGTGCGGATTGCTAGCCCGGACGTTGTTCTGAACTCTCTCCAGCCACAAACATCTGTACCCTTAACACCTTTGAGGGTAGAACCTTTTATGTGCATTTTTCACTTGTTAATAAACTGTGCTACACCAGGTAGTCGCTTGCCGCCTTTCTCCCCCTTTCCCTCTTCTGTCTAAAGAAAAGAACATGTTTGGTCAAAAACTATAAGAATGAATTTTATCTGTAAAGGTTTATATTGCATTTTGGTAATAATGAAAGTTTGATAAATATGACTTTCTCCAACACTAATTCATTTTGAATGACATAAGTGTGAAGCAATTTTTAAATTAAACTCAACCTACACCAGTTTTTCATCCTTATGCTAATGCAATGGCAAATCTCAATTCTAAATAAATGCATACAGAGACAGTACAGTGATGAAGGACTGCCCTGTTCAGAAAAATGTATCAGGACAAAAAAATTGTCCTGTTCCATAGATGCTGAAGCAAAGGAAAGATGTTCTTCCGCATGTGGTAGCCAATTACAGTCATGTTTTATGTTTATAATCTATAACAGTGGTCTGCAAACTGCAGCCAGGGGGCCATATGCGGCCCCTTACATGCTTTTATCTGACCCTTGGGGCATTTTTCCCCCACTGAAAGCAACAGTGGGGTGTAGTTCCGGCCACTGACACCGATAATGGGGCACTATTCCCTCCACTGACACCAACGACACACTATTCTCTCCACTGACACCAACAACAGGGCATTGTTTATTCCCACAGGCACAGGACATTTTCTACTCTCACTGTACGGCACCTAAAAAGCTTGAAGGACAGTAAAATTACCCTGTGTTTGGAAAGCTGGGAGACCCCTGGTCTAGAATATGTAGAACATGAATGAACGAAATTGAGAGTTTTAATGTACTCAAGTACTTTAGTGTACTCTAGTTTTCACAAAAAAAAAATTGCCATTTTGGCAAAATACATTGCAGTCTGCAGAAAGGGCAAAATTAACATGGATTTAAGGGTGCAATAGGCTTTAAATTACTCCTTTCAACTATCCTGAACCTGTATTAATGTCAAAACAAAGATCCCATATAAGCAGAAAAAAATAACTTTCCTCAAAAAAATAAATAAATAAAAAGATGGAAAATAGTACAAAAAAAGGAAAAATGTAAATTTGCAGTACTCAAATAATAAATAATAACCACAGTGACTATGCGGTTAGCAATTCCACCTGGTAGCACTAGGGTCATCAGTTTGAGTCCCAACCATGGCACTACCTGCATGGAGTTTTCATGTTCTTCCTGTGCCTCTGGGCACTCCGGTTTCCTCCCACGCTGCAAAGACATGCTGGTAGATTAATTGGCTCCTGTCTAAATTGGCCTTTGTATGTGCATATATGAATGTCTGTTAAAGTGGACCGTCACCCTCCCAGTGAACTCTCCTCCTCTTCAGGTTAGTTTTCTGTTTACTTACTGTTTTTTCATGGCTTAAAAGACTCGGCCCGCCCCTCAACTTCCAGAGTTTGCCTAGGCAAATGACACAGTGCCCCCAGTGCCTCCTGGGATACATGAGGAGCTGTCCCATACAGTAAGGAGGAGGGGTGGGCTAGCGGTGCCAACACCCGTAAGAGCCGGCAGCTGTCACAGGCAACATGGTGGTGATGGACCAGTGATTGGTGATTTTGTTTTGTCGTTCTTACTAATGTGGGTGGATGTTGGTGGGTTGGAGTCCTTGATGATGGTCTAAAATATGGTATCCATTGATAAAACAGTGGGACCTACCTCAGGTATTACAGCTGGGATCACACAGATTTCGCAAGAACAGACAATTTAGAATTGTTTTCTTTTTCTTATATAAATATCTGCACTGAATAGCTAGAGTGGGCAGAACTTATTATTTGTAGGGACTGGTCCCTGACTAGAGTACTATTTTAAACAATAGGAATGTTGACACTGTAGGACAAGCTATATGCATATTCCTGCCCCATGTAATGGTGACCCTTACAATATGTGTGTTCAAGAGTGGAGGTGTGTATGAGATCTTAGTTTACCTTGATTCAGCCTCCCAGCAAGACAATCAACTGGGAAGGAAGCCAGCAACTGTCTCTACTACCCACAGAACAAGACAATCCTGGAAGCCATGTATTGTCACCAAATCCATTGGGATACAAATGTATTGTGCCTGGTGTAAATATTATGCCTCTAAGAACTTGTTAGGCACTGCATTAGTCGCCGGTGGGTTTTTCAATTTTTTCTCTATGGGTTACTTTTAGGATTCAGCTGGCTTACAGCAAGCATCAGTTATCTCCACTCTTACATTCACATTAGCTGCCTGCCCAAACCTATCAGCAGTTTCTTTCCCGAGAGTAAATTACTGATGCACAACAGCTGCAGGATACTGCCGTGCCTCAAATTAGGAGGATTTATAGGGATCATGTTTATTCAGCTATTTAGTGTATTCATTTGTTGCTATGTTTGATTGAGTGTGACTCTGCAAATCCTTTGTCTACATTTACACAGATCGGGCCTTGTTAACAGTTTTGCAGGTTTCTTTGTTTGTGGTTTTCCATGAATTCATTAGTTTATCGAAAATTTGTACATCTGTCTCCATATTTAGGTTTTTTGTTTTAATTCCATCTGGGAAAGGTCGGTACTGAGTTGCAAAAAATGTAGGTTATCAGACCTGGCTTCAAGGTTTTCTCTTGAGGTCTGGATTTGTGGGAAAGGGCATGGCTGTAGAGGTAGGATTTGGCCCTGCGTTGGGTTTTAGGTTTCAGTTGACTATCGAGACCCAAGAACAGAAATGTAATATATTGTAACTTAGCAGTCTTTAGATGCAGAGGTTGCATTCATTTTTTTCCCAGGTTTTCTTTTTCTTTTTTACCCAATGAAATTAGAACCTTTCGTAGGTCTTTAGTAATGTGAGCATCAATACTTATTATGCTTCGGTTATTACCTGGGAAGATATCCCTGTTTTCCTGGGTAAAGACTGAGGCAAGAAGTTTGGGGAATCTTCTCAACTGAGATACTGACAGTAATGAAAACCTGGAAGTAAAAGAATGGTGTGGGGTGCTGGGAAATAATGTACACTGCACGAATGTTACAATTCCTAATCTGAATTTGGATTGGCCATTATCATGGGATGTTGGTAGGAGAAACACAGTTACGAAAAAAATGTTTTCCATAATTGTAAATGAGCAATAGGCTAAGTATGTCTATGCACTGACCAAGCCATAGTGTGTTTGTAAATGATGAACTTGTTCAACTACTTGTTGAACCTGCCATTTGAATTAGCAGCATAAAGAGCTGCGTGGGCGATGCAGCATCCTCTAGAACAGTGGTTCTCAACCTGGGGGTCGGGAACCCCTCAGGGGTCAAATGACGATTTGCCAGGGGTCACCGAATCCTGGGCTGTTCCTGAAGCGTGCACTGCTCTCCCAGGCCTTTTTTTGCAGCTGCCCAACTGAGCTGTTCCTGGAGCCCATGGCCACCCACTCAGCCTCTTCGCAGCCGCCCATTCAGTTCACAGCATGGCTGGGGGGAGGAGACTAGAGGTCAGCTGACTGGTGAGAAATGAAGTGAGTGGGGCTGAAGGAGACCCTATCTCCTGATTTCGGCATCGTTGTCACTGCTGCGGGACACCACAAAGTTGGAGACAAAGTGAAGCCGGAGTCACAGTGAGTAACACTACCTGTGATTATAGTTGCCATTAAAAGTCCCCACTACAGTTCTCAGATCAGCAGATGACTTTGATCAAGAGCACCTAAGTTGGCTCATCAGAACTTCCCCACATCACTGCCACTCATCCCAAATCCCTGCCAGCACTTCCACTCATCCCATTCCCCCCACCAAGGAGTAAGAGAAGGAATAAAAATAGAGAATACATGGAAGGGAGAGGAAAAGGAACAAAGAAAAAGGGAGAGAGGAAAAAAGGGGAAGGAACAAAGAAAAAGGGAGAGAAAGAATAAGAGAACAAGAAAGATGGCTAGAAAGGGGGACAAGAAATTAGCATAGAGAAGGATAAAAGGGAAAGAAAGGAAAACAAAGAGAAAGATGTAATGTACCAGAAGGGGTTTTAATACTATAAGAGTGGAAGGCACTCAGGGAGCGCTAAATGTCTGTGGGTTAGGGACGCAAATTACTTGTCTTGCTTTGGGTGCTGACAACCCACGCTACGCAAATAATTTTACTGTTAGAGGTCCCCACAACTTGGAAAATTTTATCAAGGGGTCACGGCACTAGTAAGGTTGAGAACCACTGTTCTAGAACCACCTATAAACTTGAAGATTAACAATGAGTTTTTTCAACTTTTCTTTTCAGGAGAAGGAACAGGCAGAGAATGAAAGTAATACAATATTTGGGGAGTATGGTAATTTTTTTTAGCAGCTATTGTACCCATCAAGGAAAGAGATTAGGTGGACCACGTTTCCAGTAAAGTGTAAAAAAGGATATAGTTAGCCGAGGCAACAACAAAATGTCTAAGGTGAACTTTATACCAAGATATAAAAGAGCATGCGCATACCATTTAGAGGGAATGGAAGTCTTAATAGATGTTAGTAACAAAACAGGGAGGTTAATATTTAGTGCTTCCAATTTATCTGGGTTTACCCATTAATCCGAGTTGATTCCAAAATCGGTTGGGATCTTAAATAGGGTGGGCAAGGTGCACCTTGTGTTTTCACCTGCATAAGATGTGCATCATGGTGTCATTTCTTGACCTGTACGTACAGCCTATAGCAGAATAAGTCATCACATTCCTGCGTCAGTAGTTTCTATTTGTGTTCAAACATGAGACAGGCGGAATGGCTGTTCACAGGTTAATGCATGACTTCTGTCTGTATTCTGGGAACTGCTGCTTCCTGTAAAGAGACTACATATCCCAAAATCCCTGGGTCTCCCAGGCTAGTGCTCTGCAGATGAGGACTACACAGTAATTACAATATACAGAAACAAATGGGCAGAGCAATTAGCAGACACATCACTATACAATCTTACATCACAATAGCACCCCTACATTTGAGATGCAACAAGAAAGAAAAAGAAAATGACTTGGTATGGATTGGGTGTTGTGTGACCCAGAACAGGAAGTTGATTGTTCCTTTAGAAGATAGTGACCAGCTAGGTGAATGAATACATGACACTACAAACTGCAGCCACAACATGTGAGCCTATAATTAACAGTCAGGCAAAAAAATGATACAGGGAACTTAACTACACTAATAACTAGTTAAAAAAAAATAAAAAAACATTTAAGGCCTCATGTACACTGCTGCTGGTAAACGGACGTTTAGGAGCAGTTGGGCATTTTTTTCAACTGCTCCTGAATTCTCCTCTATGTTATCTTATCAGTACATGTACACAGGGTTGTTTATAGTCGTTTTTAGGCAGTTGAGTTTAGAAACTTTTTTTGGAACCCAAACAAATGCGTTCAGAAGCTGTTTTTAGAGGCTTTTCAAGCACTAAAAACACTTCCAAACGTGGCTAAATGCGGTAACTCATGTTTAGCCGGGTTTAGTTTACAGGCGGTTTTCATTTTTAGGCTATTTTGAAAAAATTTTAAAAATGTAAAAAAAAAACAATTTTTTAACCACTTCAATACCAGGCACTTAGGCACCTTCCCGCCCAGCCCAATTTTCACCTTTCTGCGCTGTTGCAATTTGAATGACAATTGCGCGGTCATGCTACACTGTACCCAAACAATTTTTTTATCATTTTGTTCCCACAAATAGAGCTTTCTTTTGGTGGTATTTGATCACCTCTGCGGTTTTTATTTTTTGCGCAACAAATAAAAAAAGACCGAAAATTTCGAAAAAAAACAAGTTTTTCTTTGTTTCTGTTAAATTTTTTTGTAAATAAGTACGCTTTCTCCTTCAATAATGGGCACTGATATAGCTGCACTGATGGGCACTTATACGGCGGCGCTGATGGGCACCGATCAGGTGGCACCAATGAGGTGGCACTGATGAGGTGGCACTAACGGGCACTGATGATGGGCACTGATAGGCGGCACTGATGGGCACTGATAGGTGGCACTGATGGGCACTGATAGGTGGCACTGGTATGCGGCACTGATGGGCACTCATAGGTGGCACACATGGGCACACATAGGCGGCACTGATGGGCACACATAGGCGGCACTGATGGGCACTTGTAGGTGGCATTGATTGGCATATATGGGTGGCACTGATGGGTACTTGTGTGGCACTGATGTGTGGCACTGATGGGCACTGATAGGTGGGCACTGATGGGCACAGATGGGCACTGACAGGTGGCACCGATGGGCAATGACTGGTGGCACAGATGGGCAATGACAGGTGGCACTGATATAGCATTGCTGGGCATTGCTGTGCATTGCTGGGCATATAATTGGCATACTAGTGCCAATCAGTGCCCATTTGTGGGCACCGATTGGCACAGATTGGGCACATGTGGATGGCCATGGGGTACATACCTGGCCATCCACGTTGCCCCTTCCCTGGTGGTCCTAGTGGCATCCCTGGTAGTCCAGTGGGGTGATCTGCGGGGGGGCTGCGCTGATAAACAATCAGCGCAGACCCCCCCTGCCAGGAGAGCCGCCGATCGGCTCTCCTCTACTTGCGTCTGTCAGACGCGAGTGAGGAAGAGCCGATCAACGGCTCTTCCTATTGACAGCGTGATCAGCCGTGATTGGACACGGCTGATCACGTGGTAAAGAGCCTCCGCCGGAGGCTTTTTACCAAGATCAGTGTAGCGGTGTGTCAGACTGACACACCGCTCCACCGATCGCCGCGATGCGCGCCCCCGGGGGCGCGCTGCGGCATGTTATCCTGCTGGACGTCATATGACGCCCAGTCAGGATAACACAACCACTTCCCGGACGTCAATCCGCTATAGGGCGGGCGGGAAGTGGTTAAACACTTCTTAACGCAAACGCAGCAAAACGTGGTTAAACGCGGCATGTAAATGCAGCAAAACGAACATTTTAAATGTGGGCTACTATCTGTCAGGTTAAATCGTTCAGGAGAGGTTGTAAAAACGTCCCGTGTACAAGAAGCCTTAAGGTGCACAGTGATTTCAATAGGGGTGACTAAACAGAGTGACTGAGGAGGAAAGGAAAGGCAAATATCCTCTGATGTAAAAGGAGGCATATAGTGTACCTGAACGCAGACTACGCATAAAAAGTTCTGTTATCAAACAAAAAACCTTAGGGTTTCTTCTTTCATGTCTGTTCACCTGTGCATGTCTGTGAATCCTTAAAATAAATCTATAGTCAAGAAAGACAAACACGAGAATAAAGTAGTTTCATTTTACTGTAATTTCATTGTATATATCAGGATTGGGCAAGGTCTGAAAGCTGCAATCCTTGAAATATTGGTTATATAAAGCTGGCTAGTACTATGTGGCAGCAACGTCTTTGATGTTTACGTGCAAAAAGTATTTACATATTTTAAACAAGCACTGAAAGTACTTTAAATCAAGCCCGCAGTCACCTCTGTATCTATAGGCATTGTGGAGAAATACATTCTTAAACTCTCTTTTCCCTTTTTATTTTCTTTGGAGAGCAGAAGCTTGGCAGGCTGCCATCCTTCTAATTTAAACACACAACAGGTACTTGTAAACTGTTTGAAAGAGACTGAGCCCCCATTCACATTGACTGCAGCTTTGAAATTGCGCAACTTCATCTGAAATTGCATGATTATTAAGCTGCATGTCAGTGCGACTTTGGGTGGGACTTTGAAGACATCTGTGTGGCTTCATGCACAGATGTCTATTCATGTTGCACCGAAAATCGTCAAAAGTAGTGCATGTACTAATTTTTCTTGTCAAATTTGTTTATTGATTTTGAAAATATAAACATTGGTACAATTAACAAAATATTGATTACATTAAATGGTAGCATTAGTTGAATTTACATATCAGATCTTTCAGATCTAAGTATCTTGCTTAGTAAGCAATGAAAGACTTAAATAGGCTATATGTTTTAGAAAGACTAAGGTGTTACAATCAATTTTAACAATTATATAATCAAGAGCAACAAAAAATGAAAAAGTTGTTAAACTTTTAACTTTGAGTAATATGTAATAAAGAAATAATATTAATTACTACGAGATTCAGTTATTTATAATAGGACATTAGAGCATACTGTCTATTATTGTATTATAATTGAACATTATAAAAGTGAATGTTTCGATACCATTTCGTTATGTAAAAATAAATAGGAGAAGACAGGATAGAATAATGAGAAAAGAAAAGAATTAAAGGAAAGTAAAGATAAGAAAAGAAAAAAAATAAAAATAAAAAAGTCTGGATTAGTAGAGGTTTCCGGGGATTTCTTAGTAACAATATGTACATAGTATCTTTTTATCAGTTATTCAAAACAAAGGTATATAGTTACCAAGGTTTAAGTAAAGAAGTGTCAAAATTAGGAGAAAGAAAGTGGGTCACCCAAGGACTAAAAATTTTTCAAATTTAGGTATGTTATCGTTGAATATGGCATCTGTTTTTGAGAGGATCATGGCCTGATGTATTCTATTCGTAGTTTCAGAAAGCATTAATGATGAGGACTTCCACGCTTTGGCGATGTACTAATTTTTCAAATTGATGCGGCATCTCAAAGTCGGCGTTGCACTAATTTGAACAGTGTGATTGCCAGCAATAGGATGCATACCTCCCAACTTTTTAAGATGGGAATGAGGGACACCTATTAGCAAAAGTATGTAACCATAGGACACACCCCCTGCCACGCCCCCTTAAAAAAGAATTATGGAAAAAAATTATTAGTTAAACTCACAAGTGTTTTTTTTTTACCACTAATATTCCTTGTTATGAGCTTCTGAAATTTACAAATGCAGCAATTTAGAAATCGGATGAAAGGTTTAGCTCTGGGAAATACTTTATGAAAGATAAATAATGCATTTTATATACAACTATATATATTAGACCAAAATGAGGGACAAATGAGGAGGAAAAAGGGACAGAGGGACATTGTTTTAAATCAGGGACAGACCCTCCAAATCAGGGACAGTTGGGAACTATGAGGATGTGACTTGTCGCACCAATGTGAACGGGGGCTAACACTCAACTTAGGAGGCTTTGCTATGATCTTTAAAGTATAACTGAAGGAAAAACTTTACTTTTTAGATTTGAATAGAGTAGTGAGAGATTAGAACACCTGTCAGGTTGTTACTGCTGTCTGTGCCTCGAGATTTTCCCTCTCTACTCCTTTTTACCAGAAGTGAAAGTGAAAGAAAATCCCAAATTTTACGTTGTCACCAGAACAGGAATAGAGGGAAAGTCTTTCAATGGGGACACTAGTCTTGGTGACATTAGTGACAACCAGAGATTCCCTCACTTTAGAGGGGTTTTCCTCTAATTTCCTATTCTGGCTATGGGGCAGGAAGAGAGGGGAAATCTCCACAATTTTTAGGCTGCTTAAGAATATGCACATAGTTGCCTATGGCCATATCACCCTGAACATGCCCAATCTCATCTGATCTTAGAGGCTAAGCAGGGTCTGGCCTGGTTAGTACTTGGATAGGACAATGGGAATACCAGGTGCTGTTGGCTTAATGCAGATAGTTTAGCCTTCGTTCACACCAATGCGATTTGTCATGCAATTTAAAAGTTCCAAATTGTATGACAAGTTGCATCCCATTGCCAGCAATGAAACTGTTCAAATTGCCATGACTCATGTCACAGCAATTTTGAAAAAGGTCCCTGTACTACTTTTTTTTCCAATTTCATTGTGTCTTGCATAGAAGTCGCAAGCCACAACCGCTCTGATCTGCGGCTTTGAAATCTCGCTGAAGTAGAGCGATTTCAAAGTCACACTGATGTGAACCAGGGCTTAATGTCCATAATCTGGGTTCAGGTGCATTTTAGGTTTCTCCTACATAGAAATTTTTTTGGGGAATGTTATGTAGCACCCTGATGTTTAGACAGGGTTGCTCCTAAATTTACCTGCCAGGTGTAGTTACCTTGGCTAATTGTTATCCTTTATACCTCTTATCACTGTATATATTAGATAGATAGTTAGCAGGTAAGGTCATTAAGCCACCTTAAAAATTGTACATATGTTTGATACTTATCTGTCATGTATGACCTACCATTTCTCATGTGTCTGATACTCATGTTTATTTCATGTGGTACTCCACATATACTGTTGTCATTGTTATTCCTTCCTTGTTTCCCCACCCATCCCAGTTTTTGCCAGGACATTCGCTCTCAGGCTTGAGACCTCAAATTATTTTTCTGCAAACTCCGAGACGTAGTTTTGTAGGCTGGGGAAGGATTTAACACCCTGATGTTTAGGCAGGGTTGCTCCTAACTTTACCTGCCAGGTGTAGTTATCTTGACTCATTGTCAGGGATCAATTGAGTTCACCCTAAGTCTGGAATTGCTGCACTTCTCTCTTCTGCCACTAGGTGGCCCGGTACCTGGTGACATTAGATAAGACAAGGGCAAAGCAAGGACAGATTAGGAGTATATGGGGTATCTCGGGCAGGGGGTTTCTTAAATCTCTTGGCTTGCTGGGAGAACTTATATATTTGGGTGGATTCAGGTGATCAGTGTTCTGTGCCACCTGGTCGGCTGTCTGAGTGGACGTGTGTTGTACTGCCCGGGCTGCTAAGCCGGAGTTTGGGCCTATCCTGTCGCCACTAAGGGACCAACCACCTTACTACAAGGGACCACAGTGAGTAGCTGAGCAGTATTCTCACCAACCAGGGACGGTGAAGAATTGGGAAACTTCAGCAGGTGTCAAGCCAAGGACCCAGCCAGCGGAGGTGACGCTTGTAGAGCAGCCTTGTGTGTCAAGCCAGGGACCGAGCAGGCCAGTGGGGTGAAGCTTGACAAGTATCTGGAGTGCCAAGCCAAGGACCCAGCAGGGACGCGAGGGTGACGCTTGAGGGAGATACTTCAGTGAAGATTTGAAGAGCTCAAAGGATTCGATGGCAGTGAATCAGCAAGTCTAGTGAGAGAGACTGGTAGCTCAGTGGGTTGAGAACCTACAATAAGTGACTGTATAAGAGTAAAGGAGTTTGTTACAACTTGTGTTAGGAACTGTTCTAAGACTGTTGCCATAGAAGACAGCGCTCCTATGCATGCAGATGTGGTGTCTTGCTGGATGCCTTTCCTTGCATGGCTGTCTACCTATAGAAATCCCGGAGTCTGCCAATTAACATTGTAGCTACCTAAGGGTGTCCTGGCCCTAACCCTCTCTCCCAAAGTTCTGTTCAAGAGAAATAAAATCTCTTCGCATTCAAGAAGTGTCTGACGCCCATGAATCTATCTTGCACTACGCCGACTATGTCTAACCCACCCTATATATAGAAGGATGTCAGCAGCTCTTGGCTCTGGAGGTTCTCATTAGACTAAAGGAGGCCTGGGACTTAGCTACAATTATTTTTGCTTTCTCCCTGAAAAACACAGAAGCAGATCAGTGAATGGTTTGTCATTGTACACATTTATTATTAAACGCTGGGCTTTGCCTAGAGTCCACCTTGAGCATGCAATCCAATGCCCCTCCGTTATGGTGCCAGAGGCACTACTAAAATCCACTATGCACCTGGAAGTGCTGGGATCAAATGGCTCATTACACACGTTTTATCAGTGAAATGTTGCTTGCTCGCTGCATCTTATTAGAATGAATGTCTCCTGCAGCAGCTGCCAGGCATTCACCCTGCCACACCAATTGCCTCCTATGGCTCACCAAGCTCCCCTACTTAGAGGAGAGATCAAATGAAAGCCAGAAGCGGAGATTTGAAAACACAGTTGTTAGGTGCACAGCATACAATGAAGATCAGTTGGAACGTTCAGGTATATTTGTTACAACCTAGTAATATATATAGTTTGATGAAAAGCCATGGTGTGTTTTGTTCCTTCTATTCCTTCCTCGTAAGGTTTCGTTGTGCACCTGCAACCCCCACGCTGGAGCGCTGAAAGCGCAGAGATCACCCCTAATGTTAGATTGTGTTACATGAGAATTGCTAGCTCGATACAAAACCACTATATTTACCCAAAGGCTTTGTCTCCTCTGCCAAATGCATACCAGCTTGGCAGAACTTGTGAAAAGCATTTGCTCAGCTGCTGACCCATGAGGCCTGACAACAATCAGATGATTGCTTGCCCACATGCAATATTAACACTTTCCTAGTAACAGGTACTGCAGTGCAGAGGAAGCTAAAATCTTTAAATGCTTTATACACTATTAGACCAATTGTGGACGCCGGACCATCATCTCTACACTCGATGATCAAAAGTATGTGAAGACTCCTCCAAATTATTGAGTTCAAGTGTTTACAGTAAGGCTAGATTTAGGCCTGGTTCACACCTATGCATTTTTTAGTGCGTTTTCAGTTTTGCTGAAACACACTAGAGTCCATTTAACATGGTTTCCTATTTATGTAGTTTACATCTGTGCATTTTATGGAAACTTGGTTTTTGGTTCCATATACTTTAATGGATCAAAAGCTTGTATTGAAAAATGCAAAATGCACCTGTAATATGCAAACTTCCACCTGCATAGGTGTGACTCAGGCCTTAGGCTGAGTTTACACTTGGGCCTGATTCACACCTACGCAGGTTGCAATTTGCATATTCCAGGTGCATTTTGCTTTTTTCAATACACATTTTTGGGTCCATTGAAGTCTATGGAACCAAAAACCAGAAAAAAATCCCATAAAATGCACAGATGTGAACTACATCCATAGGAAACCATGTTAAATGAACTGTAGTATGTTTCTGCAAAACTGAAAAGCACTAAAAAATGCATAGGTGTAAACCAGGCCTTATACGAATTGAATGTGAATCTCCGCATCCAATTCGCATGACAGGAGAGTGTGAACGGCTCTCAGTGGAGTCGGTTCACGCATCTCTGGGACAGCCACGGAGCGCACAGCAGAAGGGTCCTGTACGTATTTGGCTCAGTTTCAGGTCCAAATTCAGGCGAAAATTCAGACCTAATTCTGACCTGAAACAGTGAACGGGATGCGCTGGACCCCTGCTGTGCCCCGTGCCACACATGGTGTGAACCCAGCATAAAGCCTCGTACACACGATCGGATTTTCCGCAGACAAAACCTCAGACTTTTGTCCGAAGGCGTGTGCTTGGACTTCGTCTTGCATACCAACGGCAAGTAATTATTGGCCAACAAACACAAACGTACTGACGTACTACATGGTTTTTCAGCTCTTTAGCACCACCCTTTGGGCTCCTGCTAATTTTGTGTTATTAGAAGTTTGGTGAGTGTTGATTCGAGCTTTTCATTTCGCGCTTTTCATTTCGTGCTTTTCAGTTTGTTTCTGAACGGCCGTTCCTCAACCAGACATTTTGCGGAATCGGAGGAGATAACGTGTTATTTATTATTGGCCTTGGAGTTAGTGCTTTGACCCAAGTCCAGTCCAGGAACAGGAGGAAGAGGAGTTCTTGGACCAAAAACTGGTTGCTTTATTAATCGGGACCAATTATGTCATATGCCTTTGCTGCGAGAGCTCCAGGAGAATAATCCAGATGTTTTTTTGGAATTATCTCTGGATGACGGACCCCTGCTTTCACCAACTCTTGGCATTGTTGACCCCCTATATTAAGAAGCAGGACGCATGCATGAGGATTTTATTTTATTTTCTGGTTGAATGATAATAATTTGATTTGTTATATTTTCTATATTTTTTGGATTAATAGAATGCACTTTTTGGTTAAGTTCTATTGGCAGATAGCATGTCTAATTTTATTTGTTTTCTTTTTTTTTAATGCTCAATAAAAAAAATGTGGAGAATAATACTTGGCTATGTGTTTTACTTCAAATGACAGTTTGGGAGTAGGCAGGTACATTTAAAAAAAATACAATGTAAAATTAACAAGGGACATTAGTTGTATCTTAGGTGTTGTGGTAATTTGCCCAAAAAAAAAAAAGCATTATAATATTATTCTTGATATCAGTAGAAAAGAAAGCCTTTGAAAATTTGTTTGCAATAACTCCATCAGTATCACCAGCAAAGCAGCTTCATTATTATCCCATTAAAGAAGAAGAGAATTGTGCGCTGCATTTCGAGACTTCATAATTTGCCAGGTCACAAATTCTCCATTACAAGTGCTAGTTTACAAGACCGACCGCTTCTGGCTCGTCCTTGCTTCCGAGCATGCGTGTTTGTACTTTGGACTTTTGTCTGACGGACTTGTGTACATACGCACGGAAAATCAGACAACAGACATTTGTCCGGGAAAATTTTAAAACCTGCCATCCAACATTTGTCAGCGGAAAATCCGACAATTGTCCGATGGGGGGTACAAACGGTCGGATTTTCCGCCAACAGCCTGTAGTCACACATTTTCCGTCGGAAAATCCGATCGTGTGTACGAGGCTTTAGACATGCATCTACATCCACCACTTCATTGCAGAGGCCATTGACAGGCAGTAAAGAAGAAACGTGGCGCCTCTCCACCATCTGTTTTAACCCCATTTTTGGCAACAAACGCACTGTAACCCCATTCATTGTATTTGACTGCAGGGCCTTTGTGGCACTTCCCTATTCGTTTAAATGGATCCCAACAAGTTGGATAGTTTTTGCCATGAACACAAAGCATCATGACCACAGCATGTAAATACCCTCTTCTGCTGCCAATGCAAACTTAAGGGGGGTGGTCAGGGAGTGATAAAAATGCAACTTTACCGTACATTTTTACGGCCCCCAACCACGGGTATAAACTTAACCTTTAAAAGTAGAACTATAGGCAAAAGTTTTTTTTTTTCATATTGGAAAGAGTAAGGCAGGGTTATAACCCCTGTAAGGTTTATTTTTGCCATCTTTGGTGATCATTTACAATCATTGTAACCATACAACCTGCTGATCAGTTGCTTGACTAGATGACAATCAAGCATTTGATCAGCAGAAAGCCTAGCTAATCAGGAGCAATCTTGTCTAAGGCCTGATTCACATCTATGCATTTTTAGTGCTTTTTGCATTTTGCAGATTTGCACTACAGTCCATTAAACATGGTTTCCTATGGAACACGTTCTGTAATGCAAATCTGCAAAATGCAAAAAGCACTAAAAATGCATACATGTGAATCCAGCCTAAGGGGATATTTTTCCTTCTTATATTGCTCGGGAACAGCCCACACATAAGGAAAAGCAAAAATGATTGATGGCAGAGAAAGCGAATAGCTGTGAGCCAATAACTTCCTGTGCTCACGGTCTGTGAAGACTATTCGGTTACTTGTTCTCAATTGTCTCTGAGGACTACAGAAACATGTGTGAGTATTGCCAACCCTAAAAACAAATGGCGGTTACTAGCAAAATCATTGGATGAAATAAATAATATATATATATATATATATATATATATATATATATATATATATATATATATATATATATATATATATATATATATACGGTATATAAAGCCTGAAAAAAAAGCTAATGTATTCATCACATTTAAAGTGGTATTAAACCCAAAACCAAAAAATGTTATATATTGCAGCTTACCAATCTTTAGATGAAGAGGCTGAATTCGTTTTCTTTTCTTTGGCTTTTTTTCCCCTCTGTTTCTGTTTTCACTTGGTGTTCTGGCCAGAAACACACCTCCTGTATTAGTGAACACACAACTCCTGGAGGATTGAGAAAAGGTGGCAGCAGAGAGCAGCATTATCAGTCTAGGGGAGGGGAAGATAGTGTTAAATGAATTAGCAGATTTAGAACAACTAATAAATTGAAGCCAAACTCCAGCTCACACTTTATAATCAGTTACATCAAAGTGTTTATTTTTCCCTTTGCGATAAAAGTTTTACATGAATAAATAAAAGCTGATCATTTTAATCACCTCTGCCAGCATTAGGTGGGTTGTCTTTTCCATGGAAACTGATACATTCTGCTGGAGAGTTTGTGCTGTGAAAAACAACACACTTGCTGGCTGGATCACCAGATGAAAATAAAAGAATAAAAGCCTAAATAACAAACTGAATGCAGCCATCACATCTAAGAATTGGTAGGCTGCAATATAATAAATGTTTGCTTTTGGGTTTAATACTACTCTAACCAGTTCATCCCTTTGGACGTACTACATACGCCCAAAAAATGAACTATTAAACATAAGCTTATGGCTGCGGCTCTCCCTCTCTTACCGGGACCCAGGAACACAACCGCCGGTGTTCTATCGGATAGTGCCTGCTATCGAGAAGTACCCATGATGAACGGGGCATGCGCAGCACAACAGCTGATTTTACGATCAGCTGTTGTGACGGCGAGACGGCGCCTGCGCACAATAGCAGACAGAAGAAATTGTCTGTCAGATTGTGCCCCGCGCTGGCGAGGCTTGTTCATGTTGATGAGGGGCGGATTAGTACATAATGGGGGCGGATTATTAAATGATGGGCAGTGCTGCCAAACATATCTTTTTTCTGCTATTCTTCCTGGACGCTTGCAGGGCGTGTTTAGCCAACTGAAGGGCGGGTTTTTCTATCAGAAAAAGATATGTTTAGCAGCACTGCCCATCATTTAATAATCCGCCCCATCATGTACTAATCCGGCCCTTTATCAACATGAACACGCCTCGACAGCGCTTGGCACAATCTGACACAAAAATTTCTTCCGTTGGCTATTGTGCGCAGGCGCCGTCTCATCGTCACAACAGCTGATAGTAAAATTAGCTGTTGCGCTGCTCCCTATGGCGCATGCGCCGTTTGTCACAGGCACTATCCGATAGAACACCGGCTAGGGGAGGGAATCCATGCCTCGATCTCACATGTAAATAATGAAACTGGAAGTGATGTCACTTCCAGTTTCAGATGCACCATTTCCTGGCCAGTACAGCCAGGGGACACATCTAACCAAGTGTGAAAACAATAATTCTAGCACAAAAGCTCCTAGTTAACTCTAAACTGATGAGCTGTAAAGGCTTTTAAAGAGTCACCTATGGTAATTTTTGGGCACTGTAGTTTTTTTACGATGTCAAGGGCACACACAATTTTTTTACAATGTCAAGGGCACACACACAAGACATAGAATATTTGATATCTATTTACTCCACGCAATTTCATCTTTTATATTTTAATAAAAAAATTGGTATTATAGTGTGTGTTTTTTGCACTAAAATTCGTTTTATTCTAGTTCTTCCTGAACCTTTGCGTTTAATAAACAGTTGCGCAAATATCATGTGATATAAAAATTTGCAAGTATCACCTTTTTATTGTACAGGGTCCCTGCTTTCAGGAAATATATAATGTTTGTGGGGGTATAAACAATTTTATTGCCAAAGAATTTTATATGTATGCAAAAAATAAAAACAATTACCCTGGAGCCGAACTGGTTGGGATTAAACTCCCATGTGTGATTTTTACCTATAAGTACTGTAAGCCTATAATAAGGCTTATATATAGATATTGTAAATATCTCCTAAACATGCACTGTTTAGGAGATATTTACTTTAGATGTCGCCGATGACGTCACTGGTGCATGCGCTCTGAAGGAACGACTACTCGTGCTGTACTTTCAGAGCTGTGCTGTAAACAGAGAGTCTATATACAAAAAAAGTGTAGCGCTATAAACTCCAAACAGATTTTAAATTAAATATATGGTATTTTAACACCGTATATAGTGTATACCAAACAATAAGGTGCTATTATCAAGAATTATGATGTACTATATATGGTACAAATATTGTGTACATATTAAACAAAGTGAACAGACGTTGCAATATTAGTGTAAACTACTTAATACACCGTGTACATATATAAATGCTATAAAACTGAAAATAATAATAAAAATCAAAAAAGTCCAAATGATGTTGACACCACGTAGAAATAATATAAAGTACAATCCACCGATGTTGATGAGGAAATATGAAGTAAAAGTGAAGAAGCCTCCACCAAGGGTCTTAGGGGGCTTACCAAAGGCAAATGATTAGAAGCGCCCAATGTCAATCTGAATGTTATGGTAAAAAATTGGCTGGATCAAACAGGCAAGTAGAAGTAAGGAAACAACCAAAGTGGGCAGAAGAGCTGTTGGTGGTTCAAAGGCCATCACCGAAAACATCAAGAGGCTTACCAGAGGTTGTTGACTTGGAAAGACTTACGTCATCCAAGTCAGAAAAGGCTTAACGACCAGCTGGTCAAGGTAATAAAATCTTCTCCGATATCCTCAGTGGTTTCCAAACCAGGATGGAAATTGAGCCTCCACAGTAACCCACACGGCACACAAATTATACTCCAATAGAAGCCACAAACGGGTATTCATGTATCATGCGAGAAATAGATAAAAACTCACATAGCGTGATAACGTAAACACTGTTTTATTTTAAAAAATAATCAAAAATAAACTCACATATTAGAAGATCATCTGAGGCACAATATTTACGTAGCGGTAATTGTGAGGGGTCCACCCAACGCGTTTCTGCTAAAAAGCCGTCACCCCAGATTTAGGTAATTCTCTCATATTGTGCTAGTATGTGATTCATACTAGCACATTATGACTTATGTAGGCAAGACCCGGGCCTCTCCAGGCCTAATGGTGACCTCCAGAGTTAGGGACAGCTGACATCCTTCTTGTAGAGTTAGTTACAAGGCATGGTGGGTGTAATGCAAGGTAGCTTCATGGGCGCCAGACACTTCTTGAATGCAAAGAAATTTATTGTCTCTTAAACAAAACTGTGGGAGAGAGGGTTAGGGCCAGGACACCCTTTAGTAGATGCAATGTTAATTGGCAGACTTCGTGACTTCTATAGGTAGACAACCAGGCATGTACTGGCAATCGGGACTACCGGGAGTTTCCTGGTGGGCTGATGGCTCAGTGGGCTGGTTTCAGTGACAGGGGAGGAGAGAGAGATACACAGCGCCAACTAAGTGTAGCATTAAAACAGCTTTTATTCCACTAAAAGAACATTACTGACAAAGGGAGTAGGGTGAAAGGCATTAAGATACTGTGCAAGAGTCCAGGCTTGTCATCAATCTGAATTAGGGCCACCAGCGGGAACCGATTAGGCCAGTAGATGCAGAGCACCGGTGTGTACTTCTACTTCTTGGTGGCGGTGGAACGCACGATGGGGTGGACGTGATGTCATCAGCCGGAAATGATGGTCGCGTTGCCTCCCATGTCTTGCAACATTTCCGGCTGATGACATTACGGCCGCCCCATCACGCGTTCCACCACCACCAGGAAGTACACAACAATGCTCTGCATCTACTGGCCCGATCAGTTCCCGCTGGCAGCTCCTAAGGCCTATGGCTCTAATCATGTGCTTCAAAAACACCCCCCTGCCACTGGAATTCAGGCTCCCGGCGCCCGAAAAGGGTCTGGATGCCTGAATAGGGGTTGGCTACAGCGGCCATGGATAGATTCATGCAATGCATAAATCTATCCATAGTACACAGAGGGGGTGGCTGGAGAGAGGGGGCGGCAAAGTGAATTTGCCTTTAGTAAATCAACCCCATTGTTTTTTAGGTTTATGCACTAATTCGATTTTCAACATTTTACACTAATTGCTCATGGTGCTGCCACTTTATAAATATTCAAAGTGAAACTTTACCTCATTTACTAAGCTCTGGAGCAACTACACTTGCAGAGTGCAACTGCACTTTGAAAAGTGCACAATTTTGGGTTGACTTACTAAAAGTAAATCCACTGTGCACTACAAGTGCACTGCAAGTGCACTTGGAAGTACAATCGCTGTAGATCTGAGGGGAACATGCAAGGAAAATAAAAAAGAGCATTTTTTGATTGCACATGATTGGATGATAGAATTTAGCAGAGCTTCCCCTCATTTCAGATCTTCCCCTCAAATCTGCAGCGACTGAACTTCCAAGTGCACTTGCAGTGCACAGTGGATTTGCCTTTAGTAAATCAACCCCTCTGTTTGCTTTTAGTAAATTGACCCCAATGTGTTCGCCTGCTTAGTGTAGTCAGATTCCAATAGGAAAGCAGAGGGACTGGCAAGCATGCGACGTGAGTCAAGGAAAAACAATAGATCCACAACAAGCCTGTTAGTCATTCAGCACCATGTTTCCATGAAACAGTAAAGATAGCACCGCATATAGGTTGGATAGGAAAATACAGCCAGCTGAGTCAAAACACAGAGTCTCAAAAAAATGTTCAGGCTGTGATCACTTGCTGGATATACCAGTTGAAAAGAGACCCACTGTTTAGACGATATTAGATTGGTCCTCAATTGCAGCGACAAGGTGGTGAATCCAGAGTCCTCTCCAGGGGTCCACAGGTGTGCAGGATGCGAATCTCTGTATTCCTAGTCCTGGTGACACGCACAAGATGTTATCCACTCAAAACCAGCATGGGGCCGCCTGGCCATTTACTTCCAGTTTTAGGTTGTTCATGGATTTCCAGTTTGCAGAGATAGGATGAGGGCTAAAGAGTGATGAAAAACCCAGGTTGGCTATCGGCAGAGGGCATGTGTAGGTGCACACACCGACATGTTTCACCCACTTGTGACATAGGTTTCTTCAGGATGAAGTGTTTGCATGGACAGGATCCTTTTATAGGCATTCAGAGTGACACTCAGGGAATTCCTGTTACATGTCCTGTCCTGTCCTGCCTAGACATGGTCATGTTAACCCCATAGGGGAATTCAGACTGTGTTATTACACCGCTGCCATTTTGTGGCAGTATATGACTATTGCAGTTCATAGTAGATAATCATTGATGTATAAGGTAAAATCGCCATTCACAAGTTGACATTATATGCTTTTAATCACATCTATTAAATTCAATAGTAGTTGTATTAAGATGTGAATGTAAAGCTATATACAGATAGATACATGTGTACAAACTGAGGCTTAGTATGATATTTTGACAATTGATCAATTCGGTCGAGATCAACTTACGGAGTCCGGAATACCTGTAAATTCAGCTCAGTGTTTAATCCATTCGGCGCGAGTGTACCCAGCCGAAAAAATCCACTCCTTTTCTTTTTTAAGAAGTACCAGGTCAAAGTCACCTCTTCTTACTGGGAGTATTAAGGCATAGAACCCCTTAATTTTGAGTCAGTTTGGTTCCCTATTGTGATATTTTGAAAAGTGTTCTCCTATGGGGGTATCGTCATCCGGGAAATGAATACTTGAGAGATGTTCCCCTATACGGACCTTTAAGAGACGCTTTGTTTTGCCTATATACAATTTATGACAGGGACATTCCAGTATATACAGTACTAGTACTCTACAAATATGGCATTTTCCACAAGCATACATCCCTCGCAATGAAGGCAGGTTCCGTGAGCCAATTGCGTGGATTAGGTCTGATAAATTCAGATCTCACGAGTTCATCAGTTAGATTTTTGGCTCTTCTTGCTACCATGAAAGGTTTAGGACCAACTATAGACACCATCTGGGGAGTTCGAATCAATACGTGCCAATGTTTAGTCAAGATCGTTCGCACATCTTCCCACTGTGTATCAAACGTGGTGATGATTTTCACTTGATCAGAAAGGCTCTTGTTGGCATCTTGGTCATTCTTTGATATTAGCAGTTCTTTCCGGTCAATTGCGGATGCTCGTTTTCTTGATTTCTTTAAAGATGTATGCAGGTAACCCCTTTCTCTAAATCTTTTAAAGAGTTGCTTTGATTCAGCCTGATAGTCTTGATCCAGTGAGCAGTTGCGTCTAATTCTCAGAAACTGCCCCGTTGGTATACCTCTGACCAAGGACTTAGGATGATGGCTGGTTGCCTCAAGAAGGGTGTTTGCTGCTGTTGCTTTACGAAACGTTTGCGTGGACAGATGGTTTCCATCTATCCTTATTAGGAGGTTCAAAACAAAACTTCGTTCAAGTCATAGGTGAACGTTAGGCGTTTCATTCAGTTCGCTCAAGAACTCTTCAAGGGATTCAAAAGACCCCTGCCACAGCAGCAGGACATCATCGATAAATCTTAGCCACAATTTGGCATGGTCTAGATAAGATTCAGAGCAATAGACAACTTCCTCTTCCCAATAACCAAGATGTAAGCATTAATAGGCAGGTGCCCAAGGGGCCCCCATGGAGGTGCCTTGTATTTGTCTATAATAGACCCCTAGGAATTCAGAGCAGTTATTAATCAAGGCAAACTGCAGCATCTCAAGGATGAACTCATTCTGAGGTCCCATACGTGGAAATTTCTGGTCAAGAAAGTGTGCCACTGATGCCAAGCCCCATGCATGGGGTATAGATGTATAAAGAGACTCTACATCAATGCCTACAAGGAGAGTTCCAGGAGATACGGTTACCTCTTCAATTTTTGCTAATACATCAAGGGTATCTCTGTATGAGGGTAACTCAAAGACCATTTCTTTCAGTAGGGCATCTAAGTATCTTCCAATTTTCCCCAGAATACACTTCACCGCTGATTGGCCTGCCTGGTGGGTTCGTCTGGGATTTATGGACTTTAGGAATGATGTAGATGGTAGAGTGTTAAACTCCTTCACTTTCAGATGCTCCTACTCATTATGAGACGAGAAGAGGCCGGTTTTCTGCGCAAACATAAGTTTAAAATTCAGCTCATTGGTTATAGGGGTAAAGGGGTTAGCAGGAAGTTTTTCATAGGTGGATCGGTCATTTAACTGTCTTTTTATCTCATTTTCATAGTATTCTGTTGAGAGCAATACCGCATTGCCCCCCTTGTCACTTTTTTTGATCGCCAAATTTGGTGCCTCCTTTAGCTCTTGTAAGGCCCGGCGTTGTTCAGGATCCAGGTTGTCTTTTCTTCTACTAATTGTTCTAATAAAGTTATATCAGGTTAAACCGCAGTTTGTTCCTCTTCCTTCACTGAAGGTAAGGACACCTTGGGTCCTATTCCCACTCCCCTTTTATTTTGACTACTTCTCCTGTTTTGGTAAGGAACACCACCCTATTAGGTGAGCTGGTAACCTGTTACCTGAATTGACCAACGATACTGGTCATCAGGGCCCCGCCCATTGCATTTTAATATTACAATAATATCACGTGACATCAAAAATGAAACTATCACTATTTTATTCTAAAGGGTGTCTACTCTCAGAAAATACATTATGGTTTGGGTGATTTTATGTAATCTTCAGGCCTAAAATTTTTTAAAAGTTTTTTAAATGTTTGCAAAAAATGCAAAACTGGATTTTGTTGTCGGAAAATTTTATAGCCTGCTCTCAAACTTTGTGTGGCAGAAAATCCGATGGAAAATGTGTGATGGAGCCTACACACAGTTGGAATTTCCGACAACAAGGTCCTATCACACATTTTCCGTAGGAAAATCCGACCGTGTGTACGGGGCATAATACTCTCGCCCTACCACTTTCAGTAAAATGTGAATATATAAACCGAACAGCTGCTGTCACTCAATAGCTTATCAGTGGCTAATAGTTGTAAATCAAAAGAAATGGGTAGTGCTGCGCTGTCCATAGAGGTGCATATAAATAGAGTGATTCCTATGAATATACTTTCAAAATCAAAAAAAAATATATAAATCCTAGACATAAAGTGTTAATAGTGCATATCTTTATGAATAACTGCTGGAGAATTGATGTAATATAAAGTGCCTTTGAAATAAAGTGATAATAGTGCTACAAAATTAATGATATATATATATATATATATATATATATATATATATATATATATATATATATATATATATATATATATATATATATTGCTGGTAGTGCATATGTAATTAACTGCAACCCTGTGCCTCAAGGCTGGACACTGCAATATATACAGGTGTAAATCATGTGAACATCAAAACATGAGAAAAAAACGTAATTTCTTCTAAGAATTGTCCTTATATACAGTATAGTATTGATAGTGCATATATATGGATAACTGCAACCATGTGCCTCAAGGCTGGGCACTGTAACATGCACATGTATAGATCATATGAACATCCAAATATGAGAGAAATAAATTATAATTTCTTCTAAGAATCATCCCTAATAGTCTGGGTGAGCAGGCATGTACTGGCCATCAGGACTACCGGGAGTTTCCCAGTGGGACGATGGCTCAGTGGGACGGCTTCAGTGACAGCAGACCACCACCCCTCCGCTCCTCTGTCTCCCCCTCCCTGCCGCGCTCACCTCCTCTCCCTGCCTAGTTATGAAGCGGACTGAATAATGACATGCTCCTCGGGAGTCGGCACTGAGAAGCTCATCATACGATCCGGAAGGAGGGCTCAGGGCAGCCACACACAGCTGTGACATAAGCTTCCTCTGCACTCGTTCCCCTGCTCTTTTCTTTCCCCACTCTCCATCTAACCCCTTCATGACCGCATAACACATATTTGAGGCATCCAGGAAGTGGGCTTTAACCCTGGGTGCTCCATATATGTGTTCTTATAATACACACTATTGTTTCTTGGCTCTATTATGGGCACAAAAAACTATAAAAAAAAAAAAAAAACTGTATCACTACGATCGTCAGGAACAGGGGAATTGATTGTGCTGTTTTTTTTTGTTGTTGGTGGTGATACATTGTAATGTTATAAAATATACAGCTAAATTTAACTACTTCCTGCCTGTAGGACATCTATGGAAGTTCTCGGGTTGAAGTAGTTATACCAGGATGATCTACAGTAGGGATGAGCCGAACACCCCCCTGTTCGGTTCGCACCAGAACATGCGAACAGGAAAAAAGTTCGTTCGAACACGCGAACACCGTTAAAGTCTATGGGACACGAACATGAATAATCAAAAGTGCTAATTTTAAAGGCTAATATGCAAGTTATTGTCATAAAAAGTGTTTGGGGACCTGGGTCCTGTCCCTCCCCTGGGACACATGGATCAATGCAAAAAAAAGTTTTAAAAACGGCCATTTTTTCAGGAGCAGTGATTTTAATAATGCTTAAAGTCAAACAATAAAAGTGTAATATCCCTTTAAATTTCGTATCTGGGTGGTGTCTATAGTATGCCTGTAAAGGGGCGCATGTTTCCTGTGTTTAGAACAGTCTGACAGCAAAATGACATTTTGAAGGAAAAAACCCATTTAAAACTACCCGCGGCTATTGCATTGCCGAAAATACACATAGAAGTTCATTGATAAAAACGGCATGGGAATTCCCCAAAGGGGAACCCCTAACCAAAATTAAAAAAAAAAAAATGACGTGGGAGTCCCCCTAAATTCCATACCAGGCCCTTCAGGTTTGGTATGAATATTAAGGGGAACCCCGGCCAAAATTTAAAAAAAAAATGACGTGGGGTTCCCCCTAAATTCCATACCAGACCCTTCAGGTCTGGTATGGATTTTAAGGGGAACCCCGCGCCAAAAAAAAAAAAAAACGGCGTGGGGTCCCCCCAAAAATCCATACCAGACCCTTATCCAAGCACGCAACCTGGCAGGCCGCAGGAAAAGAGGGGGGGATGAGAGTGCGCCCCCCCCTCCTGAACCATACCAGGCCACATGCCCTCAACGTTGGGAGGGTGCTTTGGGGTAGCCCCCCAAAACACCTTGTCCCCATGTTGATGAGGACAAGGGCCTCATCTCCACAACCCTGGCCGGTGGTTGTGGGGGTCTGCGGGCGGGGGGCTTATCGGAATCTGGAAGCCCCCTTTAACAAGGGGACCCCCAGATCCCGGCCCCCCCTGTGTGAAATGGTAAGGGGGTACTTACCCCTACCATTTCACAAAAAAACTGTCATAAATGTTAAAAATCACAAGAGACAGTTTTTGACAATTCCTTTATTTAAATGCTTCTTCTTTCTTCTATCTTCCTTCATCTTCTGGCTCTTCTGGTTCTTCCTCCGGCGTTCGCGTCCAGCATCTCCTCAGCGGCAGAGGGGGCGGAGTCACCGGGTGGCCCCGTCCCCCGTTATTTAAGAACTGTCAGACGAGGAGCGCCGTCACACAGCGGGAGCCTCCCTCCATGCCAGCATGGGTGCGGAGTGGCCCGGAGAAGAAAATGAAGAGGAGAAGAAGAGAAGAAAAGAAGAAGAGAAGAGCGGGAGCCTTCCCCCATGCCATGGGTGCAGAGCGGCCCGAGGAGAAGAAGATAGAATATGCCGCTGAGGAGATGCTGGACGAGAACGCCGGAGGAAGAACCAGAAGAGCCAGAAGAACCAGAAGAGCCAGAAGATGAAGGAGGATAGAAGAAAGAAGAAGCATTTAAATAAAGGAATTGTCAAAAACTGTCTCTTGTGATTTTTAACATTTTTGACAGTTTTTTTGTGAAATGGTAGGGGTAAGTACCCCCTTACCATTTCACACAGGGGGGGCCGGGATCTGGGGGTCCCCTTGTTAAAGGGGGCTTCCAGATTCCGATAAGCCCCCCGCCCGCAGACCCCCACAACCACCGGCCAGGGTTGTGGAGATAAGGCCCTTGTCCTCATCAACATGGGGACAAGGTGTTTTGGGGGGCTACCCCAAAGCACCCTCCCAATGTTGAGGGCATGTGGCCTGGTACGGTTCAGGAGGGGGGCGCACTCTCGCCCCCCCCTCTTTTCCTGCGGCCTGCCAGGTTGCGTGCTTGGATAAGGGTCTGGTATGGATATTTGGGGGGACCCCACGCCGGTTTTTTTTTGGGCGCGGGTTTCCCCTTAAAATCCATACCAGACCTGAAGGGTCTGTACACGAGGACACTGCAATACTATGGATATGGATGGACACCTTTAGTGGACTTTTACTCACCTGTTTATGAACATTTTTGATTTCACTATAATCTTTGTTTGACAATATGCAAGTAACCTATATAGGAGAGAGAAAGGGTGTAGAGGTGTGTGGGAAGGTAGAGAGGGGGAAAAATGGGGGGTTGGGACGGAGGAATGAAGCCGGGGCATCTAATCAAGACTGGCAGACAGTAGAGCAACAAATTATACAGAAGAGGGAAACTTTGGAGAATATCCAAATTGATTCCAAACTGACCATGTGAGGGTATATACCTTCTGCCTTTAGAACCACTTTCCTAAAAAGGAGCTCCAATTTGGGCAAAAAAAAATTTAAGAATTAAAAGTCTGACTTTTAATATAAGGAAGTTTACCAGTTCAGGGATCCAGCGATGTCGGCACCCGAGCCGATTCTTCACTGCTAGTTTCCTACTGCACATGCACGAGTCGTGCTGCTCTTTGTGAATGGTCCCGCAGTCTTCAGGGATCTGTGTGTGTCAGAGAAGTAGGAGCCGAAGATCCTCGTGGAGCGCCACGGCAATCTGACCCGGAAGTGGGAGCGAGTACCTGTCAAAACCAGGTACCCGCCCCCCCACAAAAAAGTGCCAAATGTGGCAGTGGATGGTGCAAACAAGTGTAGCTTCCCCTTTTGGGTGGAGCTCCGCTTTATACACTTCATCCTCTGCCCAATTCTGACATTCCTCTCCTACTTGTAAAAATTTGCTTTTTTTGCTAGAAAATTACTTAGAACCCCCAAACATGATATATTTTTTTAAAAACAGGGGCCCTAGAGAATAAAGTTGTGGGGGTTACAATTTTTTATGCCACACAATATTTGTGTAGCGGTTTTCCAATGCAATTTTTTTTGGGGAAAAATCCACATTAATGAATTTTTAAGCACAAAAACACAAAAGAATATCTAACTGTTTGGTAAAATATAAATGATAATGTTACGCATAGTAGATAAATACCTAACCTGCTACGCTTTAAAATTGAGGATGCTCACGGAACGACGACGAACAACGGTACACTAAATTATCCGTAGATGACACTTTAAAAGCCTTTTACAGGTTACTAGTTTAGAGTCACACAGGAGGTCTGGTCCTAGAATTATTGCTCTCACTGTAACATTTATGGCACTACCTCTCATGTGTGATGTGTGGAGGCAATGCCATTTACATATGTGTGTGTGACCTATGTATGCGTTTGCCTTAGTGTATGAGATTAGGGGGGGGGGGGGGGGACAGGGGTGCTTTAAAAAACATTCTATTTTAATCATTTTTTTTTGTTTTTTTGTGTTTTTTACACGGCTTCATTTTTTTGTTCATTTTTATGTCTATCACAAGGGATGAAGAATATCCCTTGTGATAGCCAGAACAGTGACAAGTCTTCTTTATGGAGAGATCTGGGGATGTTCCTATCCTCACTCATCTATGTGGTCAGCTGGCAGAACTGCTGGCTTCAGTCCCGGGTTCCCCGGAGGGACAGGAGAATCCATAAAGACTGCGGCGGAGGGGGGGGGGGGGGGTTTGCCTCTTCCACTGCCCGTAAAAGAGATCCAGCGGCTAATTAGCTATCACTAAAGTAGCCCCTAGGATCACTTGTACATTAGAGAGCATTGCTGGCTAAAAAAAAAATAGATATTGGTTGATACCTGAAGCTGCCGGCATCATTCAGGTATAACCACTTCAATCTGGCGATGTATGGTTACATTGCGGAGGCTGAAGTCGTTGAATTATCTCCTATTTTTAGGTTTACCTATGAGACAGCCACCTGTCACACTTGAAATGTGTTAGAAATAAGACACTTGCCCTTATCATTTAAGTTTAAATTTGTGATAGAAAGGGTTACATGACAGAAATGCTGAAATCTCTGCCATTGTTATTACAGGCATGGATTCACCCATTGCTCATCGAACACGAGCAGCTCTTTGGCAGCAGCGAGGGATTGCCAGGTCCAACAGAAGTCGATCTTCAAGGGACCGCATCGTTGCTGAGGACCAGCCTGCACCAGCCAGACCACCGGCCAGGGAGTATCAGGAGGTGCCCACCTGTTCCATCTGTTTGAGTGAAATGGATGTGGGAGAGGACAATACAACTCTACCCTGCTCCCACTTATTTCACTCGACCTGCATCGGAACATGGAGAGCGCAAAGCAATACATGCCCCCTTTGCAGAGGTAGAATTGTTTTTTTTTCTCCATAGGATGGAAACAGAAGAGTGCTCCGGAGGATCGAATCCTGGGAGATACCCACCCTAACTCTAGAAGACTTCATCAACCTTAGGCTTGAATATGAAATTGATGAATTTGGTCATAACCATATTGTCATCTATGTGTAACACTTTTTTTTGTTTCACGTTTACAGCGGGATAGTGAAGAGTATTGTTCAAATAAAAAAACAAAAAAAATACAAAAATAAGAAAAAAAAAAAAATTAAAATACAAAAAAATGTATATTGTTGTTATGTATAAAATTTATATATTTTTAATATATGATTTAGTACTGCAGTTAAGGGCAGGATGGAGCGGATTAGGGCAGAGAGCGGACTGGATGGAGATAGGCCCGATGTGGCGCAGACTGGATGGAACTAGGCCCGGCGTGGCGCAGACTGGATAGAGCTAGGCCCGGCGTGGCTTAGACTGGATGGAGCTAGGATCGGCATGGCGCAGACTGGATGGAGCTAGGCCCGGCATGGTGCAGACTGGATGGAGCTAGGCCCGGCGTGGTGCAGACTGGATGGAGCTAGGCCCGGCGTGGCGCAGACTGGATAGAGATAGGCCCGGCGTGGCGCAGACTGGATAGAGATAGGCCCGGCGTGGTGCAGACTGGATGGAGATAGGCCCGGCGTGGCGCAGACTGGATGGAGATAGGCCCGGCGTGATGCAGACTGGATGGAGATAGGCTCACCGTGGCGCAGACTGGATGGAGCTAGGCCCGGCGTGGCGCAGACTGGATGGAGCTAGGCCCGGCGTGGCGCAGACTGAATGGAGCTAGGCCCGGCGTGGCACAGACTGGATGGAGCTAGGCCCAGCGTGGCACAGACTGGATGGAGCTAGGCCCGGCGTGGCGCAGACTGGATGGAGCTAGGCCCGGCGTGGCGCAGACTGGATGGAGCTAGGCCCGGCGTGGCGCAGACTGGATGGAGCTAGGCCCTGCAATGCGCAGACTGGATGGAGCTAGGCCCGGCGTGGTGCAGACTGGATGGAGCTAGGCCCGGCGTGGCGCAGACTGGATGGAGCTAGGCCCGGCGTGGCGCAGACTGGATGGAGCTAGGCCCGGCGTGGCGCAGACTGGATGGAGCTAGGCCCGGTGTGGCACAGACTGGATGGAGCTAGGCCCTGCAATGCGCAGACTGGATGGAGCTAGGCCCGGCGTGGTGCAGACTGGATGGAGCTAGGCCCAGCGTGGCACAGACTGGATGGAGCTAGGCCCGGCGTGGCGCAGACTGGATGGAGCTAGGCCCGGCGTGGTGCAGACTGGATGGAGATAGGCCCGGCGTGGCGCAGACTGGATGGAGCTAGGCCCGGTGTGGCACAGACTGGATGGAGATAGGCCCGGCGTGGCGCAGACTGGATAGAGACAGGCGTGGCGCAGACTGGATGGAGATAGGCCCGGCGTGGAGCAGACTGGATAAAGATAGGCCCGGCGTGGCGCAGACTGGATGGAGATAGACCCGACATGGCGCAGACTGGATGGAGATAGACCCAGTGTGGCGCAGACTGGATGGAGATAGGCCCGGCGTGGCGCAGACTGGATAGAGATAGGCCCAGCATGGCACAGACTGGATGGAGATAGGCCCGGCGTGGCGCAGACTGGATGGAGATAGGCCCGGCGTGACGCAGACTGGATGAAGATAGGCCCGACGTGGCGCAGACTGGATGGAGCTAGGCCCGGCATGGCACAAACTGGATGGAGATAGGCCCGGCGTGGCACAGACTGGATGGAGATAGGCCCTGGTTGGTGCAGACTGGATGGAGCTAGGCCCGGCGTGGCGCAGACTGGATGGAGATAGGCCCGGCGTGGCGCAGACTGGATGGAGATAGGCCCGGCGTGGTGCAGACTGGATGGAGATAGGCCCGGCGTGGCGCAGACTGGATGGAGCTAGGCCTGGTGTGGCGCAGACTGGATGGAGATAGGCCCGGTGTGGCGCAGACTGGATGGAGCTAGGCCCGGTATGGCGCAGACTGGATGGAGCTAGGCCCGGCCTGGCGCAGACTGGATGGAGATAGGCTCGGCATGGCGCAGACTGGATGGAGATAGGCCCGGCGGGGCGCAGACTGGAGCGAGTCCTGTTAGGGTACAGAGGCATAGATTAGACCAGAGTGGAGCAGATTAGTGGAGCGAGCAACTACTTTGCCCTTACTCCTATGTGGTGTAATATATTGTATATTATAAAAGAAAACAAAAAAAAAACAAAAAAAAAATTATATTTATTTATATTTAAAAAAAATGTATATGTAACAATAGTGAGGATTAGAGCAGGGTGGAGTTATTAGGACAGATTGGAGCAGAATAGGGCAGGGTGGAGCAGAAAAAAAAAATTAAGAATACAAAAAATGTATACAGTATTTGTTTATATGTATAAAATGTATATTTATACATATGATACAGTACTGTAGATTAGGCAGGCTGGAGCAGATTAGGGCAGGGCAGAGCAGATCAGGGCAGATTTGAGTGGATCAGGGCAGGGTGGAGCAGATTAGGTCAGAGTGGAGGGGATTTGGGCAAGGTGGAGCAGATTAAGGCAGAGTAGAGCAGATTAGGGTAGAGTGGAGTGATTTAGAGCATAGTGGAGTGGATTAGGGAAGGGTGGAGCACATTAGGGCAGAGTGGAATGGATTAGGGCAGGGTGTAGCAGAAAAAAAAAATTAATAATACAAAAAATGTATATTTGTTTATATGTATAAATGTATGTTTTTATATATGAGTCGGTATTGTAGATTAGGGCAGATTGGAGCGGCTTAGTGTAGGGTGGAGTGGATTAGGACAGGGGGAGGAGCGGATTAAGGAAGGATGGAGCGTATTAGGGCAGGGTGGAGCAGTTTAGGTTAGGGGGGGGGGTTAGGGCAGAGTGGAGTGAATTAGGGCAAAGTGGAGAGAATTAGGGCAGAGAAGATTAGATTCGATTAGAGTAATGTAGTGTAGTATAGATTAGTATAGTGTAGTTAGGGCCTGACGCAGTTGGCCAGTTTAAACATGCATTGCAATGCATGTGAACTAAAAATCCCTGTTTATTTGCAAAGTACGCAAAGTTAGAAGAGTATATAGCAGTGTGCAGAGGGTTTATTCAGAATTTTTTGTCTTAACATGTGGTCACACCCCTACAGTATCTGGTTCTATACATAATATGTGTAAGCTATTTAGATTTGTTTATAGGTATAGTTTATTTCTATGGAATATATAGGACACTGAAGTGTGTTGCTATTTCACAGGTACATGCAATTTTAAGGCTTGACATGTTGGGCATTTATTCAGAGGCGGCTCTAGACTTTGTGAGGCCTTAGGCAAAACTTAGACATGAGGCCCCACTCACTCCCATAATGGGAAAAAAAATTCAAGGGATGAAAATGAACTGTATTAAGAGGGTACAGTATAGGGGAGTGGACAGTACAGGGGGTAGGTAAGTGGGCATAATAAAGATATATTTTCCTCAAGCAGAGCTGCACAGGGAAGCTGCTCTCACAGATCCTACCTATTCTGGTAGGCTGTCACAAAGAGAGAAATAAAGGGGGATGGGTGGAGAAGGAAGGAAGGAAGGAGAAAAAGAGAAAGGAAGAAAGAAAGAGAGGGGGATGGAGGAAGAAGGGAATGAAGAGCATCCCCTACATCAGTGTACTCACTGGGAGGCAGGAGGGATTGCATGGATGGATGGATCAGACTCCCCTTGTCCTTTTCTGTTTGCTGGGCTTCAGCTTGAATCTTCCCACCCACACATCCCCTTCTCTGAGGCAGAACAGAGAACACTGCCGAGGAGAGTGGGACGGGCAGACATAGGAGGGGAGGGCGGGAGGAGCAGAAGCTCTCTCTCCTTTCTCATAGTTGCCAACATTGTAAAAAAAAATGTGGGACACTTTTGTGGCTGTAGGCGGAGCCGTACAATAATTAGGGGGCGGGGCATTCGTTTGTACGCGTGGCTTAGTAAAAACATACAAGTGCGGGAAAAGGGTGTGTGGTTTACACGTCATAGTGGGCATGGCTTAAATGGGCGTGGCTCAAGGGGGTGTGGTTAGAGTCTGAGATGAATGAGGGATGGAGAGGGGGAGAGGGGAATGACAGGACAGCAGCCCCAGATCCTACACAATAAAAATATGTGTATTCTAGAAAGTTTAACAATCAGCAGATAAAGATACTCCAAACGCCTAGTGTTAGCACTTCAATCATCCCAGCACCATGGTTGTTATGGTGTCAGGATGATTGAAGTGCATTACTTCTATCATTACATTGTAATATAAAATGAAATCATCCAACTCGCCATAATGCAGAATCAGTGGGATCCCTGAGCGTGTCACTAGCCACGTCGCCTACCACCAGCCGTCCGTCTTTGCATCAGGTGTCCCCAGCAGAGCCCCCCCTCATACCAGGAGTCCCCAGCGGAGCCCCCCCTCAAACCAGGAGTTCCCAGGGGAGCCCCCCTCACACCAGGTGCCCCCAGAGGAGCCCCCCCTCACATCAGGTGTCCCCAGCGGAGCCCCCCTCACATCAGGTGTCCCCAGCGGAGCCCCCCTTACATCAGGTGCCCCCAGCGGAGCCCCTCCTTACATCAGGTGTCCCCAGCGGAGCCCCCCCTCACATCAGGTGCCCCCGGCGGAGCTCCCCCTCACATCAGGTGTCCCCGGCGGAGCTCCCCCTCACATCAGGTGTCCCCGGCGGAGCCCCCCCTCACATCAGGTGTCCCCCGCGGAGCCCCCCCTCACATCAGGTGTCCCTGGCAGAGCCCCCCTCCCATCAGGTGCCCCCGGCGGAGCTCCCCTCACATCAGGTGTCCCCGGCGGAGCCCCCCTCACATCAGGTGTCCCCAGTGGAGCCCGCCTCACATCAGGTGTCCCCAGTGGAGCCCCCCTTACATCAGGTGTGTCCCCAGTGGAGCCCCCCTTACATCAGGTGTGTCCCCAGTGGAGCCCCCCTTACATCAGATGTGTCCCCAGTGGAGCCCCCCTTACATCAGGTGTGTCCCCAGTGGAGCCCCCCTTACAAATTCCCACAGCGGTGCGGTGCGCCCCCCCTCCCCTACCTCAGAGGTGCCCTAGTGTGTCTGCCGGTGTCTTGTCGAATACCACATGGCTAGAACCCCCGCCCCTTTCCATAACAGACTGGCGGGGCGAGGCGGAGGGTGGGCGACGACGGAGGAGCTCCGTCTAGGAAACCTGGGACAGTTGGCAACTATGCTTTCTGTCTGGCTGTGCGGGGGAGGGGGGAGATCTGTCAGAACAGGCTTTACTGAGCGGCTCTCCCTGTCTGTGATCCGGAGATGTACGTGAGCTCCGATCACATGTCTCACTCGCCGCCTGTATCTCTCCCTGTAGCAAAGTAACGGGATACAGGACTGTGTGATGGCGGATACCTCTGCTGCTGGAAGAGGCGGCTCTCTAATTAGGTAAACTAGCCAGCTGTGCGAGGCCCCTGTGACTGCGAGGCCTGAGGCCACCGCCTATTTCGCCTAATTAGAGAGCCGCCTCTGCATTTATTTACTCAGTGCAACCTCATCTTTTAGATTTTTCCAAAAAAGAAACATTGGAATATTGGATTTGTGTGCTCTGAAATTAAATTTAGTGTATTTTTTAGTGACATTTTGCATTTTAGAAACCATTGTAATAATATCACGTGAGTAGGAATAGGACCCAAGGTGACCTTACCTTCAGTGAAGGAAAAGGAACAAACTGCGGTTTAACCTGATATAACTTTATTAGAACAATTAGTAGAAAATTTTTTTTTATCATTGAAAGGAAAGCATAAACAATATGAGATTGCACATGGTAAAAGCTAACAACGTTGTCACTTAAAAACACATGACCATGAGCTCAGCCATATCCCAGTCATCCACACGTGTCAATCATCTCAAGTTATTAAGTGTGACTTAATAAATAATGCTTACATGTGTTTAGGCGAGGTAAGTTCCGGGAAACCTTAGTAGCACAAGTTGGTACCCGTATTGTGCTTAACCATGGACCTCCAGACTCCTTATATGCCTTTAGAGCTGCTGCATTAAGTCTTTACAATGTTGAAAAAAAGCATTGGTCATCACAGACAAATAAATGCAATTCTGGCTAGAAAGTATCCCTGCTAGTTATTGAATACAACAGGTTTGATTTCTGGATGTAGCACTGTCAATCATAGAGATAGTAAAAAAAAATGCAGCACCCAGTGGCCTGCAGGGCGAAGCATGCATATCAAAAGGGACACCGGAGATGTGTTCTTTCATATAATGATTGGGAACAGACCACGCATTACAAAGTGTAAAGCATGCACATCTACAGGGATGCCAGGGATGTGTTCTTTCATATAATGAATGGGAAGAGATCACACATGACAAAGTGTAAAGCATGCACATCTACAGGGATGCCAGGGATGTGTTCTTTTATATAATGAATGGGAACAGACCACACATAACAAAGTGTAAAGCATACCTCCCAACATTTTGAGATGGAAATGAGGGACACCTACCAGCAAACGTATGTAGTCATGGAAAACACCCCCAGTCACACCCCCTTAAAGGAGAATTAACCCAAGAAAAAGGTTAATTAAATCCACAAAGGCTTTTTTTTACCACTACTATTCCTTTATATTGGCTTTTAAAATGTACAAATGCAGCCATTTAGAATTTGGAAGAAAGGTTTAGCACTGGGAAACACTTTTTGAAAGATAAAAAGGGCATTTTATATACAACTATGTGGATCAGACCAAAATGAGGGACAAATGAGGGGGAAAGAGGGACAGAGGGACATTGCTCCAAATCAGGGACAGTCCCTCGAAATCAGGGATAGTTGGGAGCTATGGTAAAGCATGCACATCTACAGAAATGCCAGGAATGTGTTCTTTCATATAATGATTGGGAACAGACCACACATGACAAAGTGTAAAGCATTCACATCTACAGGAATGCCAGGAATGTGTTCTTTCATATAATGATTGGGAACAGACTACACATGACAAAGTGTAAAGCATGCACATCTACAGGAATGCCAGGAATGTGTTCTTTCATATAATGATTGGGAACAGACTACACATGACAAAGTGTAAAGCATGCACATCTACAGGGATGCCAGGAATGTGTTCTTTCATATAATGGTTGGGAACAGACCACACATGACAAAGTGTAAAGCATGCACATCTACAGGGATGCCAGGAATGTGTTCTTTCATATAATGATTGGGAACAGACTACACATGACAAAGTGTAAAGCATGCACATCTACAGGGATGCCAGGAATGTGTTCTTTCATATAATGATTGAGAACAGACCACACATGACAATGAGTGAAAATGATTGATGGTGTAGAAGCCAGTCTTCCACAGGCGCTGGTTCTAAGAAACTCTGTAGATTGCTTCAAAAAAAGTTCTGAACGTGTTTCTAAACACACAAAATGTAACAGGCTATTATGGTTATAAGAAATCACACAGTCGCTTGTTGATTGACAGGGTATTTGGGTTTGTCTGGGATCAGGAAGAATTTTTTTTCGCCTGTTAGAGGAAATTGGACCGTGCTTTATAAGGGTATTCCACCTACCTCTGGATCAGCTGAGGGTTTAGGGTTCAGAGTATTGAAGGTTTTATTTTTTTCCATTCTTTTTTTTTATGGTTAAACTCCATAGAAGTGAGTCTGTTATCAACCTAACAATGTAACTAAAAATTCAGAAGCTGTGAGTCATGTGACCTTGATATACAGAAGAGTGGAAAGCTGAAGCGGAGACGCAGTTAATGCTTTTCTAAGGTTTTCCGATTGTCTCTGTACATTTAATCTTCCCATTTGTCTCTTTCTCCCCCAAACATCTGTAAATGCCAAATTTTGGAGTGTAAGTAAAGCAAAGGGTCTCGCCAAAGTGACAGAGCGCGGCCGACATCCGCAAGAGCGTGCGGCTTCTTCTACGATGCTGAAGACTCCGAATTTGTTCGTTTGTCAAAACAATCATGCACTTTGCTACAATAAAAGCTTTGCACCCTCGGGAGCAGAGCTGACCTGTTTAAATTTGGAATTCCTATTTTTTATTCTTTCTTGGAACTGACTTGAATGTTTAAAAACTTCAGCTGATCAGTCAAAATGAGATTCATAAAGATGCTTTTTTTTTCTCTAAAAGAAAAGAAAGGAAACACATGATTTGTGCCCACAGGACGGCTGTGTGCTTTATTTTATGACAGTTTAAAGAGGAACTGCAGTCTGCTCACATCATTTGTAATAAAAACATCTTTGCCATTCTGAAGCTTCCCTCCAACCACTTTGCATATTATTTTATATATACTGTGATTCTGTACTCGCCAAATATGCTGCAGAAATCTCCCTCCACTGAGTCTGGCTGCAGCCATTTTAACTGTGGGCAGCTGAAGCTGCTGCCTGTTCACTTCCTGGATATACACAGACACACAGAGGCACACCTGCAGCTCTGCAGCTCTCATTGGCCCTCGTATGACTCATCCCCCCTCCCTTCCTGGCAAACTCTCTTGAGAGTTAGAGAGAGAGCTGTGCATGATGTCATAAGCCCAGGCTTTTTACCAGACAATTGACATGTGCAATTCGTTTCGTTCTGAATTTGTTTTTAAATTTGAATATTCGTAAATTCGAAAATCTGTAAAATTCAAAAATTCGAAATTCAAAAATTCAGAAATTTAAAAATTCTTAGATTCGAAATGTTAAAATCCAGAAATTCTAAAATTCGTAAATTCGAAATTCAAAAAAACGGAAATTCAAAAATTCGTAAATTTGAAATCCGTAAATCCGCCAAATCGAAAATAAGAACGAAAATTCAAAGAACAAATATCCAAAAATAAGAACAAAAATCCAAAAACCCGAAAATTCAAAAATAGTTAATAGCTAACTATTACATTATAGGTATATAAATTTCCTTTCAAATTTGGCAGTTAGTTAATGTAACGAATACGGATTTATCCGATGTTCCGAATTATCCGAAATAATGAATGCCGCATCTAAACGAATGGAACGGAACAAATAACAATAATAATAATAAAAACTTTTTATTATTATTATATTTATTATTAATTATTAATTCATACTGTTCCATTTGTTTAGATGTGGTATTCGTTATTTTGGATAATTCGTAACTTCGGATAAATTCGTATTCATTCACTAACAGCCAAATTTGAAAGGAAATTCCAATACTGAAAATTTAATAATTAGTTATTATCAGTTAGATATTATTTCGGATTTTCGTTCTTTAGGATTTTTGAATTTTCTTTCTTATTTTCGGATTTTCACATTTCCGAGTTTTCGAATTTTTGAATTTCCGGATTTTCGAATTTTCGAATTTTTGAATTTCGAATTTACGAATTTCAATCCTAACGAATGACCCGGAAAAAAAAACGAATGAAAGCAAATTTTTCGGCAGTGCACATGTCTACCAGACAAGAAACAGGAAGTGGGCTGTATAAGGTATTTACTGGCAGAAAAAAAAATGTTACTATCCAAAGTTAAAACAACAAGGGCAGAAGATTTAATACATGAAAATATAAAAAAATGACTGAAGTTACGCTGTAAGGCTAGAATCTGCAGTAGATCGCTTTTCAGAGTAGCTAGGCAGCCTCCGGAATTTGTATTTATTTTTTTTTATAATGGATGACAATTTTCAATAGGAAAAATCTGCCACAATCACAAGTCAAGTGTTTGGTTTGCAGTTGCGGTTCAGCCCCTTTGACTTGAACGGCAAAGTTTGATAGGTGGCCCGCCTGTCAACTTGACATGTCCTGTCGAATTTATTATGGCCACAATGCCGAGTATCGCAACTGCAGCATGTGAACAGCGCCCTCTGGCTGTATTTTAGAATTTAGGTTGGAAGTCGAGAGCCATTGAAGCTGTGGCTCAATCCCTTGTATTTACTGGCCGCCTGTGTGAAAGAGGCCTAATATGTATTGTTCTGTTTCAAATTCCGCATTATGCATTGATATATACCTCCTTAGACCCGGTCTGTCTGGGCAGTATGATCACCTTCTGACTTCCGCCTGCTGACGGCACCATCCACAGGCAGCTTAACGTGGATGTAACCCCAATGTCATCTTTTCTAAGGGGTTATCTATAAGGATATACATGTCTCCTGCATGTATCTTTACCTGTCAAATGTCTCCCCTCTGTCTGTTATGAGACCTGAAAAACTGCATATTCTGTGGGTGGGTCTGTTGTCTGGAGCTCGGTGGGTGGAGTCATGATGTCAGTAGACTCCCCGCCCACCTCTACACTCCCCTTGTCAATATGCATTTTCTCCTGTGTATTTCTTACACTGAACTTCTGCTATGATCTCTAACATCCAGTGAAAAGACAGGAAAGTAATCACATGACTTCAGCATGCCAAATCATGCTGAGGTGTGGAACAGCCAATCCTTGCAGAGCTGCTGAAGAAAGGAGTGGGGGAGGGAATTAAAAAATAATGCCTGTGTCTTAGGCTAGTGCATGTGATATGTAAATCACCTGTCACTCACAGCAAGGGGGAGGATTTGACAAAGTTTTTCTCTGTTTGTCAAGTTTTATCTCACTGAACAATAAAAGGGGATTGCTTAGAGCTGGATTAACTCTTTGTGGCAAGACTGGGCTCAAATGATAGGAAATCTTATACTCTACATTATGACATAAAAAAAATTCGGGTTTACATCCACTTTAACTCTTTAGTAAGACACAGATGTTGAATCCAAAGCACTTTTACTTATTTGCTAATTGTAGTACAGATGATGTTTTTCCAGTCTTTTCAAGTGTAAAAAGGTTGATTTACTAAAACCGGTTCAGCTCTGCATAGAAACCAATCAGCTTCCAGTTTTTTTTTGTCAAAGCTTAATTAAACAAGTGGAATTTAGAAGCTGATTGGCATAGTTGCACCAGATTTTGCAGTTTCCAGTTTTAGTAAATCAACCCCAATGACTTTCCTAAGCCCCGTCTCTGTGAAATAATAACACAGAGATTGAGGGAACATGGAAGAAACAGGGAGGATCTATCTAAGGCTGAACTAACTAGCACCAAACAGGAGGGGGTGGCAGTGAGATATACTGTACCAAATCAAAGCAAGTGAACGTGTTGTAGTGGCTCTAAACCACCACTAGACATCAGCATAATACAGACCAATAATAATGATGCTGTTCAATACAAGGCATAAAAAGTGTGACAGAACACATATGCAGATACACTATATTACCAAAAGTATTGGGACACCTGCCTTTACACGCTCATGAACTTTAATGGCATCGCAGTCTTAGTCCATAAGGTTCAATATTGTGTTGGCCCACCCTTTGCAACTATAACAGCTTTAACTCTTCTGGGAAAATGTATAAGGGGAGTTACTGGCGCACAGAGTTTAGGGTATATGGTCCAGCCAGCACTGTATATGTAAAAAAAAATGATACCAGTGTTCAGGGTGATGATGGTGAATCCATAGAATGTCAATAGTCCATGGATGTTGGGGGTACAATAGGGAATGCACAGGACCACCTGTGGCTGTTATCCTCAGAGTTGTGGCTGGCTCTCTGTAGACCAAAGGAAGAAAGCAGAGAGGGAAGGAAGCGCCAGCTAAGTGTAGTATCCCAGTAAAACGTTTTTAATGAAGACAGATTAAAAACACTCACAAGATAAAAATATATAAAAGGTTCATCTGGTCACACTTGGTGTGGATGTGAATCCTCCTGATCCCGTCCTGCAGGACCGCTGTAATCTGTTCTGGTTGCTGGGCATGGAGATGGCTGGCTTGGGAGCCAGGAGGAGCCCGGGAAGCCATGCTGACCAGCGTGGAACGCACGGCGGAAGTGACATCACCGGAAGGAAAGGAGGTACCAGACAAGAGGGAAAACAAGTCAGACTATGAGCTCGGAGCATTCTTCTCCTTCTACAGGCCTCAAGGAGCACATCCACACCTAGTGTGACCAGATGAGCCTTTTATATATTTTTATCTTGTGAGTGTTTTTAATCTGTCCTCTCAAAAAACATTTTACTGGGATACTACACTTAGCTGGCGCTTCCTTCCCTCTCTGCTTTCTTCCTTAAAGGGGTTGTAAAGGCTCGTGTTTATGTTTATTATGTATAGCATGGATTTATCCATGGTGGCCGCCTCCTATTCCTGCGTCTGGCCCCTTTAAGGGCACCGGGTGCATGAATTACAGCGGCCAGGGTTTTTATTTTTTTTAAGCACCTGATTAGAGCCAGAGGCTCTAATAGGCTTCAAAATAGTATAACCATAAAGAAAAAATACTGCGCTATCCCTTTGAGTGAAAGATATTCTGCATATGAGTTCAGTGAAAGAACAAAGCACAAATGAAAAAGGAAAAAAATGAATAAAAAAAATATAATCACAAAATGCTGCTGCAACCTTAAATGCGAGACAACCCCCACCTTAATACCTATAGTCGATAAAGGTTTCAGATTGGGTATTTTAAATGAGAAGGAAAAACTTTTTCTCATTCCGAAAGCCCCGCGAATTCCCATTTTGTACTGCCTACCCAAGATTCATAAAAGCTTGACTTGCCCCCGGGACGTCCTATTGTCAGTGGGATTGACTCCATCACGTCCCGGGTGGGCAAGTACATAGATCACTTCCTTCAACCATTGGTGCATAAGATGCCCTCATATGTGAAAGATACTCGACACATAATCAATTTACTATCTGAACAGAGGTCTAATGATCGTACACTATTGGTGACTGCGGATGTCACATCCCTATACACCATTATCCCTCATCATTTAGGAGTGGCAGCGGTGGAATACTATCTGAAGAAATTCTCCACCCTACATGAACAACAACAGGCATACATTGTGGAATTACTTGAATACGCAGCTGGCCATAATTATTTTTGGTTTAGTCATCAGTTTTATCGCCAACAACGTGGCGTGGGCATGGGGGCAAAGTACGCCCCCAGTTTGGCCAACCTATTTATGGCCAAGTGGGAGGAGGACATCATCTATAAAGACCGGAGTCCTCACCTCAAGTTTTGGGCCAGGTATATAGATGATGTCCTCCTCCTATGGGATGGGTCCATCTCCCAGCTTGAGGACTTCTTCTCCGTAATTAATGACAACAACGGGGGGATAAGGTTTGTCCATGAAAACAGCTATGAGAGGATCAATTTTCTTGATCTCACTATCTCCAAGGAAGGCGATTCGTTTACAACAATTTCTTTTTTTAAGAAAATGGATCGGAACTCTTTTATTCCCATTGGGAGTTGGCACCATGATCCGTGGCTTAAATCCATTCCGAAGAGCCAGTTGACTAGAATGAGGCGCAATTGCACTGACATCAGAGACTACAGGATACAGGCTGATATCATATCCAAGAGATTGGAGGAAAAAGGATACGATAAAGAACTTCTAGTTAAAACTAAGCAACAAGTGGAAACCATTGACAGAGCCTCCCTGCTGAATGAGGCCCCCCAGAGACAACTTGGGGGACCATCATTGCCGTTCATCACGGGCTTTTCCACTCAACATTATCAGATCACAAGGATCTTGTGTAAACACTGGCACCTCTTAGAAAATGATAGGGTCATCAAGACAATTTTGCCCAATAAACCACAAATTGTATTTAGGGGGGTCCCTTCGCTACGGGACAGAATTGCCCCTAATGTAGTTGACCCGCCCACTCAAAAAATATCCTTTTTCAAGAATCTATCTGGCTATCATCAATGTCGAAGGTGCCAGATATGTTCACTTAATAAGAGTAAACAGAGGAAAACAGAATCTTTCGTATCCTTCAGTACTTCTAGGGTCCATAAAATTGAGCCTTTTGTCACATGCAGCACTAAAGGGGTGGTGTATTTATTGCAATGCCCTTGTGGGTTGCAGTATATAGGCCGCACCAAACGCCCCATGCAGGTCCGCTTAGGAGAGCATATCACGAATATTAAGAATGGATATCAATACCATTCGGTATCAAAACATTATGCGTCACACCACAATAGGAACCCTGCTAACACTTTATTTTTGGGGATAGACAGGTATAGTGCTCACTGGAGGGGTGGATCCTTGGTCAGAGAATTGTCCAGATTGGAAATGACCTGGATCCATCGCGTCCGGTGCTACACCCCCCCATGGTTTGAATATTGATACCGATGTGAACGCTTTTATTGATAATGGTTAAATATGTAACTTTGTGGCCTTGGTCTGAGATCATGGTGTCCGGAGGTGGGTGAATAAAGTGGGTGAATAAAGTATGGGTAACCCCCCCCTCCCTCTTCCATGCATGTTTTGAGTATTTAATCCTTTCAAAATAAATTTTTTGAGTCGGTCTAGTCGGTTACACAACTGACACACTGATTGGATACTCCTGATATCCCTATAGTTAAATTTGGTCACTAGGGAGTAAGATACATGGGCTACACTTCATCAAGAAGTTTGGTCCATTCAACAGGCATAAAGGTCCACCAATTCGTTTTGGATTTTTGGAAGTAGGCATTATCTGTAAAAAATTATGACCATCCCATTAATTCATCAGCACATGTTTTGGATAGCGTAGGATAACTAATACCCCCTCGCATGCAATCTAAATTTGAGGAAGTGACGTTTTTTACCTTTAAAGGGAATCCCCTTTTTTTGACAACTTATTTATTCTTCGATAATGAATTTTTAAGTATAATCGAGATTTATTTTTATATGTTATTATTTCCATATCCATTCATGTTTAGGTTCCATACGGTATCCTAATATCAATTTCTCCTTGAATCTCATGTTGCATTCCCACACGGATAGACAGCAGCGTAGAGTTAATATAGATGTGGATGGTGTGACCTCCTTGCCTATAGTGTTTTTCATTATAATCCAATGGGTCACTCTATGCTAGTATTTTTTGAACCTAAGGGTTAAATCACTAGTTTTTTCTGGCCTGAGGCTATATTAATACCATTAGGTCACCAGGGCTTTTAAGGGTCAAATCACCAATTTTCTAGCCTTAGTTAATGACATTATTAGGTCACTAGGGCACCCTTACATGCTGGTGATCTGATGTTTTCTCTTAACATTTTTTTAATAATTTTTCACTATTTTTAATAATTTTTATATAATTCATTAATTTCAGATGTGGTATATTCCGATCTGAATCTTAGAGTACCCTTGGTACCCAGGGTATCATTGTGGCTTATATGCTATTGGCAACAATAGAGTGTACAGGCTTACTTGGTCTTTTCTCTTCTGCCCTGACTATGATTACATTCTCATTAACAGTACACAGGTCCCGATTGCCCTATTTAAAGATGGCGGCGGTGGCCTCGGACGCCCTGATCTCAGAGGGGGGCGTTCCCTTGTTTAAGTTCTCATATAGGTGGTGTGTCAGCACGCCGCCCGTACCCCAGGAAGACGACAGATTTGTCGAAACGGCGTAGGGAGGAGCGGCGTGCTGACGTCACCACTACACCACGCTGAACCCGGAAGGAACGGGCAGCAGCTGAAGCCGGCCGGCGCATTTGTGATTTTAGAGGCGAACTTATACTGCACATTTTGTAAGTGCTTTTCTTTTATTTAATAAAGTAGCTTTTAGCTGTATTACGCTATGGAGCATTTTTCTTTATGTTTATTCATGGATTGGGAGCGGAAACATCTTCATTAGGCTGATTTCTTGGAGAAGTGGCTTGTGACACACATCTTGACAGAGACCCAGTGGCTGGGGGACACAGCCACTTGCGTGTTTGATCTCTTTGACAGGAGATCTTTGGATCTGGTAAGGGGCCAACTTACTTGAGGTGGAGGAACTCCTTATAACACCAATCTCCTTAGAGAGACAGTTTTTTTCTCTTGCACGTTATACAGCACTTGAAGAAAGGGTGTCTTTCTCCCTCTATCAATTAAGTTTGTGCACCCACAGGGACTTTAACTTTTTTTGGATTATATGGACTCAATTGTTTTGATCACTGAACCCTTATTCCCCATCATGCTTGTGATTTGTGTTTTTCAGTTATTGAATATTTTTTATTATTTTGTTCACGTTTAATTGTCACAAAATATTTTGTTCACGTTCCATCAACACTAAGGTGGTTGTATTCTTAGTGATCACGTTCATTTATTAGCAGCGCAGCCTATTATTTGTACAGGCTTCAAAATAGGGTGGGCTCTGGACGCAGAGAGTGCGACCGAAGCCCACTAAGATGTGTTGCAATAGCGAATGTATATTCGCTGTTGCAACACTGATCCGCCTCCTGGCCAATTGGGAAGCGGGTCTGATACCCGTCACCTGATTGGCTGAAAGGACAGGTGATCCTATTGGAAGCCTAGGAGGAGGGGAGGAGAAGCACGGCAGAAGTGAGGAGGAGAAGAGCCGCTGATGCCTGGATGCCGATCCCCGATCTACGAATGCCCAATCCCTGCCGCTGCTCCACAGATGCCCAAGCCCCGCTGCCACTCCACGGATGCCCGATCCCCGCCACCACTCCACGGATGCCCGATCCCCGCCGCTGCCTAGATGGGGTAAGTGCCCAGTGGTGGAGTGGGGGTTTAAGTTGCCCTGCGGGGAGGGGGGAGGTTGTTTGCCACCCCCCAAATCAAAAAAACACTGGTGGGGTTGATTCCTTCTATAGGCTTTGGACAGATATGGGGGTATCTTTGTCAGGAAAATTGCTGCTTCCGTCGTAAAGGACAGATGCTACTTAAAACTCCACAGGCTTCTGTAACATTTACAGATAATAGTATTTCTATGAAATGTATTCAAACAAAAACATAACAAATTAACATTTTTACTAAGGTAACGGTATTCTCTGCCTGCGTATATTTGCTAATTGTACGCTTTGATTTAATGCCATGCAAAAGCACAAATCCTTTCATCTTGCTGATCTAGAGTACGAGTGCATCGAGCCTTTGAGATGGATGTACTAATTTTAGTGTGGTATGTCAGGGTTCTGAATGCAGAAGTACATTTATGCTACTGATGCATATGGTACATTGTAAACCCTGTGATCGCCCGTCTTTGAATTGCTCATACAGAAAAAACACTTAGACATTCCTTTGGATCTCATCTTTCATATTAGCAAACATCTCGGTAAGTTCCAAGAGGAAAATACAGACACAGAATGTGCTTTATCTACAGCTGACAGATGTAGGGCTTCCGGCTAAATTAACATGTCTTTTTTTGAGCATTAAAGGTACACTCCAGAATTGGTAAAAGAAAACGGACCTATCTGTGAATAAAAAATGTTAACTGTACAATGTAAGCCGTTCCTTCTGCAAAGTCGGTGAAATGTGTAAAAACATTGCCGGTGTTACATTATAGCAGTGTTTCTCAACCTTTTTTTAGTCAGAGCACCCTTTAAAATTATAGGCAATCTCAAGGCATTCCATTCTAAAATGTAAAAAAACTATTCTAATAGCTTTACATGCGGCAACATCCACACATAGCACACCCAACATTAGAAGGGATTTATTCTTGCAGGAAAATACACTTTTGAACACTGGTCCGGGCAGGCCCAAGACATTGTGCTGCCTGGGTCCAAGAATGAAATATTGCACCCCCAAAAAAAAAAATCACGCCCACCATAAGGCCCCACATCCATTATCCAAATTATATGAAATACCACCATGTTACTGCTGCCCCATCTTGGCGCCCTAGGGCATCCATGGGTGCAGTGTGTGTCAGCACAGTGGGCCCCCCACCCCTCAGGGCCCATGTGCAGTGAACATGTTGCACCCATGGATGATATGCCACTGGGATAAGGCTGTATAGGGGTGGGCTAGGGCAGTATAGGGGCAGGCTAGGACAGTATATAGACAGGCTAGGGTAGTATATGGGCAGGCTAGGTTAGTAAATGGACAGGCTAGGGCAGTATATAGACAGGCTAGGGTGGTATATGGGCAGGCTAGGGTAGTATAGGGGCAGGCTAGGGTAGTATATAGACAGGCTAGGGTAGTATATGGACAGGCTAGGGTACTATATGGACAGGCTAGGGCAGTATAGGGGCAGGCTAGGGTAGTATATATACAGGCTAGGGAAGCATATGGACAGACTAGGGTAGTATATGGACAGGCTAGGGTAGTATATAGACAGGCAAGGGTAGTATATAGACAGGCTAGGATAGTATATGGACAGGCTAGGGTAGTGTATAGACAGGCTAGGTTTGTGTATGGACAGGCCAGGGTAGTATATACAGAGGCTAGGGTAGTATATGGACAGGCTAGGATAGTATACAGACAAGCTCATGTAGTATATGCACAGGCTAGGGTAGTATATAGATAGGCTAGGGTAGTGTATAGACCGGCTGGGGTGGTATATGGACAGGTTAGGCCCTAGATTGGTGGTAGAAGATTGGTGGGTAGGTGGGTGTACTTACTGCCTTTGCCTACCTTGGGTCACTGTTCATTGCAGCAGCTTCTGCACCGTTCCCAGGATCTCAGTCTTGACAGCTTGGAGCAGCTTCTGGTCCTTCTCCCATCCTCAGTGTTGCACCCCGGGGGAGGATGATCCTGGGTTTCTTGGTACTGAAGAGGAAGGGCAGATCCTGGCGGAGGATGATTGGTCCTCACAGCCCCAGCATCCTTCCCTGGAGAGGAGGTCGGGAAGAGGGGGACACCTGGTCAGATGTGCTGCTGGGGACAGAGTATGCCTCCAACTGGGAAATGCCAGGAACACCTGGGGGAAATCACCATATTCGGCGATGTTGGTTGTTAGGATGCCAGTGTCTAGAAAGTTGTAATGGTGCACATCGTTCCCCAGACGATGTTGAATACAGACGAAGCATACGTCGGGAGGCTGACGTTCTGACGTCATCGCTTTTCATTCTGAGCGGGCGCTCGCCAGCCGGCCGGCGATTTCGGCTTTTTGAAGACTCCTGCAATAGATGAAGCCGATATCCCAAGAGTCAATGGGAATCACCTAATAATGTCATCGCCTAGGCGGCTGGGACAGGAAGTGCTGCGCGGAGATATAAAAATGGTATCTAGAAACAAACAAAAAAATATATCCATTTAGCACTGGGTGGCATTGAGAATATAGGAGTTTGAAAAAAAGGGTGGAACTCCACTTTACAATTTTGTCCAGACCTTCTACTTGAATGGAATTAAATATGTACTAAACTGTGCCTAGAACATACACATTACAATATAGACAATATGTCCCAAAAGAAAACCACATTCCCATCAGAGTCAACCCATTTGTTCTCCATCTTGGTTCAGTTTTCTCCTCTGCCAGGCAGGGCAGCTCCTGAGCACCACATCTGGCTGAAATTCAGGCCTCCACACAAAGCACAAGTTAGGCTGTCCTCAGGCAGCAGGCCCAAAAAGCACAGACTATAGACAGCATTTCTTCCCAGGGTTAAGACAAAAGGCCTTCACCCAAATATTTAAGGCCTTCCCCAACATGAATCACTGGCAAGAAAACACCTAGTGGCTGGCCAAAAGAGGGACACCAATATTCATACTCCAGCTCTATTGCCTCTCCCCTGCCCCGATAGCAGGCAGGTGCAAACAGCTAGGTTGAATTTAGGGAAACAAATAGAAATAGTTCTATCTATCACTTAAAATCTGGCTGGGTGTAGCCAGGTGGTACCAAAAAAAACCAAAAAAAAAAATAAAACTCCTGCAGAAGGCAGAGTGGCTAGTGTCATCTGAACGGGCCCATGAGGAGCAGATCCTTCCCCTTCGTTGCTCAGGTTGTGATGTCTGAGCACTGTTGTTTGCAGCATTCCACTATGAGCCCAGACGGTGTTATGGCACCACTTCCCCCAGGTGGTGTATTCATGAATCCATGACAAACAGCAAAAAACACTCTTGCGCATAAGTTTGATAGCCCGGCACAAATACGAGTGGTAGTCCACTTCGCAGAGGATATTGCTTCAAACCTTGCTTGCTGCCCTCTAGGTCCAGGGATGTCCTTATTGTCTCTAGAAAATGGAATGAAAGAGGGAGCACCAGCCTAGTGCATTATCCCACATGTATTTAATAATGAATAAAATCGTAAAAACTACTGACAGGCATGAGATTTGCAGTGCACTTAGGCAAGCCACCTTTCCGTAGCTCGAAAGTCCTAGAATGATTGATTGATGTTGATTTGAAGCTGTTGATTCTAGGAGCTACGGAAAGGTGGCCCGCCTAAGTGCACTGCAAATCTCATGCTTGTGAGTAGTTTTTATGATTTTAGTCGTTATTAAATACATGTGGGATAATGTACTAGGCTGGTGCGCACTCTTTCTTTCCATTTTCATGAATCCATGACAACCTGGGCTCACAGGTAGGGGGCCCCTTGATGATGAGTGTCATTCTGCCCAGAAGAGGACCATCAGCCAAAGTTGAAGAAAGATGCGGAGGGCAACACTGAAGTGTGGGGAGGTTGAGTAGTGTTTTTTTTATTTATTATTTCATTTTTTAGCCCAGAAGAGGGGAAGAAGTTAACCAATAACCAAATTTGCTATTGCACATACTCCTTTAATATACAAAAAATGTGATACTATTTGTGTATTTGCCAGAAAGATATATGTAAGAGCACACAAATCCAGAAGCAAGTGGAGAGCAATGCTTTCTAAATGTGCAGTGCTTTGCTTTTTGTTTTTAAACAGCTTCTTTGAACTATTTTAGACCTGCTCTTGTGCCAGGAAAGTGACCCTAATGAGCCTCATTATTTTACTTTTCAAGGAAAGCAAATACAAACAGAAAAAAAAACAGCAAATACAAAAATAAAAAAAAAATATGTAAAGCAAAAGCATGCAGAACATGATCAAACAATGATCAAACACACACAGAAAAATTTGAGAAAAAAAAACATAAAAAAAAAAACAGGTGTGTACTATAAGGACTATAAGGCTGGGTTCACACCTATGCGAATTGGATGCAGGGGTATGACCTGCTCTCTATGGAGCCAGTTCACATGTCACATGTCGGTTCACATATCTCCGGGGCACTGTACAGAAACGATGTGCGTCTTTGCCTCCGTTTCAGGGCCAAATTTAGGTAGATTCTGCTCTGATTCATCCCTGAAACGAAGAACAGGGACAGACAGCATTGCTGTGCGATCCGCGGCCGGTTTAAGTGTGAACCGGGCCTTAAGCAGTTAATATGACATTCATCAAACATTTACTGCAGGTGGTACAAAAACACATTCACTGGGAAGATTCACCTGCAGTATATGTTTGGTGAATGTCATAATGGCTTATGAATGTGCCCCTTAATAAAATACCCCCCCCCCCCCCAAAAAAAAACAAAAAAAAAACAAAACTCTAAATACATAAAAAAAATATAGAGGGCCTGTATGGAAAACTTTTTTTTTCCAGGGAGCAAGTGGCTACAGTATTTGTGACAGGTACCTGCTCCCATTTTCGCTCTCCTGGTCTAGCTGTGAAACAGCAGGAAGTCACAGATGGCTTCCTGCAATCAAGATGGTGGCACCAGGGACTTAAACACTGCTAAAGAACCAGCCCAGGTGAAGAGAGCACTGGATCCCTGGGCTGGTAATTGTCCATTTAATAAAACTCAGTAGCTCAAGTATTTTTTTTTTTAAAAAGACAGAAATACCAAAACCATCCTGCTAATCGCTTATTATTGCACCCTTCTGTCAGTCCTTGGGAAGCATGGCCATTATTGCTTATGCCTTAGCACATGAGTTTCCAAATTTGCTAAACAAAGGGCCAGTTTACTGTCCTTCAAACTTGGAGGGGAACCAGACTGTGGCCAGTTGTAGAAGAAAATGTCCCGGTGTCAGTGGGATTAAACAATGCCCAATCATTGGTATTAGGGAATGTAATAGTTCCCCCTCCTTGTTATCAATGGGAGGAATAGTGCCCCATCATTGGTGTCAGTGGGAGGAATAGTGCCCCATCATTAGTGTCAGTGGGGGGAATAGTGCCCCATCATTGGTGTCAGTGGGGGGAATAGTGCCCCATCATTGGTGTCAGTGGGGGGAATAGTGCCCCATCATTGGTGTCAGTGGGAGGAATAGTGTCCCATCATTGGTGTCAGTGGGAGAAATAGTACCTCATCATTGGTGTCATTGGGAGGAATAGTGCCCTGTCTGCAATAGGAATTTCAGTTTTGGTGAGACACTTCCTAAGGGTTAAATATTTCTAAGAGGTTGCAGACTCTGCAGCTTTTCTCATTAAAACACTGAGTTTGCACCAGCTGATAATGAACCAGACCCTCCCATTCAGAATCAGTGTGCAAATATATAAGTGAACAGTCATTTCTTCAAAGCAACAAAATGTAGAAATCTGCTAAACATTTTTTAAAATCCCTAAAATGTACATTGATCACCCATAGGGAATTGTTTTTTTTTGTTTTGTTTTTTGGTTTTTTATCTTACCAAAAGTGATGTTACCACTTATCACCAGATGGTGAATTTCTTTATAGAATTTTCATGGGGTCTGAGTACACATAACTCTTTGTCCTGTTAAGATAAGTGCAGGTGTTTTAAAAATAAAATTACTTTATTTTTATGCTTATGCTGTGCTGTAATTCCACCCCTGGGTGAAGCCCAATTTATGGGCATTCCTATGGTGGTGCACATCGCTGGATCATGATCGGGTTTTGGTAAGTATTAGGTGAGGGGGGGGGGGGGCTGAGGGGGGAGCTGCACACTGAAAGGGGTTGTAAACCCTTGTGTTTTTTCACCTTAACCACTTAAGGACCGAGCCTCTTTCTGAGATTTGGTGTTTCCTCAGAACCCCCAAACATTATATATATTTTTTTCGAACACCCTAGAGAATAAAATACTTTCTGTCACACCGTATTTGCGTAGCTGTCTTACAAGTGCACTTTTTTTTGGAAAAAATACAATTTTTTGAGTTAAAAAATAAGACAACAGTAAAGTTAGCCCAATTTTTTGTTATATTGTGAAAGATAATGTTACGCCGAGTAAATTGATACCCAACATGTCACACTTCAAAATTGCGCCCGCTCGTGGAATGGCGACAAATTTTTAATCTTAAAAATCTCCATAGGCGACGTTTAAAATTTTTACAGGTTGCATGTTTAGACTTACAGAGGAGGTCTAGGGCTAGAATTATTGCTCTCGCTCTACCAATCGCAGGGACACCTCACATGTGTGATTTGAACACCGTTTTCATATGCGGGTGCTGCTCACGTATGCGTTCACTTCTGCGCACGAGCTTGGCGGGGCGGGGAGCGTTAAAATGTTTTTTTTCTTATTTATTTTACCTTTTATTTTGTTTGTTTTTTACACTGTTCTTTAAAAAAAATGTGTCACTTTTATTCCTATTACAAGGAATGTAAACATCCCTTGTAATAGAAAAAAAGCATGACAGGACCTCTTAAATATTAGATCTGGGGTCAAAAAGACCTCAGATCTCATATTTACACTAAAATGCAATAAAACAATGAAATAACATTTTATGTCATTTGAAAAAAAATAAAAAATAAAAATGTCCCTTTAAAAGCTCTGGGCGAAAGTGACGTTTTGACGTTGTTTCTGCCCTGCAGTGGTATGCAGACAGGTGGGGGCCATCTTCCCCTCACTCGTCTCCAAATACAGCAAGGGACAGGACACGATTGCCTCCGCCGCTGCCGATAAGCGGCAGAGGGCACCAGAGAGCGTCAGGAGGGGAGGCCCTCTCCCGTCGTCGATAAACGTGATCTTGCGGTGAATCCGCTGCAGAGACCACTTTTATCTTGAAGCGGACTGCCCGCTGAAGAAGAGGATACTGGGGTATGGCAGATAGCTGCTGCCATAACAACAGTATTCCTCTTCAAAGTAGCGACGTAAAACGACGGCGGGTGGTCCGTAAGTGGTTAATGCATCCTATGCATTAGGGAGAAAAGACTTCTTTCACTGTTATTTGACTTCTGAAGGTAATTGGTTGCATCAGAGCTTTTTATGGGCTTCGTAACAAAGGGGGTGAATACATACGCACATGCCAATTATCCGTATTCTATTTCTGAAAAATAGTTTTATATATATATTTTTCTAATTTTACTTCACCAACTTAGACTATTGTGTTCTGATCCATCACATAATGTAACAAAATAGGTAAAAAGCCAAAGGGGGGGGGGGGGTGAATACTTTTGCAAGGCACTGTAGCTTTAGCATCTGCTTTCTGGAGGTGCTGGCTTGAAAATATCATCTCACTCCAGATGTCTATGCAGTTCTTGGCTTTGTTCACAATTGTGGGACACAGAGCAGCCTCTCACCTTGTGATTTGTAATAAATGTAACGTGGCAAAGACTGGGAAAAAAATCTTATTTCTATCTGTAACGCCATTTTTTTCTGGTTAAAGGTTGAAGTTGATGAGAAAAATGATAGTGTGTTACTGTGCATTGTAAATCTATTCATGCAGTCTTATAATGTTACTTCTTTATTTTCTTAAAGCAGCTAAAATATGCTCCAGCACGGTAAAGTGATCCATTATCTATCTGCCTCTTGATAATAAGGGTCAGCGGGAGGCTTTCATTACGATGCAATGTTTTTGCAGCACCGTTCTGCCAGGCAATTGCAGTCAAATGATGGCAATCAACAGCTGGAAGTCAACATGTCTGACTCCTGACACCTTTAGTGTAATCATGCCTGTTAGCAAGAGCCTGATGTGCTCCTGTGCTTTATACCGTTAAATAAACTCAGCATAAATCTGTACAGGAAATATATGGTGGGTTAGAAAATGCATTTATCTGGTATGGTTGTCTATGCTGTACAGTAATTAAAGACGGTTACTCCCACTTAGCGCCGGGACAAGGCCATGTAGAGCCCAGGGAGAACATGCCAAATTGCACCCCCACCCAAGATGTATGAGCAAAATGTGTCAGTGAAAATCAGCTCCCCCCCCCAAAAAAAATCGAGCACTAATCTGCATGCTCACCCCCTAAGTATAAATTCCCTCTCCTCCCAGTACAAATCAGCCCCCCTGCTGAAACGACAATCCCCCCCCCAGCACAAATTCTCCTACCAGCACAACCCCCCCCCCCAAAAAGAAATCCCCTCTACCATATTACTTTTATAGAACAAACCCCCAAATCCCCTTCCTTGCACAAAAATGATGCTGGATGTCCTCCACCCAGGAAATGAAGCAGGCTATGACCTGCTGCATGTTCTAATGCAGTGGTCACCAACCAGTGGTCTATTGACCAGTGATGGTCCAAAAGAAAATTTTGGTGGTCCCCAGGGGTTCTACTGCAAATCAAAATTGTAGTGGATGTATACCACCGAATGCCGATTGCCCACTAAGCGCTGACAGTCAATACTGTCAATGTGCATTGATACCCAATACCTCGTCTTGTCGTTTTGGCTCCTGTGAACTCAGAGGGAGGCGCTGTATATATAAGGCAGCAGTGTAATCCAGGGGAAAGGGGGCAGAAAGCTGGAGCATTGTGTGTATAGGGCATGTAAAATTAATGTTAGTGGTCTGCAGGATTCAAAATTGTGAGTTGTGTGGTTCATGAGTTCTGAAAGGTTGGCGACCACCGTTCTATTGCACACTGTGGGCAGGGCCATCTATAATAGTGATTGGACCCTGGGCTAACATTTTCTTAGGTCCCCCTCAAATTCACATATCAACTATTTGCAGGCAGCGTGGACAGAAGGGGCAGCTGCTTTAGGTCCCACAACAATGACCCAAGGCAGCTGCCCCTTTTGCCCTGTGTTAAAGACAGTCCTGACTGTAAGAAGCTCACAGTGTGCAGTGATATCAGAGTAGGCAATTTCAGTATAGGAGAGAAACCTCTACAACTGTGAAGACTGAAGCGAAGTAGGCCGTTCAGCTTTAAAATGTTAAAGAATCTGGATTCTGACCCCCAAAATTTCACATTGACCCACAGCTGACAGTTCCACGTCACTGGTAGAAGCAGAAATATACACAGCCATAACAGAGGTCTATTAGCTTGTACAGGAGTTTAGCTTTACACAAAAATATACTAGTCTAAAAAGGGTAAAAAAATAACAACAAAACTACAATTAAAGTAAATGTAATGAGCTCTCAGCTCTGTATGAGGGGGCAAACCCGGTATTGAGTTCTCAGCCTCTGTCAGCAGGTCCTAGTGGTTTATTTATCTTCGGAATAAGCAAAATTGCTCTTGAGGCGAAAGCATTTCAAAGGTCCTAACTATACAGATATATCTTACCATTATTGCCTGATTTCCCCAAGCAACAGAGAAATCAAACACATTTACTACTATACTTTACAAAGTGTAAAAGGTAACTAAGCAGCAATGTACATTTACTAGTGTGATCTTCCCCCATTATCTACAGCAGGGGACTCCAAACTTTTTAGCACAAGGGACACAATGTACATTTTACAAATATTCACAGCCTGAAAAAATCTGCTTTATAAGTTTATTAATCAAATTTATATGAATGAATATGAGATTTTATGTAATCAGCATCAAAGTGGTATTAACCACTTCAGCCCCGGAAGGATTTGCCCCCTTAATGACCAGGCCATTTTTTGCGATACGGCACTGCGTCGCTTTAATTGACAATTGCGCGGTCGTACGACATTGTACCAAAACAAAATTGACGTCCTCTTTTTCCCACAAATAGACATGGCCATCGAGAAGGCAATTGGTGGGAAATGGGGTTTTATGCCACAGGATCAGAGGTTGTTTCATAAGAAGAACACAACCTCCATAAACACGCCAAGACCTAGAGGCAGAGATGCCAGGTCCTACAGGCCAGGAAGGGAGTTTCGCCGGCAATGGGCAAATTCTGCGACAAACCGCATATCTAGAAGACCAACCTCTTCCTTGGGGCAAGAACCTCAGAAGTCTTTGGTGCCAGTCCTTATTCCCAACGAGTTGGCAAACAGTCAAGTCGGATGCCAGCGGAACGGGCTGGGGTGCCCTATACAAAGACCACTGGGCCCAAGGCCATTGGACTTTCCAGGCTGCCAATGTAGTTTCCAATATACTGGCATTGAGGGCAGCCTTCCAGGGCCTCCTGGCTTTCAAGAGTCAGATTCAAGGAGCGCCCATCCTTTTGAAGCTAGACAATGTGACGGCAGTGGCTTACATCTGCAGGCAGGGAGGCACTCGCAGCAGTGCTCTCCTGAGAGAGGTGACCCTGATCATGGATTGGGCTCAAGCCAACTTACAGCTGCTAACAGCAGTATATGTGCCCGATCATCTGAACACTCAAGCAGACTACCTGTCCAGAGTGGACTTGGACAACAACGAGTAGGCCCTGTCACCACAAATCTTTCAGAGCCTGGTGGCATGGGCCTTCCTTTACAGAGGTGGACCTGTTTGCCTCTCTGGCCAATACCAAAGTACCACGGTTCTTCGCCAAGTACAGTCACCCGCAAGCGACGGGGTGGATGCTTTAACAGCAGAATGGAATTTCAGAACAGCATATGCCTTCCCTCCGATCCCGGTGGTCCTCCTTTTTTTGTACAGGTTGCGGCAGGAGAAGGTGTCCATTCTGGCAGTAGTACTTGACAAAGAGACCTTGGTATACTCTGCTCTTCTCATTGAGCATCAGAGAACCACGCTCCCTACCAGTAACATCGGACCTGCTAATGCAGGGGCCAATCTGCCACCTGGCCACAGAGAGTCTGAAATTGAAGGATTGGGTCTTGAAAGGCAAAGGCTAATCAATCTGGGTTGCTCAGCCAGGGTCACAAATACCCTAATGAAAGCCAGAAAAGACAGTACCAACAAATCTTTTACCAGAATTTGGAACAAGTTTGTGGAATTTGCATACAGACATGACTTTTTGCCAGATTCGCCAAGGGTCTGCCACATACTGGAATTTCTCCAGGCGGGATTGGAACTAGACCTCTCCACAAGTACTTTGAAGGCCCACGTGTCTGCTATCTCGGCTTTCACTTGTACCCAGTGGGCCGTGGATAAGTTGGTGATCCGATTCTTCAGAGCGGCCATCCGCCTAAGACCACCAAGGTCTCTAAGATTTCCAAAGTGGGACTTGCCTCTAATCTTGGATTTCCTTTCATCGGACACCTTTGTTTCTCCTGTCTCACTATGACATCTCTCAGTGAAGACCACCTTTCTCATGGCAATAACTTAAGCCTTGGGGTTTAAAGAACCCTTCTTCTCTTTCTTCCCAGATAGAGTGGTGCTCAGGCCAATGCTGGGATTCGTCCCGAAGATAGCCTCTAGTTTTCATACGACACTAGAAATCACACTCCAAATGTTTCTCGCAGAGAACTCTCAGAATCCAAATCCACTCGATGTGGGGTCTTCACTGAAATGTGGATGCAAGGACCAAACTTAGAAAGTCGGACCATCTCTTCCTCATCGAGAATGGTGCTCAGAAGGGCCTGAGGGCTTTTGGTAGAGTGATCGCCTCGTGGCTAGTCAAGACTATATCGTTGGCCTACAGAGCGAAGGGTTTGCCTGTGCCTGAGGGGGTCACAGCGCATTCCACTAGGGGAGTCTCTACCTCCTGGGCAGCGGCGGGACAAGTGTCCTTGGAGACGCTTTTTGCAAGGCAGCCACATAGACGTCCATACATACCTTTATGGCACACTATTGCGTAGAGGCGGCGGCTCTGACTACCGTAGATTTTGGCAGGAGTGTTCTGGCTTCTGCTTCCAGTGTAGATTGCAATTTTTTGTTCAAGCATTGCCCTCCCGTATGTGGCTAGTTAATTCCCAGCTGTGCTGACATGGAGCCATCAGGAAAATGGAAAATTGAATTCAAACACTTACCGTAATTTTCCTTTCCTGACGAGCTCCATGGCAGCACAATGCCCGCCCAGTTAAGTAGTACGAGTTACAGAACGCTAAGGCTGAGGTGAGTGAAAAATTTATAGTTCTGGTTACGTAGGGGGTGGGCGGGGCCTCACCCAGCTGTGCTGCCATGGAGCTCATCAGGAAAGAAAAATTACAGTAAGTATATGAATTCAATTTTCGTTTTTTTTGTTCTATAAAAATAACAAACATGTTATACTTAACTTCTCTGTGTAGTGGTTTTGCATAGAGCAGCCTGGATCCTCCTCTTCTCGGGTCTATCACCGCATTCCTGGCCCCTCCGTCCGTTGAGTGCCCCCACAGCAAGCAGCTTGCTATGGGGGCACCCGAGCCAAGCCACAGCTCAGCGGAGCCGCGGTTTGGCCCCGCCCCCTGTCTCTCCTCATTGGCTAACTGACTTTGATTTACAGCAACGGGAGCCACTGCTGTGTCTCAGCCAATCAGAAGGGAAAGTTCTGGATGGTTGAGGCACTCGTAGACATCGCTGGATATAGATGGGCTCAGGTAAATATAAGGGGGGCTAAGGGGGGCTGCTGCATACAGAAGGCTTTATATCTTAATGCAGGGAGGACCACAAGCACAACCGACAGCTTTTATGTGGTTTTTGAAAGTGAAAAAAAAAAAAAAAGACACCCTCTCAGAAAATCAACACTATTATGCAAAATCTATGTGCAAAAAAATGTCTGCTTCATGTGGATTTTTTCAACTTCACACTCTTTATGAAGAAGCATAAATGCCACCAGCTCGGACGTTTAATCCTAAATGATGTGTAACACTCATGACTATGCTCATAAGGAGAAAAAACGGGATGTGAGGATAAAGTTTGACAATCAGATAGCTCGTGTTAACCTTTGGGAAGCCTCCAGCACGACGGCTGCTTGTTAAGGCTTTAAATTTCTACAATATACATCACCAAGTCCCTGGCGATGAAAGCAAAATGAGAAAGTGATCAGAATTTAAACACTGCAGACGTGAAGAGAGCAGATCTAACCTTCTATATGTTTCTAGTAATCAGTTGTTGCCCAGGGAAATCAGCAACTAATGCCAAGATAGATCTGTGAAGTCACTGCCGTAGAATTGCTCCCCCTGCGATAACAGCACCGCTTATTATGAAGATATCTCAGAGTGTTCAGCAGATGATTATGAAACACTGTGAATGTGGTCGAAATAGAGAGGGTTGTATAATAAAAGGGTATATGTGGTCCGAAATAAAGAGGATCAGATAATAAAGGAGTGCATGTTGTCTGAAACAGAAAGGGTAGGATAATAAAGGGGATCTTCAGTAGATAAGTACATAAGTGTAGGTTGTATTGATAAAAAAAAAAAATTCATAGGGCTATTTACCCTGCAAACCTACATGTATATTTATTCTGTGCAAGTGCCAGCAAAATCAAATATTACTAGGCTATGTTCTGTCTCGGTCAGCTGTTCTTCATTAATTAGAATAGAGTGAAACAGAAATATATTGCATTGTGGCCACTAGATGGAGCTTATTATCACAGAAAATAAATTATTACTTGCTATGATTGTCAACGCCATCCAGTGGCCATAATGTGGTATTTTCCTGATTCACGATATACTTTTTAAAGAGGAGCTCCAGGCATCCTCCAAAAAAATTAAAAATTAGCAGCTACAAATACTGTAACTGCTGACTTTTGATATAAGGACACTTACTTGTCCAGGGATCCAGCGATGTCCTCACGCGAGCCGATTCTTTAGTTGGCTTTAGGTGCAGGCATCGGCATCTTGACTAAAGCCTAGTGCACACCATTTAGGTCAGAGCCGCTGTACTAACAATCCAATGTTAGTATAGCAATTTCCCTGCTAGAACACTCTAGTCGGCGCTCTCAATCATTGGCTAAGAGCGCTGATAGGGAGCCAGTCAGCAGACCTCTTTCAGCCATGAGCCTTTGACAGAAGCCAGTCGACTGGCCGGCTTCTGTCGGACCGGCTGCCATACACACGGGCTGAATGTCGGCGGTTTCTATTGAACGAGCCAATGCCTGCCTACATTCGGCCTGTGTGTACTAGGCTTTAGCAAACCGCAGTGAAGCCTTGCAGCTTCACAACCGGCTTCCAACTGCGCATGCGTGAGCCGCGCTGCATTTTGTGAATGGTCCCGCAGTCTTCTGAGACCTGTGATGTGTCCCAGAAGACTGCGGGGGAAGGTGAGGGGGCTGCGGCAATCGGAGCCAAAAGTGGGAGTGGGTACCTGTCAAAACCAGGTACTCGTTCCCCACCAAAAAATGACAAATGTGGCCAAGGGGTGGGGGGGCTGCAAACAATGAGAACTTCCCCTTTTAGGGGGAGCTCTGCTTTAAGGAGCTGGAGAAAAAAAAACAGCCTAGTAACATTTGATTTTGCCTCCCTTCACACAGAACAAATGTACATATATTTTTTGCATTTTTTTTTATCAATACACCCGTATTATGTTTAAATATTTACCTGCCTAGTAATTTCTATATCTGGCCAGCCAGTCTTGTGATTTATACTTCTCATCCACACTACACAACCAGGAGGATCCCTCCACCATTTCTGGTAGGTTTATTGCCTACTGGTTCAGCTTAACCTTTCTTGTTTACTAGACAGAGGTTGTGATGCTGATTTATTGTGCAAAAAGCAGGCTGGAAGTAGAGACAGGAAGCTACAAAGTTGATTCAGGAAACAAGAGAGGCCACCTACCTGGAAACGCAGTGTGGAAGGGATATGTAAATCACATGACTGACTGATTGGGCAGCAGTGATTGGGTACATTGGCCGTCACCAGATGTGACACCTTTATTCCTGGTGTGCGGACCACTGGATGTGAGCACACAGCCTTCAGCCCCAGTCACTGTGGTGGGCATTGCGCTAGCTGGTCCCGGAAAATTGCATTTCCATTGGGGTGACCCTGTATCCTGTATTTCAGGCCACCTCTTTGTGCACCTACAATTGGGACTTCTGCAACTATCTGGACATCTAGGCCAAAGACTTTGCCTCCCTTCTGTGAAGCCTGTTTGGAAATCCCTATGGTCAACCACCTGGCCTACCAGCTACAGCCAGCTTCCTTGTGAGAGAAGTGTTATCCTCAGGGAATCGCAAATATATACAAAGGAGATCGGTGATCACAGCTGATCCCCGCCGCACCGATCATTCGAGAGGAGCGCTTGCAGACCTCCACAACCACCTTGCCCGGTGGTTGTGGAGGTCTGCGGGTGGGGAGCTTATCGGAATCTGGAAGCCCCGTTTAACAAGGGACCCCTAGATCCCGGCCCCCCGTGTGAATTGGTAATTGGCGATCTGCCTCAATGGGAGTCTCCCGCTGTGTGAAGCCTCTGTTCAGGTGACAGCTCTTATATGAAGAGGGCGGGCCACATGGTGAACCCGCCCCCTCTGATGCACGGGGACCTCCCTACAGCTTTCCCCGTGTTGTCAGAGGGGGATCACCCATTTACGTAAACGGGTGACCCCGCCCCCCTCTGACAACACGGGGAAAGCCATAGGGAAGTCCCCGTGTGTCAGAGGGTGGTGGGGTCACTGGGTGGCCCCGCCCTCCGTTATATAAGAACTGTCACCTGAACAGAAGCGTCACACAGCGGGAGACTCCCATTGAGGCGGATCGGAGGTCGAAGCGGAGAAGAAGATGCCAGACGAGAAGACCGGAGGAAGAAGCGGAGGAAGATAGAGGAAGAAGCGGGAAAAGAAGAAGACATTAATAAAGGGGGCTTCCAGATTCCGATAAGCCCCCCGCCTGCAGACCCCCACAACCACCGGACAAGGGTTGTGGGGATGTTCGCGGCTTTCGGATTTGCTGCGGACGCCCCAAATTGTTCACTATTCGGCGAACGGGCAAACAGACAATGTTCGAGTCAAACTCATGTTCGATCCGAACATAAAGCCCATCCCTAATAGTTACATAGTTACATAGTTAGTAAGGTTTATTAAAGACACCAGTCCATTCAGTTCAACCTGAGTGAGTGTCTACGATTGTCCCTATCCCTGTACATTGTGTCTCATTAAGATGCTCATCTATTATATTATTATTTATTTAAGGTACCCATATAGCGCTGTCAATTTGCGCAGCGCTCCACACATACATCGCACACTCACATCAGTCCCTTCCCTCAAGGAGCCCATAGCAATTGTATACGCTATATTGTTTTTTCCTATTTGTTATATTTTTCCACTTTTCCTTTCAAGACTGGTGTGGTGCCCTCCTGGAACAGTGAGGAGGCCTTTTATCACCACTCCTATAACACTTCCATCATATTCTCCATGACATGTCACCAGGTTAATTGCATGTTAAAGCAAGGTATATTTTTCCTTTTTGCCTCCTCCCTGATCTTATCTAGCCTGCCTTCCCCCAGTCCAGTTGCACATGTGCCTCTATCTAACAGTGGGGTGCCTGTGTTTGTTTACATCCAGCACCATAAGTCTTCAGTGCTATGTCTGTTCCTGCAAAGTAGATTCCCATAGACAGAAGATTCTCATAGATCCCACCGTTCCAAAGGCTAAGGTCAATCCTTCCACTGAAGGGCATGGTAGGTGGCATAGGCATTGCCAGGGGGTGGCTATTGAGGCTGTAGTCCGGAATCTGGAGCCCACAGCCCAGAGTCTCTTGCTGCAGGGTCCCTGCCTAACCAGCAGGTCGCTGAATTGGCGGGCTGCATTACAGGTGGAGGAGAGAGACGAGTGGGTGGATGAGTGGAGATGACATCATCTCTCTCCACCCGCTCCATGTCACCACTCTACCACCCTCACAGCTGGGCCAGTTCAATGTGGGAGCGATGTGCGATGAGGAGCAGAGAGATGACATCATCTCTCACTGCCCGCCACACATCAGCGCTGTTCCGTCCTCACTGTGCAGGCCTCTTCAATGTCAGAGGTGTGATGGGGAGCTGGGAGATTACATAATCTCTCACTGCCCGCCCCGCATCTCCGCTCTCCTGCCCTCACTAAATGGACCAGTGCTGCCAGCCTGCCACCAATGCAGATGTGGCAAGTGACACGCCCAAGGCTCTCACTGATTCTGTATTATGGTGAGTTCAACCACTTCATTATATATTACAATGTAACAATAGAAACAGTGTGCTTCTATCACCCTGACACCATATAAACCATGGTGCCTTGATGATTGAAACGCCAACACCAGCCTTTGCACGCAAAAAATTGCCCCCCCCCCTCCTGGGCTTGCAAAAAGGTTGGTGACCGCTGCTATGGGCTCCAACCCCAGATCTTTTGCAGACCTAGCAACTCCCGTGGTAGGTTGTAACTGGAGAAGCCCATCTATGCTCTGGTGAATCCACGTGTCAAACTAGTGGGTCACAAGCAATGACATCACTCTTAAAAACAGCATTATTTCACTACACAGTACATGCTGCAGAGCCCCACTTGGGGGCCGCCCCCGTATGACACATTTCACCCCTATAGGCTTAGTCGCAGAGACTCCTATGGAGCTGTCTCTGGAAACTAGTGGGAATTGGGAAGTAAGGTATTCATTTGCAGGAGGGGAGGGTAGGCAGTTTAGATTGGGGAAGGGGCCAGGGTGGATAGGTGAACTTTGCTTTAACTCTCCAGTAGAAACAATTTGCCTTCTCATCCACTGCTTATTTCCCGTTAAAACTCCAATGTTTGAGGCTCCCAGGGAATGACAGCATTTGAGAGACAAGTCCAGGCAGTCCGAGTTAATAAATATGTAACGGTAACACAAAGGGCAAACGTTATTTGACTGTGAATAATACAAATTTCTTCTACATGGAAGATTCCCGTTAACAACACACAAATGATGAGCCGCTGAACATATTTGCTTTTCAGCAGTTCAAGGATGGCGTCAGGTTTTTAAGTGCTCCTAAGTGCTTTCATGAAACAAAACCCAGCAGGGCCAAGAAGATTTACAGGTATACATTAAACATAGGGTTATTGGTTGTTGTTTAATGCAAATGATTTCTAGAAAAGTGCCCTTACAACGTGAATGAATGATCTTCTGATACACAGCGCCAAAGCATTTGACCATTCATTTAGGCCTACACGATAGCATTTCACTTTTATATTTTCATTATCTCAAATGCCCAGAAGCATTCGCTATATATTCTCTTTCTGCTGACATTAAGATCGTAGAACAGGTCAATTATTCAAATGCTGCTTAAAGCTTGTTAGAAAAAAAAAATCTCTGGAGAAATCTGTTTTTTTTTTTTTATACTCACAAGTGTTTAAGGGATAAGTGTACTTATCCTTGCAGCACAGACCTGTGTGTTCTGCAATAAGCAGACAATGTGCAGCCAAAGTACAAATAAGTAGTAATTAGAGTTAATCATGAATTTCAAATGATGTTAAATTCAGGGAAAAAATTAAGAATTCGGATGCCCCAAGCCAAATCCAGATTTCAGTGTTTTTTTGACAGTTAAGTCTTTTACACACGGTCTGATTGTTGGACGGCCAAGCGTCTGATTTTTGTCAAAAGGGCGTGTGCCAGGATCTTGTCTTGCATACTAACGTTACACAAATTGTTGTTCGACAACACAAACGTAGTGACGTACTCTGAGAGTATAAAGAGGAAGTTCATTTCTCAAGCGCCACCCTTTGGGCCCCTTCTGCTAATTTCGTGTTAGTAGAAGTTTGGTGATTCGCGATTTTCAGATCGTACAAAACAAATGCCTTTTAAAATACGTTTGGCATAACTCCATCAGTATCACCAGCAAAGCAGCTTCATTATTATCCCATTAAAGAAGAAGAGAATGAGCGCTGCATTTCGACAATTCATAATTTGCCCCGTCACGAATGTTAATTCTCCATTACGAACGCTAGTTTACAAGACCGCTTCTGGCTCGTTCCTTGGTTCTGATCATGCGTGTTTGTACTTTCGACTTTTGTGTGACGGATTTGTGTACTGACCATCTGAAAATCAAATGTGGAGCCGTCGTTCGCCAAAAATTTACTAGCCTGTCATCCAACATTTGTTGTCCGAAAATTGGAAAACAATTGTCGAAAGGAGCGTACTAATGGTAAGAATTTCGGACAACATCCTGTCAAACGACAATCCCCTGCCGAATTTCGCATTGTGTGTACGAGGCTTTTGGATTCCCAATAGGATTCGAGGTGAAAAGGACCACAGGCTGCTTTTACCTTATATCTGCTTTTGCTGTTGCCTGAGCACCCTAAAAACTTCTACTAACATGAAATTAGCAGAAGGGGCCCAAAGGGTGGTGCTCCAGAAACTTCCTCTTTACACTCTCATAATACGTCACTACGTTCGTGTTTTGTCAAACGACAATTTGTGGATAGTTAGTATGCTAGACAAAATCCATATGACAATCGAACCGTGTGTACGAGGCTTTAGACCCCATACACACTATTTGATTTTCTGCAGATTTTTGTCTTCAGATTTACCAAAACCATGTAGTGCAAGGGCCTGCCTAACTGCATACAAATTGAAACTCTTAAAGCGAAGTTCTGACAAAATTTTAAAATATGGACACTTACCTGTCCAGGGCACTCGCGATGTCCCCACCCGAAGCCAATCTGTCCCTCGGCTCTTGGGTGGAAGCGCCGCCATCTTCGGTAAGGGAATCAGGAAGTGAAGCCTTGCAGCTTCACAGTCTGGATCCCTACTGCGCATGCGCGAGTCATGCTGCACGTCCTCACTGGTCCCTGCTGTCTTCTGGGACCTGTGTGTCTCCCAGAAGACAGTGGGGGTGACGGAGGAGGGGCCAAACATGGCATAGATCACCTCGGAGCCTGCAGTGATCTATGCCCGGAAGTGAGAGCAAATACCTGGATTAGACAGGTATCTGCTCCCCCCTCCCCCCTGAAAGGTGCCAACCATGACACCGGAGGGGGGAGGAATCTGATCAGTGGAAGTTCCATGTTTGGGTGGAACTCTGCTTTAAGGTTTTGACCCCGTATTATAAGGTTTTGGTAAATCTGAAGACAAAAATCTGCAGAAAATCTAATAGTGTGTTTGGGGCGTGGTGGGGGCGTGACCGGAAGCGGATGGAGCGGACGGAGGTGATGGAGGGCGAGGAGTGAGAGTGTGTGGATACCCTGCTCCACATGTAGCATATAGACAATTCGATTGTGGATCCGCCGCAGCCCTCGGTGCCGCTCGTATTCTTCCCGCTGTGGAACCTGCACAGCTGATCCTGTTTGGGGATATACAAGCCGTGACAAGCTGAGACAGCGAGGCGCTCTGGTATGACAGAGCAAGCTTGTGATCATAGGAGATAACGGAAGGAGAGGAGGAGAGGAGGGACGGCCGTTGTAGGAACGAATGCCGGGAGACAGCAGAAGGAGTTCACTGTAAGGTTTCCTAGGCATATCCTGTGTCGGACTGTGCTGTGAGTAGTGAAGAGCAGTGGAGGAGGAAGAAATTATCTTATCTTGTCTTTGTTGTGGAGCCTAAAGATATGAACGGGGCATCAGAGTGTGTGTTTGATTCCCTGAATCAGTAGACCAGCAGAACGGAGGTATTATCTTATCTTTTCCTGTGTCATAGTCTCCTTGCTGCAGTAAACTGAGGCTGGTGGAAGTTTAACAGGGGGAAGTGAACTGTTAACCTATGTGTATGCCGGTGGAGAGATCAATACACTGCTCTTAGAAATACTGCTCTATGCATGCTGGACTGTGAGAACTGTGATAACCCCCTGTTTTGAGTGAGCAGGGGCAATATATAGGCACACGTAAGGGGATTATGGCATGGGTATTCCCCCTGTACTGGTATTGAGGTGTGATATGGCATCTCTTGTTACCTCAGTGCTGCAGAAACTTAACCTGCAGTAATCTAACAACGGACTCTGATCCTGTGGGGATTGTGTGGTGGCACTTTTGCTTGTCAGTTAAGGACTTCCCTGCTGTAGTATAGAAAATAAGCCTCAAGAGCAGACAGGCATCATGACGACTCGATCAACTAAAGAAAAAGAGAAGGATAAAGGGGCTCAGTCTACTGTGGCAGGCGCAACGGCGGCGGCCGTGGCGGCAACCGCCAAGCTAGAGAGAATGGTCCACTCGGCGGAACATACTCCGAATAAAGGGGGACAGCAAGGGCAAACAAAAACAGTAACGGACAGAAAGAGTCAGGGGCTGCCGAGTATGTCAGTAAGTGCTTCGGGCATAAAGAACCATACTAGTAAAGGGCCAGGAGGAGCCGGGAAAGAAACAGATGCCCCTGTTACTATAACACCCCCTGCAGAAAGAGAGCCATCGCTAAAAGACATTCTTGTGGCAATTAATGCATGCAAACTCTCCCTGGGTGAACTAGGAGATCAAATGAAGGAGATCAAGGAGGAACTAGTGCTGGTGCGACAGGAGCTTAGGAAAACAGTAGAAAGAGTAACAGAAGCTGAGCAAAGAATAAGTCTGTTAGAAGATGATGTGTACCCTATGAAACAAGAAATCAAAGTCTGGAAAGAGAGAATAGATAACCTGACGGGAAAATTTGATGAAATGGAAAACAGACTTCGTAGGGACAATGTGAGGGTGGTGGGATTGCCTGAAAGGAGCGAAGGCCCGGATCCGATAGTATTTCTAGAGGGCTGGCTGATTGAAACCTTTGGAAGAGAGACGTTTTCTCAGCAGTTCTCAATTGAAAGAGCGCATAGAGTTCCATTTAGGCCCCCTCCCCAAGGAAGACCCCCAAGACCGTTGATAGTGAAATTCTTAAATTTTAAGGATAAAGTAACGCTACTTCGAAGGGCTAGAGAAATGGGGAAACTCTTATATTGTGGTACTAGGACTTCAATATACCCAGATTTCTCACCAGACCTACAGAAGCGCAGAGCTGAATTCCTAGGAGTTAAACGTAGCCTGCAAAAGTTTGATGTTACATATGCCCTTCTGTATCCCGCCAGGCTTCGGATAAACGCACTGGGGGGAAGTCAGATTTTTGATTCTCCTGCCAGTGCGCTGACATGGTTGGAAGACAAGAAGGATAATTTATCAATGAAATAACTGTAAAAAATGGTTTAAAGTTATCACTTATAGGTGGGGGAAACACATGAGAAAATTAATATAGTTTATGTGGAGTAGGGACAGGCCCAGACATGGGTATAATGGAAGTTGGATTCGGATGGGGGTGGTTTAAAATAAGTGCTTTTGTAGTTGTAGTGATAGGGGGGGGGAGGGGGGAAGGAGGATTGGGAGATATGAGTTTTGTGTGGGTGGGGTGGTATGGGACGGTCATTAAACAAGCCTCAAGGGGTAACCTAGAATGGTATGGGTGGGGTAGGAGGGGGGAATATTTAAAAATTCTGAGTGGGGGGGGAGGGGAGGGAGGGAGGGGGGGTGGGGGGAAAGGGAACACAAGTGGAAGAACACATGGGAGGGTACGAGCGGGTACACTAAATAATAAGAAAACACACGGTACACTAGTTTATACAATAATACAGTTGGCACAACAAAAAATTAGGTATGATATGTGGTACACTGGGTTATGTAATGACACGCAGGGCATAGCAGAATATGGGTATAGTAGGAAAGTGTGGAGTATGGAAACACGGGTATGCGCTAGAAATAAAAAGTTCACTAATTTAATTTTGACAAATAGGGTAATTATTTCATTGATAATGGGGAGTATTGTAGAACAAGGGGTAGATTGGATACAGGCGATATTAGGGATGGTTGGAATTCTGGGGTTAATATGGCAAGACACCCGACGGTGTACTTCTCTCCCGGTAGCTTTTTCTATAGTTGTTGCTAATAATTATGTTTAAGTATAATCAATGGCATTGAATATCGGATCGTGGAATGTCCGAGGGTTAGGTACCTCTGTTAAAAGGGCTGCTGTTTTTGATATGCTTGATATTTTTAAAGTGGGTATTGCCTGCTTGCAGGAGACACACTTGACCAATGACACAAAAGGTCAAATAAAGAATAAGCACTTTCAGTACCAATACCATGCGGTACACACCTCGTATTCTAGAGGTGTGGCAGTGTTAGTTGGTGGAGGGATAGTGTTTACCTGCAAGCAGTGCAAGATTGATGGGGAGGGCCGTTATATTTTCCTACATTGCATAATAGAAAATCAAGAATGTATACTTGCAAATATTTACATCCCCCCTCCTTTTAAGTTAGAGGTCATGTACTGTTTACTGGAGTTTGTAGTTGATAGACCTAACATACCAGTTATTGTAGTTGGGGATTTCAACGTCATAATTAACAAAAAAATGGATAGGTTTCCCCCGGGTAATCAGGGATGGGGGCCACAAGGAAAGCGTATGGGTGAATTTCTTGAAGAAGCTGGATTGTTGGACCTCTGGAGAATACGGAACCCGGTAGCACAGCAATTTTCATGCTATTCGGGTTCTTATTCCACACTTTCAAGAATCGATCTTATATTGGGCAACAATTTAGCTTCCCAAATAATTAAAGATATAGTCTACCAACCTAGGGGGGTGTCGGATCACTCACTGTTAACGGCTATGGTAAATATAAGGAATAATAAATTAGGTGGGCTGTGGAGGATGAACCCAATATGGTTTGAACTAATAGAAGGTCAGAATGAGATTGTAGGCAAGGTAAAAGAATTTATAGATTTTAATACGGATACAACAACAAGAGGGGTGATGTGGGATGCATTAAAGGCGTATTTGAGGGGTTTACTTATCCAGCAGGTTTCAAGGACAAAAAAGAAATCGTTGGAATGGGAAGTTAAGATCAGGGCAGAGTTAGCTGCGGCCGAAAGGGAGTATCTGAAGGAGCCATCCGCCGATACTAGGAGTGAGTGGGAGAATAAGCAACAAACATATAAAGAGGTAATGGTCAGGAATTCGGAAAACAAAAGAATGTTCCAAAAACAAATAGCGTATGGGGAAGGGGAAAAAGTGGGTAAGATGCTGGCCTATATTGTTAGGGCCAGTGCCTCACCTTCTGCAATCCCCGCCATTAGAACCATGGGCGGGGAGATATCATCTGTGACAGAGGAGATAAGTAATACATTTAAGGAATACTATGAAGAGCTGTATAAGTCCCGGGGGGGTGCGGGAGGGGAGGAAATGGACAGTTTCTTCAAGAATATTGAACTACCCTCCCTCACAGACACTGACAGAGAGGTTTTGGAGGCTCCGATAACATTAGAGGAAATAAGAATGGCAGTAGCAGAAATGGCAAATCAGAAGTCCCCGGGTCCCGATGGCCTACCTGCTGAAACATATAAAAAATATGGGGAAATTTTACTCCCGGAGCTCCTTAAAGTATTTGACATGGCAAAGAAGGAAGGTAAATTACCCAAATCAATGACCGAAGCTACGATTATTATGCTGCCCAAGGAGGGGAAAGACCCCTTAGAGCCTGGGTCCTATAGGCCCATTTCCTTGCTGTGCGCAGATGCTAAGATTCTCGCAAAGACGCTTGCTATTAGACTTAAGAAAATAATTTCAAAATTAGTCCACACAGACCAAACGGGTTTTATTCCCCAGAGGTCACTTAGTAGGAATATCAGGAGGCTGTTTTTAAACCTGCAAATACCCATAGAGAACACGGGGTCAAGGGCGGTCATGATGTTGGATGTGGTAAAGGCTTTCGACAGCCTGGAATGGGGGTTTATGAGGCGTGTCTTGAAGGAGTTTGGCTTCGGTCCATCCTTTAGGAAGTGGGTTGAAATTTTATACAACGACCCTAGCGCTAAAGTTAAGGTCAATAATACCCTTTCAGCTGGATTCCGATTGGAAAGAGGCACAAGGCAGGGGTGTCCTCTGTCACCCTTGATTTTTGCCCTGGCCATGGAACCAGTGGCCGCAGCAGTGAGGCAAAGTCAGCTTATGGAGGGGTTCCGGAGAAGAGGTAGAGAGGAGAAAATCGCACTATATGCGGACGATGTCCTCATATTTCTAGGAGATACGGAGCGCTCACTTGGGCAGGTGATAGACATATTCACGAGTTTTGGAAAGCTATCTGGTCTCACCATAAATTGGGAAAAATCAATGCTATTACCGGTAGACCCTATTAGGAAAAATGCCTATTTGGAGAGTATACAAATAGAAATAGTGGAGATAGTAAAATACTTAGGTATTTATATAACAAAGGACCCAGGTAATTATATTAATCATAACTTGATTCCCCTGTTGACAAAGTTTAAAAATAAAGTCAATATATGGAGGAGGTTTCCCTTATCAGTTGCTGGACGATGCAATTTGGTCAAAATGCTGTGGTTGCCCCAGTTATTGTTCATATTGCAGAATTCACCAATATGGATTTATAAGAAATGGTTTAAAAAAATAGACACAATATTAAGAGATCTTATATGGAAAGGGGGACAATCAAGGATTAGCTTACAAACCTTGCAATTATCAACTCAAGAGGGGGGTATGGCAGTCCCACATCCCCAATTCTATTTTTTAGCAGCTCAGTTACAGCACATAGGGTCAGGGGATGAAAATAATGAGGGTATAATGACCATGGGAGCGCCACATGAAACATTTATGGAGGTGCTGGAGGCAAATTCTTTTGTCTCTAGACCCCCCACAGTTAAATTAATAATAAAAGCTTGGAAATCCATTAAAGTGCTGGAAGGCGTGGAAGGAAAGGTTAGGTACACTCCCCTTTGGGATAATAAGTATTTACAAGAATTAAAACCAATTGGAAAAATAAAGTCTTGGGAAACAAAAGGAATAGTAAAGTTGGCCCAACTGTATAATGGTAGCACACTCAAAACATTCATTTCACTAAAGGAGGAATTTGATATTCCGAATCATACGTATTATAATTATCTACAAATAAGGCATGCCCTAAAGGCTCAATTTGGGGAACAAGGTCCGAGGTGGAGCCTCTCCCCTATCCTTTGCAGAATGGGTAGTGCGGATGGACACAAAGGTTCCATAGCAGAAATGTATCCATTGTTATGCAGAGGTGGGATGGACAGTCCAGAAAAGCTCAAGTGTAGAAGCAAATGGGAAAGAGACATGGGCAACATATCGGATGAACAGTGGAGAAAGATGTTGGAGGGAGGACATCAGGTCTCGGTATCACCCGCGCAGAAGTTCTCACACCTAATGCTCCTTCACAGGGCATACTACACACCAAAGAGACTGTTTGAATTTGGGCGACGGGCGGATGCAAATTGTCCAAGATGCCAGAATACGGGGGACCTGATCCATATGATATGGAAATGCCCAAAATTACATCGGTACTGGACAGAAATATTAGAACTTATAAATAAGATCTTTAAAGTAGGACTGAAAATGGATCCAAAGTTATGTGTATTGGGAGTTGGGGAATGCCAAGGGAGAGGAAATAATATAAACAAAGCAGTGGTAAGATGCCTATTTCAGGCAAGGAAATTGATAGCCCTGAGGTGGCAGGCGGAGAGACCCCCTTCAAAGGATGACTGGATTAGAACAGTGACAGAAACGGTATGGAAAGAAAAGGTAGTATACGTAAGGAGGAAAAATTTGAAGGAGTTCAAAAAAATTTGGGTCCCATGGTTAGAAGAAATAGGGTATCCCTTGTAAAGTGTGTGTAGGAAGAAGTGTTGTAGAAGTATACAGAGGATTAAAGAACTACCGAAGGAAAAACAGTTAGACCCCTGGGTTGGAGGGTGGGGGGATAGGCACGGGGGGGAAAAAAAAAAAAAAAAAAAATAGGTGAATAATGTTTTAGGATATTTTATATTTGGAGTGTTGTGCACATGAGTTTGGAATGTTTTATAGTTGATGGAAATTACTGTATAACACTGTGTAATGAATAAAGATTATTTAAAAAAAAAAAAAAAATAGTGTGTATGGGGTCTTTTAGACTTTTTTTTTAAAGGCCCATACACACGATCAGAAAATCGAAGTTTTGTCCAATAAAAATTTTGTCCAATGAACGATCTGCCGATATTCTAATCATTAGCATGGTGCTTTTGACAGCTGATTACGAATTTTCGGATGAAAAAAGTGGATGTGCAATCTCCAAATTTTTTGTCTGGTGTGAACACAACATCCAATTTTCGTTTAATTAAAAAAATTGTAAGAGCAGGACTACGCATGCTCACAAACAAAAGAACACATACAAAACAATTCAACACATTACGTCACTTCTGAGGTTGAAATCTGTCGTATGAAAATTTTCTTATGGTGAGTAACCTCTTAACTTTCGATATGAGACTAGCATGCAACAAAAAAAACTGATGAAAATTCGTCCAATAATCTGATTGTGTGTACAAGGCTTTACAGAGGCTGGTAGACTTTTTAAAGGAAGTGCCTCATTCTGTATAATTGAGCTTATTTTTCTGTTCTGCAACACACACTTTTTTTTGTAGATTGGTTTGGAATCCCACTGACAATGAATTTTGGAGGGTCCCAATTTTTTTTAAAGTTTTGCCAACCCAAAACTGATTAAATTAATCAAAAGTTCCCATATCCATAGCAGTTATGTTGTCATAGTCACTCCGGTGTTGGCACCTCCTCGATCTCCCATGGCCACAGGCACTTCCTAAAGTGTCGCAGCCACATCATGAATCACATGACATGTAGCAGCTCCCAACTGTCCCAGATTTCAAGGGACTGTCCCTGATTTGGAACAAGCCCCTCTGTCCCTATTTCTTCCTCATTTGTCACTCATTTTGGTTTGATCCATATAGTTGTATATAATATGCACTATTTATCTATAATAATAATAATAACAATAATAATTTTTCTTTTGGTGGTTTTTGATCACCTCTGGGTTGTTGTTTTTTTTTTTGCGCTATAAACAAAAAAAATGTGAAAAAAAAAAAATGCCCTTACTTTTTAATATCTTTATAAATGATATTGGGGCTGGGATTGAAAGGAACATTTATGGCTTTGCAGATGACACCAAGCTATGCAGTGGAATAACGTCCTTACAGGATGTCTCCAATTTACAAGCTGACCTCAATGCTCTGTCTAATTGGGCGACTATGTGGCAGATGAGGTTTAATGTTGAGAAGGATCTGGGGGTTTTGGTAGATCATAAGCTCAATAATAGCATGCAATGCCAAGCTGCGGTTTCCAAAGCAAGCAAAGTCCTTTCTTGTATTAGGAGAGGTATGGACTCTAGAGAGAAAGATATAATTTTGCCCCTGTTCAAATCATTAGTAAGACCTCATCTGGAATATGCAGTTCAGTTTTGGGCACCAGTTCTCAAAAAGGATATCGGGGAACTGGAGAAATTGCAGAGAAGGGCAACCAAACTGATAAGAGGCATGGAGGAGCTCAGCTATGAAGAAAGATTAGAGGAACTGAATTTATTCACTCTTGAGAAGAGGAGAATAAGGGGAGAAATGATCAACATGTACAAATATATAAGGGGTCCATATAGTGAACTTGGTGTTGAGTTATTCTCTTTAGGTCAACCCAGAGGACACGGGGGCACGCTTTACGTCTAGAGGAAAAGAGATTTCATCTCCAAATACGCAAAGGTTTCTTCACAGTAAGAGCTGTGAAAATGTGGAATAGACTCCCGCCAGAGGTGGTTCTGGCCAGCTCAGTAGATTGCTTTAAGAAAGGCCTGGATACTTTCCTAAATGTACATAATATAACTGGGTACTAACATTTATAGGTAAAGTTGATCCAGGGAAAATCCGATTGCCTCTTGGGGGATCAGGAAGGATTTTTTTCCCCTGCTGTAGCAAATTGGAGCATGCTCTGCTGGGGTTTTTTTGCCTTCCTCTGGATCAACTGAGGGTATAAAATTGGGTATATTGGATTGTACGATATTTTTTATTTTATTTATTTATTGTTTTTAAGGTTGAACTGGATGGACTTGTGTCTTTTTTTCAACCTGGCTAACTATGTAACTATGTAATATTTTTTACATTCTGCTATAAAACAAATCCAATAAAAAATTTGAAAAAATCTAATTTCTTCATAAATTTAGGCCAATATATATTCTGCTACATATTTTCAGTAAATAAAATTCCAAAAAGCGAATATTGATTGGTTTGTGCAAAGTTTTAGCGTTTACAATCTATGGGATATATACTGGAATTTTTATTTATTAATTTTGTTATACCAGTAGTGGCGATGATCAGTGACTTACAGTGGGACTGCGGACAATCGGACACGAACTGACACTTTTTACACTTTGTGGAATCAGTGACTCTAAAGCCCCGTACACACGATACAAAAATCAGATGGGAAAATTCGTACAACGAGCTGTCTGCCGATTTTCGGATTGTTAGTACGGTGCTTTCGCAAGCCGATCTCACATTTTTGGCAAACAAAAGCTGGATGAGCAGACTAGTACATTTTTGATGAAGGACAGCTCAACGTCTGATTTTTCGGATGGTCAGTACAGAAATCGTCACACAAAAGTTGAAAGTACAAACACGCAATCAAGGAACGAGCCGGAAGAGTTTGGTCTTGTAAACTACTGTTTGTAATCTAGAATTAACATTTGTGACGCGGCAATTGATGAAATGTCGAAATGCAGTGCAAATCCTCATCTTCTTTAATGGGATCATAATGAAGCTGCTTTGCTGGTGATACTGATGTAGTTTTGCCAAACGTATTTTAAAAGCCTTTTGTTTTGTAGTGATATAAATAATATTAATATTATGGTTGTTGTTTGATTTTTTGGGGGAAGTTACCACAGCACCATTTTCCTGAGTTTCTAAGATCAAAGATACAATTATGTTGGTGTCCCTTGTTAATTTTCCATTGTGTTGTTTTTAATGTAACTGCTTAATCCCAAAATGTCGTTTGAAGAAAAACACATAGCCAAGTATTCTACAGAATTTTTTTATTGTGCAGAAAAAAATCAACAGAAATTAAATTAGAGATGCTATCTGCCATCCAAATAAAAATAACAACAAAAAAGTGCATTCCATGCAGAAAGAAACCAAATAAAATATAACAAAACAGAACATTACCAACAAAAATACACAAAATAATAGAAATTAGAAAGGGGGATAGGGGTGATAATCCCCAGACCAGCGTGGTCGTTGGGGTTCATAAGGCTGGTATTGCCACTGACCGGTATAATAATAGCATATTCTCTCCTCTTATTTTGTAACATGGCTGGTTGACGAATGATCGATCAGGAACAATCTGAAAATTGCAAATCAACGCTCACCAAACTTCTACTAACACGAAATTAGCCCAAAAGGTGGCGCTCAAGAAATGAACTTCCTTTTTATACTCTCATAGTACGTCACTACGTTCGTGTTTGTCAAATGACAATTTGTGGATAGTTAGTATGCTAGACAAAATCCTGCACACGCGCTTTTGACAAAAATCAGATGCTGGGTCATACGACAATCGAAGCGTGTGTACGAGGATTTGGACCCCATGCACACTATTAGATTGGATGAAGAAATTTGAAAACTCATTGCAGAATTCTTGAGTATCGTTTGCTGGGGGCTCATGGGAGGCTTCCACCGTCTGACGCGTCCTCGCAGGTGACAGTTCTTATATAACTGAGGGCGGGCCACACGGTGACGTACCTTGGTGACCCCGCCACCCTCTGACGCACGGGGACTTCCCAATGGCTTCCCCGTGGCGTCAGAGGGGGGCGGGCCACCCGTTTAAGTAACCCATGGAAGCGGATCGGTGGCTGCCTGCGGGTTTTTGTTTTTTTGGTCCGTCGGCAGAGCGAGAGAAGAATGGACTTCGTGGGACATTTTTATTATTTTATTTTTTAATAAAGAACTTGTCCCAAAGTGTGTCTTGTGGTTTTTTAACATTTCAACACTTTTTTTGTGAAATGGTAGTGGTACAATATACCCATTACCATTTCAAACAGTGGGGGCGGGATCTGGAGGTCCGCTTGTTAAATGGGGGTTCCACATTCTGATAAGCCCCCCTCCCGCAGACCCCCACAACCACCGGGCAAGGGTTGTGGGGATGAGGCCCTTGTCCCCATCAACATGGAGACAAGGTGCTCTCTCGTCCCCCCCTCTTTTCCTGCGGCTTGCCAGGTTGCCTGCTTGGATAAAGGTCTGGTATGGATTTTTGGGGGGACCCCCACACCATTTTTTTTAAAAATTTGGCGCGGGGTTCCCCTTAAAATTCATACCAGACCTGAAGGTTCTGGTATGGATTTTGAGAAGGACCCCTACAACATTTTTTTTTTAAATTGGCGCAGGGTTCCCCTTAATATCCTTACCAGACCTGAAGGGCCTGATATGGAATTTGGGGGGACCCCCACGCAATTTTTTTTTTACATTTTGGTTCGGGGTTCCCCTTAATATTCATACCAGACCCAAAGGGCCTGGTAATGGACTGAGGGGGGGAATCCCATGCCGTTTTTTTCAATGACTTTTATCTGTATTGCCGGGACCCGACAATTCATTATAGCCGCGAGTACTTTTGAATGACTTCTTTTCCTTTAGAAATGTCATTTTGTGCAGGGACTGTTCTAAACACGGGAAAAATGTGCCACTTTACAGGCATACTATAGTCACCCCCCAGGTACTAAATTTAAAGGAATATTTCACTTTTATTGTTTCACTTTAAGCATTATTAAAATCACTGCTCCCGAAAAAATTTACTTTTTAAAAACTTTTTTTGCATTGATATATGTCCCCTGGGGCAGAACCCAGGTCCCCAAAAACTTTTTATGACAACACCATGCATATAAGCCTTTAAAATTAGCACTTTTTCTCCCACAGACAATTCATTATAGCCACGAGTAGTTTTAAATGACTTTTTTTTCCTTTAGAAATGTCATTTTGTGCAGGGACTGTACAGGCATACTATAGTCACCCCCCAGGCATGATATTTAACCATTTGCTTACAGGGCACTTAAACCCCCTTCCTATCCAGACCAATTTTCAGCTTTCAGCGCTGACGCACTTTGAATGACAATTGCGTGGTCATACAAAGCTGTACCCAAATGAAATTTTTATCATTTTTTCACCACAAATAGAGCATTCTTTTGGTGGTATTTGATCACCTCTGCAGTTTTTACTTTTTGTTAAAAAAATGTAAAAACCTGAATTTTTTTTTTTAATAAAATTTAATTTTTTTATATTTTGTTATAAAAAAATTAAAACAGGTAATTTTTCTCCTTCATAGATGTACGCTGATGAGGCGGCAGTGATGGGCACTGATAGGCGGCAGTGATGGGCACTGATCAGTTACACTGATAGGCAGCACTGCTAGGTGGCACTGATTGGCACTACTGGTGGGCATTAATAGGTGGCACTTGTGGGCATTGATAGGTGGCACTTGTGGGCATTGATAGGTGGCACTGTGGGTACTGTTAGGTGGCACTGTTAGGTGGCACTGTGGGCACTGTTAGGTGGCACTGTGGGCAGTGTTAGGTGGCACTATTAGGTGGCACTGATGAGGCAGATGTGCCTCTTCCACTTCGGGACCGATGTCCCTTACATCTGAGCCGGTGATCAGCTTTTTTTTCTACTCACGCTGTCAGCATGAGTAGAAAAAAAAAAGATTACCGATCTTTTGTTTACATCATGCGATCAGCTGTCATTGGCTGACAGCTGATCACATTGTAAGGGGCCGGGACCGGTCCCTTCCTTAGATCGGTGATCACCCAAGTCTCAGTGACTCGGCGATCAGAGCGCGCTTGGAGCGCATGCACAGGGGAGGCCGTCATATGACGGCCTCCCGGGAATTCAGGTCCGCGCTGTGGCCGTCATTCGGCCATAGCGGATGCCAAGTGGTTAAAGGAATATTTCATTTTTATTGTTTCACTTTAAGCATTAAAAAATACGCTGCTCCCGAAAAAAACGGCCGTTTAAAAAAAAAAAAAAATTCATTGATACATGTCTCCTGGGGCAGGACCCGGGTCCCCAAACACTTATTATGACAATAACTTGCATATAAGCCTTTAAAATGAACACTTCTGATTTTTCATGTTAATGCCCCATAGACTTTAACGGTGTTCCGGTGGCTTTCGAATTTGCCCCGACCATGCATATTGTTCGGTGTTCGCAGAACATCCGAACAACCAAAGTTCGGGCCAACCTTATGCTCGAGCCGAATAGTTCAACCATCCCTATTAGACACCCCCTGAACTTCCGAAGTTGTTTTATGAATATCACTTTTGTTGCACCCCTGCTTGGTCTCCACTGCATCTGCAGCCCAGCCACTACTTCTGTTACAGCTTAGGCCTCTGTTGCACCCCAGCCTGGTCTCTCCAACATCCCAACCCCAGCCACTGCTACAACCACAGCCTGGGCATGGACAAAACAGCAGAATACCTAAAGGAAGGGCTAACTTTGATGGGCTTGCTTTAAACTGGTTTTGCATTTACATTAAAAGTCGAGGTGAATGCAAACCTGCTTGAAACAGGTGAAATGCAGGTCAGAAGGAGCTCAACTTCAGGTTAAATGCACCTGTCAATGAACTCTAAATAATCTCAGACGTTTCTCAAACTCATGCCAAATTGATGTCGTCAGTAGAAGTCCAAAGCTAATAAAACAGACCCTTGGACCTTAAATGTTGTATCATTCACAGATGACTTGCTTTGCACTGTTTATAGGCAGGCAGATGTAAATGTTTGTGCCTTTATTTACATACTTTTATCTTGGATCTGTCAAGTTGAAGTCCAACAAAACAGAAAAGGATGCAAACCTTTTCTGATTTCTCTTTTTGGCCCTAGACAGACTTGGAGGTATTGCAGGTAAACAAGTGCATTTTTGCTTACTTCTGCTTGCTTATAGACTAACATTGAGCTTCAGTTCGGAACGACCTTAAAAAATGACAGGTGGGTTTAATTGTACTGCCCATGTAAAAGGACCCTTATCTCTTCCAGAAGCCTTACAGAAGCTAGGAAAGGGGCGAGAAGAGCGATCCCCTTCTGAACCATACAAGGTCACATACACTCAACATAGCTGGCTGCCTTGGGGCATGTTGGGCTCAGCCCCATAACAACCACAAAGCACCTTGTACCCACTAGTTTAAAGAGGCTTTCCAGCCCCCTGTCTGCAGCCCCCCACAACCCCAGCCTAGGGTTGTGTGGAAGAGGCCCTTGTCCCCCTGAATATGGGAACAAGATGGTTGACTTTTGGGGTGCCCGAGCCCCTACTGTCCCCAAGCATCCACCCCCATTTCATGGGCTGGCTTGTGTTTGGCTAGGGGTTTGTTAGTGTGTGTGGGGGGGCACAATCTTTTTTTAGTTTGGGGTGGGATTTTTCTTGTGGGGGTTCTCATTTTAAGCCTTAACATACCCAAATGGCCATGTATGTATTGGGGGGGAGAGGCAGGCTATTTTTTGTTTTGGGTTAAAATCTTGCAGCTGCAATGTAGATTTGTAAGTTTTCTCTAAAACCGTACATCTTTGAAGCAGTATTTTGGATACATGCTACAGATGCACCACTTTACAGGCAGTGGCGTCTCCAGCTTTCACATTTAGGGGGGGCACATGGGAGGACATGGACAAAAATAAGGGGGCAACTATAAAATGCAATTATATATATATATATATATATATATATATATATATATATATATATATATATATATATATATATATATCCTGGGGCCCTTTACTACGATCCCACAACGGCCCTTTCACATGTTCTGCAGTGAGCTCCCTTCCTTCTGTATACTGTATTGGGGCCCCCCCAGGGTGGCAGAAAACAAGAGATATATGTCACCAGCATACCAAGAAAATATAAGGGTCCAAAGCAGTGGGAGAACTATCAGGGTTGCAAAGGTTGTCTTGCCACCAGGCCCTGGTGTTCTGCCACTGTGGGGTTCCCCAGCCTCCCCTTGCTGTCCTGCTACTGCTATTGACAGCGCTGGTCTGGCATCTCTTGGAATTTACAGGCTGGTTCTCCAGTTCTAAGGACAGGAGAAATCAATCTGTTTTTTCAGTAACTGAGAGTCCTGGTGGAGTCCTTCCTGCAACTCGCTCTTCTCCCTGCCAATGAGGATGCAGGGGAAGGAGCAGATCGGGTGGCCGTGGTTGTGTGAGCGATCGCATTATGCAGTGTCAGCGAGCAGAGGGAGGGGGGAGGAATCACCCACAGGATCTGACTGGGGACGCTCTCCCTCTTAGACATTGCCTTTTTGTAAAAAAAAAATATATTTTTTTTTTAATGGGGGGGCACATGGTGGGGCACAGCATATTGTTGGTGGGGTCAGGGCCCCCTCTGGCCCCCCTAGGAATGCCATTGTTTACAGGCAGAGTAAGGCCCCTCAAGGTTACTAGCTTTTAAGCAATTTTGCATTTTTGAAGGCACTTTTCCTTTTTTCGTTTTTGGGTTTGTCCAAATTGGTGACATTGATATATGTCCCTTAGGGTGGGACCTGGGCCCCCATACCCATTTTAAGGCCAATAACTAGAAGATAAGCCAGCCAAGTGGGGACTAGCAAAATAAACAAGTCAGTTCCCATAGACTGCAATGGTATTTGTTGTATAACTTTAGCCCATGTTAAGCTCTTTGTTTGCCCCCAGCACCGGGGGGTGTTTGTCCCATCTGTAATTTTGTAGCATGCTGGGTGATGTGCTTAATTTTGGACAGGGGGGGTGGCTTATTTTGTGCAAGCTCCATTTGGGTTGGTCTGGGCATGCTCATGAACTTTCATTTTTTTTCAGCTTTTCATGTGTGAACAGCACTTGGATGTTTCTGGGCATACTCAGAGAGTGTGTTTTTTGGGTTAGTAATTTAAGGACATCAGTAACAGGTGTACCCACTTTGAAGTTCTGTCTCTACACTGGGTGTACTTGCATTTTGTATGTTTCATGGACTGTGCATGCGTTTTCAATTGCCTCAATAGCATGCAAACCTATGTTATATAAAGCTTGCAGATAGCATTCTTTACCTTGCCCCGAAAAGAGGCAAGATTGTGTGTGTGGGGCCAGAAAGAGAGTGCATTTGGGTGTCCTTATAAAGTTTGTAACACATGTATTTTCTCTTTGTTTTTTGTTTGTTATGTCTTTGCAAAACAGATGTGTTTTAGAGCTAGTTTTTTTTTACTTTGGTTTATTGTATTTTTTTGGGTGGGAGGGATATTTTCCCCTGAAATATTTTTGATGTTGTCAATGTGTGTTGTTTGTAGGTTGTTTCACTTTGATTTAATTCTGTGCTGCATTATTTTGCAAAATCTTCTTCAAGCTGTTGTGAATGTGCCTATAATCCTTGAGAGACTGTCCGTTTGTGGGCGTAGTCCTTATAACTCCTGTTAATTTCCTCTGTAAAATGGTCAGACCTCAAAACCATATTCTGTTAGTGTCTTAAATTAACATACATGTGTTTTTTGCTTTCCTTGCTCTTTTCCAAGTCCTGTTTTGTTGACCAATAAAATTTGTAGCCAATTTTTATGTTGTATGTGTTTTGTTAATTTTCATGCAACAGATTTCCCAGCTGCAGCTTAACTAGGCTGATTGGCATGGCAAAACAAAAAGGTGTGATTTGTCTAAAAGCTAGTTTCCTGGTGCCTTCGTGGTAGCATATGCATGGATTGTGTGTAGCACAATGAAAGGAAAATTACAGAGAGGTAAGTATTCAATTTTCCATTTTAGCACAGTGGTTCTCAGCCTCAGTCCTTAGTACCCCCGACAGGACATGTTTTGGGAATTTATCTTAGCTAAAATGGCTGTCCAAAATACCAAGCCATTGACTGTGATTTAAAGCACCTTCACAAGATGAAGGAAAACCTGCAAACATGGCCTGTTGAGGGTACTTGAGGACAGGGTTGAGAACCACAGATTTAGAGCACTGGGCTAAAATTTAGCTCAAGACAATCCTATTCTAATTGTGGGCATTTGAGGGAAACTACGGGGGTGTTAGAACCCCTGCTTGTCTTCTTTAGGTTGGGCTTTGTGTTCCTTTTCTGAAAATTGGCTTCACTTCCTGTCACAGCCAAAGAGGAAGTGAGCGTAAAACCCTACCAATGTCTTTCCTTGGGGACACACAGGTCAATCTAACTAGTGTCCCCATTAGGCAAGTTGCACTCTAGCACTTTGTTGTGTACATCCCGAATTATTAGGTATTTTGGGGTTTATTAAAGGCAAATCCACTCTGCAATACAAGTGTACTTGCTGTAAATCTGAGAGAAAGCACTGGTGATTTTATCATCCAATCATGTAGAAGCAAAGATGCTGGATCTCCAGCAACTGCACTTCCAAGTGCACTTGTAGTGCAAAGTGGATTTGCCTTTAGTAAATAAACCCCAAAGTCCAAGATACCTAATAATTTGTGGTGTACAGAGCAAAATGCTAGAGGGAAATTTACCTAATGGGGATTGACCTGTGTGTCCCCAAGGAAAGACATTGGTAGGGTAGGGTAGGAGAAAGTGGCAAAATTTGGGAGGTGTCTTCACCCTATCAGGGGTGCAGACATCCCCAAAAACTGACAAGACTTCTAATCACTCTGCACTCTATCCCCAAACAAAAATAAGAACAGATTTCATTTAGTTTAACTTTGCAAAGACACATTCTTAAGTTCAACTGTGATGCATGTCAATGGCCCATTTAGACCTTGTTTAAGAGAAAACACCAGTTGCCTTTCACTAGAAACATTTGTTAGTCCAGTCCTGGAAATCTGCATTTGCTTTACTATTCATTTCCCTAAAATTGGGGTCCTGCAGCTAGATGTGCAACTGCTGTGTGCGCGGAGGTATGTACCTGTGGCGCATATAGGGAAGCAGTGTGCAATTTAGACAAGATCCGATTTACCTACTAGCATGTTTTTAGAGTGTGGGAGGAAACCGGAGTACCTGGAGGAAACCCACACAGGCACAGGGAGAACTCCAGACAGATGGTGTCGTTGGTGGGATTTGAACCAGCGACCCTTTTTGCTGCTAGATGAGAGTGTTAACCACTACACCACTGTGCTTCCCAAATATATATCTATTGATGTAGGTTCTTGTGTCAACCAGCAGAGAGAAGTTGGGCAGATGCCACACTCCCAATTCTGGAGGCATAATAATGGGCTAGCACAGGGGTCTTCAAACTACGGCCCTCCAGTTGTTCAGGATTTACAATTTCCATCATGCCTAGTCATGTCTGTGAATGTCAGAGTTTTACAATGCCTCATGGGATGTGTAGTTCTGCAACAGCTGGAGAGCCGTAGTTTGAAGATTCCTGATCACTCTAACATGTCTTGAAAAAAGGTGGTTTCTCATGTGCCTTGTATAATGCCCAAGAAATATTGTAATACAAGAGGGTCATGGCACATCTACATTCCAAATTTGGCACTTTAGATGGTCATGCACTCTGATTGGCCAATCCCTGTACAACTCGATATTTCGGCAAAATAGGTAATAGGAAGACGCACTTGAACAACTAATTCAAATTATAGGAAATCAAACAGGCTCTTGCACTAAATCTGTTTTTTTAATCTAACTGATTGCAGTTAGGTTAAAGATCTTTAAAGATCAAAATATAAAAATATAAATTTATTGGGTTTAGAAACACTTCTCTTTTCTTTTTTTTCTTTTTTTTTATTGCACCCTATTCCTGCAGCAAGAAACAGTTTTTATGTATATTGATAGCGGAAATGAGCTGCCAGTGGCGCACATGCGCGCCCCCTACCCGGAATGTTGAAGTACACTTACCCATCCATACATGTCTCCATGATTTATTTTGTTGAGAAATCACTTTAAATAACATCCCCGGCATTTCTAGCCATGAATCCCTCTGCCCTTAGCTCAGGCATGCAGGCAGGGAAGTGCCCTTAGCTGAGAAAGCCCGTCCTCCAGATGAAAGAAATAAAATGCCCATGAAGACTCCTGGGATGTATGACATCATTTTGGCCTAGGCTAGAAAACAGGAAGAAATGTAAAAAAAAGATTAAAACAAGTAAATATAATATACCTTCCTATCTATTTACTCATGCTAGCAGCATAAGGATTAAAAATAGTTAATATTGATTCAGAGAGTTTAGTTGCACATTAATGTATTTATCTTTGAATGAATGAAAACACCTGCAGTGCTCACCACCTTCCCATATAAGAAAGTGGAGAGCTTGGCAATGTTATATGAGAACCCAGCGCACCTGGCACTATGAAATGCCAATATCAGAACACTGGTGTACTGCACTGCAGCTTTTAATGGATGTAAGTTCTAAACTGTACATCTATCCAATTTTTTCTTTTCTATTTTAGTCTGAAGATTAGTTCAAAATTTTTTTGTGTTTTTCTTTTGCTTAATTTGTCACATTGATGACCTACTCTGTCCCAGTTCCAGCTACCACAACACCAGTATGCAGGAGAAGTATACAAAAGGTGGTCTCCTTAAGGGTAAGAAAAGATAGCAGAACATGCGGTAGCACACAAAAAAAAAGCATATCCACATCTAATATCTGTAAAGTGGTAAAAAAAGTCTACAATAAACCTGATTAAAAGAAAAAAAAAACTTTAAAATCAAACTCCAGGTAAATATTTTAAAACACCATTTTACCTGCCCATATTTTCAAAAAAGTTTAATCTACTTATATTTTTCCTTCCTGGTTTCCGCTCTCTCCCTTCATCGACATGCTAATTCATGTTTTTTGTGATTCGGCACTGCGTCGCTTTAACTGACAATTGCGTGGTCGTGCGACGTTGCACCCAAACATAATTGACATCTTTTTTCCCCACAAATAGAGCTTTCTTTTGGTGGTATTTGATTGCCTCTGCGGTTTTTATTTTTTGCGCTATAAACAAAAGAAGAGTGAAAATTAAAAAAAAAAACACAATATTTTGTACTTTTTGCTATAATAAATATCCCCATTAATCAGATTTTCCGACGGGAAATGTTCGATGACAGGCTGTTGGTGGAAAATCCGACCGTGTGTACGCTCCATCGGACAATTGTTGTCGGATTTTCCGCTGACAAATGTTGGATGGCAGGTTTTAAAATTTTCAGCTGACAAATGTCTGTTGTCGGATTTTCCGAGCGTGTGTACACAAGTCCGTAGGACAAAAGTCCAAAGTACAAACACGCATGCTCGGAAGCAAGGACGAGCCAGAAGCGGTCGGTCTTGTAAACTAGCGTTCGTAATAGAGAATTAACATTTGTGACGTGGCAAATTATGAGATCTCGAAATGCAGCGCACAATTCTCTTCTTCTTTAATGGGATAATAATGAAGCTGCTTTCCTGGTGATACTGATGGAGTTATTGCAAAACAAATTTTTAAAGGCTTTTTTTTTTCTAGTGATATCAAGAATAATATTATTATGCTTTTTTTATTTTTTTATTTGGGCAAGTTACCCCAACACCATTATCCTGTAGTTTTTAGGATCAAAGATACAACTATGTTGGTGTCCCTTGTTAATTTTACATTGTATTTTATAAAATATAACTGCCTACTCCCAAACTGTCATTTGAAGTAAAACACATAGCCAAGTATTATTCTCCACAATTTTTTTATTGTGCATTAAAAAAAGAAAACAAATAAAATTAGACATGTTATCTGCCAATAGAACTTAAGCAAAAAGTACATTCTATGCATCCAAAAATATAGAAAATATACCAAATCAAATCATTATGCAACCAAAAAAATAATGTTAAAGCAACAACTCCAAGGCCAATAATAAATAACACGTTATCTCCTCCGATTCCGCAATATGGCTGGTTGACAAACGGCCGCTGCGAAACAAAATAAAAAGCGCGAAATGAAAAGTGCAAAATGAAAAGCGCGAAATGAAAAGTGCAAAATGAAAAGTGCGAATCAACACTCACCAAACTTCTACTAACAAGAAATTAGCAGAAGGAGCCCAAAGGGTGGTGTTAAAGAGCTGAAAAATAACATAGTACGTCACTACATTCGTAATTGTTGGCCAACAATTGTGTGGCCGTGTGTATGCAAAACAAGTTTGGACCAACGCCCTTCGGACAAAAGTCCACGGTTTAGTTGGCCAACAATCTGATCGTGTGTACGAGGCTTAACTCCAACTTCCTGTTTCGGCTATTGAACAGGAAGTGAAGGGAAATCTCCCCAATTGGTAATGGAAAATAAAAATCCTGTCACGCAGAGGTATAACTAGAACCTTCAGGGCCCCGGTGCAAGAAACCATGAAGGACCCCCCTGCCTGCCGGGGCTTTTTCCATTGGTCCCTAGGCCCTTCTCTCCCGCTGATCCTGGGGCACTTCATAAGCCCTGTTCGCACTGCGACACATAAAGTCCCATGACAAGTCAAAACACTCATTTCAAGGGGTGCTGTCTTAAGCAATCCGGCTCAAGTCGCAGCAACAACAAAATAAAAAGTTTCTGCACTATTTTTCTGTGACTTTGGTGTGATTTGAGTGCCATAGACAGCAATGTTAAATCAAATGTCACAAGGAAGTTGCAAAGAAATCGCAAGCAAGTTGCAAGACTTTACTGTCCCGGCAGTGTAAACTGAGCCTTGGAGTCCCACAGTCTCTTACTCTATCCAAAATGAAAAAAAAAAAAAAAGTTTTGGCTTTAGTTCTGCTTTATTTCTGCCTGGAGTTGACCCTTAAATTTGATATCTAAGAAGGAGTTAAAAATTGTATCTCTAATTATCGTTCCAGCAGAAGCAATCCTCTAATTACAGCACACATGATTCAAGCCAATTACTATGTCACAGATGGGCGCTGAAGCAACTACTGTACATTCTCCTAAATCCGGTCCATATGGGGGAAGTTCCTTGAATCAGATCCCTCAGCTTGGCCACAAGCGCATCTTTCTGCATATTGATCGCAGCAGCAATCTGTAAGTTCATCTTCTGCTATTTTCATCATGTAAAGCTTGTGAATATAAGAGCGGTTATTAAGTCTCCCCTCCATGTCACCGTTAACTAGAAGACTGACAACTAAAGTCACCTTCAGACTATCTTGCATATAAGCAGAGAAAATGAAGCCATTATTCCTAATGTCGATCTCCTGTCGTCGCGTCGGCGCGTTTGTCTATACTTTATTTTTAGAGCCACGTTTCTCTGCTAATTGCAAACCAAAAAAAAAAAAAAATTAGATTTGGAAGAATAAAAAATAATTAGTAGATTTTCAGCTAGTCATTATCTCTCTGAAGAAGTCATTGGAAAATCAGGAACACATTTTACAGACTTAGTAATGATGCGGCTGCGGAGTGACTCCCAGCATCAGCGTGCCAGGTGTGTGTTAAATATTTTATTGTTTTAGTTATCAACAGCATCACTTGGAATTAAAGCATTATAGTGTGGATGGCAAACATATTCTGCAATTATGTGTCATGCCCTGAATCATAATATATCGCTTTGGCGGCACTATTCAGGAAGCTCATTTGGATGCTGGTGGTACGGTAAACGAGAGGATAAAGAGAATTTTTTACTTAAGATGAGAAAAAAAAACAGTATTAAATATGGAAAGTTAAAAATGACCTCCAATTGTTGGCTAAAATCATGTGGTATGTTTTTGGTAAATCTAGGCATCAACTGATGTATTGCATCCAAAAAGGCCAATTTATCACTTAAAACTCTGGCTGAGAAACCAATTAACCATTGGCTTCAACCAACCCTTAACCACTTAACGACCGAGCCTCTTTCTGAGATTTGTTGTTTACAAGTTAAAAACGGATTTTTTTGCTAGAAAACCCCCAAACATTATACATTTTTTTTCTAACACCCTAGAGAATAAAATGGCGGTCGTTGCAATACTTTCTGTCACACCGTATTTCAGCAGCAGTCTTACAAGCGCACTTTTTTTTTGAAAAAATACACTTTTTTAAATTAAAAAATAAGACAACAGTAAAGTTAGCCCAATTTTTTTTTATATTGTGAAAGATAATGTTTCGCCGAGTAAATTGATACCCAACATGTCACGCTTCAAAATTGCGCCTGCTCGCGGAATGGTGACAAACTTTTACCCTTAAAAATCTCCATAGGCGATGTTTAAAAAATTCTACAGGTTGCATGTTTTGAGTTACAGAGGAGGTCTAGGGCTAGAATTATTGCTCTCGCTCTACCCTTCAGCTGCTGTCCCCTGTGAGGGTGGACACTGTTCAGGATCGGCACCACTAAGCCCTTACATCTATCAGGTAATACTTTTTGCCTTTGCATTTCGGATATTTTCTATACCCACCACGACCAAACCATGGAGGCGCTCAGGCTTTATGCCTCATGCGCTCCCATGGCTGGCCCTAATGGCCACCGCTTTTTGATGCAATGCCCTTTTACCATTACAGATCAATCTCTTGGGCGCTATTTTTTGGTCTCCTGATTCATGGATATGTAGAGCTGCATACAAACAGATCCTCGTTTTTTTTGGTTTTGGCACCTGTTCCTCCCCCTCCACTTTGACCGCCTCCAGGCAAGGTACATACCATCGTGTTAGCAAAATACGCATTATTGGAACTGTCCAGTTGCATACTTCTGCATATGTACACGTGTATGCATACATGTGTGCGTGTATGTATGCACATGGATGCATGCACACTCATCTTTATAGATATGTACTTTATAGTGGGTGTCTTTATGGTTGCTTGATAATCCCATGAATCAATTTAAATAGTCCAGATGCACATATGTGCATATCTACGCATGGACGCATACATGTGTGCATGTATGTATGTACATGAATGCATGCATACTCATTTTCATAGATAGGTACCTTATAGTGGGTGGTTTTATGGGGGGGCCGACAATCCCAGTAACCATTTAACACTTGTCACCTCTCTGTCTCCCTCTCTTCACACTATCACAGTAAGGGGTATATCTCGGAGGGCCAGCCTGGGTTGTCCTTTGTGTGGGACTGTGCGCTGGTGCATCAACCCACCCCGTCGGGCCGGGGGCCCCACAGGCTGACAGCTGCAACACACAACTGCTTTTAAATGTCAAATCCTGAATAGGAAATCTATTCTAGAACTACACAGCTCATACGGTCAGTGCTTAAACACACTAATATGCAAAGTACGATGTGACCACATACGTACCTATTAGTCTGTGTATAATCAATATCACGCATTTCATTTGTGTTCATTTGTTTAAATTGCAGACGTTTGTAGGTTCTGCGACAAAATCGCATACACCCCTGATGAAGAAATAGCATTTTTGAAACGCGTTGGGTCTTTTCTGTTGTGTTCATCTTCAACATACAAGATCCTTGCGATTATCAGCTGTCTTTTTTGAACTGTTATTGAATGAATAGTGTTGTCCAGTACTCAACTATGATTTGTTGATATGTGTAGTGTATATACCTGCTCATCATTTTAAACTTATGTTTCTTAATAAAATCTTACATGCTTTTTATATTATTCTCACACCTCATTGTGCTATCTATCCCTTTCCAAAAGTCCCACTCAGAGGAAACTCAATTCTTTCAATGTTTTGCTACTCGGGATGTGGGATAGTTTAGCGGGTACTCTGTGACATTTAGCACTTTTTCAATTATTAATTGTAGCTGGCATAGGCTCTTTAAACGAGCGTTTAGGAGAATGGATAGATTCCCAATTCCAACCCCTAACAACCAGCCTACCCAGTTACATAAGACATACAAATCATCTGTTGAGCAAGCTTCAAGATATAAAATGGGAGGACAACTTCAGGTGGATTAGCTGTGATGTTACCAGCTTATATTCCAGCATCCCGCATCATTTAGGTATTCAAGCAGTTTCCTATTTCCTCAAAAAAGCAGGCAAGTTTTCTTTGGTTCTTCAGGAATTTTTTTTGCAGGCTTTGGAATATCTTTTGACGCACAACTTCTTTATGTTTGACGGGGGCTATTATCTCCAAAGATGCAGGGCCTCCATGGGAGCGAAATTTTCGCCCTCACTGGCCAACCTATATATGGGTTGGTGGGAGAGGTCCCGCATCTTTGGACCAGATAGCCCCCGTCGTACGGACACGATTTTCTTCTGTCGTTTTATAGATGATTTGTTGTTCATCACATCCGATGAACAGGCAAATTTAAATTTCTGGCTTTCATATCTTAATGACAACTTGCTAAATCTGAAGTTTACAGGTAATTTACAAATTAACTCTGTTGACTTCTTAGATGTGAAATTGGTGGGTGCGGAAGGCATAATTCAATCTAGTCTTTACAGAAAACCTTTTAGTGGAAACCCCTTACTTAGGGCCGATTCCGCACATCCCAGTCACACGATCAGAGGGATACCATATGGACAGTTTCTAAGGTTGAAACGTCTGTGTAGTTCCCCAGAAGTCTTTGAAACTGAGGCCAATAATATGGCACACAGATTCAGAGCCTGAGGTTATACAGAAGCACTCATTCATAAAGCACTTGACACAGTAAGATCTTTTCCCAGATCCTCACTTTTGAAGAAAAAGTCACATAAGAAAACCACACGAAAAGCGGATAAGTCCCCTCATGTTCCAGTTTTCTCAACATCGTATAGTTCAGAATTTATTAAAATTAAGAAAATCATAATTAAGCACCTTCCTGTTTTATACAATGATCCAGCTTATAACAACATTCTTTCTAAAGGGATTAAAGTAGTCCCCCGCAGAGCACCCACTTTAGGTCGCTCTCTTTCTCCTAGCCTGTTTTTGACCAACCGATCCAAACCTAATTGGCTCAGCTTTACTGGCAACTTTAGGTGTAGAATTAAAACCTGCAATTATTGTAGTTACATTAAAACAGGCAAACATATTAAATCTTGCAGCAATAAGAAAGAGTTCCAAATTTCAGCTTTTATAAACTGCAACACCAAGTTTGTCACATATGTCATCACATGCACTATCTGTCAGGTACAATACGTTGGTCGCACGACACGGCGCCTCAGGGATCGGTTGTACGATCACTTGCATGACATTGAAAAAGACAACTTGACTAATGTAGCGAAACACTGGATTTTTACACATCATAAAGACACTTCCAGTTTGATTATCCAAGGTATTGATAGGATCACGACACCAGTGAGAGGAGGTGACAGATTTCAAACACTGTGTAAGCGTGAGGTCCTTTGGATTTTTCTATTGGACACTAGGATCCCGTCGGGGTTAAATTTTGAATGGGATGTTTCCCACTTTTATGAATAAATCATCCAGCGTCAATTCTAATAATTTGTCATGTCCAAGGGATTTATATCCTTCCAAGTTATTTATTGATTTATTTATATATGTGGATGTTTTAGAAATCATACACACATATATACCTAGATAGGAATATAATCTACAAACTTGTTTTGACAAACCAGTTTCTTTTCTTCTCATCTTTAAGTCTCTTTTCTTAATGAATTCAACAGGCCATTGTTTTTAGCGGTAGCCACATAAATGTTTGGTCATTTTTGTTATATATTATGGTCCATTCACAAGTATAACAAACTGTCATCTTTATGGTTTATATTAAAAATCATCTTAGGGAGTTCCGGTCTGTTAGGTGTGGAATAGTTCCCTACATTCATTTATTCACTTAAATGTCATCTTCACTGCCACACTTTATAACAGAAATAATAATAATGTAGGTTTGGAATTTAAATTCTATTCATTTCATCCTATTTTTTTACTTTCCAAAAATGGTTCAATTATGTAGCAAAAATTTTTTTTAAGTGATTGACACAGAGTATCTAACAGCTTTGAGCTTTGGGTTCAAGGAAGGAAGAGAAAAGAAGAGTGCATTTGATGTTATGAGAAACTATTTACATGTGTATATATACAAACTAGCTTTTTGAGAGTATTGATATGTGCTGTGTTTATGTTTTTTGTTTTTAGACTTTGTGATCGGTGATTGAAGGCCATATACACACAGACCAATTGTCCAATGTTTATATGTACATTTGCTGCTTGAGATCTTGGTGCAGTTGGTCGGGTTTCACTGATATAATGCGGATATCAACCGGTCCCCTATTGCAATAGTCTTTTGAACATTATTTAGTTTCTATATACACCTTATATGTATTCGTTTTTTCTTTTTACATTTAGTTCATTGCATTTTGTTTTTGTTTTTATTTTATACATGTATATTCACAAATATTAATCCATTTTTCATTTACAATATTCCATACTTTGCAAGTAGGTTATATTACAGTATATTATAAACACATACGTATATATATTTTCATAGGGCTAGACTACTGTATTATGTTATATTTACATGCACTAAACATTTATATATACCGTATTTATCGGCGTATAACACGCACTTTTTTCCCCTGAAAATCAGGGGAAAATCGTGGGTGCGTGTTATACGCCGATCCCCCGCCGATTGTGAGCTTTTTGGCCGCTCTCAGCGGCTTTCGGCTTTTCTCTGCGGCTTTCCGCCGCCTTCGGCCATTCTCGGCGGCTCTCGGACGCTTTCGGCAATTCTCGGCGGCTCTCGGCCATTCTCTACGGCTTTCGGCCACTTTCGGTTATTCTCCCGAGAGCGTCCGAGAGCCGCCGAGAACGGCCGAAAGTGGCCGAGAGCCGCCGAGAGCCACCGAGAATGGCCGAAAGCGCTCGAGAACGGCGGCGCCATTTTCAAAGATGCAAACGACACAGGGCAAGGCTACAGAGGGACACTGACAAGGCTGCAATCAGGTACAAGTATACAGATGGACACTAACAAGGCTGCAATGGGGGACAAGGCTGCAATGGGGGGCAAGGCTGCAATGGGGGACAAGGCTGCAATGGGGACAAGGCTGCAATGGGGTCAAGGCTGCAATGGGGGACAAGGCTGCAATCAGGGACAACACTACAGATGGACACTGACAAGGCTGCAGATGGACACTGATGAGGCTGCATTGATGGGCATTAAATGTAAGTTTTTTTCCTTAAACTTTCCTCCTAAAAGTTTTTTTCCTTAAAATTCCCTCCTAAACTTGGGGTGCGTGTTATACGCCGATAAATACGGTATGTGTATTTAATATAGACATCTGTCATGTTCATTAAGGACACGGAAACCCTTTATACATGTGTAATTATTCATTCATTCATTTATTTATTTATGCACTTCACACAGGTGTATTCACATTTTGTTCATATTAAAAATCCTTTTAGATATTTCGGTCCCACGTTAGTCACACTTCATATATATTTTTTCATACATTACTTTTCACTATTGCACTTTATTATTTGTCACGATTCCATCCCAATAACAAGTAATTCACACAAGTTATTCACTCTTATCTTGATCTTTAATCTCATTTTGTTGTCTATTTATTGATGCTTGCTTTTTCATACTCTACATTTGTATTAAATGTGATTCCACCGCATGTCATTAACCCAGCTAAACTAGCACTGAGATCTCATGCAGCTAGCTGTCAGCTGCCCAGCATTATCTCATTAATGCTGGGTCATGTGATATGCATATTTTATGTTTAAAAGTGGTTATCACTCTTATGTAAGTCAGCTATGAGTAAGCGCTCCGCAAGAGCGTGAAACGCGTTAGCGGCTAAGCTGTATTGCTCCAGCGGTGTCATGTACTGATCTTATGCCACGTTTTGAATAAAGAAGATTTTATTTGCTTATTCCTGAGAGCGGCTGTCCAGATCTTTTCCTGCATGTATACAATTGCATCAGCAATTGCCAGCACCTGGAGCTCTCACCTTTTTGCACAGTGGAAGACAGGAGATTTGAGCCTGATTAGCCTGGAGTGGTGGTAACTATCTCTGTTTAACCTCACATGTGTGGTTTAAACACCGTTTTCATATGCGGGCGCTACTCACATATGCATTCGCTTCTGCGCGCGAGCTCGGTGGGATGGGGCGCATTTAAAAATGTACTTTTTTTTTCTTATTTATTTTATCTTTTATTTTTGTTTTTACATTGTTCTTTTAAAAAAAAAATGTGTCACTTTTTCCTATTACAAGGAATGCAAACATCCCTTGTAATAGAAAAAAAGCATGACAGGAACTCTTAAATATGAGATCTGGGGTCAAAAAGACATCAGATCTCATATTTACACTAAAATGCAATATAAAAAAAAAATCGTCATTTGAAATTTTTTTTTTTAAATGGCCCTTTAAGAGCTATCGGTGGAAGTGACGTTTTGATGTCGCTTCCGCCCTGCAATGGTAGGGAGACGGGTGGGGGCCATCTTCCCCTCACTCATCTCCATACCCAGGAAGGAGAAGGATCCGATTGCCTCCGCCGCTACCGACAGCTCCGGTAAGCAGCGAAGAGCACCGGAGAGTGGCGGGAGGGGGGGGGCCTCTCCGGCCACTGATAAAAGTGATCTCGCTGCGAATCCGCCGCAGAGACCACTATTATCAGAAACCGGACCACCCGCCAAAGAAGAGGACACCAGGGTTATGGCAGCTAGCTGCTGCCATAACACAGATATCCCTCTTCAAAATTAGGAGGACGTATATTGGCCTGCGGCGTTAAAGCATAACCCAAAGCAGAATTAAACCCTTTAACAAACAAAAATTAAATGTGGCCTGGGAGTTTTATGCCATAATATATTAGTATGCACTGCATATTAGCACATTATGGCAGACTTATCTGTTAAACAATCTCTTTCAGCACTGCAGTGTCAGCACTCTCAGCCGTCATGGGTGCTGCCATCTTCTCCCGGTCTTCTTTCTGAGTTCAGACTCTTGGCTTTACTGGGTAGGCTGTGATGACACCACTCTCGCACATATCATATCCAGTCATGCCGTAAATGCACACTGATCTGTGCATACATGGTTCAGTGTACATTATTGCTGACACGCAAAAAGAAGCAGTTGTGACAGAAGAGATCAATAGGATCTCTTCTGTCATCAAAATCATTTGTATTCCCTTTACAGCAGAGCTCACACTGGGGTAGGAAGAAGTAGCAAAAAGTCAATCAGTTGTGCAGTGCAAAGAACATGTTTATAGAAGGAGAGAGAAGAGTAACAGAGAGATGAGTTCATCAGTCTGCTGCTTCTCCTTTCACTGTCCAGTTATAAGCTTGAGGTGGGACAAGACCTGTTACTAAACCACAGCACAGAAAATCAGGTCTATCGCCCTGCAAGACAAGGGTGTGCTGTGTGGCAAAGCAGGTCAGGATGGACAGAAATGCAATGCTTTGACAGGTAAAAATAGCTTCCTTACCTGACAATTACAATATTAAACATATGAACAGGGACAAAGTGCTGTAATCGTTACAGAAAGGTAACCGTGAGGCCAGAGTAATCATGCCAGACACTCCATCTTCACTACCGCTCTTTAAAGTGGAGTTCCAGGCTTTTTTTGTTTATTAAAAATCAGCAGCTGCAAAAGGTTTAGCTGCTGACTTTTAATAAACGGACACTTACCTGTTCCACAGTCCACACTGAGCCCCGCTCCTCTCCCCCTCCTCTCCTCGGCGCCTCCATTGAAACTGTCGGCACCCGGCCGAGACAGCTTGCGGCTTCACGCGAGTCGCGCACTTCCAGTGAACAAGCAATCTTCTGGGACCTGCCACATGTCCCAGAAGATTGCCGAGAGGGAGGGAAGCCTAGGGGGAGAGGAGGAGTCGCCTAGGTCCCACTCAAAACTAAGTACCCACCCCCCCAAAAAAAAAATTACATGCCAAATGTGGCATCTAAGGGGCGAGGAGTGCTTAAAGCGGAAGTTCCACTTTTGGGTGGAACTCCGCTTTAATGCTGTCCTGTTTACACAAGGCAGTGTTACTGAGCTGGCTGGTAGGACACTGGTGGCTAGACCGCATAGAATCATTGGCTGTTATAGTGCACGTGGCCATATTCACCATTAAAACCAGTGAAGCTCTTCCTGCATCCTAGCAACCACTGATGCTCTGCAGCCCAGCTGCCAGCATCCTAGCAACCAATAGTATAGCACAGTATAGCAGAGATCTTATTGGCTTTTGAATGTTAACCTAGGCATGCACCAACAGAAGAACGTAGCTACGTTTAGACGGCGATGGCATCATAAGTCTTACTTTGTCAGTGAAGCCTCCAACCTGCCTGTAGTCATTATGCTTTAGCTAACCAGGTGATTACATGATGGGGAACTACTCTGATTGGCTCCAGATTGTCAATGGGGACAAGAGCTGGGACAAGAGGTGTCCCTGATAGTCGGGATTCAGAGCCACCAGCAGAGCAAAGTTTCAACTGGTGGCTCTCAAAGCTCCCATTATTTTATGATTATTTGGGGCAGCCCAGAGTCACTGGTTCAAATCCCAAGACTGACACCACCTGCCTGGTGTTTGCATGTTCTCCCCGCGTGGGCTTCCTCAGGGTGTTCCAGTTTCCTCCCACACTTCAAAGACATGCTGGTAGGTTAATTGGATCCTGTCTAAATTGGCCCTATTATGTATGAATGTGAGTTAGGGATCTTAGATTGTAAGCTCCTTAAGGGCAGGGACTGATGTGACTATACAATGTATATGTAAAGCGCTGTGAAAATTGACGGCGCTCTATAAGTACCTGAAATATAATATTGATGCATGTGCTGGTGAAAGTTGTTATACAAATGCAGGTGGGAAAAAGTTATTTTCGCCTTCCCCTTTGACACTAAGGCATCTTTTCAGTATTTTAGCCTAATTAAAAGCTCTCAATTTTGCAAATTTCTGGTCATGTTAATTGTTATGTTGAAATGTGATCTTCCCGCAAGAAGGGGACTTTGCATCTCTCCAAAACAGTAATATCATTTTCAGTTGGGTTTACCCTTAGTTTTTTTTTTTTCCCTAACTTTATTGCTATCAGTTTTTTTCAACATGTAGAGGCATAACATCTTTCCAAAATCCATCTACCATCCACAAAAATGGAAATGACTCTATTTGTGCTTGTTTTTATCTTCCCATATCTTTGTCCTTCGGCCCTGTCAACAAAATCATATACAAACATTATTGTCAACCCCCAGCTAACTGCTGGTACAAAATCTCCTCCAACACGAGTGTCAAGAGGCCTGCAGTTCATACCCAGAAACTTTTCTTGCTGTCAAGTAGTAAAAGTTCTGCTCCGCCACAATAAATCAGCCGCCCTTTATTCCTAAGGCTCTACAATTTTCGTAGGCTTGCAGAAATGTACAGAAATAGCCATTATAGGGCATAATTTAGAAAGGGGAAAAAAAGTAGGCGCTGCTGGTGACAGAATAGAAAGTAGCCTTTATGAGCAGTTTTAAAACTCCGGAATGTGATTTATACTGAATGTCAGTCTAATTATCAGAGGTGGCGCGGTATGATGTAAGAGATCGAGGGGCCAACTTGACTTTACGCTTTGCTCTTCAAGCTGCATATTTTTCTGCAAGGAGTAATAAATTTATATAGGCACATGAGTAACATTTAGTGTATTTATTATGGCATTCCGTGGCAATATTATTATTTTTGTTTCTTGAATAAAATATGTAATGGCCATGTAAATATTGTTTCTGCCTCTGTCTGACGTATCTGGCTATTACATGGCTGAAGAATCCATCAGTAATGAACTTTGACTACCAACTCCATTCTCAATATAAACAATAGATTGCATATCTTTGGATTTAAAGTACTGTATATCTAAACCCAAGTATACATAGAGATGTGTGCCCCTCTATGGTGTTATTTTAACACCACATCCCAGCAGCAAAAACTGTTAGGAGAAACTTCAAAAAAGGACTTTTAAGGTGTCACACTGAAAAAAAGGTGAGGGCAATCTTCCAATGGGGACAACTGTTCCTAGGACAAATATCTAAAGAGGGCATTCCCTTTCTTTGGGAGATTTCCTCTAACCTCTTGAATCTCTGGGACAAGAAGTGAAGAGAAATTTCCCCAATGATATACAAGCAGAGGGTTAGTTCCCGTTTATAAATGACAATTTCATGCATAATGTTGTTTTGTTGTACCGAAACAGGTCCAATTATGATAAAGTCGATAACTGTGGTAGAAGAGCTAGAACCTGGAGGTTTAAAATTACATTGATCATTTTGTATTTCTTGTTTGCAACTTAGTAAGGATAGACCAGGTATTATACCTGTATTATGTCTAAGCATGTTTAATTAAAGTATTGTATTTCGTTCTGTTATGTATTTGTGTTTTACTATGCTTTTGGGGATATGCTGCCAGCCTTCCAAAGAATTTGGTACCCATGTCACAGGGACATGCCATTGTTAAGTGAGGAGGGTGTAAGCAGGGGGTTAGTACCCCTTTATGGGAAGCCTCGCCCTGGGAGTGGTTGAGGGCCGAGTCATTATCTCCTTATGTAAATGTCGCTGCAAGACAAGAGGAGTGTAGGTTAATGAGAAGTGGCGACCTGATTCACAGGGGACCTAGAGAATCACCCATCTAGGGTAGGCTCCAAGTATGGGAGAGGTGTATCTGGGCTGAAGAAATCCTATGGGAGCTAGCTTAAGGAGTAACTAGATGGAACCCCCTATTTAAATACAAGGTATTCTCCAAGTGTTAAGGAGAGAGGCTGATTGTGAAATAGATGGGACTGCCCTGTACCTTGCTAAACGTTTTTAAGGAAAGCACCATAAAAGGCTGACTGTGGGGACAATTATATTTTGTAAACACGTTGCAAAATAACCTTTGAGAAAGAGCATAGGTGTGCACAGCCTATTACATTAGGGTGTGCACCCCAAAGCTCAGACACACGTCTTTCTCTGCAGCCTTAGCTGCACGGGACAGTGAATGAATGGGAAGTGCTCTGTGCGGAGTACTTCCTGGTTATTCACAAATGGTAGCATAGTAAACACACTGTACTATGCTTCAGTTATGAATGGACACAGTGAGCGAGTGTACTCACTGTGTTCATTAGGAAAAGGAAGGGGCTAGTAAGTTAAATATTTACTAACCCCTTCCCCTGCTCTCTATCCTGAAACATACCCTGCAGCAGCCAGGGGGAGAGGAGAGGAAGGAAGCCAGCAGCATTATGGGGTGGGGGGCCAATAAGGTGGGGAAAGCCCAGGCAGTAGGGGGAATTGGCACTGCACATAGTTATTAGGGTGTGCCCAGGCACACCTGGCACACCCCCTGCGCACGCCTATGAGAAAGAGTCTCTGGCTGGGAGTATGTGAATAGCCAAAATTGTGGAGTTTCTCCATAGAAAGGTGTGTTAAAAAACCCAACCTATTCATATTACATGAAGATGAAGGGAGATGCTTTGGGCCAGTGTGGTCGTTGCTGGTGGCCAACCGGGGAACTGCTTTCAGGTATACAGACAGCAAACAAAAAGTTTAAAGTATATCTATACCCAAAGCTCTTTTTAAGTTTTGGTTAAATTTGAAAAAAGGCTAGAACCTCTGTCAGGTGTTACTGCTCTCCGGGGCTCTGTTAGATAGATTGTCCTTCACTTTCTGTTCTGGGGACAATGTTTTGCCAGACAGGAAGTGAGGGAAATCTGCAACGGGGAAACAATAAAAAGCAGACAAAGGTTATATTGTTTCCGTATTTAACATAAAAAAAAAAGAAAAAGATTTTCCCTCACTTCCTGTCCTAGGGGACAACCATTTTAAGAGACAGGAAGTGAAGGAATCTCTGCACTAGAGCTTTGTACGGCAGTGAAACCTGACAAGAGTTCTAATCCCTCACCACCTTATCCAAAATTTTTTTTAAAAAGTTTTGGCTGTAGATATTTCCTAAATCAGCATGTGAAGTGATCAAAGTAATTACCCCTTGGGATCACTCAAATTTTATCAGACCAGTATACGCTTTATTCAACAGTACCAAGCCCTGATGAAGGGATGAAAGGGGATCCTTTGACCCCAAAATGCATTGGCTTTTCACAATATAAGTCTCAATAAAAAAAAAATCTAGACTTTCTGTTTTTGCCACTTTTCTCGATGCACACCCAGCCTCTACTTGACCAAAAAATAGGCTGGCAGGGCTTTTAACTATTGCACAGAGCAGGTAAGCAGGTAAATATAGCATCTTTTTTATTCTAATATTAAAAGCTGAGGCTTTACAATCACTTTAATTACTACCAAACATGTCTAATATGAGCCATAATGGAGAGTATACAGATCCCCATAATGCATCAGCTCTCCTGGAACTTGAATTAAATATTATAATTTCACATAGCTTACTGTAGTGTAAAGCAGTGATTTTCAACCATGGGGCTGTGGCCCAGTACCTGGCCAAAGCCTTTCTCCTGCCAGGCAATGGTTTCATGTCTGCTCTGACAGCTAGACTTTAGCTCTATTTTAATGGATCAGCCCTATAGCTTCTTATAATAATAAGTAATGGAGTCAAAGTCAATCTATAGCCTTAATTTTGTATTTGTTAGTTCTGAAAAGAGTAGGGGCAAGTTTAGAATAGGAGCTGGCAACAGGTCGATCATGGTCTACCCTTCGATGGCCATGTTGAGACATGAGAGGTTTTGGAAGAATTGACCAGGCACTGGTCTCCCTAAGGCTGAAACCAACCAGTGTGAAGGATACTTTTGAAGACTAACACTGCCCCTCTCCTTCCTTTTGCTTCACCATATTAAAGTGGTTCTAAAGGCAGGTTTTTTATCTTAATGCATTCTTTGTGTAGCACCCTCTAGGTTGCTAGAGTATGTATATAGATTGTTGACAGAGTAGGTAAATTTAGGCAGGCCTGGCAGGCAGTCAGACCTGTTTGTTTTGATCTGGGCTGGGAGTGGCTCAGGGTAGTGCAGGGTGACTTACAGGTGGCATCGCTAGGACCTCCTACTTATTTCTAGAATGTTCGAGTGTTTTCTAGAAAGAGAGGCTGAAGGGGAGGTGGAGCCACCTGGGGTGTTCTAAGGAGCCCTGACCAAACCCCAACTTAGATTGGCTGGGGGCAGGCCGCCTTAAATACCCAGGGTCAGCCCAGCTGGGGAGGAGTTGTTCAGGAGGAAGTTGGAGATGGAGTGCTAGGCTGTAGTTGGCCTCAGTGGGAGCTCCCCATTCTGGGGGGGGGTGACCTTAGGCCTGGGCGTGGACAGGACCCTCCTACAACACACAGAGGTGTTCTGGCCAAGAGGAGCAAGGAGAGGACAGCGGGAGAAAGCACTGCCAGGCGAGTCTCCAAGGAGGAACAAAGGGTCGCAGCCAGGAGAGCTGGTGAGTGAAGCACAGTTGAGAGGACTGGGGAGACACGCCTGAGAGGACTGGGAGATTGCAGTCTGAGAACCAGGTGAGAGAACTGTGGAAACATGGGCAGTGGAGAGAGGCAGCTGCAGCCAGGAGGGCCTGAAGATGTGGTACTGAGCTCAGTAGCCATGCGGACAGCTAGCACTAAAGAACTACCTTAGTTTTTTGCTACACTAAAAGGGGCCTGCAGTCTCTGCCTGCAAAGGGCATCTACTTTGGGCCTGGCTGAGACAGTGTCAGGCCTACCAAATCGGTGCTAGCTAGTCTGAAAAGCAGAAGAGAGGAAGCGAAGTGCAGGAGGAGTATGGAGTGATACTCAGAAGAGAGGAAGTGCAGGAGGAGAAATGGAGTGATGTATATAGCGGATGTATATATAGTCCCAACTTGCAATGTTCTGATCACTTGGACATCCCATGAGTCCCTATCCAAGTTTATTACCCCTCAATAAAATAAACAGGACTGCTTTATTGTCTCTGAGGAGTGTAAAAAGTGTGTGCCTGGCTGGGCGGGGTGACAGGTGGACTATTATACTCAGCAGCCCTCACAAGGGTACCACTACATATGCATTAAGATAAAACCTTCTGTGTGCAGCAGCCCCCTAATACTTGAGCCCCATCTGGTTTTTGCACGAGAACCTCGACTGTCCAGGGAATCTGAGACAGTAGCAGGCACCATTGGCTCCCACTGCTGTCAATCAAAGTCAGTGAGGAGAGAGTGAGGGGGCGGGGGCCAGCCATAGCTCCGTGTATGAATGGACACACAGGGCAGCGGCTCGGCTCGGGTGCCCCCATAGCAAGCTGCTTGCTGTGGGGGCACTGCTGTGAGGAGGAGCTAGGAGCACTGGCAGGGGACCCGAGAAGAGGAGGATATGGGCTGCTCTGTGCAAAACCATTGCACAGAGCAGGTAAGTATAACGTGTTTGTTATTTTTAGACAAAAAAAAAATGAGACTTTAATATCACTTTAATAATAAAACATGACAATGGATGATATCACTTTAATAATAAAACATGACATTTAGCTTTTTCCCACTCTACTGAAAAAAAAAAAAAAAACAATCTGTAAATAGTGATGAAACAGAAAGTGCTAGTAAACATGTTTCCATGCATTTTGGACCACTAATTAAGCCTGCACTGCCTGAATGACAGCTCCATTCATCCGTAGAGATCCGTGTTGCCTGTCATTCATGCAGGAAATCCTGTTCAATGCCTGTTTGTGTGCAGACATAGCTCAAAGCAATGAGATGCAGCAGCAGGATGCGGATCATTGCTGTCCTGAATGAACGTAGTCACTAGAAGTCAGTTACTTCCAAGAAAAAAATAAATACATAAATAACTGTATATATATATATATATATATATATATATACACAGTATCTCACAAAAGTGAGTACATCTCTCACATTTTTATAAATATTTTATTCTATCTTTTCATGTGACAACATTGAAGAAATGACACTTCGCTACAATGTAAAGTAGTGAGTGTACAGCTTGTATAACAGTGTAAATTTGCTGTCCCCTCAAAATAACTCAACACACAGCCATTAAAGTGATACTAAAGGATCGTTTTTTGTTTTTTTTAAAATAACAAACATGTCATACTTAACTCCACTGTGCATCTCGTTTTGCACAGAGTGGCCCCGAACATCCATTTCTGGGATCTGGCTCTTCCCCGCATTAGATAACCCCCTTGGAGAAGCACTTTCCTGAGGGGGTTACCTTGCGGGCGCTCTCCCGAGTCCAGCATTCGGCGTCCATAGAGGCCGAAGCCAATGGCCAATGGCCATTGGCTGCGCTGCTATCAATCTATCCAATCAAGAGCCGGGAACCCGTGGAGAGAGGGATAGCGGGGACGTGCCAACAGAAATTTGGGGCTCAGGTAAGTAAAACGGGGGGGGCTAGGGGGCCAGGGAATGCAAGGTTTTTTTACCTTGCATTAGGATGCATTAAGGTGAAAAATCATGAGCCTTTACAACCCCTTTAATGTCTAAACCGTTGGCAACAAAAATGAGTGCACCCCTAAGTGAAAATATCCAATTTGGGCCCATAGTGTCAATATTTTGTGTGGCCACCATTATTTTCCAGCACTGCCTTAACCCTCCTGGGCATGGAGTTCACCAGAGCTTCACAGGTTGCCATTGGAGTCCTCTTCCACTCCTTCATGATGACATCACAGAGCTGGTGGATGTTAGAGACCTTGCACTCCTCCACCTTTCGTTTGAGGATGCCTCACAGATGGTCAATAGGATTTAGGTCTGGAGACATGCTTGGCCAGTCACTCACCTTTACCCTCAGCTTCTTTAGCAAGGCGGTGGTCATCTTGGAGGTGTGTTTTGGGTCGTTATCATGTTGGAATACTGCCCTGTGGCCCAGTCTCCGAAGGGAGGGGATCATGCCATGCTCTTCTTCAGTATGTCACAGTACATTTTGGCATTTATGGTTCCCTGAGGCTGCATTCACACCTGAGCGTTTTCAGTTCCTAAAACGCTTGTAAAAAGCCCTAAAAAACGCCTGAAAAATGTCCAAAAAGCAAAATCCCATTCATTTCAATGGCACCTGTTCACATCTGAACGTTTTGTCACCTGAAGCAAAACGCCTTAAGCTCTAAAAAGAACATGAGCTTCTTTGGGGCAGATTACAGGCATTTTTCTGCTGTTTACATTGGTGACCTTTTGACCTGTACAACATCGTGGCAAAATCACGACAAAAACACAGCAAAACATGGTAAAATCACAGCAAATTCACGGTAAAAACGCGTGACTTCGAAACGCTCAGGTGGGAATGCAGCCTCAATGAACTGTAGCTCCCAAGTGCCGGCAGCACTCATGCAGCCCCAGACCATGACACTCCCACACCATGCTTGACTGTAGGCAAGACACACTTGTCTTTATACTTCCCACTTGGTTGCCGCCACACACGCTTGACACCATCTGAACCAAATATGCTTATCTTGGTCTCATCAGACCACAGGACATGGTTCCAGTAATCCATGTCCTTAATCTGCTTGTCTTCAGCAAACTGTTTGCGGGCTTTCTTGTGCATCATCTTTAGAAGAGGTCGACAGCCATGCAGACCAATTTGATGCAGTGTGCGGCGTATGGTCTGAGCACTGACAGGCTGACCTCCCACTCCTTCAACCTCTGCAGCAATGCTGGCAGCACTCAAACTTCTATTTCCCAAAGACAAGCTCTGGATATGACTCTGAGCACATGCACTCAACTACTTCGGTCGACCATAGCGAGGCCTGTTCTGAGTGGAAACTGTCCTGTTAAACCACTGTATTGTCTTGGCCACAGTTTCAGGGTCTTGGCAATCGTCTTATAGCCTACGCCATCTTTATGTAGAACAACAATTATATTTTTCAGATCCTCAGAGAGTTCTTTGCCATGAGATGCCATGTTGAGCATCCAGTGATCAGTATGAGAGAGTGAGAGTGATAACACCAAATTCAACACACCTGCTCCCCATTCACACCTGAGACCTTGTAACACTAATGAGTCACAGGACAACGGGGAAGGAAAATGGCTAATTGGGCCCAATTGGACATTTCCACTTAGGGGTGTACTCACTTTTGTTGCCAGTGGTTTAGACATTAATGGCTGTGTGTTGAGTTATTTTCGGGGTCAGCAAGTATGTAAATTGGGATAGGACAAAAGAGAGAGAGGGAGACACACAGAACTGCAGAAAGAAGGATAGTTTTTTTGTGCATTTTCAGACAGAATTTATCCTGGTTGGCAAAGACAAAAATGAAGTGTGTTTCAGCTACATAGATGTTGGTGCAGTTTTTTGTCTTTGCTTTGTTTTAAGAAGTGAACAACAATAGTCTAGCAAGCTTACTGTCGGATCACTGACAGCATGTACCTTTTTGTTTTTTGATTTGTCCCTCCAGTACTGCCCCCAGCCATCTCACAGTGACAATGCAATAATGATTTTTTTCAAAGTGGCAGTGCCCAAGCCTACACATGGGTCACTCGGGCACCGCAGGTGGAAGGCATGTTTATTCTTCACTACAAGGAAGTGAAAAAAATTTCAGGGGGTGGCTGCAGACATCCTGGAAAGTACAAACATGGAAAGAAGAGAAAAGACCCACCATTCTATATCTTTATACTATTGTCCACATGTTCCTTTTAATGTGAACCTGTGCCTAGGCTATAAACAATAACGTATCTACATATTCATAACACGCAGTAAATAAGCTCTAAAACAGGCCATCACTGACCTCCATAGCTACAGGCACTCAGGAGCTCAGCTCCCCCTCCTTCTTCTTCCCAGCAGTGACTCTGCAGCTAAGCTTTTCCTGCTTTCCTCTCCTGGCAGTGGATTAGCAGCTCGGTGCCCTGTTCGCCCTTCTGGCGATGACTCAGCAGCTCAGCAAATCCTTCTCCCCTCTCCTGGCAGTGACTTAGCAGCTCAGCTCAGGGCCCTGTTCCTGCACCTGGCACTAACTTAGCAGCTCAGCTCCCCCTTCTCAAAATTGACTCTGCAATCTACCAGATGTAGCACCCTCCTAGTGTAGATTGCTAGGTAAATTTACTTTTTGGCTCCTCCGTAGTCATTGAAGCAGCTATCGATTTCTTTAGGCTGTTCTAAATTTCACAGGTTGCAGGTTTGATTGCTTTCCCCTGCATTCAGGAGGTTTCCAGAACAGAGAGGGTTGGTAGAGTCAAATGGGCAGCTTGAATATTTATGGTATTGTAGCCAATCCCTGTGTGCCCAGTTAGTGGCTGGGGAGGAACATAAATATCCTGGGTTCTGGAGCAGCCCTGTTCTTGTCCTGCTGGAGAAGTTCCAGCCTCAGGGGCTGCTGCCCATTTGAGGCAGTTCTGCTGGAGTCTAATGTTCATCGAGGTCCCAGCTATCGCAGAGCTGGAAGGCCTATTCCTACTTACCTTTGGAACTAACTAAGCAGTTTCACACACGGATCTGCTCTGGAAAACTCAATGAGGAGTGCCTGGAGGAGACTGGAAGGGGTGTAGCTGAACTGGGACATTGTGAGTACTGACCTTAACTCAGGACCCTAGTAACTATGCGCTGTTCTACTTTTTGGGTACCAGTGATAGCTCTCTCTGAGACAGCTTTTACCAGGTCTCAGTTCTCACCTTCCCCTTTGTTTCTGGCTTAACTGTTCAAAGAGGTTTCACCTAGTGGCGTGTGTGTCCTCCTGTTACAAGTCAGCATTTTTGGAGAATCCCATACCACCCCATTACTTTCCTGTTACAAGTTCTACAAGCAATAAATCATAGAAAGACATCCCCTAAACTGTTTAATGGAGCCAGAGTGAATGGACTGTTGCCTGTGTGATTGGTAGCCTCTCCACTATTTGGGGAAAAACCAGTAAAGTGGTTGTAAACCCACATGAAAAAAACAAAAGACCTGCAAGACAAAGGCATAATGAGCTAGTATGCATAGCATACTAGCTCATTATGTAATAATCACCTGAGATCGAAGCCCCCGCTGCGGTGGCCGTACACAGCAACACAGTTACTTCCTGGTATCGCGTCTCTGGCCGGAGCCACAATGACGTCACTCCCACGTGTGCGCACGAGAGCCGCCGGTAACAGCACACTCACTGAAGCAAAGGAACACGTACGTGCCACTGCTTCAGTGCGCATGTGCCGATGACGTCGGCACATGCAGATACAGGGGATATCTCCTAAACTCTGAAGGTTTAGGAGATATCCGGGGTAGCTACAGGTAAGCCTTATTATAGGCTTTCCTGTAGCATAAAGTGGATTGTCAGGGTTTACAACCACTTTAAAATCAGTGGCTCCTACGGGGGTAGTGCTACACAGCTTTCTAATTTTTTAATGTAAGCACAGAGCAGGTTCCCTGGGGGGGAGGGGGCAGGGGGAGCTGAGCTTCAGAGTCACTGCTGGGAGAAGGAGCAGGGTGAGTATGCACTTCCAGGGGAAACTGTAAAATGTTGGATTTCCCCCCACTTTCTTTCTCAATGACAAAGTTCAGCAGGCCAAAGAGAGAAGTGAATCTCACAGATAGCAATAAACTGACGTTTTTTTTTCCCTAATATATAGTAACATAGTTACATAGTAGGTGAGGTTGAAAAAAGACACAAGTCCATCAAATCCAACCTATGTGTGTGATTATATGTCAGTACCCAAAATAATTAAAAAAAGAAAAAAAGTTTTACAAGAGATTCACTTTTTGTGAACATATCATCAACATATCATTTATAAGCCCCTGACCATAGACCCTATTTGCATCTGTGCTGAATTTCAGCAGAATTTATTCAGTATAATTTTCCGTAAAATATCCATTGATGATCTGAGCTGTCAATCTCTCCATGCCGAAGTAATGTGGAGCACAGTGCTAGCGGGTATGACCATAGAACTCTATGCCTTACTCCCCCACAGCCAAGAAGGATCCTCGTTCCAAGAAAGTGCTCAGAATCCTATCACATGTAACTAATGTTCATCAGCTTTCTCCGACACACAGGCACGCTCCTCTTCCCATTCCAGATATTGGTGTTAATTATCTCCATTTGCATACGGCAAGAATAAAAGTTCAGAAGTGTGAAGGCAAATGAGCACTTATCAGTCTTGACAGTGAGACCCAGCAAACAGTGACAGTTGTCTCTGCCATAAAAGCATGCTGCGGAAATGTGGAGGAATGTGTTAAACACCATTAAACAGAAGAGCTCCTTAGCAGAAGTATCTCTGGGGTAGTGATAGCTCCTATTTAAGAGCCATGTTATGACAAGCTTGACAGATTTGATAGTGATCTGTTCCAACTCATGACATTGCTGAAATTAAGTTAGATGGGATCAGAAAAAGACTTTTCAAAAAAGACTCCGCCAAATCTATAGAGTGCTATTATTGTTAAGATTGGGTTCTATCATTGATATAGATGAACATTATTATTCCTTTTTACTGCAAGGTGCTCCTGACATTGAATGGTATTATACAGCGCATCCGGAAAGTATTCACAGCGCTTCACTTTTTCCACATTTTGTTATGTTACAGCCTTATTCCAAAATGGATTCAATTTTTTATTTTCCTCAAAATTCTACAAACAATACCCCATAATGACAATGTGAAAGAAGTTTGAAATCTTTGAAAATTTTTTTAAAAAGAAATGCAAAAAAATCACATGTACATAAGTATTCACAGTCTTTGCTCAATACTTTGTTGAAGCACCTTTGGCACCAATTACAGCCTCCAGTCTTTTTGAGTATGATGCTACAAGCTTGGCACACCTGTTTTTGGGCAGTTTCTCCCATTCTTCTTTGCGGGACCTCTCAAGCTCCATCAGGTTGGATGGGGAGCGTCGGTGCACAGCCATTTGCAGATCTTTCCAGAGATGTTCAATCAGGTTCAAGTCTGGGCTCTGGCTGGGCCACTCAAGGACATTCACAGAGTTGAATCGTAGCCACTCCTTTGTTATCTTTGCTGTGTGCTTAAGGCCATTGTCCTGTTAGAAGATACATTTTCACCCCAGTCTGTGGTCCAGAGCGCTCTGGAGCAGGTTTTAATCAAGGATGTCTCTGTACATTGCTGCATTCATATTTCCCTCGATTCTGACTAGTCTCCTAGTTTCTGCCACTGAAAAACATCCCCACATCATGATGCTGCCACCACCATGCTTCACTGTAGGGATAGTATTTGCCAGGTGATGAGCGGTGTCTGGTTTCCTCCAGACATGGCACTTGCCATTCAGGCCAAAGAGTTCAATCTTTGTTTCATCAGACATGAGAATTTTGTTTCTCATAATCTGAGAGTTCTTTAGGTGCCTTTTGGTAAATTCCAAATAGGCTGTCATGTGCCTTTTACTGAGGAGTGGCTTCCGTCTGGCGACTCTACCATACAGGCCTGATTGGTGGAGTGCTGCAGAGATGGTTGTTCTTCTGGAAGGTTCCCCTCTCTCCACAGAGAAACGCTGGGGCTCTGTCAGAGTGACCATCGTGTTCTTGGTGACCTCCCTGATTAGGGCCCTTCTCACCTGATCGCTTAATTTGGCAGGGCGGCCCGCTCTTGGAAGAGTCTTGGTGGTTCCAAACTTCTTCCATTTACAGATGATGGAGGCCACTGTGCTCATTGGGACCTTCAATGCTGCAGAAATTTTTCTGTACCCTTCCCCGGATCTGTGCCTCGATACAATCCTGTCTCAGAGGTCAACAGAGAATTCCTTGGACTTCATGGCTTGGTTTGTGCTCTGACATGCACTGTTAACTGTGGGACCTTTTATAGACAGATGTGTGCCTTTCCAAATCATGTCCAATCAACTGAATTTACCACAGGTGGACTCCAATCAAGTTATAGAGACATTTCAAGGATGATCAGGGGAAACAGGATGCACCTGAGCTCAATTTTGAGTGTCATGCCAAAGGCTGTGATACATTTTTGATTTTTTTCGTTTTATTTTTAATACATTTGCAAAGATTTCAAACAATTTCTTTCACTTTGTTATTATGGGGTATTGTTTCTAGAATTTTGAGGAAAATAATGAATTGAGTCCATTTTGGAATAAGGCTGTAACATAACAAAATGTGGAAAAAGTGAAGTGTTGTGAATACTTTCCGGATGCACTGTATCTCCTAACCGTTATGGTTTAGGACCCAACCTGTTCTGTCCCTCTTTGCTCTACAGTTACTTCTTTTTCCTTTTTTTCAAAGCAATTCTAAATACATAGATAGAAAATATATATGGGAGCTCTTTTAGGGATTAAAAGGATTTGGATTTGTATTTCCATTCCTGAATTTGCAGAGCTCTGCCACCCAGCACATGCCTGTCTGGCAGTGCAAGTGACCTGTTTTTTTCTCTGCTGCAGTTAAAGGCCAACTGTGGGCTGGAAGAAAAAAAAATCCCCCCGGATTGCAAATTTCAAATTCCTATTACATCTAGGGCATATATGTCAAACATCTCAGCTGCAGCAACACCCTAGTTTGTGCCCACACCTTGTCTCAGCAATCAGCGGCAAAGAGGAGGACAGAACTCCTCCGCCAGATCCTGCGCTTTTCCGTGCAGCCAGGGAGAGGCTCTCTCTGCCCCCCCTCCCAGTCTCAGCAGTCCGCAGCAGAGAGGATGACAGAATTCCTACAGATTCTGTACCTTTCTGTGCAGTCGCAGCAAATCCTCATTATTGCCTTCCCTGATCTCAGCATTCAGCAGACTCTGGCAGCTGACACCAGCCCTCCTTTGGTCCTCCTCAAGACCCTGCACTTTTTGCTTCCCAGCTATGCCCTCAGCTTCTTCCCAGCAGCAGCATGGGGTAAGGGGGTGCCATTTGATGTAAGGGAGGGTGGGGTACTCTTGACTTTTGATGGTGGGGGGTTCTTGACATCTGATGTAAGGGGGGTGGGGGGCTCTGGACATCTAGTCTTACAGATACAACTGGCCCTTTGAGGGCAACCATAATGCTGATCCGACGCGCAATAAAACTGAGTCTGACAGATACAAGGGCTGTATTACTCCTGCTCTGGCTGGTTACAGCAGTCTCCTCCCCACCCTCTGTTGCATGGGGCTGTGGGTGGTCCTTCAGCATCATCACGCACAATGTAGGGTCATTAACCCTGTATTGCACATGGAGGCTGCAGGATTGCGACTGCGGCCAGGGGCACCTTAGAAAGGTGGACCAGTTGTACTGGTAGGGGGACTCTGCTGTGATTGAGGAATGAGTTAATATTACAGCTACACCTAGAGAAAAAATTGCATTTGGCTTTTGCAGTGTGGGGGGCACACTGCAAGAGTATTTTTTTTCTTGAGCCTAGAGTTGGGCTTTAAAAATCTATTATTACAATTTTAAAGATAACATTTTGTCCAGCGCTCAAATATTCATGGTGATACAAATTCATATGTATACAATCTAATGCTGCTAACACGACCGGACTTTCCGTCAGAGTAGACTCCAACGGAGTTCCAACGAAATGGACTTGCCTACACACGATCACACCAAAGTCTGTTCATTTAGAATGCAATGACGTACGACGGGGCTAGAAAAAGCAAGTTCAATAGCCAGTAGCCAATAGCTGCCCTTGCGTCGTTTTTGGTCCGTCGGACTAGCATACAGATGAACGGTTTTCCCGATAGGTATTGAGTCCGTTGGAAAGATTTGAAATATGTTCTATTTCTAGGTCCGTCAGAATTTTAGAAAGAAAAAGTCCGATGAAGCCCACACACGATCGGAATGTCCGTCGGAATGATTCCGTCTGACCTTTTCTGCCGGAAAGTCCGGTCGTGTGTACACGGCATCATATATAATGTGAAATAACCACAAAATAAAAACAATGAAAAGTGATGTGAAATCACTAAAGAGACATCATCTGGGATGTCTCTTTAGACAAAACGCGCCGGGACGAGCCCTGCCGATGTCATTGCGTTACCCACAAATCTTATATTTTCAAGTGCTTGATCCACTTTATAAATGTATTTCCAATTTTTAATAAATCTCTATGTTTTTATGGATTTACACTATGTGGAGAATTTTCTTTTTTTGTCATGCTACTTTGAACATTTGAGAGGATTTGGTCTGACAAGTTGGCTGCTTCTGAGGACTGCTTCTCTGTGACATCTCTTGACCAATTGGACCATCTTCCATTTTTGATCTGGAGCCCAGACGTGGAGGTCCCATACATTGGTGTTTACACCACATGCCTTGTTGACTCATTGAGCATATGCCCATTTGAGTCCTCTCACTCCGGTAAGCCTCCTCACTAACCAGGTGGTGGTTTTATTGTCTATGTCTTCACTTCAACACTGATGTCACGTGAAATCCCCTTTCTGGCTATATAATCTGTTTTCACTGTTTATTCAAGGACTGTTACATTCATGGTTCAAAAATGTTTATATGATGGAACATGGACTTTAGTTTGGGTGTGAATTTCACGTCACTTTTCACTGTTTTTATTTTGTGGTTATTTCACATCATATATTAGATTGTATACATATGAATTTGTATCATCACGAATATTTGAGCGCTGCACAAAATTTTATCTTCGACATATTTCTTGATTTACACTTGTCTTAGTGTTGTGCTGGCTGCTATTTGATATATGTTTGCATGTCAGCGCGATATACACCAATTTTTCTATTACAGTTTAAATTTACAATTCTGTCCTCTATGGAACAAAGTACCTCTAGTACTAGTTTGAGCTTTTATCTCTCTGCCTAAAAGCTTGAAGAAGCATGTGCTTTTTTTTTCTCTTTTGCCCATTTTTTAGAGCTTTTTCAAGCTTCTTTGAGCTTCTTCGAACTTTTTTGAGCCTAAGCGTTTTTTTTTTTCACAACCCCACCCCTCAGCTCATTTTATTTTTTATTTTTTGTGCATTTTCGAGCTTTGAGCATTTTTTAGCTTTTTCATGCATTTTTGAGCACTTAGGTGTCTTTTCTGCTCTAAAGCTCCTGAAAAAGCCATAGTGTATGGACACATTGGCTAACATGGAGGGGAGTTTGCAGGCAGAAAAAAAAACGAGAGCTCAAAAAAGCTCAAAAGCCTATAGGAACAGCTTCTTTGAGCTTCTTTGAGATGCAGTGTGCATGAGCCATGAAGGAGACAGTTAATTCATAGCTACAGTTTGTCTGGGATGTAACATTTTCCTGAGACAAGCAATGGCAAGAGGAATGCAGAGGAAGAGGGTATGTGTCAGCTTCTGCATTCTTCTTCCCGTTGCTTGTCTCAGGAAAGTGTCCACAGTCCAGAAAAGCTGCAGCTATGAATTAACTGTCTCCTTCAAAGCTGTTTTCGGATTGGCTGTAGCAGGAGGGGGGGTGAGAGGTTGATACTTATAACTAGGGTTCAAAACATGGGACAAAGTACTACAGGTACCTTGTCCCATAGGCAGGGGCGTACCTAAAGCATTTGGCACCCGGGGCAGATCCTATATTTGGCACCCCCCAGGCAGGCGGGCAGTGCATCACACGTCAACTTCAAGTGACGTTAGGGTAGTATACTGGCAGGTTAGGTGACATAGTGCCAGATTTGGGTGGTATATAGTGCCAGGTCAGGGTGGTATATAGAGACAGGTCAGGGTGATATATAGAGACAGGTCAGGGTGGTATATAGAGACAGGTTAGGGTGATATATAGATACAGGTCAGGGTGGTATATAGTGCCAGGTTAGGGTGATATATAGAGACAGGTCAGGGTGGTATATAGTGCCAGGTTAGGGTGATATATAGAGACAGGTCAGGGTGATATATAGAGACAGGTCAGGGTGGTTTATAGAGAAAGGTTAGGGTGGTACATACAGTAGTGCCAGGTCAGGGTGGTATATAGTGCCAGGTCAGGATGGTATATAGAGACAGGTTAGGGTGGTACATACAGTAGTGCCAGGTCAAGGTGGTATATAGTGCCAGGTCAGGGTAGTATATAGTGCCAGGTTAGGTTTATATATAAAGCCAGGTCAGGGTGGTATATAGACAGGTCAGGGTGGTATATAGACAGGTCAGGGTGGTATATGGTGCCAAGTTAGAGTGATATATAGAGCCAGGTCAGGGTGATATTTAGAGCTAGGTTAGGGTGGTATATAGTGCCAGGTCAGGGTGGTATATGGTGTCAGGTTAGGGTGGTATATAGTTCCAGGTTAGGGTGATATTTAGAGCTAGGTCAGGGTGGTATATAGTGCCAGGTTAGGGTGATATACTATATAGTGCCAGGTTAGGGTGATATACTATATAGTGCCAGGTTAGGGTGATATACTATATAGTGCCAGGTTAGGTGGTATTATAGAGACAGATTAGGTCTGAATGTAGTGACAGTGTGCATTGCTCAGTCACTTACAGCATGTCAGAAGACTCCCGGGCTGCTGTGGTGTGTGTGGTCTGTCCTCCTCTTTCTTCTTTAGCTGCTCAGGGTCAGCCTGAGGGGAGGAGTCTGTAGGAGGAGTGGAGGAAGGAGCCACACCCCAACCTCACCCACCACCTCTGCTGTCTCGGGAGATAATGAACATCCTCGTGGGACAGCCTAACTTGATGAGATGGCAGGGGGGAGTTACAGACAGCCTCCCCCACACCGCTGGGCTCTCTGCTGATCCAATTAATGTTTTTACAAAGCTGCAATGACAGGGAAAGTTCAGGAGCACCTGGGGTGCCTGGGCAGTGCCTGACACCCCCCCCCCCCAAAATGTGTGTCACCCGGGGCGGTGTGTTTTTCATATACACTATATTACCAAAAGTATTTTGACACCTGCCTTTGCACGCACATGAATTTTAAAGTGCCTTTACAACAACCTTTACCTGTAGGTACCGTGAATTTCTCCTAAACTTGCACAGTTTAGGAGATATTCACTGTATACGTACGTGCCTTTTTTTCAGCTGCTGTGCCGTGACCAGCTGCTCCCGCATGCGCCGGAGCCTGCGAATCCGGGACATGTCACCCGTCACAGCGGTGTACAGGGTCCATTGCAACAGCATCATTCTAAGGTAAGTATTTTATAATGAGCTAGTATGCAATGCATACTAGCTCATTATGCCTTTGTCTTGCAGGTTGTTTTTTTTTTTTTTTATTTCTTTTTTTGCAGAGTTTACAACCACTTTAATGGCATCCCAGTCTTATTCCGTAGGTTTAAATATTGAATTGGCCCGCTGTTTCCAGCTATAACAGCTTCAACTCTTCTGGGAAGGCTGTCCACAAGGTTTAGAAGTGTGTCTATGGGGATGTTTTACCATTCTTCCAGAAGAGCTTTTGTGAGGTCAGGCACTAATGTGGATGAGAAGACCTGGCTCGCAGACTCTCCTCTAATTCATCCCAAAGCTGTTCTATTGGGTTCAGGTCAGAACTCAAACTCGCTCAAGACCAAAGCAAGGTCTTTATGGACCTTGCTTTGTGCACTGGACCAAATTATTTGGTGGAGGGGGGGTTATGGTGTGGAGTTGTCTTTTAGGGGTTGGGATTGGCCCCTTAGTTAAAGTGAAGGAAACTCTTAAGGTGTCAGCATACCAAGACATTTTGGACAATTTCATGCTCCCAACTTTGTGGAAACAGTTTGGGGATGGCCCTTCCTGTTCTAACATGGCTGCACACCATTGCACAAACAAGGTCCATAAAGACATGGATAAGTGAGTTTGGGGTAGAGGAACTTGATTGGCCTGCACAGAGTCCTGACCTCAACCCGATAGAACACCTTTGGGATGAATTAGAGCGGAGACTGCAAGTCTGGCCTTCTCGTCCACCTCAGTGCCTGACCTCTCACAAATGTGTTTCTGGAAGAATGGTCAAACATTCCCATAGACACACTCCTAAACCTTGTGGACAGCCTTCCCAGAAGAGTTGAAGCTGTTATAGCTCCAAATGGTGGGCCAACTCAGTATTGAACCCTACAGACTAAGACTGGGATGCTATTAAAATTCATGTGCTTGTAAAGGCAGGTATCCCAATACTTTGGGTAATATAGTGTATATCTGTTTGGAGTTTAGATTAAAAAAAAAACACAAGAGTAACATGACAAATTGGAATTAGGCACAAGCTCCTACTAGGTCCATGCTCACCTCCACTGTATGTGACCATTACAGCTCCCTCTGAAAAGCCCAGTACTTAATAAATGGGCACTTTTTACTGCCTCCCTCTTCCTGACAATTTAGCACTCTGTCCTGGTGAGCAAAATATGTATTTTCCTATCTTTAAAAAGGCCCTTTGGGGCCAAGGAGAGTTGTTAAAGTGAACGGAAGACCTAACCCATGTGACTAAAGATCTGAGAATAGTGAAGCATACATGGCAACCTCCACTGGTCTGAACACTACAGTCATCAACCTGGCATAAAAAAATGTTAAAAAACAGGATCTTCAGTTTTGTGTATAGAGGGCTCTACATGTCTTCTGTACATTGGTATCAGCATGTTAAGTATGAGCACCCACAAATGGACTGTCATCCTGAAAAGCAGATGCTATCTTTTTGAGATTTGATCAGTGGCAGCTGGTGCTCAATTTTTTTCTGAGGGGGGGCAGCAAACAAACCACCCGACCCCCCCCCCCCATTTGGTCGGCCAAAACCCCACCCCCTGCCTGTCGCTCAGTCAATCGACAAACAAACCCCCCCTCCTCCCCATCGCTCGCCCGTCCGCCCACCAGCCCCATCCAGGTTGGGGACAGCTTCAGCGGCTTCCCCCTGCATCTCCTCCTCGGCGCCTTTCCTCCTTCTTCTGCAATACAGTCGCTTCTCCACTCGGCCAATCTGGTCTTAAGACCTGCTTCCTGATTGGCCAGGAGGAGAAGCAGGAAGACAATAGCGAGTATTAATTCGCTATTGTCATACAACTGGGTGGGCTCGAGGCACAGAGCCCACCCTTTTTGAAGCCAATTAGAGCCTCAGGCTCTAATCACGTGCTTAAAAAAAAAATTAAAACATTAAAATGTATGCGTCCGGCGCCCTTCATGTAGATTAGCAACCACTGATAACGGGAGCTGGTGCCCTGTAGTTATTGGCCACTCACAGAGTCTCTGCAGAAGCTCCAAAAAGGAAAGAGGGGAGAGAGGGTATCACCGCTCCAGGTGGGTCAGATCAAGGTAAAAGGCATCTCCTTCAGTCTAGAAGTCCAGGTGCTGGCAATGCTATGGCAGTTAGACATAAAAGAAATTCTGGACAGCCGCACTCCAAAAATATTTGCCTTTATTCAAAAAGGTGTCATCCAAAATACAGGTCACAGCAAAATAGAACAAAGCTTACGCGTTTCGCACTACAAGGAATGCTTAGTCATTTGGATGACACCTTTTTGAATAAAGGCAAATATTTTTGGAGTGCGGCTGTCCAGAATTTCTTTGATGTCCAAAGGAAAGAGGGGAACCGTTCATTATAACAAAGACCTCAGAATTAATTTATTGGTCTCTCCAATATACAAACCACTCCATCTAGTACATACACTCACTAATGCATTTTACTCCCACAGCATGTGTTTGGATGAGCAAATGCAGAGTGCGTTTGACATCAGTTTGATAAGCTTCTGAGATCATTTAGAATGAATTGCATGGGTAGTTGACCTGATTCACCTGCTTTTGCATTCCCATAGACTTGTATGGAAAGAAAGCAGCAAACAAAAGCCTAACTGTTCTGGATCCAAGCGAGTACAATGCCCTGAGACAAGGTTATCTCAATTCGGGGTCTCACTTGTATTATACAAGGCCCAATGAAGCACAACCCAGGAGACTATACAGTAAAATTCAATTCTTCCACCTTAGCAAAGGTTCAGTATAATAGTTTACCCAGCTGCTAAGAAGATTAGTATCCATTAAAGAAATGACCTAATCCTTCTAACTAAAGATACACTTGTTTTATGGCTGCCAGAGGCTGTGCTCCTTTCAGAGAACCAGTCTGCCCCTATGATCCTTGTCTGTCTCGCTGTCTGTATGTACGTGTACGCTGTGTGTAGCACGCTGTGTGTATGCACTGCAGAAATAACATTTATTTGCACAGTCTACACTCTGCATTTATATTTATTCATGCAATGTACTTCTCCCGTTTTCCAAGCTGTACATCTTTACGACTTCCTTCAGGCAATAACCAGGTCACTTACTCTCAAAATATAGCACGCCATGTGAAAGAAATGTATTTTTTTAAGGACATATTCCTACTATTTAACCAAACACAGAGAAATAAATGATGGGCAGATAATGCATTGTGAAATGCATTAAAAATTGCCTATTGAAATGGAATAAACTGGCTTAGTAATCACGTCGTCTCCCGGCCGCCAATTTAAAAGCAATTTTACTGCTCCCAGGGAAAAATGGAACAGTCTTCGGGATGGTTATAGTAAATGACTTTAAGACATGAGACTTTGAAGTTTTCTCTTCTAGCCCTATAGAAATATAACAATGTCTATCCAGTCCCGCAATATCTTTTTATTATTTGACTGTGATTGCAGCAATACGTCGCCGTTTTGTGAACTGCGAATGATTTCAAACTTAATGCACAAAATTTTCATCAGCTTAAATGCAAATTGTCACCGACGTGAAGGCCAATTTGGTAATAAAGGTTTATATTATTTGCAATCATTTGGGGCTTATAAGGTAAATATTGATTTAATATCCTAAAGTAGCAAGTTCAGTAAAAGTGTAATTGAGAATGGATAACTTCGGAGGCTTGTTCACTTCTTCAGGCGAGAAATAAAATGTATTCATTTGTAATGCAAAGTCGATAGCTTACCAGAATCTAAATTTCTGTTTGGGGCAGTAACGGGAAACCATGCTTCTAGTATGTGTTCCTTCTGTCTGCATAAACCAGATATTACACACAATGCAGATTGATCGTACAGTGGCAACTTTCCCAAATCTGGCATCATGGTAATGCATATAAGGACAATCCCTCCCTCTAAACTCGCTGCAGTATCATCAACCACAACCAGACCTCTGGCTCTGGCCTCCTCTCATATGCACAGTGCTTATGTTGGTAGGGTTAGTCACATAGGGGTAGATTTAATAAAATTGGAGCTCTCAGAACCTGGTGCAGCTGTGCATGGTAGCCAATCAATCAGCTTCTAACTTCGGCAGTAGCCAATCGGCTTCTAACTTCAGCTTTTTCAATTAAGCTTTGGCAATAAAACCTGGAAGCTGATTGGTTTCTATGCAGAGCTGCACCAGATTTTGTACGCTCCAGTTTTAGTACATAACCTCACACTGGGCTATAAACAAATGTTCACGGGGTAACTTACATCATTTAAAATGACAATGCAAAAGTTGCGCTTGGCCCCAAAATCATGAAAAGTCAAAATCTGCTGCAATCAAAAAATCCTTGAATAGTGAGGAAATATGGGTTGTGAATGGATAAGATGAGCTGTAATTTGACTATCCCAAATTCTAAACAATACAAAATTAAATGTGTAACAATTGACACTGATTCCAGCTTCCCACATGCAATTCCAACAGAAAAATCTTATGCCGCGTACACACGATCGGACATTCCGACAACAAAATCCTGGATTTATTTCCGACGGATGTTGGCTCAAACTTGTCTTGCATACACACGGTCTCACAAATGTTGTCGGAAATTCCGAACGTCAAGAACGCGGTGACGTACAACACGTACGACGAGCCGAGAAAAATGAAGTTCAATAGCCAGTGCGGCTCTTCTGCTTAAATCCGAGGATGTCTGGAATTTTGTGCGTCGGAATTGTGTACACACGATCGGAATTTCCGACAACGGATTTTGTTGTCGGAAAATTTGAGAAACAGCTCTCAAATTTTTGTTGTCGGAAATTCCGACAAAAAAGTCCGATGGAGCCTACACACGACAACAAGCTCCCATCGAACATTTGTTGTCGGAAATTCCGATCGTGTGTACGCGGCATAAGTGCACATAGATTGATTCCACATAAGGGTGTATCACCACAATGCTGTATGCATAAGGTTGGCCACTTACCAAAAGAAATGATCCGACAAAGAGATCATATGCTTGTATGTAAATTCTCCTCTGAAGTCAAGTGGTCAGCCAGCTTCAGGAAGCAAATTCAGGCTTGTATGTCTCCTTGATCTCGTTTGTCACATCAAGCAATATATAAAGCAATGGAAGAGGCTCATACGTTTTTATAAAAACGTATTTATTGAATAATGAATCCTTGAGGCGATTCAGTTCGCATTTGTAGCGCTACACAAATCTTTCATTCATTCATTCAATAAGAAATATGCACTTGCGTCCAAAATGTTAAAATCCAGCGATGTATAGTATAGTCGTGCACAGCCGCCTGCAGAACGGTCTGCGCGAATGGACTTCACGCTGCTAGCCAGCTTTTGCGCTCTCCTCTTTCACCTTCATTAAGAGACTCTTTAGTGCTTTACTTCACTTTCTGCTATTAGTGTGGTATTGTCTGCATATCTCAGGTTGTTGATATGGCTCTAGACATAGCCAAAAGGTGAACCAGACGCAGGATATAAATGTCAACAGATAAGGATACAGATATAGAGGTTACAGAGCTTATACACTTGGACACCGCTGTCCAAAAGGACTGGATGACAGGGCATTCACAGAAGACATGTATAAACGTTGCCAGGTCTTTCAGATATTGCCAACATTTAGAAAAGGATGATGGAAAAATCGTATGCAGTATATTACATGCAGGATTTTAAATTGTATAGGCAGGTCCCAGGTAGAGACCAACTGTTGCTTAGGGTACGTCCAGATGTCCTCCCAGTCTTCAGTATCTAACTCCAGGTAATCGCTGCGCCAGCAGGACAACAGTTCATCCAGACCATCATGTATAGTCGGTAACAGGTTCTTATATATAGTTGATAGTGGTTTTGCAAGGAAATCACCATGCAGTAAAGACTTGATTCCTAAGAGGACCAGGATTACTGGTTGATTGCAAAATTGTGTCTGAAAAGTGTGGCGCAGTAGGAGGTATCGAAACAAACACAAACTAGGGAGATTGTATTGCTCTTTCAGAGAATTGAAGGTTGGCAAACCTCTATACTCATTACCTGTTGCTTTCAGCAGGGGTATCCCACTTGGACCCTGGACCAGCAAGCTATTTCATCAGCCATGTTAAGCAATTTTTAGGCTGTCACCACTTAGCAAAGCTGCTTGTATTCTTCTGACATAACCAGTCTTTGACAAACCCAATGACTTTGGACTTTGGACTTTTACCAATTTTTTATTAGGAGACACAAAGACCTCTGGTGTATAAACCCTGTCCCATATTAGCATGGACACTGGGCAAAAAAGCAGAAAGACATTGCTCCAAACCTAGTCATCTTTGCTGGTATAATATTCCACTTCCTGGTTCTCACATCCTTCACATCCTGTATGTTAGAACATTTCAATCTGAAAATAGATGATTCATGGAAAGGAATAATTCTTTCTAGAGGGCTTTTATTAGTGTCATCCTTGGCCCTCAAAATCAAGGTTTCACTGTCCTTGGAAGCCCATTGGGAATTATCAGGTACCCCAAGGAAAAAGAAATGCAAGTGGTTGGGACATTGTAACTACATGGTTATTTGTTGAAACAGCTGATCAGTGTAGAAAATAATTATACCAGACGTTTAGTTTATACAGTTCTGATACTTGCTCCAGAGTAGTTTACAGAGAACACTGAACTGTTCACATTAGTCCCTGATCTCAAAAGGACACAAAGCATAATTGCCCTATCACTCCTAGTGAAAGCTTTGCGCAGAAGCAAGCAAATTTACTAGTATGCTTTTGGGTTGTGGGAGGAAACCCAGTGAGAGCCCCACACAGATAATGTCTTTGGTGGAAATCAAGCTCAGGAGTACCCTACTGTTGCAAGGCAAGAGTTCCAACCATTTATCAACCATGCTGCTCTGTGTTCAGTTTTGGAATAGAACACATAATAAGTTAATTAAAAACTTTTTTTAGCAGACACCAGCATGTTTTCCCTCTGTAGGAAAATAGAATAGTAGTATAGTTTAGCACGAAAATTGATACTCTGTGCATTCATTTCAATGTACAATAATCTAATTCTCCCAGCGAATGCATGTTGCGTTTAATATAATAGAAGACACTGGCACATTTCGAGATGCAATTTTCCTGCAGTGTGCTTTATTTGTGCAAAACCAAACAACTCACTGATCCCTTGGAGACCCAGCTGTAATTATATTGTCTTGCTACGAACAGCATTTTGGAAAGCATCTCTGTTGCAAGCTCTCTTTTTAAAATGCGATCACATGGAAAAACGATCTATATGAATTATCTACGCCGCACTAGATGGCAATGCCTGGCTATGCTAAATTAAATCAAAGTTATTCAACTCGGAGGAGACTTAATGTTGACAAAAGTTGTGTATTACACAGATGGTTGGGGGAACAGTAAATGATTTTAGTCATATATCATACACTCATTTTAGTGGGCACTATCGTCTCCAGCAATGTTCCTGAACGTGCCATAAATTTTGCAGGTGCTGGAAATGTTGTCACATTTTTACAAGCAAGCACAGGTTTGTAAACTGGTACGATAAGCAATGGTTTCAGGGCATTTTTAATTTTAAAATGGACTGTGATTTTTTTGTCAAAACTACCTGAAAGTTAAAGTTAAGGAGTAAGGAGCTCTATGTTGGCAAGGTTAGGATGGTGGAGGAAGCTCAGGGTCACCAAGAGAATGGGTATTGTATATGAGCAAAACATGGGCTCTGGGGGTACCTGTTTTCATCCTGGCAAGGGGCTGTTTTATTTTTTTTGTAGCAAGCATGTTGAGTTTGAAGCACTTGGAATTGCCTTGATAGTAGCAATATAGTTGACCAAGTGTGTAGTAGAAGGTAAGCCAATTGTAGTATCCGACTTGGCGAACAGGGTAGAAGGGATTAAAACTTCACGTCAATTTAACTCCAGTGTTGGTTTTGTTAGGAAGCCCCAGGCAAATTGTTATCTTAGCTCTCAGTGCTAAAATTACAATGCTTGTAGTGTTTTTAGCATTAAAATAAAGTGGTTTAAAAAAATAAAAACACTCCACCATTTTCCTAATCTTAAAGGGAACATATATAATCCTTTCCAGATTTATAATGATTTCACACTCATATTGTGGCAGTGCCAACACGCCACACACAATGTGGGTAATAGTCTTGCAATTTACTTTAAATGGCATCCAAAAATACCTAGGCAGCACAGCACAACATACTTGCTTTCTTGCAAACACAAAGCACACATATGAATAAAAATATCAGAGGAAACATTTCAGCTAATCATGTCCCAAACCTATCTATATTCTGATGCAGTGTGCTATATTTTGTCGAATTATCCTGAGAGCTAAACTTATGATAGCATGGCTGTTGTAGTAGGGAAGCTCTAAGTGATGGCCCAGAAAGATATCACGGTCCTTTGGGTTGTGGGTTGGGCATGGGTATAATGTACAAGATATCAAGGTCATTTATGGGCTACAGTGCAGTGGATTACAGTACTTTTTACCATACTACATCCTGAATACTGCTAATAATGCTATGAGAGACAGACAACTGGTGTAAGGAGTACCGCCAACATCTCCCTCGCTGCCAGAGACTGTGCCACATACAACAGGTACTATTGACAGGATGCTTGCTACACTTCCATTACTCTTGGCAATCACTTGTGACTTCATATCACTCCACTCTACGCTATTACCCCAATGTGTCAAGACCCACTTGTTAACTCTATATGTGTTGGTTACTTGCGATACACCTCTTTAGTAGCTTAAAGGGGTTGTAAACCCTCGTGTTTTTTCACCTTAATGCATCCTATGCATTAAGGTGAAAAAAACCTCTTCTAGTGACCGGTCCACTAGCCCCGCTCATTTTACTCACCTGAGTCCTGTAATTTCCATCGGCAGGAAAGGCGCTCCACCTCTGCCCGGGGTTCTCGGCTCTTGATTGGATAGATAGATAGCAGTGCAGCCATTGGCTCCCACCGCTGTCAATCAAATCCAATGACGCGACGTCGGGAGTAGGGCCGAGTCCTACATTTTGCGTCTATGGCTGACGAATGCTAGACTCGGGAGCGCACCCGCAATGTAACCCCTCCGGGAGAGTGCTTCTCCTAGGGGGTTATACGATGCAGGGAGGAGCTGCGAGAGCCCCTTAGGGACCCCAGAAGTCGAGGATCAGGGCCACTCTGTGCAAAACAACCTGCACAGTGGAGGTAAGAATGACATGTTTGTTATTTTAAAAAAATAAAAAAGTAGCTTTACAATCACTTTAAGACCAGACAAGGACAAGGTTTTGAATGCTTTACTTAATAAGAGTGCAAAGATACATTTTACAGTCCAACAGGCAAGACATAATACTTCCCTAATTCCCCAACTATAACTACAGGCTGGTGTGCTGCCCCGGCATACCTGAAAAAGTGCTTCTCAGTGTCCATAGTCCTTTACAGGTTCTCTCATGCAAGTGTAGATCCTTCAGGGGCATAGTACTGTGCTGGTATTTTCAGGGCGAACACCAAGTTAAAAGTCTCTGTTGCAGGCCATAACAAACAACATTCTCCTACTATAAGATAAATAGAGATATGTGGCGCTAACTCAAACTGCATAAATGTGATAAAATAAATATAACTCGATTCTTCAAGTAAAGTGCATATGTGTAAAGAGCAAAATCACATAAATAAAGTGACTAAACATCCATTAAATTCATAAAAAGTGACATCGAATAAATAACAATGAAATTCATGAAATATGACATCAAATAAATAAATAGACAATTCAAATGAAGGTGAATAAATCATTTGAATTGTCTATTTATTTATTTGATGTCATATTTCATGAATTTCACTGTTATTTATCCAATGTCATTTTTTATGAATTTAATGGATGTTTAGTCACTTTATTTATGTGATTTTGCTCTTTACGCATATGCACTTTTCTTGAAGAATTGGATTATATTTATTTTATCACATTTATGCACTTTGAGTTAGTGCCACATATCTCTATTTACCTTATTGTTTTTCTGTGTGGGAACACTGCCGTATGTGTGGCGGCTTCTTAGTTCTCTTTAGCTGCTTTGGCTCGCCTTGGTTTTGCGCATTAGTTTTCTTCTCTGTTTCTTAACATTCTCCTACTCCTGTGGATCTCTTCTTCTGTATCCATCCTTTCTGGGTCTCACAACCCATGGTACCACTCTATGGTACCACTGTTGACTCCTTGGACTTTCACTAGGGACTCCCTCAGACAGGACCACTGCCCCCTTTATACCATGGAGGCAAGTTGACCGGACCCAAACAAAAAAAAAAAAACACCAAAGACCAGGAGAGTAGACCAAGCATTAACCCCAACCCTCTCATCCGGGACAGCACCCACTAACTGTTCCAACCTGCTTACATATAGATTGGAGAAGATGCAAAAAATAACATTGGCAGAGTGAGGGGGAAGGAGATATGTCCAATATTTGTATTCCAGAATGCGTATTGTAAAGCAATAAGTAAACACTTACAGCAAGGGAAAGTTACAAGAATGCAACATACCTGGATTATTCGTTGGCAACATAGGGTATACATCAACGCATCATATAGTCAAACCTTGGGCATCGACTCAACTGGTCCAAATTTTATAGAATTTTCCGGGGCAGTTATGGCTGGCATACGTGACTTTGTACAGCGGTAGTGCCTCATTAATTGCAGTCTTCCACCCAATCACAAAAGGATATTGAGATTTCCATTTTAACAGAATCTCCCTCCTTGCATAGAAGGCAGTATAAAAAATAAACAGTTTAAGATAGCAGAAGGTCCCAATATTATCAGTAATGCCAAGGAGAAAAATGAAAGAATCAGCAGACAAGGCAGGGTGTCCAACAGCATTAACAATCTGAATTACGTCTCTCCAAAAGCCTTGTAACTTAGGACATGCCCAGAATACATGAATAAAGGTACCTATGCCCATATTGCACTTGGGGCGCGTAGGTGCCACTAATGAATAAATGGTAGATCTCAAAGCCCGGACCGCTTCTCGACTGTGTGGGCACTGATGGCTCAGAATCCATGGAGGTAGGTACAGTGGGGACTGGAGGACAGGAGTGGGGTGGGTGTACGGTGTTAGTTCACCATTTTATTTTTTCTGAAAAGGTGAACTAGCCCTTTAAGAAAAAAATAATGTAAAATTTCAACAAAGAGAGTAGGAATCGCTGTCTGTGGACACAACAAATGTGTATACCCAGGAACACTTAGTGCAGAGATCCCACCAATAGATTGCCCAAGAAATATAAGATTTATTAAGATATAATTTTTGGGTGAAGTGACCCCTTTAAAATAATCTAGAATTAACCTTCTGATTTTAACACTGTTCATATATTTTCTGCTTAGCAGTAGCAATTTGCAGAATGATTTAGTTGTTGCCTAAAGTTGCTGTTTAACTGTTGGGAAATCTTTTTTTTTGTGCTAGAGTTCCCCTTTGAAATGTACTTAGAGTCTGATCCATAAATGGTAGATCATTAACAAGATCGATAATACTAATAAATACATTCGTTTCCTATAAAAATGAATTAGATATTGTGCAATGAGCCAAGCACAGATTGCGCTGTTGATCTTTTACTTTTTAGCTTTTATGTTTGCATGACTTTTTACTGTTTATAAATCATTATTAATGAGAAAAACTGCAGTTTGCTTCACTGGATAGTACATCTAGTAGCAATTCAGTGTTATGCTGTATTTTTGAGATCTGTGCAGATATAATGTATATTAAGTCTCCTTTTTATCTTTGAGTCATTTTTTATTAATGTTCTTTTGGTTTCGACTTGGCTATCGCCATGACCTGTTTTTCAGCATACATGCAAAATTCCCATCAGGGTGGCCGATGGTTGGTGAGAGATCGTTATCATTCTTTGAACGCTTCCCAATTATTGGCCTGAAAAAGGCACTATGATTCCTCAAAGGCGCAAATGTTATCTTTTATTACGTGTATTATTCTTACAGTGGTGCAAGCTATAAGCCTGTCGTGGCTGGCCTTTTAACTTTCTATGCAGAAAGAGTAGTTATAAGTAATACCTTCTGCTGGGTCTCGATCTTTTAGCAGATTTGCCTGCACACTCATATAGCGAAATCCAAAGCAATCTATATTTTGTGACACATAGCTTTACACAATCAAACATTTAGTGTTCTTACAAAACAACTGGCGATAACCCAGCAACTTGATGAAGAATACAACTGCAAGGTATTTTATTGCTTGCGTGACCAATCAGATTGGGACATCACTGGTGGCTTTATCAATGTATTCCTATTTTAAACAATAAACACACAGACTGTTGGACACGAACTTAAAATGATTGTAGATGATCACCTTGTAAAAAACCCCATTCAGTTTAAAATAAAAATGAAAGGCAAAATATATGTGTATAGATATATATAAAATAATATATAAATACTTTTTTCCCCTTTTTTTTTATAAGTGATCACATTCCCTCTGTTCACAGCTGCATATGAGCTGGGGGAGGAGAAGCAGCGGCACACTGAGCTTCCCAAATGGCTTGCAGCAGGGGCGTGTCAGGACAAGCCTGGTCATTAGAGGCGAGCCCACTGAGTTCCCAGCATAGCTAGAGAACTGACCACGATGTGCTCTCCTGCTTAGTGCGGTTATTTTTATATTTTTGGGGTGACATGCAATACTGAGCAAAATTTTTAGGCGCGTGTGCAAAAAAAAAAAAAAGCTTTAAATAGAAGTGTTAATAGTTTATTTTTATCATTTAACCAAATGAAAACTAAATGAACAGAAGAGAATCCAAATCAAATCAATATTTGGTATGACCACCCTTTACTTTCAAGACAGTATCAATTCTTTTAGGTACACTTGCACACAGTTCTTTAAGGAACTTGGGAGGTAGGTTGCTCCAAACATCTTGAAGAACTAACCACAGATCTTCTGTGGATGTAGGCTGCCTCAAATCCTTATGTCACTTCATGTAATGCCAGACAGACTCAATGATGTTGAGGGCTCTGTGGAGGCCAAACCATCACTTCCAGGACTTCTTGTTCTTCTTTATGCTAAAGATAGTTCTTAAAGTGATTGTAAACGATCACCTTGTAAAACAACCCAGTCAGTTTAAAATAGAAATGAAAGGCAAAACAGTTTTATATAGATAAAAAAATATATAATTACCGTATTTATCGGCGTATAACACGCACCCCAATTTAACCACTTCAGCCCCGGAAGGATTTACCCCCTTCCTGACCAGAGCACTTTTTACAATTCGGCACTGCGTCGCTTTAACTGCTAATTGCGCGGTCATGCAATGCTGTACCCAAACGAAATTTGTGTCCTTTTCTTCCCACAAATAGAGCTTTCTTTTTATGGTATTTGATCACCTCTGCCGTTTTTTATTTTTTGCGCTATAAACGGAAAAAGACTGAAAATTTTGAAAAAAAATAATATTTTCTACTTTTTGTTATAAAAAAAATCCAATAAACTAAATTTTAGTCATACATTTAGGCCAAAATGTATTCGGCCACATGTCTTTGGTAAAAAAAAATGTCAATAAGCATATATTTATTGGCTTGCGCAAAAGTTATAGCGTCTACAAACTAGGGTACATTTTCTGGAATTTACACAGCTTTTAGTTTATGACTGCCTATGTCATTTCTTGAGGTGCTAAAATGGCAGGGCAGTACAACCCCCCCCCCCCCCAAATGACCCCATTTTGGAAAGTAGACACCCCAAGGAAATTGCTGAGAGGCATGTTGAGCCCATTGAATATTTTTTTTTTTTGTCCCAAGTGATTGAATAATGGCAAAAAAAAAATGTACAAAAAGTTGTCACTAAATGATATATTGCTCACACAGGCCATGGGCATATGTGGAATTGCACCCCAAAATACATTCAGCTGCTTCTCCTGAGTACGGGGATACCACATGTGTGGCACTTTTTGGGAGCCTAGCCGCGTACGGGGCCCCGAAAACCCAGCACCACCTTCAGGATTTCTAAGGGCATACATTTTTTATTTCACTCCTCACTACCTATCACAGTTTTGAAGGCCATAAAATGCCAAGATGGCACAACCCCCCCCCCCAAATGACCCCATTTTGGAAAGTAGACACCCCAAGCTATTTGCTGAGAGGCATGGTGAGTATTTTGCAGCTCTCATTTGTTTTTGAAAATGAAGAAAGACCAGAAAAAATTATTTTTTTTTTCTTTTTTCAATTTTCAAAACTTTGTGACAAAAAGTGAGGTCTGCAAAATACTCACTATACCTCTCAGCAAATAGCTTGGGGTGTCTACTTTCCAAAATTGGGTCATTTGGGGGGGGTTTGTGCCACCTGGGCATTCCATGGCCTCCGAAACTGTGATAGGCAGTGAAGAGTGAAATCAAAAATTTACGGCCTTAGAAAGCCTGAAGGCGGTGCTTGGTTTTCGGGGTCCCGTGCGCGGCTAGGCTCCCAAAAAGTCCCACACATGTGGTATCCCCGTACTCAGGAGAAGCAACAGAATTTATTTTGGGGTGTAATTTCACAAATCCCCATGGCATGTTTGAGCAATATAACATTTAGTGACAACTTTGTGCAAAAAAAAAAAAAAAATTTGTCTCTTTCCCGCAACTTGTGTCACAATATAAAATATTCCATGGACTCGACATGACTCTCAGCAAATAGCTTGGGGTGTCTACTTTCCAAAATGGGGTCATTTGGGGGGGGGTTTGAACTGTCCTGGCATTTTATGCACAACATTTAGAAGCTTATGTCACACATCACCCACTCTTCTAACCACTTGAAGACAAAGCCCTTTCTGACACTTTTTGATTACATGAAAAAATTATTTTTTTTTGCAAGAAAATTACTTTGAACCCCTAAACATTATATATTATTTTAAAGCAAATGCCCTACAGATTAAAATGGTGGGTGTTTCATTTTTTTTTTTCACACAGTAATTGCGCAGCGATTTTTCAAACGCATTTTTTGTGGAAAGAACACACTTTTTTAAATTTTAATGCACTAAAACACACTATATTGCCCAAATGTTTGATGAAATAAAAAAGATGATCTTAGGCCGAGTACATGGATACCAAACATGACATGCTTTAAAATTGCGCACAAACGTGCAGTGGCAACAAAATGAATACATTTTTAAAAGCCTTTAAAAGCCTTTACAGGTTACCACTTTAGATTTACAGAGGAGGTCTACTGCTAAAATTACTACCCTCGATCTGACCTTCGCGGTGATACCTGAAGTAGAATAGTAAAGTATCGAACCAGGCAGAACTTCAGCAATGCAGGTTTATTAACAGCTGATAACATACAGGTTTATGTTCAAAGTATTACAAAATACAAATCTAATTAATACAGTTTCTTACCATGCAAGCACATTAGATATAGGTATTCTTATCCTCTACCCCAATTGATACAATTGTGAATTGTTCTTACCTTGAACCAGAATGGGTCTTTACTGCCAATTCTTGGGAACCTCTCACCTGATAGGGACCAGCCAATTGGCCGGTGGTCTGGTCTCCACACAGAGTTCTGGGTTCCAGCTCGACCAAGTTTGTGAGGGAAATTCACCTGAGACCACACTCTGGAACAAGTTAAGAAGTCTTCTCTGACTCGTACGAGGAGACAAGTTAGGACAGATACTTGCCCATTGGTTCTGACCTCTATGACCCGTGCAATAGGGCAGCATACATAGAGTTCAGCCTTATGAGCTCCTATCTGACTTGTCCGAGGGGACAAGTTAGGACAGATACTTGCCCATCGGTTCTGACCTCTATGACCCGTGCAATAGGGCAGCATACATAGAGTTCAGCCTTATGAGCTCCTATCTGACTTGTCTGTCTAACATTAGCAGAGCTTGCATTTATATACTCCTTTACAAGTCTTATCTCAACTTATCTCTTACATATGATTGGTCGCTAAGATCTACATCAAAGTAACCAACCATAAATCTGACACCTGTTCTACAACCAGATAAACTTAATTATTCCCAAAATTCCTATATGTTCATTAAAGTGATTTATAACTGTTTTTGTCCAATTAAAAACACCTGTATAGAGACAGTCTGGCACCCAGCTGTGTTATCAAACTCTCCTTATCTTCATAAGTTTTAGCTAAGTTCAAGAATGACAGATTTATGCCATTTGGGAAAATGAACTTTCAATAACCCCACCAGATGTGTTATATGTCTCACTATATGTATTTATTTTAACAGTTTTAATGAGGGCACAAGCAGACCTTTGTTTGACCTTGTCAAACTTAATTTAATGTTCTGTACATAACTTTCCTGTATTCCACCTAATTATTTTAACCACCTGTTTTCTTATCTGTCTTATCTTATCTGAGACAATTCTTCATAACTTGAATCTATTCTAATGAACTTTCATCCAGTAGACTCATCTTAATACATTTTCGAGAACACCTGTTTACAAGTACTGGTCATAAAGCAGAGGTCATTTAAAGTTCAACACTTAAAAATGAAGACTTTCTAAATCTGGAAAACACAGTATACATTATTAAAGATTAACAATTGTTGCTTTACTTATTGAATAATAATATTGATAAAACCACTACTATATAATAATATAAATAATAATAATAATTATCAATAAAATATATGCAAATCAATATATACAATATGAAATACATTGGCTAATATGAGATTCCACAACATTTCCCCCCTGTTGAGGCTTCACACAAGCCTCACAGCAATTACAATACAGATCACCCACCATGTCCTTCAGAGACCCCATACACCCGACACTTATCACAAATTGTCCAAAAAATAAAAACAAATCAGTCCAAAAAATAAAAATAAATAAATCAGTCCAAAAAATAAAAAATAAATAAATAAATCAGTCCAAAAAATAAATAAATAAATCAGTCCAAAAAATAAATAAATAAATCAGTCCAAAAAATAAAAATAAATAAATAATTCAGTCCAATCAAAAACACTGCATCTTCTTCTGTAGCTGCAAAGTCCTTCTCCATATGTGGCACGGAAAACATAGTTGTCAGTCTCAGTGGCATCGTGATCATTCTTGCCACAAACTTCTTGCAACAGGCAACAGTTACTCAGCAACATCACATCAAGGATAACAGGGAAGAGGAACAATCCATTCAGTTAGTGAATGAAAGCCAAGTATGTGGTCCCAAGGAGCATTCAGCAGACTCAGTCCCATAAGGCTCTGCCTTTTCCTGCATAGGTCTTTTCAGCTTAGCCAAGTGCTTGATGTGTCTGGAGAGATCTCCTTCATCATCATTTGCTGGTCCAGTATCATAGCACAAGCTGCTTTGGATGCTGTAAGACACAAGTTCAGTGCATACCTGTTCTGCAAGGGTACAAGTCTCAGATGTTTCAGTTCCTCCTTTATTGCATGAAATCCTTCCTTTGTAGCAATTTAACATTTGTAACAAGTTGCATCATGTCGTCTGCGATCACCCGATATTTGTCTGGATATAAAATACTTCAAAAATATAGTTATAAAAAATAAAAATAAAAATAAAGTCAGTGTCAGGATACAATAGGTCTCTGGCAAGCACTTCAGGGCAACCTACAAAGCAATGGCTCTTACACTCTTATTTTATTTAATAACTTAATTTAGTGTGTTCCTTTTTATTTCTACAACATCCGCTAAAATAATATACATGTATCTATATAGTTTTAATACAATACTCTTACAATATTAATAATATTTATTATTATAAATCCCTTGAAGTACATGTTTTCACTACAAAGTATTTTATATAGACTATTCTTTTACATTTCCCAACCTATACTATTTCCCATACAATAATTGTAAAATTCTTATAATTTCTTAATCTTGACTCCAACTATCAGTCACTATTACCCTGGTCATGTCATACTGTCAATATAGTCAGTCCAGAAATTTCATTAGTTTTAATTTTGTAGTCTTCCCACAAAGTTTGCTAAACCCAAAACCATTTCACCTTTTGTCCATTTCTGCACATACTATACTGCAGAATGTTATACAATAACAGTCAGCATGGGTCTCTTCTGTCAGTCACTGCTATACTGTCTAAGTCAGTAGCCTACCTCTCCTATGTCTTAAAACATGAATTATAAAACAATATCAAGACAAATATGATAACATATCCTATAAAGCATCAATAGCATACAGTCTTTAGCGATAATGTCATACCCATTACATTAAACCTCCCCACTTTTTTTTTTTTTTTTTTCCCCAAAAAATGATAAAACTATTTGTTTATAATGATTGAACATTTACTCAAAGTGGAACTCTACTCACAAAAATGTGATAAAACAAGGTTCATTAGCAAGAAAAATACATTCCACATTAATTATTATGCTACCATTCTACTGAAGCCCAGAACCTTTGAGCAGCAGTAGAATTTCTGGCTGTCAGCAAACTGGCCTCTAGATTTTATGCATTGCAAAAAAAAATAGAGCACAACTGAGCCTGTGTAGAGCAGGGTGGAACAGTGGATTTTAAACAGTATAGGCACTTATTTTTACTGTTTATAGCTACACCTGCAAAAGGGGTCAGCCTCAAGTAACCCAGCAGGAATTAATTTTCTGACCAAAGTTCCACCTTAAGGTGTTCACAATAATAATACTTATAACATATATAACAAACAAAACAACAGTAAGTCTCTACATACAAAGTATCACATATAATTAATTAGCATTGTCCATTACTGAAATACTTCCAATGTCTTTGTCTGCAACAGTCTCTTGTATGTATTCCACTTGCACTTATGTGAATAACACTCTTGGTAATCTCAGTCAGACTTTGACTACGATAGAAATGGAAAATGTCACTGTCACAAATGTGGATTTAAACTGACACTTGAATTGTGAATTCTTCCACTTCCTTTTATGATCTTTAATGTACTTGCAGTCATCAAGGGTTACTGACATACATTCCTTTAGTGGCTTTGATTGGAACAAGAGATCACATCTAAAACAAGGATCTGTTTAGAAACAAAACTACACCAATTTGGTTAATTATTTTAAACACATGAACATTTTATCTCCCACTTTACAGCATGAAGTCTAAGCAACTATGATTTGCCTCTAGAACTCCTTAACTTAATCACAAATCTATCCAAAGTTTCATATGGCCCAGAAAATTGTATTTAATTTGGTCTACAACAGCCCATACAACCTATCCACCAATGAATATGAGTGTGGACACAAGGTTCTATCGTCTATGCCAAGCATAGAGCAAAATGGAACTGATTTTTCATAAAAATGGGTACAATTATCTGATATCAGTGCTGTATACACTCCAAGCCTGGGAAAAATTTCCCACATCAGACTCTTAGCTGTTGTCTCATACATTTGCATGACCATATGAAAAACTATGATTTACTTTAAAAATGAGCAGACTTTTATTAAAGTATATCTATATCTACAGCTTTGTTCTTTCATTGCAATAAAGTCTATATACAGGCACACAAAATCTACTTTGAAGAACTACATTTTGTGAAACTACATTGTGATTGTTCATAATTAAAAAGAAATCAAAATAAAATTACATGGTCACTTGCACAGTCTGTTAAATCTAAAGAGGTTAAGAAAATGTGCATTACTGTCCCTTCCTTAAGAATAATTATATACAAATTTTATTGTTAATTAGATCATATTAATGCAGAGTGACCCTGATCAAAAAACTGACTTTGCCACCTGTAGTAGCATAACTAGGAACTTGAATAATAAAAAATCAAAAGGAGTGAAATTTTACAAAGTATAACTTTACATATGAAAACGTGCTGGCTGCTCCTGGAATAAAGAAACAAATTATTTATTTAGGCAAACTAATAATCAACCTGATAATTACTAAAAATTGTAATCAGGTAGGACAAAATAAGTTCTAGCCAAAACCAATAAGGGACCTTGCTTACCAGAGCTTACAAGCTAAGATTAAAAATTAAGACTCTAATTATCTAATTCACCCCCCTGTATGTGCTGCATATAGCACATATAATAAGATGGTAGCACTGTTGTTACCATGCATCACTCTTCACTATTCTTTTTAGAAAATAAGAAACAAATATAAATTTGGAGTTCCCTTGTACCAAATAAATAAATCCCATTACTATCTTTGTGATTACTACTAAGTAGGCAAATATATAAAGATGACAGTATACATAATACTGTACAATAAGATAGGGACATAACAAAATATACAACAAAAGCTACAAGGGAGAATAAGCACCCTACTTACAAGAGTGATACACTAAAAATAAAATGCACCTTTCACTACTACAGTCCATAATATAAAAGACAGAATACCTATTATAACCTACAGTTTATATTCTAATAAAAAATCAACAAATGTTTAAGAACAAGAACGTATTCTGAGATTTTATTTTATTTATTTATTTTTATGGTCAGCTCATTCAGTGTCTGTCTAAAGGCACCAGACATAACTCCCCTAAATGTGCCTCTTTCATCTTTGTGACAGGTCATCTTAATACTCTGTACTAAGATGATTTAATGTAGTTGTTGCACGTACGTGCAGACAGCTATTTCTAAAATGGTGACTATACTTTTCTGCTCTCCTTCACTCATACTGAAAGAAATACATTATCTTGCTTAACATGTAAAACCTACAACTGTAAAACGTTTTTAAGCATGACATTAATTACATTAGCAACATTGAATTTATCTACAGATATTTTCCTTCCAAAAGCAGTATGCTGGATACAAAAAAAATATGGGAGAACTTTGTGTCGTAAATTACTTAAAACAAACAACTTTTTTTTTTTTTTTTACAGTTTAAATAACTTCTAACTCCCTCAGCTCATTAATGGTGCTAACTAGCTGAGGTACATATTCAAAAGAATATAAAAAATAAATAAAAAATAAAAAATGAATCGTGCCTTCCACACACACACTCACTGCTAATAACATTTAGAAATTTGACGCTAAAGTCAATCAGTCACCATAGATTTATCAATCCCTAGCCTCTCAACGAAAGACATACAATCATTCACATAGGGATTCATTTTACACCTCATACAAAAAAAAAACCAAAAAAAAAACAAAAAAAATAAAACACACACACACACACACACACACATTTAACTCATATAAATATAAATCCTCCTAACAAATACTAATAACACGTGTCACGAAATCAAATATATGACACAGAAAGTTCTAATTGCATTTGTATGGAGGATACATACCATTTCCCTATTCATCATACACTATGCAGAATTCAGCATCAGTTACATACTTCTTACTATTTACTCATAGAACTAACACACAGGGTCCTTTCACACCAACGTTTTTACAACCACTACAGAATTATTCTAACCTAATTTGGGAGATGATCAGTCTCCCTCACACATACAATATTCCCTAACAGTCTACAAACATTACAAATAAATTAACTTACATTTGTGAACATTCATTAACAAAATGTCATTATCTTCTGTTTTCTATATAGCAATACAGTCACTCCACCTAGCAAAGTATGCATACACATGAACACAAATTCCTGACTATATATAAATATACAAATATTCACAAAATTATTAAAACTGACAGGATAGTTAGTAATTACTTATGGACAGCAGTGCTCAGATTAAAGCCAATAGGCACCGTATGCGCATACGTCTCCTTACCAAAACGCTTGTCTCAAGACACGAAAAACCGCCAAGCCCTGCTTGCCACGGCGATCAGGAATGTCTCAACCTGATCTTAACTCAGTTAGTACACAGATCATTACAACAGATACATATAAACACATACACTTATAGCACAAAGACAATACATACCTTTTAACTTTGTTAACAAATGGAGCCCCAAAACCTTTACCTCATTTACCTGTCAGGACTTACCTCTTCTGACATTTCTAAACTCATGAGTATTATTTTACACCACAATTATTATGTTCAATAATATACAAAACAAAGGTACCTTTTTCTACTAGTAGCTACATATCAGTACTGTTTTTGTTTTTAAGTTAGGCTTTCCAGGGGTCTGATAACCCCAAAGCCTCCTCCAGATTGATTGCCAATCCAGGATACCAACAATAAATTTAGGCAACTCAAGAACCTCTTCCAAATTGGACTTACCAGTCTAGGATACCAATTCTTCCAGAACTCTTGTAGGGCTAGCATACCAATCGAAAGTAAACCTCTTCTAGACCGATTTACTCGGTCTAGGATACCAACATGCATGTTAAAGGTAGGTTCTCCAGGGGTCAAAACATTTACCCCAGAACCTCATCCAGACCTCTTGTAGGTCTAGGATACCAATCAAAATATACCTCTTCTAGACCGATTTACTCAGTCTAGGATACCAACATGCATGTTAAAGGTAGGTTCTCCAGGGGTCAAAACATTTACCCCAAAACCTCATCCAGACCTCTTGTAGGTCTAGGATACCAATCAAAATATACCTCTTCTAGACTGATTTATTCAGTCTAGGATACCAACATGCATGTTAAAGGTAGGTTCTCCAGGGGTCAAAACATTTACCCCAAAACCTCGTCCAGACCTCTTGTAGGTCTAGGATACCAATCAAAATATACCTCTTCTAGACTGATTTACTCAGTCTAGGATACCAACATGCATGTTAAAGGTAGGTTCTCCAGGGGTCAAAACATTACCCCAAAACCTCGTCCAGACCTCTTGTAGGTCTAGGATACCAATCAAAATATACCTCTTCTAGACTGATTTACTCAGTCTAGGATACCAACATGCATGTTAAAGGTAGGTTCTCCAGGGGTCAAAACATTTACCCCAAAACCTCGTCCAGACCTTTTGTAGGTCTAGGATACCAATTAAAATATACCTCTTCTAGACTGATTTATTCAGTCTAGGATACCAACATGCATGTTAAAGGTAGGTTCACACAGAGGGCAGCTAGCCTTCTACAGGGGTACCCCTCTGGAAAAATTTTTCCATTTTTTTTTTTTTTTTTTTTTTGTTACCCAGGGTATTTCATCCTGTACAATACATTTTAAGGCATTCACAGTTGAGAAAACCCAACCTACCATCACAAAGATCTGCCTGGTGGACAGCGATACCCCAACAACAACCACCTGCCCCTCCTAGCGCTAGCAAAACACGGCACAACACAATGCAGAACTAATAATAGGTGTCTGCTAACCTGATATATTGCGCAATATTGTGTTGAGCTCAGTGCCTCACCAGCATGGAGTTAGACAAGATCGGAGTTGAGGTTATGCTGTCCCCGTACGGGCCACCAAATGAAGTAGAATAGTAAAGTATCGAACCAGGCAGAACTTCAGCAATGCAGGTTTATTAACAGCTGATAACATACAGGTTTATGTTCAAAGTATTACAAAATACAAATCTAATTAATACAGTTTCTTACCATGCAAGCACATTAGATATAGGTATTCTTATCCTCTACCCCAATTGATACAATTGTGAATTGTTCTTACCTTGAACCAGAATGGGTCTTTACTGCCAATTCTTGGGAACCTCTCACCTGATAGGGACCAGCCAATTGGCCGGTGGTCTGGTCTCCACACAGAGTTCTGGGTTCCAGCTCGACCAAGTTTGTGAGGGAAATTCACCTGAGACCACACTCTGGAACAAGTTAAGAAGTCTTCTCTGACTCGTACGAGGAGACAAGTTAGGACAGATACTTGCCCATTGGTTCTGACCTCTATGACCCGTGCAATAGGGCAGCATACATAGAGTTCAGCCTTATGAGCTCCTATCTGACTTGTCCGAGGGGACAAGTTAGGACAGATACTTGCCCATCGGTTCTGACCTCTATGACCCGTGCAATAGGGCAGCATACATAGAGTTCAGCCTTATGAGCTCCTATCTGACTTGTCTGTCTAACATTAGCAGAGCTTGCATTTATATACTCCTTTACAAGTCTTATCTCAACTTATCTCTTACATATGATTGGTCGCTAAGATCTACATCAAAGTAACCAACCATAAATCTGACACCTGTTCTACAACCAGATAAACTTAATTATTCCCAAAATTCCTATATGTTCATTAAAGTGATTTATAACTGTTTTTGTCCAATTAAAAACACCTGTATAGAGACAGTCTGGCACCCAGCTGTGTTATCAAACTCTCCTTATCTTCATAAGTTTTAGCTAAGTTCAAGAATGACAGATTTATGCCATTTGGGAAAATGAACTTTCAATAACCCCACCAGATGTGTTATATGTCTCACTATATGTATTTATTTTAACAGTTTTAATGAGGGCACAAGCAGACCTTTGTTTGACCTTGTCAAACTTAATTTAATGTTCTGTACATAACTTTCCTGTATTCCACCTAATTATTTTAACCACCTGTTTTCTTATCTGTCTTATCTTATCTGAGACAATTCTTCATAACTTGAATCTATTCTAATGAACTTTCATCCAGTAGACTCATCTTAATACATTTTCGAGAACACCTGTTTACAAGTACTGGTCATAAAGCAGAGGTCATTTAAAGTTCAACACTTAAAAATGAAGACTTTCTAAATCTGGAAAACACAGTATACATTATTAAAGATTAACAATTGTTGCTTTACTTATTGAATAATAATATTGATAAAACCACTACTATATAATAATATAAATAATAATAATAATTATCAATAAAATATATGCAAATCAATATATACAATATGAAATACATTGGCTAATATGAGATTCCACAACATACCTCACATGCATGGTGCAATTGCTGTTTACATTTGACGCCAGACCGACGCTTGCGTTCGCCTTAGCACGAGAGCAGGGGGGACAGGGGTGCTTCTTTTTTTTTTTTTTTCTTCTTTATTATTTTTTTGCTTTTTTATCTTATTTTTAAACTGTTCCTTTCATTTTTTTTAAATCATTTTTATTGTTATCTGAGGGAATGTAAATATCCCCTATGATAGCAATAGGTAGTGACAGGTACTCTTCTTTGAAAAAATTGGGGTCTATTAGACCCTAGATCTCTCCTCTGCCCTCAAAGCATCTGACCACACCAAGATCGGTGTGATAAAATGCTTCCCCAATTTCACAATGGCGCTGTTTACATCCGGCGAAATCTAAGTCATAAAATACTCGTAGCTTCCGGTTTCTTAGGCCATAGAGATGTTTGGAGCCACTCTGGTCTCTGATCAGCTCTATGGTCAGCTGGCTGAATCACCGGCTGCATTCTCAGGTTCCCTGTTGAGACAGGAGAGCCAGAGAAAAACACGGAAGACGGTGGGGGGGGGGGCATTCCCTCCCACTGCTTGTAAAAGCAGTCTAGAGGCTAATTAGCCGCTAGGATTGCTTTTACATGAAAGCTGACCGCTGGCTAAAAAGAATGATACCAAGATGATACCTAAACCTGCAGGCATCATTCTGGTATAACCACTCAAAGTCGTGAATGGCGTACCTGAAGACAAAAAAATGGTTAACAATAAAGCACAGTAAACGGTAAAGTATAAAAAATTGCATACCTGAAAAGCAAACATGATAAAACATAATAACAATAAAACATTGCAGAATATAATACAGTAAAAAAGAGCAGAACAATAGAGAGAGAATAGAGAGAGAGAGAACAATGAAACGACAACTATTTTTTTTTATTTTTGTTTGTGTTTTTTTTTTTTTTTACACTTTTTTTTGTAACTGTAACTTTTATAACTGTAACCGATTCCAGGTTCGGGTCTCTCAAAATGCGATGGCATCTTGGGAGACCCTGTGAAAGTGTGCCTAGTCTGTGCAATGCTGTCCCCTACGCTAATACTCAACTAGTGTATGGTAGCGTTCAAAACATTCACCAATGCAAAGACCAGGATTGTCAGGACAGGAGGGACAATAATAGCGGGTGTCACGTCTATATCCGCGCTTGCTGCAGACACAACATCTTTTTTGGGGGTGGTTCGTTGGGTAGGGGTACTCGGGAGGACATATAAATGCCTCTCATGCAGCCGACTGCATTTGGTTGGGGATGTGATGGGGGAAGTACGGGCGCTGCAGAAGCGGTGGGTTCCCAATTAGGATTGGCAAATGCAGCAGGAAGGGCATTATGGGCACGACGGGCCTGTGTTTGTCTTCATCTTGGTGGCAGCGGGACACTACTTGTGCTTGCCAACTCACCAGCTTGAACTGCACTTATGGGACTCGCCACGTCACCAAGTGTTACTGCAGTGCTGGTTTGACTACGACCGGGGTGTACTAGGCCGCTGGTGCTTGCCAGTTCACCAAAACGCTACAAAAAAAAGTGACAGTGATCGATCGATACTGCACTTGGGTGGGCTGGGCTGGGCCGGGCGGAGGGGCAAAACGCAGGTGCTAGCAGGTATCTGGGCTGATCCCACTAACACTGCGTTTTTGGGAACCCTAAACTGCTGAGGACGCTAGTATAGATCAGATATTGATCCGATCAGATACTATACCACTAAGGGAGGCGTATGCTGCGTGTGTGGGTGTTAGCGGTACTGGCGCTAATCTGACGCTGCCTGGGGCTTGTGCTTGCCAGTTCACCAAAATGCTACCAAAAAAACTGTTAGCGATCGCAGGGATCAGGCCTGACTCTGCGAACGCTGCAGTTATGCGTTTAGTGTTTTGTAAGTGACAGTGATCGATCAATACTGCACTTGGGTGGGCTGGGCTGGGCCGGGCGGAGGGGAAAAACGCAGGTGCTAGCAGGTATCTGGGCTGATCCGGCTAACACTGCGTTTTTGGGAACCCTAAACTGCTGGGGACGCTAGTATAGATCTGATCGGATCAGATATTGATGCGTTCAGATACTATACCACTAAGGGAGGTGTACGGTGCGTGTACGGTGCGTGCGTGGGTGTTCGCGATACTGGCGCTAATCTGACGCTGCCTGGGGCAACGCATATCACCGCCGGGCGATCAGGGGGCTAAACCTTTATTCGGTAATAAACGGGGGGTGCCCTGACACTATAAAAAATAAACGAACTAACCAGCGTCACCCGTAACAGTTATACGGTGATCAGTGGTGAAAGGGTTAACTAGGGGGCAATCAAGGGGTTAAAACATTTATTAGATAGTATATGGGGGTCCCTGTCGCTATAAAACGCTGACAGCGAACCTAAATATTTACGTTCCTAACTAGCGTCACCAGTGACACTAATACAGCGATCAGAAAAATGATCGCTTAGCGACACTGGCGACAGGGGGTGATCAAGGGGTTAAAACTTTATTAGGGGGGGTTAGGGGGGTACCCTAGACCTACAGGGGGCTAATACTCACTGCCCTACCACTTCTAACTGTCACAAACTGACACTATGCAGTAATCAGGAAAAAAAAAAAAAAACCTGCTTGGTGTCAGTTTGTGACTGGGGGGGGAGGTGATTGGGGGGGGATCGGGGGGCGATCGGGGGGGATCGGGGGTGTTTAGTGTGCCTGGCATGTTCTACTGTGTTGTGTATGAGTGTTGGTGCACTTACATGTCTTCTCTCCTCGGCGCTGGAACGGAAACTGCCGAGCCGAGGAGAGATGACATCACATCCTCTGCCTCTGTGTACTATACAGAGGCAGGGGATGTTTCTCATTGGCTGGGAGCGATCGCGAGGGGGGGGGCACGATCGGATGGTCTCCCCCTCGTCTCTCATCGCTTCCAATCAATTGCCGACCGCCGATGGCACCGGGGGGAGGTCCGATCGGACCCCCCGCCCGCGGGAAGGCAATCACGTACCAGGTACGTGATTTTGCCTGCCCGTGCCGCTCTGCTTACGTATATAGGCGTGAGGCGGTCGGCAAGTGGTTAAGAGGGAAGTTTCAGGAAAAAAAACTTTTTTTTTAAAATTAAACCACTTTGTAGCAAAATAATGGTCAGTGAGCATCAATGCAGCCTGATTAGTGCCCATCTACAGCTTCAGTGCAGCCTGATCTGTGCCCATCTGCAGTCTAATCAGTGCCAGTCTGCAGTCTAATCAGTGCCCATCTGCAGCCTAATCAGTGCTCGTCTGCAGTCTAATCAGTGCCCATCTGCAGCCTAATCAGTGCTCGTCTGCAGTCTAATCAGTGCCCGTCTGCAGTCTAATCAGTGCCCATCTGCAGCCTAATCAGTGCCCATCTGCAGTCTAAACAGTGTCCATCTGCAGTCTAATCAGTGCCCATCTGCAGTCTAATCAGTGCCCATCTGCAGTCTAAACAGTGCCCGTCTGCAGTCTAATCAGTGCCTGTCTGCAGTCTAATCAGTGCCCATCTGCAGCCTAATCAGTGTCCATCTGCAGTCTAATCAGTGCCCATCTACAGCCTAATTAGTGCCCATCTGCTGTCTAAACAGTGCCTGCCTGCAGCATTGATGAAATATAGGCTGCCACCGAGGGGAAGGAGGGGACGAGCGCTGCTGAATAAGAGCCGGATCTCCTGTGTACTCGGCTCGGCGTCACTCCCAGTCCCGCCCCTTGGCCCAGATCTTATGATGAACATAACTCCGGTCCAATGCCGGGACGTCAATGCTTGGGAATAAAAGAAAAAGTTGCGCTAAATGAATAATGTGATGAAAATTGATTGTGACATAAATTATTGCCTGTGCATCAGAAAAAGTGGAGGTGATAAATACTCCATCAAACCCTATGCTATGTCAATAAGATAACATAGCACTGATAAAACGTGTATACAAAGAACACAATGAAAAACTACAGGAGCTCTCTGAGTGTCCAATTACTGAACAGATATTCCACACAATGTAAAGTTCAAAGTAGGAGTATAAACGATGATTCCTCAACCCTCTATTCCATAGAGACATAAAACCACGACACCCAAGAAGATGTTACAGGGTACAACAGGAAAGATCCTCCACCACTAATAATACTGCCGCTTACCAGCTTGCTAGATCTCTTGTTTAAGGAGATCGCATATGCCTGTGGCTTTTTCCCCAGCCTCGGGTCTCTGTACTTGGATAGCAAGGTGTTTCTAGATACTCCACTTAAGATATCCACAGCATGAATGGTATTTGCTCATTCCCCATGTATAGAGAATAGAAAGGCTTCCAAAGCGTAATTCTTTAAAAACAATTATTAATTAAAACCAACTATATTGCACTTACAATGTAGCCGTGGGTATATAATGTTCGAGCCAGCCGGCTCTCGATCGCTGCCTGTTGCTTCCGGGACAAGCGTGGTTCGTGGTGACGTCAGCACGCCGCTCCACGCCGCTCCTCCCACGTCTCTTTAAATGTGCAAAATGTACGAAAAAAAGGCTAAGATAAGATGGGTCTAGTCAAGCATCTATACAATCCTCAGGGGCAATCCTCTGGGCACTGAGGATTGTATAGATGCTTGACTAGACCCATTAGGGTCTTCCTTATAGGTAAGAGGCTAGGCACACTGTGTATGGATTGAAAAAAGAAATAGGAAGGGAGCTACAAGTGTGATCACATCATTTTAAATCTCTTTGCACTGGGTCACTTTATCTTATCCTTTTTTTCGCACATTTTGCACATTTGAAGAGACTATTTATTTAACAACACCTTTTTTGCACTGGGCTGTTTTTTTATGAAATATTGATTCATCGTTGCTCCTTTGATGTTAACTTTCACAGGTGCATAACGTTTCACTGAAGTTTTGCACACTTATATATATTTTTACTGTTATAATTTTTATTGCATTTTTATTGATTCTTTATTACAATATTGCACAGATTATTCATTATTTAGAGTGTATTTATATAGTGCTGCTCCATCGTATACATGTCATATCACCAGATGGACCCCCTATTTTGTAACCATTCCTGCTCCGCCAGATGCAATTAGATCCCATTTTGACTTATCAGAAATGAAGTAGGGTGGGTGCAAAAACTTCTCTCTCCCAACAGTTCATAGTGCACCTCCCTGCCCTCTGACTCTCAACCATTAATATGTTTGCCACCTCATCCCTTTAAACCCAAACACATATTAATTACACAGGTTCTGTGGCTGATTAAGGTGGTAATTAAACTCACTTGGTGCCTTATCTGCATTTAATTAGCCTCAGAACCTTTGTAATTCAAAGGTGTTCAGGTTTAAAGGAATGAGGTGGCAACTCTAACCACCAATCAGGTTAGACCACATTTTGTTTGACACAGTTCCCTTGCCTTTAACCCTTGTACAAGACTATTACCCCGCCTCCCCCCCCCCCCCCCAGTGTAGCCCTTTTATTACTCAGAGTCTGATATGATTGTATGTTCTTCCACATAGCAGGCTTATTAGCCCAGCATATCAGTAGAGACATACTGCTATTATATTGCATGTGTGTAGGGGATGAGGGCAGATGTGCCATCTCCAGCCAGAAAATACAAATTTTTAAACTAGGAAATCTTCAGGCTTTTTCTGTACATCTAGTGCACAAAATAAGGTCATAGGAGGGCACACCCCAGAGGAAAGCAATTATATCTCAATAAATATCCATATTTTGATGCAGTGTGGGTGGGATCATCTTTGGTCAAATTAACCTGAGAGTCAAACCTATCGTAGCCTAGCTTTCCCTAGGAAAGGTCTGATGACCCAGAAAACAAAATACCATGGACCATAGGTTGTTAATTATGCATGGGAATAACAGACAGGAGATCAAGGTCAGTTATGGGGTACAATGCAATAGATTAGAGTACTTAAAAAAAAGAGTGTCGGGGAGGTGTTGTTTATGTAACCGGGTGGCCCTGCCCCACTCTGACGCCATGGGAAAGTCGTGGGAAAGTCCCCGTGGCGTCAGAGGGGGCGGGGTCACCCGGGTACATCACCAGGTGGCCCCGCCCTCAGTTATATAAGAACTGTCATCAGCGAAAAAGCGTCACATGGCGGGTGCCTCCCATCGAGGAGGATCGGTGGCGGATTTTTTTTTTTTCAGTCCATTGCAGTGTGAAGGAGAAGATAAATGGACATCATGGAACATTTTTATTTTTTTATTTTTTAATAAAGGACTTGTCCCCAAGCTGTGTCTTGTCGTTTTTAACATGTTGACACTTTTTTGTGAAATGGTAGGGGTACATTTGTACCCCATTACCATTTCACACAGGGGGGAGGCTGAGATCTGGGGGTCCCCTTGTTAAAGGGGGCTTCCAGATTCCGATAAGTCCCCCACCCGCAGACCCACACAACCACTGGGCAAGGGTTGTGGGGATGAGGCCCTTGTCCCCATCAACATGGGGACAAGGTGCTTTGGGGGGCTACCCTAAAGCACCCTCCCCATGTTGAAGGCATGTGGCCTGGTACGGTTCAGGAGGGGGGGGCGCTCTCTCATCCCCCCTCTTTTCCTGTGGCCTGCCAGGTTGCGTGCTCGGATAAGGGTCTGGTATGGAATTTAGGGGGGACCCCTACGCCATTTTTTTTACATTTGGCACAGGTTTCCCCTTAATTTCCATATCAGACCCGAAGGGCCTGGTATGGATTTTAGGGGGACCTCCACGCAATTTTTTTTTTTAAATTTTGGTTTGGGGTTCCCCTTAATATTCATACTAGACCCAAAGGGCCTGGTAATGGACTGGGGGGGATCCCATGCTCTTTTTTTCAATGAGTTTTATCTATATTACCAAGACACTACAATTCATTACAGCCGCGATCAGTTTTAAATGACAATTTTTCCTTTAGAAATGTCATTTTGCTGTGGTACTGTTCTAAACACAGGAAAAATGTTCCACTTTACAGGCATACTATAGACACCCCCCAGGCACGATATTTAAAGGAATATTTCATTTTTATTGTTTCACTTTAAGCATTAAAAAAATCACTCCTCCCGAAAAAACTGCCGTTTTTAAAAATAATTTTTGCGTAGATACATGTTCCCTGGGGCAGGACCCAGGTCCCCAAACACTTTTTATGACAATAACTTGCATACAAGCCTTTAAAATGAGCACTTTTGATTATTCATGTTCGTGTCCCATAGACTTTAACGGTGTTCTGACAAATTTTTTGCCTGTTCGGTATGTTCTGGTGCAAACCGAACTGGGGGGTGTTCGGCTCATCCCTATTGAGGACACCATTGATCCTGACCAAATCTCCAACTCCAATGCAGTCCCAAACTTGCAAAGAACTTCCACCATGCTTCACTGTTGCCAGACACTCATTATTGTACTGCTCTCCAGCCCTTCACAAACAAACTGCCTCCTGCTACAGGCAAATACAGTATTTCACATTTTGACTCATCAGTGCAGAGCACCTGCTGCCATTTTTCTGCACCCTATATGTATATTTTCTGCACCCTAGTTCCTATGTCTTTGTGCATAGTTGAGCCGCTGAGCCTTGCTTCCAAGTCGAAGCTATGGCTTTTCGGCTGCAATTCTTCCTTGAAGACCACTTCTGGGCAGACTTCTCCGGGCAGTAGATGGATGTACCTGGGTTCCACTGTTTTTTGCCAGTTTGGTGTTGATGACACTGCAAGACAAATGTTAAAGGGAAGTAAGCATGATGTGTCTTTCATCTTCTGCATTAAAGGGGTTGTAAAGGTTCGTGTTTTTTCACCCTAATGCATCCTATGCATTAAGGTGAAAAAACACCTGGCAATGACGGGCCCTCCAGCCCCCCCCGTTTTACTTACCTAAGCCCGTTAACCTGCTCAGCTTGTCCACGGCATCCTCTTCTCCACAGAGTCTTGGTGTTGATTGGATAGATTGATAGCAGCGCAGCCATTGGCTCCTGCTGCTGTCAATCAAATCCAATGATGCGGTGTATGAGACGGGAGCGTGCCTGCAAGGTAACCCCCTCGGGAGAGAGCTTCCCGAGGGGGTTTGCTATTGCGGGGAGGAGCCGAGAGAGCCGCAGTGGGACCCCAAAACAGGAGGATCTGGGCAACTTTGTGCAAAATGAGCTGCACAATGGAGGTAACTATGACATGTTTGTTATATTTAAAAGATAAAAAATGAACCTTTACGACCCCTTTAAGTTTTCTTGGCTGACCACTGTGTCTATGGTCCTTAACGTTGCCCCTTTCTTAGTGCTACTTCAAAAGAGCTTGAACAGCACATATTGAAACCCCAGCCTGCTTTGAAATGTTTGCCTGAGAGAGACCTTGCTGATTCAGTATGACTACCTTGTGTCTTGTTGCTGTGCTCAGTCTTGCCATGGTGTATGACCTGTGTCTTCCATAATATCACTGTAGTAGCAGAGTTTGTCTGTTCCTCACTCAGTTTTAAGTCTCCTTCACAGCTGTTTCTGTTTCAGTTAATGTTGGTGTTTAAACCTATATATGAAATTGATGATCATTAGTCCTGCTTAGTATAATTGGTTAACCATACATCTGACTCTAATCCTAAAAAAATAACTGACTTTGTGCAAGTATAAGAATTGATGCTGGTTGAAGCCAAATGGTAGTCACACAAGATACTGATTTGACTTAGATTTTTCGCTTTGTAAATTGCTAAAAATAAACAATGAAACAATATATTTTTGAAGACATTTCTACTTTTCAGCATTTCTTCACACCTGCCTAAAATGTTTGCACAGCAATTTAGCAATTTAAAGCGGACCTACACTCACAGTTTATCCATAGCTTTCTTCTAACTGTCTCCCCTCAATGTTATACATTTGGAGTATTCTTTTTTTGGGTAGCAAGTACTTTTTCAGTAAGTACCTAGTCTCTCTTCCATTTTCCTCACCTAGGTGAAGATGGAGCTGAGCTAGGTCTGCCCACCACCTATAGCCTCCTCAGCCCAGCCAGGTGATCTTGTGCATATGCAGGGCGATGTTGATTGTGAGTCATCAGGAAATGACAACTGGCACCCGAATCCAAGATGGTAGCATGGGAACCTAAGTAGGTGAAGACATCTGCTGCTAGAAAGACTGCTCTGGAGCTCATGGACTGGTAAGTATGTCTTTCTTAAAAGTCAGCAGCTACAATAATTGTAGCTGCTGACTTTTATTAATTAATTTATTTTTATTGTGTTTTTTTGGAATGAGCTGTACATGTTAGTTGCAGTCACGTACACTGCTCTAGGCACACTTCAAATCCCATAGTTCATCTCAGAAGCGAGAAAGAGAAAGTGACTATGTTCCAACATACAGTGGGATAATGGAGAACGAACGTAGCCACCCTCTAACAAAAAGTCAGACCACAGCAGCAGAGAAAATAAAAATTAATTTGGAGATTAGGAGTAGAGTAGACTGGGAGCAATAGAAGGAACTTTTTGAGTTAAGAATACATAGTTGAATACATGGCTGAATTATTTTTTGTTTCTTATGCCCTGTACACACGATCGGACATTGATCGGACATTCAGACAACAAAATCCATGGATTTTTTCCGACGGATGTTGGCTCAAACTTGTCTTGCATACACATGGTCACACAAAGTTGTCGGAAAATCCGATCGTTCTGAACGCAGTGACGTAAAACACGTACGTCGGGACTATAAACAGGGCAGTAGCCAATAGCTTTCGTCTCTTAATTTATTCTGAGCATGCGTGGCACTTTGTGCGTCGGATTTGTGTACACACGATTGGAATTTCCGACAACGGATTTTGTTGTCGGAAAATTTTATAGCAAGCTCTCAAACTTTGTGTGTGTCGGAAATTCCTATGGAAAATGTGTGATGGAGCCTACACACACTCGGAATTTCCAACAACAAGGTTCTATCACACATTTTCCATCGGAAAAGCCTATCATGTGTACAGGACATTAAACTAAAGTATGGTGTTAAAAAAAAAAACATAAAAAATGTAACTAAATGTATCTGTTTTTCCGTACTGTAAAACAGCCGGCCCTGCTCACTGCATGCTGTTGATTGCAGCTTGGCATGTCTTGCGAAAAACGAATGATGAGCTGAAGATTTTTAGGCCTCATTTGCACAGATGTACTGATCTATATATCTGAGTAAAAGACCATCATCATCTGCGTGGGATGCAGATGCATTTTGTGTACATTCATGTTGGATTGATGCATGGATCAGAACGCAATCTGTCTGTAGTCAGGGATGCACTTGGAGATCCCTGTGTAAGAGGGTCCTTGTGGTTGGCTAGTTTTGGCGCCCAATCACAAGGCCCAACTCCCGCCTCAGCCCTGCTAGAACACGATCCCACCTGCTAAGGCCGACCCCTCCGCCATCTTGTTACCTGCTCCTCACCATAGGCCTCCATATGACATTGCCAGCCATAGACCTTTACATTAAAAGAAGGAATGTCCACACGGTACTTAGTTTCACTGCACAATTGTGTTCTCTGTAGACACCTCTTAGCTGGGTACACCTCTCCTGGGAAGCAGCCTCATACAGGGATTCTCCAGCATGGCCTAGAAGGCCTTTTGCAATCCACCCTAGCCTCCACCTCCTAAACCCCTTCCCGGTGCCGCCTCTTAGCCCCCCAGATTGGATCGGAAAGCTCCCAATCGTAAGGATGCATCAGGAGCTTTCCGTTCCCCGCTGATGACTGTGCTGCGCGCTCTCAGCGCACTTTTGTGTTTACATAGGACTGTGTTTACATAGGACTGCATATATGAGGCCATCTTTCATAACATGTTACACCCATATTCGGGTTGTAACATGAAACATGTTATGAATGCACCGGCCACAGCACCTCCCTGATCCCTGCTGTGTCTGCTATGCGGGGTTCTTCTCCACCCACTAGCTGTCAAAATTTTTAAAGACATGGCCGTGCGGGGGCTCCACCCACCCGGCCGCGTCACTCATTCACAGCGCTTTGTGCATGGATAACTACAAGGTCCGGCAGCCTTTGTGGCTGACGGCTTGTAGTTTTCAATGAACTACCACAGTGCTGTGAGCGCTGTGGTAGTTCATTCATTCTTCCTGTGAGCATGTATTGGCTTCCTCGTACGAGGTAAGAGGAAGCCTATACACTGACAGGTCTGCAGGAGACCTGCATGGCATCAGCCATCTGCTGATTGCTGGTGCAATGCTTTACAGGCTCCTGCAACAAAAAATAATAAATGCACATTTTTTTTCCCTACAAAAAAATGTGCATTTATTATTTTTTCTGAAAAGGTACATTTATCCCTTAAAGTGGATGTAAACCCACTCCCATCTTTTTTAAAGTACTGCCATAGGGGTGATCTATAAGGATATACATGCCTCCTGCATGTATCCTTACCTTTCAAATGTCTCCCCTCTGTCTGTTTGGAGCCCCCAAAAACGCCGGATTCAGTGGGCCGGTCAGTTGTACGGCGCTCGGTGGGCGGAGTCATGAAATCACCAGACTCCCCGCCCACCTTTACAGTCGCGCCTGGCCGGAGTGAAAAGTGCGCGCACAGGAGAAGAGGAGCACGCTCATGGCTCCTGTCAGTTCATGTGTCACTGTCCAGTGACAGTCAGGGATGATCAGCTGTGAGCACGGATCCCCCTGAGGAGGCAGAGAAGGAGAAGCAGCTGATCAAACGCCATGCAGGGAAATCAGTGCTCACGGCTGTCCCTCCACTGCACCGATCACCCCCGACTGTCCCTTGTGTCCTCCTCCTCCAGCGCCTGACCTGTGCTCTCCACCACCACCACCTCCCCTTCTTCTCTGGCCCCCCTCCTGTCCTTATCCGCCCACTGTGTCTTCCTCCTCCACCCCCCTCATCCCCCGCAGCTGACTCCCCTCCATTCCAGCGAGCTCTGTCAGGATGGAGAGCAGAGGAAAGGATGGAAATGCTATATATGTCATTTACGGGGGGGTGGAGTGCTGCTGGACACAGCTTTATACAGTATATATATATATATATATATATATATATATATATATATATAATATAGCTGTGTCCAGCAGCAAACACCCCCCCATCAGACCAGTGGAGTGTCTGCAGCCAGGGCTGAGATTATGTGGAACAGCCAATCCTGGCAGAGCAGCAGAAGAAATGAGTGGGAGGGAATTAAAAAATACTGCCTGTGTCTTACTTACGCTGGTGCACGAGATATGTAAATCACCTGTCACTCACAGCAAGGGGGCGTATTTGACAAAGTTTTTCTCATTTTGTCAAGAATTTTCTCACTGAACAATAAAAGAGGATTGCTCAGAGATGGATTAACTCTGTGTGGCAAGACTGAGCTCAAATGATAGAAAATCTTATACTCTACAATATGACATAAAAAATTTTTTTTCGGGTTTACATCCACTTTAAGGCCCACCCGCTAAGAGGCTGGAGGGAAGAGGTTAAGGGACAGAATGCCTCCTGCATATAGGTCCACTTCACCTGGCCACCTGTCCTGTCCAGGGCTCATGTGTGCTGGTTACATCCTCATACCCCTGTGAGGTGTTTGGCTCCCATGCCCCAAGAGAGATTGTGTCCCTCCTCTTCTAGCTTATACTGTATATAGGCATAGCTCCCAACTGTCCCTGATTTCGAGGGTCTGTCCCTGATTTGGAACAATGTCCCTCTGTCCATCCTTCCTCCTCATTTGTCCATCATTTTCATCTGATCTATATAGTTGTACATAAAATGCTAAACCTTTAATCCAATTTCCAAATTACTTCATTTGTAAATTTCAAAAGCCAATATAAAGGAATGGTAGTGGTTAAAAAAAAAGCACTAGTGGGTTTAACTAATCATTTTTTTTGTATAATTCTCCTTTAAGGGGGCATAGCTATGGGGCATGTCCTATGCCTACGTACTTTTGCTAATAGGCGTCCTTCGTTCCCATCTCAAAAAGTTGGGAGGTATGATATAGGTGCTGAATCACCCCTGACATTACTTGTGGGAGGGCTCTACCTAAAAGGGCCTAGCGCCTAATGTCACTTCCAGCTGAAGCAGGCACTATTCTGATACAGAGCCAGCTAGTGGCAAAGCCGCTAACTGCACCTGCCTATACATGCAGATCCGTAAAGCATTCCACCTGTCATTGATTTCAACGGGCTGCCTGCATACAGCTGCCCAGAACACCTGTGCATCCTATGCAAGTGAAGATGACCCTTCGCTCAGATTGGTATGCCCTTGTGAATGAGGCCTTAAATTCAATAACTAAAAAAGGAAACATTTACAAAAAAGCAGGGGCAATGAACCAGCACAGAGGATTAAATAGATAACGAGCAAACCTCTAAAGGGGTTAAAGTACAGGCTGTAAGTGTCTTCGATGTTTAAAGTGGCAGGCTAAGAACTCTATGTATTGGAGTTCACTTTTTCAATCAGTAGGTTATGTTTACTGGTCACTTGGAAGCAGAAAGCCTAATATCAGCATTACGGAGGCTGTGCCATATCGAGCAGGCTTCAGTTGCAGGCAATCACACTGCAACAAGGTTAATGTAAAGCTGAGGGCTCGGAGATCTGTAACCTTGCTAATCGTGCCCTATACTCAACATTGGACCAGAGCGTAGAACGCATTAGAGGCTGTCTTGACAGCATGGCGGCAGCTCATTCAGACTATGGAACCGGATCAAACAAGATTCTTTTTTTTTTTTTTTTTTATTACAAGAAGTATTCAAAGAGGTGACCTAGAAAATCATCAGCATTGTGCTTTCCTTTGAAGTTCCTTGTTTCCGGCTACAGAATAGTTGCAGATTAAAGGGGAGATCATGTAAAACATTTAGTTAAAATGACAGTAAATCTTCTACACTTTGTCACAGGTGTCCTGAGTCAATACTCACCTAACTGTCTGAAATGCAAATGCGCCTAATGCAAAGTGATGCAGCTGCCGCATGCTGGATCGCATAAAAGGACTTATCCGCTATAAAGGTTATGGTACTTTTTCTCATTTGAATTAAAGGGCAAAAGCAAAAAGTAAAATCGGTCAGCTGCTAATGTAGTCTATAATATACTACAACGTGTTACGAGAAACAGTCATACCATTACCCCTCTGAGCCTAATATAATCTATTGAAATCAGGGTCAGCAGCTTTTTAAGAATTTCAGAGGGTGGAGCTTAAAACTAGGGAATGCAACATTGTGCATCTCTGATGGTGCAGATTAAGTCCCATTCACACCTGTGTAATTCAGGAGCATAGGCAGAAATGTGCATTTGTGCATGCATTCCTGGAATGCAAAAAAGCAGCAAAAACTCACATCGAGCTTGTGGTGACAATAATTCTTATGGCATCCTAAATGTGGCCAGCAGACATGCATTTGTGTACACAATAAATATGCTGTACGAAAAATACAAAATTCTGTACCCAAAAGGGGCAGGAGCTTATTTGGCATGTTTATTTTGTTGCACGTATGGCATTCAAGTACATGGACTGCCCTAAGAGCCTTGAGTAAAAATGCGCAAATAAGCACGCAAAAATACACGTTCATGTTACACTTAAGTGTGAATGGAGCCTTAGGGCCTACCAAAAACAAGAAATGAAGCCATGATTTACTTTATGCCAGATAAAGGATCCTTGTATAGTCCAGAAATATTGCTTCTCAATGTGATATGTTGATATGTCTGAAGAGAAGGGTTTTCAGGGATTGTCTAAAAGTGGACAAAGTAGGAGATAGTTAGACAGATTGGGGTAAGGAGTACCATAGGATGGGAAAGGCTTGGGAAAAGTCTTGGAGGCAAGCATGGGAGAAGGTGACAAGGGAGCTAGAGAGCAGGAGGTCTTGGGAGGAATGTAGAGAAAAATTTGGTTGGTATTTTGAGACTAGGTTAGTGATGTAGCTGGGGGCTGAGTTGTGAATGGCTTTGTAAGTTGTTGTTAGTCTTTTGAATTTAATTAGTTGGGTGAGTTGAAACCAGTGAAGGGATTGACAGAGAGAGAGGGATAGCAGACAGGTTGGTAAGGTGGATGAGCCTGGCAGCCTCATTTTATGATAGACTGAAGGGAGATAGCCTATGTAAAGGTAATCCAATGAGGATAGAGTTGCAGTAGTCAATGCCAGAGATTACCAGGGAGTGAACTAGGAGCTTTGTGGTGTCATTGGTTAGCGTAGGTTGAGGTGGCAAGATTTGGACAGTGATTGGCTGTGAGGCTAAAAGGATAGTGCAGAGTCCATGATTACACCTAGAACCTTGGCATGTGGGAATAAGCCGATACGTTGTGCTATCGATCTTGACAGAGAAATTAGGGGCACGTGGGGGAGGAAATATTATGAGCTTGGTTTTTGGATAGATTGCATTTGAGGAATTGGTGTGACATCCAGGCTGATATGTCTGTTAGTAAATCAGTGATACGTAAAGGAGACCGTAGGAGTGGGTTGAGGGGTAGAGAGATAAATTTGGGTGTCGTGTTTGGGTGTGTATTGGAAGCCATGGGAGGCCGGGAAGGAAATGGATATCAAGAATAGAAGAGATCCAAGAACAGAACCTTGGGGGACCCTGACAGAGAAAGGAAGAGGAGAGGAGGAAATAGAATTGTAGGAACCGCTAAAGTACAGTCATGGAGACCAAAGGCATGGAGTTTTTTGAGGAGGAGGAGGTGGTGCACTGTGTCAAAGGCAGCAGAGAGTTGCAGGAGTAGGAGGGTATAATAGTATCCATTGGTTTTAGCAGTTGGCAGATTATTTATGAGTTTTAGAAGAGCAGTTTCTGTGGGGTGTTCAAGGCGAAATCCAAACTGAAGGGGATCAAGAAGGTTATTCTCAGTGAAGTGGCCGCTCAGTTAGTTGTAGACTAGACATTCATGGAGTTTGGTTAAAAAGAGGAGCAAGGAGATAGGGCATAGGTTGTTAAGATTAACCTGTTCCCACTGACATGGGGCATATATGCGGCCTCTTAGCACAAACATCGGTGGGCAGCAGAACATTCCGATGCATGTGACCACTATCGGGAGCTTTCCGATCATGTGACCACTGTGCCAGCCAATCACAGTGGCCACATAACCCGAATGCCCACCTCCACCTTTTGACATTTAGGAGGTCCTGGAGGTGGTGGCAGGAAGAGTTTAAATGCAGCTAGTGTAAGTTGGTAAGCTTACCTCAAGTTGGTATCAGCCTCCTGTAACTCCCTATAAAGCAGAAGTAGGGAAAGTACCAGGAGCCAATCATATGTTCTGCATACAAATGTGCTGACAAGGAACATGCTGATAGGGGGAGAGAGCTCCTAGAGACTCCTAGTTCTGTTTCAAAAGCCGCTTTATGCATTGACATACCTCCATAGACTTAGTGGGTTGATTTACTAAAGCTGGAGAGTGAAAATTCTAGTGCAGCTGTGCATAGTAATCAATCAGCTTTTAACTTGAGCTTGTTCAATTAAGCTTTGACAAAAAGCCTGGAAGCTGATTGGTTTCTGTGCAAAGCTGCTCCAAATTTAGCATTCTCCAGTTTTAGTAAATCAACCCTAGTCTGCCTAGACAGTATGATCACTGGCTGACTTTACACCATCCATAGGCAGCCTACAGTGGTTGTAAAGGCTTAAAGGATAAGTTCACCTTTTTTTTCTAAATTCAGCCCCCTTATGTACCAATATTGTATTTATGTACATTTTTTGCAAAAATATCACAGGTTTCCATTAAATCTACAGACCACTTACCTTACTGTCCTCATCCATGTTTCCAAACGTATCTATTGCTTCTGCCTTACTTCCTGAACAGACTATAGGTCATGACACAGGAAGGAGTTGACCAGCTGACTGCATTAGCACACCCCCCACATCATCCATCTGCCTACCAACCCACCCTTTCCCAGCTGCACATTTTTTAAATGAGATGCAATCAATCAGTGATCACCCTTCTTACTAAATACACAATATACAATCAGATTGCATAGTGTATGGCCATCTTTATACAAGTAAATAGGATGGAGTGGACAGAAACACTCAGCTGTCAAGCCCTGTTCACATCTCTGCATAGCAGGAACTCGCATTTCCACATGCTTTTTTTTAGCGATGGGGGGAGGCGTTTTGGAGCATTTTCACTCATCACACATATGGCAGCCCATCCACCCGAATGGGCTGCCCTGCACACAGCAATCGCCCCAAAGAAGCTTCAGAATGTTTTTTTTAGAATGGAGCTTGGTGCGTTAATTACTGCGATTTTTAGTGCAGCGCATTTCACTGATTAATTGCATTTCATTAAAAAAATGTGCAGCTGGGAATGGGTGGGTGGATGATGCAGGGTGTGTGCTAATGAGGTCAGCTGGTCAACTCCTTCCTGTGTCATGACCTATAGTCTGTAAGGAAGTAAGGCAGAAGCAATAGATATGTTTGGAAACATGGATGAGGACAGTAAGGTAAGTGGTCTGTAGATTTAATGGAAAGCTTTGATATTTTTGCAAAAAAAGTACATGAATGCATGAATATTGGTACATAGGGGGGCTGGAATTTAGAACAAAAAAAAGTGAACTTATCCTTTAAGTAAACAAGTTGTAGTGGCACTAAACAACCCCTAAATGTCAGCATCCATAGAGTACAATACAATATTGGAAGAAAATATAGGATGGGTAGAACGCTCTCATTGCTCCTTCTCTGTCCAGTGAGCAGGCTGGGGTTGGGGAGATGACACCAATGTATTTCTTAATTGAACCAGAGAAAGTTGTGTCCTCTACCTGGCTGTGTAGTGTGGCAGTCCCAAATAAATCTCAGGACAGAAATACAAGTCTTTGTTAGATAAATCAATTCTCTTCTATGTTTTTGTATCTGTGTATTTCGCTGTTTGCCTCACATTCGGCTCTAAAACCAATTTAACGCTTTGCATGCCTTTATTGAATGCGGATGTAGTTGCCTGTAACACTTCAGCCCCATACTGAGTGCATCCTTTAGGAACGGCATGCCTGGTAATACATTTTGGCTCCTGAGCAACATCCCCCTTTCTACATTACTTGTTATTCTCGTCAGAGAGTCAGCCCCTTGCAGTCAATGTTGAGCATGCTACTCCTATGGAGATCAATGTACCCATATTATTTTTAAACATGAAATGTTTTTTTTTTTTTCTTCTCTCCCAAATGCTCAGAGGTTGGAATAAAGACTTGGTTATTCTCCGGAGGAGTTTCAGTAGCTGGCAGCTTCTAAGAGTCTTGTGCGCTGAGGCCGCTTGTGGTGGGCCTGCAGCTGTGTAGGCAGAGGCTAAACACCCTGCAAGAGAGCAGCTGGTCAGAGTGGGCAGCTGAATGCAGATTAGGAGGAAGGGAATCTTGGCGTTCTACGAGCCATCCTATCACAGGTAGAAAAAGATTCATATTGCATGTTAAAGGCAAATTCTATTCCAATGTAAAAGATATTGTTTTGAATTGAGGATTTGATTATCATAAAATATAATTAATGCAAATAAAATGATCATGCATTTTCACTAAGGTTGCATTCACAAGAAGAAAAGAAAAAATTAATTGCACACTTGAATCCAAAAGATGCTGTAGAAATTTCTTTATTGTCATGAGCCAGACAAAATTGCAATGATGATCAGTTGGCACATTTCATACGAAAAGAACCGTGCTTGTGAACAAGCACGGTTCTTTTCGTGTGAAACGCGTCAACTGATCATCATGACAATAAAGAAAATTCTACAGCATCTTTTGGATTCAAGTGTGTGATCAATTTTTTCTTCTCTTCTTGATATTGCCTACGGTGATGAGTTGGGATTAGCACCTTGGATCGGGTGTGTCCATTTTTTGCCTCAAGCGGTGTTTGCACCTTTGTTAATGTTGCATTCACCCCAGGGATGCACTGATACAGATTTTTTTTTATCGGTGAGTACGAGTACTGATACTTTTAGTCAAATATTCACCGATACTGAGTACCAAAACTTTGCGGTTCAATTTGCGTCCATACAAAATGAATGGGCACAAATCGCACTGCAAAGAACTGCATACGATTTGAACAGGAATGCAGTGCAATTCTTGCCCAAATCACATGTGGTTTCGGCACTGAAAAAAAATAGTGATTTTCACAAAGGAATGGTGCGGGCAACCTCCCTGCATGACGAGTTTGGGCTCCTCCCGCCTCTCCAATGGCTTTATTCCCCACATCTTCAGCGGGTCTCTCCTCCCAGCCTTTAGCGGTTCCAGCAACCATCCACTGGACCCCCTCGCCATCCCCTCGCTATCCCCCCCGGTCCCACTGTACCAGACTGCCGTGATCCCCCACTGACACTATCATAGCTCCCAAATGTCCCTGATTTCGAGGGACTGTCCCTGATTTGGAGCAATGTCCCTTTGTCCCTCATTCCTCCTCATTTGTCCCTCATTTTGGTCTGATCTATATAGATGTATATAAAATGTACTTTTTATCTATCAAAAAGTGTTTTCCAGTGCTAAACCTTTCATCTGATTTCTAAATTGCTGCATTTGTAAATTCCAAAAGCCAATATAAAGGAATATAAGTGGTAAGAAAAAGCACTTGTGGGTTTAACCAACCTTGTTTTTTTGTACAATTCTCCTTTAAGTGGGCGTGCCAATGGGGTGTGCCCTATGCCTGCATACTTTTGCTGATAGGTTTCCCTCATTCCCATCTCAAAAAGTTGGGGGGTGTGGATACTGTCATATGCCGAAAATCTGCTTCACCGGTCCTGGGATTTGAAATCCCTGTGACTTTGGCCATGGGAGAGGCAGGAGTAGCCCAAGCCGCAGATGTCCACAGTCGGATCGGGAGCTGGTGGAACCCGTTATGCAGGGAAGTTTCCCACACCACTCCTGTTTGAACTCAGACTCAAAATCACTATGACAAGCCTGGGTTCACACAGGAGCACTTGTGATTCAGACAGGAATTGCACCACATTCCTCTTCAAATCACGTGCAATTCTTTGCAGTGCGATTTGCACCCATTCCTTTTGTATGATAAAGTAATGTCACCAGCACACCAGGATCTCCAAAAATAGGTCCAAAGCTTTAATCAGTGATCACATCATTACAGCAGAAAGCAACATTTCGGAGCCACGCGGGACCCCTTCATCACCCAACGCGAATTGCACCACAAAGTATCAGTTTCAAGTATCAGGAGCATTTTCACGAGTATGAGTTCATGTGAAGATGCCGGTGCACTCCTAATTCACACAATAGCGTTTTGTGAACATGCATGAAACCCGAATGTCGCGCTTGCAGTACCATTCTTTCTTAGTGCATGCTTTGATCTGTGAAGAGCAATCCACGTTCAGATCACTCTAGAGAGAATTTGACACAACGCCTTCTCACCGCCTGCCTTAACCCCTTGAACCCTGCACTAGCATGCCACGACCACATGTATTGCACGGATGGCCAGGATCACCAGGTAAAAATGAATAAATAAATAAATAAATAAATAAAAAACAAGGAAACTAATGCAGCCACCACATATAAGGATTGGTAAGCTAAAATGTATTATATTTTTGTTTTCACTTTTACATCCCCTTTAATATGACAGATAAGCCCTTTTTTGTCTATCTATGTACAGTATGTTATGATATTTGTAAAAATAAAATAATTGTTTTATATGTCATTGTGTATGCACAATCTAGCACTGTAGCACATGAAAAGTTTCAGTATTAATTAGGATTAGGGAAGCCATGCTATGATCTAAGGTGCTGATCCAGCTACGTCTTTCTATAGATATTTTAGGAATGGAATGTTATTTTAAGTCGGGCATTGCATACATAATGGAAATTCTCATACAACAGCTAATTGTAATCAAAGCATCTCTCATGAACCCTGCTATTTGCCTTACACCACTAATTTCCCCATTCCTGGGCATCATCAAATTACAGTACTTGTGCCAAGACGTTAATTACAAAACCAAAATACTGCAGAAAAATCAAATTATATCCACTTCGTTCATGTAATTACTTTGCATTTAATTGAATGATGCATTGCTTTTAGGGAATTCAGCTGTAATAATGAAATGAAACAATATTTCCCGGGCAGGCCTTGTTTGTAGTGTCAGAGTCAATTAGTGCGTTAAAACTTGGACAGGACCTGTCCGTATTAAGTGGGCGCAAAAAGTGTGGGTGGTAAAGCTATTCAAAACTGATATTTCACTTATAGGGGGATAACGGTGAGCAGAATCACCTACCGGGGGTTTAATAAAAAACATGGGAGCTCTTCTAGCTGAATGACCCGGCTATGCTAGTCTTGGCCTGAAGTCTCATTTCTTCTGCTGAAGTAAGAGAACCTTAATACACAATTACTGATTTATTCATTATTTAAAATTAATGAAGTATACAAAGTAAACTCTCCAGAATGTCAAAAAAGACAGTACTGTGTAATACTAGTTTTGAGTGGAGAAAAGTTTTAAAATGAAATACTTTTCCATCCCTAAAGTAGTAGTAAACCTCTGGGCGCTTTTTTATTTTCTGACCTGCAAGGTAGAATCATAATGTGCTAGTATGCATCATATACTAGCACATTATGTGACACTTACCTGAAAGCGAAGCCGTCCAACGAAGCACTGCCACCGCTGGGGCCGCTTCCATCTTCAGCCGTCGGACCCCAGCTGTGTGATTGGCCGGAGCCGCGATGCCCATTTACGGCACAGGACTCTGAAGGAGTGGCCAGAGTGGCTGTTCCTTCAGAGCGCATGCTTCAGTGACGTCATCGGCTGCATATACAGTAAATATCTCCTAAACGGTGCACGTTTAGGAGATATTTACAGTACCTATAGGTAAGCCTTATTATAGAGATGGGAGTTTACTCTCACTTTAAAAGCTTAGCTGCTTCCCTCATGATCATGTAATTAATTAGATGTGTGCATATTTTAAAGCTGAACTCCGGGATAGGCAAATATTGTCTAAATACAAGAGTCATGTGTATTCTTCCTTGAATCTTCGTGTGCTTTGTGTATTTCTTCCAGACCTGCACTGTGCAGGTCTTTCCTGTACAAAGACGGGTCACTGCTGCTCTCTCTCCATGTACAGGGTGACTGGTCTTGACTCCGCCCCCTCCTATAATTTTCTGCAGGCAGTCTGTAGTCATGCTTGCCAACAGTGCCAATTTTCCCAGGACAATCCCGATTTTTGGACCCTCGTCCCGATCTGAGTTCATTCCGATAAAAATCCCAGGATTTTGTTTTTGTCCCAGGAATCAGGACTGTTTTTGGCAAAGACCACAGCTCTGGCTCTGAAAATATGGCCACCGCCGCCACCGCAAGTTCTGTTTCCAGCAAGTCTCTTTCCCCTTGTGTTCAGTGGAGAGGGGAGGGGCCTCCGTTCCGTGCAGTCAATCAGCTTCTCTCTTCAGTGTACAAGTAGACAATTCTCTTGTACATTAAAGCCGGTTAGCTGCACAGATGGGAGGCCCCTCCCTACTGAACACAAGGGGAAAGAGACCTAAATGGAGCTGCTGCCAACCCTCCGCCCCATGGCCTGCTGCCGATGAGAGGCAGAGCCAAAGGACTGCACTGGGGACACTGATGACAGCAGGAGCCCGGGAGGAAGGACATCTTACATGCTGTTGTTAAGATAAGGTCAGTACATTTGTTAGGGAGGGGTTTTATTGTGCTAGGGGAAAGACTGCTGCTTCCCCCCATGTAATGTGCTCTCTTGTACCCAGTGCCCACCATGTCATGTGCCTTGCAGTGCCCCCCATGTAATGTGCTGTGCCCACCATGTCATGTCATGTGCCTTGCAGTGCCCCCCTTGTAATGTGCTGTGCCCACCATGTCATGTCATGTGCCTTGCAGTGCCCCCCATGTAATGTGCTGTGCCCACCATGTCATGTCATGTGCCTTGCAGTGCCCCCCATGTAATGTGCTGTGCCCACCATGTCATGTCATGTGCCTTGCAGTGCCCCCCATGTAATGTGCTGTGCCCACCATGTCATGTGCATTGCAGTGCCCCCCATGTAATGTGCTGTGCCCACCATGTCATGTCATGTGTATTGCAGTGCCCCCATGTAATGTGCTGTGCCCACCATGTCATGTGCATTGCAGTGCCCCCCATGTAATGTGCTGTGCCCACCATGTCATGTGCATTGCAGTGCCCCCCATGTAATGTGCTGTGCCCACCATGTCATGTCATGTGCCTTGCAGTGCCCCCCATGTAATGTGCTGTGCCCACCATGTCATGTGCCTTGCAGTGCCCCCCATGTAATGTGCTGTGCCCACCATGTCATGTCATGTGCCTTGCAGTGCCCCCCATGTAATGTGCTGTGCCCACCATGTCATGTGCATTGCAGTGCCCCCCATGTAATGTGCTGTGCCCACCATGTCATGTCATGTGCATTGCAGTGCCCCCATGTAATGTGCTGTGCCCACCATGTCATGTGCATTGCAGTGCCCCCCATGTAATGTGCTGTGCCCACCATGTCATGTGCATTGCAGTGCCCCCCATGTAATGTGCTGTGCCCACCATGTCATGTCATGTGCCTTGCAGTGCCCCCCATGTAATGTGCTGTGCCCACCATGTCATGTCATGTGCCTTGCAGTGCCCCCCTTGTAATGTGCTGTGCCCACCATGTAATGTCATGTGCATTGCAGTGCCCCCCATGTAATGTGCTGTGCCCACCATGTCATGTGCATTGCAGTGCCCCCCATGTAATGTGCTGTGCCCACCATGTCATGTGCATTGCAGTGCCCCCCATGTAATGTGCTGTGCCCACTATGTCATGTCATGTGCATTGCAGTGCCCTCCTTGTAATGTGCTGTGTCCACCATGTCATGTGCATTGCAGTGCCCCCCATGTAATGTGCTGTGCCCACCATGTCATGTGCATTGCAGTGCCCTCCATGTAATGTGCTGTGCCCACCATGCCATGTCATGTGCATTGCAGTGCCCACATGTAATGTGCTGTGCCCACCATGTCATGTGCATTTCAGTGCCCCCCAAGTAATGTGCTGTTCCCACCATGTCATGTGCTGTGCGTTGCAGTGCCCCCCATGTAATGTGCTGCGCCCACTATGTCATGTGCTGTGCATTGCAGTGCCCACCATGTAATGTGCTGTGCCAACTATGTCATGTGCTGTGCATTGCAGTGCCTCCCATGTAATGTGCTGTGCCAACTATGTCATGTGCTGTGCATTGCAGTGCCCCCCATGTAATGTGCTGTGCCCACTATGTCATGTCATGTGCATTGCAGTGCCCCCCATGTAATGTGCTGTGTCCACCATGTCATGTCATGTGCATTGCAGTGCCCCCATGTAATGTGCTGTGCCCACCATGTCATATCATGTGCATTGCAGTGCCCCCCATGTAAGGTGCTGTGCCCACCATGTCATGTCATGTGCATTGCAGTGCCCCCCATGTAATGTGCTGAGCCCACCATGTCATGTCATGTCATGTGCATTGCAGTGCCCCCATGTAATGTGCTGTGCCCACTGTCATGTGCATTGCAGTGCCCCCATGTAATGTGCTGTGCCCACCATGTCATGTCATGTGCATTGCAGTGCCTCCCATGTAATGTGCTGTGCCCACCATGTCATGTGCATTGCAGTGCCTCCCATGTAATGTGCTGTGCCCACCATGTCATGTGCATTGCAGTGCCTCCCATGTAATGTGCTGTGCCCACCATGTCATGTGCATTGCAGTGCTCCCCATGTAATGTGCTGTGCCCACTATGTCATGTGCTGTGCATTGCAGTGCCCCCATGTAATGTGCTGTGCCCACTATGTCATGTGCTGTGCATTACAGTGCCCCCCATGTAATGTGCTGTGCCAACTATGTCATGTGCTGTGCATTGCAGTGCCCCCCATGTAATGTGCTGTGCCCAGTATGTAATTTGCTGTGCATTGCAGTGCTCACTATGTAATGTGCAGTGCCCACCATGTCATGTGCTGTACATTGCAGTGCCCACCATGTCATGTGCTGTACATTGCAGTGCCCACCATGTAATGTGCTGTGCCATGCAGTGATCCCACCAAGCAATGTACAGTGCCCACCATGTAATGTGATGTGCCATGCAGTGCCCACCATGTCATGTGTAGTTCCCACCATGTCATGTGCTGTGCCCACCATGTCATGTGCTGTGCCCACCCTGCTGTGTGTTGTGCCCACCATGTCATGTGCAGTTCCTAACATGTAATGTGCAGTGCCATGCAGTGCCAACCATGTCATATGCAGTGCCCACCATGTAAATTACTGTGCAGTGCCCAACCTGTCGTACTGTGTTGTGCCCACCATGTCATGTGCTGCGCCATGCAGTGCTTACAATGTAATGTGCTGTACCCAGCATGTAAGGTGCTGTACATTGTCCACCATGGCATGTGCCGTGCAGTACCCACAATGGAATGCGCTATGCAGGGCTCACCATGTCATGTGTGGTGTCCACCAATTAATGTGCTGTGCTGTGTCATGCAGTGCCCACCATATGTGGTGTCATGCAGTGCCCACCTTGCCATGTGCTGTGCAGTGCCCACCATGCCATGTGCAGTACCCACCATATAATATGCTGTGCCCACCATATAATGTGCTGTGCAGTGCCCACTTGTAATGTGCAGTGCCCACCATGTAATGTGCTCAGCTATGCCCGCCATGTCATGTGCTGTGCCCACCATATAAGGTCCTGTGCCCACCGTGTGCATGTGCTGTGTCCACCATGCAATGTGCTGTGTTGTGCAGTACCAACCATGTCATGTGCTGTGCCCACCATATAATGTACTGTGCCTACCTTTTAATGTGCTGTATTGGGCAGTGCCAACAGTGTAATGTGCTGTGCCCGCCATGTAATGTGCTTCGCCCACCATTAAATGTGCTGTATCCATGTATCCACCATGTAATGTGTAGTGCCAACCATGTAATGTACTGTGCTATCCCCCCCCGTGTAATGTACTATGCTGTGCCCCCCACAGACTCACCCCCTCACTCTCACCCCCCCCTCTCCCTCTTTCACCCCCCTCTCTCTCATCCCCTCTCTTTCACCCTGTTCTCTCTCTCACCCCCTTCATCCCCCATTCTCTCTCTCTTGCCCCCTTCAACCCCCTCTTTCCTACCACCCTCTCTCTCTTTCACCCTCTCTCTATTCCCCTTTTTCTCACCCCCTATCTCTCTCATCCCCATCTCTCTCATCCAACGCCTTTCTCTCTCTTTTCCCCTCCCTCTCATCCCCTCTCTTTCAGCCCCCTATCTCGCTATCACCCCCCCCCCCCCTCTCTCTCTACCACTCTCTCACACCCCTCTCTCTCTTTAATTTAATTCAACAAAAAATTGTTTGCGTTTTCATTTTATTTATTTTCATAAAAAGGCCCACCAAAATCCTTAGCACCAGGCCCATGTTGCTCTTAATCTGGCCCTGACTGGGGACACTTATGTAAGGAGGGACTCCACTGCCTGGGGACACCTGATGTAAGGTGGGACTCCACTGAGGACACTGAAGTAAGGAGGGACTCCACTGGGGATACTGATGTAAGGAGGGACACCACTGCCTGGGGACAGTGATATAAGGAGGGACTCCACTGCCTGGGGACACCTGATGTAAGAGAGACTCCAATGCCTGGGGACACCTGATGTAAGGACTTGGAACTCCACTGGGGACACTGATGTAAGAGGGCTCCACTGGGGACACTAATGTAAGGAGGGACTTCACTGCCTGGGGACACTGATGTAAGAGGGACTCCACTGCCTGGGGACACCTGATGTAAGGAGGGACTCAAATGGGGACACTGATGTAAGGAGGGACTCCACACTCTGATGTAAGGAGGGACTCCACTGCCTGGGGACACCTGATGTTAGAGGGACACCTGATATAAGGACTCGGGACTCCACTGGAGACACTGATGTAAGAGGGACTCTACTGGGGACACTAATGTAAGGAGGGACTCCACTGGGGACACTGATGTAAGGAGGGACTCCATCGGGGACACTGATGTAAAGAGGGACTCCACTAGGAACACTGATGTAAGGAGTGGCTCCACTGGGGACACCTGATGTAAGAGGGACTCCGCTGCCTGGGGACACTGATGTAAGAGAGACTCCACTGGGGACACTAATGTAAGGAGGGACTCCACTGCCTGGGGACACTGATGTAAGAGGGACTCCACTTCCTGGGGACACCTAATGTAAGGAGGGACTGCACTGGGGACACTGATGTGAGGAGGGACTCCACTGGGGAAACTGATGTAAGGAGGGACTCCACACACTGATGTAAGGAGGGACTCCACTGCCTGGGGACAATGATATAAGGAGGGACTCCGATGCCTGGGCAAACCTGATGTAAGAGAGACTCCACTGCCTGGGGACACCTGATGTAAGGACTCGGGACTCCACTGGGGACACTGATGTAAGAGGGACTCCACTGGGGACACTAATGTAAGGAGGGACTCAAATGGGGACACTGATGTAAGGAGGGACTCCACAAACTGATGTAAGGAGGGACTGCCTGGGGACACCTGATGTAAGGAGGGACTCCGCTGGGGACACTTGATGTGAGGAGGAACTCCGCTGGGGACACCTGATGTAAGGAGGCACTCTGCTGGGAATGCCTGGTGTAAGGAGGGACTCCACTGCCTGGGGACACCTGTTACAAGAGGGACTCCACTGCCTGGGGACACCTGATGTAAGAGGGAGTCCACTGCCTGGGAACCCCTGATGTAAGAGGGACTCCACTGCCTGGGGACACCTGATGTAAGAGGGACTCCACTGCCTGGGGACACCTGATGTAAGAGGGACTCCACTGCCTGGGGACACCTGATGTAAGAGGGGCTCCACTGCCTGGGGATACCTGATGTAAGGAGGGACTCCACCGGGGACACCTGATGTAAGGAGGGACTCTGCCGGGGGCATCTGATGTAAGGAGGGACTCTGCTGGGAATGCCTGGTGTAAGGAGGGACTCCACTGCCTGGGGACACCTGATGTAAGAGGGACTCCACTGCCTGGGGACACCTGATGTAAGGGGGACTCCACTGCCAGAGGATGAGCTATCCTACTACACTTGGCGATATGGACAAAAAAATACAGATCTGTATATACTGTACTCACCCTGCTACTGAATCTCCTCTGCTTCCACTGTAAATTGCAGTGGTTTCAACCAGTATTAAACCCAAAAACAAACATTTATTAAATTGTAGCTTACCAAATCTTACATGTGATGGCTGCAATAGTTTTTTTTTTTAGGCTTTCTTTCTTCTGTTTTTATCTGGTGATCCAGCCAGACGGTCTGTTGCTTTTCAAAAGCACAGGCTTTCCAGTAGAATGTATCAGTTTACATGAATGAGACAAACCCGTTAACACTGGCAGGGGTTATTAAATTAATCAGCTTTTATTTATTCATCCAAAGTTGGGTTTCACTAATACAGAAGGTGTGTTACTGGCCAGATCACCTGGTGAAAACAGAAGGGGAAAAGCCAAAGAAAAGAAAACTAATGCAGCCACCACATCTAATGATTGGTAAGCTGCGGAATAACATTTTTGGTATTGGGATTAATATTGATTTTGTTGGAACCAACTTTTACCACTAACTGACTATCAGTGTTACAATGAGTACTCCTATAATACAAAAGATATAATAAAAGAGGCGTCCAGACTAGAGAAAGCTACATTATACCAGAGGCTTTAAAATTACAGAGTGTTGGCACCTTACAAGAGATTGTTTGAAACTGCTGCATTGTTGTAAGAGACAGCTAAAGGTTGTCACTAAGTACAAGAGACTGCCATGTAATGCCGCCACATTACATGAGAATGCGTAAAAAATCACTCTCATTTTTTATTTCAGTGTAGTACTTTCTCCCATGTTACTAAGCACTTCTTAAGGGCACTCTGCCTTCCCCCAAGGGCATTTCTCTCACTTACCACCAGCTCAGGGGAATGTTTTATTCCTACTGACCACTGACACTAGAGACATTTTTAACTCCCATTAATGCGGGGGCATTTTTTTTTACCCCCCCCCCCCCAATGATAGAGGGGCATTTTTTACTCTCATTTATGCTGGGGCATTTTTTTTACTTTTGTTGATGCTAGAACACCTTTTTACAAATATACAAAAGCCTGTGATATTGATAATACCTAACTGTGGCAAAAATGAACTAGAACTAGTCGAGGATGCGCACCAAAAGGCCACTTATCTAAAAATGTAACCTTTATTAGAAATCATAAAAGGTATGTGAATGACCATAACAGGTATCCCTATAGGGTGAGGTTGATGCCATTATATATGAACCAAAGTTCTATCTAGACATATGCCATTCGTTTAGTTCCAAATTTGGTTTTTAACGAATTTAGACAAATTCGTTAATTCAGAAATATCTGGGTTTCCGAATTTTCGAATTTCTGAATTTTTCTGAATATTCGGAAATTCAGAAATTCGAAAATCTGAAAATCCATAAATTCAGAAATCCAAAAATAAGAATAAAAATCCAAAAACTTAAAAGAACGAAAATCCAAAAATAAGAACAAATCCAAAAACTCAAAAGAACGAAAATCCAAAAATAAGAACAAAAATCTGAAAATTCAAAAACCCAAAAATTCAAAAATCTGAAATAATAACTAACTAATAATAACTTAACTATTACTAACTATTAAATTATATGTATTGGAATTTCCTTTTAAATTTGGCTGTTAGTAAATGTAAAGAATACGAATTTATCCGAAGTTACGAATTATCCATAATAACGAATGCCGTATCTAAACAAATGGAATGTATGAATTAATAGTAATAAATAACAATAATAATAGTAATAATAATAATAATAATAATAATAAAACCGTATTATTATTATTATTTTTTATTATTTTTTTTATTCCGTTCCATTTGTTTAGATGCGACATCCGTTATTTCAGATAATTCGTAACTTCAGATAAATTTGTTTTCATTACGTTTTCTAACAACCAAATTTGAATGGAAAATACAATACCTATAATTTGATAGTTAATTATTATTAGTTAGTTAGTTATTATTTAGAATTTTTTGATTTTCGGATTTTCTTCTTTCAAATTTTTGGATTTTCCTTTCTTATTTGCGGGTTTTTGAATTTTCGAATTTCCGAACATTCAAATTTTCAAACTTTCGAATTTTCAAATTTTCGAATTTACGAATTTCGAATTTTTGGATTTCCAAATTTTCAAATTTCCAAATATTCACATCCAAATAAACGAATGAAATGAAAACTAACACATTTTTCGCCAGTGCACAGGTCTATTTCTATCTCTATGTGGTAATATTTGAATCTACCATCTTAATTGGTGAAAGTTTTCTTGATATACACATATAGACAATATGGGGGTTATTATATCCTCTTACACTCAATATAAAGGCTCCAGGCTATTTAGGGGATATGTAAACTCAAGGTCTACTCACCAAAACCAACGGGTATGAAGATCTGGGGGTACATCTGTGTCTCCTCCCATCTATTAGCCACATATAAAAATTAGATGAACAAGATAAAGATAAAGTATAATATTAAATACCGGTAATATGAAAATATCTATCTCTCAGATCTGTAATACAGGTACACTCATCCATGTGGACACAAACCACCACTAATGGACAAGCCCCATATCCACAAAAAAGCTTCTCTAATAATCTAAGGACACCTTTTTACTTCTAATGACGCTGGGGCATGGCATTGTTTTTACCGCCACTGAGGCTGGGAAATTCTTTTCATCCACTGACCACAGACGTCAAGACATTTTTATTTCCACTGACACTGTGTGACATTTATTTCCCCCACCAAGGCATTTTTTGCTCCTATTAACACACCCTCATTGAAGGACAGTGAACTTACTGTTTGCTTAATATTTTTAGGACCTTGAGACTGGATGGAGCCAAGAGGACACAGGATGAGAAATAAGACCAATTAAATATAATGAAGATAATGGAGAATATAACATAGTACTCATATTAGTGGTTACCAGCCTATATATACAAACATGATAATAATATTACTAATAATAATATTAATGGTTTGACCCAAGAGCTCACTGAACTACCTCTGGAGGTGCTGCTGTCATACCCGGAAAATGAAAAACTAGTTACAACTATCTATTCACACCTGCAAGCTGCGGGGGTTAAACCCTTCCAGATTGCTCAGTGGAAATGGGAAGCGGAAATTCCTGGGCTGTCCGAGGAGGGGTGGGAGAAGGCCTCGGAGGTCTGCCTTCTGGATCTTATTGGGTCTAATGACCAATATGCCAGGTGTGGCTCCGCCGAAGCTGAATACATGCATATGTTTTGGTCCTGTCCGACCTTACATTTACCAGTACCTCGCACTCCAGAAGTCGGACTGTTGGGAGTGCTAAATGACTTCCTACACAGGACCCATACTCGAAGTCTTATCCGCATAGTATTGTTTTATGCTAGGAAACTAATTTTGTTTCAATAGAAGAATGCATCTGCTCCAGATATTCAAATGTTGTACCGTATGGTAAATAAGGTTATATCCATATTTAAACTCATTTATATTGGCAGGGCCTGTCCTAAAAAGTTTACCAAGATTTGGCAACCTTGGCTTGATATTGCTGATTCCTTCTGGAACGACACTCCGCTCTCTCAACAATAGTGAGCTTTTGCCCTCCTGATGGGATTCTGGTGTCTGTAGGCTGTTGAGAGCCCTATTGTTAGCTGTGTGCTCCTACAGCCTGTTGGAGGTGAGGGGGGCGGTGAGGTTGGAATGGCTTTTCCACTAGAAGTGATTGGGTGTATGTGTGTGTGTGTGCGTATGTATGTATTGCAAATTTAATGTATTTCTACTGCTTATTGCACTATGACTTACTGTAGTTGGGCCCTATGTGGTCCACATATATTACCCTGCTATACCTATTGTTTAAGTTTTTTCCTCCGTTGAAGAACCTGGATTTACAATATTTAATCATTACTAGCTATCCCCGTTTGGCTACTGTTTATGTAAGGCGATTTATTCACGTAATGTACACTTTTTATATGTACACAAATTTTTTTTTATCAAAAACTCAATAAATAAATATGTTAAAAAAATAAATCAATAATAATGCTTTACCTTGGTGTATTTTTTATTTGATCAACTGCTACTGTTCATTCCATTCAAGAATGTCTTCCTGCTCCTTTAATTGGGGATGTCTTCCTCCATAAAGATAAAAATGTGCACTTGGGCAATCAAAGCATGCATGTCTATACAAAGTAGGATATATTGGTGGTTGAATTGTATAGATAGCTTTACAAGTGGAAATTTGTGAAAAAAATCAGCTAGGAAATTACTGATCATAGAGCCCCACAGAGAAGTTTGGTGCCCCAGTTACCAGCACATCAATATGAAGAGTGTCATCATTTATGTATTCTATCTGATGAGGCCTGTCAACTACATGAAATGAGTGACATCACCCATCATGTGATACTTTGTGAGTTCAGCCCACAAAATGGCTACCGATGACAGTCGTTCAGGAGACAGGTACTCTTTAGTAGTTTGGCTCCATAAATTATTTTTGTTGCCCCAGCGCTAGCAGATTGCAACGGCAAACTGTCGCTCACTGTCGGCATTTTAATGACATGTAAAACAGGAGTGCTTTGTACCCATGCCATAAATACAATTGAGATACTGCGAGATATTATTATGTTAATAAACAGTGTTTGGGCTTTTATTGGTTTTCACCATCTTGCAGGAGCTGTGAGCGACAATTTATCCCCATAAATACCCAGTTCATGATTTGGATTGACAAGTAATTACTTGTAGACTAAACATTTCCAGGGCTTGTGATAGTGGTGACTACATAGATGACTGAATTGAAATGACACTGAGAGTTAACTGATTCACTGCCACACCGACTCCGACAAGAGGAAGCTGTGATACCTTTAATATTAGAATGTTGATATTGCTGTCATTCCCATTGTTATTTAGCATTAAGAACCAGACTATTTTATGACATTGTAAAAATAAACAGATAGATACATACATGCATACATACTGTATATAGGCAAATTGGATAGATAGATAGATAGATAGATAGATAGATAGATAGATAGATAGATAGATAGATAGATAGATAGATAGATAGATAGATAGATAGATAGATAGATACAAGAATAAAATTAAGAGAATGAACTGAAATTGAGCTTACACAAAAGGCAGATAAAGGAAAAGTTAAAGTGGTTCTAAAGTCTCAAGGTTTTTTACCTTCATGCATTAAGGTAAAAAGTCTTCTGTGTTGCAGGAGCATTGGCTCCCGCTGCTGTCAATCAAATTTTAGAAAAAAACGAAGGTTTATAATCACTTTGACTAGGGTTGCACCGATACTAGTATTGGTATCGGTGGCGATACCGAGTATTTGTACAAGTATCGGTACTCATGCAAATGCACCAATACCTGAAAACGATATTTCTCGGTTTTTGGAGCTGTCAGTGGGTCTCCCCTGTTGACAGCTAAAGTGTTAAAGAAGTAATTGGAGCCTTTTCTTCATCTGCAGATCAAAGGGATGAACAAATGTTCCTCTGTTTAACCCCTTATTAACGCTTAATTTACTCTAATCAGCCTTAATTAACTCCCTATTCTCCTCCATTTAATTATTTTTTTCCTGTTTTATTTTTGTTCACGTGTTTTTTATAAACTATGATTAAATAATTATATAATTATATTAAAACTTTTTTTTTTATTTGCTTTGTTAGTGAATATTTTTGCACTTATATAGTAACATATATTTACACATTTTACATTGAAAAAGCGCAAAATTAAAAACAAAAATCAATTTATTTTATTTGTAAATAACTTTTCAATGCTTAGTACCATTGCTGACAGCTGAAGTGAAAACAAAACAGTTGCGGTAGGTATCGGTAATTGGTATCGGCGAGTACTAAAAAAAAAGTATCGGTACTTGTACTCGTAAAAAAAAATGGTATCAGTGCATCCCTAACTTTGACCTTTCCTAAGACGTATACGATGGATGCCATCACCGTCCTATTTTATGGATTTTGACACACAGGCTTCATTACTTGGATATGTGTCCAGGACCCAGAACAAGCACATGTAGCCCTCTTTTGCGGGGGGGGGGGGGGGGCTATCAAACGGGCCTTCCCAACCGGGATATTGCATTAAACATGTAGGTAATTAAGAGAAGTAGAATCTTTGCTAAGTGGAGGAATGGGACTGATAAAAGTTGGCCAAGCCTCCCCCCAGGACAGGTCCTTCTTCACCATTGATTCCTCCAGTTCCATGCCCCCTAGAATGTATGATGCATGCATGTTTTTAACCCCCAAGTGCATATCTTAACATTTATCAACATTAACCCTTGTTTGCCACATAACTGCCCAATCAAACAGTGTGTTGACATCTACTTGTAAGTTAGAGACATCTTGTAGGGACTTTATTCCTCTACATAGCTTGGTGTCATCTGCAAACACACAAATTATACTTTTAATCCCAAACTTGATATCATTTACAGAATTTATGGGTTAATGTGAAAAGGGTCCCAACACTGTATCTATCTATCTATCTACCGTATTTTTCGGAGCATAAGACGCACTTTTTCCCCAAGAAATATGGGGGAAAATGTCCCTGCGTCTTATGGTGCGAATATATGACAGGCACCACCCCCCACCACCTCTGGCACCGCCCCACCCCCCCGCCACCGCCCCCATTTTCTATGGTAATGGTCACTCTGCATTTCTAGGGGATGGTCACTCTGCATTTCTATGGGATGGTCACTCTGCATTTTCTATGGTAATGGTCACTCTGCATTTTCTATGGCAATGGTCACTCTGCATTTCATGGGCACTGGAAAATATTTTAGTACACCATTTGGTTCAGAACATATATCTTGTTTTCAACCTCTAAAACCTAGGTGCAAAAGTAAGGGTCCCAATGCTGAACTTAGTGATATCTATCTATCTATCTATCTATCTATCTATCTATCTATCTATCTATCTATCTATCTATCTATCTATCTATCTATCTATCTATCTATCTATCTATCTATCTATGAGCTTTTCAGGCGCTTTTGAAGCACTTTCCATTCATTTCAATGGAGAGGGGCATTTTTTTTTACCGCCCTGCCAGCGCACTTCCCCAGTGTGAAAGCATTATTGATTCAATGGAAATAGGTTTTCGTGAGCTTTTTAGACACTTTTTTAAGCGTGAAAGCGCCTTAGTGTGAAAGGGGTCTTAAATCTGTCCAAACAAGAGTCTAGTAGACATCCTGGGTATGATAAAGTATGAAACAGGAAATCATAAATTATAGTATAATAAATAACTATTAATAATTATAACAAATAATAATATAGTAATAAAATGTATTCAATAATGTAATCAAATCAAAAAAACACTGAAATTTGCTCAGTTGCAGAATTGTCGCTGTCATCACTTTCAGTGTTTGATGACGAATTTCCCCACAAATCACTATCGCTCAATTCTGCAAGTGATTCTAATTTATTATCGCTGTTTTCTAGCTGGTCTAAAACCACTTTTGACGTAAAGAGACACTTTTTGGTTGCTATGGACAGTCTCAAGTTTCCAGGCAGAAAGAACAGTATATGTCATATACAACTGCATGCAGGGCACTGGACAAAGCATTAGGAACAAAAGGGATGTGAAATAATTTGATACAGTAATTTAATCTGTAAGATTACAGAGTACTGTATGTGTTTTTTTTTTCACTTTTTGAATTTGCGCCAGGCTCCATCTCCGTGCGTTGCGGCGCTTGCAGGGAACAGAGCTCGGTACAGTGATAGATCGATAGATCGAGCGGAGGACACAGCCCACACACACAGTGGGAGGACATTGCAGGATCCTGGGGACAAGGTAAGTAACTTTGCCTGGATCCTGCGATACGATCCCGAGTGTGGCTCGGGGTTACCGCATTTGGTAATGAAAATTCCCCCCCGAGCCACACTCGGGAATACCGCAAGGAAGGTTAAACACAGAGAGCAAGGGTGTTTCTCTGCAGAATGTTAGCAGGGAATATGCTTTTCTACATTCTAAAGAAACGAACCAGAGGCGTGCCTGCAGGAATCACAAGTGTGACCCAGCCCTATGCTCCATGGCGGCCCCCCTGTACACCTGGATAGGTCAAACGCCCACTTCTCCTCCTCTCCCTCCCATAGGCATTTATCCAGCTTCCTTCTGCTGCCATCCTGTGTGCTCTACTTCCCCCCTTGTGCCCTTTCCCAGCCCTCCTTTGCTCTCTCCTGGCCTCCCTCGTACCCAACAGCTCTGCCGGTTCCCCCCCTCCCCTCTCCTGTCGGCCGCTGCAGGGGACACTGTCAGGATTGAGCGCAGGGAAGGGGGCGGTAAATATGTCATTTACCAGCCCCTTCCCTGTCTGAATACATATCCGTACTAACTCTGCTCATTCATAACTGAAACATAGTAAACTCTGTTTACTATGCTTCAGTTTGTGAATGAAGGGAAGCTCTGTACAGAGCTATTCCTATCCATTCCTTCTGTGCTGCTGAGGCTGCAGAAATGGAGATTGAAAGCCTCAATCTCATTTCTCTGTCTCCGAGGTAAAACACCAGAGGTCTTTTTAGAACCTTGATATCTCACCAGAACCCCCCAACAGGGATTTAAAAAAAATTGTAATAAATTATTTTAACTTGTTCAGATCCACGCTATAGCTGAATGACGGATCTGAATGTGGATCTATTGACGTCCTCCCCTTTCAAAGCTGGCCACACCACTGAAGGGGGCGCGCGGCGCGCGCTGTGATCACCCGAGTCAATGAGACTCGGGTGATCACAGATCCGAGTAAGGGGCCGATCTTGGCCCCTTACCACATGATCAGCTGTCAGCCAATGACAGCTGATCTAAACAGAGGAGTGGTAATCATTTTTTATCGCCAGCTGTTTGAAGGGACCAGTACTGCCTGCCAGTGCCAGCAATCACTGCTACGAATCAGTGCCCACAGTGCTCACCAATCAGTGCCCACAGTACTTCAGTGCCACCTATTAATGCCCACCAGTGGTGCCAATCAGTGCCTCATCAGTGTCACCTAGCAGTGCTGCCTATCAGTGTCACCTACCAGTCTTGATCAGTGCCCATCACTGCCACCCATTAGTGCCAGCTATCAGTGCCAGCTATCAGTGCCACCTATTAGTGCCCTTCAGTGTTTCCTCTCAATGCCCTTCAGTGCCGCCCATCAGTGCCACCCATTAGTGCCCACCAATGCCACCTATAAGTGCCCACCAGTGCCGCCTATTAGTGCCCATCAGTACTGCCTTATCAGTGCCCATCAGTGCAGCCTTATCAGTGCCCATCAGTGCAGCCTATCAGTGCCCATCAGTGTAGCCCTGATCAGCGTACATCAATGAAGCAGAAAAATTACCTGTTTGCAAAATTTATTAACAAAAAGTTAAAACGGTTTTGTATTTTTTTTTTTTCATTGGTCTTTTTTAATTTTTTAACAAAAAATGAAAAACCCAGAGGTGATCAAATACCGCCAAAAGAAAGCTTTATTTGTGGAAAAAAAAGATAGAAAATGTCATTTGGGTACAGTGTTGTATGACCGCGCCAAAGAGTTGTCCAAAGAGTGAATGGGCTAAAAGCTGAAAATTGGTCTGGGCTGGAGGGGTGTTTAGGTACCCAGTAAGCAAGTAAAAAAAAAAAAAACAGAAAAAAGAAAGTTAAGATTAAAAAAATTGTAACAAATAATAATTAAAAACAAAAATCAAAACTTACAGACGCCAGTGGCGGAACAACCAGGGTCACAAAGGTCACACTTGCGACCGAGTCCTGGCGTTCTGCCACCGGGCTCGGAGAAAAGGGCCCCACCCAGGGGTCAGGGGGGCCTTTCATGGGGTCTTGCACCGGGGCCCTGAAGTTTCTAGTTATGCCACTGAAATGAACTGTAAGGCTTTGCCCATCTTTTGTTTTGATTCACCCTAAACATGTATTTAGTTGCTTTAAACTGATGCTCTATTGGGCCTTAATGCATGTAAAATATGCAGGGCAAACCAATGGCACTGATGAATGCATTGAGTAGACATCCTTCAGCCTTCCTATTGGGGGGTGAGACAAAAACAAGCTCAATGGTGTGCTTGGCTGCCCTCTTCATTTGCAGGACTCTGTCTGCTACAAAGAGTCATGTCCTCTTTAAACGATTGTAGCGGAAGAGTTATTGTTTTTAATGAAAGGCGCGCTGTAAAGCCACGATCTCCGGAGACATTATGCAAGAAGTCCCCATTATTCAAGAGAATGGAATTCTAGTAAATGCTGTTTACATGCTTGTCCTTTCGTCGTTTGCTTTTTCCCAGAAGCCTCTTCTTCTCAATAGCAGCAAAGTGCTTGTCTGATAGGAGATGAAAGCCGAGACATCATAAGGCCCCCCCCCCCCCCCCCGTTTAAGGTCAGAAGGTTCAAATAAAACATAAAGACGGTCCTTCGGAGACCCGTGCGTCCTGTACCTCATTATATTCTCCCTCCGCTTTACCGTTCCCATCCGCACCAGATAGGATAAACGAATTTGTTTACCCAGAAAGGCAGAATAAATAGCAGAAAGAAAACACATTTCCAAATTACCACATGCAATCCCATGAATATTGATATTAGTAAACATTAAAACTGCGTTCCGCGTCATGGGACCAATGAAACCTACCTCATCATCTTTCACAGCTAAAAGAAATCGATGTTAAGTACCCTGCCCTGCACGATCCAGTTACAAATCATATATTATTAACGCAAGTCTTTTGTAAAAAGTTCCTGTTGACAAGGTTACTTTGTAAGTTGGAAATGTTTTGCCTCTCATTACATGTCTATTGCACAGCAGCTGCACGAATAGTCATGATAAAGCTGAAAGATGGAGATTTTGACAGTTCATCTGTCACTTTAGCCTCTAAAGTCAGAAGGCTAGGCAGGGGCTTTTTATCCTCTTGTAGTCCATCCGTGATATCAAGGCATCTGTTCTACCTGCAAGGAAGAAATTATTTACAGGAGCTGGTTATTGTTAAAGAGAACCCGTGGTTTGCCCAACGGGTTCACTTTAAAGCTCAACTGAAGTCCTCCGACACCCTCCTGCTGAGTTAGAGCTAGAGCTCTCCAATCAGCATGGAGCATAACATTTACTGAGTGTAAAGCGATAGCTCTGACATGGCAGACCTCTGCAGAGAGACCACTGCTTCTACACAGAGAGCAAGGGTCCTTCTCTGCAGTATGCTGTCAGGGGACAGTGATTATTTACTCAGACTGTGCTTGCTTCCTAAAGAAAATTAAAGAGAAAGTAAACCCTGATGGGTGTTACTTCCTGCAAAGGTAAAGCATAATGGGCTACTATGCATCGCATAGTAGCCCATTATGTGACACTTACCTGCAGGAGAAGCCCGCGATGCCCCTGTCTTCCTCGCTAGTAGCGAGCGTCCATTCTTCACCCCTCTTCCTTCCGGGGCAGTGAACTCCGGCTCTGTTACTGGCCGGAGTTGAGTGACGTTGCGTGACGTCACTCCCGCGCATGCGCGCAGGAGCTGCCTTTAACGGCATGACCCGAGCTATAAACGGCACAGTGTGCCCTTTCTAACTCCGGCGCATGTGCAGAAGATATCGCCCTACAGCGATTTGCAAATATCTCTTAGACCGTGCAGGTCTGGGAGATATTTCAAGCACCTACAGGTAAGCCTTAATCTAGGCTTACCTGTAGATTAAAGTGGTTGTAAAGGGTTTACAACCACTTTAATTGTAAGACCCCGTACACACTATTAGATTTTCTGCTGATTTTTGTCTTCAGATTTACCAAAACCATATAATATGAGGTCAAACCTTAATGCCGCATACACACGATTGGATCTTCCGACGGGAAATGTTGGATGTGAGCTTGTTGGCGGTAAGTCCGACTGTGTGTACGCTCTATCGGACAATTGTTGTCGGACTTTCCGCCAACAAATGTTGGCTAGCAGGTTCCCAAATTTTTCGCCAACAAATGTGTGTTGTCGGACTTTCCGATCATGTGTACACAAGTCCGTCGGACAAATGTCCAAAGTACAAACACGCATGCTCGGAAGCAGAAGCGGTCGGTCTTGTAAACTAGTGTTTGTAATGGAGAATTAACATTCGTGACGTGGCAAATTATGAAATCTTCAAATGCAGGGCACAATTCTCTTCTTCTTTAATGAGATAATAATGAAGCTGCTTTGCTGGTGATACTGACGGAGTTATTGCAAACTAATTTTCAAAGGCTTTTTTTCTATTGATATCAAGAATAATATTATTATGCTTTTTTATTTTTTTTATTTGTGCAAGTTACCACAACACCATTATCCTGTAGTTTTTAAGATCAAAGATACAACTATGTATGTGTCCCTTGTCAATTTTATATTGTATTTTTTTAAATGTAACTGCCTATTCCCAAACTGTCATTTGAAGTAAAACACAAGGCCAAGTATTATTCTTTTTTATTGTACATTAAAAAAAGAAAACAAATACAATTAGACATGTTATCTGCCTATAGAACTTAACCAAAAAAGTGCATTCTATGCATCCAAAAATATAGAAAATATACCAAATCAAATCATTATTCAACCAAAACAATAATCTCAAAGCAATAACTCCAAGGCCAATAAAAAATAACACGTTATCTCCTCCGATTCCGCAACATGGCTGGTTGACGAACAGTCGTTCAGAAACTAACTGAAAAGCACAAAATGAAAAGCGCGAATCAACACTCACCAAACTTCTACTAACACAAAATTAGCAGAAGGAGCCCAAAGTGTGGCGCTAAAGAGCTGAAAAACGCAGTAGTACGTCTTGTACGTCACTACGTTCGTATTTGTTGGACAACATTTGTGTGACCATGTGTATACAAGACAAGTTTGAGCCAACAACCTTCGAACAAAATTCCACGGTTTTGTTGTCGGAAAGTCCGATTGTGTGTACGCGGCATAAGAGTTTCAATTTATATGCAATCAGGCAGGCCTTTGCACTACATGGCTTTGGTAAATCTGAAGACAAAATTCTGCAGAAAATCTAATATTGTGTATGGGGCTTTAAGCCTTGTACACACAGTCAGATTATTGTTTGATCCTAGTCATAAATCAAAAGTGAAGAGGGTACTCACCATCAGAAAATGTGGTAGAATTCAACGTTAGAAGTGACATAATGTGTTGAATTGTTTTGAATGTGTTCATTCATTTCTGAGCATGCCTTGTCTTGCTCTTCAGTTTTTTTTTTTTGTCAGAAAACCGTACTAACGAAAAGAAAATCGGACGTTGTGGTCACATCAGACAAAAATTTTCATGCCTGCACATCCAGTTTTTGTCTGCCGAAAATTCGCAATCAGCTGTCAAAAGCAGAAAATTGGCAGATCGTTAATCGGACGAAATTTATCTTCAGATTTTCTTGTCGTGTGTACGGGCCTTTAGACTTTGCACATTTTGGGGTTGACTTACTAAAACCGGAGAGTGCAAAATCTGGTGCAGCTGTGCATAGAAACAGCTTCCAGGTTTCTTTGTAAAAGCTTAATTGAACAAGCTGAAGTTAGAAGCTGTTTGACTACCATTCACAGCTGCACCAGATTTTGAACTTTACAGTTTTAGTAAATAAACTCCCTTGTGTTTTTAATGCATCTGGAAAGTGTTCAGCGATTTTTAAATGGAATTCCAGCTATTCACCTAACTAGCCTTAGGCCCATTTCACACTGGGCAGGTCCGTTTTGATAGACTTCGCTTGCTCAGCGGGGATCAATCTGTTGATCCCCGCTGAGCAGGTGGATGACAGGTCCGTCTCCGATCACTGTGCAGAGATGGACCTGTCAGAGTCCCGCTCTCCTCTATGGGGAGATAGGATGAAAACGGACCGCCTGTCAATCTTCATCCGATCCAATCCAATCCGCCAGATGGATGGAAAATAGGACCACCATCCATCTGGATTTGGTGGCCCTGATCGGATCGGACACCGCTGACATCCGTCGCTCCATAGAGGCAAATGGATTGTCTGATCAGGTCCACCTGAAGAACGGACAGGCGGACCTGATCAGACAGCCTGTGTGAAAAGGGCCTAAAAACTGCCTCCTGTCCCCCACCTAACACCTATGCTCAGGGCTGGGACAAGGTGTGGGCAGGAGGGGTGGCTGCCCTGGGCGCAATGGTTTATTGCAGGGATGTGGGTGCCCTGATCATAACACTGAGGGAAGGAGGGGGCGCAGTTTGGAATCTTTGCCCTGGTGCTGGATGATCTTGTCCCGGCACTGCCTATGCTAACCAACTTGGGTAAGAAATATGTATACACTTACTTATTTTCAGGCCACGCTGGTGTGACCGGCAGAGGCTGTTTGATGCTTTGGGCAATGTCCTGCTGCAAAACCTTGGATGTTACTTGACACATAACACCTACCTAGACATTGTTGCTGACCAAGTACATCCCTTCATGGAAATAGTGTTCCTTGGTGGCAGAGGCCTCTTTCAGCACCCTTAGAAAATGGTTCCAGAATGGTTTGAGGAAAACAATGAGTTCAAAGTGTTGACTTGACCTCCAAATTTTCCAGATCTCAATCCAATTGAGCATCTGTGGGATATTCTGGAAAAAACAAGTCTGATAGATGAAGACCCCACCTCGCAACTAACAGGATTTAAAGGATAAGTTCACCTATTAATGCACATCTTTTTGCAGGTAAACTAGGAGCCTGGAAAGCATTGCACTTACGATCAGCAGATCATGGGTGCCATGCAGTACTACTGCAGACTTCTCAGTCCTGCTCAATGTGACCCCAGGGATTGAGCTTGTGAGATACCTAAAATTTAAAGTACAACACCAAACATTGAACAGTGTAATGAAGTCTAATAACCAGGTTTTTTATTGTGTATGTAGGCAGATGCAGTCTACTTTCCTCAGTGCAGGTGGCACTCAACCACAGCGGCATTGCAGACGGAGAGTAAGTCAAGAGGAAAATGGTTCCTCTTGGGTTTCCTGGGTCACTGGGGAAGCTACTTGATTGGATGCTGCCATCCCATGTGACCCTGGTGGCCATCTTGGGTCAGGCAGAATCTATTTAATACCCTGGCTCCCAAGCTTGGTGCGCATTCCACATGTGGGTAGTGTAGGAACAGGTCACCCGTCTGTCAGGGACAGTGACTAACGGTAGAAAAAGGTTCCATATGAGTAGGGAAAGGATAGGAACATATAATCCTTCCTGGAGACCTTCCAACGAAATGGACTTGCCAACACACGATCACACCAAAGTCTGATCATTTTGAACGTGATGACGTACGACCGGACTAGAAAAGAAAGTTCAATATCCAGTAGCCAATAGCTGCCCTTGCATCGTTTTTGGTCCGTCGGACTAGCATACAAACGAACGGTTTGTTCAATAGGAATTGAGTACGTGGGAAAGATTTGAAACTTGTTCTATTTCTAAGGTCCGTCAGATTATTCGACAGAAAAGGTCTGATGAAGCCCACACACGATCGAATTGTCCGACGGATTCGTTCCATCGTACCTTTGAGGCGGAAAAGTCCGGTCGTGTGTACGCGGCATTACTGTTCCTGACCCATTCCTTTCATTCACTGTATTTTGTTTCTTTTATTTTTTACTTTATTTGTATCCCCTGGTACACCTGCAATGGTTTTTGGCTAGTGCAAAAACGATTTGCCTTGTTTATGGTAAAGTTTATTTTATTCAGCTATGCTGAGCATTAATTGCCTTATTCTATTCCCAATGTTGAATGTCCCCCTCATTAGTATTTTGAATAACATTGCATTGTGGAAAGAAACATAACTGATCCAACGCTTTCTGTGAATTTCTAATCCTTGTCAATACTTTGTCCTCATTTAATCTATTAATTTAGTAATTCGCCATGTAGCGTCTGTCTCTCAGTGTCCTAAGTTATTTCAGTGCCAGTTTATAGATTCCAGGCTCAGCAAATTATCCCTAATTAGCTCACTAAATGGCCACAATTCAGCAGTTATGCTGGCAAATCCACGGAACTTATTGTGCTAAGTAACTTTTTTTTTTTAAACTAAAAAGAAAAGATGTTGTTTTTCTTCCCAGAGCAGCTGGGATGTTGATTTTTCAAAGGCCTTTCAGAGCTAATAATTAATATTTAAAGTGTAAGAGGTTCAAAAGCAGAGAGTTTAGTTATTATTATTATTGAGTGTTGTTGAGTTATTATCTACCCCAATATTCCTGCTCTGGTTGATGCCTTAACCTTGCTTAAAGGGTTAACGCTAAAACGTTTTGTTTAAAGTTTTGTGGTGCCGCAGTTAGGGTTAAATTATCCTCTGATGACGGATCCGGTTTAGGTCTCCAGTGGTCCAACATGTCCCTTGCACAGTGTTCTATTCAAGAAAGCTCACGTTATGAAATAAAAAAGATGGCTTAAATTTGGCATTAAAAGCGCAAGCATTCCAGACATTCCAGTGCATGGGGGTAGAGTAGACAAAGCAAGTATCAAGGTCTGATACTGTGTGCACATGTGTAAGAAAAACCCAGTGCACATGCACATACGTGCCGCAGATCTCTGTTGGGTCCGGAAGATCTAGCAAGGACCTTCAGCACATTTGTGTATGTGCAATATAATCAAAGATGGAGACGCAGGAGAGGAGGGATGGGGTACAAATATCAGAGAACTAAAGTCCCTCTTTAATTTAACTAGTTAACGGTAATAAACTTCTAAAACAATGAATGATTACAGGGCCATGCTAACTATGAGGCCAAGTGAGGCGGCCCCTTCAGGTGGCATTCATGGGGCATGGTGGGTGGCAGCACTGAGGCCAGAGTGTCCATAGTGGACACTCCATCCTTAGTGCATGTTTAGCCTTTCTTTATGTTCAGCTCCCAGGCTGCACAGAGCCATTGGTTGTAGTGCAGCTGTCCTCTTCTAGCAACCAATGATGGGTGGGAGCAGGGATCTGTCATTTAGTGGCAGTAGTAGCAACACAAAATGACAGATCCCCAGTGTCTTTTTGGCCATACAAACGGGCCAGAAATTCTGGTTGACATCTTAGACTACATACGGTCATAACCACCCAAATATGGCCAGCTTGTTAGCCAATCTGCCAAGCAAATCTCATTCCTACTTACCATAACACCTGCGGAAGCTTGTTTGACATCCCATTCCAAAACCATGGGCATGATATGAAACTGACACCATCTTTGCGACTATAATAACCTTCACTTATCTGGGAAGGTCCTCCTTCTAGATTTTGTCTGTGGGTATTGATGTTCATTCAGTCAAATGATCATTTGTGAGGTCTTAGAAGGGCTCAATAGGGTTGAGGTCTGCCGCTACTATAGTTACTGCACACTAAACTCACTAAACTATCATTATTATAGAGCTGGTTTAGTACACAAGGGCACAGTCATGATGAAACAGGGAAGGACCTTCCCAAAACTGTTGACAGAGGGTTGAAAGTACACAACTGCTAAACTATCTTTGTATATTGCAACATTAACAGTACCCTTTATTGGAAACAACTGAAGTCAATACTTTGAAGGAGTGTTCACATATTTTGGCCATATAGATGATCAGTTCATCACAAACTTATGGCCATATATTTTAGCTCACAAAAATACTTTGAAATAGTTATTAATTCTCTTTGAATATTACGGATTTCATACGCTGCTTTGCTTTTGATTCTCCAGAGCTCAGCAATGCTCTGTCAAACCATGAATGTATTTCTTGGTTTTCCTTAATATTTTTCATCACCAGGTTTCGGTGTACTGACGGCACCATCAGCTCGTGGCTGTTCAGATAATTAAGTGTTTTCATGAAGTCCTGCTTTATATTCTCTAGGGAAAAAATAAATATACCTGACCAGACTGAAGTCTGAAATTGATGACAGTGACATTATCTAGAGCTCCTGCTACTTGTATTGATTGATGGGCATAACGTTAATATGTTTTAAATAGCCGCAAAATCTAATTTCACGGATCACTCCTTTGTAATCACAGAAGACAAAACTACCTGAGCAAATATTTAAAAGTGCGGGTGTCATACAGCATTAGGGGGTAGACCTGCTCAAATATTGAGTGTAATAATAGGCCCATTTAAAGACACACTCTAGTCAAACATTAAAAATCATAACGATTAGTATCAGTCTGCAATAAAATTATATACAGTTATACAGTCAGGTCCATAAATATTGGGACATCAACTAATCTTTTTGGCTCTATACACCACCACAATGGATTTGAAATGAAACTAACAAGATGTGCTTTAACTGCAGACTTTCAGCTTTAATTTGAGGGTATTTACATCCAAATCAGGTGAACGGTGTAGGAATTACAACAGTTTGTATATGTGCCTCCCACTTTTTAAGGGACCAAAAGTAATGGGACAATTGGCTGCTCAGCTGTTCCATGGCCAGGTGTGTGTTATTCCCTCATTATCCCATTTACAAGGAGCAGATAAAAGGTCCAGAGTTCATTTCAAGTGTGCTATTTGCATTTGGAATCTGTTGCTGTCAGCTCTCAATATGAGATCCAAAGAGCTGTCACTATCAGTGAAGCAAGCCATCATTAGGCTGAAAAAACAAAACAAACCCATCAGAGAGATAGCAAAAACATTAGGTGTGGCCAAATTAACTGGAACATCCTTAAAAAGAAAGAATGCACCGGTGAGCTGAGCAACACCAAAAGACCCGGAAGACCACAGAAAACAACTGTGGTGGATGACCGAAGAATTCTTTCCCTGGTAAAGAAAAGACCCTTCACAACAGTTGGGCAGATCAAGAACACTCTCCAGCAAGTAGGTGTATGTGTGTCAAAGTCAACAATCAAGAGAAGACTTCACTAGAGTGAATACAGAGGGTTCCCCACAAGATGTAAACCATTGGTGAGCCTCAAAAACAGGAAGGCCAGATTAGAGTTTGCCAAACAACATCTAAAAAAGCCTTCACAGTTCTGGAACAACATCCTATGGACAGATGAGACCAAGATCAACTTGTACCAGAGTGATGGAAAGAGGAGAGTATGGAGAAGGAAAGGAACTGCTCATGATCCAAAGCATACCACCTCATCAGAGAAGCATGGTGGTGGTAGTGTCATGGCGTGGGCATGTATGGCTGTTAATAGAACTGGTTCTCTTGTATTTATTGATGATGTGACTGCTGACAAAAGCAGCAGGATGAATTCTGAAGTGTTTCGGGCAATATTATCTGCTCATATTCAGCAAATTGCTTCAAAACTCATTGGACGGCGCTTCACAGTGCAGATGGACAATGACCCGAAGCATACTGCGAAAGCCACCAAATAGTTTTTTAAGGGAAAGAAGTGGAATGTTATGCAATGGCCAAGTCAATCACCTGACCTGAATCTGATTGAGCATGCATTTCACTTGCTGAAGACAAAACTGAAGGGAAAATGCCCCAAGAAACAAGCAGGAACTGAAGACAGTTGCAGTAGAGGCCTGGCAGAACATCACCAGGGATTAAACCCAGCGTCTGATGATGTCTATGCATTCCAGACTTCAGGCTGTAATTTACTGCAAAGGATTTGCAAGCAAGTATTAAAAAGTGAAAGTTTGATGGATGATTGTTAATCTGTCCCATTACTTTTGGTCCCTTAAAAAGTGGGAGGCACATATACAAACTGTTGTAATTCCTACACTGTTCACCTGATTTGGATGTAAATACCCTCAAATTAAAGCTGAAAGTCTGCAGTTAAAGCACATCTTGTTAGTTTCATTTCAAATCCATTGTGGTGGTGTATAGAGCCAAAAAGATTAGTTGATGTCCCAATATTTATGGACTTGACTGTAGATGGAGCATGGTGGGCCTGAGTCAGCTCTTGGCTTCTTAGATACAGTAGTCCAACAGTAAAATCTCTGTAGGTAATGACTTTGTCATTGTCCACATCTGAATTTTGGGTGTTCCTGGCCACCTTTGTGTTTTCCGGCTGCTCCTGTTAAAGTATACATAATATAAAATAAATTATAAGCCAGGTGGCACGGTAGGATTCCCTCATAAAGGGCACAGCTGGTGTGTGGACCTGGGACCTGAGTACAAAGATCTTATCACCATCATTTTTAGAGTCTCTGATAGATATAAGATGCTGGAGAATTAAACAGGTTTAAACTCTTTAGCATTTACCAGGAACTGAAATGCCTTTTTGGGTAGACTGACTCTTTCAAAGGACTACTTAACTTTTAGTGAAGTTGTCCTTTAAATGTCCTCTAGACCAGCTTGGAGGACACCTCTTAAATTGCTAAATGGCTCTGGTTTTTCATTTGGTATTCACATTGTGCCGCCGTCTCTCTTGATGGATAAATCCGTACACTCAGTACCAGCATCATCTGAAGGTCCCTGAATTTAAACTTGACCAGCTTCACCTCTCTTTATCAGCTAAACCAAAGAAGTGATTTTAGTCTCATGCTACCAAAATGTATGTATGTTCAGTATTAGATGTTTTAATCATTTAGGCATGAAATATTTCACATTCATTTATTCCAACCAGTAGGTATTCAGCAGGCTTTTTTTTTACATATTTACCAGGCTAACCTTAACTGCTTTGATTTAAAAAAAAGTCTGTTGTTTACTGACCTGACTAGCGTAAGTTCAAAATACAAACACTTCTGAATGATCAGCTGAGTGTATAGTTTCTCTCGCCCCTCTTTACCTACTCTGTATGGATATATACAGTAATATATATATAATACCTGATGCCAAAGATGGGTCCTGCACAGGTGCTATGTGGCACCAATATTTTATGTGTGGTCCCTTTAAGGGAAATGTTTTGGGTACTGAGGAGTCTCACCTGTGATAGGTAAGGAATTCTGGGCTAATCTAGTAAAGGAGGGGACTGACTCGCAGTCCTCTTGGCATTAGTAGTGGCTCATTTGAGACCCAGAATTTTGGAGGTCCATAATGACTTTCAGGTGGGAAAAGGGCCTCCACTCCTGACTACCGGGACTTCAGTCCCTACACGGTTAAGCAGCCTCCAGGTGTACATAAGGCAGGAAGCTCCTAGTGCTAGGGGGTGGTGTAGGAGTTGAGAGGAGACCTGGTTGTGTACTGAAAATTGACAAACATCTGAAACTGGACGCTGCTAACTCTGGGGTAAAGCCCTTATATAAACTTTACATTTATTATTATACAGTATTTACATAGTGCCAACAGTTTGTGCAACGCTTTACAATATGAGATTTACATGTCTGATATTTTAGTTTGTGCAGACTTTTGTATTGTGTTTTCTGAGTACTGTTTTGCTACTGGAAGCTATATTCTGTTTGCTTTAACTACTTGCAGACCAGCCACCGTAGTTGTACTGCGGCAGTTTGGCTCGGCTGCGCGAATCACCGTCATTGTACGTCGGGCGCGTACACGCCGATCTGTGACCCCTTCCCTGCCAGTGTCATTTGTACAGTAATCAGTGCATTTTTATAACAGTGATCGCTGCATAAATGTCACTGGTCCCAAAAAATTGTCAAAAGTGTCAGATCTGTCCGCCGCAATGTCGCAGTCCCGCTAAAAATCACTAATCACCGCCATTACTAGTAAAAAAATAAAAAATAAAAATGCCATAAATCTATTCCCTATTTTGTAGATGCTATAACTTTAGCGCAAACCAATCAATATACACTTATTGCGATTTTTTAACCAAAAATATGTAGTAGAATACATATTGGCCTAAACTGATGAAGAAATGTGTTTTTTTTTACTTTTTTTTTTTTGATATTTATTATAGCAAAAAGTAAACATTAAAAAAAAATTTTTTTTTTTGCAAAATTGTCAGTCTTTTTATTGCTTATAGAACAAAAAATAAAAAACGCAGAGGAGATCAAATACCACCAAAAAAAAAGCTATTTGTGGGAAAAAAAGTACATACATCTTGTTTGGGTACAACGTCGCATGATCGTGCAATTGTCAGTTAAAGCGGCACAGTGCCGTATCGCAAAAAATGGCCTGGTCATTAAGGGGGCAAATCCTTCCGGTCCTTAAGTGGTTAAAGAAAATGAAAGACTTTTATGTAGATCCCTGAGGTGCTATGCCCCTCAACTTTACAATATACCAGTATATATTTTTATACCATAAACAGATAAAAGATACACCAGGTCAAAGGCGAGAAATTACATCAACCTATACCATTATATTTCTTTTAACCTCTTACTGGCAGCCAGTTTGCAACAACCTGATCTGAACAAAGTCAAGACGATGAAACTGGTCTATGCAGGTTAGTTGTAGTCCTGGTGCAGTTAAATCCATGTAGACTGGAGCATGAGAGGGAGGTTACACAACACAGAATCACCTAAGAAGAGACGGCACTCCTGCACAAATACATTGTGAAAGGACTGAGGCAATTCTGTATAAGCCTACAATTTGGGTTCACTTACAAATCTAGATGGAAATTGCTTTTGATTTGACTTTTTTTGCCATTTCGGTTCCCCAAGGTGTTCCTCAAAGCACATGATGAAACAGTAACACTAAGCATAGCATATGAAGAATTTTATTCCCAGAGCAAAATAAAGTCAAAAACACAGTTTATGAAAATTACAGTCTATGTGAAGCAAATAACCTAAAAAAACAGAGTTTCTTAAAGTGGTCCAAATCAGTCCTCAGCAGACTGGTATGCAATCAATAAAGCAGTCAATCAATTCTGATACCTTTGTTAATCAGGGATATAAAGAACATTCACACTTACTATTCATTATTTTCCATTGCTAAAGGGTCTGTCTACCAGAAACTGATATTACGGTTAAGCGTGGTTGAACTGAATCACAGTGACAGATGTCAGCCCCTGAGTACCCAGGTCTGCCCACTTATTGCAGCCATTCTAAACAGGTCCCATTTTTCTTGGATATATTTTATTTTCTACTATAGAACATTCAATAGGAGGAGTAAGACTCTGCTGTAGTATGAGTTGTGGGACTTCAAGAGAGGTAAAGCTAGGCATTACAAGAGCCGAAAACCTGTGAAAAATGCAGCTCTCCGACTTTGGGAGTGGGTCCAAGACATTTGGAAGCGGTCATGTGACAATGTCACAGCGCATGTAGCACTAGTAACCATATTATAGAATGTAAGTAAAACTACATGGCCTTAGAAGACCTGGCGGGTTGGGATATTACATACTGTACCATGTTGTTTTCCTAATGAGGCCCCTCATGTGTTGAAAAATGGGTGCACATATCATGTCAGCAACAATCTCTTTCCACGTTAGGATTATTCAGATACAGCACTCAATGGGTGCACATATCATGTCAGCAACAATCTTTTCGTGTTGGAATTATTTAGATACAGCACTCAGTTCATTAGTGTCTCTCCAGTTTTCAAGGCGAATAACATGGATGGTTTTCAGGAAAAAAATTTCAGTAGCTGATCATCCACAGCAATAGTAGAGTTGATAGACAAATCCATGAAGGCAGCAACATAGGTAAAGTAAACATACTGGTTTATTCCAATTTTGGTAATACCAGAAGACATTTTTTGGTGTCCTCCATTAAACATGTAATGTATTAAGCTGATTTCCATATGGTCAACAGCATTGGCGTAGCACTGAGAATCAGATGTACCCATGTCTATTGTTCATTGATTCTCTTAGTTGGGTAAAAAGTCATGTCTAATGCCGCGTACACACGAGCGGACTTTACGCAGACTTTGCCCGGCGGACGGGATTTCGTCGGACAATTCGATCGTGTGTGGGCTCCAGCGGACTTTGTTTTCTCAAAAGTTGGACGGACTTAGATTTGAAACATGTTTTAAATCAATCCGTCAAAATCGAGTCCGGTCGAAAAGTCTGCTCGTCTGTATGCTAGTTCGACGGACAAAAAGCCACGCTAGGGCAGCTATTGGCTACTGGCTATGAACTTCCTTGTTTTAGTCCGGTCGTACGTCATCACGTACGGATTCAATGGACTTTGGTGGATTGTGTGTAGGCAAGTACGTTCATTCAGAAAGTTTGTCGTAAAGTCCGTCGAAAAGTCTGCCGTAAAGTCCGACCGTGTGTACGCGGCATAAGGTCCATGTCAAACCAGCAATTCTGTCACTGATGGCAACTCACCATCAAGAGAACAGATAGACTATTCACTTGCTCCTATGACAGGTGTGGCACCCTCGGTACTCCAGCTATTGTGAAATTACAAGTCCCATGAGGTATTGGGAGACTCTGACAGCTACAGGCATGACTCTCAGAGACAGAGGCATCATGGAATTTGTCGTTTCACTACAGCTGAAGTGCAGAGGTTGCCTACCCCTCTATCTGGCATTGCTCCCTCATTGGTTGAACCAGCACAGAGTCACTCTGTCTCTGCTCTCTTCCTGGCCTGCAAGATTATGCAGCATTTCTGCCAATGAAGGGGCAACATGGTAGCAGAAAATGAATAGTCACTATAGTTCCTGTTGCGGTCAGTGGCAGGATCCCTAGTTTAGTTGAACAAATGGCGCTGATTACCTATGGGCACGTCCCACAGTTGATGTAGAGCTAGTGATATGCAGATTTTTAATGTTGGATAGGCAGCTCTCATTTGCAGCAATGGCTACCAAAGCAACATCAGGGTGAATTGGAGGAAAAGAAAAGAACAGGAGGACCACATCAGGAGATTTAAGCCCAAAAATATTTTATTCCACTATCTATACCTGCTGTTTACACTAGCTGCTGTTGAGCATCCCCATGAATTTATGAGTATACACATTTGTTTTTCTGTACAGAACACAAGCCCTGATGAACAGTTTTGGGCCCTTGAAATGTGTTGGCTACACCGGCAGATTTGTTTAAACAATTTGTCACAATAATGTCTTGTGCACACTGGGTATTTAGGCAAGAAGTCTGCGTTCTGAGCATGCGTCCAGCTGTCAGCTGATTTGACAGGCTGCAGGCACTAGGACTGGACAGTGAGCCTGTACCTTCCACCCGCATCTAAACGTTGGAACCCCATGTATTGGAGCTAAACGCAAAGTGTCCATGGGGCCTAAAATAACTTTGGACTCCAACCTCCTGGTGTGCTGCTCCTTTTCTCCATTTTCCCTCAGGATCAATAGTTTGACATGGCCCCAAGAGGGAGGCTTCCCAAAGTGCCCAATATTTTATTAGCCAGAATACCTTCCTCTGTGTACCTTTCTGAAACTAGTTTACTTTGTTACTTAGTCTCTGTCTTCCTGGCTTCAGGGACAGACAACATCCACACACTTTATCTGTCCAGAAAGAGAACCAATTCTGGTCACTGGTTGGATACAGGGATGGCAGGTAGACAGGGCTTAGTCTCAAAGTCAAGAAAGTCGAGCCCTTAATGACAAATTGAGAACAGAATCAGAGAGGTGGACAGAGGCACTTGGCTTTCAGAGGTAATGACAGAACCTTGTTTAGTTGAAAAATGTTAACAGGTTTACTTTAAAGAGGACTGGTGACATTTTGTTTGGTTATCAATTTTATAACAATGACACAAACCTTCTGGATTTTTTTAATGACTCAAAAATATGTTTGGCTTTTTCAAATTTTTTTCTCCTGTCTGCGAAAACTGGGAACCAGCATTTTGAATAATTTAAACTCAGTAGACAATGATACATCAGGAGGCGCTCTGAGCCTGCAGTAAAAGAAATTGTGCGCTGCCGGCTATTTTTCTGCTTAGAGGTCAAGACTGAAGAAAACAATCCCTCTGGAACAAATAAAACAGACCCGGGGTCAGTACTACGCTCAGAGGCATCGGGAGAGAGAGGAGTAGAGAGGCCGAGCAATAGCGGAATGGCCTGATTTCTTGGCCAAGTGTTTCTGTAGAGGCCCTGAAAACAACCTTCATGGGAAATGCAATACATTAAAACTCCATTCATAATGCAGCAGGATAGACTAAGCCTTATTGTTTTACATATTATTTTTAAAAACCTGGCCTAAAATCTGTGCTTTTAAACAACCTTTTGAAGGCTACTATCATGATATTGGCGTGGTGGTGATGACCATTAGATGGAGTTAGCGATCATAGTAAATTAGGGGAAAGTTTACTAAAACTGGTGCACTCAGAATCTGGTGCAGCTGTGCATAGTAGCCAATCATTTTTAACTTCAGCTTGTTCCATTGTTGGAAACCGCTGCACTTTTTCTTTTCTTACCTGCAAGGCAAATGAATAATGTGCTAGTATGCATCGCATACTAGCACATTATGTGAAACTTACATGAAAACTAAGCCTTCCAGCGATGCAATGTCATCTTCAACCGTCTTGCTTCCGGGTTCACCGACTCCGGCTCTGTGACTGGCTGGAGCTGCCGTGACGTCACTCCTGCACATGTGCGTGGGTGCCGCCAGTCACGGCACAGGGCTCTGAAGGAACGGCACGGGTGGCCGTTTCTTCATAGTGCATGCACCAGTGATGTCACTGGCTGCAGGTACAGTAAATATCTTCTAAAAGGTGCACGTTTAGGAGATATTTACGCTACCTATAGGTAAGCCTAACCTATAACCTATATTACTTCCTCTTTAAAGCGGAGTTCCACCTAAAAATGGAACTTACGCTTATCGTGTTCCTCCCCCCTCCAGTGTCACATTTGGCACTTTTCAGGGGGGGGGGAGCAGATACTTGTCTAATACAGGTATTTGCTTCCACTTCCGGCGATAGATCGCCGCAGAATCTGCGGCGGTCTATGCCATGTCCAGCCCCTCCTCCGTCCTCCCTTGCTGTCTTCTGGGAGACACACAGGTCCCAGAAGACAGCCGGGACCAGTCAGGACGTGCAGCACGACTCGCGCATGCACAGTAGGGAACCAGGCTTTGAAGCCGCAAGGCTTCACTTCCTGATTCCCTTACTGAAAATGGTGGCTCCTCCACCCGGGAGCCGAGACATGGGTCGGCTTTGGGTGAGGACATCGCGGGTGCCCTGAACAGGTAAGTGTCCATATTTTAAAGGTCAGCAGCTGCAGTATTTGTAGCTGCTGAATTTTCATTTTTTTTTTTTTGGGCGGAACTCTGCTTTAAGCATTGTCAATAAAACCAAGAAGCTGATTGGTTTCTATGCAGAGTTGCACCAGATTTTGTACTCTTCAGTACTTTTCTGATTCACTCTATTGAAAAATAAACACCATTCAGCCTGGGGAGAAGATAATCTAATATCATTTGATTTTGCCCCCTTTCACACAGCTCAAATGTAGTTTCACAGGATGAACAGATACACACGTTTTTATTAATAAATATACCCTTATTTAACTAAGTGTTAGACTGTTCTAAACCTTGTATGCAACCCCTGAATTAGAGGAATTAAAGTCCAGCGTGAGCTCGTTTGGCTGGACTTCTCCTATGGGTCATATGAGTGCAATCTGTTTTGTACTCCTGTGACCCGTCTTCTGCAGAGAGCGGGCTGAAGTCCTGCCTCTTGCCCTTTGTCCATGATATTTTTATGCTTTGCATTTTTAGAATATGCGATGGTAATTCTGCCTCACCTTGAATGTCCCTGATGAAGGGACCCCACAAGTGTCCTGAAACGCATCGGGCTGAATGTCTACAATTACCACGCACTAACGATACAGTTTTTGTATACTTGTTGGTTTTAACTTATTCTATTTTTGGTGATGTTTGCACCTGAATAATTTTAGATTTTCTTCTACACACTAATAAATACATTATTACTAATGCAATGTTTTGTTTAGACCCCCTTTTCCTTGTTGCCTTCCAAGTCCTTATTACTTATCTGGGGGATATCTGCTCCTTTACATACTTAATTTGGGATTGGCAATCTCCAGCCCCCCTTTTGGTGGACCTTTATAGTTATCTGAAGTCCGCTCTCTGCTGATGTCATACAGATCAGTCCAGGCACCACGTCATACACACTCTGGGAGTCTGGATCTGCCAGCTGCATGGACTAATAGTCACCCCAGCCTCTCAGCGCGCCGCTCCCCACCCTTCGCAGCTCAGCGCTCCAGTGAGCATGGAGGAGCAGAGTAGGAGAGCTGCTGATTGACAGGCAGCAGCTCTCTGCTCAGGGAGCTGAGAGATCCGAGCCATCGGCGGTGTTTGGTGGATCGGTTCTCAGTGCAGAGACGCCTAGGGACTGATGCTGCATCCACCTAGGTAAGTATGATTATGGGCAAAAAAAAATTCCCATACTTCTCTTTTAATATATGTTGTTATCATGGTTAATAATGTGTGGGTTTAACCAATTATTGGTTGTGCATTCATTCTTCATGCCCCATGTCTCTGGAGGTGTTGACAGGGGTCTATCCCTTGCCTACGTACTTTGTGCTAAAGGTGTCACAAGATATCTGCCTGTTGGGGTTAGTGACTCAATGCAGTAAAGACATCTACCAGATATAGAGGCCTATCTTTCAAAATTCCTTTTTTAAATATGCCCCACAGTCAGTGGTGGCTGGTGATCAAAATTTGTAGGGCGGCGCAAACAAACTAAAAAAAAAACATCAGTTGCAGCACACTGTGCCCATCAAATGCAGCTACTGTGCCATCCATTGCCGCCACTGTGCCATCAAACGCAGCCACTGTGCCATCAAACGCAGCCACTGTGCCATCAAACGCACAAACAAAGCCACTGTGCCATCAAACGAAGCCACTGTGCCATCAAACGCAGCCACTGTACCCATAAATTGCCATCACTGTGCCTATTAAACGCTGCCACTGTGCCCATCAAGCAGAGACACTGTGCCTATCAAGCGAAGACACTGTGCCATCAAACGCATCAAACGCAGCCACTGCACCCATAAATTACTGCCACTGTGCCATCAAACGCAGCTACTGTAACCAACAATTGCTGCCAGTGTGCCCCATCAATTGCTGCTGGTTTGCCCCATCAATTGCCGCCGGTTTGCCCCATCAATTGCCACCAGTTTGCGCCATTAATTGCTGCCAGTTTGCCCCCCCCACCTGGCATTTACCTGTCTCGGGTCAGCGCTGTCCTCCACGCTCCCTCAGAGTCTTTGATGTCTTTTCCCATCCTCTTCTGCTATGATTGTACGCCTGCCGTCCAATCACAGTGCCTGCCACTTCAGCCAATCAGGTGACAGGTAACCAGACCCGGTGCACCTGATTGGATGAGAGGCGGGTCAGTGTTAGGGAAGTGATTTATTTGATTCACTAACACAGCACTACGTAAGCAGGGAATGCACAGCGGGAGGTGGGGGGGAGGGGGGTGATGTTATATGGCCTAGCAGATTTAGATACACTAACAGAGTGAGGCCCATCTCCAGCTCAAACTGCAGCTCCAGCAGCAGTTTTTTTTCTTTTGGTATAAAGGTTTTACATAAATTAACAAAAGCTGGTCATTAAACAACAGTGCTGTCTAATAATCTAATCAACTATTGCTATATCATAAAAAGATAAATGGGAGTACCACTTGTCCAAGCGCACATGTAAAAAAACTATTGAAAATGAAAAAAATAAAAAGTTCATTATACAACAGCTGCTGCTATAAAATTAGTCCCTCATTACAAATTATATGTCTTGAAAAGACTAATAGTTAAAACATTAGCAGCAGTCCTCCAGCGTGAACAACACTGCGTGTTTGACAATTCCTGTTAAAGATAGTTCATATACGTTCCACTGTTGTGAGTGAAGTATAAATAGAGACATCTAAACGTGTCTGGTCCTTGGAATCGAGCTGTAAAGTTCTGTGGCCATAAACACCATCACCACACCTCATGGTTCCCACTGCCAACAAATATTGCAACCACCAGATCTCCAAATAATTCTGCCTTATGTCAATTAAACACTCTGTCCACAATAGATCACACTCTAACCAGGATCCTTCTCCCAGCGCCGCTGATCTCATACAAAGACAAAAAAAGACTCCATAGCGTAATCCCGTATGACATTTATTGCTATAAAACTTCCCCCTTTAAAATCACATTTACAAAAAAAATATAAAATCCAGCATTAGTAAGATAGTAGAAACACTAGTAGGTCTGCCCACTGTCTCTCACCACTCGCTGGTATCACCACAATTGCGGTAATTCTTGGATCAGGCAGCGTACTGACGTCACTCTGGATAGCCGTATGGTCCCGCCTTTCATCATCACAACTTCGTCAGACAGGAGAAGGATCCTTGTAATGCCCTGTACACACGACCAGTTTTGCTGTTGGAATAAACTCTGAAGGTTTCTCCAACGGAACTCCGACGGAATTCCATTCAAACGGGCTTGCCTACACACGGTCACACCAAAGTCCGACCAAAGTCCGACCGTACAGCACGTTCGAAGGGACTAGAAAAAGGAAGTTCAGTAGCCAGTAGCCAATAGCTTCCGTCTCGTACTTGCTTCAGAGCAAGTGTCGTTTTTGGTCAGTCGGAACAGCATACAGACGAGCGGTTTTCCCGATAGGAATTGGTTCCGTTGGAAATATTTAGAACATGTTCTATTTCTAGGTCTGTCAGAATTTTCGAAAAAGAAAGTCTGATGAGGCTTACACACGATCGGAATATACAATGAAAAGCTTCCGTCAGACTTTTTCTGTCGGACATTCCGCTTGTGTGTACATGGCATTAGAGTGTGATCTATTGTGGATGGAGTGTTTAATGACATAAGGCATAATAATTGGAGATCTGGTAAATGCAATATTTGTAGGCAGTGGGACCCACGAGGTGTAATGATGGTGTTTATGGCCACAGAACTTTACAGCATGATTCCAAGGACCAGACACGTCTAGATGTCTCTATTTCTATTCCACTCACAATGTTGGAACGTATAGGAGTTATCCTTAACAGGAACCTTCAAACACGCAGTGTTAACACTGGAGGAGCACTGCTAATGCTTTAACTATTAGCGTTTTCAAGGCATATGATTTGCAATTACTGCTATATGCAATCACAAATCATCAAAACTTATGCCAATATAAATTCACAGTCCCAAAAAGTGCATAGTAGTTCATAATAAATAATATTCTTCCATAAAGCGCTCCATAGTGTAAATAAAGTCCTCCGTGTCTAAAACAGCTTCTCAGTGCTCCAGAAAAGTGCTCTGTGCCAAATACTGTGCTTCCACACACTGACCAGATGTAATTGACTTGATGCTTTTCAGCAAAAAAGTCACAGCATGCATATGGAAACCCTCTTGGGTATTTAGACAGCAGACTTCATCCTTGCTCTTCTCCTCCTTGGTTCTCCTCCCCCGATGCCTGATTATTTATTTATTTATTTCAGGTGCTTATATAGCGATGTCAATTTACACAGCGCTTTACATATACATTGTACAGTCACATCAGTCCCTACCCTCAAGGAGCTAACTCTAACTCACATTTATTCATACTAGGGACAATTTAGACAGGATCCCATTAACCTACCAGCATGTCTTTTGGAGTGTGGGAGGAAACCCACGCAGGCACAGGGAGAACATGCAAACTCCAGGCAGGTAGTGTTGTGGTGTGGTTGGGATGCGAACCAGCGACCCTTCTTACTGCTAGGCGAAAGTGCTACCCACTACACCACTGTGCCGCCCGATTAGCTGAGCGAAACATACGTGGGACGCACACTGCAGTGATTCCGGGCTTTATATGCGGTTTTTGACATCTATTCAATGTGACTGTTTAATGTGTTTTAACCTATTTTTTTTAATAAACAATACTGCCCCATGTGGGTTCCCCCTCTTTGTCCCCTTGCGTATTAATGGAAGTATATGAGGAAATAGGAGGAATATAAGGATACTGGGAGAGGAGAACCAAGGAGGAGAAGAGCAAGGCTGAACTCTGCTGTCTAAATACCCAGAAGCAGTGGCCGCCGTCCCTCCCTAATCCATGCGCTCTGCCCCTAATCTACATGTGGGGCGCCAGACACATGGATTTCAATGAGGCTCTAATTGGCTTCAAAAAAGGGTGGGCTCGGGGCGCAGAGCACTACGTCCTGAGCCCACCGAGTTGTGTGACAATAGCGAATTAATATTGTCTTCCTGCTTCTCCTCCTGGCCAACCAGGAAGCCGAGAGGGGAAGCGACCGTATTGGCCCCTGAGGAGGAAGCCGCCGAGGAGGAGGAAGCGCAGGGGGAAACCGCCAAGGAGACGTAGGGGAAAGCTGTCGAAGTTGCCCGCGACCTAGATGGTGTAAGTGCGGGGCTGATGGGCGGACGGCGAGTGATGGCAGGGGGGTTTAACTGACAGACGGACGGACCGACGGACGGAACAAATGGGGGGGTTGTTGATGGGAGTGGCGGGTGGTTTGTCCCCCCCCCCCAAAGAATGGAGCACCAGCCGCCACTGCCCAGGGTTTCCATATGCATGCTGTGACTTTTTTGTTGAAAAGCATAAAGTCATTTACATCTGGTGAGTGTGTGGAGGCACAGTGCTTGGCAAGTAGCACTTTATTTACACTATGGAGCACTTTATGGAAGAATATTATATATTATGAACTACCAAGCACTTTTTGGGACTGTGAATTTATATTGGCATAGGTTTTGATGATTTGTGATTGCATATAGCAACAATTCATTAGATTATTAGACAGCACTCTGTTAAAGGTTGTTATGTAGCACAAAGGCCACAAATCGGTATTTGGTGAACAGAAATTAAATGTGGCACATATAAAGCTGTTTGTGATTACAGTGGCAGTGCTGTGTATAAAATAATATAAAAGCTGATCATTGTAAGCAATCCTGTCAGTGGACAGCTTGTTCTGTTGAAAAACAACAGACTAATTGGTAGGATCACCAGGTCAAAAGAAAAGAAAGAAAGCCTGAAAATGAAGTAATGCAACCACCACATCTAATTGGTAAGTTGCAACATAATTCATGTTTGCCCTTGAAGCTAATACCGCTTTAAAGGTCACCCAAAAGCCATAGTTAAAGCTGAACTCAGGACAAAACGATTATTGGAATGCCCCCTTCCTGCTTGGTGAGTTTGATTAACCTCTGGCTTCTTATTTGTCTTGGGTGCTCCAAGAGTGGGCGCGCTCCTTGCCAAAATGTATGACTCAGTTCTTGCACACCTGAAAGCTTTGGGTGTTCCTTTCCACCATTATGTGTTCCAGCTCCTCTGATTTAATTCTTCATTATAGAAAATAATTTAAAATCCAGCAGGGTTGAAGGGAGCCTCCCAAATTGGGCACAGCGGATATTCCAAGATCTTATTATTTTTCTTCTTTTAGTTTTACTGTAAAGCATATTTAAACTCAAGAACAAAAATGTAATCTCCGCAGGACCAATGAGTATGCTTTTCCTTTATAAGATATTTTTATTTTTACTTTTAAAATGGTGGTAGGGTCTCTATACCATTGCAAAGTCTCTGAATACTCTATGCAAATGAGCAGAACGAATAACAATCATTTATTCTTCCGTCTATGATTTGATCTCTGTGGTTTTATTCTCCAAGTTTATTTTCGAATGATGTTATCTGTGAGGTATTTCGAGCCATAAAAACACACATGTAATTCTTCACAAGCTAATTAATATTTTATCTTCTTCCTAAAGAGTTTTCTTAAGGGCAACCTCGAAGTCCATGCATGGCACAATCATTTGAAGAACATTGAATCTGATTGATGGGAGATGAAAAACAGTAATCTATTTAATTGGGTAGCGGAGTAAAGAAAGTGTCTAAAAACTATACAGAAGAAATTATATTATGGACCATTAAAATGTGGTTAAAACCATGACCAAACCTACCCTGAGAGTCAAAAACTGAACATATGAGGATATAGAAACTGTCTTTGCTGGCCCGCTTTCACTTTTTCCTGGCTACTCTAAGTAAGGAGACACTGACCTGTAACAAGCATGCAGTTAGTAACGTACGTCCTCCCACCCAGCATGCTTGTTTCATATCAGAGGTTTGAAATGTAGTGCTGCTGTTCCATCAGATTACCGCTACCCATCCGATTGTGTAACAGAAGTGACGTTCCGACCAAGAAATACTTACTGCGGGTGCGCTATGCATTCCACGGGACTATGCGCTCCAAACACTTCATGATCTGACAAGTACTGTAGCAGTAATCGGATAGATCATCCATGCGGACATCCTACTACACCCAGCTACGTCTTGAATTTCAGAGTAATTTTAGCAATAAAGTGAGCGTATATAAATAAAGTAGTATATACACTCACTTTATTGCTAAAATTACTCTGAAATTCAAGATCTAGCTAAAACGGCCCCTTTAAGGAAAAAAAAAAAAGTCCTCTAACTAAGTGCACTGTGTTCGGGCCCTGGACACAGTGCACTATGGGAAGGGCCACATCAATGCAATCACGAGATTGCAGATGCGGCGCTTCATTGGCGGGGTTTGAAGCTGCTTTCCGGTGCAGTCGATCACGCTGAGCAGCATCCACCTGGCGCCCGGCCGGGTGCTTTGTTCTCAGTGTGAGAACAAAGTCACTTCCGGCGGGCTAAAAAAAGATGGCCGTCGTGGGGACTAATCCCCTTGAACAATCCACTGAACAAACAGAGAAAGCCAGGAAATAGCATAGATGCGGCTTGAAGGAGTGCTGTGCTGTTGGGGACACCGATGTGAGGAGGACCCTGCTGCTCCGCTGGGGACACAGATGTAAAGAAGACCCTGCTGCTCCACTGGGGACACAGATGTAAAGAGGACCCTCCTGCTCCGCTGGGGACACAGATATGAGGAGGACCCTACTGCTTCGCTGGGAACACAGATGTAAGGAGGGGCTCTGGTGGGGACACAGATGTAAGGAGGGGCTCCGCTGGGGACACAGATGTAAGGAGGGGCTCCGCTGGGGACACAGATGTAAGGACGGACTCCGCTGGGGACACAGATGTATGAAGGGGCTCCGCTGGGGACACAGATGTAAGAAGAGGCTCCGCTGGGGACACAGATGTAAGGAGAGACTCCGCTGGGGACACAGATGTATGGAGGGGCTCCGCTGGGAACACAGATGTATGGAGGGGCTCCGCTGGGGACACAGATGTAAGAACGGACTCCGCTGGGGACACAGATGTATGGAGGGGCTCCGCTGGGGACACAGATGTAAGGAAGGACTCCTCTGGGGACACAGATGTAAGGAGGGGCTCTGCTGGGGACACAGATGTAAGGACAGACTCCGCTGGGGACACAGATGTATGGAGGGGCTACGCTGGGGACACAGATGTAAGGACAGACTCCACTGGGGACACAGATGTATGGAGGGGCACCGCTGGGGACACAGATGTTGGAAGGGCTCCGCTGGGGATACAGATGTAAGGAGGGGCTTCGCTGGGGACACAGATGTTGGAGGGGCTCTGCTGGGGACAGAGATGTAAGGAGGGGCTCCGCTGGGGACACAGATGTACGGAGGGGCTCCACGGGGGACAGAGATGTAAGGAGGGGCTTCGCTGATGGGGCACAGATGTAAGGAGGGGCTTCACTGATGGGGGACACAGATGTAAGGAGGGACTCCACTGATGGGGACACAGATGTAAGGAGGGACTCTGCTGACGGGGACACAGATGTAAGGAGGGACTCCGCTGACAGGGACACAGATGTAAGGAAGGACTCCTCTGGGGACACAGATGTAAGGAGGGGCTCTGCTGGGGACACAGATGTAAGGACAGACTCCGCTGGGGACACAGATGTATGGAGGGGCTACGCTGGGGACACAGATGTAAGGACAGACTCCACTGGGGACACAGATGTATGGAGGGGCACCGCTGGGGACACAGATGTTGGAAGGGCTCCGCTGGGGATACAGATATAAGGAGGGGCTCTGCTGGGGACACAGATGTTGGAGGGGCTCTGCTGGGGACAGAGATGTAAGGAGGGGCTCCGCTGGGGACACATATGTACGGAGGGGCTCCACGGGGGACAGAGATGTAAGGAGGGGCTTCGCTGACGGGGCACAGATGTAAGGAGGGGCTTCACTGACGGGGGACACAGATGTAAGGAGGGACTCCACTGATGGGGACACAGATGTAAGGAGGGACTCTGCTGACGGGGACACAGATGTAAGGAGGGACTCCGCTGACAGGGACACAGATGTATGGAGGGGCTCCGCTGGAGACACAGATGTAAGGAAGGACTCCTCTGGGGACACAGATGTAAGGAGGGGCTCTGCTGGGGACACAGATGTAAGGACAGACTCCGCTGGGGACACAGATGTATGGAGGGGCTGCGCTGGGGACACAGATGTAAGGACAGACTCCACTGGGGACACAGATGTATGGAGGGGGACCGCTGGGGACACAGATGTTGGAAGGGCTCCGCTGGGGATACAGATGTAAGGAGGGGCTCCGCTGGGGACACAGATGTTGGAGGGGCTCTGCTATGGACAGAGATGTAAGGAGGGGCTCCGCTGGGGACACATATGTACGGAGGGGCTCCACGGGGGACAGAGATGTAAGGAGGGGCTTCGCTGACGGGGCACAGATGTAAGGAGGGGCTTCACTGACGGGGACACAGATGTAAGGAGGGACTCCACTGATGGGGACACAGATGTAAGGAGGGACTCTGCTGACGGGGACACAGATGTAAGGAGGGACTCCGCTGACAGGGACACAGATGTAAGGAGGGACTCCGCTAACAGGGACACAGATGTAAGGAGGGACTCTGCTGGGGGCACCTGATGTAAGGAGGGACTCTGCTGGGGGCACCTGATGTAAGGAGGGACTCCGCTGGGGGCACCTGATGGCATCTGGTGGCAGGCGACGTGGCAAAAGACACGCTCAGGGCTCCCACTGATTCTGCATTATGGCGAGTTGAATGATTTCATTTTATATTACAATGTAATAATAGAAATATTGCGCTTCAATCATCCTGACACAATAACAACCGTGGTGCCAGGATGATTGAAGTGCTAACACCAGGTGTTTGGAGTATCTTTATCTGCTGATTGTTAAACTTTCTAGAATACACATATTTCTATTGTTGTGTAGAATTTGGGTCTGCTGTCCCTCCCTTTCTCCCTCCCTCTCCCTCCATCATCATTCATCTCAGACGCTAACCACACCACCTTAGAGCCACGCCCACTATTTAGTTGAAACCACGCCCATATTCACCAAGTGGGAGGGGCTAAAATGGAAGGGCGGGGTCTGGCGCCCCCCATTCTAAAACTTCACCAGCCGCCACTGGTTAGACCCTTTGTCAAGTTTTTCCTATTGGGGAGATTCACTCCTAGATTTGTCCTGTTGACCATTGTCACCAAGAGTTTAAGGGAAAATCCAAAAGATCTGAATTGTTATTCGAGAAATAGCAGAGAGAAAATCATCCATTGAAGTTACCTGTTCCTGTGAATGAGACTTCTGTTTAGAGATATCCACTAATTTACAGTAGCATCTACAGGATGGATAGTAAAGGGAAATCGCTCTAGCTGGACACAGACAGCAAAACATACATTGAGTGGGGTTTTAACCCATCCTTACTCAATTTAAAGCTTAAAGCAGACCTTCACCCTCTTCCGCTACTTCCCTCCACTTCGCCCCTCCTTCCATCCTCATTCAGTATTGCGCTATGTTTTGTGTTTTTTTAATTATTTTTATTACCTTTTTGGGGTAGAAATGTCCGGCTTCCCCTCCCCATGCACGTCAGTCGTCCTTAGGCGAATGATGCGCACACTGCCGCTGTGTCTCCCGGGATATCAACATCACATATTCCAGGAGACTTAGCCTTCCATTTAACAAAGAAGGAGGAGGCGGGCCTATCAGGAGGCCCGCTTGCTAAACCAGGAAGAGCTGGCAGGCCTCTCGATGACGTCAGAGAGAACATGGCTGCACGGGACGGAGCTATGGCTGTGCATGAGAGGATCTCAGGGTGACATCGCTAGATCCGCTGGATGGGTGAGTATCTGAAATGTGCAGATACCACCTTAGGGTAAGGGGGGGGTGAAATAAAAAAAAAACAGGGGGGGTGTGCAGATCCTCTTTAAAGTGATTGTAAACCTGTATTTGTGTTTTAATAACAAATGGTTGGTTTTGAACAGAGCAGCCCTGATCCTCCTCTGCTCGGATCCCACGCCCGTGATCCTGACTCCTCCCTCCCACCGAGTGCCCGCCATAGCAAGACGCTTGCTATGATGGCACTTCTGCGGGCTTGCTCCCAAGTTGGCTCTGTGTGTCCATAGACACACAGAGTGCAACTCGGCCCGCCCCCTGCTTTCTCTTTAGTGGCTGTGATTGACTGACAGTAGCGGGAGCCAATGTCTCCCGCTGCTGTCTCTGAGCCTATGAAGAGAGAGAGAACTGAGAGAGCCTCTGCTCTCATGCATATTGCTGGATCAAGATTGGGCTCAGGTAAGTATAAGGGGGGGGAGGCTGCTGGGGAAACTGAACTCAGAAGGTTTTTTTCTTAATGCAGAGAATGCATTAAGATAAAAACACCTTCAGCTTTTAGAACCACTTTAAAGTGTTGCTAAAAAATAAGATAAAATAAACAAAGAAATAAAAGTAGAACTTAGAAATCAACTCAAAATACATCTATCCTGCTGAATCCTCTTCAGTTAGAAGTGATCCTCCTCTGTCCTTGCCCTTCTACCACCACCCTCTAAAAACACATGCCAGATATTAGGCGTTTTGGGCTGTATAACCCTTGTCTAACAGCAATTATGAGGATGTTCTGAACAAGGACTTATGTAGCCTGAAACGCAAAAGTAAAGCATAGGTGTTTTAACCAAGGAAGCTTCCCCTCTTTGTGTATTTATACATGACTGTGGACTTGAGAATGTCGAGTTGTTGTGCACCTTCCTCTATTCATAGATTACATATAAACAGTGCATGAGCTGTCACCTGCTACAGAGAAGGAGAACAACAGCCTACTAAAGGTTCATAAGTCAGCTGCTATTTTAAAATAGACCTGTAAAACTGGGTAAATCACTCAATGATTCAAAGAGAAGGGTCATATCCCCTTCCCTCCCTTCAAGTGCAGTTGGGAAAGAGAGACTTGTCTGGCTTAGGTTACACTGGGTGTTTCCACGCATACAGACAATTCTGGGCTTTCTTCTTAGAAAGTCCATCATTTGCAAACTAGCGTCACTGATGTTTGTTTGCAAAACAAAGTTTAACTAGCATAAGTAAAAACACTATGAAATAACAGTTTATAATCTTGTAAGTGAAATAATATAAACCAAAAGCCATAATACATTCACTTTATAAAAAGGTCCCTATTGTATGCAAGTGATTGTATATCTATTGTTGTAATAATAGGCTGTAAACTACTCAAGGGGGGAGACTGATGATGAATGAATGGCTCCATGTACTCTGTAAAACACTGCAGAAAGTGTCAACTCTATAAACAGAATTCAACTAATTATAAAGTACAAATTGCTAGATTTTCTACCTAGGTGATACTACAGGCTCCTAGTGAACTGAATGCCAATAATTTTTTTATTTAATTTTAAAAAGGATCTACTCTGTAGGTTTACAGGTGAGCTATTTAATTTAAAATGCAAAACTAAATTACCTGTGGACTGCTGTATCTCTCGGGGGCTCAGTGTTGGTTTTTGACATATGAGTTCCCAGCTCAACCCAACTGCCATAATTATTATAAGAGTCTCCGTTACTCTCATCGTGAATTGTAATTTTTTTTTACAATAAATAGAATGCAGTAGGAGTGTGGCATACCCCTTGGCTTGCCAGTGGAGTCCCTGAAGGATACAAGATTTATTGATAGAACCCACCTGCATGTACCCAAAAGTAAAATATCAATTTTGGATGCTTTTAGCATTTTAATTATTTTGGTTTAGGAAAATTACCAGTTTCATCTTGATTATATATTATAATCTTTGTTCAGTTCCAAGATATTAAATGAAGTAAAACCCAAAAGCTGTTCCACCAAGTTTGTCTTCAAGATATCGATAATCCAGAATCCAGTTTTCTTTATGGTAGAATTTTTTTATTTTTTTTTGTAATCCAAAGTTAACTTCCAAGACGATCAAAGGGACTTCAAGTCAGTATGTGCAGAAATTAATTTTATCAATAGTTTATTTAAAGCCTCTACAGAATCCTGGAACAATACAATAAAATAGGTTGAAAATGTTGTTTATCTTCAGCAGGGTTCCTAAAAAGTTAAGTCAGAAGTCTGTGAAGGAAATTGAGTGCACATATTTTCACCGATGTGCTACAATTACTTCTGCTTCATCATCACATTTGATGTTCGCTACCGTGTTACCTGCAATGAGATAAATAGAGTTTATTATAATGCTTAGAACGAAAAGGTAAGAATAAAAGGCCACCTAAATTTAATCAGTATACTGGTGTTACTGTCCAGGAACCAGGGAACACAATTATTTTTAAAGTCTAGGATTCAAGGGCATTTATAAAATAAGCAATCTACTTAGTGGGGCAACAAGTTGCAGAAAATGAATACCAAAAAATAAAGCCACTCTATACATAGTTTTTTTAGGTTAAGAGAGACTGTCTCATATGTTTTTGATTTTGTTTCAGAAGCTGGAAGGTCTATAATATTTTGTTGGTATTCCACATACAATGCCCCATTTTTATACTTGATGGAAGTCCATCATTCACCATTAATCAGAAAACAAATTGCTGTTCTATGGGATCTATCGCTTGTGAAATGGAAATAACTGATGAATTAGACATGTTAAATTTGAACAAGTGAGATGTTTAGGTACGGTGTAATGGAGGATGACAGTGAAGGTTGATAGTTATCTTATAAAGGATACATTTTCCAAGCTAAAATTGATTGATTTCCACCATGTAGTTTATTCATCCATTAAATAAGCCCCATTGACATGCACGATGTTTCTGTAACATATTTTTAGAAGTGTCTGTGAAATGTTCTGAGGATGCAAGATGTTCAGATGTGCCTACAGCTATCAGAAAATGTTCTTCCTATCTAGCTGGTTATGTTCGGATTAAGGAAAGTTTGCATGTCTGTAGACCCTACCCAACTATAACAGACATCCCCAACGCAAGCTTTTATGAGCGTAGATATGCCAGGTTGGATTCTTCCACAGATATTGTTATAGTTTTCCAGCTTCTCCCCCCCATTTGATGCTTCCCCTCCCTGTTTGGAGAACCCCCTGCACCCTTATCTTTTTTATTTTTTTATTTCTATACATACCTTTTTTCCAGATTGTTTTTGGCATTGACATTTTCGTGGATCAGTCATACATGCTGTATTATTTTTTTTTCCCCTTTTTTATGATTCACAATTAGAGATGTAATTCTTTACACAATATTATTATTAGTATATATGATTTATAGAGTGCCAACAGATTTCACAGTGCTTTACAATATGAGGGCAGACAGTATACAATAATCAGAATACAATTCAATACAGGAGGAATCAGAGGGCCCTGCTCATTAGAGTTTACAATCTAAAATGGATACAAAAGTTAATACCTGTGGGGGATGCACTGATGGAGAAAACAAAAGTACAGTTGTTAGGTTGAGGCAGGATAGGCTTCTCTAAAGAGAGGGGTTTTCAAGGATTGCGTATAAGTGTACAGAGTAAGAGATAGTCAGACACATTGGGGTAGGGGGTTTCTACAGGGTTAGAGATACTCAGGAGAAATCGTGGACTGGAGAACTGGAAGAGGTGACAAGGGAGCTAGAGAGCAGGAGGTCTTGGGAAGAAAAAAAAGATTGATTTAGTTTGTATTTTCAGACTGGGTTAGTGATGCAGCTGGAGGAGTTGTGGATGGCTTTGTAAGTTGTTGTTAGTATTTTAAATTTAATTTGTTGGGTGATTGGAAGCCAGTGGAGGGATGGGCAGAGAGGGGTGGCAAACACTGAGCGGTTGGTAAGGTGATTGAGTCTGGCAGCAGCATTCATGCTGGACTAAAGGTGGGATAGCATATGTAAAAGTAATCCAATGAGAAGGGAGTTGCTGTAGTCAAGGCTAGAGATAACCAGGGAGTGGGAGCAGCATATTTTTGAGATGTTGTGGAGGTTGAGGTGGCAACCTTTGAACAGTGATTGGATGTGGGGCCAAAAGGAGAGTTCAGAGTCCAGGATTACACCTAGCACCCTGGCATGTGGGGACGGGTTGATAGTTGTGCCATCAATCTTGTCAGAGAAGTAAGGGGAAAGGACATGCAGGGGAAAAAATATTGTGAGCTTGGTTTTGGATAGATTGAGTTTGAGGTAGTGGTGTGATATCCAGACTGATATGTCTGTTAGTACATTAGTGATGTGTGAGGAGACTGATGGAGTGATCTGAGGTGTAGAGAAATAAATTTGGGTGTCATCAAAGTAGAAATGGTATTGAAAGCCATTGGAGGTGACAGTTGACCCAGGGAGGAGGTGTAGATCGAGGATAGGAGTGGTCCAAGAACAGTACCCTGGGGGACCCCCAAAAAAGAAAGAAAGAGGAGAGGAGGAGGAGGTAGAACTGTAAGTGATACTGAAGATTCAGTGGGATAGGTAGGATGAGAACCAACAAAGAGTCCAATCATGGAGACCAAAGGAGTGGACTTTTTTTAAGAGAAGGCAGCAAAGGCAGCAGGAGTAGGAGTACAGAATAGTGACCATTGGTTTTAGCCCTTAGTAAATTGTTTGCGATTTTTAAGAGAGCAGTTTTTGTGGAGTGTTGAGGAGAAGTCCAGACTCAATGTAATAAAGAAGTGTATTTTCAGTGAGGTGGTAGCTGAGTTGGATGTGGACCAGGTGTTCAATGAGTTTTAGGTAAAGGGGAGCAAGGAGAGGGATTGTAAGTTGTAGGTTGTTAAGATTGGTGGGAGTCAACAATGGCTATGAGGGTTACTAGTATTTGTTTTAGAGAGCAGGGGAAGATGCCAGAAGAGAGGGAGGGATTGATGATGTGAGTTAGAGAGTGTAGGATAGAGCCAGAGGGTGACCGTAGTATTTACCTAAGAAGAGTCCAGGAGGCAGGTAGTTAGGTGGGCATTAGAAAAATGTTTAGCAACCCCGTCTATAGTAGCAGGGATAAATGGGGGAAGTATTGAGTGTACCTGTGGACATGAAGTGTTAAGTGGGGGAGATATCTGTACAGTGTAGATCTCATCACAAATTTTATCAATCTTTTGAATTGATTGGCAATCTCCTGGGCAGTGAGTAAATTAGTGAGTAGAGGAGGTGGAGGACAAAGTAGAGGGTAAATGTGGAGGCAGAATTTATATTGGTTGAAATCTTTTTGAAACTTAGTCTTAAGCCACAGACACTCAAGAGTGCAGCTACGTTTTTTGAGATCTCTAGTGTCATCTGTTTGCCAAAGTTGTAGGGGTTAGGGCCTGATCCTGTGTGTATTGAGGGGGGGTGGAAGTGTGTCCAGGGAGGATGACAGTGAACTGTTGTAGACTAGTTTGAGTCATGTATCCATTGCTTAACCCCTTAGCGCTGACCGTACGCACATATGCAGCCTCGACTTTAGGGGTTATACTGGGATGATGACTTTAGGGATATCAACCAATGCGGCCAAAAGTTGCTCGCCAAAGGGGCGGGAGGGGACGTCCCCCTCCCGCCACTATTTCCGGCCTCCCATCCCACCGGGAGACCCAAGCCACACTTTCCCCAGGAAAAGTAAGACTGAAACAAAGCCGGAAATGGCTTTGTTACAGTCTTCTGTAAACACACGGAAGAGACATCACAACCTCACTTCCGATTTACTCGGCTGCCAATTGTGCCGATTTAAAAAAAAAAATTTACAGTATCTGAGTACTTTGAAGTGCAAAGGAGGTATTTTGGGTCTTTAAGACCCCCGATCCCTCCATAAAGAGTACCTGTCACTGACTATTACTGTCACAAGGGATGTTTACATGTTTACATTCCTTGTGACAGCAATAAAAGTGATCAGAATTTTTTTTTTTTTTTAAGTGACAATGTAAAAAAATAAAAATAAAATAAATAAGGAAAAAAAATGTTTTCAACGCCCCCCCCCGTGCGCGCGTGCTCGCGCAGCAAAGAAAACGCATATGTAAGTTGCGCCCGCATATGTATGTGTTCAAATCACACGTGTGAGGTATTGCCGCGATCATTAGAGCAAGAGCATTAATTCTAGAAAAAGACCTCCTCTGTAACTATAACCTGGTAACCGTTAACATTTTTTAAAGCGTCATGTATGGAGATTTGTAAGTACCATTGTTTGTCGTCATTCCACGAGCGGGCCCAATTTCAAAGCATGACATGTTAGTTATCTATTTACTCAGCATAACATCCTCTTTCACAATGTACAAAAGAATTAGGCTAACTTTACTGTTTAATTTTTTTAATTCATTAAAGGGTCCTTTTTCCCAAAAAAGTGTGTTTGAAAGACCGCTCCGCAAATACCATGTGACATAAAATATTGCAACAATCACCATTTTATTCTCTAGGGTCTCTGCTCAAAAAAGTATATATAATGTTAGGGGTTCTAAGTAATTTTGTAGCAAAAAATACAGATTTTACCTTGTAAGCAACAAATTTCAGAAATAGGCTTAGGCATGAAAGGGTTAAGGTCAAAAGAGGAGTTTAGACTCATGTGGAGTTTATACACATTTAAAAGGACGCTTATACAATTCTGTCTAAAGGATTAGTGCAGCACTTGGAATATACATTTGTTGTTGTGGGCTTGTGTAGGTACGAATGACGGCAGCTACTACTAGTCTCGCTCCCCAGAATAGCAGGTAGACAAGTCTAGCTTCAGTGCTGTGCTGTAGCTCTTCCATAAAACTGCCCATAAATGGGACTTCAGCCTGGGGATAAACTACAGCTGCAACACATACAAAAACGTTCTTTTATTAAACAGATGTGCACATCTGAACAGGACCAAGTGCTAGGTGCACTGGGTCCCCTGGGGGGATTCAACAAGGCTTTTCAACTGCTGGTGATAATTCTTCTTTAAGGAAGGGGAAGGGGACCACACTGAATAAGTGGACCTTGCACCTTAGGTGTTCTTTTTTTTTTTAGGTAATTATTTCATTGGTGTCTTCATTTATGCTCAATGTTTAGCTTTAAGAAAACTCCTTACTGCAAAAAGAGTTTGCAATAAGGCAAACTTTTGTTTCAAACATTTAAGAATTGTCATAGACAGAGGAACTTATAAAAAGTTATTTTTCTGCATATATCATCGCTTGTTTATTATGTATTAATCTGGTTTACTGAGCTCATTTAGATTCAGTTGCATCTATTCACATACATTTGAGAAGTGTGGTCGGATAGTAAGGGAATGACAGCGGAATTTAGGCATATTTCTTGTCATATCAAATATTATGCTTTTTCTTCATGCAAGGTGAATGGCGTATTAAAATCATTTGCATCTGTAATGAAATGAATCTTTTTCTACACAGGGAAAGTTGCATTGGTGCAAGAAAAATGGACAGCCCCTTTACTCCAAGGTGAAATAGGTCCTATTTACCTCCAGTTTCCTTATGAGCGAATTTTAACTATAGTGTAATATTGGAAAAGTGTTGCAAATAAGAAATGTAATCTAAAGAACTGTTACAGGCGTCGTTATCAGCTACGAAACTATGGAATTGTTTATGTATGTAAACAACATACTTAACTAATTATGTCACAAAGCCTACATTGAATCACCCCCAGAGTTCATTGGAAAGGATTACCATGTCAGAAGTATGCACTTTTCTTCTTTTCTTTTCTGTGTGTTTTTAAATACATTTTCTGCATTTGTAAACTCAGAATTCTGTTGTTTTTTTTCTGACTTTTATTCTTAGAATTCTAACTTGAAACTCAGAATTCTGACTTTTATTCTTAGAATCCTGACTTTCTGAAACTCAGAATGTTGAAGATAAAACTCAGAATTTTGCCTGTTGTTTTAAATGTCAGAATTCTGACTTTGAAACTGAAAATTTTGTTTAATAAATTTTAAGGATGGAAAAGAAAAATTAGCAAAAACTCCCCACTTTTTGTCTTTGCCATTCTTTTACATGCCAAAGAACACCATTTTCATGGCAATGATCCTAAAGGTAGCGGCAAGTTATGAGGAAGAAGGTGCCTTGCCAACTAACCCATTAGACCAAGATACCTGGCAAACGTAATGATAAGAAACATCATACAAACAGGAAGAAGACAGCCATCACTCACCTTTGTAGTTTTGATTTTATTTCCACTGCTACAGGACCAGCCTGTGAGATCTGGCAAAACTTTACACTCTTCCCACTCCATACAGGGCTGCATGTGACACCACCACTTCTGGATAACAATTGATGCTGGAGAACGGAAAGAGAAATGTAGTTTGATATGTCAGAAAACTTTTTTTCTCAGTGTTCAGTGAAGTCATTTAATAAAAGTGCATCAGAAATGTTTGCAGCCTCATTGTTACGTTAATTCATTTTTGAATGGGTACAAGGATTTAATAGAATGTTAAAGTGGTATTAAAACCAAAAATATAATATATATTGCAGATTACCAATCCTTAGATTGATAAGGATATAGTTATAACCACAGACATGGCAGTTCGAGTGACGAGACAAACCATTTACCACTGTCAGGGGTATTTTACAATGATCAGCTTTTATTTATTTATAAAAAAATCTTTATCCCAAAAGGAAAACAAAAAACAAAAAACTGTTGTTGTAACTGCTTATAAAGCGTGAGCCAGAGTATGGTTTAATTTGTTATGTGTCTAAATCTACTAGTCCATACCTCCCAACTTTTTTAAGATGAGAACAAGGGACACCTATTTAGGCATGTAGGGCAAAAGTCTGTAGGCATAGGACACACCCCCTGCCACACCCCCTTAAAGAAGATATTATACAAAAAAAATATTAGTTAAACCCACAAATACTTTTTTTATCATTACTATTCCTTCATACTGGCTTTTGAAATTTCCAAATGCAGCAATTTAGAAATTGTATGAAAGGTTGAGTACTGGAAAACAGTTTTTGAAGTGCATTTTATATAAAACTATATTTTTCAAAATGAGGAACAAATGAGGAGGAAAGAGGGACAGAGGGGTTTTGCCCCAAATCAGGGACAATCCCTCAAATCAGGGACAGTTGGGAGCTATGCTAGTCTATCTAACACTCCCCCCTCCCAGATTAACAATGTTGCTATCAAAATGTGCCCCTGTGCTCCTTCATCCACAGTGGGGGCATTCCAATACAGGAGGAGTATTGGCCAGATCACCAGGTTAAAACAGGTGGAAAATAAAGGAAAAAATAATCGAATGATTGTTAAGCTGCTGTCAGGGCTGGGCTCAGCCCTTCCTTCTCTGAGCTGACGGCTCAGCTGTCGGCTAATTGCCAGTTCCTATCTCTCCACAGTTACTCAGCTGTTGATGATATCCTGCTTGTCAGTCCTGCCTACTTGGGCCGTCCAGCCCAGATGATCTCTGCCTTCGCCTTAGTCAACATCACAGAGACGCTCTACTGCATTCCTGTTAAAAGAATTGCTTGGCTGACATCCCTTGTGGCTCCAGCACCTGCTTGCTGTTTTACTAAGGTCATCTCTGGCTCCCTGGCGTTTGGCTTGTCTGACTATCCATCCGGTTCCTGAACTCTGGCTATGTTTTGACTACGTTTGGTTCTATTTACTTTTATTATTAAACAAGTGTGATTTAACTGTACTTCTGTTTCGGTCTGATTTCATGGTTTCTGACAGTTTCAACATATGACATTTTTGGTTTGGGGTTTATTACTGCTTTAATTTTTTTCATCTAGATGCATACAGTATGACTGTGCAAAGCAACCCTATAAACAGTAAAAAAACTTTACTCACTAGACATTCACAATGTTTTAGACAGTCTTAACAGATCGCTAACACTCTACAATAATGCTGCAAAAACCATTAACAAGGCACACAGCAAGGCTTCACCGCTGCTTGCACCTTCTGCAGTTAGCAGGTCTTGCTTACTGTTCAATCTGCTAGCTGTTAATCACAGTTTAAAAAGCAGAAATTCAATCGTATCAACTGACAAAAATAAACATATGCAAATTTCAGTAAAAATATTGCATAGATCCTGAGATATAGGCAGTACAATGTTAAGAACGTGTCTACTTTTCTTTGAGGTTGGCTCCATCCCTTGCCACCTCCCAAGCTTCCTTATTGGTCCTTTCATGTGAATAGCAGACTTTTAGACCAATGGGGTTAGGCTTGGGGGGATAATTGGAAAGCTGTATTTGAATTTTAAAGTGTATGTCCAGACAAAACTTTTTAATTTCACTATGTATAAAGTAGGGAACAGTTTGAATCCCTGTTGGGTTTTTAGTGTTATCTGGGACTCAATTAGAGAGATAAACCCTTGCTTCCTGTCCTGCTGACAACCTTTTATCAGACTGGGAGTATATGATTACTTTATAACAGTAACACAAAAATAAAAATGATTTTTCTTATAAGAGTAGGGGAAGGCTAGGACCCCTGTCTAATTTATATTTCACGCTCGACTTGCTCTCTCTGCTGAAGCTCTGCACATTTATTATGATATACTAATCTTGAGAACATTTAACCGGCTCTCACCTAACCATCCGTAGTCACCATGATTAGCCCTATTGGACAATGTCAGTAAAGATTCCCAGGCAGCGGCGGACCACGCGGGGCAAGATGGCAGCCACCCGCAACGCTCAGGTAGGGAGGCAGCATTGAAGCTTTTCGTTAAGACTTCTGTAAAAGACAATCCTACCAAGGCCGTTATTCAATCTGTTGAGCCTGTCTAATTTATATTTTTGTCTTGTCCATGTTGCAGATTTCCTGACTGGAGAAACAATTGTCACTGGGACAGAAGGTAAGTAAGAATCTCTCTAATGGAGCCACAGCTTGACATACACTTTCAAGCATATTTAAGCCAAAAGGCAAAATGTAATATATTGAAGCTTACTAGATCCAATCAGACCATACACGGTGCAAATTTTTTCCCCTGGTTGCATTCCCTCCCAGTAGAGAGGCAGGGGAGGGTGGGAGAAGACAATGCTTGTTGCTAACAGCTATAGCAGCTGCTATAGAGAGAATCCAGCAGGCTGGTTGTGCCCAAGTTGAACATATTCAAAGGGGTAGAGATGCTCATGACATCACTGACCTAATAGGGTCACATGACCCTATTAGGTCAATGACATTGACCTAATAGTGCCACGTGCCTATATTAGGTCAATGATGTCACAAGAATCCTTGACCTTTTGTATACATCAGCTGTGTGGCAGCTCCCACCCAAGGCAAGGAATCTCCCACCCAGAGCTCCTTGGTCAAGCAATGACAGCTAACTTTGGGGTTCAGACGACCTTGGGTTTAGAACTGAACCCAAGCCTAAACCAAAGGTTATCACTAGTGACAATGTTGCGCCTCCATTAATTCAACACGGTGAGTGCGTGTTTTCACCTTGAAAGTGTGTGTAGCCTGGTCTGCAGCGCTGGCAGCAGAGGAGCGGTTGCACAAACTCGGCTGTCAGCCTACACATTTTGTTAGCACTTGGCATGTTCTAATAAAGAATTTTGATCGACTTGGGTGTGCAGCTATTTCTTCCATTTTGATTGCAGGAGGAGGCGAGCCAGGGCAGGCACCCGTTGGATCATCGGGCTTCCTGTCTCACCTGGAGCAGCGAGTTATCTTGTTTGGATAGTCCGCCTACACTGTCACAGCTGCTGTCGCAAATTGCCTCTATTTCTTCTCTTTTCCACTCAAGCTGACAAGGGACACTGAGGACTGCCAGGCATGTACAAAGCAAAGGGGGACAGGTGTGGCAGTGAAAAGGAGAAAAGGGCCTGCCCACCACATAGGGAACCCAGAGGAGGATGATGTGGACTGCTGTTAATATTGGGAGGAACTGAGACTTGTGTGAAATATAGTCCCCAGACAGACTGAGCTTGTGTTTCAGATTGGGGGAGGACACAGACTGTGTGACAGGCTGCTAACAAAACATTTTAACACCGCATCAGGGAAACAGAGATGCAGATCTCGCCTGGTACATGAGAATGCCACTGTCGCTAACTGGTGTCGCTCCTGATCATTTGGGAGAAAGGCACTGTCACTGACTTCTCTGAGCTTCCGATGGAGAATAGAGGGAGACCAGCTGTTATACACCAGTTTGTGAGAGGCCACCAACCAAACCCCACTGCACCTTAATAAAGAGGAACAGTATTACCTACTTGAGACAAAGTGCAAGCACCTATAGGCGGGTTCAGAGGAACTATACCTTCAGGGCTCCAACCCTGGATTTGCGCACCAACATGCTACCCAGCAGAGAAAGGGTTTAATATAGACTGCTGGACAATTATTGCAGCGTTACCATTTAAGCAGGGCTATCCCCAGTACAGGATTTAGGTGTTATTCTCTAGTCTTTTTGTTTACTACCAAATGTATACCCCTATTTGGCACTGTCTTTCACATTTGTACTTGTAGCACTGGTAGATTTTTATCTACCGCTGATAGGTAAATTTAGTGGGTCGCTTATTAGAGGGAGTTAGATTTGCCTCTGTTCCAGCTTGGCTGACGTTGCGTGTAGTTCCACATTGTGCCGGTGGGTGTCGTTGTCACCATCGGCCAGTGTTGGAAAGGCAACGTGTTGAAGCGGATGAGTGCTCCTCTGTCCCGGGGACAACTTGGTGGAGGTGGTCCTCCGAGTTGCATTCTGGGGGAGGGTATTTATGGGACAGACGCCATGTTTTAGGGTTTTGTTTTCCAGCCACCTGCTGGCCCTCCTGGCCGACAGGTATTTGTTAAGAGTACCACCTCGTGGTCCTCCATTCCGGAGGCCCACGTCGCTGCGGCGTGTGGGTGGGCCCAGAAGCCTGTCTGGGGCCTACCACAGCAGCAGAGGAACAGTCCTGAGCTGTCTATCCTGAGTGAAGAAGCTGGACAACCGAGCAGATCCCAGGGGAGGACCCGTCATGGAAGGATCATGCAGAGTGCTGGTCTGGAGAGCGGCCTGGTGACTCAGTTGGAGGACGTATCCTGAAGTGATCTTACTGCATAGTACTGCCGGGTTGGCTTAAAGGTTCAAGTACTGTGTGTGACATTCATCGCAAACCAATACATCCTGTGGCAGAGGATTGTACGGGTTTTATTCTAAACAAGTCTGTGGCAGAGAGTTTAGTTCGTGCTACGTGCTGGCTGCTAGACAAGTGAGAGAGGTCTATCCAGGCGGGCAAAGATTGAATCCCACAGGGGGGAGCGTTTTCAACCACAAGTGATCAATATTCAGAGAAATGTTCTAAAGAATACTAAGAAGAGTATTTGAGATTCTCTGCAGCTTTCCTTCTACCTTTTTCCTGCTATTTCCCTTGTTCGTTTATTAAAGCATTGGAAAACCCACTCAAGTGTTTGGTGCTTATATCGTCCAGAGGTAAACTCAACGGAACCCTAGACTCGGTGCTGGTGAAACAGAGGTATCGAGAGTGAAGGTAACAGCCCGCTTTAAACCAGCAGCTCCACCAAGAGTTAGTGCTACATACCTATTGCTGTTTTAATTACTTTGGTTATTGGATTGTTGTATATATTGTTGTAATAAATAGCCACCCTTCCGCCCTAGTGTGACAAAGAACGTGGTGCTGCTTGCAGAGTCGGGGGCACTGGAAACAGGGGACCCAAGAACTAGAGTCTCCTCCAGGGGTAAACACTACATGTCTCATTGGCAGAATCACCAGGTGAATAGAAAACTAATACAGCCACTATTTCCAAGAGCTGGTTAAGCTGCAAAATAAACAATTTTGGGAATTAAGATATAGTTGAATAAATTCTTTCACTTGCACAACCCACCACTCTCAATTTGTGAACAAGAATGTTTTATTTATTTTAGATAAAATTGCAGTTCTTGCTTTGCTGAATTCTTCTCTAATTTGGCTACATTATGTGAGGGACATTTTTTTTTTTTTGCTTTAGCAAGAGGAGCCACTCAACCAGCTGTATTGTGTATGAGAATACATTCCCTGCTTATTTCTTCAAATAACTAATTTACTGTGTTCATGTTTTGAAAAAAAAAAAATATATTGGGACTAAATTGCCTGCAGAAACAAAGAATGATAAAGGCACCCACTGTCATTGAAAAGTTATTTAAATAACAGCAATAGTCCTACCTATGGTGAAAGCACTCAGGCATTGCTGACACTCAGTGGAAAATTACACCAAACATCATGTTGTTACACAAAATAATTACTACTTTGGCTCTGATGTATGAAATTGATGGTCTTCCATCAACATTGGCCAGCATACTATCATTTTAATAATCTTACAAATAAAAAAAATCCTTTTTTACATAAGCAGAAAATCCCTACAAAGGAGGACTGCATGTGTGCCGTGTAATTTAATGGTAAATTGCATGGTGCTGCCATATGAGGGGGGAAATTATACCCCAAATTTGGGTCTTTGCCAAATCAGAAACTTGTGCGTGGTGGCGGGAGAGAAATTTTTGTGCTATGCATAAATGTAGGCTATACAGTTAATTGTAAGGCGTTGTGAGTGAAATGCAAGTGCTGCATTTTATTTGCATCACAACAGTTTATACAGGCAGAGTTCTCATAGTGATTTAGATGATAGCGTTGGCTCCTTCAGGCAGTTGGGCCACTTAACATACAGTCCATACCAACAAAGATATACAGTATGTGATAGACCATGGTTTCATAACTGGTAGTAGCCATACTTCTTGGAAATTTGTGAACCAATTAAAAGGGATATAGGACCCCTCATGTCCTTTGTGTCTGATAAACCCTGGCATCTTTTTCCCTCTACTGTGTGCCTGCCTGACCATCCAGGGGTACTGGGTGGTGAGATTTCTCCATGACATCATGGGAGCCCCGCTTACCCTTCACCCCAAACCATGTCTGCTAGATCCTGTTGTAGACAAGTTTACTCAAATATTCCTACACGAGACACTAATCATAGCAAGAAAATTTAGTTGGATTTAGACCACACCTCCCACATTCATCTCCTGGACCCGAGAAGTAAACAGTACCTTGCCCTACAAAAAAATTCACTTACAGTATCTCACAAAAGTGAGTACACCCCTTACATTTTAGTAAATATTTTATTATATCTTTTCACGTGACAACACTGACGAAATTACGCTTTGCTACAATGTAAAGTAGTGAGTGTACAGCTTGTATAACAATGTAAATTTGCTGTCCCCACAAAATAACTCAACACACAGCCATTAATGTCTAAACCGCTGGCAACAAAAGTGAGTACACCCCTAAGTGAAAATGTGCAGATTGGGCCCAATTAGCTATTGGACCCCAGATTGGGCCCAATTGACAATGGGCCCAGTCTGGAAATTTTCACTTAGGGGTGTACTCACTTTTGTTGCCAGCGGTTTAGACATTAATGGCTGTGTGTTGAGTTATTTTGAGGGGGCAACAAATTTACACTGTTATACAAGCTGTACACTCACTACTTTACATAGTAGCAAAGTGTAAGTTCGTCAGTGTTGTCACGTGAAAAAATATAATAAAATATTTACAAAAATGTAAGGGGTGTACTCACTTTTGTGAGATACTGTGTATACATAAGGGTTATCTATCTAAGTAAAACAAAATTTGGGACCACCAGCTGCAAACCCCTGCCACATGTGAGTGACACTAGTAGCCGCCACCTAATGTCCCTTGGTCCAATGCAGGATGAATAGTATATACCGTAATATCCCACATACACCACTTTAGACCATAAAACCCACCTAAGGGTTGTGTTGTCTCTCACCACAACTCAATTACTAATTGTTCAATGCAGTGGTAATCTACTGGGCTTTATCACCCTATCAATATTCCTTTGTTAATTGTCATAAGTTCTTTTCCTGCAACAGTCACTGTAGGATTGAACCTCTGCATAAGTTACAGAATTTTGAGTACCAGATATCTGCTGTATTGTCGCAACTTTTTTCTTTTGTGTGGTTATGTCCCTATGACCATTATATAGCTCTGCACTACTCTGTACTTATACTTCAAAAAAATGCATGCTTTCAAATAAAAGAAAAGGATGGGGGGGGGGTATGGGGCTTGATCTCTGACTATTTAAAAAAAAAAATCACTTTTACCAATACGGATTGAGACAGTTATAACACTAATCAGCCAGGGATCAGATCTTTCAACTCAGTTTGGTTGCTCCCTCCATCAAACTCTTTCAAATACATTTTTTGTTGCAAGTGAATAGGGTTAAAGTGAAGAAATCGACTCAGTGGGGTTGATTTACTAAAACTAGAGAGTGCAGAATCTGGTGCAGCTCTGCACAGAAACCAATGAGCTTCCATGTTTTTGTGTTAAAGCTTAATTGAACAAGCTGAAGTTAGAATCTGATTGGTTTCTATGCAGAGCTGCACCAGATTTTGCACTCTTCAGTTTTAGTAAATCAACCCCCATGTGTCGGACGACATGCAAATAAAATTTTCAGCGCCTTTACCTTATTTCCGTGTTTTGACATTACATAAACAGCAGCAACAATCTCTAGTTGTAGCTAGCTTGTGCATTTCTGATTTGCTGCTTTTATAGAAATAAATATGATAAACTTCTTATGATTTTCTTTCCTAGCTATCCATATGTAAAAAATAAAACTAAGCTAGTAAAATCTTTTGAAGCATTACTGAAATCTAACTGTTGATGATAAATATTTTGACAGCCTGCTGAGTGGGCGATAGAGACATTTTTGAAAATCCATTGGAGGTCTGTAATCGTAAAAAGGTTCAGAGCCCTTGTAATAGATGGACCTGAAATCACAGGTCCACGGCAAATATGTCGAGCAACGGACAAGGGATTCTTCCCCAGTGTTTAGGTCTCTCCTCATCTTCTAAGGTCTGACATACTGTATGAAAGAGGAATCTTCCAGAACATTATCACACGCTACAGCCCAGAGGTTTGGATGTACCCATCAAACCCATGCTTGTCATATGCTCTTGAAAACTTTGAACCATGCTTTTTTTTTTTAGTTGCCAAAACTGGCATTGAAAGTTTCCATCAAACATTAACCTTATGCTCCCGCCGGTTGGTGCCCAACTCTGTTTTACTAAACAACCAATAAAGCAGCTTTAGAAAAACCTTAATAAGTTAAAAAGATCATTGTTGTTCCACTTAAAGACAGATCTTTTCATCTACTGAAAAGAAATCCTGGAGCAAGAAAGTCAGGAAAGATCCAGGAGAATTACTAAAGTATGAAAGAAGAGCTAGATGAAAGAGGACAGTAGTGTGAAAGAGCATGTCTGAGTAGATGCTGTGCCGAAGAACAAGAGGATGATAAATTACCTTATCACAACAGAGAACCTTGGCCTAATGTATCCTCCACAGAAAAAAGAGGAGATATATTTAATATATTTAGGAGAAAGTCTAATGTTTTCTACAAAGAACATACTGGGCATTCCGTTTTTGAAAAGATTTGATGACGTGCATTGTTCAAGGAGACCTTTAGAAAGACATGATATTCAAAATATCATTTAGTTATAATTAACTCATTCCCCTATAAAATCCCCATATTACTTCCTGTATATTACATCTGTGTAAACAGCACATTTAAATATCAGACCATATTGTTTTTACAAGCTCCTCACTGACCTATTGACTATTATGATAAATGAGCAAAATTGAGTTTTAATTTCCATGAAATTTTTGGAAACATTGGGAAATTTCGTTGAAATCTAGTGATTTTGGCAAGACTCCCAAAGATGTAACAGGAAGTAAGAAAAAAAAATGTTCTCTCATTTTTGGTGTCTGTGATGTTTAGACTAAATAGAATCTCCCCAGTGGGAACATAGACAGCAATAAAAATATAATAGTGAGTTCTAAATTTTCTGTAAACTATTATTTTTAAAAAGTGATTATACATTTTAAGGTGGTTGTCAAAGTAGTATTAAACCCCAAAACAAAAATAAAATAAATTGCAGATTTCTATTTCTTAGCTTGGATGTGGTATGGTGGCTGCATTCGTTTTCTTTCTTTTTATTTTCACTTGGTCATCCTGTAAGTCTTGTTTTTCAACTTTCTTTAACAGACCAAGTTGTCTAGCAAAAGTGGCAATGAGAGAATTGAGAAAAAACATTAACCACTTTTAGGGGAGTTTACAATGATCAGCTTTTATTCATTTATGTAAAACCTTTATCCCAAAAAAAAAAAAAAAAACTGTTGCTGGTAATGCTTTAAAAGTTTTAGCTGGAGTTCAGCTTCAGTTTTTTATATATGTAATATATATATATATATATGTAATATATATATATATATGTGTGTATATATATATATATATATATATATATATATATATATATATATATACATACATATATACATATATATATATATGTAATATATATATATATATATATATATATATATATATATATATATATATATATATATATATATATATATATATATATACATACATATATACATATATATATATTTTGCTGACAAGCCTAAAGCATATATATATTACTTTTTTGCTGACAAGCCTAAAAAAAAATTGTTTTAATTGTATATATAATACCTATATATTTATGTTTATTTTTACACTATATAATATACACATATATATACACCCTGCTCAGTGCTGTCTCTCTCCAGGCTAGTCCACTGCTTCTAAGGGAAAGAAAGGAAGGCCGGAAGGGGGGGGCGCAGTGCAGATGTGGATCATTCCGCCGGTGCCTGCGGGGCCTGCAGCCGAAACTATAGAACTGCAAATGCGGCTCCCGGTTGGGTTACTCCGCGGCTGTGGTCCTAGTTCCCTCCCTGCTCAATCCTCCCACTCACAGCACACAGTTGTTTTTGCTGGCTGGACCCAACCTCAGGCAGTGATGATCTGCCCCGTGAACCCCCGCTTGCTCAGCGATCTCCGCCGTTCCCCGCTGAGCAGGAAAATGACAGGTCCGTCGCTGCACACTGTGCAGCGACGGACCTGTCAGAGCGCCGCTCTCCCCTATGGGGGATCGGGTGAGGACGGACCGTAGAGTCCGTCGTCACCCGATCCGATAACGGATGGAAAAGTAGGGTTTTCCTCCGTTACACTTTTCGGATCGGAGCGGGTCGGATGTCAGCGGACATGTCACCGCTGACATCCGACGCTCCATAGGGATACATGTATGTCCGTTTTTCATCCGAAAAGGGACATGTTGCAGACAGTCAGCACAAATCAAAAGGTGTGAAACACAGACAGAGCACAGGGATGATTAGGGTGTGCCTGGGCACACCCGGCACACCCCATGGGCATGCCTATGCCCCTTCACCCAGACTGATAATTCTGCTGTCCAAGGGTGTCTACTTTATTTCTTCTTCCAGAATGCAGGCCTCATGTACACAGCTGCTGGTAAAAAGACGTTCAGAGGCAGTTGGATGCTTTTTTCAACTGCCCCTGAACTCATCCAATGTTATCTTATGTGTACATGTACACAAGTCTGTTTAATGTTGTTTTTAGGCAGTTGCGTTTATAGGCTTTTGTTTGAAGGCAAAAAAATTGGTTCAGACGCTGAAGTTTCCAACATTTCAGACGCCAAACGCGGTAACTCGTGTTTAGCCACGTTTCGTTTAAAGGCGTTTTTCATTTTTGGCTATTTTGAAAAAAATAAAAAAACGTTTCTAAAAGCAAACTCGGCTAAACGCAGCATGTAAATGTGGCAAAACGGACGTTTTAAACGTGGGTTACTATCTGTTATTCAGGAGAGGTTGTAAAAACGTGCCGTGTACATTAAGCCTTATGTATTAGATCACTAGGTGAAATAAAGGGGGAAAAAAGCCTAAAAAAGGAAAAGGTATACAGCCACCACATCTACGGATTGGTAAGCTGCGATATAATACTACTTTGTTTTTCGGTTTAATACTGCTTTAAGGATGCCAAAGACTTTTAGGGGTTGATTTACTAAAGGCAAATAGACTGTGCACTTTGCGAAGTGCGGTTGCTCGAGAGCTTATTAAATGAGCAGAAGCTTTGCTGACTTCCATCATCCAATTATGTGCAAGCAAAAATGCTGTTTTTATTAAATTTTCCTTGCATCTGATTGGGTATTCTTTGCAAAGTCAAGCTTTACCTCATTTACTAAGCTCCAGAGCAACTGCACTTGCAGAGTTCTACTGTATTTTACAAAGTGCGCAGTCCACTTGCCTTTAGTAAATCAACCCCTTAAAGCGTAATTCCGCCCCCCCCCCCCCAGCAAAAAATAAAAAGTCAGCAGCTACACTGGGGGGAATATTTACTAAAGGCAAATCCACTTTGCACTGCAAGTGCACTTGGAAGTGCAGTCACTGCAGTTACTACTACTTTTCTGGTGGTGTACATAATACATACAGTGCCCCAATAGTTGTTATTACACTCCTGTTGGTGTACACAGTACCGTGCACCCCTAGTGCAGTTGCTACTACTTTTCTGGTGGTGTACACAGTACACAATACATACAATGCACCCATAGTTGCGATTAGACTTCGGGTGGTGTACACAATACCGTTCACCCCTAGTGCAGTTGCTACTACTTTTTCTGGTGGTATACACAATATATACAGTGCATCCATAGTTGTTATTACACGTCTGTTGGTGTACACAGTACCGTGCACCCATAGTGCAGTTGCTACTACTTTTCTGGTGATGTACACAGTACACAATACATACAGTACACCCATAGTTGCTATTAGACTTCTGGTGGTGTACACAATACCGTGTACCCCTAGTGCAGTTGCTACTACTTTCTGGTGGTGTACACAATACATACAGTGCACCCATAGTTGTTATTACACTTCTGTTGGTGTACACAGTACTGTGCACCCATAGTGCAGTTGCTACTACTTTTCCGGTGGTGTACACAGTACACAATAAATACAGTGCACCCATAGTTGTTATTACACTTCTGTTGGTGTACACAGTACCGAGCACCCACAGGGCAGTTGCTACTACTTTTCTGGTGGTGTACACAGTACACAATACATACAGTGCACCCATAGTTGTTATTACATTTCTGTTGGTGTACACAGTACCGTGCACCCCTAGTGCAGTTGCTACTACTTTTCTGGTGGTGTACACAGTACACAATACTGTGTAGTGTGGTTTTGCTAAACAAAATTTACAGCATGTCCAGAAGGCCACCAAGGAGAGGCAGGTGCTCACAGGCCACTAGAAGAGGGCAAGCAGGCTCCGTGTCTACAGTCGACAGTGCTGGTCACGATGCATCCTCAGCACGTGGCCGTGGGGCACGCTTGTCCTTTTTTTCTGCAGCTGGCCATGTTATTGAGCCACAACATGCAGAAGAGTTGGTGGAATGGATCACAAAACTGTCCTCATCCTCCTCATCCTATGTCACCCAGGCTCAGAGTAGTTTGCCTGCCAATGCACCTGCCAAAGCAGCCTATTCCATCGGCTCCATGTCAACAATCACTCCTTCCCTAGCCCCACCATCATGCACGGAGGAGTCTCCCAAACTATTCGACAACAGTGTCGGGTACATGCTGCAGGAGGATGTGCAGCGATTTGAAGGCTCCAATGATGGTACCCAGGTTGAGGAAGAGAGTAACGTGAACCTAGAGAGAGGGGGTGCCTAAGAAGGTCAAGAAACTGGCAGTCATGTTCCCCCAGCTGCAGCATACTGCCAAGTTTGCTCCAGTGACGAGGAGGGAGGGGATGATGAGGTCACTGACTCTACTTGGGTGCCTGATAGAAGAGAGGAGGAGGAGGAGGCACATCTCCAACGAGGCAAGATGCCCTCCAGGGGGCAGCTTAAGGGCAGCCACCCTATTGCTTCACACCGCTGAACTAAGCAGGTGCAGGGCACTGCTAACTACCCGCATATTTTGAAAAGTTCTTTGGTGTGGGCCTTTTTTGACACATGTGCAGCGGTTCACACCATTGCTGTTTGCAACATATGTCTGAAGCGTATCAAGCGTGGCCAAAACAGCAGCCGCTTGGGCACTACATGCTTGACCAGACATATGACGACCTCCCATGCAGTCCATTGGCAACAGCACTTAAAAGACCCACATCAAAGAACAAGGCGGACCTCTCCTTGCTCCTCATCAGCTGGGATCTCCAACCCCACTATACCTCCAGTCCTCTCAGAAACCTGCACTGAGAGGAATGAAGGTATAGAAATAGGTGTCCCAATTAATTGCGGCCAATCTTCTAGCGGTACACCAACATCAGATTTTAGGCAAATTTCCCTACCCCAGTTGCTAAACCGTCGAAAGAAATTCGGTCCCAGCCACCCACATGCTCAGCGTCTGAATGCTAGCTTGGCCAAATTGCTAGCACTGCAACTGCTGCCTTTTCAGCTGGTAGACTCTGCCCCCTTTCGTGAATTTGTGGAATGTGCGGTAACTCAGTGGCAGGTTCCCAAACGCCATTTCTTTTCACAGAAGGCCATTCCGACTCTCTACCAGCATGTGGAAGACAATGTCTTTGCTTCGTTGGACAAGGCAGTCAGCAGTAAGGTGCATATTACCGGTGACTTATGGTCCAGCAGCCATGGACAGGGATGTTACCTTTCTTTCATGGTGCACTGGGTAACTCTGCTGGCAGCTGGGAAGGATGCAGGACAGGGTTCAGTATTGTTGGAGCTTGTTCCACCACCACGTCTCCAAAATGTTAATAGTGGTGGTTCTGCAAAAGCTCTCTCCTCCACCCCCTTCTTTCTTCTTCCTCTATGGCCTCTTCCTCTGTAGATTTGTCCAGCGGTGCTCCGTAGGTGTTCAAGGTGCTACGCAAGCACTCAGACAAAAAGATGCCATGCGGTGCTTCAGTTGGTCTGCTTAGGGGACAGGAGCCACACTGGGGCAGAGATTCTGGCAGCTCTGCAGGGGCAGGCTCAGAGGTGGTTGACGCCACGCCAGCTTAAGCCAGGAATGATTGTATACGACAATGGCACCAAACTCCTCTCTGACTTCCGAAAGGGACACTTGACCCATGTTCCCTGTTTGGCTCATGTCCTGGATTTGGTGGTGCAGCAGTTCTTGAGCAGGTACCCGGGCTTACAGGATCTCCTGAGGCAGGCCAGGAAAGTCTGTGGTCATTTCTGCCGGTCATATAATGCCAGTGCTCAGCTGGCTGACATTCAAAGAGAATGCAACCTGCCCAAGAACCACCTCATTTGTGACATGCCCACCAGGTGGAACTCAACGTTGGCAATGCTGCAGTGGCTGCACACGCAGCAGAGGGCCATCAATGAGTACCTGTGTGAGTATAGCACCAGGACAGGGTCAGGGGAGCTTGGCTTTTTTTTTCCCACGCCAGTGGCTACTGATCAAGGATGCATGCACTGTCCTGTCACCATTTGAGGAGGCCACGAGGATGGTGAGCAGTGATAGTGCATGCATCAGTAATACTGTCCCTCTTGTCTTCCTGTTGGAGCACATGCTTTGTGAAATAATGGACAGGGCACTTGAGGCAGAACAGCCAAAGGAAGAAGAGGACTTCCTTACCTCTCAAGGCCCCCTTTATACAGATAGTATTCCTGCGGGCCCGCCGATCACACCGGAAGAAGAAGACGAGGAGGATTGTGTCAGCATGGAGGTGGAGGATAACACTCAGTATCAGCAGCAGTCTTCAAGGGATTGTTTGCAGTCCCCAGAAACCCATGGCGTTGTACGTGGCTGGGAGGAGGTGGTTGAGGATCATTTGATCCTTAGTGACCCAGAGGACTCAGGATCGAATGCCTCTGCAAACTTATGCCGCATGGCCTCCCTGATCCTGCAAAGCCTGCGAAAGGACCCTAGGATTCGTGATATCAAGGAGAGGGATCATTACTAGCTGGCAACCCTTCTTGATCCACGTTACAAGGGTAAGGTTGCAGAACTTATCCATGCTTTTCCAGAGCCTGGGAGGTTACAATTTCCTGGTGCTGGACAATGTGTTGCTGAGGCTTCGTTCAGTCACAGAAAGAGTGGTGGAGAAGGTGGTCGGCCGACCGATGCCTTCAGACAATTCTTCAGTCCTCAGCGCCAAGTTCTGATTGGTTCCAGCAACCATCGCCAGTGTCTGAATTACATGGTGCAGGAATATCTAGGGGCAAGATCAGACTTGGAGACCTTTCCAACAGAACATCCACTGGGTTACTGGGTCTTGAGGATGGACCACAGGCCAGAGCTTGCTCAATATGCAATTGAGGTACTGGCCTGTCCTGTATCCAGCGTTCTTTTTGAATGCACATTCAATGCTGCTGGAGGCTTTGTAACCAATCACATCGTGCGCCTGTCCACAGACTCTGTTGATCGGCTCACATTCATAAAAATGAATCAGTCTTGGATGACCAGCTACTAAGCACCTGATGCTGATGTAACCGATTGATCTTTCTATGGATGTGGGATCTCTTGAAGACTGCATATGCTGAGTGACTATCCTATTATGCTGAGTGACTATCCTATTCCTCCTCAATCTTCATGATGATAGCTTCTAAGAATACTTTTGGTTCAGGGCACCACCACCACTGCCTAAGGCCCAATTTTTCTGCTCCTGTGTAATCACAATTTTTGATCAAATATTTAACAGCAGGGCTCGTTCCTGCACTCAACAAGAGTATCTGTGAGGCTTTACAGTGTTGAGCTCAATGCCACAGAAAGCAGAATGAGCCGAAATTGATTCTGTAATGCACAGCATGGCTCCCCTTCACCCTTCCTGCCTTCTTCTGGCCCGGGTGGGCTCCTCGGGCTCCGGGGCCCCTTACAGTTGTAACGGCTGTACCCCCCTGATGGCGGCCCTGATGCCAGGTGGTCCCTTCAGTCCACTCCAGTCCAAACAGTACTGACAGTCCCACTCCCAACTTGCCTTGCTTCCGTCCCGCAGACCCGCACACACGGCTGTGCTCCCTTGCACCACGACATCCCACAGCACGCTCAGGCACCGCCTCCCCCAGACCTGCTGACGCTACCTGAACACACTGTAGCAGGCACTCTTGGCCAGCCGAGTCTTGGCCAGCCAAGCGCCACAGCCATATTTTTTACTGGCAACCTTTTCCTGTCATTGGCATTTACTGGCAGGAGAAAAGTGCCAGTTTTTTACTGGCTGGCAGTAAAAATACTGACGTTGGCAACAATGCAATTCTTTTCTAATGTATTAAAAAAAAGTTTTATATATACATACACTTTGGGTGAGTTTTAAGGGTGCAGTAGGTTTTTAATAGTTTCTAACAGTTACATAAGTTCTTTTCATCTATCCTGGACCTGTTTTTGTGTCATAAAACAGACCCTAAATAGCCCCAATATTTAACTTTTTTTCAGAATACAGTGAAAAAAGTCAGATAAATAAATAAAAAATAAAGCGACAGTAAAAAAAAGCAAAACAAAAGCAAAATTAATCAAAAAAGTACTAAGTTAAATAAACTACTTTGTCTCTTACCGCTGGAGGTACCTTCCTGGAGCACAGAGTCGCATTATTCTGGCAACCCTAGACATAACGAGTATTTAGCAGTGTGGGTGTGTGTGTGTGTGGGGGGGGTATTTTATTTTTAATTATGTCTGAAGTTGGTCTTTAATGATAGCAGGGGTTATCATTTTTGGTAATTTAAGCAAAAATGTGTGATTTTAAGTCATCGTAGTTATCAAGAGGTTAAACCTCCAACGTCGCTTCCTCGTGACAAAGCAACACACCCGCCGAAACTGATAATTCACTCAGAAGGACCAACACCTGTTCCCAGGAATCTTATTGAGATGATTTAACCAGCCGTTAACAAAAAGAACAGTAAAGAAAAAAAAAGATAAATTGCCTTGTTTTATAATGGAACAGATTGAGGAGCAACAGGAAACATCATTAATACAAACATAACATAGAGAGCATTGAAGCGCACTCCAAATATCCTATTTACTGGGGCAGACTGTTAGAAACTCATGTTAGGGATAAGGAGTGTTATGTAGGCAATGATGTAAATACACAGATAAATCTGTCATAACCTTACGCAGTGCTGGGGTGGCAGGGCACAGGTTACTGTAACCACAGCTCATCTAGGTTTGGGCCATCAGCTCTTAGACATACAATTAGATAGACTTCGTACTACAACCAGCATTTTCCTAGTCCTACTTCCATTTTACCATGCAGGAAGTCTAAAACCGACTTTGCAGCCCAGGAGCCCGGGAGCATGTTACACCCTAAATATGAGTGTAATATTTAACATGTTCCAAACATGAACTTATCTATGCCTATTTTAGCCATTCCTAGTACTTTAATGGCTTTGCTGAAAATTATGTTTTTTTTGTTTTGTTTTTTTTTTTTTTTTTACATAGCTCAATACCTAAAGCTGAGATTAGACATACAGCTGAAAGAGTTCAGAGGAGTGACTTATCTTCTCTTTATCCCCAAAGTTTTCCTTTAGGTAGAAGGTGTCAAAAAACAGTCTTATCACATCAGTTTTACTAGTTTGGAGGGACATTTCCTTTTTTGGACCTAAATTGCTCTGTATTTCTTTCCTCCACACCTGTTCTACTAGTAGTCATCAAGTAGGGATGAGTCTAAAGTGTTACTTAACCCAGGACCCTGCATTTACTATATCTGGTCTCCCACAGCACACCAAAAATGGAAATGCAATAGGTTTAGTAAATATAAACTGTTAAATACTTTTTCTGATCAGCAGTATTGTAACTTCTATCAGTGTCCAGCAGAGCACTGGTCAAAGCTTGAGGTAACCAAGCAGGAGCCCAGTGTCGAGTGGATGTCAAGGGGGCCCAGTTACAATCCTTATTAGCCTGCAGTAAACTGGGGGGGGGGGGTACCACAATTGGCTGTCAAAGCTGTGTACCTGTCACTCCACAAGGGAGGATGTACAGTACTTGTGGGCAGTTGGTGTCCAATGAGAGGGGAGGAGGGATGTGCAGACAACCCATGTCAATTGTTGGAATGGCAACACTAAAGCTGCAACATTGCCTAAAGGGATGCATTCTTCCTCAATCAATCTCTGGATTTTCCTTCCATATATTGAGCTAATGACCACAACATGTATAGTGAATTCTGACTTTTTTTTTCCAGTTTTCACTTGCTGTATTCTTGTTTCAGGTCTGTAATGTAACATACTGAAGCTAGACACCTAGACAACTGTCAACTTCAGAACACAACCAGCAATGACAGTTTCCATATTTCTCTTGTGACAGATGTACTTTAAAATGTGTGGCAGTAAGTGTATCTCTCTCTCTCATTTCTGAAAGTGGGAAGATATGAGTGAATTATTATTCATACAATGCAATGTGTAGTGCACGTCACCACCACCTTTTGATGGCCATCCAGCAATGGCAATTTGCTATACGAGTTCTGTGCTGCGCTGTTTGTTTAAGAATAAGGCCTCATGCACATTGGCTGTTTTTTCAGCTGCTCCTAGGGATGCCTGGCATTTTCTTTCCCCTGCCTCTAAACGCCCCTGCATGTTAGCCTATTGCCTCCTACACACGATCGGACTTTCCGCCAACAAAACCGTGGAATTTTGTTTGAAGGGTGTTGGTTCAAACTTGTCTTGCATATACACGGTCACACAAATGTTGGCCAACAATTATGAACGTAGTGACGTACTAGATGTACTACGTGTTTTTTCAGTTCTTTACTGCCACCCTTTGGGCTCCTTCTGCTAATTTCATGTTAGTAGAAGTTTGGTGAGTGTTGATTCGCACTTTTCATTTCACAATTTTCATTTCATGCTTTTCAGTTTGTTTCTGAATGGCCGCTCGTCAACCAGATGCGGAATCGGAGGAGATAACGTGTTATTTATTATTGGCCTTGGAGTTATTGCTTTGACATTACTTTTTTGCTTGAATAATGATTTTATTTGGTAAATTTTCTATATTTTTGGATGCATAGAATGCACTTTTTGGTTATTTTCTATTGGCAGATAGCATGTCTAATTTTATTTTTGATTTTTTTAATGCACATTTAAATGTGTAGAATAATACTTGGTTATGTGTTTTACTTCAAATGACAGTTTGGGGAAGGCAATTACATTAAAAAAAATACAATGTAAAATTGACAAGGGACACCAACATAGTTGTATCTTTGTTCTTAAAAACTACGGGATAATGGTGTTGTGGTAACTTGCACAAATAAAGAACAAAAAACCATAATAATATTAGTCTTGATATCACTAGAAAAAAAAGCCTTTGAAAATTAGTTTACAATAACTCCATCAGTATCACCAGCAAAGCAGCTTCATTATTATCCCATTAAAGAAGAGAATTGTGCACTGCATTTGGAGTTTCATAGTTTGCCACATCACGAATGTTAATTCTCCATTACAAATGCTAGTTTACAAGACCGACCACTTCAGCTTCTGAGCATGCGTGTTTGTACTTTGGACTTGTGTACACATGATCGCAAAATCCGACAACAGACATTTGTCCGCGGAAAATTTGAAAACCTGCTAGCCAACATTTGTTGGCGGAAAGTCCGAAAACAATTGTCCGATGGAGCGTACACACGGTCGGATTGTCCGCCAACAGCCTGACATCCAACATCCCATCGGAAAGTCTGATTGTGTGTACGGGGCTTTAAGTGTCCATGCACACATAGGCTTTTAGAGGAATTTATAGGCAGGAGCATTTAGAGGAAAAAAAAACACGGCCAGTGCATTCATGGGCAGCAGTATTTTGGCAGAAAAAAACACTTGATGCATGTAAACACGTCTAAACGTGCATTAAAGCTAGGCACTTTTAGCGCTAGAGCATTCATTCATTTCAATATCCAGAATTAATTATTTTTCTGGCCAATTAAAAGAATTAACGCCCAAACACTGGATATAACTTAATGCGCCTAAATGCGTTTACAAGCATCAAGCATTTCTTTGTGCCAAAATGTTGCTGCCAGTATAAAAGACGCCTAGGAGAGATAGAGAAACGTCCAGTGTGCATGAGGCCTAAAGTTCCTCGAGGTCGAGAATGAATTCCATGTACAAAGACGCTTTCTTTAGAGCCTATTCAGTTCTTTGAGTTGGATTAACGCGACTTATGTGTGTTGCATTAAGTCAGCTCATTCAAACTGAATGGGCTGCAAATGTACAGTACTGTGCCTAAAACTGTGGTGCAATACAACAGTTGAGTTGCCTTCATGCGCTCAGCTTCCATTCAAAATGAATGATACTGCAACCATGTGTTGCGTTATCATGTGTGGTAAAGGATGGGTTTTCACAATTTAGGGTTGCCACTTTTTCTTCAAGTCAAACCCAAACACTTTAGCAATTTTTTATAGTATAAATTATACATATTTTTTGCAATTAAATAACATTTCTAATCATGAATTCCACAGGATTCCCCTTTTATTATTATTATTATTATTATACAGGATTTATATAGCACCAACAGTTTACGCAGTGCTTTACAATATAAAAGGGAGACAATACAGCTATAATACAATAAAATACAAGAGGATTAAGAGGGCCCTGCTCAGAAGAGCTTACAATCTAATAGGGTGGGGCAGGTGGTACAAAAGGTTGTAACTGTGGGGAATGAGTTGATGGAAGTGGAAAAATATTATTTGGAGACGTGATAGGCTTCCCTGAAGAGTTTTCAGGGATCACCTGAAGGTAGCAAGAGTAGGGGATAGCCAGACAAGTTGAGGTAGCGAGTTCCAGGGGATGGGAGAAGAAGACGAGAGAGCTTGAGAGTAGAAGGTCTTGAGAAGAGCGGAGGGGGCGGTTTGGGTGATATTTGGAGACAAGGTTGGTGATGTAGCTCGGAGCAGACTTGTGAGTAGCTTTGTATGTTGTGGTTAGTATTTTGAATTTAATTAGCTGGGAGATTGGGAGCCAGTGTAGGGATTGGAGGAGAGGGTTGGCAGACACTGAGCGCATGGTAAGGTGGATAAGTCTGATAGCAGCATTCATGATAGACTGAAGAGGGGATAACCTATGGAGAGGCAGGCCAAAGAGAAGGGAGTTGCAATAGTCAAGGAGAGGGATAATAAGGGAGTGAATAAGGAGCTTGGTGGTTTCATTTGTTAAAAAGGGGCGAATTTTAGAGATGTTACGGAGGTGAATTCTACAAACTTTTGTTAACGATTGGATTTGAGGCTGAAAAGACAACTCAGAGTCTAGAATTACACCTAGTACCCTGGCGTGATGGTTGCATTGTTGATTTTGATGGAAAAGTCATGGAGGGCACGGGTGTGGGGGGGGGGTATTAATAGCGTGGTTTTAGAGAGATTTACTAAAGGAAGTGGTGTGACATCCATGCTGATATTTCAGTTAGTAGGTTAGTAATGCGAGAGGAGACTGAAGGAGTGAGGTGAGCAGTAGACAGATAGATTTGGGTGTCATCGACGTATAAGTGGTATTGGAAGCCGACATGGGCGGTTTACAATTGACCAAGGGAGGAGGTGTAGATAGAGAAGAGAAGGGATCTAAAAACAGAGCCTTGGGGGACCCCCACAGAAAGGGGCAATTGAGAGGAGGAGACAGAGTTCTAGGTAACACTGAAGAAGTGCTGTGATAGGTAGCCAGAGAACCAGGATGAAGCAGAATCTTGGAGGCCAAGGGAATGTAGTTTATTGAGAAGGCGCGGGTGGTTAATAGTATCAAAGGCCACAGAGAGGTCAAGTAGTAGGAGTATGGAGTACTGCCTGTTGATTTTAGCAGTTAGTAAATCGTTAGTGAGTTTTAGTAAGGCAGTTTCCATGGAGTGCTGCGAGCCAAAGTCAGACTGTAAGGGGTCAAGAAGGTTATTTTCACTGAGGTAGGAGCTAAGACGGTTGCAGACGTTCTAGAAGTTTAGAGGTGAATGGGAGCAATGAGATGGGTCTTAAGTTGTTCAGGTTGGTAGGGTCCAGTGAGGGCTTTTTAAGTATGGGAGTGATCTGCGCATGTTTTAGAGGGAAGATGCCACTAGAGAGGGAGAGATTGAAGATGTGAGTGAGGGAGCATAGGATAGAAGAAGGAGGTGACCGTAGTAGTTGTGAGGGAACAGGATCCAAGGGACAATTGGTTAGTTGGGCATCTGAGAAAAATTTGGTAACCTCTTCAGTAGTAGCCAGTTCAAAAGAGAAGTGTTGAATGTACTGTTAGGCAAGGTATGTTGGGTGGAGAAGATGTACATACAGTGGAGGTGTCCTCACGAATTGCATCGATCTTGTCTTTGAAGTGATTGGCAATCTCTTGGGCAGTGAGTGAGTTAGTGGGTAGAGGGGGTGGGGGACGAAGCAGAGAGTTAAAGTTTGAGAAGAGCCGACGGGGACTGGATAACATGGTATTAATAATTTTATATCTGAATCTGCAGAGTTCCCCTTTCACATCTGAATCTGCTGAGTTTCCCTTTTACCTCTGAACTTACAGAGGTGTCTTACACTGTAAAGGGGGACTCTGCAGTTTCTGATGTAAGGGAGAACTCTGAGGACTCTAACATAAGGAATGCTCTGGGAACCCTGATTTAAGGGGGGACACTGAGAACTCTGATGTACGGAGAGGAATTTGATGTAAGGGGGAACACTGTGGCCTCTGATGTAAAGGGAAATTCTGATGTAAGGTGTGCTCTGAGAACCTTGATTTACCTTAGTGTACTCACTCATTCTCAACTGCTAAATCTGCAGAACATCTTGGTCTGTAAAAGGATGCTGAAAAAATAACAGCTTTACTGGCTGGATTCCAATGTGAAAAAGGAAAAAAAAATTAAAAATGAATGCAGCCACCAAATATAAGAATCGATAAACAGCAAAATAATACATATAGTTACATAGTTGCATAGTAGGTGAGGTCGAAAAAAGACACAAGTCCATCAAATCCAACCTATGTGTGTGATTATATGTCAGTATATCCCTGTATATCCCTGTAATACACTTTTGTCTTGTCTTTGGGTTTAATACTGCACCCCAATATTCCGGATATGTGATGCAGCGCAGCATGCAACAAGCATTGCAGTGCTTGTTGCAGAAATGCTAAACGCACCTTTCTGGGTGCTTTTTGTTAACCAATGCTTATTAGCACGTGACAGTGTATGTTAATGCGTGTGCATTCAAATTAATGCAAAGATCTAAGAGGGCCCTTATGCCCGGTACACACGATGAGATTATCGGACGAATGATCATCCGTTTTTTTTTTTTGCATGCTAATCTCAGATTGAGTTTACAAAAGTCACTAAAATTCACGTACGACTGAATAAAAATTTGGAAGTGATATCATGTGTTGTAATGCATTTGTATTGCATTTTCGAAAGACAACTGTACTGATTAAACGAAAATCGTACAATCTGGCACCGTATGAAAAAAAAATTTGTTCATGTTCGATCAAATAATATCGGATGAACTGTCCTGATCGGCTCTCGAAAGCTCTGTATTAATCATCAGATTATCGTACAATTGATCCGAAATCAGTATTTTTCGTATGATTTTCTGATCGTGTGTCCCGGACATTAGTGTAGCAATAATATTCAAAACCTCTTCATATTAAAGTGTGGTTTAATTTTTAGAAAGGCAAAGCTCCCTCTACTGGCTAATAATGGAATCACATGATAGAGAAAAAGCATTTTTGTACAGGTGGGCAAAGCGGTACTATACTACAAAAAGACATGAAAAACATTTGTGTCTGGGATGCGCTTGTTTTCCCTCTTGTTCTTCTTTTTTCAAGACCTCTTCACTCCTATCACTGGACTGATTTTTATTATGCATCTTCAAAGACTGGTTCTTGATATATATTCTGGTGGCTTATATGTTGTATATATGAACCCTTTTTGTGTGTTTTGAATGCATGCCAATCACTTCAATTGCAGGAATTTTTGTATATTACTCAGAGGTGGGAGGGAAGGTGTAGGTCTGCCAACCCAAAATGTATTTATTTTATAGACAATTACCCCAGAGACTCACAGATAGCTTCATGTTTTTGTTTTTTTTTACAGGTCACACTATCCTTATTATATTTGGGTCGAATATGACTCTATTTACACTTCATGGGGAATAGATGTTTGTAGACATCTGACCATCACATTGACCAACAGTATGTGGACACCCCAAGAAATGACTGAGTTCAGGTGTCTCCTCCTGTGAATAATGCTATAGCATGTAAAGACATTTTACATAATCACAGTTTTGGGAATATCCTTTACTGTACAAAGCCAGCTCGATACAGACATGGTTTGGCGTGGAGGAACTGGCCTGCACAGAGCCCTGACCTTGACCATATTGAATACATCTGGGGTCAATTGAGACATTGATTGCAAACTAGGTCTTCCTGTTTAATATCAGGATCTGACCTTACAAATGCGCTTATGACGCAAATTCCCACAAAAGTCTCTCCAGAAAAGTACAGTTAAAGCCACAAAGGGAGGTGGTGTGGACAATTCTTTATTAAAGAGGTCTTAAAGCCTAAACATTTTCTACCTTAACTGCTTCAGCCCTGGAAGATTTTACCCCCTTCCTGACCAGAGAACTTTTTGCGATTCGGCACTGAGTCGCTTTAACGGACAATTGCACGGTCGTGCGATGTTGCACCCAAACAACATTTACGTCCTTTTTTTCCCACAAATAGAGCTTTCTTTTGGTGGTATTTGATCACCTCTGCGGTTTTTATTGTTTGCACTATAAACAAAAAAAGAGCAACAATTTTGAAAAAAAGCAATATTTTTTACTTTTTGCTATAATAAATATCCCCCAATATATATAAAAAAACTATTTTTTTCCTTAGTTTAGGCCGATATGTATTCTTCTACATATTTTTGGTAAAAAAAAAATCGCAATAAGCGTATATTGATTAGTTTGCGCAAAAGTTATAGCGTCTACAAAATGGGGGATAGTTTTATGGCATTCTTATTTTAATTTTTTTTTTCTATTAGTAATGGTGGTGATCTGCAATTTTTATCGGGACTTTATGGTGGACACATCAGACACTTTTGACACTATTTTGGGGCCATTGTCATTTATACAGCGATCAGTGCTATAAAAATGCACTGCTTACTGTGTAAATGACAATGGGGGTTAACCACTAGGGGGCGATGAAGGGGTTAAGTGTGTCCTAGGGAGTGATTCTAACCGTGGGGGATGGGCTTCAAGTCACATGACAGCAAGCCCCGCTCCCGATGACAGAGCGGTGATCTCTGTCATGACACAAGCCAGAACAGGGAAATGCCTTGTTTACATAGGCACTTCCCCGTTCTGAGGCTCCATGACACGATTGCCGGGAGACCAGCGGACATCGAGTCCGCCAGTCCCGCGGGCATGGTCACGCTGTACGCGGCAGGCGCGCACCTGCTATTCCCGGCTCTTAAAGGGGACGTTTGCCCACCGCTGCCATTGTGCCGACGTATATAGGCGTGCGGCAGTCGGCAAGTGTTTAATGCATTTCCTGCATAAAGGTAAAAAGATGTTTAGATAGCAGTATTGCCCTCTCACCCCCCTTAAAGTCACCTGAGTCCTCACTCGATCCAGCTCTGTGCCCATCTGTGGCAGCTCTCTCCTCTCTCCCTACTCCTACAGGCAGTGAAAGCCATTGCCTCACGCTGCTGTCAGTCAAATCCCGTATTGATAGAACTGGGGCGGGGCCAAGCCACACAGTCTGTGTCTATAGACACAGGCAGCGCGGCTCAGGAATGGGAGGATCCTCACTTGGAAGGGAGGAGCCAGAAGCATCAACAGGGTACTTGAGAAAAGGAGGTAAGGGGCTGATCTGTGCAATACCATTGCACAGAGCAGGTAAGTATAACATGCTTGTAATAACAAATACAAAAAAAAAAACTTACAATCATTTTAATTCCCATGATTGTTTTTTGATTTGGATGTCTAATCCGTCAATAGAGGTGTGGTAGCCACTTTTGTCCCTTTTTGGTACATCAGTGGCATTTTAAAAACAAGATTTTTTCAATTTTATTTAACCACTTGCCAACCACGCTGTAGCCATCATTTGGCTATAGCGCGGTTGGCAAGTGGTTAAATAAGCGGCAGCATGGAGGTGAGTATGTATGTTTATTTTTTCAAAAGCCCATACTCCCCCCTTAACCACTTGCCACCTGCCCACCTGCAATGTACTGCGGGTGAGTGGTGGGTGTAGGCAAAGTGACGTACCCGTATGTCGCTGCCTACTTCCGGGTTTAGGACGCACGCATGCATGCTCCCCACCCAGCTCCCACTGTGATTGTGCACAGCGGGAGATTGTCAGCAAGTCCGAGTCAATGATTCATGGTCAGGACCTGCTGATCGGCTGTGTCCAATCACAGCCCGGAGCTCTGTGTTGGTAAACAATACAGAGCTCTGTGTCGAAAAGCAAAGCAGGGATAAGAAACTGAGAGATCATTAATGAAAAGCAGCACACTTTACACATTGTTAGGCACACACACACATCCCTTGAGCGCCCTAGATGTTAACCCCTTCCTAGCCACTGTCATTAGTGCAGTGACAGTGTATAGTCTTATCACTGATCACTGTATTAATGTCACTTGTGATGTTAGTGGCAGTTAGTCAGTGCCCCCCCCCCCAACATCAGTTAGTGTCATATTCACCGTCTCAATATTTCAGTCCCATTATAAGTCACCGATTGCCAGCATAAGTAGTATAAAAAACAAACAAACAAAAAATCAAAAATCCAGTATATACAGTATACACCATAGTTTGTGAGCTGTATTTTAACCACTTGTCAAAAAAAAATTAATATATATGACAATAGGCAAAAATAGCGGCGCTAAATGTGTGCTTAAACAGGTGTTTGATCACTATTATTCACTATTTATTTATATGTTTATTTAGTGTTATTCAGTTACATGTCACCTTGGGGTGATCAAACACCTGTTAAAATACAGCTCACATTTGATTATTTTTAAAGTGGCGGCTTCTAGATAGGTCTTCTGTCCTGCAGCGCAGTGGTGGTATTTTGAGTCGTGGCGAGTTTTTCTTGAATTACCAACAGGAGTTTATACACCATAGTTTGTAAGCACTATAACTTTCATGCAAACCAATCAATATTCACGTTTTGGGATTTTTCAAATCAAATTTTTCAAATTTGGGAATCAAAAACATGTACCAGGTACCATTCTTCCAATATAAGCGTTATTTGACACATTCTGTATGATAACCTCTTGTTTGTACAAATTATCTAGAAAACAATAAATATTATGGGGAAAAAAATGTAGCAGAATACATTTTGGCCAAATTTTTTGAAGCAATTTGATTGTATTTATTTTTTTATTGGATATGTGTTACGGCAGAAAGTAAAATAAGATATTTTTTTTCAAAATTCTCCACCTATTTTCATTTATATTGCAAAAAACAAAAAACCCCAGTGGTAATCAAATAGCACCAAAAGAAAGTTGTATTTGTGTAGAAAAAAAAAAATTCTATAAAATTTTGTTTGGGTACAGAGTTGCATGACTGCGCAATTACCAGCTAAAGTAGCATAGTGCCAAATAGCACTGGCCTAGTCATAAAAAGGGGTAAAATCTTCCGGTGTTCAAGTGGTTAAAGTAAAGGTTACAGGTTTAGTCCCTCCCCCAGTAAGTGACTGGTAAATGTAGGTAAAATCTCCAGACTGATGAGTTCATCACTCTCTGTCTGCTCTCTTCCTACCATCAATTTCCTTACTAGCACATAAGCACTGCAACACACCTGACTACAACACAACTCCTTGTGCTTGTTTTCCCTCTTCCAGTCTGAGCTCTGAGGTACAAGACATGTTAAAAGGCCAGTGCTTGCATTAAAAAAAAATAATTCCATGTAATGACATATTAATGAAAGAAGAGCTACAATAATTTGTGCCTTCTATATCTGCCTGGAGTTCAGCTTTAAGAGTTTATCCCCAAATAAACATTAAAATCGGTTTCACATATGAGCACAGATACTGGCAGACGCTCAAATGCAGTTAGAAAACCACCATACTTTTTAACATATATTTCTTTTTTATAGACTTAAAGGAAATCTTAATTAGCCTCTATTTTTTATGGATAGTGTGAATTTTTGGACAGCTGGCTACTCTGTCTGGCAGCAGGATCTCCTCCCTGGAATTCATGTCTGGCCGGGTGTCAGGGATGTGAACAGGAGTTCCCAGCTGGCAAAGGAGTGAGACTTGTGATCTGGATACCAAGGGCATAATTATAGCCATAACAGGCTATGAAACCGCTTAAGGACCCCAGTGGAACAAAAGCCCAATTATATCTGGCTACCTAATAACTTATCCAGACAGAAAAAGCATTCGGTAAATAACTATTGATGAAACAGTGAAAGTAAGGATAATGCTGCAGTGATAGCTGTTGTTTTGGAATTGCTTTTCTCTTAAGCCTCGTTCACAGGATCGGATTTTCCGCAAACAAAACCTCAGACTTTTGTCCGAAGGCGTGTGCCTGGGTTTTGTCTTGCATACAAATGGCAAGGAATTGTCGGCCAACAAAAACGAACGTAGTGACGTACTACGTGGTTTTTCAGCTCTTTAGCGCCACCCTTTGGGCTCCTTCTCCTTCTAATTTTGTGTTAGTAGAAGTTTGGTGAGTGTTGATTCGTGCTTTTCATTTCACGCTTTTCAGTTCACGCTTTTCATTTCGCGCATTTCAGTTCATTTCTGAACGGCTGTTCGTCAACCAGCCATGTTGCGGAATCGGAGGAGATACCGTGTTATTTATTATTGGCCTTGGAGTTATTGCTTTGACCCAAGTCCGGTCCAGGAACAGGAGTTCAGCAGGAAGAGTTCTCGGACCAAAAATTGATTGCTTTATTAATCGTGACCAATGATGTCATATGCCTTTGCTGCGGGAGCTCCAGGAGAATAATCCAGATGATTTTTGGAATTATCTCCGGATGACGGACCCCTGCTTTCACCAACTCTTAGTATTGGTGACCCCCTATATTAAGAGGCAGGACACATGCATGAGGCTTTTATTTTATTTTTTTGGTTGCATAATGATTTGATTTGGTATATTTTCTATATTTTTGGATGCATAGAATGCACTTTTTGGTTAAGTTCTATTGTCAGATAGCATGTCTAATTTTATTTGTTTTCTTTTTTTAATGCACAATAAAAAAATTGTGTAGAATAATACTTGGTTATGTGTTTTACTTCAAATGACAGTTTGGGAGTAGACAGTTACGTTTAAAAAAATACAATGTAAAATTAACAAGGGACACCGACATAGTTGTATTTTTGACCTTAAAGTGGAGGGCCACCCTGAAAAAAAATTGTACCAAAAATCTTTAAAAGTTTTAAATAAAAAACATTTGAAAAAAAAAATTTAAACTTACCTGAACCCTTGTTGCTAGGCAGTCTTCCTAATCTGCCTCTTTCCTATTCCGCAGCGTGTCCTGTTCCTCGGCGAGCGGCCCTGTTGCCTTTTGGAAACTGTGTGTGTTCCCAGAAAACCACGGTGCCATTCACAGTGCGCCGCGCCGCTCGCGCGTGCGCAGTAGGAAACTGGCAGTGAAGCCGCAAGGCTCCACTGCCTGTTTCCCTTAGTTAGGATGGTGGTGTCGGGACCCGAGAGCCGAGGGACGGGTCGGCACCCAGGACATGTAAGTACTTATTTAAAGTCAGCAGCTACAGTGTTTGTAGCTGCTGACTTTAAAAAATAAAATTTCGCTGGCCGGAATCCCGCTTTAAAAACTATGGCATAATGGTGTTGTGGTAACTTGCCCAAATAAAAAAAAAAAAAAAAAGCATAATAATATTATTCTTGATATCACTAGAAAAAAAAAATCCTTTGAAAAATTGTTTGCAATAACTCCATCAGTATCACCAGCAAAGCAGCTTCATTATTATCCCATTAAAGAAGAAGAGAATTGTGCGCTGCATTTCTAGATTTCAGAATTAGCCACGTCACGAATGTTAATTCTCCATTACAAACGCTAATTTACAAGACCGACTGCTTCCGGCTTGTCCTTGCTTACGAGCATGCGTGTTTGTACTTTGGACTTTTGTCCGACAGACTTGTGTACACATGATCGGAAAATCCGACAACAGACAATTGTCTGCAGAAAATTTGAAAACCTGCTAACCAACAATTGTCCACGGAAAATCCGACAACAATTGTCCGATGGAGCGTACAAACGGTCGGATTTACCGACAATAGCCTGTCATCACACATTTCCCGTCGGAAAGTCCGATCATGTGTACGAGGCTTTAGTATTGGGATGACTATTAGAAAAAACCATCACTAAGGCCCCTTTCACACGGACACCTTCATGAAGCAGAATCCTCTTGCTCAGTGGGGGAACGTCTGAAAGGTCTCCTCTATGGTGCAATCGGACGGAGACAGACAGCCAATCCATTTCCATCTGATCCCATCCACCAGACAGATGGGGAACGGGACTACCAGCTGTCCGATTTTGGCAGACAGGATGGGATCGGGTGGCGGTGGGTGTCAGTGGACATGTGTCCGTTGACGTCTGCTGCTCCATAGAAGAGACTGGAGGGTCCAATCAGGTCTTCCTGAAAAACTGACAGGCGGACCTAATAGGACCACCCGTGTGAAAGTGGCCTAAAGGGTCAGTCCACCCAAAATTGACAGATGCTAGAGACTTAAACCAGAGTTTGCTTTTCTAGGTCTGCGCATCTACTATCGGAATTTCCCTTTCCCTGTGAGATTTTTATTTAATTTACATTTTGGAGTAACAAGAGGAGATGGAACACACAAAGGTGGGCAAGGATACACAAAGCTCCCAGGTGGACAAACACTTGAAGAGGAACTGCAGTCTGCTCACATAATGTGTATTAAAAACCTCTTTGCCATTCTGAAGCTTCCCTCCAACTACTTTCCATATTATTCTATATATACTGTGATTCTGTACTTGCCAAATATGCTGCAGAAATCTCCCTCCACTGAGTCTGGCTGCATCCATTTTAACTGTGGGCAGGCGAAGCTGCTGCCTGTTCACTTCCTGGATTTACACAAACACACAGAGGTACACCTCTAGCTCTGCAGTCCTGCAGCTCTCATTGGCCCTCTTATGACTCTCCCCCTCCCTTCCTGGCAAACTCAAGAGTGAGAGCGAGCATGATGTCATAATGACCAGACAAGTAAGAGGAAGTGGGCTGTATAAGGTATTTACTGCAAGAAAATAAATATTTTACTATCCAAAGTTAAAACAAGGGCAGAAGATTTAATAGATGGAAAGATGAAAAAATGACTGAAGTTCTGCTTTAAGCTGGCCATAAACAAGGAGAATTTTGTTTGATAAAATTGATAAACATTATTGACCGTAGTGACAAAGAAAATCGATGGAGAGGGATGGAAAACTTTTTTTGAATAACCAAAATTCGAACTATGAATGTGTCATGAAAATTCATACTAATTGTAATGAGCATGTGCACCCCAAAATTGAATGTAGACTTTTAAATATTGGCAAAAAATAAAAAAATAAAAAATATTTAAAAAAAATAAAAATAAAGCCCATATCTGGCCTCCATCCCTGGAAACCTACACACACCTATTTTTAACAATTCTCTAAAGAGGAACATTTTTTTAAAAGTTAGCAACTACAAACATTGTAAAGATCAGGTCCTTACTAGCGTCTGGGGTTCAGCACTTCCCACAGCTGGTAGCCGGTTCTTCTTACCGCTGCGAGTCCTCAGTACCACCATCTTGGATACCGGAACCAGCTGTGGCTTTCTGAGGAACCATTGGCCAGCTCCCCACTGTGCATACGTGAGCTTACACAGCCCTTTGGGAATGATTTTGTAGACTCCTGGGACATGTGATGTGTATCAGGAGGCTGTGGGAGTGGTGGGGCAAGGGACACTATCCTTGGCTATGCAAAGATTGCGGAAGTGGAAGCGGGTATCGATAATCAATAATTTAGTTACAGTCTGGGAGAAGGGAGTGAGTTAGCGGGATATTTACTTTTTATGTGACATAATAGATCTTTCTCTTTTGATCACCTCCACCCTAGAAGGATGCAGGGCAACATACATATAGATAGATACACATTGGATCTATTGGCAGTGAGTAGGTTCTTTATTTTTGGTTCATGTAAATCAGCCATTCTCAACCAGGGTTCCGTGGAACCCTGAGGTTCCTCCAGAGGTTGCTGTGGGTTCCTTGAGCTGTGGCTGATGAACCACCTATTTGCTAATGCCTACAGGATTCAAGGTTCAGCACCACTTAGCAATGCCAGCAGCATGACACCAAATATCTTTTTAGCTATCTTTAAGGGTGACATTCTGAGCACCACTTTAAGGGGGGCCTTCTTCCTATTAATCACCAATATAATGGGCATTGTTCCTTTTGAGCCCTGATTAATTGGTTTTAGTAAGAGTTCCTCAAGACATGAAAATAATTTTTGGTTAAAAGGTTGTGAAAGCCTGATGTAAATGTATTGTTGAGGTATAGCCGTGCTATAAGCATTATGATATTGCCTTCAGCAAAGTTTATTTCCTCGCATTTGATGGCATGCATTTTTTTTGAGGAAACATTTGGATAGCCCCGACTCCGCTGTGTCTTCATACAAACTACACAAAAAAAGTACAGCATACATACATAATGAAATGTTTTTGGATTGTTTCTCATTTGTGACACTTGTCAGTTATGAGTCCTTAAAGTAGTTGTAAACCCTTACATATACCCAGTAAGGTGACTATTCAGGTGATACACAGAGATGAAACAAATCCTCCTGCAAAAGTTGTACCTGCTAGTTCATTTTCGTTTTCTTTTCATTCATTCTTTTGCTTTTTTCGCAAATTCGGATTTTCAAATTTCCGAATTTTGAATTTCTGAATTTTCGAATTTCGAATTTCCAAATTTTCGAATTCCGAATTTCCAAATTTTCCAATTTCCAAATTTCGAATTTCCACATTTTTGAATTCCGAATTTCCGAATTTTTGGAATTCGAAAATTTGGAAATTCAGAATTTCGAAAATCCGAAAATCTGAAAAAAAGAAAGAAAATCCGTACAATTCGAAATAATAACTAACTAATAATAACTAACTATTAAATTATAGGTATTCGAATTTCCTTTCAAATTTAGCTGTTTGTGAACGTAACGAATACAAATTTATTTGAAGTTACGAATTATCCGAAATAACGAATGCCGCATCTAAACAAATTGAATGAAACAAATTAATAATAAATAATAATAATAAAAAGGTTTTATTATTATTATTGTTATTTATTATTATTGGATCGTTACGTTCCATTCGTTTAGATATGGCATTCATTATTTCAGATAATACCTAACTTCGGATAAATTCGTACTCGTTACGTTCACTAACAGCCAAATTTGTAAGGAAATTTGAATACCTATAATTTCATATTTATTAATGGTTAGTTATTATTTCAGATTTTCAGGTTTTATAATTTTCATTCTTTTGAATGTTCAGATTTTCATTCTTATTTTTGGATTTTCAAATTTCCAAATTTTTGAATTTTCAAATTTCCTCATTTCGAATTTTCCAATTTTCGAATTCCGAATTTTCCAATTCCGAATTTTCCAATTCCAAATTCTGAATTTTCCCATTTCCGAATTCCGAATTTTCCAATTTCCGAGTTTCGAATTTCTGAATTTCAAATCAGAAATTCGAAATTCGGAGATTCAGAAATTTGAAATTCGGAAATTCTGAAGTTTGGAAACTCGGAAATTGAAAAATTCAGGAATTTGGAAATTAACGAATTTGTCAAAATTTGCTAAAAAACGAATTCGGAACTAAACGAATTGCACATGTCTAGTACCTGTCTATCTTTAGCCCTCTCTCCTCTACAGCCTTCTAAAGCACACATTTCTCACCTCCAGCAGGCAGGATGTAAGCATCTGAGGTTACACACTGCACAGCATAGAACGGAGCTGAGTGTAAGCTGAGACCTGAGTGGAGGAAAAAGACACACCCCTCTCTAACACAGCCTCATAGAGAAACATGCACAGCTGAGGCTGTCAATCACCTGTTGTGTGCTGGAGGGGGGCAGGGCCATCTCCCTGGATTCCGTGGTGTCACCATAACCTTTCAGAAGTGACTCATGCAGATAGCAGAGGGAAGAGAGAGGAGACAAAAATCACACTAGGTGCTTTGGTTTGTTCACACTAGTACACACTATAGAAGTATATGCTCTGTTTATTTTTCATTTCGGAGGCTTGCATCCACTTTAACCCACACACTACATGACTTACCTTCTACACAAGATGGCTGCGCCCTGGTAGTGCCCGCTACTTGTCCAGGAAAACATGAACATTTCACAGTTTGCGATCTCTCCTCAATACGATTTTTATTGCAGCATCGGTGAACTGCGACCACCTCACATGTTCCTTGTTTGACCTGATGATACCCTAAAACAGAAGAAGGCAACAGAAGGGTCTTTAGTGAGTGATAGGCAATGCGGGTTTTTTGTGTTAATTCATAATTAACATCTCTATGGTGGTTATTTACTAAAGGCAAATCCACTTTGCACTACAAGTGCACTTGGAAGTGGAGCTGCTGTAGATCTGAGGGGGACATGCAAGGAAAATAAAAAAACAGAATTTTTGCTTGCACATGATTGGATGATAAAATCAGCAGAGCTTCCCCTCACTTCAGAGCTTCCCCTCAGATCTACAGCAACTGCACTTCCAAGTGCACTTTTAACTGTACTTGCAGCTCACTTGTAGTGCAGAGTGGATTTGCCTTTAGTAAATACCCCCCTATGTATAAAATATAAAATGCAACCTCAAACAATGTTTTGGCAGCAAAAGGGGGACCTATTCAAAATTGGGTGGGTTAGTCATAAAGTTAAGGCTGATCAGTGTGTGCACATATACAGTATCTCACAAAAGTGAGTATACCCCTCACATTTTTGAAAATATTTTTTATATCTTTTCATGTGACAACACTGAAGAAATGACACTTTGCTACAATGTAAAGTAGTGAGTGTACAGCTTGTATAACAGTGTAAATTTGCTGTCCCCTCAAAATAACTCAACACACAGCTAATAATGTCTAAACCGCTGGCAACAAAAGTGAGTACACCCCTAAGTGAAAATGTCTAAATTGGGCCCAAAGTGTCAACATTTTGTGTGGGATGCCCAGGAATATTAAGTGCAAACTTGCTTGGGCTATGGACGCCGAATGCTTGACTCGGGAGCGTGCCTGCAAGGGTTAGCTGATGCAGGGCGGAACCGCGAGAGCCACCAGGGGACCCCAGAAGAGCAGGTTCGGGGCCACTCTGTGCAAAATGAGCTGCACAGTGGAGGTAAGTATGATGTGTTTGTTATTTTAACGCTTTCATGACTAAGCCTATTTTTGAAATTTGGTGTTTACAAGTTAAAATCCGTATTTTTTGCTAAAAAATTACTTAGAACCCCCAAACATTATATATATATATTTTTTTAGCAGATAATCTAGAGAATAAAATGGAGATTGTTGCAATATTTTATATCACACGGTATTTGTGCAGCGGTGTTTTAAACGCAAATTTTTGGGAAAAGGGATACTTTCATGAATTTTAAAAACTCCAAACAGTAAAGTTAGCCCAATTTTTTTGTATAATGTGAAAGATGATATTATGCCGAGTAAATAGATACCGAACATGTCATGCTTTATAATTGCACGCACTCATGGAATGGCGACAAACTACGGTACCTAAGAATTACCAAGGGCGACGCTTTAAATTTTTTTTACGGTTACCAGGTTAGAGTTACAGAGGAGGTCTAGTACTAGAATTGTTGCTCTTGCTCTGACGATCGTGGCGATACCTCACATGTGTGATTTGAAAATCGTTTACATATGCGGGCGCAACTTCCATATGCGTTTTCTTTGCTGCGCGAGCTCGCGGGGACGGGGGAGCTTTAAAAAAAAAATTTTTCTTATTTATTTTATTTATTTTTATTTTTATAAATTGTGTTAAAAAAAATAAATAAATAAATTTTGATGACTTTTATTGCTGTCACAAGGAATGTAAACATCCCTTGTGACAGTAATAGGTGGTGACAGGTACTCTTTATGGAGGGATCGGGGGTCTAAAAGAAAAAAAAAAAGTTTAGGCTTTTTGTATTGTTTAAAGTCAACATGGTATCAATTGAAAGTCCCATTTTAAATGGAAACTCCCTACCATGCAGCTCCCTGTAGTAACAAGTCTAGTAATGTAAGGTTTTATAAGGACATGCAGTAGCAATTATAGATATAACCTAGCCTTCTGGTGAAATCAAGGTTTAAAAAAACAACCACTCAAATACAAATGTATTTTATTTATAACATTATCTGAAAGTTTAGACTTTAGTGGACATAGATTGAACAATTTCTTGCACGCAGTTGGGAGAAGGATAACCTCTCGATCTTCATAAGCGCCTATTCCTTTTATAGAAAGTAAACAAAGTAAATGCGTAAGACATTTCTGAGCTAAATAAAGTGAAGTACGATCGTAGTGCCATGTCACTTGGAATCACCCTGTAATTCTCAGGATTCTCTGTAAAAAACAATAAAATGCTAAACTATATCACTTCGTTTTTCTAACAATAATAATCAATTTTGCCTTGCTAATGCCTTATTTGTTGGCCAAATAATCATCTGCCGGTTAAAGACTGCGAGTTTCCCACTGTTTTCACAGCTTATCAATGACACTTGCAAGGCTCTTGTTTATCCTGTTCCCTCGCCTTTCTTGTAATAGCTCAATAAGAGAAAAGAGAGTCAACAATCGGAGACGTCTAGAATCACATAGGAAGAAAAATTAGAAACGAGAATGAACTCCCTTATATCAGGTGCTTGTGTAGCCATGTCCCCGTAGGGGTTACTGAAGTAGTGGTTCACCTGTCACCCTGCCCAGCCAGAAATCCATCTCTCAGTCACTCAGAGACATAGAACAGTCCATAAGCTTTGTTTTTTTTATTGAAGGGATTGAACTTGGATGGGAAATAGGGAATTATGGGATGCCCAGGAATATTAAGTGCAAACTTGCTTGGGATTTCTATATACACTCCAGTATATACACTCCAGTCTTCTCTCCAGCACAAACTCTTGCTTAAGACCTCATATCCTTCTCTCCTCCAGCGCTTCACTTGCTGCAGATTGTTACTCCTCCAGCATAGGCGTGCGCACAGGGTGTGCCGGGTTTGCTCAGGCACACCCTAATCACCCCGTGGACATTAGTGTTATCACTCTGTGTAGCAGCAGAAACAGGGGAAAGATCTCCCTCTTACCGGCTCTGCCATAAGAGAAGTGTTTATGCTCTTCTCTTTCACTGTGCCGGCAGGGAGATCAATGTGCCGGGGTCATATATATGTAGACACCCGCACACACATGTGCGTTTGAGCTTAAGGGTGCACACCCTAATGCAATAGGCTGCGCACACCTATGTCCTCCAGACTAGCTAGCACCACATGGTTAGGCCTGGCACTAACTCAGCCATCTCAAACTGTAATCTTCCAGTTCTCTCAGGCGTGCCTCTCCCCAGTCCTCCCGACTGTGCTGCACTCACAAGCCCTCCTGGCTGCGACCAGTTGTCCTCTCTGGAGACTCTTAGCAGTGTTCTCTCCCGCTGTCCTCTCCTTGCTCTCTTATGTGCCTCTCTTTCCAGAATCTCTTTACTCCTCCTGGATGCACCCGAGTCCAGGGTCACCCCCCCCCCCTAGACTGGGGAGCATCCCGTGGGCCCCGACAGCCTCCACACTCTCTTACTCCAGCTCTTCCACCAACAACGCCCACTCAGCTGGGCTGACCCCTGAGTATTTAAGGAGGCCTGCCCCCTGCCAATCTAGGTTGGGGATTGTTCAGGGCTCCTTCAAATACCCCAGGCAGCTCCACTTCTCCTCTCCTCCTCTCTTTCCAGGTCTTTCTAGCAAGCTCTAGTTAAAGAAGAGGGAGTTCTCAGTGATGCTGCCTGTAAGTCACCAGCTGCTACCCTGAGCCACTCCCAGCACAGAATGAAAACAAACAGGCCTAGCAACCAGCTAGGCCTGCCTAAATTTTCCTATTCTTCCAGAAAAAGGCTCACTCTAGCACCTACCTAACTAGAGGGTGCTGCACTTACTAAGCTGCACATTTTAACCTAGAACTTTGCTTCAAGTACTGAAAAGAGTTATCCCAAGTAGAACCCCCTGTAAAAATTAAGGAGAAGAATAAGGGAAGACCAACTATTTTAGGAGAGGAAGCCGTGCCACGTCCAAAACTTTATGAATACAAAACAAAGGGTTCCCCTAGGTGGACTTTTCCGGCACTTGCAAAAGCAAACAGGTGAGGTGTGTACAGAGTAAGGGGCATAAGTATGTAGATAAAAGGTATAATTTTATTTGTATAGAAAAATACATCAGATAAAAAGCAAGCAATGAATATACATAGTAATACAATGGAAACTACATAGTAGCTATGATGAACAAAAAGCAATAATTGATAAGGGAGCTCTTCTCAAGCCCAACGCGTTTTGGGGTACTATATATCTGTACGATCCTTCTTCAGGGGCAAAATTGAGAGAGAAGGTTTCATCTATGCTGAAATTACGATTAATTGCTTGTAAAAGTTTATAAAACAAAAACCAAACAGGGCACTAGAGGAAGACAGGGTGTGGCAATACGTATAGGTATTGTAGCCAGTATAAATCTACGTATTTGGATGGTGAAATATGCAGGGTGGTAGGCTGCAGTCACCGTGGGGAGGTGTGACAGTACTCCCGTCCCGCCCAACCCGGGCGCGTGCAAACCGGAGCGGCGTGCTGAGGTCACAGGAAAGCGTCCCTTGGATGGAGATAGGAGTATAAGCCAAGACCTCACAGCCAAACATCCAGCAAGTGTAGTGTCCTTACGTAGATTTATACTGGCTACAATACCTATACGTATTGCCACACCCTGTCTTCCTCTAGTGCCCTGTTTGGTTTTTGTTTTATAAACTTTTACAAGCAATTAATCGTAGTTTCAGCATAGATGAAACCTTCTCTCTCAATTTTGCCCCTGAAGAAGGATCGTACAGATATATAGTACCCCGAAACGCGTTGGGCTTGAGAAGAGCTCCCTTATCAATTATTGCTTTTTGTTCATCATAGCTACTATGTAGTTTCCATTGTATTACTATGTATATTCATTGCTTGCTTTTTATCTGATGTATTTTTCTATACAAATAAAATTATACCTTTTATCTACATACTTATGCCCCTTACTCTGTACACACCTCACCTGTTTGCTTTTGCAAGTGCCGGAAAAGTCCACCTAGGGGAACCCTTTGTTTTGTATCTGTAAAAATTAAGGCTGATCATTAAAGTGTTCACACGAGGTAAATTCAGTTATTTACATGATTCTAACAAGCAGTAATTAAGCTGTACAACAAACCCTCTATGACCTCTGTAGCTACAGGCACTGTGGACTAATTTGTTTCAAACGCTTACAGCTTTAAGTGGAGCTATACCTAAAAGGGAAATTCTGCTCCAAGGCCTCCCCCTCTTCTTTCAGAAATGGTACTTTTTTTTCCGGGGGGGGGGGGGTACGTGGTCTTAACAGGTACCCACTTGCACTTCCACTCGGATTGTCTAGGGAAGACTGCAGGATCGTTCAGAATGTGCATCGCGACTCGTTCATGCACAGTGGGCACCCAGTTGGGAAGCCACAAGCCCACCCAAAAGGGGAAGTTCCGCTTTAGGGCCTTCTCCCCCCTCTTCTTTAGGAAATTGTATTTTTTTTTCAGGGGGGGGAGGGTACCTGGTCTTGATAGGTACTCGCTCGCACTTCCGCTCAGATCACCTAGGGAAAACTGCAGGACCATTCAGAATGTGCAGCTTGTGCATGCACACTGGACACCCAGCTGTGAAGCCACAAGCTGTCACAGCCAGGTGGCCATAGCTAAGATGGTGGCGCTGGGGACAGAAAACAGATGGAACAAACATCTTGGGTGAGCACATCGCTGGATCCTTGGACAGGTGAATGTCAGTTTTACAGTTTTTGTAGCTGCTGACTTTTAATAAACACAAATATGACTGGAGTTCCTCTTTGAGCCCTTCTATTAGCAGCTAAGCTTACCCTTCTCCCCCCACCCCCTGCCAATAGGGACTCAGCAGCTCCCCTTCTTCGGCTCCCTCTTTCTAGCAGTGACTCAGTGACTCAGATCCCCCGCTTTTCCTTCAATGCTGTGACACAGTAGCTCTACTTGTTCTCAACTCCCAGCAGTTACTCAGTAGCTCATCTCACCCTACTCCCATCTCCAAGCAATGGCCCAGTAGGACCTCTTTCACATGGGTGGCTGGGATTAGACCACCCACCTAAGACCCCTTTCACACTGAGGCAGTTTTCGGGAATTTTAGCGCTAGAAATAGCCTCTGAAAAGTGCCTAAAAACTGCCTCCCATTCATTTGCATGTGCTTTCACACTCAGGCGGTGCGCTTGCGGGACGTTAGAAAAAGTCCTGCAAGCAGCCTCTCTGGGGTGGGTTTGGAGTGCTGTAAAAAGCCCTCCAAAAATGCCCCTGCCCATTGAGATGAATGGGCAGTGCTTCCGAAGCGCCTTAAAAAGGGCTTCAAAATTGCTGCAAAACGGGTGTTTTTTGGGGGGATTTTTTTCTTTTCGGGCGTCAGGGGGCATTTTTTAAGGCCACGTGACAACATGGCACCCGCGCTGCTAAAGCACTGCAAAAACGACCGTCGCTTTAGCGCTGTTTTAGCGGCTCTTCAGTGTGAAAGGGGTCTCAATCCTACAATCCAGCTAGTGGGGGTTGTGCACATGTTGCAGCATGTTGAGTTATAGGCAGCACCACCTGTCAATTTCATCCATGCAAGTCAATGGGACAGCACAGTAATTGCAAGCCAAATTCTTGGCTTGCATTGAGGAGCATTAGCCCCACTGAAAATTGTTGTTCGGCAAAAAAAAAAAAAAAAAAATAGACAAAAAAACAGGTGTTCAGGAAGCCGCAGGATCACCTTCCAAATGCTTGACAGCGTCTGCTTATCCGCACTCCCAGTAGTCCCTCTCCCAGCAGTGCAGCCAGGGTGTGGAGGAGTATGTGATGGCAAATCACCAAGCACCAGCTGAAAAAAAGCAGCGGGGCAGTGAAGAAAATGTGAGCATATACTGCTCAATTAAAGTGAACCTGTTGTTTTATCTGCATCAGCAAAGCACAGGTTCACTCAAAAGAAAAAAGTAACAATAAAAGTAAAAAAACCTGTGTTTCTATCATGATAGGTTAACAATAAATATAGCAAAACCTTATGTGTAACCTCTTCCATTTTCCTTGTGTCTCATTGTTGCTGAATGACGCATTTCCTTCCACTGAGGTCAGAATTAGTTTAGTACAGAATTCATTAGGTTTTAAGGGTAAGAATGAAAATTTCTTAGAAACACTCATTCGTTACTCAGAGCTCATCTGTATATTTCTATAGTGAATTCTCTATTACGGTGTGATGTAAACTTGAAAAGCTTGGCCCATTCATTCACACAAAAGGTGACCTTGAGAATTCAAACACTCAGCCTCGATGACCTTGAGCACAAAACCATCCTTGGCTTCAGAGCGCAGGATTCCATCACCTACAGCACAAGCACAATCGGCCATCATTGTGTCTTTGTGTGCCTCCCCTGTTGTTGTCACCTGCGGAGTCAATGCAAGAGGGTCTCTTCAATGCATCTTGTAAACCATCTAAGGTGTGATTTATGTGACTTGCACCCCTTCCAGACAATGTGACTTTTGAAATCCGCTGAATGCACAGAGCGTGTATGCCTGCTTTCCTGGTCCATAGGGATAGAGCTCATTCCATTTACAGAACTGCAATATCTTTTTAGATTGCCACATCACACAATTGCCGCTATTGTCAATTCTGTCTCACTCAAGCACAAGAGGTAAAAAGCTTATTATGGCTGAAGGTAAATTCCTCCTTGTTATCATGCTAGGGTAACAGATGGAATAGTAGAAGTTTTACAGACAAGCAAATTTCCTAAAAGTGACAATTTCACACACAAAACCTGGAAACTCAACTGCTATGTTTAAAGAATAACTGCACCAACTGTTAATCACTTCGTAATATGCCCACATAAATTAGAGCCTTAAGAACCCATTCACACTTTAGCGTTGCGTTAACATGCACAATAACCCACTTATTTTTGTGTAATGAGGCATGGGGCCAGGAGTGTGCCTAGGTTAGGAGGCAGACATTTATGTGGCTTCCCCCCAGAAACTGCAGCCAGGAATGTGCCTAGTGTTAAACAGTGGACATTTTTATTACCTCCTCCCAGAAACAGAGACCAGGCGTGTGCTTAGCTTAGGAGGTGGACATTTTGTGGTCTCTCCCTGAATTTGGGGCAAGGAATGTGCCTAGAGTTAGGTGGTAGACTTTTTGTGGCATCTACCCAGAAACTGGGGCCAGGAATGTGCTTAGGTTAGGAGACAAACATCTTTGTGGCCTCCCCTTAGAAACCGGGGAAAGAAGTGTGCCTAGGTTAGGAGATGGACATTTTGGTGGCCTCCCCCTAGACACTGGAGTCAGAAGTGTGCCTAGGTTAGGAGGTGAACATTTTTTGTGGCATCCTTTTAGAAAAGCCAGTATGATCCCTGATATACTGTGACCCATAGACCCGTGGCCGCTCCATATTTGCAGCTTTCCACCTTTGGTTGCTAGAACGCTGACACAATAACTTTTCAGCTCTCAGAAATTAGGTAGATGGCAATGGAAACCTAGAGCTAGAAAGTCTTAAATTAGAATTGGTGAAACTATTATGTCAATATGATCCCAATGGAGCATCCGGTAGGTAGACCCTTCCACAAACCAAGGGGTCACCACCATAAGTCTGGTTTGTGTAGACAAAACTCTGATCCAGAGACTGAAGTGCCACATTATAAGGTTATATTTAGAAAAGAAGTTTATTGATTGTGAGCAGTATCCAGTGGGGGTTATTTACAAAATGCAAATCCACTTTGCACTACAAGTGCAAATTACAAGTGCAAAGTGCACTTGAAATTGCACTGAAAGTGAACTTGGAAGTGCAGTCGCTGTAGATCCGAGGGGGACATGCAAGGGAATTTAAAAACAGCAATTTAGCTTGCACATGATTGGATGATAAAATCAGCAGAGCTTCCCCTCATTTCAGATCTACCCCTCAGATTTACAGCGACTGCACTTCCAAGTGCACTTTCAGTGCAATTTCAAGTGCACTTTGCACTTGTAGTTTGCACTTGTAGTGCAAAGTGGATTTGCCTTTCGTAAATAACTGTGTTTTAGGGGCCCAAAATTGCCCCTTCATCAGGACTTAAAAAGTAGGATTGAAAAACCAGCAGCTGAATGGCACTGTGTTGCAGTGTGCGCACACACCAGCTAAATCACCAGATACCCCTAGATTTCCAGGTTGTTAATCCTACATCCTACCCTGGTGAAGGGCTGATTTCGGGCCTCCAAAACGCATTGGCTACTACACACAATAAACTTCTTTCTGAATATAACTTTATGGTGTGGCGCATTGATCTCCGGATATGAGTTTTGCCTATAGCAACCAATGAGGCTGCCATCTTCCGAGCAATCAATGACAAACAAGAAATGGGAATAGAACAGGAAACAGAAAATGTTTACACAAGGATAAGGATTTTTATTTTTTAGTCATGTGGGCTCAATTTTCGAATTTCATTGAATTCAGCTGAAAACAACTGTCACGTTTTAAAAAGAAGTCTCATCACCCCCACCCCCCTAAAAAAAGAATTTGTGGTTGGAGTTCCATTTTAAACCCTCAATTACAGTACCGATTGCCATTTCGGCTTCTGTCTTCTCATGCGTAAATAAAATATGCCATTTCCATTTTGTTATTTTTATTGTGTCTCTCCCTGTTATAAAAAATGTTTAATGAGAACTAAGATGAGCAGAAAATCACCTTTTACACCATCTCCAAGTCATTTCGCAAAAATGTATCCAATATCCAGCTCAATATACAGACAATCAGCTCTTGTTATGAGAATGCAGAATTATGTTACATTAGGCAGTGCAGCGGAAACTTTATCTACGAGCTCCCCATTGTAATAACAGCAGGAATTATTATCAGTGCAGACCTGGTCTTTGCCGACAGGAGAAAATGAATTATTTTGAGAGAAGAAAAAAAAAAACACACACACTATGGAGTTGAATAAAGAAACAAAGTGGGGCTAAGTAGTGAGAACAAAAACAAAACGCAATAATGTCTGAAGGAAAAGGAATGCAGATCTGGTGTTTAAAGGCATACGCCAGTCCAACTGAAATTAAACCTTGAAATACTAACACAGAACAAAGCAGAACTGCTCCGAATTAGTTATTTTTTTTATACAGGTACTGCTGTAATGTACCAGCACTCAACACCCTTATGTCAGCAACATGGTGACCTGTATACTGGAGGATTTTTGGAAATTAGAATTCCTGAGAGGGGGCAGACTAGGGGATTTTCTAAATTTTGGGTATGGAGGGGCTTAAACCGGGACGGGAGAATCGAACCATGTATGGGCAGGCTGATTGTATCCAAGTCGATCCATCAATTGACTTGGGTGCAACCAGCATGTTGGATTTTTAGAGTGCAGTTATTTCCAGTGGCTATAGCCGCTAGCAAGAATCACTGTGTTTTCCCGGCTGGCATGACTCCCCGCGCTCCCTTGCTGGGAGAACACAATAGCTCCACAGTAGGGATTCCCCCATAAACACTGACTGTATTGTTGGGGGGAATCAAGCAATTTTCTTTCCTGCAACTTGTGCTGGCTGGAACAAATATCATATCATCTATTGCCTGCCTTAAAGGATAGGTCTACAGTGTCTACACCATTCCAGAGACACTGACAGTGCACCAGCCTCTCGCCTACTACAGTGACTCTAGGGGCTCGTTCACACTAGTGGCAAGGACTACTGCTTCTCTGAAAAGCACACACAAGGTAGCGCCGCTCTAACTATGAAAACCTCCGAATATACGCGTTGATTACTGGTACCTTCTCTCCAGGTTCTCAGGTTCAGATGACCTCCCACTCGTCACAAACTCAGAATATGGATACATTGAAAGAACCCACACTTTGGAATCCATCCAAATTCTTTCCTGTGAACAAGGCTCTTCGCTAAAACATGTTAGCAGCTATTCTGTACTTGGTAATTATCGAATAAAGAATTTGGATGGATTCCAGAGTGCGGGTTCTCTCCGTATAGCCATATTCTCTGAAAAGCAGTCCATGCTCAGATTGCTTTTCACAGGCATTCGAAGCATACATATTGCCTCCTTACTGCCTGTTTTAACCCCCTAAATGCTGCATCACCACACTGCAACCAGGTGCATAGCACGCAGTTGCGAGGTAGTTGCAGCGCAGCCCTATTCACTTGAAGGGGTCACATTTGGCGGGTGATAGCATCTGCTGTATACGATGCGGGTATAGTTCCTTCCACATCCACGAAGCAAAGCATCATGGCTGTGGCATGTGTACATCCTTTTCAGGTAAAGGGGTGGTTATAAAGTGGCTCAGGTGCATAGTTTTATGCCCCCCCCCAAAACCCCAAGTGTAAACAAGCCCTAACAGTGTTACTTGTAGATGGCAGCCAGGTGCACTGTCAGTGCCATTAGAATCGTGAATAGGTGGGAGCCAAGTGCATTGTGTTTTTAATGCCATTGCAGTGACACTCACAGAACCCCATTTTTTGTGGTCTGCCACCAAGTAAGTTACTCATGTCCCTGGGTCCCTTGCTTGCCAACCAAGACCTTCCATTTGCCCACTATTAAAAGTAGACAAAGGTTAGAACCAATCCCAGTTTTATTTCCTATCTATGCTCTGTTGGGGAGATTTTCCTTGACTTCCTGGGGCACAACAGAAAGTTAGAAAAAAATCTCACGAAAGTGATTAGAAATCCCCTCTTAGATATCTGTCTTTGGAACACGCGTTCCCCTTGGAAGTTTCCCCCTACCCCTTGCTCCAATAACAGCTATAACATTTTGGATTTCCCATCACTTTCTGTCCCAATGACAACGGAGACCAGGAAGCGTATAAAACTCCCCAGCAGGGGCACAGACAGCAGTACAGAGGTTCTATCTACTCTACACGCATTTCAAACTGAAAAATAAAAAGGTTAGCTAAAAGATGTTATGAAATTTTTCGCTGCAATCAAAGAAACATAGAAGTTGTACAGTAGGTGGCCCTGGAAAGGCATGAACAGGCACCCCTGTTTCCCACAGTGTAGTGCTCAGTAGGGATAGGTTCCAACACCAGCTGTTCGTTTGTAGATATGTTGACGTCACGTGATGTCAGAGGGGGGCGGGGTCACTAGGTGGGTGGCCTAAATAAGAGCTGTCAAAGTGAAAAGACAGCAATCTTTTTGCTTTGACAGAGGCCTCCGATGGAGGTAGAGTTTTTTCTATTTTTCGAGTCTGTCGGGCAGCGTGATTGACGGTAGATTTAAAACACTTTTTTTTTCTCTTTTAAAAAAGGAATTGTCAAAAATTGGTTCTTGTGGTTTTTACTTTTTGACACTTTTTTTGGTAAATGGGTAGGGGTACAATGTACCCGATACCCATTCACATGGGGGGGGTCAGGATCTGGGTGCCCTCTTTTTAAAGGGGGCTTCCAGATCCCAATAAGCCCCCTGCCCGCAGACCCCGACAACCACCGCCCAGGGTTGTTGGGAAGAAGCCCTTATCCCTATCCATCAACATTGGGACAAGGTGCTTCAGCCTGTGGGGGGCACAGAGCCCCCTTCCCCAAAGCAGCCACCCCCCCATGTTGAGGGCATGTGGCCTGGTATGGTTCAGGAGAGGGGGGGGTGCTCCCTCACCCCCCCCCCCTATTCTGACCTCCAAGCTGCCTGCTTGGATAAGGGTCTGTTATGGATTTTGGAGGAGACCCCATGCCAATTTGTTTTTTCATTTTGGCATGGAGTTCCCCTTAAAATTCATACCAGACCCGAAGGGCCTGGTATGGACTGGGAGAAGGACCCCACACCATTTTTTTCATTGATTCTTCATCTATATTGCCGGGAGCCGTCAATACATTACAGCCGCGAGCAAGTTTAAATGCCATTTTATCCTTTGTCATTATTGTTACGGCACTGTTCTACACATCGCACAGATGCGCCACTTTACAGGCAATTTATCCTTTAGTCTGCCTGCGCCACTTTACAGGCAGACTAAGGGGACCCCCTGGGCAGGATATTTAAAGGAATATTTTATTTTAATTGTTTCACTTTAAGCATTATTAAAATCACTGCTCCTGAAAAAAACAATTGTTTTCAAAACTTTTTTTTTGCATTGATACATGTCCCCTAGGGCAGTACCCAGGTCCCCATACACTTTTTATGGCAATAACAATAAGCCTTTAAAATGAGGACTTTTGATTTTTCATGTTCATGTCCCATTGACTTTAATAGGGTTTGCATGTTCGCTAGAACTTTTTTGCCTGTTCGAGGTGTTCTGGTTCTGGTGTGACCCGAACCGAGGGTGGCCCATCCCTAGTACTCAGTGCCTTGAGTAGTGGCCAACCACCCTGTGTCACAGTGGGAGGCCAGGAGGAAGACCTAGTCTTATGGTAATTCAGGCTTTTAGAATGTAAAATAATCAGGGTATGTGGCTATTATAGGTACACACAGTTAACAGAAGAGTTCTTTCTTATTGCCTTTTTAAACAGACACACACAACAAATCAAATCTTCTGACATATTGCGTGCCTCCTCGTTTCTCTCCTCGCTGCTAGAGACAAAACTGCCTTTATTTGTAGCTGCACAAGAAATTCTGTTGCTGCAGAGATTCATAAGCGTGGCTGGGTATTCTGACATCACGCTTGACAGAACTAAGTAGAAGCCAGCCAAGCATGATGTGGGTGAGTTACAGGCGAGCTTGCTGGAATTATCACTATCTCTGTGCTCTAAACAGAGCAATGCTCCCAAACAAAAGGCTAAGGAATCAGACTTAAAGGCAACTATGGAATTTTAAAAACGTTTTTTAGATATACTTGTAAAAGTGATCAGCTTAAACCCCAACACCAGGAAAAAAAATCTACCCTTGCGGAGTAGGGGCAAAGTTTGTTATGTCTTGGAGGGTTCAGGAACAAGTGTTATTCCTAATCTTACTCCCCTGCTCCGGCCAGCTCAGGTGCTCTCCTTTTCTTCCCAAAGCTCTGGTCTATGGGCAGTACTTGGTGTCATCATGTACAATGCAGGGAAATTAGCCCTGTAACATATGTTGAGAAGACAGGAGTGCAACCACAGCCATGAGTCACTTATAGAGGAGTCTGTAGGGTACCGGTCGCTAAGGGGACTTTGCTTTGCTGGAGCGTGGAATAAGGTATTTCTCTTTATGCTGAACAAAAGGAGTATTTAAACCTTGCAGTGCAGGAAAAATGGGCGTGGGGGGCACTGCAAAGGTGTTCATTTTCCAAAAGCCTTGTTTTGATGTATGATTTGTAGTTATAAATACATACAATGCATTGGAGCAGCCATATTGGTGATTTTGCTTGTTTGTTGTGCTTTGCTGATTCTCAGCTCAAGTCAAGTCTACTGAGTGTAGCGCTGGTAGATTTTTTAATTTACTGCTGATAGGTAAATCTAGTGGGTCACTTGTTAGGTGAAGGTAGGTTTGCCTCTGTTCCAGCTTGGCTGAGTTGCGGGTAGTTTCACGCTGTGCCGGTGGGTGTCGTTGTTGAGTTGTATTCTGGGAGAGGGTATTTATGGGACAGACGCCATGTTTAGGGGTTCGTTTTCATCCACCTGCTGGCCCTCCAGGCTGACAGGTATGCATTAGGAATACCACCTCATGGTCCTCCGCCCAGAAGCCTGTCTGGGGCCTACCACAGCGCCAGAGGAATGGTCCTGAGCTGTCTATCCTGAGTGAAGAAGCTGGACAACTGAGAAAATGCCAGGGGAGGACCCGTCATGGAAGGATCATGCAGAGTGCTGGTCTGGAGAGGGGCCTGGTGACTCAGTTGGAGGACGTATCCTGAAGTAATCTTACTGCATAGTACTGCCGAGTTGGCTTAAAGGTTCAAGTGCTGTGTCTGATGTTCATCACAAACCATTACATCCTGTGGCAGAGGATCGTACGGGTTTTATTCCAAACAAGTCTGTGGCAGAGACTTTTGTTTCTATTACTGGCTGCTAGGCAAGTGAGAGAGGCCTATCCAGGCGGGCAAAGATTGAATCCCACAAGGGAAGTACATTTAACTACAAGCGTTTGATTAGGGAATACCAAGAAAAGGTATTTGAGCTTCCCTGCAATTTTCCTTCTGCCTCTTTCCTGCTACTTCCTTTATTCCTTGTTTAATAAAGCATTGGAAAAGATACTCAAGTGTTTGGTGCATACATCGTCCGGAGGTAAACTCAATGGGACCCTAGACCCAGTGGCGATGAAACAGAGGTGGCGGAGGTGAAGGTAACAGCCCGCTTTAAATCAGCAGCTCCACCGAGAGTAATTGCTACATGTGGGGGCATCATCCGGGATTTGTTGGCCATCGACTTCCCGCAACCTAGAGAAGTGTTTCACCGGGAGTTTACGGTGAAAGCTGGACTTTGTCGATTTCTCAGGAGAAGAAGGGGTTAAAGTTGCAGGATTTTAATTCTGACTGCGTAGGAGGCGGGCGCTAGTAAAAGCCCGGGAGTTACGTGATCAGAGGAACCAGTGGGTGGAGCCTAGCCTACTTGATACCGCGTGGGACGCGTGTATGTGTGTTGGCGCCGGAGAAGAGGAGAGGCCTCGTGATCGTGCTGAGAGGATCAGAGTGTGGCCATGTCTTTTTCGGTGATGCAACCAACTGTGGGACCTAAGATGTTCCCTACGAGCACCGCTGCGGGTGCTATGCTGACCGGAACCTTGCTCACGGATACCGGCATTCGTCTGAAACCGCAAGGGAGGTTCGTTCTTTATACAGTCAGAGATATTGAAGGGCTGGGCATGCTTTGCCACAAGTGTGAGGGACTAGCCGTACCTCTCCGCCCATTTGCTCGCTGCCCGCAATGTGGAGAATATTTGTTTGTGGTGGAGCAACCTACCATGTTGCTCCATGCTTATCGTATGGACTGGGCTACAGGTACTGCCACAGTGGAAGCTGCTGCTAATGTTGAAAAAGAACGGCAGGCCGTGATTTGGCCTGTTGTCACCGAAAGTGTTCCTGAGAGAGATGCTGCGGTAACTAACTCATCAGCGGACATTACTTTGATTTCCGCGTCCACTACGCCTATCCCCGTTGTACCTGTCCAGAGGAAGGTGGGATACGTGAAGGCTTCCCGCGGCCGTGGTCGAGGCCTACCCCAGAGACTACCCGAACCGGAGAAGTCCACATCAGGAACGGGTGAGAGATCAGAGGGGAATGTATCTGGGACTTTGTGTAAATTCTTGCCGGCAGAAGAGTTGAGAGATTCGGAGATAGATTCCATGTCGGATCTCTCCGGTGATGATGATTTATTTGAGACTATGTCACAGGAACTGTTATGGGCTCAGGGTGAAGATGTTGCTTCTGCCTTGACTTTCTCAGAATGGACAGACCTAGATTCTGGGAGAAAATCGCCTTGTGTGGAGCCACACGGTACTATCGAGGAGACATTGCCTAAAGTTACTACTTTGTTTCCAACACCCGTCAGGTATATGGTGAGCAAGTCATTGGACTCTTGTGTGCCTCCTGGTTTGGGGAAAAATAGATCGTTGCCTAAACTTGCACGTTTTCAGAGAATGCTTAACAAGCGTGTGGCCACGGAATATGGTCTGGAGTTCCCTTATGTTACTTATGGATATTATGCAAGAGATTGAAGCTAACCGGGAGCTCTGGTACAGTGAAGCTGTTTGGGACTATTTGTCAGTGCCTAAACCTTTCCGGAAAACTGGATATTCTGTCGCTATGGATGAACGCTTCAGTGGATGTTTCCTACACTGGAACTATGGTCGGCACATTCATGCTGACAAGGTGGTCATTTGCAGACCCGGAAAAGATGACGTTGTATATTCTTTTACTACAGTGGATAAACTGGGAAAGACACTGACATTGCCAGATCCTCGGTTTTACTGGTGATTATGGATAAAGAACTGTGGGGTATGTAGATAGACAGTGTTATGCCCTGTACACACGGTCGGATTTTCCGACGGAAAATGTGTGATAGGACCTTGTTGTCGGAAATTCCGACCATGTGTGGGCTCCATCACACATTTTCCATCGGATTTTCCGACACACAAAGTTTGAGAGCAGGCTATAAAATTTTCCAACAACAAAATCCGTTGTCGCAAATTCCAATCGTGTGTACACAAATCCGACGCACAAAGTGCCACGCATGCTCAGAATAAATAAAGAGATGAAAGCTATTGGCTACTGCCATGTTTATAGTCCCGACGTAAGTGTTTTACGTCACCGCATTCAGAATGATCGGATTTTCCGACAACTTTGTGTGACTGTGTGTATGCAAGACAAGTTTGAGCCAACATCCGTCGGAAAAAATCCTAGGATTTTTTTGTCGGAATGTCCTATCAATGTCCGACCGTGTGTACGGAGCATTAGTGTTTAGAGACCTTTGTGATCAAGATTCAATTCTCAGTGTTTCTAAATTCAAGCCCGGTTTTGCTAACTGGACTTTCTTCGCTTAAAAGATATGACATACCTAAATATATATAGGGATGGACTCCTAAAGTTATTTCAGTTGGTTCTTTAAAAGAAATATAAGAAAGATTATGGGAAGAGAGTTTCATTCCTCTTCTGGAATGAGACTTTGCTCCTAAATTGTATATATCTCGTGTGTGTGTTTAACTTTGTTTTTTTTTCAGGAGCAAGTGAATCTCATATCAAGCTGTTAATCTTTTCAGCTAGATAGATAGTGGGGTTGCAACAGTCATAATGTGGTTTTGTTTACGGATGTGAACATATTGAAAAAGAAAATGTTGAAATTGTAATGTCTTTCTACTGTCTTCCTTCCTTCTTTGCTTTAATCCAAGTTTAAGCTCAAATACCTACTCTTAGGCTTGGGAGTTATTTTTGAAAGACGGTGAGGACAACGTCTATTGTAGTGGGGGGAGTATGTAGCGCTGGTAGATTTTTTAATCCACTGCTGATAGGTAAATCTAGTGGGTTACTTGTTAGGTGAAGGTAGGTTTGCCTCTGTTCCAGCTTGGCTAAGTTGCGGGTAGTTTCACAGTGCTGGTGGGTGTCGTTGTCACCATGGGCCAGTGTTGGAAAGGCAACGTGTCGAAGCGTATGAGTGCTCCTCTGTCCCGGAGACAACTCGGTGGAGGTGGTCCTCCGAGTTGCATTCTGGGAGAGGGTATTTATGGGACAGACGCCATGTTTACGGGTTCGTTTTCATCCACCTGCTGGCCCTCCTGGCCGACAGGTATGCATTAGGAATACCACCTCGTGGTCCTCCGCTCCGGAGGCCCATGTTGCTGCAGCGTGTGGGTGGGCTCCGAAGCCTGTCTGGGGCCTACCACAGCAGCAGAGGAATGGTCCTGAGCTGTCTATCCTGAGTGAAGAAGCTGGACAACTGAGAAGATGCCAGGGGAGGACCCGTCATGGAAGGATCATGCAGAGTGCTGGTCTGGAGAGGGGCCTGGTGACTCAGTTGGAGGACGTATCCTGAAGTAATCTTACTGCATAGTACTGCCGGGTTGGCTTAAAGGTTCAAGTGCTGTGTCTGATGTTCATCACAAACCATTACATCCTGTGGCAGAGGATCGTACAGGTTTTATCCCAAACAAGTCTGTGGCAGAGACTTTTGTTCGTGCTACGTACTGGCTGCTAGGCAAGTGAGAGAGGCCTATCCAGGCGGGCAAAGATTGAATCCCACAAGGGGAGTACACTTAACTACAAGCGTTTGATTAAGGAATACCAAGAAAGGGTATTTGAGCTTCCCTGCAATTTTCCTTCTGCCTCTTTCCTGCTACTTCCTTTATTCCTTGTTCAGTAAAGCATTGGAAAAGATACTCAAGTGTTTTGTGCATACATCGTCCGGAGGTAAACTCAACGGGACCCTAGACCCGGTGCCGGTGAAACCGGTGAGGTGGCGGAGGTGAAGGTAACAGCCCGCTTTAAATCAGCAGCTCCACCGAGAGTAATTGCTACATGAGTAAAACACCCACAATGCACCCTGTAGGAAAAAACCTTGTATAGGTGTAGCACACACCCCAGCCCAGAATGGCTGTTTGATCCCAGGTTCCATTCCAAGAGAGGTGCATGGCAGCCAGGCACATGGTAGTTCATGGTCACTCAAGATAGAAAACAGGCCGTGCATGTCTTTTTGTAGTTTATTTGCTAGCTTAACTTGGGTGGGGTGTTGGGTTGGGTGGGGTGGTGCTCCAAAATGAGGTCCAAAATGAGCAGAAATGCAACAGAGGACACTTGTGACTAATCTGCTTCTTCTTCAGAATTTCTTCAGAATTTAAGAGAACTACAATGCAGGGGGACCCCTTGGTAGAGGTATAACCTGAGTGAAAGGAATTGAAGGAAAGGAATTGAAGTGAGTTCTCCCAAAGGTGGCAAGGACCGTACAGTGTCTAGGATGCTTAAGGATAGTACTCACTGTGCCCTGGGTACTGTAATGCTTCCTGTAGTACCAGCCAGCCTCTGTACTGGATACCTCCAGCCTAGATGCTCTGTGTGACTTCCTGCACTGCTTCTGGGTGCTCTGGACAAGGGTCTCTGAGCTCTAGCTGGAGCTCGGACCCCAGGAGAATTTATTCTGCCTTGTAGCTGACAGCCTACGTGCCTCAGCCCTCAGATTGGGTCTTCTTCCCCCAAGAACAAGGGACTGCTGTTCTAGGCCCCATACTATTTATAGACCTCTCAGCCCACTGCTGGTAACTCTCCTGACCAGAGATTGGCTGAGGCTCTAGGAATATTCAGGCCAGGAGCTGCCTCCCCCCCGCACTATATTCAAGAACTCAGTAGAATGCATGTGGAAGTAGTTGAGCCTGCCCTAGAGTAGACTGCTGTGTCTGGTGGGGGGAACATGCTGAATTGAAGTTGGTGGGGCATATTTTCAGGAAAAACAAATTCATGGCCTTGCTCAAAGAAATGCGCATGCACGCAGAACAGTCCACAGAACTGTGTAGTCAGTGCCAAGCACGCATCTACATATGCATGTGTGTATGCATGTAGATATGAGCATTAGTGTTTTCATGATCATGAGCATGCAAACTTAAATGCACTTTGGTGCCCAGTGGCCTATTTAAAGTACTGCAAGACTTAGGATCACTGCATTGTGGTCACCAGTTCCCTCTGCCTGTGATGTTTATTTCTGTGTTCTGACCCAGGCTATTTGACTCCACTTGCTCCTGAAACTATGTTGCTGACTCCGGCTTGTTACCTGACCTTGACTACTGCCTAATGCCCAGGTACCTTCTCTGCTTGCCTGATATTGACCTCGGCTTGGCTCTGACTCTGCTCCTGGTTCCTGATTCTGTACTTGTCCAACCAGTTGTTGCCTATTTTTGCCTACCTGACCATGCATCCAAGATCCTGCATCCGCCAGCTGCCAGTCTGCCTGTTTCACAGTCTTCATCTCTGAATCTACTACACGATCTCCCAGCTGTATCTCTAACAGGCACCTGTGCCTCTCTGTGCCCTGTTATAACCTGTCATCAACCCCAAGAGGACAAGAGGTGCAAGGGAAACCCTCTCTTCAAATCGCCTTCAACCAGGTATGTGACACATATGTAGCGGATGGCAGATGTGAGAGGGGACCTTTAACATAAGACAAAGCCTGCCCTAACTCCCAAAATTGGTGGGCAATTATCAGGCCTGAGTATTATAACATGGGAAACAGAGATCTACATGAGCTCTGACCAAAGTGACCTGGAGCTACCACATGACTTTTATGATTTGTTACGGCAGATGAACCAGAAGGGGGAGAGCAAACCCCTTGTCCACACACACACACACCACCCTGTTTTTGTACCTACCTCAAGATTTTCAATCTGGTTACCTGACATAAAAGCTTCTCTTCTTCTGTTTGTGGTCCTAAATGGCTTTCATGTCAGCATTCTCCTGTGTCATCGCTGAGCACCATGAAGTGCCCTTAGGGGATGTTACCCAAACATTCAGAGCTCCTTATGGGTCGCACATCCCCAAAAGGTGACTAAAGCTGCCATGTCTGACATTTCTACCTTTTTCAGCGAAGAGCTCTACCTGATTGGGCGACCGGTATCAATGTAGTCAGAGGTTTAGGAGGCACACCTCATTTAGTTGGCTCTGATTACACATTCACTGTTACACATTCGTTGATGAGTAACAGTGACACCAGTTGAGTTGTGTTGATACTTCACCTTAGAATGGTTACTCTGCAACTCTGGTCAAAAATGCAGTACTTGCCTATGGCTATTGTGAGTATGCACTCTTTACTGTTCCTTTTCTAATAAAGTTATATCTGGTAATGCACTAGGCCAAGGGTAGGCAATCTCGGCCCTCCAGCTGCTTTGAAACTACAAGTCCCATGAGACATTGCAAGACCCTGACAATCACAGGCATGACTCCTAGAGGCAGAGGCATGATGGGATTTGTAGTTTCACCACAGCTGGAGGCCCAAGGTTGCCTACCCCTGCACTAGGCCTTTGTGCCCTTTTATTTTGTATCTCTGTTTTCAAGACACTCCATTCAAGCACCTGCTTGCCAACACTAAAGCTTGGGCTATGGCCACCTTGAGCATGCAATGAAATCCCATCAGGAAAAAAACTTGACAGCTTCTTGGCTGGCCACGTTGACACATGCTGTTCCCTTTGTTAAGAGACATTTTAATAGGATGCTGCTCTCAAATGTGTTACTGTAGAGACCATTGGGTCTGTTCTATTTAAAGAACTGCATTTCAACTGTACAGACCACGAAGTATGAGGTAGAAGAGATGGTTTCATGTATCGTAAATGATAAAGAGCCTTCTGAATGTTCTCACCCTTCCCCTGTCCTGCTACAATTCTAATGCTGAATTTCGCCACAAATGTCCAGAGATGGATAAACGAGGTAAAAACTTACGGCAAAGTTATCATAATGTGTACATCATAGGCTTGGTGCCACATCCTTTTTCCCTGATGCCCCATGCACTGGCCCATGAGTGCCATAATAGTAAATACATCCCTACCTTTGGTTGCTTAGCAGCTAGTTGTGTTTCCATGGTAGTTTTAAAACCCGCAAAGTGATATGAGCCCTCAATCACTTGTCCTGGATTAGCCATACAGTGACTTAAATATATACCAAGGCTGTGAACCAGTCCTTTCTCATATTTTTATAATCCATTGAAATTGTAATATATAAATGGTTGGATGGAACCTTCTAATTAAAAAGTGAATAATCTACCTTTATTCGGTTTGTAAGACTTTTTCCATAGGGGTGACAAAGAAGCCAGAGAACAAACCGCCGCACCTTTTTTAATGAGAATTTCAAAGAGCAAAATAAAACCGATCTGTGACCTTCACTGCTCGTTGGAACAAGAGAGCCAGCTCGGCAGAAGGGATTCATGTAATACACTGTATCCTTTGCTTAGAGTCATAGGTCGCATCCATATGGAAATCAGTCTCTCTTGGAATAAGTACTGGAGGTGACCCGGGATCAGAAGAGAGCGCAGAGACTTCATGGCGGAATAAAGCATTAAACGTGAGTGGTCGATAAATCAAAACACAGTGACAGGAATGCGTTGCTGCAAATGAGAAGACGAAGAGAATACACTTAAGATTAAAAGAAGGTGAGGGGTATGGTGTGAACTGAAGCACAGGAGGAATTAGTCAATCAGCCTCAGCATAAAGGGAACAATAGCTTAGTCAGGGGGACCTTTGCTCTCCAGAGCTAAAAATGCCTCTTGAGGCTCTTGGTTGGTGAATAGAAGAAGCGACTGGATGAAAATCAAACTGGATTATGTCTGCATGACAAAAGTTACACCTAGAAGCTTTTCTTGATGTGTATTCATGGACTACATTCAGTGAAGGCAGCCATTTTGAAATCAAAGGAGATTCAGCCTTTGGCCATGCCCACCCTCATACTGTATATGCCCCATGCCTCTGTTTTTTTCACGCTGGTTATCCTAACTTTACATTTTGGAACATAGGGCTCATATAGGGTAATAGATAAAACAAGATAGCAAAATAGCACCCTTTATTTTTTGCCTTTTTGGTCTTATTCAAGTCAATTGAATAAGATCCTTTAATAGGGAAGTGCTGTACATTTGAGTGCATACGGCAAAGTATGCAACTAGAGAACCTGTTGCTGTAAGTTTTATTGCCCTGGTTCCCAAACTGTGGGCTGGGGGGGCAAATGTGGCCCTTTGGTCCTTTTTGTTTAGCCTGTGGGGCTCCTGCAGACACTAATCTGTGTTTCACTATTGCCCTGTTACAATAGTGATTTATATCAGCTTTATGTTATATGTCTCCAGTCTATTACTGTCTCCTGAAGCATATCCCCAGTCTACAACAATACCTATGGTATGTTCATAGTCCCTGACCATCTCTTTTATAATGTCTGCAATTTCTGATCATCTCTTGTATCATGCTCATAGTTTGACTATACCCTTTTGTGTGTCTGCTGTTTTTCCTATAATGAATATTCACAGAATTTTATGTGTAGCCCCTTGGTGATGTCGGAGACTGTACTTGAGGCCCCCCCACAGTGTCGGGACAAGGTCATCTGGTGCCCAGGGCAAAGATGGAAAACTGCGCCCCCCCGCCGCTGTGAAAGCTACAACGCCTGCAGATGATGGGATCTATACTGGGAATTTGTTAAATACTAGTATTGGCGGCGATCAGTGACTTAGGCGCCGTTCACACTGGGGAAACTTGTCACGCCCCATTCAGTACAATGACACCGTTCTAATCGGAGCGATAGGACACAGCACATCAGGGCACAGGTCACAGTACATCAGGGCACTGCACATCAGGGCACAGCACATCAGGGCACAGGTCACAGTACATCAGGGCACAGCACATCAGGGCACAGGTCATAGTACATCAGGGCACAGCACATCAGGGCACTGCACATCAGGGCACATCACATCAGGGCACAGGTCACAGTACATCAGGGTACAGAGCCCAGCCCATCAGGGTACAGCACACCAGGCCACATCAGGGTACAGAACATCAGGGCACAGCACATCAGGGTACAGAGCCCAGCACATCAGGTCACAGTACATTGGGGCACATGACATTAAGGCACATCGGGGCACAAGGCACATCGGGGCACATAGGACATCAGGGCACATAGCACATCAGGGCACATAGCACATCAGGGCACGGGGCACATCAGGGCACAGCACATCAGGGCACAGCACATCACGGTACAGGGCACAGCACATCAGGGTACAGGGCACATCAGGGCACATAGCACATCAGGGCATGGAGCACATCAGGGCAAGGAGCACATTAGGGCACGGGGCACATCAGGGTAAGGAGCACATCAGGGCACATGGCACATCAGGGCACATGGCACATCAGGGCATGGGGCACATCCGGGCACGAAGCACATCAGGGCACAAGGCACATCAGGGCACGGAGCACATCAGGGCACAAGGCACATCAGGGCACGGAGCACATCAGGGCACGGGTGCATATGGCACATCAGGGCACATAATGGCACATGATGGGGCACATGGCACATTATGGGGCACATCAGGGCACATCAAGGGGCACATCATGGGGCACATCAGGGCACATCATAGGGCACATCAGGGCACATCATGGGGCACGTCAGGGCACATTATAGGGCACGTCAGGGCACATTATGGGACACGTCAGGGCACATCATGGGGCACATCAGGGCACATCATGGGGCACATCAGGGCACATTATAGGGCACGTCAGGGCACATCATGGGGCACATCATCGGGCACATCAGGGCACATCATAGGGCACATAGCACATTAAGTGTGGCACATTGTTTACTAGCCTGCATGCAGAGCAGCGCTGGAAGCATCTGTGATAAGTTCTCTCTCTCATGTCACGCTGCTCCCCGGCGGCCCCTCCTCTCTTCTTGTCCACCCCAGATGATGTCACAAGCAAATAGGGAAGGATGAGAAGAGAGGAGGGGCCGCCGGGGAGCAGTGTGACATGAGAGAGAGAACTTATTACAGATGCTTCCTGCGCAGCTCTGCATGCATCTCGATCTAAAAGGTCAGGCGCCAGCTGTCGGCTATTGACGGGTAGATCCTCCAATGCAGGATAGAAACCCTGATAGGGAAGTGAGAGGCGGGGCGGGGCTGGTCTCAGGCTTGTGCCGGGTGCAGGAGCGCACTCGGCACATGTTAAAAATTATCAATTTTCGCGCGACAGAGAAACTCTGCATAGGTAGCAGGAATTTTTACAACACCGGTTCACTGGTGCTTCTATTGCGCCCCTCTTCCTCCATTAAATGGTCCCGTCCAGGGCATCCGCCCCTTCCGCCCCCCCTTGTACCGGCCCTGCCCCCCCATATCTATAAAACTGACCACTACTGCTTTATGGTGTGAGCAAATACAGGGCTTTTTTCCCAGAGAATAGGTGCAGAAACTCCCCTTTTCTGAGTCACTCCTTGCCGCCCCCTACCCACCTCTGAGCACCGTCCCCTGGTTCCACCTCTACCCACCTCTGAGCACCGTCCCTTGGTTCCACCCCTACCCACTTCCCAGTACCGCTCCTTTTAGAGAATGCAGAACCAAAGTATTATTTTGTTGTGCTAAGTAATCTGTATGGAATTTGTTAACGATAACAAGAAAAGCAGTAAAATAGATCCTCTGCAGCCAGCAGCAATAGATCCCCCTAGCAATAATAGATACCAATAGATCCCCCTCAGCAACAATATACCCACATCAGCAACAATAGATTCCCCAGCAACAATAGATCCCCCAGCAACAATAGACCTTACCCCAGCAGCAATAGACTTCACCCAAGCAACAATAGATTCCCCACACAGCATTACATACCCCCCCACCCCCTCCAGCAACAATGGACTGCCTTCTACAAGATACCACACCAGGGACAAAAGATCCAGCCCAGCAACAATCGATCCACCCCTGCAAAATTAAACCCCCAGCAACATCAACAAATTGCCCAGCAGCCAGCATCAATAGACACTCCAGCAGCCAGCAACAATAGACCTCTCCCACAACATTTAACCCCCCACCCAGCAACAATAGACCTCCCCAGAAACAGTAGACCCCCACACAAAATAGATCCCTGCCAGTATCAATAGACCCTCCAGTATACCCCAGTACCCCGTGCCATTAGATGCATTCAGTGCTGGAGGTGCCACAACTGAGTTCTCCACATTCCCCACACACTGAAAAAAAGCCCTGATCAAGCCAATAGTTTACATGTAGGAATGGATGGAAGCTCCCCCATGATCCTTTTAGGCAGTCTATGATATTATAACCGTATCTTCAATGTCATTGCAGTAGTTATTGAATAGCCAGCAGCTTGTTGTCTTAGTGGAGCTAAGAAAACCGGATTCCTCCCTTGAGGGAAAAGAAAAGGCATCCTCGGGCATCCTGCACATTTAACACCTCCTGAGCCACCTTCTGGACGCCTCCTTCCAAAGATTGGCTGGGGTAAGATGAATATTCAACTGATTATTTGAATATCCCAGCCCTGTGCTCTAAAAACTTATTTCAGAAACAGGTGGGAGTAATCAAACTCTTAGCTCAGGAAACCATAAACAGACCCAATCACCCAAACACAATCAATTACTGTTCCAATTACTACAATGGAACCAACAATGTTATTTACCTAGCTGCCTACCTAGAGGAGGGTGCTACAGTACAGAACAGGAAGTGCCTGAACAAAGGACTTCAATGAAGGATCACCAGGTATTATTTCCAGTGATTGCAAAGGCACAAGCAAGTAAGCCGCTTGCTATGGGGGCACTCGTGTGAGCTTACTCCTGAGCCACCTTTATGTGCCTATAAGACACACAGAGGGTGGCTTGGCACTGCCACCCGCTCCCTTCTCACAGTCTATGATTGACAACAGCTGGAGCCAATGCCTCTGGCTATGTATCAGCCGATGAGGAAAGAGAGAAAGCTGAGAGATCCTTGTGTACATCGCTGGATTGAGATTGGGTTTAGGTAAGTATTTAGGGGGCTGGGAGCTGCTTACCGAAGCTTTTTTATCTTACTGCATAATGCAGTAAGGTAAAAAACCTTCTGCCTTTAGAACCACTTTAACCACTTCCCGCCCGCCGGCTGTCAAATGACGGCTGAGCGGCGCAGCTCTCGTTCTGGGTGGACATCATAAGGCGGCCCTCCAGAACGACCGGTTTTGTGTGCCCGTGGGGGCACGCATCACGGCGATTGGTGGTGAGATGTGCCAGTCTGACACACCGCTACATCGATCTCGGTAAGAGCCTCTGACTGAGGCTCTTTACCACGTGATAAGCCATGCCCAATCACGGCTGATCATGATGTAAACAGGAAGAGCCGTTGATCGGCTTTTCCTCACTCGCTCTGACAGACACGAGTAGAGGAGAGCCCATCGGCTGCTCTCCTGACGGGGGGTCTGTGCTGATTGTTTATCAGCGCAGCTCCCCCTCGGATGCCCACCCAGGACCACCAGGATGCCGCCAGGACCCCCAGGGACTGCCACCACACTGGACCACCAGGTATGCCACCCTAGACCACCAGGGAAATTCCAATCAGTGCCCAGGGAGCTGCCAATCAGTGCCCATCCCTAATGCCCGCCAGTGCCAGTGCCATCAGTGATGCCTATACCATCTATCATCTCCGAATATCAGTGCCCATCAGTACCCAGCAGTACCACCTATCAGTGCCACCCATAAGTACCCATCAGTTCAGCCTTTCAGTGCCCATCAGTGTCGTCTATCAGTGCCCATCAGTGCCCACCAGTGCCAGCCATGAGTGCCCATTGGTGCCGCCTATCAATGCCCATCAGTGCTGCATATCAGTGCCGTCTATCAGTGCCGCCTATCAGGTCCCATCAGTGCCGCCTATCAGTGCCCATCGTCAGTGCCCGTCAATGCCCATTGGTGTCACCTCATCTGTGCCGCCTTATTAGTGTCCGCCAGTGCCGCCTTATCAGTGCCCATCAGTGAAGGAGAAAACGTACTTACTTACAAAATTTTATAACAGAAACAAAATAAAACCGTTTTTTCAAAATTTTAGGTCTTTTTTTATTTGTTTAGCAAAAAATAAAAAACGCAGAGGTAATCAAATACCACCAAAAGAAATCTCTATTTGTGGGAACAAAATCATATAAATTCTGTTTGGGTACAGTGTAGCATGACCACGCAATTGTCATTTAAGCAGCGACATCGCTGAAAGCTGAAAATTGGCTTGGGCAGGAAGGGGGTGTAAGTGCCTGATATCGAAGTAGTTAATGAAAGCTGCAGATTTTAAAAACTAAAAACGACTTTTGAAATTATTTGAAAGTATTTTCAGTTTGTGGTGTTCAAATACAGTTAAGTTCTGTTTCAATATATTAAAGCTTATATGGGAGAATTTATATGAGAGAGATTTTTAGAGATTTTAGAGATTAGGTTCACGTACATTAAAGTGTATCTAGACTCAAGCAATAACATTAGATGTGTAGGCTGCATTCGTTTTCCTTTTTGTTTTTTTTCTTTTTACCTGGTGATTCTGCCAGTAACGCATTTCCTGTTTTAGCATGCCAATGTTCCACTGTACAGTAGCTATAGATGGATCCATGGTTGTGACCCAGGATGGACTACAAACATGTCCACCTTTGTTCATTTCCATTACATGTAGGATGGGGAGTAGTTTACAGGCAGAAGATAATTGTTTATGCTTCTAGTTTATCTCACAGGAAGTGACAAGGACACTACATTTCTGGCAAGATCAACAGATGTTTTCTATGCTTGCTGAAAATGAATGCAGTCACCATATCTAAGGACCGGTAAGCTGCAATATTACATCATTTTTATTACTGGGTTTAGTTATCCTTTAATTGTGGGGGGAGAGTGTCTATTGAACTATCATCCTGATTAGGGATGAGCCGAACACCCCCCTGTTCGGTTCGCACCAGAACATGCGAACAGGCAAAAAATTTGTTCGAACACGCGAACACTGTTAAAGTCTATGGGACACGAACATGAATAACCAAAAGTGCTACTTTTAAAGGCTTATATGCAAGTTATTGTCATAAAAAGTGTTTGGGGACCTGGGTCCTGCCCCAGGGGACATGGATCAATGCAAAAAAAAGTTTTAAAAACGGCCGTTTTTTCGGGAGCAGTGATTTTAATAATGCTTAAAGTGAAACAATAAAAGTGTAATATTCCTTTAAATTTCGTACCTGGGGGGTGTCTATAGTATGCCTGTAAAGGGGCGCATGTTTCCTGTGTTTAGAACAGTCTCACAGCAAAATGACATTTCAAAGGGAAAAAAGTCATTTAAAACTACTCGCAGCTATTAATGAATTGCCGGTCTGACAATACACATAAAAGTTCATTGATAAAAACAGCATGGGAATTCCCCACAGGGGAACCCCCGAACCAAAATGAAAAAAAAAATGACGTGGGGGTCCCCCTAAATTCCATACCAGGCCCTTCAGGACTGGTATGGATATTAAGGGGAACCCCGGCCAAAATTTAAAAAAAAAAATGGCATGGGGTCCCCCAAACATCCATACTAGACCCTTATCCGAGCAGATAGAAGAAAGAAGATAGAAGATAGAAGAAAGAAGATAGAAGATAGAAGAAAGAAGAAGCATTTAAATAAAGGAATTTAAAGGAAAACTGTCTCTTGTCATTTTTAACATTTTTGACACTTTTTTTGTGAAATGGTAGGTACCCCCTTACCATTTCACACAGGGGGAGGGCTGGGATCTGGGGGTCCCCTTGTTAAAGGAAGCCTCCAGATTCCGATAAGCCCCCCCGCCCGCAGACCCCCACAACCACCGGGCAAGGGTTGTGGGGATGAGGCCCTTGTAGCAAATCAACATGGGGACAAGGTGTTTTGGGGGGCTACCCCAAAGCACCCTCCCAATGTTGAGGGCATGTGGCCTGGTACGGTTCAGGAGGGGGGGTGCTCTCTCATCCCCCCCACTTTTCCTGCGGCCTGCCAGGTTGCGTGCTCAGATAAGGGTCTGGTATGGATTTTTGGGGAGACCCCACGCCATTTTTTTTTTTAAATTTTGGCGTGGGAATCCCCTTAAAATCCATACCAGACCTGAAGGTTCTGGTATAGATTTTGAGGGGGACCCTACGCCATTTTAAAAAAAAAAAATTGTCTGGGGTTCCCCTTAATATTCATACCAGACCTGAAGGGCCTGGTATGGAATTTAGGGGGACCCCCCCAACGTCATTTTTTTTTAAATTTTGGTTCGGGGTTCCCCTGTGGGGAATTCCCATGCCGTTTTTATCAATAAACTTTTATTTGTATTGTTGGACCAGCAATTCATTAATAGCCGTGAGTAGTTTTAAATTACTTTTTTTTCTTTGAAATGTCATTTTGCTGTCAGACTGTTCTAAACACGGGAAACATGCGCCCCTTTACAGGCATACTATAGACACCCCCCAGGTACGAAATTTAAAGGGATATTACACTTTTATTGTTTCACTTTAAGCATTATTAAAATCACTTCTCCTGAAAAAATGGCCGTTTTTAAACCATTTTTTTGCATTGATACAAGTCCCCTGGGGTAGGACCCAGGTCCCCAAACACTTTTTATGACAATAACTTGCATATAAGCCTTTAAAATTAGCACTTTTGATTTCTCCTATAGACTTTTAAAGGGTGTTCTGCGGCTTTCGAATTTGCTGCGAACACCTCAAATTGTTCGCTGTTCAGCGAACTGGCTAACAGCCGATGTTCGAGTTGAACATGAGTTCGACTCGAACTCGAAGCTCATCCCTAATCCTGATAGTGGGTGACAGTTAGGGTTGCCACCTGTCCAGGATTCACCTGGACAGTCCGGGTTTTGAATCGTGTGTCCGGGGTTTCAGTCCACCTGAAACCCGGACACAATATTCAGACAGGAATGAGGCTCGGAATAGGGCCTGACAGGAGAATGAGGGGGCACTATGCATGCCGCATTACTATTCTCTGTGGAGCACTCAAAAGGTGTCCCAGGTCTGTTACAATCCCACAGTGCAGTGGCGGCTGGTGGTTTTTTCTTTTGAGGGAGGGGCAAACAGCCACTTTTTCTTCAAGCCAAAAGTCACTTTAGCGGCACACAGCAATTTTTTTTCTTTTTTTTAGCATATGCTGTAGCAGGGGCGGCCCGTCCATTAAGGGCGCACGGGTGGCCGTGGATAGATTCATGGTATTCATGAATCTATCCATCAACCATATAGGGGGTGGCGTGGATAGAGGGTGCTGTGCCTGTGTGCCCTTCATGGACAGGCCGCCCCTGCTACAGCGTATAATAAAAAAATAAAAAAAATGCTGTGTGCCACTAAAGTGATCGTGTTTGGCTTGAAGAGAAAGTGGCAACCCTAGTGACAGTAGCTCACTCTTGTGCCATTTCAATGAAAAAAGGTTCTGCTGGGTGATCTTTATAATTGCAAAATGTCCAAATGTTGCTATAAAGTCTACAATGAATTCTTAATATCTGTAATGAAGTCTTCCAATGGAAATAGCAGAGTTTGTTCTGTCTGCACTGGGAGGGGGTGTAGAGTTGTATTTATTTTCCCCTGCCGTGGTTCAGCGTGGCACTTAGAAGAACCATTATGAGGACGCCATTCATCGCTGAGCACAAACTTGAAACATTGTGGAACATTATTTTATTGGTTTATGACACTCGGTGAACATCAGTTTCGCTCCTGGCGCTGCTCTCCACTGTCTCGTGGAATTACTGCTGTTCAGTCCTGCACACCATTTAAGTACTCATCAGCGTTGTGGCAATCTCATCCTGTTTTGGACAAATCTATTTGCAGGAGGGTTCGGGCTATTACACTGTTAACCCTACTGGTGCCATCCTCTGCAAGCAGGAAAACATGAAATAAAGACAAAGATTCAGGATTTGAATTGTGCAAACTGCAAGTTTGGACCTCATAGCAGCCCTGTGGGAGAGCATGGTGGTTTTTATGTTCATGCAAGAGGGGTTTTAACTCTTTCAAATTTTATGTAAATTCTAAATGGATAACATTTTTATTTTCACCTTTTTTCTATACTTTTTGCATCTTACTGCTGCTTATCTCCTGCTACCTCTTTTAGTCACTTCCTGTCTGCAGGCAGGAACTCCAGCATTGCCTGCACATCATTATTTTCTAACTGGATTTCTAACTGTGCCAATGGTAGACCATGCCTGTGCAGTGTGTGTCAATATATCAGCTTGAAGTCTCAATCAGGGTGCATGTGGCAGGGTGACAAATGCCATACCTCCCAACATTTTGAGATGGGAATGAGGGACACCTACTAGCAAATGTATGTAGGCATAGGACACGCCCCCCTGACACACCCCCTTAAAGGAGAATTAACCCCTAAAAAAAGGTTAATTAAATCCACGAGTGCTTTTTTTTAACCACTACTATTCCTTTATATTGGCTTTTAAAATTTACAAATGCAGCAATTTAGAAATTGGATGAAAGGTTTAGCACTGGGAAACACTTTTTAAAAGATAAAAAGTGTATTTTATATACATCTATATAGATCAGACCAAAATGAGGGACAAATGAGAAGGAATGAGGGACAGAGGGACGTTGCTCCAAATCAGGGACAGTCCTTGAAATCAGGGACATTTGGCAGCTATGCAAATGCAAAAGCTCAGTAGAGAGACAGTTGTCATTCTATAGCTGGGACCTTCATGTCAGGATCACTAGGTTTTCTTTTAAAGGGTTAGCTCACCTATTCACAAAAAATGAACAGGTAAACTTATGCCACGTACACACGACCGTTTTTTCCATCGGAATGAACTCTGACTTTTTTTCGACGGAGTTCCGCTGAAACGGACTTGCCTGCACACAATCACACCAAAGTCCGCGATGACGTACGAGGGGACTAGAAAAAGGAAGTTCAATAGCCAGTAGCCAATAGCTGCCCTTGCGTCATTTTTGGTCCATTGGAATAGCATACAGACGAACGGTTTTCCCTTTACATGATCCTCATGATCCTCATCTTTCAATGCCCTCACTTGCCAGTATAATGGTCCTGCACTTTAAGGCCTGGTTCACACCTATGCATTTTTTAGTGCATTTTCAGTTTTGCAGAAACACACTACAGGCCATTTAACATGTTTTCCTATGAATGTAGTTCACATCTGTGCATTTTATGGAAAGGGCCAGGGACTTTTTTTCTAGTTCTTGGTTCCATAGACTTCAATGGAAGAAAAACTTGTATTGAAAAATGCAAACTGCAACCTGCATAGGTGTGAATCAGGCCTGAGGCTCGATTCACATCTATGCATGTTGCTTTTGAGCGTTTCTGCAGTGTTTTTTGTGGTACTTACCGCGTTTTTGAGCAGCGTTTTTACAGCGTTTTTGCCGCGTTTTGCGTTTTTTTTTTTACAGTTTTTTTTAGACTGTATACAGTCTAAAAAAAAAACCCACCAAAAACGCAAAACGCGTCAAAATGCTGTAAAAATGCTGCAAAAACGCTGTACTTGCGATTTTGATGCTGGTCCATTGAATTCTATTACATGCAAAATGCTGCATTTTGCATGAAAAAAGTCCCTGACCCTTTCCAAAAACGCAGAGGCACAAAAATGCATTGATGTGAACATGTTCCATAGGAACCCATGTTAAAAAATTCCCATGCATTTCTGCAAAATGCAAAATGCATCAAAAAACGCGCTAGTGTGAATGGAGCCTAAAACATCACTATACGTGCATATTTCAAGCAATAGTGAGAGCTCATTGGTCAGCAATTGCCAAATGACCACACTGACCAATGAGAATTCTTTTGAGACTCCTTTTTTTCTGGGACTGCATCCAGGAATACAGCACTAATTCTCATTAGTCAGCCCATCATTTGGCCAGCAATGACCAAGTGGTGAGTGCTCACCATTGTAAGCAATATGCTGCTGTACAGCCTCCTGCACTGTTTTGTTATGAAACCCTTCAACCAGTTAAGGACCAGGCCTTTTTTTGACATTTGAAGTTTACAAGTTTAAATTAGTATTTTTTGCTAGGAAATTACTTAGAACCCCCAAACATTATACAGTCAGGTCCATAAATATTGGAACATTGACACAATTCTAATCTTTTTGACTCTATACTAGGGATGAGCTTCGAGTTCGAGTCGAACTCATGTTCGACTCGAACATTGGCTGTTCGCAAGTTCGCCGAACAGCGAACAATTTGGGGTGTTCGCGGCAAATTCGAATGCCGCGGAACACCCTTTAAAAGTCTATGGGAGAAATCAAAAGTGCTAATTTTAAAGGCTTATATGCAAGTTATTGTCATAAAAAGTGTTTGGGGACCCGGGTCCTGCCCCAGGGGACATGGATCAATGCAAAAAAAAGTTTTAAAAACGGACGTTTTTTCAGGAGCAGTGATTTTATTAATGCTTAAAGTCAAACAATAAAAGTGTAATATCCCTTTAAATTTCGTACCTGGGGGGTGTCTATAGTATGCCTGTAAAGGGGCGCATGTTTCCTGTGTTTAGAACAGTCTGACAGCAAAATGACATTTGGAAGGAAAAAACTCATTTAAAACTACCCGCGGCTATTGCATTGCCGACAATACACATAGAAGTTCATTGATAAAAACGGCATGGGAATTCCCCACAGGGGAACCCCGAACCAAAAAAAAAAAAAAAAAAATGATGTGGGGGTCCCCCTAAATTCCATACAAGGCCCTTCAGGTCTGGTATGGATATTAAGGGGAACCCCAGCCAAAATTTAAAAAAAAAATTGACGTGGGGTTCCCCCTAAATTCCATACCAGACCCTTCAGGTCTGGTATGGATTTTAAGGGGAACCCCGCGCCAAAAAAAAAAAAAAAAACAGCGTGGGGTCCCCCTAAAAATCCATACCAGACCCTTATCCGAGCACGCAACCTGGCAGGCCGCAGGAAAAGAGGGGGGGACGAGAGTGCGGCCCCCCCCCCCTCCTGAACCGTACCAGGCCACATGCCCTCAACATTGGGAGGGTGCTTTGGGGTAGCCCCCCAAAACACCTTGTCCCCATGTTGATGAGGACAAGGGCCTCATCCTCACAACCGTGGCCGGTGGTTGTGAGGGTCTGCGGGCGGGGGGCTTATCGGAATCTGGAAGCCCCCTTTAACAAGGGGACCCCCAGATCCCGGCCCCCCCCCTGTGTGAAATGGTAAGGGGGTACTTACCCCTACCATTTCACTAAAAAACTGTCAAAAATGTTAAAAATGACAAGAGACAGTTTTTGACAATTCCTTTATTTAAATGCTTCTTCTTTCTTCCTTCATCTTCTTCTTCTTCTGGTTCTTCTGGCTCTTCTGGTTCTTCCTCCGGCGTTCTCGTCCAGCATCTTCTCCGCGGCGTCTTCTATCTTCTTATCCTCGGGCCGCTCCGCACCCATGGCATGGGGGGGAGGCTCCCGCTCTTCTCTTCATCTTCTTCTCTTCTTCATCTTCTTCTTCATCTTCTTCTTCCTTCTTCTCTTCTTCCTGTCTTCTCCGGGCCGCTCCGCAATCCATGCTGTGGCATGGAGGGAGGCTCCCGCTGTGTGACGGCGTCTCTTCGTCTGACGGTTCTTAAATAACGGGGGGCGGGGCCATCCGGTGACCCCGCCCCCCTCTGACGCACGGCGACTTGAGGGACTTCCCTGTGACGTCACGGGGAATGCCACAGGGAAGTCCCGTCATGTCACCGTGCGTCAGAGGGGGGCGGGGTCACCGGGTGGCCCCGCCCCCCGCTATTTAAGAACCGTCAGACGAAGAGACGCCGTCACACAGCGGGAGCCTCCCTCCATGCCACAGCATGGATTGCGGAGCGGCCCGGAGAAAACAGGAAGAAGAGAAGAGAAGAAGGAAGAAGAAGAAGAAGAAAAAGAAGAAGAAGAAGATGAAGAAGAAGATGAAGAGAAGAGCGGGAGCCTCCCCCCCATGCCATGGGTGCGGAGCGGCCCGAGGAGAAGAAGATAGAAGACGCCGCGGAGAAGATGCTGGACGAGAACGCCGGAGGAAGAACCAGAAGAGCCAGAAGAACCAGAAGAAGAAGAAGATGAAGGAAGAAAGAAGAAGCATTTAAATAAAGGAATTGTCAAAAACTGTCTCTTGTCATTTTTAACATTTTTGACAGTTTTTTAGTGAAATGGTAGGGGTAAGTACCCCCTTACCATTTCACACAGGGGGGGGGCCGGGATCTGGGGGTCCCCTTGTTAAAGGGGGCTTCCAGATTCCGATAAGCCCCCCGCCCGCAGACCCTCACAACCACCGGCCACGGTTGTGAGGATGAGGCCCTTGTCCTCATCAACATGGGGACAAGGTGTTTTGGGGGGCTACCCCAAAGCACCCTCCCAATGTTGAGGGCATGTGGCCTGGTACGGTTCAGGAGGGGGGGGGGCCGCACTCTCGTCCCCCCCTCTTTTCCTGCGGCCTGCCAGGTTGCGTGCTCGGATAAGGGTCTGGTATGGATTTTTAGGGGGACCCCACGCCGTTTTTTTTTTTTTTTTTGGCGCGGGGTTCCCCTTAAAATCCATACCAGACCTGAAGGGTCTGGTATGGAATTTAGGGGGAACCCCACGTCAATTTTTTTTTTAAATTTTGGCTGGGGTTCCCCTTAATATCCATACCAGACCTGAAGGGCCTTGTATGGAATTTAGGGGGACCCCCACATCATTTTTTTTTTTTTTTTTTTGGTTCGGGGTTCCCCTGTGGGGAATTCCCATGCCGTTTTTATCAATGAACTTCTATGTGTATTGTCGGCAATAGCCGCGGTAGTTTTAAATGTGTTTTTTCCTTCAAAATGTCACTTTGCTGTCAGACTGTTCTAAACACGGGAAACATGCGCCCCTTTACAGGCATACTATAGACACCCCCCAGGTATGAAATTTAAAGGGATATTACACTTTTATTGTTTGACTTTAAGCATTATTAAAATCACTGCTCTTGAAAAAACGGCCGTTTTTAAAACTTTTTTTTGCATTGATTCATGTCCCCTGGGGCAGGACCCAGGTCCCCAAACACTTTTTATGACAATAACTTGCATATTAGCCTTTAAAATTAGCACTTTTGATTATTCATGTTCGTGTCCCATAGACTTTAACGGCGTTCGCGTGTTCGAACGAATTTTTTTCCTGTTCGCATGTTCTGGTGCGAACCGAACAGGGGGGTGTTCGGCTCATCCCTACTCTATACAGCACCACTATGGATTTGAAATGAAACAAACAAGATGTGCTTTAACTGCAGAGTTCAGCTTTAATTTGAGGGTATTTACATCCAAATCAGGTGAACGGTGTAGGAATTACAACAGTTTGTATATGTGCCTCCCACTTTTTAAGGGACCAAAAGTATTGAGACAGATTAACAATCATCCATCAAACTTTCACTTTTTAAAACTTGGTTGCAGTCAATTACAGCCTAAAGTCTGGAATGCATAGACATCACCAGACGCTGGGTTTCATCCCTGGTGATGCTCTGCCAGGCCTCTACTGCAACTGTCTTCAGTTCCTGCTTGTTCTTGTGGCATTTTCCCTTCAGTTTTGTCTTCAGCAAGTGAAATGCATGCTCAATCGGATTCAGGTCAGGGGACTGACTTGGCCATTGCATAACATTACACTTCTTTCCCTTAAAAAACTCTTTGGTGGCTTTCGCAGTATGCTTCGGGTCATTGTCCATCTGCACTGTGAAGCGCCGTCCAATGAGTTCTGAAGCGTTTTGCTGAATATGAGCAGATAATATTGCCCGAAACACTCCAGAATTCATCCTGCTGCTTTTGTCAGCAGTCACATCATCAATAAATACAAGAGAACCAGTTCTATTGGCAGCCATACATACCCACGCCATGACACTATCACCACCATGCTTCATTGATGAGGTGGTATGCTTTGGATCATTAACAGTTCTTTTCCTTCTCCATACTCTTCTCTTCCCATCACTCTGGTACAAGTTGATCTTGGTCTCATCTGTCCATAGGATGTTGTTCCAGAACTGTGAAGGCTTTTTTAGATGTTTGGCAAACTCTAATTTGGCCTTCCTGTTTCTGAGGCTCACCAATGGTTTACATCTTGTGGTGAACCCTCTGTATTCACTCTGGTGAAGTCTTCTCTTGATTGTTGACTTTGACACACATACACCTACCTTCTGGAGAGTGTTCTTGATCTGGCCAACTGTTGTGAAGGGTGTTTTCTTCACCAGAGAAAGAATTCTTCGGTCATCCACCACAGTTGTTTTCCGTGGTCTTCGGGGTCTTTTGGTGTTGCTGAGCTCACGTTCTTTCTTTTTAAGGTTGTTCCAAACAGTTGATTTGGCCACACCTAATGTTTTTGCTATCTCTCTGATGGGTTTGTTTTGTTTTTTCAGCCTAATGATGGCTTGCTTCACTGATAGTGACAGCTCTTTGGATCTCATATTTAGAGTTGACAGCAACAGATTCCAAATGCAAATAGCACACTTGAAATGAACTCTGGACCTTTTATCTGCTCCTTGTAAATGGGATAATGAGGGAATAACACACACCTGGCCATGGAACAGCTGAGCAGCCAATTGTCCAATTACTATTGGTCCCCTAAAAAGTGGGAGGCACATATGCAAACTGTTGTAATTCCTACACCGTTCACCTGATTTGGATGTAAATACCCACATAAAGCTGAAAGTCTGCAGTTAAATCACATCTTGTTCGTTTCATTTCAAATCCATTGTGGTGGTGTATAGAGCCAAAAAGATTAGAATTGTGTTGATGTCCTAATATTTATGGACCTGACTGTGTATATATTTTTTAGCAGAGACCCTAGAGAATAAAATGGCGGCCGTTGCAATATTTTATGTCACACTGTATTTGCGCAGTGGTGTTTCAAACGCAATTTTTTCTGGAAAAAATACACTTTCACAAATTAAAAATTAACAAAACAGTAAATTTAGCCCAATTTTTTGGTATAATGTGAAAGATGATGTTACGCCGACTAAATAGATACCGAACATGTCATGCTTCAAAATTGCACACACTCGTGGAATGGCGACAGACTACGGTACTTAAAAATCTCCATAGGTGACGCTATAAATTTTTTTACAGGTTACCTGTTTAGAGTTACAGAGGAGGTCTAGTGCTAGAATTATTTCTCTCGCTCATATGATTGCGACGATACCTCACACGTGTGGTTTGAACACCGTTTACATATGTGGGAGCGACTTACGTATGCTTTTGTTTCTGCGCGTGAGCTCAGAAGGACAGGGCACTTTAAAAAATGTTTTTCTTTTTTCTTATTTATTTAACTTTTTTTTTTTTACACTGTCCCTTTAACCACTTGCTTACCAAGCACTTAAACCCCCTTCCTGCCCAGACCAATATTTATCTTTCAGCGCTGTCACACTTTGAATGACAATTGCGCGGTCATGCTACACTGTACTCAAATGACATTTTTATCATTTTTTTCACACAAATGGAGCTTTCTTTTGGTGGTATTTAATCACCATTTGGGTTTTTATTTCTTGTTAAACAAACAAAAAAGACAGAAATTTTTGAAAAAAACAAAACATGTTTCATAGTTTGTTATAAAATTTTGCAAACAGGTCATTTTTATCCTTTATTGATATTCGCTGATGAGGCTGCACTGTTGGGCACTGATGGGCTTCATTGATGTTCAATGATGGGCTGCACTGATAGGCACAGATAAGGCGACACTGATAGGCACTGATAAGACGGCACTGATGGGTGGCACTGATAGATGTCACTGATGGGCACTGGTAGGTGGTATTGATAGGCAGCACTGGTGATGAGGCATTAATTGGTGAAATTTATAGGTGGCACTGTGGGCACTGATAGGCGACACTGTGGGCACAGATAGGTTGTACTGTGGGCACTGGTAGGTGGCGCTGGTGGGCACAGAAGCAGAGGTTCTCCATGATCAAGACTGATGTCCCTCTCATAGCCGCCGGTGATCGGCTTTTTTTTTCTCCTCACGCTATTAGCGTGAGGAGAAAAAAATAGACGATTACCGGTTCTGTTTACATCACATGATCAGCTGTCATTGGCTGACAGCTGATCATGTGGTAAGGGGTCGGGATCGACCCCTTACTCCGATCTGTGATCAGGTGAGTCTCATAGACTTGCTTATCACAGAACGCACCGCGCGGCCCCTGCAGGGGGCGCGCAGGCCGCCCAAGCACGAGAGGACGTCTATGGATGCCCTCCCGGCAAAGTAGGTCCGCGCTGTAGCCGTCTTAAGGCTATATCGTGGATGGGAACTGGTTAAAAAAAAAAAAATTAATCACTTTTATTCCTATTACAAGGAAAGTAAACATCCCTTGTAATAGAAATAAGCATGACATTTTTACATTTACTTATACAAAAAAATTGTCCCTTTAAGGTCCAAAGGTATAGAGTCGAGGAGGCGCAATCTTGCCCTCACTTGAATTCCTGCCCATCGCTCCAGAGGATTGGATTATTTCCCCCTTTACCGACAGCTCCGGTAAACGGGGGAAAGGACTGGGAAGTGGCAGGAGGGCACCTCTCCCCCCGCTGCCCATAAAGGTAATCCTGTGGCGAATCCTCCGCCGGGATCACTTTCATGTAAAACACGATCTCCCACTGTTAAAAATATACCAGGGTTATGGCAGCTAGCTACTACCATAACCCCAGTATATAAGTAATTATGTATATACATAGTGTGCGGTCCAGAAGTGGTGCTGCAGATTTAATAAGATTGAAAACACTTTTGAAACGACATTAACATGTAGCTTCCTGCCATACAGTCTGGCTAAATGTAGCTCTTGGCTATGCTGTACTCAGGGGATCAGCAATCTATTTTCTAGGTCTGGCCAGGTTTCTTAATATTCCAAAAAAATTGTAACAAAAAAATTACAACTTCAGAAAACTCACCATGCCTCTTATTTAATAACTCAGACTGCCTACTTTCCGAAAAAAGTGGTCATTTGGGGGTTATTTGCACTGTCCTGGCATTTTAAGGGCCTCAAGAAGTGATATAGGTCGTCAGTACATCAGAACTGATCTATTTTCAAATATATATCGTAGTTTGTAGGCGCTATAACTTTCACACAAACCAATTAATATTCACTTATTGGGATTTAATTTTTTACCAAAGACATGTAGCAGAATACATTATGCCCTAAATTTAAATAAAATATAAATAAAAAAACCCAGTGGTAATCAAATACCACCAAAAGGAAAGCTCCATTTGTGGGGAAAACGTTATATACATTGCATTTTGTGCTGCTTGACCATGCAATTGCCAGCTAAAGTAGCACAGTGCTGAATAAAAAAAAAAAAATGGCCTGGTCATGAAGGGGTAAAACCTTTAGGAGTTCAAATGGTTAAATTAGCATTTTTTTGTCATTGGGGTTTACTCTGTACTGTATGGAACCTCAGATGTGAGCCTATGTCCAGACTATGGATAAAAAGGAGGAATTTTGTGGGACTTTAAATGAGGTTACGCCATGTTGAGAGAAAGTGACAACATAAATATGAAAGTACAGTACATGATTTATTTATTGCAATTTACAATACATATCAGATATTTTGTATCAAATAGATAGGTAGTCACCAGACTTGAACAAAATATCTGATATGTATTGTAAATTGCAATAAATAAATCATGTACTGTACTTTCATATTTATGTTGTCACTTTCTCTCAACATGGCGTAACCTCATTTAAAGCCCCACAAAATTCCTCCTTTTTATCCACTAAATCAGGGATGGAGGCCGCCATGTTTTTCGTACAGTGTCAGGTCACGTCCATTTACTATGTCCAGACTATGTATGCACAAGTATTTTCATACTCTGAACAAGACATGTGCAATTAGTTTCTTTCCAAATGTGGTTTTTAACGAATTTCGACGACTACCCGTTTAACAAATTTTTCCGAATATTCGTAAATTAGAAAATTTAGAAAATTCGATAATTCAGAAATGTGAAAATTCGATAATTCAGAAATGTGAAAATTCGAAAATTCAGAAATTCGAAAATTCGAAAATTCAGAAATTCGAAAATCCGAAGGCTTGAGAATTTTAAAATCTGAAATAACTAACTAATAATAACTTAACTATTACTAACTATTAAATTATAGCTATTAGAATTTCCTTTCAAATTTGGCTGTTAGTGAACGTAACGAATTCCAATGTATCCGAAGTTACGAATTATCCAAAATAACGAATGCCGTATCTAAACGAATGGAACGTAACAAATTAATAATAATAAATAACAGTAATAAAAACTTTTTATTATTTTTATTATTACGTATAATTAGTTTGTTCCGTTCCATTTGTTTGGATGCGGCATTCGTCATTTCGGATAATTTGTAACTAATGGATAAATTTGAATGTTACGTTCACTAACAGCCAAATTTGAAAGGAATTTACAATACCTATAATTCAATAGTAAGTTATTATTAGTTTATTAGTTGGTTAGTTATTCTTTAGAATTTTCGGATTTTCTTTCTTATTTTCGGATTTTCGAAATTTTCGAATTTACGAATTGCGATCATAACGAATGACCCGAAAAAAAAAAAAAAAAACGAATGAAACGAAAACGAACAATTTTTTTGGCAGTGCACATGTCTATTCTGAACCAGCCATAGGGGTTGATTTACTAAAGACAAAAAGAATGTGCACTTTGGAAAGTGCAGTTGCACTCTGCAAGTGCAGTTGCTCCAGAACTTAGTAAATGAGGTAAGACTTCATGTTGCAAAGAGTACCCAATCACTTGCAAGGGAAATTAAAAAAAACAGCATTTTTGCTTGCACATGATTGGATGATGGAAGTCAGCAGAGCTTCTGCTCATTTACTAAGCCCTGGAGCAAATGCACTTGCAGAGTGCAACTGCATTTTGCAAAGTGCAACATCTATTTGCTTTTAGTAAATCAACCCCATAGTGTTAATTTCACCAACGAAAATACTTTCGTTATAGTTTTCGTTAGCTGCATGTTTTCAGTGCCGAAAACTAAACAAAAATATAAGTAGAGTTAAGTCAAGTGACGAAAATCAATTACAATTTTCACTCAAATCAAATGGGTTTGGAGAGATAAATTGTAATGCATTATTTAACACTTTGGCACCGATGTAACACAAATATGCGACCCCACTGAACTGGGCAGCTTTTTTTTCCATGGGGCTGCGTATTTGCGTATCTCCCTTTGTACCAGCACAGAGACCCGAGTCTCACCCAGAGCCCCGGGCCCCATTCTAACAATCAGGAACAGGAACGTATGATTCCAGGTCACCTGATCATTGTGATAGCCTCTGATTACTCTGTGAATGGACGAGAGATACGTTGTATCTTTCTCTGTCCTTACAGAGAGAGAAAGAAAAAGTGTGTGTAGAAAAAATAATAATAATAATTACAAAAATACAATAAAATAACAATTAGGAAAAAAACACCTAGATCAAGGTTTGATCTAGGTCAGTGCCAGGGTTAGTGTTGGGTCAAGGTCAGGGTCAAAGGTCAAGGTTATGGTCAAAGGTTGGGGGCCAATGACAGCTGATCACGTGAAGTAAACAGAAGCTCGGTAATTGGTATTTTTTTCCTCACGTTGTCAGTGTGAGGGGGAAAAAAAAGCTGATCACCAGCTTCTGTCATAGGGACAATGGTCCCTCACACAGAAAGCTGCGGCTTCATGTTCTGTGCCCACCAGTGTCAACTACTAGTGCCCACTGTGCCACCTACCAGTGCCACCTATCAGTACCCACCAGTGCCCAGAGTGCCCCCCATCAATGCCCATCAGTGTCTCAAAATCAGTGCCACAGATCAGTGTCACCTATCAGTGCCACCCATCAGTGCTACCCATCAGTGCCAACCATCAGTGCCAACCATCGATCCCACCTTAGTGTCGCCTCATCAGTGCTTATCAGTGCCACCTATCATTGCCCATTAGTACCGCCTTAGCAGTGCCCATTAGTACCGCCTTATCAGTGCCCATCAGTGCCGCCTATCAGTGACCATCAGCGCAGCCTATCAGTGCCCATCAGTGCAGCCTAATCAGCGCACAACTTTGAAGGAGAAAATGTACCTGTTTTCAACATTTTATAACAAACTATAAAACAGCTTTGGGGTTTTTTTTCAAAATTTTCGGTCCTTTTTTGTTTTATTTTGCAAAAAATAAAAAACCCAGCAGCAATTAAATACCACCAAAAGAAAGCTCTATCTGTGTGAAAAAAATGATAAAAATGTAATTTGGGTAAACTGTAGCATGACCGCGCAATTGTCATTCAAAGAGTGACAGCGCTGAAAGCTGAAAATTTGTCTGGGCAGGAAGGGGGTTAATAAACAGTAAATAACATTAAATAAAATTTGAAAAACATTAAATTACAATATGGCTTGTGCAGCAATTGTGAGTTCTATATTATTATTACGATCATGATTTTTTTTTTTTGTGTGCTATTTTTTGTCCCTACAAAACTGGAGTTACCTTTTATTATGTCAGAAGGTCTGTGACTGGAGCATAGGGGAGAAGAGGCTGCAGGGATCAGTCTTACAGCCTGGAGGGAGCCTTCGGGTGGAGGATCGAATGGATAAAACGTCTTTTTCCTATACCCTAGACCTAAACGAGCGTTTAACCCTGGCAGTGCTGGGGCAGCCCCACTGCAAGGGACCATTTTTTTCCTTTCTTTGAAATTCAGCTTTAAGACCTACATGGTCAATTATTCCATAAATACGGATGGTTTAAATAAAAAACGCACATGCACACATCAGAAATCAACTATAACACTACAGAATGCATTTTTCTTCTGCTGACGACGTGTCCCTTTAAACGTTTTCATTCTGAAAAAGAAAATAGCAATAAAATGTCAACATCCATTGTATCGTTGATAAGATGAGCTGCGTTGCTGTAAAACGAATGGCCCTCGTCGAATTTTGGCGAGATGACAAGGTCTAAAAATGGGCTGCAATAAACGAGCATCTCTTTAAGATGATTTTTCTCTCCTGCGTTCTCAGATCCGTAAGAGATCAGCAGATGGCCCGAGGCGATCATAAATATGTAACACCTGGAAGTGGCTGTGGTTGAAACATATCCAGGAGATGCCTTCGTTGAACTTGAACTCGACATTGACTCGGTTGTCTGATTATTCTTCAATTTTATAAGCAGGCGGATACACCGCTTCCTCGGGCTCGCTACACTCGCTAAAGCTATTAGGGAGTTAAACACTTCACAAATCAGTGCGTTATGGGGGAGTCACACAGGGAAAGCGGAATTTACCACCGCAACACTCCATGCCGTCCTGCAAATCATTTACATATAAGTAGCTTTGGTGTTTTGATTCTAATTAGGCCAATCAGCATAATTGTGTGTTACCCTAGAAACCTGGCATATGTGTTTCCATATAGACTGGATCTGTGGCAATGCTAAAAAAAACATTTCAAACTAATCGTCTTGCTCAAGTCGATGTATAGACATTTTTTAAGCAGATGTAAACACAGTGAGTAAAATCCCATGTAAGGTTTAGTATGTTTAAAAGGACCTTTTACCTGGCTATCAAATATTAAAGTGGTATTAAACCCAAGGCAAACCTTAAGGCCCCTTTAACACTGGGGTGGGGGAGGCATCGGCGGTAAAACGCCACTATTGTTACCGTCGGTATACGGTCGCTAGCAGGGCGTTTTAGCCCCCGCTAGCGACCGAGAAAGAGTTAAAAATCACCGCAAAGCGCCTCTGCAGAGGCGCTTTGCCGGCGGTATTGCCGAGGTGTCCCATTGATTTCAATGTGCAGGAGCGGTATACACACCGCTCCTTCACCGCTCCAAAGATGCTGCCAGCAGGACTTTTTTTCCCGTCCTGCCAGTGCACCGCTCCAGTGTGAAAGCCCTCGGGGCTTTCACATTGGAGACAAAGCAGCAGCACTTTCAGGGCAGTTTGCAGGAGCTATTTTTAGCGCAATAGCGCCTGCAGACCGCCCCAGTGTGAAAGGGGCATTAATATAAACGCAGCTTACCAATTCTTATGCCGCGTACACACGAGCGGACTTTTCAACTGGACTGGTCCGACAGTCTATCTGACAGACTTTCGGCGGACTTTCCGAACAAACGGACTTGCCTACACACGATCACACCAAAGTCCGACGGTCTCGTACGACAGGACTAAAATAAGGAAGTTGATAGCCAGTAGCCAATAGCTGCCCTAGCGTTGGTTTTCGTCCGTCGGACTAGCATGCAAACGAGCGGACTTTTCGACAGGAACTGGGTCCGGCGGAGTTCCGACCTGAAGATTTGAAACATGTTCCAAATCTAAAGTCCGTCAGATTTTTGACCGAAAAGTCCGCTGCAGGTCCGATGAAGCCCACACGCGGTCGAATTATCCGCCGGACTCGGGCCATCGGACCAGTCCGGTCGAAAAGTCCCCTCTTGTGTACGCGGCATTAGAAGTGATGGCTGCATTTGTTTTCTTTTTTTAGGTTTGCTTTCCTATATTTTCATCTGGTGATCTAATCAGTAAGTTTGTTGTTTTTTTCAAAAGAACAAGCTCTGCTGCAAAAGTAGCAGTTATATGGATGAGACAAACCTTTTACCACTGACAGGGATGCTTACGATGATCAGCTTTTATTTATGTAAAACCTTTATCCCAAAAAAAAAAAAAAAACTGTTTGCTGTGACTGCTTATAAGGTATTAGCTGGAGTTTGGCTTCAGTGGGGGTCATTTATTATAGCGCTGCAGCGCTAATTAGCGCTAATTAGCGCTAAAACGGTATTCACTATAGCACTGGTGAGAAAATACTCCCAAATTCAAGTTTGCTATAAATCCCCGAAACCAAATAGCGGCCAAACCCTAATGCCGCGTACACACGACTGGACTTTCTGTCTGAGTAGACTCTGACGGTCTTTCCGACGGAGTTCCGCTGAAACGGACTTGCCTACACACGATCACACCAAAGTCCGTTCGTTTAGAAAGCGATGACATACGACGGGACTAGAAAAAGGAAGCTCAATAGCCAGTACCCAATAGCTGCCCTTGCGTCGGTTTTGGTCCGTCGGACTAGCATACAGATGAACGGTTTTACCGATAGGTATTGAGTCCGTCGGAAAGATTTGAAACATGTTCTATTTCTAGGTCCGTCAGAATTTTAGAAAGAAAAAGTCCGATGAAGCCCGCACACGATCGGAATGTCCGTCGGACCTTTTCTGCCGGTCGTGTGTATGCGGCATTACTCTGCTAAAACCTGGAGAATTGCACATGGAAATATTGTTTAGAGCATGATATAATTGCCTAAATAGTACTGAAATATGCAGTATATTATTTAAAGATAATCTCTTTTAAACTGTGTGAAAAAGTGATTTCTACACTGAAATATCTTTAAAAGTCTGAGAAGAGATAAATTCACTGTTTTTGTACAACTAGGTGCCAACACAACTGAGCACGCTCAGACCTGCAAATAGCTCTCATTTTAGCTCCAGTGTCTTTTTTACAGGGCGCTATAGTAATAATGAAAATGAGCACTGAGTTGAAGAGCATTTTTTGGAAGTGAAAATCTGCGCTATTATAGTCCAATGCAAGTTTTAGCCATTGATTGGAATGGTACAATTGTAACTTTTACAAATAAATCATTTTAAGCCTCATGCACACGGGATGTTAAAATAACGTTATGAAAACGCCAGTAGCTTTGCAGTGATTTTTTTTAAATGTTTTCAGCTTTTTTCAATGTTTTTGCAATAGCGTTTAACGTTTATTAGTGTTTTTTCGCGTTAGCGTCTTTTAACCTTTTTTAGCGTTTTTTTTTTCAATGGATCAAAAAACGCTAAAAAACGTTGGTGAGCGATGTTTTTGAGCGTTTATCATCGTTAGAGCGTTTTTAAAGCTGAAAAACGTCTCTCAGAATCCACTGGTCCTGGGTTTTTTTTACAGCTTAAAAACGCCTATGCCATTTGCAGCTCAAAAACGCCTAGGTGGGCATGAAGCCATAGACTAACATAGACAGGCGTTTTTAAGCTGCAAAAAACGCTCCAAAAAGCGGCTGTAAAAACGTCCGTGTGCATGAGACCTTAATGTTGAGATGAAATGTATCTTTCTCTGAAATAAATTTTCCTTTGCAACATTGTTGTTTCTACTTCAAATATTTTGTTTTTAAGAATGCTAGAATGTGGAATGTTTTGATGTTTTGGTAAAATATATTTTTCTCTGTCACTTTCACTTGTTACTCTCCATCTCACAACAATCTTTACCCAAACTCACACAGGTGTCTTTACAAAGCACAAACAATACCATTGCTGATGCAAATTTAAAATGAGTCAGAATTTTTTGTGCTTTTTATTATTTCTAAATAATCATAATTTGAGCCCAAAAAATGTAATATGTGTACCAACATCAGAAATCAAAATGTAATTCCCAAAACTTTGAGGGTAATATTACTATTCTACACTGACCCACAAAGAAACAACAAATATCACAGAATAAATCAAGAAGAATAACTCTTGAGTAATGTAATTCCATCATCTGTATGTCCAAAGAAATGCAGTATTTATGAGTATTTATGTGTAGAAGGTTCTCACATGTGGCAGCTATGTCATTTAGAGGTTAGAACTCCTGCTTGGCAGTGTTAATTTTGGCAAATTTTGATTTCATTTTAGTCTTAGTCTTAGGACTAAAATGCCATTTTAGTTTTAGTCCCATTTTAGTCTTCTGAAAGTGTTTTAGTTTTAGTCTTTGATTAAAATGCCATTTTAGTTTTAGTCCCATTTTAGTCATCGTATTTTAGTCGACTAAAATCTCCAGTACATTTTAGTCTAATATAATCATTTTAGTCAACTAAATTGAATGTGCACAGTACACAGCCCCCCCCCACCCCCCACCCTATGCACAATACAAAGCCCCCCACAGTACACAAAACACAGGCCCCACCCTCTGCACAATACAAAGCCCCCCACAGTACACAGCACAGCCCCCACCCTCTGCATAATACAAAGTCCCCCACAGTACACAACACAGGCCCCACCCTCTGCATAATACAAAGCCCCCCACAGTACACAGCACAGCCCCCACTCTCTGCACAATACATAGTTACATAGTAAGGTTGAATAAAGACAGCAGTTCATCGAGTTCAACCTGAGCAAGTGTGTGTGCGTGTCTACAATTATCCCTATTTTTAAATTTTTATTTTTTAATTTAAGGTACCCATATAGCGCTGTCAATTTTTTTTATGCAGAGCTCTACACATATATCACACAATCACATCGGTCCCTACCCTCAAGGAACCCACAATTCAAGGTCCCTAACATTCATATACTAGGGCCAATTTTGGACAGAAGCCAATTAACCTACCAGCATGTCTTTGGAGTGTGGGAGGAAACCGGAGTACCAGGAGGAAACCCACGCAGGCACAGGGAGAACATGCAAACTCCAGGCAGGTAGTGTCATGGTTGGGATTTGAACCAGAAACCCTTCTTACTGGACCTTCTTAATACAAAGCCCCCCACAGTACACAGCACAGCCCACACCCTCTGCACAATACAAAGCGCCCCCCCCCCACAGTACACAGCACAGCCCCCACCCTCTGCAAAATACAAAGCACCCCACAGTACACAGCACAGCCCCCCCACCCTCTGCACAATACAAAGCCCCCCATAGTAAACAGCACAGCCCCCACCCTCTGCACAATACTAAGCCCCTCACAATACACAGCCCCCCTGCATTCCCAGGAGACCCCCAGTCTCCTGGGACAGCACTGCCAGCGTACCTCTGCACAATACAAAGCCCCCCCACAGTAAACAGCACAGCCCCCCACCCTATGCACAATACAAAGCCCCCCACAGTACACAGCACAGCCCCCACCCTATGCACAATACAAAGCCCCCACAGTACACAGCACAGCCCCCCACCCTCTGCACAATACAAAGCCCCCCACAGTACACAAAACACAGGCCCCACCCGCTGCACAATACAAAGCCCCCCACAGTACACAGCACAGCCCCCACCCTCTGCACAATACAAAGCCCCCCACAGTACACAGCACAGCCCCCCACCCTCTGCACAATACAAAGCCCCCCACAGTACACAGCACAGCCCCCACCCTCTGCAAAATACAAAGCTCCCCACAGTACACAGCACAGCCCCCCACCCTCTGCACAATACAAGGCCCCCTACAGTAAACAGCACAGCCACCGACCCTCTGCACAATACAAAGCCCCTCACAATACACAGCCCCCCTACATTCCCAGGAGACCCCCAGTCTCCTGGGACAGCACTGCCAGCATACCTCTGCACAATACAAAGCCCCCCACAGTAAACAGCACAGCCCCCCACCCTATGCACAATACAAAGCCCCCCACAGTAAACAGCACAGTCCCCACCCTATGCGCAATACAAAGCCCCCCACAGTACACAAAACACAGGCCCCACCCTCTGCACAATACAAAGCCCCCCACAGTACACAGCAGAGGCCCCACCCTCTGCACAATACAAAGCCCCCCACAGTACACAAAACACAGGCCCCACCCTCTGCACAATACAAAGCCCCCCACAGTACACAGCAGAGGCCCCACCCTATGCACAATACAAAGCCCCCCACAGTAAACAGTACAGCCACCCACCCTCTGCACAATACAAAGCCCCTCACAATACACAGCCCCCCTGCAAACCCAGGAGACCCCCAGTCTCCTGGGACAGCGCTGCCAGCATACCTCTGCGCAATACAAAGCCCCCCACAGTAAACAGCACAGCCCCCCACAGTAAACAGCACAGCCCCCCACCCTATGCACAATACAAAGCCCCCCATAGTACACAAAACACAGGCCCCACCCTCTGCACAATACAAAGCCCCCCACAGTACACAGCAGAGGCCCCACCCTCTGTGCAATACAAAGCCCCCACAGTACACAGCAGAGGCCCCACCCTCTGCACAATACAAAGCCCCCACAGTACACAAAACACAGGCCCCACACTCTGCACAATACAAAGCCACCCACAGTACACAGCACAGCCCCCACCCTCTGCACAATACAAAGCCCCCCACAGTACACAGCACAGCCCCCCACCCTCTGCACAATACAAAGCCCCCCACAGTAAACAGCACAGCCCCCACCCTATGCACAATACAAAGCCCCCAAAAGGAAACAAAACACAGGCCCCACCCTCTGCACAATACAAAGCCCCCCACAGTACACAGCAGAGGCCCCACCCTATGCACAATACAAAGCCCCCCACAGTACACAGCAGAGGCCCCACCCTCTGCACAATACAAAGCTCCCCACAGTACACAGCAGAGGCCCCACCCTCTGCACAATACAAAGCCACCCACAGTACACAGCACAGCCCCCACCCTATGCACAATACAAAGCTCCCCACAGTACACAGCACAGCCCCCCACCCTCTGCACAATACAAAGCCCCCCACAGTACACAGCAGAGGCCCCACCCTCTGCACAATACAAAGCCACCCACAGTACACAGCACAGCCCCCACCCTATGCACAATACAAAGCTCCCCACAGTACACAGCACAGCCCCCCACCCTCTGCACAATACAAAGCCCCCCACAGTACACAAAACACAGGCCCCACCCGCTGCACAATACAAAGCCCCCCACAGTACACAGCACAGCCCCCTACCCTCTGCACAATACAAAGCCCCCCACAGTACACAGCACAGCCCCCCACCCTCTGCACAACACAAAGCCCCCCACAGTAAACAGCACAGCCCCCCACAATACACAGCCCCCCTGCATTCCCAGGAGACCCCCAGTCTCCTGGGACAGCACTGCCAGCGTACTCTAAAGTTAAGAATAAATCACTGTCAGCCCTTTCTCATACACAGCTCCTCCTGTGTCACTCTCATTGTAAATCAAAGTCTCTAAATTTAACTCATAGCTTCGTTCTTGCATGGACCCGGTCACATGGCTGCTCTCCTCTGAAGATTCATGGATGGTCATGTGACCGCTCTCCTCCTCCAATCTAAAGCAACACTCAGAGGAGGAGGAGCAGGAGAGTGAACAACAAGAACGTAGCTATTGAGGTTAGAAGCTTCAGCTTACAATGAGTGACACAGGAGGAGGAGCAGTATAGGAGAAGGGGCTGGCAATGATTTTTTCCTAATGATAGACTTTGCTGGCAGTGCTGTCCAAGGGCCAGGAGAGCCGGGGCAACTGGCTTAACAACCCCCCCTACCCAATGTGTGGCACCTGGGTTGGACCGCCCGATTCCCGGCCCCTATTGGTAAAAAACAAATATCGGCGTAACACACTGTGTAATATGCCGATAAATACAGTAAATTCATGAGGGTAAATGTCCCTCCTTGCTATTAATGTCCCATTTTCTTTCCTTAACAAAACGGAGATTCTATTTTCGTCAGTTGACAAAAATGTGCTGTACTTTTAGTTGCGTTTTCGTCACTGTAAAAAAGCCTCTGATGAAAAGTAGCCGAAAACGTTTTCGTTGACAAAATTAACACTGCTGCTTAGCATCCCTGAGCATCTGGGTTCAGTTCCCAAACATGCTGCTTCATGTAGAGAAGTTGTCTCATCTCCCAGGTCCTAAAACTATGTCTAAAGGTAGTATTTATGTTTAGGAGGGTTCCACAACCATTGTAAATCTTGCCAGATACACAATCTAGTCAAAAGTATTGTCTTTACACACACATGAACTTTAATGGCAGACCAGTCTTAGTCTGTAGGGTTAAAATTTGATTTGGCACACCCTTTGCAGCTGGAACAGCTTCTGGAAAGGCTGTCCACAAGGTTTAGTGCGTCTATGGGAATGTTTGACCATTGTTTCCGAAGTGCATTTGTGAGGCCAGGCACTGATGTTGGATGAGAAGGCCTGGCTCGCAGTCTGCTCTAATTCAGCCAAAAGGTGTTCTATCGGGTTGAGGTCAGGACTCTGTGCAGCCAGTCAAGTTCCTCCATCCCAAACTCACTCATCCATGTCTTTATAGAACTTGACTGGCCTGGACAGAGTCCTGACCTCAACACAACAGAACACTTTGGGGATGAATTAGAGCGGAGACTGTAAGCCAGGCCTTCCCATCCAACATCAGTGCCTGACCTCACAAATGCACTTGAAAGCTTGGTTAAACGTTTCTATAGACACACTCCTAAACCTTGTGGACAGCCTTCCCAAAAGAGTCGAAGCTGTTATAGATGCAAAGGGTGGGCCAAATGAATTTTGAACCCTACAGTATAAGACTAGGATGCCATTACAGTTTAAAGGCAGACGTCCCAATACTTAGTCCAATATATTGTATATTGCTTGTGACACTGAGCATGGCTATGGACTTAGGGCTGGTTCCCACTACAGAGATAAAGAGAACATGTGTGAGGCTGCCTGCTGGTTAAGTGGGTAGCAATTGTGTCTAGCAGCACTGGGGTTGCTGGTTCAATTCCCCAACATGCTAATGCTTGTTTCAAAGTTTATATGTTCTCCCTGTGTGGGTTTCTCACTACAATCCAAAGACATGCTGGCATTTTATTTGTCTCCTGTTGAAATAGTCTGTAATGTAAGAAAGTTAGTTTTGGACTTTAGATTGGAAGCTCATTGCAGCCAGGGACTGATGTTAAAGTTTGTTAGCACTAATCATGCCCAGAGACTTGGACATTTAAAATTGTAGGGTTTACACTGTACAGGTACATATGCTTGGAAAACTGTTGCTTTGTTTATGTGCATGCAAATGGACTTCAATCTTTGGCCTGTAGTTGGAGATTTGATGCACATAACCAAGGGCTAACACAGTTGCAAATAGTATTATGTGTTCCTGCCCATCAGGTGCAATCACTTTAGAAATACATGAACAGACAGATTGAAAGATACTGGTGGGCGTGTAATTCTATTGGGCGCGTGTCAGTGTGCTAACAATACAACCTATCTTATATAAAGGGCTGCAGTAGGGGGGTTCATTTGGCCTGAGAAGGTCAGGTTTTTTGCTGTGATTTGTAGGGGAGAAGGAATGATATTGTGCCTATTGACAAATGCCCATCTAGGGCTGTTTGCTGAAATTATTGTGCATTTTTTCAATCAAAAGTGACCATGCTGTCGATGTTGTATGTGTATTGTTCCTGTCTGACCATGCAAACATGGTTTGGGAGTATTTGCTGACCTTCTACTCTTTGATCTAATTGCTTAATCATATACACAGAAATGCAGCTTCCAGCAGAACATGGTCACCAATGTATGTATATGTGTGCATTGTGAGGTGGTGGTGGGTGTTATATTTTGAACATGTGGCTTTTTAATAATATGTTGGAAACTTTGTAAGAATGACTGTTAAGTATGTTTCTATAATCTTGCAGATAAAAATATGTGTTGCCCGTTTTACACTGAAAGTAAAGCTGTGTCCACTCTAAGATTTAGACAAATTTTAAATTGTAAGCTCCTATGAGCAGGGCCCTTAAAACCCAATTGCTAACTGTTTTGCTAAATGTAGCACCATATATCCTTTAGAAATCGTTTTGAAGCTAGTAAATGAATGTACAGAATTTTATTTCTGCTGGCAAAATAAAAGTACATTATTGAGCTTGTTTGTTGTTGTGGTTTTTTTTCTCTTTTCTTCCTTCTTTTTAATTCGTTTTGGGGAAGTGTAAGATCTTTTATATCTTGGGCTACTTTCACACTGGAGATGCTTTACAGGCACTATAGCGCTAAAAATAGTGCCTGCTTAGCGCCTGTAAAGAGCCTCTCCTCTCACTCCAGTGTGAACTGGCCTTGACCCTAGGTTCACACCTATGCATTTTTTTAGTGCGTTTTGTAGTTTTCAGAAACACTCTACAGTCCATTTAACATGGTTATCTATGGTACTAGTTCACATCCATGCGTTTTGCGGCCAGTACGTTTTTGGAAATGGTCGGGGACTTTTTTCACGCAATTTGCGGGTAATAGATTTCAATGGAACCACAGCAGAAATGCAACTGTTGCATTTGTGATATGATTTTTAAAGTGTGTTGCGGCTATTTTTATACTGTATATAGCTGGTTGCTAACCGGTGGTCCGGGAAGCCAGCTGCCGCGTCCTTAACAACCAATGAATCTTCAGCTGTCAGCGGCTTCCCCACTGAAAGTAAAAAAAACACCAGCCAAAAGAAAATCGCAAAAGAACTGCATGGGGTCCCCCCCAGGTCTATACCAGGCCCTTCTAATCTAGTATGGATTCGGAGGGGACCCCCATGCCAAAATGTAACAACAATGGCGTGGGGTCCCTCCAAAATCCATACGAGGCCCTTCAGGTCTGGTATGGATATTAAGGGGAACCCTGCGCCAAGTTTTTAAAAAAATGGCGTGGGGGTTTCCCCCTAAAATCCATACCAGACCCTTTTTCGAGCATTTAACCTGGCAGGCTGCAGGAAAAGAGGGGGGACGAGAGCACGTCCCCCCTCCTCCTGAACTGTACCAGGCCACATCCTCTCAACATGGGGAGGGTGCTTTGGGGTCCCCCCAAAACACCTTGTCCTCATGTTGATGGGGACCAGGACCTCATCCCCACAACCCTTGCCCAGTGGTTGTGGGGGTCTGCGGGTGGGGCTTATCGGAATCTGGAAGCCCCCTTTTAATAAGGGGGCCCCCAGATCCACCCCCTATGTTTATGGGTATCTGAATCTGGAAGCCCCCTTTAACAAGGGGACCCCCAGATCCCGCCCCCCCCCCCCCCGTGTGAATGGGTATTGGGTACCCCTACCCATTCAACAAAAAAAGCAGTAAAATGTAACAAAAGACAATAGCCGATTTTTGACAATTCCTTTATTAAAAATGTCTTCTTCTTTCCCCGCTTCTTCCTCCAGTCTTCCTCCAGCTTCTTTTTCCCCCCACTCTTTCCTCTGGTCCTCCTTCGGTTTTCTCCTTCTTCCCCCGCTTTGTCCTCCATCTTTCTCTGTTTCTTCCTCCGGTCTTCTCCATTTTCCTCCGGTCTTTCTCCTCCGCCGCTTCCGCCACCGGCCTGCTATGAAAACGAACCTCCTCCAACGCTGCGGCCAGCCTATCCATCCACTTTCATAGCGCATATTTCATATATAACTAGGGGGCGTGGCCTGACGTCATCAGGAGACCCTGCCCCCTCGATCACGTCATCCACCCCATCGCAGCATCGGAAGAGGTTCATTTTTTGAATGTTCAGCAGGAACGGCGGAGGAGAAAGACAGGGGGACGGACGGGGGTAGAAGAAGCCGGAGGAAGATGGAGAAGACCGGAGGCTGAAGCGGAAGAAGATGGAGGAAGAAGCGGGGGGAAGAAGAGGCTGGAGGAAGATGAAGAAGACCGGAGGAAGAAGCGGGGAAAGAAGAAGACATTTTTAATAAAGGAATTCTCAAAAACCAGCTATTGTCTTTTGTCACATTTTACTGCTTTTTTTGGAGAATGAGTAGGGGTACAATGTACCCGACAATGTACCCCCCTGGGGGCCCCCTTATTATAAGCCCCCCTGCCCGCAGACCCACACAACCCAGGGTTGTGTGGATGAGGACCTTGTCCTCATCATTATGGGGACAAGGTGTTTTGGGAGGGACCCCAAAGCACCCTCCCCATGTTGAGGGCATGTGGCCTGGTACGGTTCAAGAAGGGGGCCACTCTCTCGTCCCCCCCTCTTTTCCTGTGGCCTGCCAGGTTGCGTGCTTGGAATAGGGTTTGGTGTGGATTTTGGGGGGACCCCATGCCTTTTTTTTTAAAAAATTTGGCGTGGAATTTCCCTTAATATCCATACCAGACTAGAAGGGCCTGGTATGGACTGGTGGGGGGAACATTCGCCGTTTTTTTCCTTTGATTTCAACTCTATATTGCCGGGAACCGGCAATTCATTACAGCTGCGAGCAATTTTAACTGACAATTGCACGGTCGTGCGACGTTGTACCCAAACAAAATTGACGTCCTTTTTTTTCCCCACAAATAGAGCTTTCTTTTGGTGGTATTTGATCATCTCTGCGTTTTTTATTTCTTGCGCTATAAACAAAAAAAGATCTCTGTTTACACAGAAATGCCGGTTCTCGCCGTGTCATGAGTGATCGCGGGAGCCCGGCGGTCATTGAGACCGCCGGGCACTCACATCGGCTCCTGAGGCGAGCAGCGGCCGCCTTAGGAACTGACGTAACATAACGTCGATTTGCCTGCCCATGCCATTCTGCCGCAGTGCAACTGCGGCGGCTGGTCAGCAATTGGTTAAATCTGCTAGTACAGTACAGTGGTCTCCAAACTTTCTAAGCAAAGGGCCAGTTTAATGTCCTTCAGAATTTAGGAGGGCTGGTGGGATTAGTAAATGTCCTGGTGTCCAGTGGGAGTAAACCATGCCTTATCTTTGGTATCAGTGGGAGGAATAGTGCCCCCTTGTGGGTGTCAATGGAAAGAATTCTGCCCTATCGTTGGTGTCAGTGGGAGAAATAGTGGCCCATCGTTGGTGTCAGTGGGAGGGATAGTGGCCCATTGTTGGTGTCAGTTGGAGGAATAGTAGCCCATCATTATTGTCAATAGAAGGTATTGTGCCCTTTTGATAGCGCTCCATTGTTGGTGTCAGCAACAGGAATTATGCCCCATTGCTGGTGTCAGTGGATGGAATGGTCCCCCAAGGGCCAGATAAAGGCAAGCAAAGGGCCACATCCTGTAAAAGGGCCTGTAAAAGACTTCTGTGCTAGTACATCTAACACTTAAAAAAAAAATGTTGTTGTTGTTTATGTTTTTATTTTTACACTTTCCCTTTCATTTTTTATTTTTTGATCACTTTTATTCCTATTACAAGGACTGTAAACAATAATAAGATCCCACATCTCTCCTGGAAAGCCTGAGATGAAAAAAAATGAATCTCAGGCATTTCAGCAAAAAAAGCATCAGTCTTTACATCTGTCGGTGCTAGAAGAGATGCCATGACGTTGCTTCCAGTCTCAGAGGGTCATAGAGCTGGCCAGGAAACATCTGGTCCACGGCCAGCTCTATGATAAACCGTCACTCTCGGATTTATTGACATTCTCGGCTCCCCGATTGCACAGGCGAGCCCTGAGAAGCACTGGAGGGCTTGAAAAAGCAATAAAGCAACGAAACAGCCACTATGATGGCTTCTACATTGCAGAGAATCACCGGTTGAAATAAAAAGATATCTGAATGGTGCCTGTAGCTGCAGGCATCATTCAGATATCTCCACTCAAAGTCCAGGTCGCCATATGACGTCCTATGATCAGGAAGTGGTTAAAATGGAAAACACGACATTTGGCCACCGAATGGCACTAGGTATTTTAGGAATACTCATAGATTTAAAGCAGAAAATACCACATTTGGCCACTAGATGGTGCTAAGTATCATAGGTAGTGATGAACTTGGGGATGTTGAGAATAGGATCAGAACACACGTGTGCGAGCCCGCCTGGAAGCTGTCACTCTACTGGGCCAAAACCCCGACCCGCCGCCACCCCTGTATAAGAGGCATGTATGTGTGCAGCTACTCCAGCCCCTGATAATTGTCCTGTACGGGTGACAGCTTAGCACTGAGGTATACATGAAGTTTAGCTGTCTAGGAGATGTGTGAAGTATGCCGGGATTCAGGTACCTGTGTGCTCTTTTTCATTAAAAATATATAACCCCCATTATTTTGTAAATATGAGACCATTTTTAATAAATATGACCCTCTAATTTATAAATAAGACTCTATGACCCTATCCTTCTAAAATAAATGACCCCATTGTTTATAAATAGAGATGTGCACAACGAAAAAAAATTGTTTTGTTGTGGATTAATTCCTTAAGGTAATCATTTAATTTTGCCATCCTCATTATGTTAGAATGATTTGTTTTCTGAATTTATCTTGTATATTCAGATTTGTTTCGTATATTCGTTGTTCCGAATCGGGAAGTCATTTTGGAAGATTGGCTATATTAGTTTTAAAGTGTTAATTCATTATTTCGGAAGGTTACTTATGCACCCTGTTTTAGTTGGATGGAGGTGGATCCATTCGATTCTCCGAATCATAAAATAAGGAACAAAACTAATTTTGGATTTGTTCTTTATGTTATAATACGGCGATTCTCATGGATCCAACCCAAACACAGTACAGTAAGTAGGAATCAGCTTATTTCACTTTTATACCTTACTGTATTTGTAGCAATATGTTTCCATATCATATGTAGTGCATTTTTTATAATAATGAAAAATATTAATGCATCAATTCGGATCATTCGTTAAGTTGTTACTTCAGGTGCTTCAAACATTAACAAAAGGGTCCAAACTATCGCAACATATCATCTGAATGAAACAAATAAATATGAGTGACTTTCTTGTTTCGTTATCATTTATTTTGGATTCATTAAAATTTGTTACTATTGTGATTCGACGATTCCGATACTTTCAAATCTCAAGATAATGAAAATGTTGTCTGGATTTTAATTCGTAACGAAATGAATTGCACATGTCTATTTATAAATAGAACCCAAATTTGAAAATATGATTCCATTGTTTCTAAACAGGACCCAACCTCATTAACCACTTGCCGACCGCATAACACCATTGTACTCTTCTGTACCTAGTGCGTGATCCAACACTTCTGGGTAGGGGGCGCGCGGGCTCTGCTGTAATTAGACGCAGCATAATCCGATTAGTGGGTGCCTGCCAATGGATGTCTGTTGGCACCCGCTGATCGGCGAGGAAGAAGACAGGACAGAACTCTGCATATCTAAACAATACAGAGCTCTGTCCTGTTCAGTGGGGAAGTGGCGGTTTTTGTTTCCCTGCAAAGCAGGGAATAAAGAATGCCACATCCCTCAGTAAAAGCACCTCACAGTAAATACATAAACACTGCTTAGGCACAAATATAACCCTTTGATCGCCCCTGATGTTAACTCCTTCTCAGCCAGTGTCATTAGTACAGTGACAGTGCATATTTTTAGCACTGATCACTGTATTAGTGGCACTGGTTCCCACAAAGTGTCAGTTAGCGTCAGGCTGCCCGCCATACTATCGCAGTCGATAGTGTGGTGCTGATCACCATCATTACTAGTATAATAAAAATAAATAAATAAAAATTACAGCATATAGACCAGGGATATGCAATTAGTGGACCTCCAGCTGTTGCAAAACTACAAGTCCCATCATGCCTCTGGGTGTCATGCTTGTGACTGTCAGAGTCTTGCTATGCCTCATGGGACTTGTAGTTCTGCAACAGCTGGAGGTCCGCTAATTGCATATCCCTGATATAGACCATAGTTTATAGACCCTACAACCCTCGCGTAAACCAATCAATATATGCTCAATGGGATTTTTTTTACTAAAAATATATAGCGGAATACATATTGGTCTAAATTTATGAAGAAATCTGATTTCTTTTTTTTGGATATGCTTTATAGTAGAAAGTAAAAACTATAGTTTTTTTTCAAAATTTTCAGTATATTTTCGTTTATAGCTCAAAAAAAAAATGCAGTGGTGATCAAATACCACCAAAAAAAGCTCTTTATTTATGGACAAAAAATTATATAAATTTTGTTTGTGTACAGCGTTGCATGATGCGCAATTGTTAGTTAAATTAACGCAGTGCCAGAAAATGTCCTAGCCATAAAGGGGGGGGGGTGAATCTTCCCGAGGCCAAGTGGTTAAAATTGACCCCGTTGTTTATAATTAGAACCCTAGGGTCATATTCATGAATGATGTGCCCAAATTTTCAAACGTGGGAGTCATTTTTATAGACAGTAGGGTCTTTATTATTTAAATGATGGGGTTATTTTTTTAAATAAATTTTGAATCTAATTCAGATGCTGGAAAATTTGCTGCAAACTCAAGTTAAGTTTGAATCTCTTGCCTACCCTAGAGATCTTACATTCCAGTAAACACAACATTTTCCTCCAGTAAAAGCAATTTTCCTAAACTCTCCAGTATGTGCATTTTGTTTGATACTCAGTTATGAGATGGAGCTAAGAAAGAGCAAAGGGAAGATAGCACAGAAATGATAAAATGTCAGATACACTGATCGTCCCTTAACATTTTCTCCGACTCAAGAACATCACATTATTTTTGCACAGTTTGGAACACAAAACGTTATATTTTTCCATTTATAACAAGAAAATGACTTCTCTGGATGAGGTGGTGAAATTAATACCGTTTCAAAGCACTTGTCACCTTTGATTTGATCTGGGGTGAGTTGTGCTGAACATTTGCCTAACGCAGCAATATCGTCAGAGGAAGGAAGGTTGAAGATGCGTGGCAGAGTACAAATAAGTTCTTTTAGAATTATACTGGAAGGTTAGTGGAGTGGAAAAGATATCTACCATACGCCATATTATAGAGATTTAGAGAAATATTCTATAGTTGAGTAAGTGTTGAGGAGTAGATTCGGCATAATCAAAACATCGTTTTTAGCTATATGACTGTCCATCTTGTTTTTGTAGTTTGGCGTGTACCTCAGATTTCCACATACTTTTGTTGTTGAGAAAGTTTTAGCGTCAGAACTTTTTGCACATTGAATTAGCTGAAGACGTTCCTCTCCAATAACAGTTCCTTTCTGTAAGCCAAGTGACCATAAATTTATTTTCCGTCTCTTTCCTTTTTGATTGTCATATTCACAGTGAATAGGGATGAGCCCAATGTACCTGGGTTCGGTTTGAGGTAGGTTCTCCAGAACAAGATGAAAGTTTGTACGTCAAATTCAAAACGCCCCTGAGGTCACTGGGAGCAAAATGTTAAAAACAGCAAGGCCCTTTTTTAGGTAATAGGCAAGAGATTGTCAAACGAATGGCAAGTCTGATTTCCGTTTGTAGGTGAAGTGCATCGTGGTGTGGCAGCAATAACACACACAGTCCAAGTGCAATGAAAGAACATCTACAAACTCGAAAAATACGGTACATGCCAAGTCAGGGAGCCAGGGCCTAAAATAGGCTCTGCCTGACCCAAGATGGCTGCAAAAGTCACATGGGGAGGCAGCATCCAATCAGATTCCCCAGTAAATCATTGAGGAACCATGCTCCTCTTTACTTCCTCTCCAGATACAATGCCACTACAGAAGAGCACCACTTGCATTAGAGAAAGTAGACTGCACCTGCCTACACATTTCCTATCTCCCAGGGCCCTGCTGTGAAAAGTAAACAATGGGGCAGGGTCTCCTGCATGGTGCCATTGACCAAATACAACCATGGCTATATTTAATCTATGTCATTGCCTAAATATGACTATGTGGCCATATTTGGTTTGTGATGTCACGCTATCCTTGCCTCTTTGTTTACAATATGGTTGGGGATTGCCAACCAGTAACAGAATAGTGCCACGTGATGTCGTTATTGGTTGCTAAGGACATGGTAAATGCTTGCACCCACTGCTTTCTTAGCAACCAATGACAGGAACTAATCTGTCATATATAGTAGTGGTAGAAATACTGCTACTATGAAGGATATTTGGCTCCAGACGAATAAGCAAAATGTTCAGGGTTCAGATAAACACCTGAACAGCCCAAATTCAGTCTAAACCCATGTTTGGATGGAACATTGAGCTCATCCCTGATCACCACTTAGCTGAACTGAAACACAATCACAGCTGCAGATTTCAGTGTCAAAGCCTAACTCCACCAAATAATGTATGGAGGGAAGAGAAGAGGATATACCCCTTTCAGGTTTTTATTGTGATTGTGTCCCATTTGGAGATTTCAGCTCATTTCCTGTCAAAAGTGATCAGAAATCTGATTTAAAGTTTACCCATGGGTAGCAAAAAAATTGATAGACATTTTTAACTTTTCCTAATTTTTTAAATATTATAAAAAGCTTTAAAAAGGATGGACTGTACACCACTGAATGTCGCTGGATTGAGAATATTGTGATATGATGACTCTACAGGCAGTTTTGCTCACCAAGGCACAGTGTCAAAATCCAATGTAGTTGGAGACAGAGGGACAGCCTGATGGACAGGGATAGTTATTTATCTGCTAAAAGAATAATAGGTGTGTGGCACTCACAATTGTCTTGGGGAATGCAGCAGACACTTGACTTTGTAATGCCAAGGTTGCTGCAGAAGATCACACTTCCACAGTCTTTACACAGGTTTGGATCTAAGTGTTCTGTTATAGAACTGACATACAGTAGATGTAGTCCAAGAGCCTTCTTGGCATACGTCTCATTATTCCACTTTACAAAAGGTAAAAAAACAATAAAGGATCTTGGACAATGGTTGCTTCCTGTGCACATGACATGTTTTCTTGAGTCATCTGTTTACAGCCATCTGGATGACAATGGCACTTTTTATGTTCTCCTAAGGAGAGGTTTACTGTAAATCACATAAAATACAGGTGCAAGTTAGGTATATGTTTCAGACAGAAAACCTGCAATCTGTATATTAATGTTCAACGATCGCACATTGAGAGCAACCAGCTGACAATTTGTCCAGCTGGCATTCTAAATCCCAGCTAGCACTGACATCTCCAGTCCTAAATGATGACTGGAAACAAATAAATAAACCATTTATTCGCCATGTAATCTGTTACAAAATAATCAGATGCAGGCTGGAGCCTTCATCTTTTTAATACTGTAACAGTCAGATACAATTGCAGTGTTTTATTAAAAGTTATAATACCTAAAATAAATAGATTTTTCAATTACTGTATATATTGGCATATAACACGCACTTTTTTACCCTGAAAATCGGGTGCAAATAGTGTGTGCGTGTTATACGCCAATACTTCAATTTTTAGCTGCCTCAGAGGGGACAGAGAGGGGGGCAGAACGAGCGCCATCAGATTACATACAGTGAGAATCTCCTGTTTACTTAGCGGCCTCTGTAATAGGAAGTCCTGTCCCTTGGGCCGCCATTGGACCACTGTTCTGTCTATCATAGATTATCACTGTATGTAATCTGTCGGCACTCGTCCCGCCCCCTCCCTGTCCCCTCTAGGCTGCAGATGGGCATCGATCAGACTGCACTGATGGCAATGGTGAGGCTGCTGCATTGAAGGAAATGGTGAGGCTGCTGCATTGAAGGCAATGGTGAGACTGCTGCGATGAATGAAGGCAGTGGAGAGGTTGCTGCATTGAAGGCAATGGTGAGGCTGCTGTATTGATGGCAATGGGGAGGCTGCTGCATTGATGGCAATGGGGAGGCTGCTGCAGTAATGGCAATGGGGAGGCAGCTGCACTAATGGCAATGGGGAGGCAGCTGCAGTAATGGCAATGGGGAGGCTGCTGCAGTAATGGCAATGGGGAGGCAGCTGCAGTAATGGCAATGGGGAGGCTGCTGCAGTAATGGCACTTGAGAGGCTGCATTGATGTGGACTGACGAGGCTGCATTGATGGCACTTGTGAGGCTGTAGATGGACACTAACCTTTATTTTGCTTCAAAGTTCCTTATTTAAAATTTTTGTTTTTTTCCTGAAACTTCCCTCTTAAAATTAATGTGCGTTTTATACGCCGATAAATATGGTACATTTTTGTGATTGTGCATACTTATAATAAGAAAAAAGACTGAACAGGGTTTTTTTATTAACACGGTGTACCAATTAAAAGTTTTATAGGTCCTGGACCTCCCTTTTCCTCCTCATAATTTCCCCCAAGAGCCCCTTAACTTTCTCCCTCCTTTAGGACTCATTTACACTTGTGTTAGCCCTCTGAAGAGTTATCCTTGGGTGTTTAACAGGCATTATGTAAGCTGCTCACTGCCTTTTTTAATCCCTAATATCCAATTTCGCTGCATGTGCCACTTTAGGCCCATTCCCTCCTCCGCCCGTGAAGGGGGGTACAGTTTGCCATCTTTGCCCTGGGCAGTGGATGACCTTGTCGTGGCACTTCATTGGACTGTACAACATGATCTGTCCACTTCAGATTTTAACATTTTAGAAAAACCTTAGATGACATAGAACTCTATGTATAAAAAAGTAGAATCAGCTTTACAATTGGCTATAAACTTATACTAATTAATTTTAAAAGGTCATAGAAAAAATTAAAGGTCATTTTGTAAAACTTAGTTAATGTTGGCATTTTCCTTAAAGGAATATGACTCATATAATTGTACATATCTCTTGGTAATAGTAACTTAGACCTGTTGTTTTAAAAATATATTAATGCTTAATAATGCCTCACTGATGTTACAGAAGATAAATCACAGTGCTTTAGGACATGTGTAATTAGGCGCCATGCCTTTCGGCAATTCCAGGAGCATGAATGCTTGGTGTAGTTACCGTAAGTAAAGGACTTTACGACTTTGTAGTGAGAGGTCTAATTAATTTACACATACACTCGAGTCTCTCGCGTGACTTATGAACATGGTTGTTGCTTTCTAATACTAGGTATACAAAATACGTAATAAAGAATTACAGGCAGATATAAAAGACCCAAACGAATGTAGATCTCTGGAAGAACTATTAAATATGTGAGTAACTTCCTGTTCTTCTGTCTTTTATCTCTTGCCTTTTGCCTTGTGAGAATGTCAACTTAGGGGTCAGTCTCTCCTAGGCCTTGTGTCTAGGGACATGGAAGGACACAGGAATCTCCCTTCCTGGGAGGAACTGCTAAAAGTGTTGCATAAGGCCTAGGGAGGCAAGGTGATGCATATGGAGATGAGGTAAGGTATAGTTGAGTGGGGATGTATACACAGGGACTTTTGATGCTCTCCTTCCCTGGCAGTGAAGATTAGGATACCACTAGAACCTTAATTGATAGGGACCCTGAGCTCCACAGGAGTCCAGCCAGCACAGTGATTTTGAAGGTAATTATCAGAGACTTTGAGAAATATCTAATATAGATAATGGCCTAGTCTAGAGTATGAGATTCAGTGTATTGACATAAATCCTGATGTGTACCTCCCTCTCCCTCCCATATTGCCACTGCTAAAATGACTGGTGATCATTATTTCAGATTTTCTGGAGAACAGAACCACATCTGGGATGAATGTATATAATGTAGCTGTTTGATAGCTGAAGATAAATATTCTTGTGTAAACACTGAAGGCGCGTACAAATAGCGCTTACGCATACTTAAAGTAATATTAAAAGTTAATTTAAAAAAAAATAGCAAACATCCTATACTTACTAGACATTTGTTCTTTTTCGTTTCATCCGTTTTTCTTTTTTTCTTTTTTTTTCTTTTTCGGGTCATTCGTTATGATCGAAATTCGTAAATACGAAAATTCGAAAATCCGAAATCCAGAAATTCAAAATTTTGGGAATTCGGAAATTCCAAATCCGGAAATTCGAAATAACTAACTAATCAGGAAGGGGGTTTGTGGGACTTTAAATGAGGTGATGACGTAGTCATCACCCTCCATCCCTGTAGTTATAAAAGAAACCAGGGACGTAGGTGTGGGACTTTGAATGAAGTATGCGGTGGGTCAAAATGTTATGCAGAAATGTTATCATGTCTGTAATATATACTAATAGTTTATAACACAATGAGCCAGTACTAGGTTTACCTGATCCTAGCACCTATCTGGGAGGGTGCTACACAAGGTCTTGTTGCATCAAAGTGGCTCCTAGTCTTTAGGAGTCATGAAGTGATCTCCAAAGAAACTAAGCATAAGTAGATACATCTAGGGATGTCTGCTGTATTACCCTTTATCCACAGGCTTCTTTATTTTCCAACTTTGAACATGTAGAATAGTCTGCCATGTAAACTGGCTCCCTAAACAAACGCAATAGTACTTATGCTGTGTACACACGACCGGACTTTCCGGCAGACATTCCGATCGTGTTTGGGCTCCATCTAACTTTTTCTTTCTAAAATTCTGACCGACCTAGAAATAGAACATGTTTCAAATCTTTCCGACGGACTTAATCCCTATCGGGAAAACCGTTCGTCTGTATGCTAGTCCGACGGACCAAAAATTACGCAAGGGCAGCTATTGGCTACTGGCTATTGAACTTCCTTTTTCTAGTCCCGTCGTACATCATCGCTTTCTAAACGAACGGACTTTTGTGTGATTGTGTGTAGGCAAGTCCGTTTCAGCCGAACTCTGTCGGAAAGACCGTCGGAGTCTATTCTGATGGAGAGTCCGTTCGTTTGTACGCAACATATCATTTATAAAGTCAGGATTTTTTTCTCCTATCAGACCAAACTTTAAAAAGTTTTTTTGCTTTTGGTTTCTCAGGGGTTTCCTAGGATGCGTTTAATACTTGATGGACATATGTTTTTTTTCTCAACTAGCTAGGTAGCTAAGTACAGAAAGTTTTGCTAACAGCTTTCACAAAATTGTTTCTTGAAGGAGTCAAGGAAGAGTTTCTAGTGCAGGGCATAAAAATAACTTGACGAGTTGCTGGAGCCAACATGGCTATTTTTTTTTTCTTTGTTTCAGTTGTTCCTTTGTGTGACAGCCACTGGTGCAGTTTCTATGCAGACTGAATGCCAAGATAATGCTGAAATATGCTCATGAGAGATTTTCCAGATTGTGAGACTTTACACATTTCCCAAGTGAGAAACCCCTCGCCTGACAAGGTTATCAATATTTGCAAATGATCATTAGTGGGCAATTTTCAGCCCCATTTAGCAGATGAATACAGCTTAGATCTGTAACTCAGTAGTGATCTGTAAATGACCCGCTAACTGAATAATTTATTAAGGGCTGCCAAGTGGTCATACAGCAACCAAACTGATACAGCTTCTGTCTGGAAAGTTTTACTTCAATTTGTAAGAAAAAGAAAGATCTCAATGACCTTAGTGACTATGTGTGTGTGTGTGTGGGGGGGGGGGGATGGAGAAGTGCACACTACAAAGTTCCTGAGCACCGATGTTCATCATTTTTGGAATAGCATAAGCTAACAATGAAGTAGGTATAACCACTTCAGATGTGCAGGCATCTTTTGAGTAAGCTATGTTTGTGATCTAGAAAATGTTTGCCCCAGGATTTTGGTACTTTATAGTGTCTAGGTTAGTGTGCCCATTCCCCAGTAGAGAACAGGCTAGAAGTAGTGGGTGACAGGCCTAGATATAATTACACAACACATACACTAGCTAACTAAAGGCTGAGTGTAGTGGATGTTTCTAGCATAGGTCAAGCCAACTGGGCATCAATGCATAAGAAAGCAGTGTTGTCAAGAGGGTTCTTTTTCAACATTTAAGGTCAACTCCAGCCATGTTTTTTTTACATTTTGGATAGATTTTTGAAAAGTAAATACTTGTGTGCTGTTTTTTGCTATCTGTCTGTTAAGGAGATTTTACCTTACGTCCTGTCCTAAGACAGCCTGTGACAGCAAAAAAGAGCCAAGTCACCAAGACAAAGGCAGTTATTAATGACAAGAGTTCAAACAATTCCTGAATTTACTGAAAAAAAATGTTTTGCTGCAGTCTATGCCCCCACTGAAGATGTTTCCCATTACTTTCTGCCCCAACAAGATGCAAGGGGAAATCTTCTCGTTGCAGCCAGAGGCCACAATATCCCCACCCCACTCTGTCTGAACCATTGCACCCACAACTCCCATACCCGTTTTAACTAGCCAACCCCTAAGGGAATGACAATTAGTAGAAAAACAATATATCCAGTGTTCATAGCCATTCTTGGACCTACAAAGCTGAGTGGTGCTAGGGTTACATCTAAATTAAGTAACCATGGCTCTTTAGGTGATATTTTTTAGATGGGTACTGACCCCTATCATTCACCCTGCTGACCCCTGTCCTAGGCTCAGCTGACCAGTATCCTCAGCTCTGCTGATCATCTGCTCTTTGCCCTGCTATCCCCTGCACACTGCCCTGCTGACCTCTTTTTCTTCCCTGCTGACCCTGTCCTCTGTACTACTAACCTCTGTACACTGCCCTACCGATTCCTGTGTGCTCCCCTGCTGACCTGCTATCCTTTGCCCTGCTGACCCCCTGTGCACTGTCCTGCTGACCGCCAGTACACCGCCCTACCGATTCCTGTGCGTTCCTCTACTGACCTCCCATCCTTTACCTTGCTGACCCCCTGTATACTGTCCTACTGACCCCCTGTACACTGCCCTGCTGCCCCCAGTTCTCCACCCTGCTGACCCTGTACACTGCCTTGCAAACTAATAGCCTTTGTTTACTGCTGTACAAACTGCTAACCTTATCCTCTGCTCTCCTGACCCCCTGCACACTGCCATGCTGACCCCTCTCTCCCCCTGACATTTTGTACTGCACCCCCGCATCAGACATGCAAGATCTGGCCCTGGTGGGTAGATGTCAGCTGTCTTTTTCTCCCTAGCTGAAGCTTCTAAGAAGTTTCACCACACACAGTAATACCATATGGAGACTCCAGATAAGACAAAATGATGATCTCATTAAACTGATTCTAAGGTAACTTTACTTATGGCCAGGACACTTCTGCTCCCACCTATGGGAAAGTAAAGGTAGCCATACATAAATCTAGCTTGGCATATTAAACAAAGTTAACATATTCAACATTAATATTAGTAACATGTATTTTCCATGCGGTGATCATTTCACAAACAAAGAGGCTGTGCCTGTTTACCAGAAACAGACGTATTATTAATAAAAGCCTCAATTAGTTAGGCTGATTGCTCAGTTTCTTCCAGCAATATTTTTTTCTGAACAGTCTGAAAATATGCCCAGCTTTCTGATCCACACACTAATAGCTGCTTTTCCACAAAACTCTGCAAAACTGGTTAATTAAGGAAGAACTACAGGCAAACATTAAAACACTCATCCTCCCCTTCGTATAGTCAGTAAATGTGTTTTGATCTTCCCTACTGCATAGTCGGCCACTTCTTCTACCTTCCTGGTTTTTGCTAGCGGCTTGGTAGTGTCCTCGGTTGCTGAGTTCAGTGGAGGTCAGTACAGTCTATATCTTTAAAATAGCATGCCAAATTCTTTTCTATTGACTTAGAACAGATTTGCTTCTGTTTCAACGGAAACTCACAAGGCAGGGAGTGAACCCATCAACACAGGTAAATACCCAGCAAACTAATATGGATTGAGAGATCAAGTTGGGGGAGGCTTTCTGGAAACCACAATCTGTAGAAATGAAAGTGCCGTGGACGGACTGCATTTTTGCTCTTTGTTGCTCTGTGCAATTCTACCCTAAATACTTTTATCAACCTCCATGGTGGAAAATTCTTCCTACATTGCACTTTGCTACACTAAAGGGTCTGTTAATCATTGGTTTCACCCAACATTCGCGCTATCAGCTAAGAATAAATAAGAAAGATATGTGAATCTTGGGTGACCGTTGCGTGAATCTTGGATAAAAACTTTGATGAACTACATGGTCAAAAAAGTATGCTATGCTATTATATAGTATGCTATATGATAAGATGTTCTTGTTTTTCAGGATTTGGGTTAGACCCCTTGGTTCCAATAAAAGATTATTGTTAATGTTGCAGTGCACTAAGACATTTTGGATAATTATGCATTACCACTAATGCGGTGTTTCAACTTTTGTATTTATGCATGTCAACCTCATTCTTTGAAAGTGCAACGTGACAAAATATAAAGATATATGTAATAAGAAATAAAAATAAAATTGAAAAAATATACAAAAAATGCCAGAAGAAACAGGAATCACAATTATAAACCATGTACATATATCATACTGTATGTCTCCAATGTTCATGCTGTTTTGACATATATATTCAAAGTGCCATATATATTCTTTATTTAAAAAAAATTTTTTTAAAAATGACCCACTATGTAAATCCATTTCACGCCGCCCGACGAACCGAAATTAAAATTTTTTTTAAAAAACAGCTCCGCCTCCATGGGAGGCTCCCGCCGAGTGAAGCTTCTTCTCGGTGACAGCTGTTATATAGCTGAGGGCGGAGCCACCCCGTGACGTAAATGGGTGACCCCGCCCCCCTCTGATGCCACATGATGTAGATTACAACTATTGTCAGGTTTTAGTGCCACTGCAGGCTCCTTTGGAGATTTCTTCATCTCCTGTTAAATTAAAAGGGTGTCCCCAGGACAGGAGGTGAGGGGAAATATCTCTAACAGTAACACAGTTGGAAATAAAAATATATAATTTTTTTTTTTTTTTTTACTTTGATAGGGGAATGCTAGAACCCCAGCTTTTTATTGTTTTAGCTTTCCCAGTTGCAGATTATCTCTTACTTCCTGTCTGGTAAAGGGTTGTTTCTAGAACAAAAAGTGAGGGGAAATCTCTCGAACGGAGCACTGATTGCAGTAAAACCTGACAGGTATTCTAACCCTTCCCCATTTCCATCCACAACAAAAAAAAAAGTTATGGATATACACTTTGGGTAGGTTCAACAGTTCTGCGTGCTTTGCAAATAATTTCTTTCTCCATCAATGACCTAGCACAGGCCTGATCTCTGCGCTGATCTCTTTCTTATTTTATGCAATCACTTCTCACTTTGGTACTTCCAATCTCTCTCTCTCTGCACTTTGGTACTTCCAATCTCTCTCCAAATTACCCAGCATTTTCATGGATTCTCCAGCTCCTTCCTGAGGCCATAGAAGGCTATCCAGGAGATAGGCATACAGATGCATACAAAAATGGAACCCATAAAAAAATTAAAAAAATAGAACCCATTTATCTCCTTTGTCAGCATCTGGGTGGCCGGAAGGAGTTAACTGCATCCCACAGACTCCTTCCTAATATATCTACTATCTAGTGGCGGGACACAGGACACCTCCTTGAACCCCTTTTTTGTTACAGCTGACTAAAGAAGTTAAATTGTATGTAGGTGATGGACAAAACCAAGGACTGGCTACCCAGAAAAAGAGGACATTGTATTGTACAATATACGTCATTATAACAGCTCAATGAAGATTCTTTTCTTTATTTTTTGTATTGTGTTGCTATTTATGGACACAAATTAAGAAAAAAAAGGGTTCTTTAGAGATTTTTCTATAGCATCTGCTCCCAGTTACCCAATTATGTCACTTGCAAGGCTCGCGACTTTACACTTAATCACAGCAGCCAAAAGGCGTATGTGCTTTGTGTTGAAATTCCACTTAAATTGGATTGTATCCGTCTCTTTAGTACAAGATGCTGACTTGGCCAGTTTATCCAAGGCTTTTCAAAGGGCAAAGACACACAGTGAAAACTCATTTATGGGTTAAGGCTTGACATTGTCCTCTAACTGTTTCCTGCAAATGTGTGCTTATACTTTTTACAATGGCCCCCTGGGATCAAACAGGAGAATATCAGTGGAGCCCATTGTAACCGGTATAATTTCATCTGTCGGCTTTCTTGTATAGGAGAGAAAATGATAGGAAGAATCAGATGGGTTCTGTGGGCAATGCAAGGCCTTTTAAAGCTAGCCATATGGATAAAGATTTCTCTCTAATAGATTCTTTCCTCCACCCTAAACAGCATGAATGAAGGAATCTCCCCTGCTGACTATTGTATTCTGACGGCCCACGCCCAAGGTTCTGCAAATATCTGAACAGTAACTGCATCTGAATAAATGCATTCACTGTTCCATCAACAATTTTCCACTCAGCTCCTTCAACGAAAGTCAAATGAAAAATCAACTTTTATCTGTGTGCTGCAGACAGAGCAAACAACACCTTGAAATTCAGCAACAATTGGTCCAAATTTGAATTGTGCACGACAGGTTTTAGGAACATAGAAATGATGACAGCACAAAAACACTAAATGACCCATTGAGTCTACCCCTTTTTAAACAGTTGCCATTGTAACATTTATTCCCATTAAAGTTTTTTTCCTTGTTTTCATAACAACTCTAAAATTGAGGCTTTTCCCTGACTTTCTGTCTAAAGCCCCATAAACACTATTAGATTTTCTGCAGATTTTTGTCTTCAGATTTACCAAAACCATATAATATGAGGTCAAACCCTTATGCCCCGTACACACGATAAGACTTTCCGACGGGAAATGTTGGATGTGAGCTTGTTGGCTGAAGGTCCGAACGTGTGAACGCTCCATCGGACATTTGTTGTCGGACTTTCTGCCAACAAATGTTGGCTAGCATGTTCTCAAATTTTCTGCCAACAAATGTTTGTTGTCAGACTTTCTGATCGTGTGTACACAAGTCCGTCTGACAAAAGTCCAAAGTACAAACACGCATGCTCGGAAGCAAGGACAAGCCGGAAGCGCTCAGTCTTGTAAAACTAGCGTTTGTAATGGAGCTATCACATACGTCTTGGACGTCACTACGTTTGTAATTGTTGGCCAATATTTGTGTGACCGTGTGTATGCAAGACAAGTTTGAGCCAACACCCTTCGAACAAAAGTCTACGGTTTTGTTGTCGGAAAGTCCGATCATGCACTACATATTTTGGTAAATCTGAAGACAAAAATCTGCAGACAAAAATCTGCAGAAAATCTAATAGTGTGTATGGGGTCTAAGTGATAATGGTCACCAGGAGCAATATAAAGTGAAATCTCTTGGGGGGGGGGGGGGCAAAGACTATAACCTAACCTTTTCTCTCTCATTCGAAAACTAAAAAAAGATTTGCCTTTACATACACTTTAATGTTATTTTATGCTATAAAAGATAAAAAAGATCAAATAAAAACAAATCTATGGAAAATACAAACTGGAAACTGAGCTGTTGAACCTCAAATTTTTTTTCTATCTTCAGCCCCCGAGCTTTACCAAAAAATAATAGATCTGTAGGTCTAGATTTTGGTGACAGGCTTTAAAAACTTATCCCAAAGTATCCCATTGAGTCAATCCCTTTTTAGACAGTTGTCACTGTGATATTTGTTCCCACTGGAGGATTTTTCCTTGCCTCTTGCTCATAACAGGATTGAGGATTTCCACTTACCTTCTGTCTAAGTAGCAACGGTCACCTGGCTTAATGGAGATTCACCTTAGTGAGGACACAAACTGCAACCTATCTCTTCCCCTCTCTATCCAAAGCAAAGAAAAAAATGCCTTGTAACAAATATTTTATTAGTTATTTTAAGATAAAACAATGATTTAAAAAAAAGTTGAAAATGCAAACTGTAAAATGAGCTGGTGAACCTGAAATTCGGGTTGGAAATTCTTAGACCTTGGGAATTACCTAAAAAAAAAAGAGTAAAGCTGACCAGCTAAATTTCGACCCATATATGGCCATTCTCGCACTTGAGAAGTCGCTCTATTGATTGACTTCTCATGAATGAGACTGCTGGGAAATTTCAGTTCGTTCAACGCTGCAGCTATGACAATATCAGATCAGAGCATTATATGATTAAGCACATTTTTAATGTGTGAAACACGTCTACCAGGCAATCTTTGTTCTGTTGTGTCATCTTGGTTGTCCAATAAAGGATCTTGGATCAGTTTGATGTGCAGCCATTTCTTCTATTTCTACTGTCTGCGGAAGTGAGCCGGGGCAGGCACCCACCAGGTCCATTAGGCTTCCTTGTCTCACCTGGAGCGGCGAGTGTCCTTTGTTCAGTATTCAGACAGTAGGGAGGCGGGGAGTCTCCCCACTGTCAAAATAATTTGTCACCAAATGTGTGGATTGGGTCATCAAGTCATCAAGTCAGGTTTTCTTGTTCAGCCAGCTACCTGAATGAAAAAAAAAACAAAAAACGAACCCATTTATGGGCACCTGAAATCTGTCAGATTTTGGTCATCATCTGTAAGCACAGTGACAATGTGCAGCGATCACCCCAACACCTTCACTACCTAGATTTTTTTGGGGGGCTCCTTCAGGGGGAACCAGACAGATGAGCCACAGTTTTACTGCCTCCTAGCTGAATTCCAACATTACACTCTGATGGAGCTGTACACATTTTGTGGCTGCGGCAATTTTAACTCGTCCTGCAGAGTTTGACTGTGGCACCACCTGTTAAATTCATCCATTGAAATCAATGGTGCTGTACCGCAAGCAAAACACTTGGCTCACAGTTGCGGCGTGCTCCCTCAATGTAAAATTATTGTTTGACAAAAAAAAAAAAAACATCAGAAGGCAACCGCTTGGCTTGCAGTTCCAGTGTGGTCCCACAATATAAAATGGACTTTTAGCAAATAAAAGAAAGCTGCCAGGCAGCGACAGTAATGCCTTGTACACACGATCGGACTTTCTGCCAACAAAACCGTGGAATTTTGTCCAAAGGGTGTTGGCTCAAACTTGTCTTGCATACACACGGTCACACAAATGTTAGCCAACAATTACGAACGTAGTGACGTACTAGACGTACTATGTGTTTTTTTCAGCTCTTTTGCTCCACCCTTTGGGCTCCTTCTGCTAATTTCATGTTAGTAGAAGTTTGGTGAGTGTTGATTAGCGCTTTTCTTTTTGCGTTTTTCATTTATCACTTTTCATTTGATGCTTTCCAGTTTGTTTCTGAACGGCCGTTCGTCTACCAGCCATGTTGCAGAATCGGAGGAGATAACATGTTATTTATTATTGGCCTTGGAGTTATTGCTTTGACATTATTTTTTTGGTTGAGTAATGATTTGATTTGGTAAATTTTCTATATTTTTGAATGCATAGAATGCACTTTTTGGTTATTTTCTATTGGCAGATAGCATGTCTATTTTTTTTTTAATGCACAATAAAAAAATTGTGTAGAATAATACTTGGCTATGTGTTTTACTTCAAATGACAGTTTGGGAGTAGGCAGTTACATTTTAAAAAATACAATGTAAAATTGACAAGGGACACCAACATAGTATCTTTGTTCTTAAAAACTACAGGATAATGTTGTGTGGTAACTTGTACAAATAAAAAAAAAAACATAATAATATTATTCTTGCTATCACTAGAAAAAAAAACCTTTGAAAATGTGTTTGCAATAACTCCATCAGTATCACCAGCAAAGCAGCTTCATTATTATCCCATTAAAGAAGAAGAGAATTGTGCGCTGCATTTGGAGATTTCATAATTTGCCACGTCTCAAATGTTAATTCTCCATTGCAAACGCTAGTTTACAAGACCGACCACATCTGCTTCCGAGCATGTGTGTTTGTTCTTTGGACTTTTGTCTGATGGACTTGTGTACAAACAATCGGAAAGTCTGACAACACACATTTGTTGGTGGAAAATTTGAGAACATGCTAGCCAACATTTGTTGGTGGAAAGTCCAACATCAATTGTCCGATGGAGCATACACACAGTCGGATTGTCCGCAACAGCCTGACATCCAATATTTCCCGTTGAAAAGTCCGATCGTGTGTACAGGGCTTAACACTTCCCGAACAGCTATTAGCTGTTGATATACCGCCCTCTGACCTACTCGAACTCAGGGCTCTGAGCACCACTATACTCCATACCACATGATAATTCCCAAAATATTGATTTGTATTTTCCTCTATAAGCTCTATTTTCTTCCCATTTCCCCCATTTTTTGTGTTCTTTTCCGCCGCCAGCAGTGAAATGTGACTTTTGTTCCTTACAGACAAAGCAAAAAATGAATGTATTGATTCTACTGATGAGATTTCCAATGTTTGAACTGTTATTTCATGTCCCTTCAATGCATGTTCCTGGGTAGAGACTCGCCGTGTCCCGCTCCCTAATTAGGCAAACAGAAAATGACACGGCGTAACGCAGAATATCTTTAGTGCCACAGACGGCGTTCAAGAAACCCCCAAAGCAAAAGAAAAAAAAAAAAGAAACTTTCTCATTTGTAATTTTTTTTTTTAACTTCTTAATAATCTCCAGGCTGCCACACAGGAGATGGAGACAGGATGCCTCAAACAAGCAAATTCTCTTTGAAATTTTCCACTGGATTGCTGAACAGTCTTTTCTGTCAAGGCTGCAGTCCCAGGCGGCACTGGGGGGTTCACAAAATAAGATGCAAATGCAGATCCACCATACAAGCTGTTATGTCCATTGAAAACGATGACTGCACTTTATTTGCATTGTATGTTCCAAGCACAGTTACCTTTTACTAGAGTATTCTTGTATGTGGACAGAATGGTGCTATTCTAATATTAGACCTAAGAAGAGTTTCTACTTTGTCCCTTGAATTACTGATATACCTGAATTGCATGTAGGTTATGGCTGATTAAAGTGGAGCTGCCAAATCTCAACTTAAACCCAAACTCGGGTCAAATAAAAATATTTATAAAAGTATATTTCTTAATAGCGACAAAGGATATAAATCCATTTTGTGTGCAACAAATGCCTTACCTTGTGAAAGTAGGAGTAATATTATTATTGTACTACACATAGCCTGTGCAGAGAGCAGTGCTATGGAGGGTGGGGGGGGGGGCAGTAAGCTTGTACCCCTTTTAGGGAGACCCCCTCCCCAGGCGGATATTTTGGGTGGGGCTATGTAAGCTTATACCTTCAGGAAGTTCTAAAGCCTAACTGTTTTTTAACTAAATGCATTTCTTGCATTAAGCTAGAAAAGGTTTAGGCATCAATTTTGGTACCTAACCCCCCCCCTTATACTGACCTGAACCCTCATTTAAACCAATGCTGTGCAGGTCTGCAGCTCTTCTCCCCGCTCACTTCCGTGTCTCACTGGCTTTGCTGGGGCACTGGGAGCCATTGGCTCCCAATGTTGTCAAACAAAGCCAGTGACAAGGGAGCGGAGGGTAGGGGCATGTCCTGCAGTCTGTGTCAATAGAAGCAGCACGAGTGCCCCTATGGGAAGTGGCTTCCCATGGAGGCACCGGGCAAAGAGGAGGAGCCAGGCATGCCAGAGGGGGTCCTGAGAAGAGGAGGTTTGGAGCCGCTTTATACAATTCCATTGCACAGAGCAGGTGAGTATAAAGATGTTTGTTATTTTAAAAAAAATCCATTTTAACCCTTTGGGGTAGGCCCAGATAAAGCTCCATTGGAGTACCCACCTAAGGGTACCTACAGTGAGGAACTGGAAGTGGTGGTCGGCAAACCTTTGTTGAAGTTAAGCTTGAATTGTACAGTTACTACTGATGTTTGGGTTAAAGAGAAAGAGGCAAAGTTGTGTCCTGGCAAAGAACTGTATGTTTTGTTCCTGCTGCAGTAAAATGCCAAGAAGGCTGAACGTGTAGACATTCATTTATTTCTGGAAGTAGGCCTCAGGCTAGGAGAATGTGAGTAACTAAGATGGCAGAGTTCCCCCACATTGCTGTTCTGTAGTGCCCTAGCTCGATCCTGTTGCAGAAAGATGGTGGGGAGAGCCGTGGGCCAGCAGGACTGTTGCTGGCAGCAAATCAGGGCCCAGCTTACAAGCTCCGCCCACTACAAGCTGTCTGCAGAAAACTACACTGGGGGCGAAGGCAAGACCAGTCACCCTGCTCAATGATAGAGAACTTTTAATAGTCTCTTAGTCATTGCTCTGGTTGTAATACTCATCTTCAATTCAGAGTTTTCCCCCACGATATCTCTTCTCTGCCACAAGATGTTCTCAGTCTTCGAGCTGAATAGCACTCAGCATCACTCAATCCAAAAAAAGGAATACATACTGTGAATGCATTGTATCACCCCCCCCCCTTTTTTCCAAGGAGGTGCCAGCACGAGGACCTCCATTCACAGTGGAATGATTTAGAGAGCAGTGGCACAGCTCCCTGCTTCAGTAAGGAACGCCCAGCTTGGAGAAGAGGCAAAGAGCACCCTACGGCATCACATAGCCAGGCTAAAACAATCTGGGAAGGGTAAGTATAATAAAAACAAATAGAAAAAAATTTAGATGGAAGGTTAAAAGGAGGAAAGGGGGTTGATTTGGGAAAGGTAGGTCGCCCAAAATTGGGCTTTAAAAAAAATTAGGATCTGCTTTAGGTGCTTTGCTAAAAAAAGAGAAAATTTTTTGTTTACAGAGTTCAGTAGCTCAAGCTCTGATTACACAGAAATTGAAATGAGTCAAATGAATGACACCTCTCTGGGCTGGGACCATGGATGTAAATGAGAACAGCAAAAATGTGCTAGGAAACGTGTTAAAAAAACTGTCAAATCTTCTCACAATTGCAGACTGCACTCGTTTTCTAGCACAATTTTGCTGTTCTCATTTACATCCATGGTCCCAGCCCTGAGGAAGAGAGAGACATTTCCCATGAAGCACGTTGACTTTTTGTTTTGTTTTTGATCAATAAATATATAAATACAATATAAATGTACCCTCAAGTGATATGAACTTTTGTATTGGTTGCTCCTCCATACAGTCTAATAAGAGACAAGGCAATGAGATTTTTTTTTTATTTATAGTGAAGTGTTAAAAGAACTAGCATCTCTGTCATGTTTTAATTGCTGGCTGTGGTCATAAGAAGTGAGGATTCGGAACAGGGATTTGGAAAGCAATACAAGTTGAAAGAGTTTAAAAAGCTTCTTCACTCTATCCAAACTTAAAAAAAAGTTTGAATGGGATTCACCTTCAACCAGAAATGTCAGCCAGGGTTGCGGACTTCTTTTAAGGGTCAAACAGTACCTTCCTCATCTGAAACAGATAGAAGAAATATGCTGGCAATGCAGTTAAAATAGAATATTTTCTCAAAGTATTTTGAACCCTTCTAGTTCTGGTTTTAAAGCATTCGGCCCAGTCTCCTGACACAGGCTCTGCCTTTACAGAGGTGCATGGCTGTTGTAAATTAGCTGGGTTGTTGTAACGGGGACATACCAGTCAAACACAGAGGAAATAAAATATGAAGTTGGCTTCAAGGTTTCCTGGCAGTAATTATTAATAGAGACGGGCGAGAGTCAGAGTATGAGCTGAAAATGCTGAGGTTCTTGTTAGTCCAAAGTTACCTTGAGAAAATGTATCAAGTTAAAAAGTCAGAGGTCAAAGCCTGATAGCGGTCAGTCTTGACCGTACAGAGCAACGCTTTTTGTCAAGTTAAATTACTCCATTTAAGGTGAAAATAATGAGGTTACTGCCACATGGGCATATTTTACCATTACAAACATGTATTATATTGTAAAAAATGTGTACATGGTGTGCTAATTCAAAAAATATGTGTATTGATAATCCACAATATATCAATATACCATACAATATTGATCCATACAATATTGATCTATTGTGGATAATTAATACAGTGTAACCTTGGATTATGAGCATAATCCGTTCCAGGAGAATGCTTGTAATCCAAAGCACTCGCATATCAAAGCAAGTTTCCCTATTGCATGCAATGTCGCATGTGGCCAGAGGTGGGGGGGCGCCAGAAAGCCTCCGAAATCCTTGGGAACAGCTTGGCTGAACTCAGAAACCCTCGAAAAGGCTCGGAAACACTCAGAAAGTATTTCCGAGTGCTTCCGAGTATTTCCGAAAGGCTCCGAATGTCGCTGGCTACCTCTGGCCAAATGCAGTACTGCACACCACATTAGCTTGAATTCTGCTCGTTTTGCAAGACAACACTTGCGAACCGAGTCAGGATTTTAAACAAAAAAGTTGCTTGTCTTTCCAAACGCTCGTTAACCGTGTTAATCGTTAACCAAGGTTCCACTGTACACATATCTTTTGAATTGGCACACCATTTACACATTTATTACTTTCTGGTTTATAGTGTTTGAGTTCACTATTTAATGGTTGCAGCTGTTCACCTAAAACCATATAATGACAATCGCAATTAATTTATTTGCACATAGCAGCGCATAAATACTGCAACACAGTTCATGTATTATATGTGCTGGCGATTTAAAGCCCAACTCCGACCTCTGCACTTGCACCCCTAGACCACCCTCTCTCCATAAACAGTCCTCTGTATTTAGTGCTATTTTTGTTTTTCTATGCTCACCTTTTTTTGTTGCTGCAGAGTCCCTATCTTGTTTTCCTCTTCTCCAGGTTGGGCAGATGATGCAGAAAGCAGTATTGACATGATGACATCAGTACCATTTTCTGCACCAAGATACTGTGAACAAACAGTGCTTTGGTATTGTTCCTCAGGGGGTGGATCCTTGACACCCTGCCTTCCCAGTTGAGTCTTCAGTCTTCAAGGCTGGGTAAAGCTGGGAGTCGAGGTCGGGAGGGGCAGCTCTGAATTGCAGCTAGAGCTGCTTAAAAACAACTGTGTGGGTGGGTCAACAATGGGTTTCTTGACATTCATTCTCTGTTCACCCCCACTAGGATACTAATGTTTGATCCTTCTCACGATATTCCCTTACGAGATTACTAGAGTTACCTGCAAATTAGACATTCTTTCCTGCAGCTGGTAAAATTCTGACCTAACCCGTATACTTTGACCCCCTTTGAGAGCATTTGCAGAACTCATGCACACTCCCAGGACTTATCTTAATAATCTATTCATTATTAATCTCCTCTAAAAAGCCTCCATTGAGACATTATCATATGCAATGGGAAAGGGAGTTGGGGAAGCAGCTGGATCCAGAGGATTAGCAAATCATGACTACTGCACTCTCAAAATGCTCAAAAAACATTATCATATTAGAAAATGCCTATAAAGTTTTATACAGATGATGCTCTACACCTGTTAAGACTGGCCTGTTTTATCCCAACTTATTCCCGACTTTGCTTCAGAGGATGTTCACAGGAGGGCACACATTTGGTGGTCGTGTCCAAAGGTTTGCAGGTTATGGGTCAGAGTTTACACTCTTTTTCGCAATGTATTTCATGTTAATCTCAGGAAGGATCCCTACAAAGCTCTTCTTGGTAAACCAAAGTGCCGAATTGCTTTGTCCGGAGCACCAACTGGCTCTACATCTTTTTACTGCAACTAGTTAACCATTGCAAGGGCATGGAAGACACCTGTACGCAGTTTTGAGGTGGTTAAGAATCGCATGAGTGACATCATGGTGAACGAGAAGCTGACAGCTATCCTCTCGGACACCCATTGTAAACTCCTTCGGGTCTGGCAACCGTGGGTCACATATATCCAACCTTCTAGGTTTGATAATACCCTTCTCTCAATTAAGCACTTTTCTGGACCAGGCCCCGTGGACTCCTACCTTCTCTCTTTCCTTTTCTTTTCTCTATTTCCTCATTCCGGTTTTTCCTTTTTCTTCTCCTCTTCATCCTATTGGACCTGTTCCATGCATCCACTTTATAAGCCTACTAGGCTACCAGGCTTTGCCCTGGTAATTGGTTATGGAGATAATTTTCCTTTTTTTTCTTGTTGTATTTTGGATCTCCTGGATTCTTCGAACGGTGTAAATTGATCATTCCCTGTTTAGGGGCACCACGTATGGGACTGGAGCAGTTTTTTTTTTCTTTTGTATTTAGTTTCATTTGGCTTATTATGTGCTGTAACCTTCTCGATATTGTTCTTTATCTGTTGGATTGCATATTAATAAAACCTTTTGTAAAAATAAAAAACTGTGTGGGAGATTATATCAGTGAATAAAAAGTAAGGGAGGGTTTTTTTGTTGGTTTTTTGCCATCTGTGTCCCTTTGAGAAGATTTGCCTTTAATTCCTGTCTCTTAGTCAAAATAGAAAATGAGAAGAAATCCCTCCAAAGTGAGAGAATCCCTATCATCAGGGTCACCAGAACTGGTGTCCCCTTTGGAAGATTTCCCCTCTGTTCCTTTTCTGGTGACAACCCAAAAGTTGAGATTTTCTATCATTTTTACTTTCTGTGATGAGGGTAAACAGGAGAATTAGAGAGGGAAAATATCCCAAATGGCAGCACAGCATTGGCAACTTGACAGGGGTTCTAATCCTCCTTCACTCTATCTGAAACTAAAAAATAAAAAAAGTTTTGCCTTTAGTTATACTTTATTTCAGACAGCACTATATCACATGGTTGGTAGTGATGACAACTAAAGAAGAATCCATTTTAACAAAAATCTCTGTATAGTTTGTAGTGTCAGAGCTGTTTAGTTCACTATGTTTAACTTAAAGCGGATCTCCGTCTATTACTGTCACAGTGAATTATTACCTTCACTAACAGTTGCAGTGGCTGGGAGCGCTGTATAAAAGATGTAGCCTCAGCTGACTTACTGTCCTGCTCCTGGAACAAGATTGAGTCAGGCTGAGCGCTGCTCAGCCAAGCTATTCACAGGGAGCTTTGTATTTTATGAATGAATACAAAGCTTCCTCTGATTGGCTGAGGTGGAAAGGCAAGCGGATGATGCCAGGAAGAGCAAAACTCTTCAAATTGTGGAAAATCCTTTCCTAGACAGTTGTCACCAGAACCAGTGTTCCCATTGGAAGGTTTCCCTTATATTCTTGGTATGATAGGAACTCAAAGTTTAGGATTGTCTCTCACTTTTGCTCTTGGGGACATTGATCAACAAGAACAAATATCGAGGGTTCATCTTCTGACAGCTGCTCTACTCCATCACCATGCTATCCAAATTTAAAGACAAATTCCCGGTATGGATATTTTATATTTTTAATTACATTGGTCCAACTTGGACTAATGCAACTATGTATATACCATACTTGGATGATATCCTGAAAGCTGGAAATCAATGTAGTAGACACCACTACTACAGGTGATCTCCAATAGCTTCTGGGACCCATGGTGAGCACAGCTTGCCTTGATGCATTCTGAACACCGGAATTCGGCCACTTGGCACAGGCAAATACAAAGTGCTCTCTGATTGGATAAAGTGGAGAGTGTGCCCTGCCTCTCCACCTCGTCCAATCAGAGAATGCCTTGCATGCATTCAGAAAATATGTTCGGAATGTATCAGGCCCGCTGCTCAGCACAAGACCCAGAGCCATGCAGAAATCCAGGGGCGTTGAACAGGAATGGTATATGCCATTTATAAAATATCCATACCTGAAATTCTTCTTTAAATTTGAATAGAACAGTGAAGGATTAGAATAAAAAACTGGGATTTAGATATACTTTAACTGACAGTATCCCAGTCTGCAAAAAATTCACTTTCAACATCTTAGTGATTAGACTGTAAGCTTTTTGAGCCAAATAAATAGCACAGACACAAACCCGCAGGCATGTAATTTTTTTCCTATTTAATTTTATTTGCCTGGAGCAGACGTGTTCACGTTCTTTAATTAAAGAGGCATTTAATATATGCGTCTAGAACACATTTTATACAAAGGTGAACAGATGAAAAACAGTCACAACGTGGGAAGAAATATCACTTTTCATCATTTTATTTGTTTTCCTCGCCATGTACATGCACACGAGCCCAATTAAAATGTTCTCTACCTCAGAATGGAGAGAAACTGTGTTGTCGTTAGGCTGATTTATATCCTCAGCTATATAATTCAGAACAATTCATCACATGCAGCTCTTCATGCATAAACATTATCTATACGTACAAAGATGCTAAATCCACTTCTCTCTTTATACTGTATATATATATAAAAACGGTGACATGCAGGCGATCAAAGTCCATCCATCAAGTGTATACAAGGTCTGTTTTGTTTTCTTGCTGAATTTATTAATCAGCAATATTAAGGAGGTTCTCCACTTATCAACAGCGGGAAACTGTTTAGCGATTCACAGCTTTAAGCTCATTAAAGCAGAACTGTATTCTAAAATCACCATCACATCTCGCTGACCTTCACTCCCCACTACGCCAGTAAGCAAACACATTAAAAACATACTTATCAAAGATGTCTGTGAAGGTTCTCATTTATCCAGGTCCTGGTATAGCTAGTAGTAGGATGTTACATTTAACTTGACTCGTTCTGTAATATTGAAGACGTTTGGAAGCTTTTCCAAGCCATGGCTTCAGTTTTAATAAATGTCAGTTGTAATTAGTGTCTTCTGCATTACAGAACCAGTCTGGTTGCATGTGACTTCCTACTACTAGCTATTACCTATCTATTACTAGCTATTACCTATTCAAAGAAACTAGCTGTTCCTTGACCCCTCCATAGCTGGACACCTGGACAAATGCTCAGACTCTGGCGTTCTTTACATCTGTTCACATCTGTTTGCTTGTTTTTCCATCAACTGATGAAAAATGGACCGATAGAACGCTCATTTGAAAATGACCCAAAAAGGAAAAATTAAAACTGTTGCTGTAACAGCTTAAAGCGGAGTTCCGCTTAAATGTAAATATAAATATATATATATATATATATATATATATATATATATATATATATATTATTTGCAGCTGCTGACTTTTATATATATATATATTCATTATATTATTTATATTATATTTTATATATACATTTTTATATTTTATATATATATTTTTTTAATATTATATTTATTTATATATATAAAAAAAATATATATATATTTATATATATATATTTTTTTTATATATATAAATAAATATAATATTAAAAAAATATATATATAAAATATAAAAATGTATATATAAAATATAATATAAATAATATAATGAATATATATATATAAAAGTCAGCAGCTGCAAATACTGCAGCTGCTGAATTTTAATAATCGGACACTTACCTGTCCCAGGGTCCAGCGGTGCGGGGGATCGAAGCCCCTGCTTGTCTCCCCCTCCGCTCTGCGGCACCAGCATTTCAACTGTGGGTGCCTGGCTGTGGCTTCACCGCCAGACCGCTCACGTGTCCCAGATGATTGCCTAGAGTGAGGGGGAGAGGTGATCTCCCTTCCTGCCCCTGGGCTGCGTGACGTCAGGAGCCCAGGCACTGAAGGAGGCAGATTTCGAGGGACCACATAGCAACAGGAATTATAAGGTAAGTAAAAAAAAATTTTTTTTTTCCAAATGTTTTTTGTTTTATTTTTTCAAGCACATTAATGAAATTTTTTTTTTTTTGGATGGAACTCCACTTTAAAGTGGCTGTAAACCTCAGTCATGAAATCTGAAAAAAGCACATACTGTATATCTATAGTGTTAAAAATATAAGAAGTGCAGCGCAAAAAAGCAATAAAACACAGTCCAAAATGCTGGTGAACAACAAGTCCCAGAAAGATGAAAAGATGACTCCACCAGCAATTTCAATAATGTTGACAGACCCTCCACTTTCGATATAAGTTTTAAGCTCACCTCAAAGCATGGACTCCTGAGCTAACAGGTAGTCATGCAAGCAGGTCCCACACAAAAGGTAGGTAGCAAAACAGATCAAGTAGAACTTCTCCTCCAGATCAATACTCTCAGTGGGGGCATCAAACCGTATGTATATAAAGAAAAGGGAGATCTAAGTGCTCACTGTCAGGGCAGGACTTAGGGTGGTGGGGGCCCCTGGGCTTGAGTCACTTTCGGGCCCTACTTTCTATACATTACTTTAAACCTTTAGTTTTCTTTTAAGCGCGCCACCCTGATACCGTTTGTCCGCCATTACATCAATGTCTAATGCAGACAGGTTTTCTCAACGGCAGTAAACGAGGCACTACGTAACTGCCAATAACCAATCAGTAAACCTCAAGATAAGAGTTTAAGGAATTTTAAGCAAAAAAACTATTTAGTGCTAGTTCACACCAGACGCAGTTGCGTTCAAGTTCTGTACGCTTTTTTTCTGCACTCAAAATGCATGCACAGTGTTTTCCATGTATTCCAATGGCTCTAGTTCACACCATGCAGTCAGTTTCTGGTCAGTTTCTGGTGCAGAAACTAACTGGAAACTGACTGCATGGTGTGAACTAGAGCCATTGGAATACATGGAAAACACTGTGCATGCATTTTGTGCACAAAAAAAAAGTGCACGGAACTGAACCAGACTCGGCTAGCTCCGCTCACATTCACGCCCAGTCCCTGTGTTATGTCCATCATAGAGCGGGACTAGGCATGACTGTGAGCGGAACTAGCCGAGTATAGCTGAAGTACACTCGGCTGGGGCCTGCGGGGCCCCCTATTGGACGGGGCCCATGGGCTTGAGCCCACTCAAGCCCTATGGTAAGTCCAACCCTGCTCACTGTGCAAACATTTAAAATGTATTTAAAGAGGGAGTCCACCTAAACCGCCTAAAATAAAAAATATTAAAAGCCAGCAGCTACAAATACTGCAGCTGCTGACTTTTAATAAATGGCCACTTACCTGTCCCAGGGTCCAGCGATGTCGGCAGCCGACGCCGAGAACCCGCTCAGTTCTCGGCAGCTGCCGCCGTCATCCTAGGTGAGGGAATCAGGAAGTGAAGCGTTGCGGCTTCACTTCCCAGTTCCCTACTGCGCATGCGCGAGTCGCATGCGCATCGTAACTGGTCCCCGCTATCTCCTTGGACCTGTGTGTTTCCCAGGAGGCAGCGCGGAGGGACAGAAAGAGGCATAGACTCCCATGGGAGTCTATGCCGGAAGTGGGTGCAAATACCTGTCTTAGACAGATATCTGCACCCCCCTCCCCCCTGAAAGGTGCCAAATGTGACACCGGAGGGGGGAGGGTTCCGAAAAGCGGAAGTTCCATTTTTGTGTGGAACTCCGCTTTAAGTCCAAATACGGACTACTCACATGAGTTGAAAACAATCCAGGCATATAGCACAACCATGTGCTGTTTGTTTCAAAGAATGGCAGCAGGTGACTTCATCCGCATACCTCCCAACATTTTGAGATGAGAATGAGGGATGCCTACTAACAAACATACATAGGCATAGGACACGCCCTGCTGCCACACCCCCTTAAAGTAGAATTAAGCCCCAAAAAATGAATTAAATCCACAAGGGATTTTTTTTAACACTACTATATATATTTATATTGGCTTTTAAAATGTACAAATGCAGCAATTTAAAAATTGGATGAAAAGTTTAGCTCTGGGAAACACTTTTTGAAAGATAAATAGTGCATTTTATATACAACTATATAGATCAGACCAAAATGAGGGACAAATGAGGAGGAATGAGGGACAGAGGGACATTGCTCCAAATCAGGGACAGCCCCTCGAAATCAGGGGCAGTTGGGAGCTATGCATCCGTGCATGGCTCCTCCCCGTAGGTGTTACGTTCGTCAGAACTTCCTCAGCGGGGTGGGGCCACGGCGTCACCCAGCAGCTTACTTATAGTGTTCCGTTGTCATAGCAACGGAGTACACAAACGAGCGGTGATATGCGAGGCTCGTAATTAGACATAAAATGTAAAATAGCAGCCAGTCTGTGCTCCAGGCATCAGGACAGACCCTAATACTATCATATATGCAAATATATTACAAAAAATGCAATCAGTTCAAAAATAAACCTATAAAGAAAAAAAGTATTTAAAAAAGTGTTCCCAGTCAGTCCACTGACCCCTAGTGGATGATCAGCATATCTAACCAGAACACGTGAATGTATTTTAATATATAAGATCTCACCCGATGCCATCCTCCAAAACATCACAAATATTCATACACTTTAATTTGAAATTCATAAAGATTAAAATATCTCATTATTTAAAAGAAAAAAAAGAAAATAAATTATTTGTCGGAAATAAAACAGTTTAAATCAAAGTCAACATTTAACCCTTTGGGCATTAAAACTTTAGCCTCCACAATCGAGAATGATTCTCTTTACCCCAAAATTTTAGGCATCTAGGATCTTTATTATGGCACTGTCTAAAATGTTTAGACATGCTATGGGTCCTGAGGACCTTTTTAATATTAATAACGTGCTCCCCGATGCGAACACTCAGGGGTCGGGAAGTTCGGCCTATATATTGGAGTCCACAACTGCACTCCAACATATAGACCACTCCACAGGTGCCACATGTAATAAGATTCTTGATTTTATAAGACCTATTAGTGGAACAAGAGGTAAACTCCTTCCGTTTTTTTAAGTTGAATTTGCACCGTTTGCATGCTGGATACCGTCCACAAGCATAAAAACCCGAAAGTAAAGAGAAAATTCTATTTTCCTTAAATATGGGTGGGTCAATGACTCCTCGGGCAATAACATCCATAAGGGTGGGGGCTCTTTTGTAAATGAATTGGGAGGAAGGACTGTTCCCAGTATTTTGTCCTTCCTCAGTACCTCCCAATGTTTATTTACTATCCTCTCAAATTGCTTGTATTGAATATTAAAATCCAGAACCATTTTAAATTCATATTTAGCATCCTTTTTATTATTAGAATCCAAGATCAAACTAGTTCTATTCAGGGCACCGGCCCTCTCTATCTAATTCTGAATTTGGTCCTTTTGATAACCCTTTGGTGGAATCTATCTGCCAAGATTTGAGATTGGGCTAAAAAGTCAGTGTTTAGAAGAGCAATTTCGCCTTAGGCGAATAAATTGCCCTCCAAGAATGTTACAAAGCCAACTTTTATGGTGGCAGCTGTCAAGAGGGATATAACCATTGCGGTCGGTAGGCTTAAGGTAATTCCGTGTCTTGAATACAGCTCCCTCCTTGTAAATCTCTAAATCAAGGAACACGATTTTCTGGGTATCTATGTTCCATGAGAGAAATATGTTTTTAGTGTTGGTATTCAACTTCAGCATGAATGCTTCAAGGCTGGTCATGTCACCCTCCCAGATCATGATGAGATCATCAATGTATCGTTTATAGCACTTGAATTGGTTAGGGCGTTCTTGGAAAATACTTTCCTCCTCCCACAAGGCCATACACTAATTTGCCACGCTGGGGGCAAATTTGGTCCCATGGCAACGCCCATCGCTTGTAGGTAGAAATTTCTGTCATACCAGAAATGATTCTTGGTAAGGCAAAATTCTAAACACTGTAATATGAATTTTCTATGTCTACTAGACAGATCAGATATTAACAGAGCCCATTTAACAGAGAGGATGGCATCAGAGTGGCAAATGATAGTATATAGAGAACTGACGTCTGCAATAATCAATATACTATTACTCCTGCATGGAACCTCCTCCAGAATCGGAATAAACTGTTTGGTGTCTGTAAGGAAAGCCTTGGTCTCTGAGACAATGGGCTTAAGGAAAAGATCAATATACTGGCCTAAGCGTGCCGAAACTGATTCCATGTTGTTAACTTTAGGTCTCAATGGCGGATGTAAAGCATCCTTATGGACCTTCAGAAAAAAATATATAATTGGAGTCCTACAGGCACTAGGATCTAAGTAATGGCTTCCTTTTTGGTAAGAACTTTTCGTTTTTAAGCCCTTCTGAACTAAAAGGCCCAAATGTTCTTTGAACTCAAAGATAGGGTCACTTTTCAGTAATCTATATGTATTGGTGTCCCCTAATAAAACCACCCATTTCCCCCTTGTAAAATGCCTTGCTCATCACTACTAGGCCTCCCCCCTTATTGGCTGAGCGAATTACCACCTCTTTTTTGGATTCTAAAGAGGTGATACCTTTATTTTATAAAGGTGGGGTCTCTAATTTTTTTTGAATTTCATTGAATCAAGGTCACTTAACACCATATTTTTAAACACTTCAGTATGTTTAGTGTCCACGTTCGGCGGGTTAAACACTGATTTGTTCTTAAGATTCAAATGAATCCTGACTAGAGCTAAAAAAGACCTTTCAGCAGGTTTGGACACAAAGTATTTTTTAATATTAAGTGTCCTAACAAATTTTTGCAAATTAACATAAGTATGGAATTTGTTAAAATTTCGAACTGGAGTGAATTTGAGTCCTTTATCAAGAACTCTTAATTTGTCATCTGATATATCAGTGCCGCTAATATTGTAAATACCAGTACCTAGTGGGATCTTGTCCTTTTTAATTGTTCTCCCTCCTGCTCTCCTTCCTCGTGTTCTCCTCTTTTTTTCCCCATCCAGTTTCCAGTGGGTGTTTGTATGGGAGGTCCCCCCCCCCCCCTCGTTCATCTCTATCAGACAAGGGGCGAAGCGATTATTTGAAGGAATGGAATTCTCATAATGATAGTACTCATCCTTCCAACCATTATATTGAGTGTTATTTTGATGATAACCTCCCCTAGAGCCAGATGGATTATTGGGTTTACCTCTAGACATCTGACTTTGTTGATAATTAGCGTTATCATATAAATGCGTATCCGAAGGAGGTGGAGGGTAGTGAGTACCACCCCTTCCCTACCATTGCTTCCAAATCCCCTTTGTGGATAAAAGGGACGGTTTTGTTGAAACTCCTTGATCCTTCATTATCCTATATTCAGATACCCTGACAAATAGATAACATTATAACCTGACTCACCAGCTATAGGTAATGTCACATAGGAGATAGTAGCCGAACTTTGTATAAGTAATTAGGGTTTTTTTACTCTCTGATGTAATATTATATATGCACTGCGAATCATACACAACTTTGCATTATGATATCTGTAATCTTCTGATTTGGAACTATTCACTATGTCTGTATCTATCCATTATGTAGCCACCATAGGTGTGCGCAGCCTCTTGCATTAGGGTGTGCACCCCAAAGCTCAAATACATATGCATGTGTATATGTACTGATGGTGTCAGTAGGGCAGTGGACAGTGTCAGTAGTTTTAGTTTTATTCTTTTTAAATTATTTTATTTTGTAACATTTTTTTTGTGATGAAATATCAGTGCTCTAAACAGGGGGGAATATGCACAATACAAGGCGATTAGGCTGGCACACCCTGTGCGCACGCCTATGGTAGCCACACTTTGTCTTACGTCTCTATGTTTGTATGCTTACATTTTTCTCCTTCTGGAGACAAATAAAAACTTTAAAAAAAAAAAAAAAAAACAGCCAGGCAAGAAGCATTTCCTTATATGTCAGATTTATTTAATTAAGTTGGATTATTATACTGATTGATATCTATCTAGCCCTAATGTTCCTAAATATTTGATTTTGGGATAGGGATAGATAATACTATCACTCATTTACAAAAAAGCAACTTATCTTTCATCCGCAGAGCTGGACAAAAAAGGGCAACTTTGAGAATTTGGAGAACTGTTGAGCCTTGATAGTTGTGAAATTCATTACTACAAAGTGCAATTTTCGCCCCCTCTGGTCATGAAGAAAATGACCTTGCTAAAACTATATATTATTTAACAGAACTTCTATCAAAGAGCTTTTCTGTCACATCGTATAATAAAAAATTGCAAGCGGGGGCCTAATCGTCTGTAAATGCAAAGTACTTAGTATTCGGAAGGAAAAAGGGATAATATTTCAAGGATGCTATTTCTTTACATGCCCTTTTGGCCAAGTGTGCTAATAGACTGGGGATTCAGATATAAGTGGCAATTATTTTGAATGAACCTTCCAAATCATTTGTCAACTGTGATTTTTTTTTGATTTTTTTTAACTGAGGCGATGAAAGCCAAGGTTATGTATAAAGAGTTTGAAAGTTGTTTGTGTTGCCTTTAACTACCAGATTCCTGGGGATCGTGTTCTGTAGCGAAAGAGAGAAAAGGATACGGGCCGCCATCAAGGTTTATTGAATGACCTGGACTACCTAAAGTACACCTTCTAACACATTTCACTCATTATTCATAGAGCAGGAGTTACAAGGTGGGTGCATTCTCTTATACATTATATTGTCAAAAGTATTGGGATGCCTGTCTTTTCCACTCAAATTCATCCCAAAGGTGTTCTATCGGGTTGAGGCCAGGACTCTGTGCAGGCCAGTCAAGTTTCTCCACCCTAAACTCGCTCATCCATGTTTTTATGGATCTTGCTTCAGTGACTGGTCCAAATCATTTGGTGGAGGAGGATTATGATGTGGGGTTGTTTTTTTGGGGGTTGGCCTTAATTCCAGTGAAGGGAATTTTTAAGGTGTCAGCATGCCAAGACCTTTTGGACAATTTCATCCTCCCAACTTTGTGGGGACAGTTTGGGGATGGGCCCTTCCTGTTCCAACATGATGGCACACCAGTGCACAAAGTAAGGTCTGTAAAGACATGGATTAGTGAGTTTGGGGTGGAGGAACTTGACTGTCCTGACCTAAACCTGATAGAACACCTTTAACCGGTTCAATACAGGGCAATTTCACCCCCTTCCTTCCCGGCCAATTTTTAGTTTTCAGCGCTGTCGCACTTTAAACGTCAATTGCGTGGTCGTGCGACGTTGTACCCAAAAAAAATTGAGGTCCTTTTTTCACCACAAATAGAGCTTTCTTTTGGTGGTATTTGATCGCCTCTACAGTTTTTATTTTTTGCGCTATAAACAAAAGAAGAGCGACAATTTTGAAAAAAACGCAATATTTTTTACATTTTGCAGATAATAAATATCCCAATTTTTTTTAAAAAAACAAATTTTTTCCTCAGTTTCGGCCGATACGTATTCTTTTACATATTTTTGGTAAAAAAAAAAAATCGCAATAAGCGTATATTGATTGGTTTGCGCAAAAGTTATAGCGTCTACAAAATAGGGGATAGATTTATGGCATTTAAAAAAAAAAAAATGTATTTATTTTTTTAGCGGCGATCGCGATTTTTTTTTTGTGACTGCGACATTATGGCGGACACATCGGACACTTTTGACACATTTTTGGGACCATTCACATTTATACAGCGATCAATGCTATAAAATTGCATTGATTACTGTGTAAATGTGACAGGCAGTGAAGGGGTTAACCACTAGGTGGCGGGGAGGGGTTAATATGTTTCCTAGGGAGTGATTACTAACTGAAGGGGGAGGGGACGCTCAAGGGGAGGAGATCGATCAGTGTTCCTCCGTTCTGGGAACACAGATCGCTCTCCTCAGAGCTGACAGGCTGTGGATCTGTGTGTTTACACACACAGATCCACATGCCGGCCCGGTTAACGGGCAATCGCGGGTGCCCGGCGGACATCGCGGCCGCCGGGCACACGCACCGGGTCCCGAGCAACGCGGCGCGTGTGCGCCCCCTAGGCGGCCGGGAATCCTAGGACATCATATGACGCCCACCCAGGATGGGAGATCCCATCTGTGGACGTCATATGACAATACGCCGGTACTGAAGTGGTTAAGATGAATTTGAGCGGAGACTGTGAGCCAGGCCTTCTCGTCCAAAATCAGTGCCTGTCCTCACAAATGCTCTTCTGGAAGATATTTAAACTTTCCCATAGACACTCTGCTAAACCTTGTGGACAGCCTTCCTAGAAGAGTTGAAGCTGTTATAGCTGCAAAGGGGGGCCAACTCAGTATTGAACCCTACGGACTAAGACTGGGATGCCATTAAAGTTCATGTGTGTGTAAAACAACACCATTGACCATATAATGAACATCATTAAAAGTATCCTGATTAGCATACTATCACTTATACAATGTATACAAAGTGTATCACATTAGTCTGTCAAGAAATAAATACTAATAAGGGTGTAGTCATAAACAATTTGCATAGCATGTGAATGTAAAATATATGTGTAAAACGCTGCATAAATTGATGTCGCTACATTAGTTCCTGTAATTAAAAAAAAAATTAAGTGGAATATGGCTTTTTAAAAAAAAAAAAAAAATCATACTTACCTAGGTGGATGTAGCATGGGTCCAATGCAGCATTTGTCCCCCGTCGGCTCCAAGACTGAGACCCAAGAGATCGCTCAGTTCTGAAAGCTCCATAAGCAGAGAGCCAGTGACTTATAGTTAGCTCACTGGAGCGCTGGGGTGGGGAGGGGGCCAAAGTTCCTGGCTCGGCCTCTCAGCGTCTCACTGAGAGGCTTAGCCAGGTGCTGGTCCAGTGTTGCGGGCGGATCCCGACCATATGGTCACAATCTTGCCCCAGCTTGGACCAGCTCTGTGACATCAGCCAACAGCGGGCTTCAGCCAGCTGTCTGCTGAAAACTGGTCACAGGAGTGCAGAACAAACTACACTCCTGTGATCCACAGAAGTACAGCCAAATGAGCTTTGGCTGTACTTCTCCTTTAAATGATTAAATAGCAATACACCCAGTGAAAGTGCATGTACATTTTGTTCTGTGAAAATGAGGCAAAAAACAAATGTATTTAATCTATTGCCTGGGTTCAATGAATGAATGCTTTTCATTGATTTAAAGTGGTGTTTCACCAAAAAAAAAAAAATTAGATGTCAGCAGCTGCAAATACTGCAGCTGCTGACTTTTAAAATAAGGACACTTACCTGTCCCGGGGTCCAGCGATGTCGGCACCCGAGACCGAGCCGTCCCTCGATCCTCGGGTGCTGCCGCCGCCATTCACACTGAGGGAATCAGGAAGCGAAGCGTTGCCGCTTCACTGCCCGGTTCCCTACTGCGCATGCGCGAGTCGCGCTGCGCGTCTTCACTGGTCCCCGTTGTGTTGTGGGAACTGTGTATTTCCCACAACACAACGGGGGTGGGCGGGGAGTCTGCGGCTAGCTGCGGCTAGCTGTACCCGGAAGTGGGTGCAGATACCTGTATTATACAGGTATCTGCACCCCCCTCCCCCCTGAAAGGTGCCAATTGTGACACCGGAGGGGGGGAGGAATCCGATGAGCGGAAGTTCCACTTTAGGGTGGAACTCCGCTTTAAAATACTGCATTTTACCAGTAGATGGTGTTAAGTGTCATAGAAGTTTATTACCCTACATAGCACTATCTGGTGGCCAAATGAGGTATTACAAATTACTATGCAATGTTTTTATAAATACATCCCTAATTATTTAGTATTTAGTCATGGGCAGACTGACTTGATACATGTTGTATACATTGTATTTCAAAATGAATGAGGCAGCAGGGCAGGATGCTGTACCTGTACCTCCTAGGTGCACTAAAATGTGCACTGTACGGCTAGACACCTCCCCGTGCAAAGCAATGCTCCCATGGATTGATAAATGTTATCCTCTTCATCATAGAAATTGTTTCCCCTCAAAATACAAATGGGATAATGTAAAAAAATAATTTGAAACTATGTTGGCAATTATGGGAAAATGTGCACAGTGATCGTTCATTATTTCATTAGAAGATGTCTGCTGCTAATGTTCTTAGCCAAAAAAATCTCTTCTGTATTCCTACCTGATTTAGTTTCCTTTTGTTGCTAGCATCAATGGACTTGATTCCCCCATCCCCACACTCGAGGTGGATGGGGGAATACTTCCCTCTGAGCTATTGTACTCTGACAGCGGGGAAACCTCCCTGTTGTAAGAAAACTCTGATCATCACTGCAGGCTATAGCCAGCATTGGTGATTGAGCGGAGAAAATCGCACTGGGTAGTTGTACAAAAGTCGTTCAGCAGATCAACTTGTGTACAACCTCCCTGTCCATACATGGATCAAAATTTGGCTGGTTCCTGCTGAACCGGCTGAATTTCAATCCATGTATGGCCAGCCTACCAGTACTTTTTGTAGTCACATCCTCCGATAATCCTCCTGCCCTTGTAAATAGCTCATTGCATATACCTGAAGCCTTCACAGAGCTTTAAGCAGAGCTCCACCCAAAAGGGGAAGCTCCACTTATTTCCTCCCCCCCTCTCCGCTACATTTGGCACCTTTCGGGGGGGAAGGGGGGAGAAGATACCTGTCAAAACCAGGCACCCGCTCCCACTTCTGGGTAAGATCGCTGCACAACGATTGCGGCAAGCTACAAAATTTGCAGCCCTTCCTCCTTCCCCCCTCCCCCTCCCCTGCTGCTTTTTGGTAGATACACAAGACCCAGAAGACAGCGGAACCATTCAGGAAGCGCAGCGTGACTCGCACATGAGCAGTAGGCTGTGAAGCCATAAGGCTTCACTTCCTGTTTCCCTTAGTGAAGATGCCGGCGCCTGCACCCACAGCCGATGGGCGAATCGGCTAGGGGTGTCGATATCGCAGAATACCTGGACAGGTAAGTGTCTTTATATTAAAAGTCAGCAGCTATAGTATTTGTAGCTGCTGACCTTTCTTTTTTTTTATTATTTTACAGGCTGGAACTCCGCTTTAAAGTCAAATTACAGGCAGCTTCCCGAAATGACAAATGGAATATCTGACAAACTCTTCATATTTATTGCACTGGAAGATTTGGTTGAAAATTTGGACAGAATGTAATATTTGTTACATCACTGAGACTGATGAACTGATAGTAGTACAGACAGGATGGTCTACTTAGCACTTAGTTTGAATGATTTTGAAGCATAACCTTTGATTACTGGTATAACAATGATATTTACAGACTAGTAAGGATCTGTAATAAAGCTTGTTAAAATCCTTGGAGAGCATTCAAATAAAACAACCAGTTTCAGTCTGTAGGTAGTATCAAACCACCATTTAATAAACTTCCAGAGCACCGCATCCTAAGACATCTTCATTGTTTATTGATTAGCATTGATTGGTGCCCCGGTCTGCTGAGGCAGGAAACCGGTCAAGATAAGCATGCTGCCAGACTTTGTATTGCTAACATCTGTAATCAGTACCAATGAAGATGTTTTAGGATAGAGTGCCGCCAGAGTGTTTATAACAGTGGTGTCTTGGTTCATAAAGTAGATCAGTTTTTCTCAACCTTTTCAACACAGAGGGACCCCGGGAAAAAAACGTACTGGTCTCAGGAAACCCCTGCTAAAAAAATTACAATATCTACAACTCATGATATAATAGTGTGATGGGAAGAATTGTCCCTGACAGTTAAAAATATCAGTGGTGTCAGCAGGAACTTATCTGAGAGGCAGAAATTGCTCAACTAATCCCTAGCAACCTCTGGAGGAACCCTAGGATTTCATGGAACCCTGGTTGAGAAAGGCTGAAGTGGATATTACCTGCTTACTGAAAAACTGTTGTTTTACTGGAATTCTTACCTGTGGGTGTGAATGGTGGCGGCCCCACATTATAGCAGGACATGCCTAGGAAGGGACATCATCAGTAGATACCTGAATTACATGTAAACCCAATCAGTAAAATCTAATATGAGATTTGGCACAATAGAGTAATTTCAACACTGGGGTCACATTGGATGAGTGACGGAGAGAAACTGAGGGAGAGTAGAAACACTGGAATGCTAGTCGGTACCAGTGTGCAAAAGTGTATTTGCTTTGTAAGAATAAATCACCTCTAATGTTGGGTGTCCTACATGTCGATGCTGCTGCATTATGTAAAACTATTACAATCATTTTTTACATTTTAGAATGGGGTGCCTTGAGACTGTCTATAATTTTAAAAGGTGCCTTGAGATTGTCCATGATTTTAAAGGGTGCTGTAACCAAAAAAAGGTTGAGAAACACTGTACTAGCACATTATGAAATACTTTCCTTAGAACAAAGCCCTCCAGCGGTACGCTGTCACCGCTGACAGGGCTTCCATATTCATCCGGTCTTTCTTCTGGGTTTGCAGACTCCGGCTGTATGAGTGGCTGGAGACACGATGATGTCACTCCCGCACACGGGAGTCATCAGCTACGGCACAGAGCTCGAAAGGCTGGGATACCAGAACTTCAAAGTGCATGTGCCATCAGCATCCACCCCAAGTTTAGGAGATATTCAATATAGCCCTATTTTAGGCTAACCTGTAGGTATAAGTCCAAAAAAAGACTTTACTACCACTTTAAAGCCTAAAGCTGTCCATAGACGGCTTGAATCTCGGCTAGTTCATCAGGAAACGGCCGAGATTCAAACCATGTATGGGCAGGCTAAAAGTACTCAAGTTGATCGATCGATTAACTTTGGTACAACTAGCCTACTAAAATTTTACATGCGATTATTGTGTCAGGTCACTGAGGCTAGGTGACAGATGGACACCGTTGGGATCAGGAGTGCACCGCAAGGCAGTGGGCCCTACAGCTGACTGCTGCGGATGGGATGCACCCCGTTGGGATCAGGAGTGCACCGCAAGGCACTGGACCCTACGGCTGACTGCTGCGGATAGGAGTCCGGGTGTAAGGAAGGCAAGGGCGCTGGAACACCAACACGGATCCCACCGGGGTTAGAGAATAGGATTCCCTGGGGCGCTGAGTCTAAGAGCCAGCAGGTGTTCACCAGAGCCTCTAGTGGTGAGGATGGACTGGGCTGCAACTGGCTCCAGGTCGCGACCCCAGGGTCCCCCAGCTCACACCCACAGTAGGCAACAGGAGGATAGGGATAGTAAAGGAATAAGTCAAGGTCAGGGCCACAAGCAGACAAGGACAACAGAGTACACGCCAAGGTTCAGGGTCACAGGCAAACAGGGATAGTCGAGGACACGCCAAAGGTCAGGGTCACAAGCAGACAGGAATAGTAGAAAACACGCCAAGGTCGGTGACAGAAACAAACGTAGAGCACACGGCAGGCAGGAACAGGAAGCCAAAACACACAAAGGTTGATCAGCAGGGCTGGCCTGCAGTGCAGAGGTTAATATAGAGTTCTCTGATAGGAGCTGGGGTGGAGCCATGCTAGAGGAGAGTTAATAAAAGCAGTCAGGTGAGAGACAGCTGGTCTTTAGAGATAGACACATGGAGACAGGTAAGCTGAGAAACAAAACTCTATTGCATAACCATGACATATTGCTAGTGGCTGTTATAGCTGCAGCCGCTAGCATTAATCACTGCAACCGGAGGTTGCAGGAAAGAAATTTGCTCTGTCTATGGCCGGCCTAAGTTTATTTTTTTTCTATATTTTTTAAATCAGCACAAGGGACAGTACTTACATTGAATGAGAAGTGTCCCTCGTGCTGGCGGCTGCTCCCTTGAAAATCTTCCTACTTCTAAAGACTTCCCCCCAATGCCTCCACAGCGGTAATCTTCTGATGCTGTGGGGGTTAATATGAGCTGGTGGACCTGTGGCAGGCACTCATCCTCATGCCATCCATGCCTTCCCCTTCCGACCCCTCCTCTAATAATAGAAGCTGTACTATAGCTTCCAGCAACTAAAATGCTCTATGAATGCAGGACAGGTGGATGAATGAAAGGTCCACCTCCTCTATTCATTCACTGCTGGAAGCTATAGTACAGCTTCACAGCTTCTATGAATAGAGAAGGGGTGGTAGAGAGGGCCGGCATAGTCAGTCTTGGCAAGTACCTATGACAGGTTCAGCGGCTCATATTAACCCCAGCAGCATCAGAAGATTACTGCTGTGCGGGTTTCTTGTGCTCCTTTTTTTAAATTTAATTAACCTAAAGTTAGGCTTTACATAAAGACCCGAATTTTCCTTTAAATATGCATACTGACCAGAGATCATATCACACTACAGGCTGAAATGTTAAGTCCTTTTCCAAAGCTTCATTGTGCTAAATGTACAGCACAAATGAACAGCACCTGCTCAGCATAATAATTCTGCATTCAAATGTGGCCAGTTATGCTGCGTAATGATTGCCTCAATAACTAGGATAAAATATTGAGGTGAATTATAGGAAATGGGCTCCCCAGTGGACATTACATGGAGCACGTAGCATGCAGTTTCCATTTTCCCTCTCCGGTTTGGTGGAGAGCCTAGATGGTGCGTGGTACACCAGGGTATAGAATGACAAATCAACAGTGTCACAGCAGCCTTTTCACTGTGTGGCCTTTCCAGCCCATAACAATAATGCTGTGAAATACTTAATAGAACCATAAAGTCAGCGAGTCCCTGTCCAATCTATTCTCCTCGTAACCTGCGGGATATAGTGATAAAGTAACACGTCTAAAGTCAACTGGAGATCCTGAAATGAGATCTGTGAATTCTAAAGCTCATGCTGGAGAAATGGATTGACAGCGACCAATCGTACATTAGTAGAAACTTTTGAAACAGAGGTGCATAGTTAGGTTGAAAAAAGGACAAATGATCATCAAGTTAAACCTACAAAAAAATATAATATAGACTCAAATTAATCTATAGAACAGGAAAGCCGAATTATGAAGTGGTTTGATTTCCATTAGTAGAGAAAAAATAAATTCTTGACCCTCTATGGTAATTGCTAGGGTTAAATGAAGCAATTTGCGCAAGTCAGAATTTGCAGCATATCCAGATGGCTTGCTTTGGGCTGGGGTACATTTTTAAATGGTGCTTTACTGCGAAACTTAATTCCTTGGAAAAACCACTTACTAGTTTTCTACCAGGATGCAAAGAACAAGACAAGAGGTTTAAATAACAACTAATAAGCAACTATAATACTTCCTTTTATAATATGTTGATGTCGTAGTGGGAGGATACGCTTACCCTCCAAGCCCCAGGATCTTTAAAAATGGCTTACCCTTTGGTTCCTGTTGGATGACCGGGTGCAGCCTTATCTCTCTTTTTGGCCTAGTTCACACTGGCATTGAAAGCAGACATTTTAGGGGCATTTTTAATGCTCCTCAAACACCTATGTAGTTGTCAATATGAACAGCTCACAGTGCTGTTCACATTATCAAAATATGAAGTATTAACCTCACTTTTTCAAAACTGACACTTCATGTTGAGTATGAAAGGAGTTGAAGCACTTCAACTCCTTCCATTGAAGTCTATGGTAACTCGCCCCAAATGCATCGGTTTGCGTTTGCGGCACGTTAGTACATTACAGTTAATAGATGTTTGTGGTGCAGTTTTAACGCGCCAAAAACGCATGTCCACTAATTTGCAAATGCCCATAGGGCATTTGGGGGAGCATTTTAATGTTCATTAAACGCTTATCAAATGCACCTGTTAACGTACATTAATGCTAAAGGCGCGTTTGATAAGCATCAGTATTTTGAGAAGGTTTGGACAAGGCCTTTGAGCATTGCCTTTTTGTTGGGGGATCCAGTGACATAATGCTCTATAGTGAACTGATAAGTGGTGCTTTGGACTTTTTACCAGTTAACTGTTACATTAGGTCAGAGGTGTCCAAACTTTTTTCAAAGAGGGCCAGATTTGATGAAGTGAACATGCGTGAGGGCCGACCATTTTGCCTGACATTCTTTGAACCATTAAAATTCGGTCTAAGTTTGTTCATTTGAGCACTAATACACTGCCCAACAAGAATTCTCTTGCCTTTGTGGCTGTGTATGAGTAAAGAGATGAGTTCAGGAGTATTATTTGGATATACCGTATTTATTGGCATATAACACGCACCTTCAGAAGTTTCAGGAAAAAAAGCAGACCCCCAATTGCCATGAATGCAGCACCCACCATTGCCAGGAAGGCAGCACCCACCATTGCAAGGAATGCAGCACCCACCATTGCCAGGAATGCACCCACTATTGCCAGGAATGCACTCACCATTGCCAGGAATACAGCACCCATCATTGCCAGGAATGCACCCACCATTGCCAGGAATGCAGTCACGATTACCATCAGTGCAGCCTTGGAGGGCACATGGAGGGGGCAGGATGAGTGCCAAAGATATCCTACAGGAGAATCTCCTGTTTACACAGAGGCCTGTTTAAGAGAAAGTACCGCCTCCTTTGATGGACTGGCGCTGCCAGTCGTCCAATGGCAGCACCGGAGACGGGACTTCCTATTACAGAGGCTGCCGTGTAAACAGGAAATACTACTCCTGTGTGCACGGCACTCATCCCGCCTCCTCCCTCCGAGGCAGCCAGCCTATATATCTTTTGTGGCCCCGGCACTGGGGGATCGTCGGGGGCCACAAAAGATATACATGTTTAGATAACTAGGCGGGCCGTTCAAAACCGGACAACAGGCCACGATTGGCCCGTGGGCCGGACTTTGGACATGCCTGCATTAGGTGATGGGAATAATGGTGTGACTCCTGCTAAAGCAATAGCAGGATGGATTTTTCTTTGTTCACGCATCGTTAATAATTTCAAAAGATGTTTCACTCACTTTCCTCCTATGTTTTCCACTAGTTGCTTGAAACACTAAACTTCATGTATGAAAGTGGCATTTTTTGGACTTTAAATAAGTAGTGCTTCAGCGGACAAAGGCATATGAATATTTGACCAGCCCATACATCCAACAGCATTGGGCTGATGCTTTCAAGAAAAAAGGGTCCCGAAAACAGCTGTCCATAAGTTAAAGTAGCCTTCTCATCCTTTTTACCCCAAGGAACCCTTAAAATAATTCTGAGGTCTCAGGGAACCCTTAATCAAAGCAATTCATTATAGGTCAATGACAAAAATGTCCTTTACATTGGTGGCCAATAGAAAGAATACAAGCATTACAATGGTGGTCAGAATGTATCCTTACAGACAGTTAAAAAGGTAATTGGTGTCATGCTACGGGCTTTGCCAAGTGACATTGATCCTGGAACTATGTAGTCGCCATCAAATGGAAGGTCAATCACCCGCAGCTCAAGGAAACCCTAGCAACCTCGAGAGCAACCCACAGAACCCTGGTTGAGAATTTTTAAAATCTTTTTCCGTGTTCTTGCTCCGCTAACTGTGCACGGGCTGTGCTAGCCAACTTCAGGTATGTGGGTGTCCCCTATGCCCACTGGGACCTATGAGGCCTCACCAAAGTGTCAGGTTTGTGCACACTCCCTTTTAGAACTACACAGGACACAGAGCCAAAGCTGGACTGACTCAGGAGCTACTGTCAATTACCACCGTGGAGACAGAGAATCGATTCTTTGGCTTGATTTCCTTCTCAATCTGTCTATGTGTGTGGCACTGGGAACAGCTGCACATAAGGTTGTAGTTCTAAATGGGAGCAAACACAAACTGGAAACTCTGGGAGATTTCATATTTCCTTGTGGGCACAGGGGACACCCACCTACCTGAAGTCAGCCAGCATGGGTGGGACACAGTTACATTAGCAGAACTTTTTAAAAAGAATAGCAAGAGCATGTAAGTCCTACTATAAGCCTCTCATTTTTAAAAATGGCTTTAATGTCACAGTTGCAACCAGCCATTAAGTACAAAATGTGTAGCAAATGAGAACGAAAACACAAAGAGCAAAGCTGAGTTAGGCTCCATGAACACTAGTGTTTTTTTAAGATCCTACAAGCTATTAGCATTTTTTCTTCTGCTCTTAGAAGCTAAATAGTGTTATCCTATGTGTCTATGCACACTACTCTAGGCTAATAGCATTTTTTAAGCTTCAGCATCTAGGAACACAAAAAAATAGTTTTTGTCGAGTTTTTTGGAGTGTTTTTCCAGCAGAACAAAATGCTGAATGCACCTAAATGCTCCTAAAATGCTCCTAACAGCTTTTTTTTTGTGCTTTTTTTTCATGTACTACAAAAATGCAAATAAAATGCTAATGCTTCTAAAAGCTTCTAAAATGCTACTAGAAGCTTGCACAAAGATGCAATTATCAGCATTTTTCATCCATCATTTTATTTTCTAGCTTTTTTTGAGCTTAAGAAAAACGCTAGTGATTTTTGTTTGGTGCATTCTCTATCCCCTTTGACACAGTACAATCCCATATGGAGTGTTGGGGTGGGATGGACACCATTCTCTGGTACATTCCTTTTTTTTATTATTATTATTTCTGGTCTCACCTTGCAGTATTCGCTTCATGGTGGATCTAAGCTGTAATCTGTATGTGAATAAGATACTCACCTTACTATGCCATCAATAGGACAGACAATGTTATTATTCTGTGTCGATTTTTCACTGTTAAAACTCAAAAAAAAACTATGAAACGAAAAACGCTAATGTGCATAAAATGCCTATAACATACCTAAAACAAGTAAAAAAAATAAAAGAGAAAATCATAACACTCAACTTTAGTCACATATCCAGAAATAATGCTCAGTGATGTCACTTTTTACTTTCCCGCTTCATTGTTTGCTTGTAAAATGGTCCAGAAAAATCAGCTCCATCAGTTTATGAAACAATGTAGGCAAAATATATACATTTTAATTAATAAAAAAAGAATATAAAAATGATTCAAAAAAATATTGTGTGCATCACTTTTAAATATTGAAAAAAACTTTAAAAATTAGATTACATGTAAAAAAAAAATATCGCATTTCAGCAACTGCATTTAGATCAATTTTAACTGATTTTTTTTAATTAACAAAAAGTAGTAGCAACACTGGAACCCATAGGGGTTGATTTACTAAAACTGGAGAGTGCAAAATCGGATAGTTCTATGCAAGGTAGCTAATCAGCTTCTATCTTCAGCTTGTTTAATTAAGCTTTGACAAAAAAAAAACTGGAAGCTGATTGGTTTGTATGCACAGCTGCACCAGATTTTGCACTCTCCAGTTTAAGTAAATCAGCCGCATAGTAATTATATTTCCTATTGTTAGTGACCTTAAATTCACCAGTGGTTTGTGCTAATATAATTCCAAAGAGTCCCAGTATCCCTTCACTAAAAAAATAATTTAATTTGTAACTCTTTGACCAACAGGGAATATTGATAGCTTCCTATCCTTAATAGGAATCACAATAAGTGACTTCATCCCCATCAGCAATATTGATGGGTTCCTCTGTTACTAATAAGAATATTGATATGTAAATCTTCTACAAAAGGGAATATTGAAAAGTAATTCTTTCTCCAATAGGAGTATTGATAGAAAACAGCCACTAATAGAAGTATTGACAGGTGACTCCATCACAGTTGGGGATAATGGTGATGGTGTTGAAGGAAATTGTGTCATCTGAACGTGACGTATATATTTCTGTATGTATGAGATTTCTCAGTGCTCTCCTTCAGCTATTATCTGTGAAAACTAGACCAATATAACATTATTCAAATTTTATTTAGCATCTGATATATATTGGAAATTGTTTTTCTAAAAATCAAAGTAAGGATATAAGAAAAAGGCTGATTAGACTGGATTTATACTTCCTATTCCTAGGCCACCTGTCTTAGGGACTGTATCATTTGGCTTTCAATTCTATGATATAGGTTTTGTTTTCCTGTGCAGGTTTTTTGGGAATGTAAAACCTACTTAAAGCCGGTCAAATGCAGGTCAGAAGAACGTCAACTGCAGATCAAATCCACCTATCTCAGAGACATCTCTAATTGATGTCAAACTGAAGCCATCAACTTAAGCCCAAAGCCCATTGACACAAGCCCTTTTCTGTTTTTCTCCTAACCCAGTCCTTTTGGCTATCTTTAGTGATATTGCCAGTAGACTTTTGTACAGGTCAAAACTTCTTCTCTACCCATACAAGTCAATAAGAATGCAAAATCAGCTAGAAGCAGGTCAAATTCAGGTCAGAAGAAGGTCAACTGTAGGACTAATGTGCCTGCAATGAATTCTGAATCCTCTTAATAGTATTTTAAACTAATGTCAAAGGCATGCTGCATTTGGAGTCCAAAGTCCATCACCACTGGCCCGATGTACCACTGCTGGCTCTACGTATCACACAAGATATGACATGTTATTCACTCTGCGCCAGTAAACGTAGAGCTTTTATCTAGAATAGTTGGGCAAATTTTTGCTAGTGGCTTGTTTTTAGGCATACTGTATGTATCCAAAATGGATGGACCGGTGGTGGACAAAGCCAACAAAGAGCCCCTGTGCAAGAACAATTTTTGGAACTCTTTTTCACAACTGCCTTCTCAACTTCTCCACTGTCTATTAATGCAAATTAAATATAGCCTTTGCGATACCTTGTGACAAACCAGTAGAATGGTAAGGCATCACAAATAAAGCCATTTCTCATTTGCCCTACAAGTCAGCAGTTTCCAGGTTTACCTGAAAGTCCGAGGGGTCCCAGCACCAAACTGGCCCACATATAGTACAGTTGGACTCCTAAGTCCCAGAATGCCCCGTGCAGCTGAACAACCTTCACAAATGGTCTGTTTGTCCCTAGCATGAACTTTTGGTATGCAATATACTATTCCACCAACAGAAATACATAAACAGCAAAATTACACTAGTAGGTGCTGTGCCTGTCTGGAACTTTTTGTTACACGTGGGAATTTATTACTGACAGTCAGCAACAAGATACGTGAGTGGTTGAGTAATGCCCCTGGCAGACCTTCTTCCCCTTTCCACAGTCTATTGTCTATGCAGAAATTCAGATAAAAAGAAACCGCTGCCTTTGGATCACTTCCGAAGGTTCTCACAGCTGGCATAGGCTAACAAGGGCTGGATGATTTTCCTGATTCAGGTTCTTGATTCAGGGGCTTTAATTTTCATAGCAGGTGTGAACATGTTGAATTTTGCATACTAACAAGGATTATATTCAAAGGCAGCCATATTTATTGTGGCATGTTAACTAGAGAATGAAATGCATTCCTATCATGTCATTTTTATTGTGACATGGATGGTGTTCTTAAGATAATCATGGTGGGCCTCCAAACACAAGGGTCCTAGCAAAATAGCTTTGTTCATCTACTGGACACTGTATGCCAAACAAGATCTCTATATATGCCATGCTGCATTATCTTTATTTATTCAGCCGAATTAAACAAATGTCATTCTTAAGATACTCACGGTAGGCCTCCAAACACAAAAGAACTAGCATAAAAGTTTTGTTTCCCCACTGGACACTGCATGCCAAACAAACACTATATGTGCCGCGCTGCATTATCTCCATTTGTTCAGCATAAATCAAGAAACTGTTCAATTTTCCAACCTAATGGAATGATGTCAGCTGGCAGTTGGTGAATTGTTTTATTTTCTGCATACATTCAAATTATAACAAACTATGTCATGTGTGTAGGAAAAATGTGCCAGGGAGGTAGTCTTCAATAAAATAGTAACATGAAAGACCCAATTAAACAGAAATTTGCTATCAACTGCACCAACTATATTGGAAGTGTTGTCCATGTGATAGAAAGGAATAATGATAGACCAGGCAACTCTGAAGTCAAGCTGAACTGGTTCAGTGGATATTTGACCGGTTCCCAGTTTACAGCAGTCCTTTCCACCAAAAGGATGCAGGCTTTGTCTCACCCCATTTAACATTGCCAATACATGTACTAGGGCAGCCCTTTAGCAGCTTAATGCCTGAAAACTCCCCCTGGGGTGGAAGGTGATAAGTCTCTTTTTCAAAACCCCACATATTCACCATGCCAACACAATGCATGTTCTGCAACTGCAGCGGAAGCCTCTATTGCAATGCTCAGGAACTGCTTCAAAAAAATCTGCCCCCTTTAAAAGCCCAAATTCAGATGAAACTTTTTTCATTAGTATTAAATATATGACAGGGAAGGGCTAAAACCTCTGTTATCTGTTTATTTCTATATGTGTCTATGATGAGAATTTTTCCATTTACGCCTTTTTTCTGTGACCACACAGAAAAAGATCCCTCCAACAGGGATGTACACAGTAATAACACACTATCCATAACCAACAAAGATATTTTGGCCAGAGTTTGGCTTCAATGGATAGACATTGTTAGTCCTAGTCTATGGCCCTGCTGTGCTCTAATTTTGTGAATTCACCACAGTTGACCTGTTTACCAAGTAACCAAAGAATTTGTTAGTCAGTGACAGTGAGGAGGTCCATACTTTTGAGAACAGGCAGCGTCAGCAAGAAATTTTCAAACAGATAAGCTTTTGTATCTCTGACATTCTTTTTGAGACCCCAATATTATGATCCCCATAATTGGTCTTCATCTACTTCAAGCTGTACAAAGTCAGTCCTACAGGCTATCTCCCCTCTCCATTATGATCGACAATCTACAACCAAAGAAGTGCATTTGTCAATACAAGGGTCTTTGATCACAAAAATCTTGTTTCTAAAGAATGGAAAAAGAAATTTATAAAAATGTGACATAAAATTTGTGGCATTAGAGCCCTGGAGAGCAACCCATGGCCCGGGGCCTGCATGTGACCCTTTTGGCACTTTGGCCCTTGGTGCCCCTGTCGACACTACTGTTTTTCCTTATAGTCCTGTTATAGCACTGATTTCTAGCAGTCTCATGTAACGTGTCTCCAGTTTGTTACTGCCCCCGGATGCTTGTCCCACTCCTATAGCATATCTACAATCTCTGACCACCTTATGTATCATTTCTACAGTCTCTGACCATCTCTTGTATCATGTCCACAATCTCTGACCAACTTGTGTATCATGTCTGCAGTCTCTGACCATCTCTTGTATCATGTCCACAAACTTTGACCATCTCCTGTATCATGTCCACCTTCTCTGACCATCTCTTGTATCATGTCCACAGACTCTGACCATCTCCTGCATCATGTCCACCTTCTCTGACCATCTCTTGTATCATGTACATAGTTTTTTACTATATCCTGTTGTGTGTCTATGGTCTCCAATAGTGAATATTGACTGAGTTTTAAGTGTGGACCTTTGGTGATGCCAGGGGCCACACTTGAGGCCCTCCACATTAAGCAGCAGAGCAAAGTGTAAAAAATCATGACAGATGAAGCAAATGCTAAAAAAGGTACAAAAATTTGTTAAAATGTGGTAATAAAAGGTTAATATACCCTTTCCAAAAATGTCTTCTTTGGGCCTCTCTTCACTGGAAGTAAAAAATTAAAATTGAATTCCAGGCAGATTCTGTAAAAAAATGTGATGAATTTATACAGTCATTATAAAAATGATTAAATATATTTTTAGCCATTAAAGAATAATTAATGACCTAATCACACATGTCTGTTTTGATGCAGCAAAAGTCTTGCATTTTGCTGCATTAAAATGCATGTCAAGTAAAAATCCTAATCTTTACTATGTGGTTGGTTCACATCTATGCACTGCAGGGAGTGTGAAAGATAAAGGGGAACTCTGGCTCAGTCATACCTAACTGTCTGTGTTAAGCTTCTTTCAGACTTGCAGTACTGCTTACCGCCCTCTGTCATCCGCTTTTCAGAGGCTCGTATAGCAGCAGCTGACAGACATCAAGCAGGCACTGCTTCCATCTCCTCAATGGCCTGTTTTTTTTTGGGGGGGGGGATTTGCGGCTCATGGTTGCAATGGAGCCCCAGTGAACTCAATGGGAGAGTTTGACAGGCGATAACCCAAGTTAAAAATGCTGCATCGGCGAAGCAAAGCATCACACTGCTGTGATACTACAGGCCTATCCAGTGTTATAATTCAGGTGGGCAACCAGGAGGCAGCAAAAAATGTGGCTCAGTTGCCTGTTTTAACGCCCCCATGGACCACCTGCCTAAAAGAGCCCTAACATACATGTTACATGCATAGGGAACAGTGTAAATCCAGGCTAGAAATATTTTAAATATAGCTAATATAAGTACCCAAATCAGTCTTAATATAATCAGTTTTACAAGGCCAGTATTATTAGTCCCCTGTAAAACAGAACCAAGTGTCCTATTTGTCTATACAGTAGCACCCAGAAAAGAAAATGAGGAGGTAGCTCTAAGCCAATCAGGCTCTTATGCAAGCTCATGTTCTGAAATGAAGCATCCTAACAGGAGATTTACATAGTTACATAGTAGGTGAGGTCGAAAAAAGACATAAGTCCATTAAGTCCATCCTATGTGTGTGATTATATGCCAGTATTACATTGTATATCCCTGTATGTTGTGGTTGTTCAGGTGCTTATCTAATAGGTTCTTAAACTATCAATGCCCCCCCCACGCTGAGACCCCCGCTTGTGAAAGGGAATTCCACATCCTTGCCGCTCTTACAGTAAAGAACCCTCTACGTTATTTAAGGTTAAACCCCTTTTCTTCTAACTTTAATGAGTGGGCATGTGTCTTGTTAAACTCCATACCGCGAAAAAGTTTTATCCCTATTGTGGGGTCACCAGTACGGAATTTGTATGTTGAAATCATATCCCCTCTCAAGCGTCTCTTCTCCAGAGAGAATAATTTCAGTGCTCGTAACCTTGCCTCATAACTAACATCCGCCCTTCTTTGTACTCACTCCATTTCCAGTACATCCTTCCTGAGGACTGGTGCCCAGAACTGGACAGCATACTCTAGGTGCGACTGGACCAGAGTCTTGTAGAGCGGGAGAATTATCGTTTTATCTCTGGAATTACCTTTTTAATGCATGCCAATATTCTGCTTGCTTTGCTAGCAGCAGACCTCATCAGTCTGCTCCTTCATTAACCAATCACAAGAAGGGGCAGGGAGATGACCTGTATTGCATAACTGGACTAGAGGTCAGGTCACCAAAGTGGCTGTGCTGTCTGAAAAGACTGAAAATCTTAGGACTAGGTGTTCAACTACAAATTCCAAGTAAAATATGATTCATATATGTATGTAAATGGAAATTTTGCTGTTTGCCTGGAATAATGCTTTAAAATAAGGTTAGGATATCCACAATACTTCATAAAAAACAGTATAAATACTTTTCAAATGTAGTAAATCCTTAAACAAAATATGTTTGCTTGCCTGCTGAAGTTAAGGGCTCTGCACAACTGGAAGATGTCAGGTTTGGTTTGTTAATCTGGCATTTTTCAGAAGGGTTGCCTGTGTGAGTATATCGCTGGGTGACTGAGAGCTGCAAGAGGCCACTCAACGTGCTCAACATTTTGCTGAATTTGTGAAGTTCCCTGTCGATTTTATCAGGGTCCAGGATCATTTTCACCATTGCTGCTGTTTGCTAATTATTTATAAAGCTAGTATCAGTGTTCCTTCTGCAAAACTTCAAGAATATTCAACAGCACGCTGCACACAATGTTGTGTTCTAGTTGCTAAGTCCTGGATTGACCTGTGGTCGGGGAAGTCACAGAGGTATTAGCAGCTTCTTAACTGCAGCCAGATGGAAAAAGAATATTAATCAGGCAAGGCTGATATAAATTAATTTAAGACATTAAGGAATTTGGAAAGCGAGACAGCCTGGTTTCCATTTCTTGTTTTAATTGTGATTGTATTGAAACCAGTTCTATAAAAAAAAAAAATCCAGTGCTATAGCTATGTTTATGTTTGCAGGTACAAAATATATGGCATTTTAGCAATCATGTGTCCTGGCCAAAGTATGAGCCAAGGTTTCTGGTTTTAATAAACCCCATGTCCTCTTCCCCATTTCCAACATTCCTAGTCACAATAACATTATATAACATCCTATAATCTTCTGCTGCACCAAAACTTTTTATCACTAGGTTACACCTAACCCCCATTAACTCCTTTAGGTAGCTTGTGAGGCACAGGAATACGGTTCCTCTACTCAGCTTTACCACAGCTCCCACTGATCACTTGGGAAAAATGCCACTGGATTCCCCCACACACTTCAACATATGGCAGTGTTGCCAACCTGGGTAAGTTAAACAGCTTAACTTACCCCAATTGTTTATAGTGTGTATCTCACTTGAAGTTGCAGCTGATTCACTTCTCAATTATCCATTCAATTGAATGTTGGATGAATGGTTGAGATTGGTCTCGGACAGCGCAGTAATCTACTTCTGAAGTGTTGCACACCTACCAGATTGAAATTTACTGACACAACACCCAAAATTTACTGGCACAGCCAAGTATTTACTGGCGTTTCCAAAAGTTACAAAATTACAGTTTTAAGTGCAAATTTGAGTATTTAGGCTACAAACAAATACAATATGCAATTAGCAATACGATTTAAGGTAGATATTAGGGCAAAAAGCTTATTTCTTATTTTATTTTCGATATAGTAAGTAAGTAGCTCGGGGACAGGAGACAGGAGGGCAAGAAATTAGAATGGGCAGGCATACACACATAAAACTGACTCTCACTGTGACACTGACAGCAGTGTGCAACAGCACAGATGATGATGACACCTCATCAACACGACACATCTCCTCCTGAGTCACAGTGACAGTCTCTCTCTAAGCCAAGTAGTCCCTCCAGTCCACTCCAGTCCACACAGCCTTTGATGGTTCTGGTCCCAGCCTGCCTTGCTCCCATACCGCAGACCCACACATGAGGCTCTGGCTGCTCTGTTTGGCTCCATTGCACCATGACATCACACAACATGCTCAGGCACCACCTCCGCCAGAGCCGCTCGATCACACTGTAACAGGCACTCAGATAGTCTCAGCCGGCTCCGGACCAAGCCGAGCGTCACAGCCATATTATTTACTTGCAACCTTTTACTTTTACTGGCATTTACTGGAAGGAGAAAATTGCCTGTTTTTTACTGGCTGCCAGTAAAAATACTGACATATGGACATGGGATCACACATTACTTGATGCAATGAAGGCAGTTGGCATTTTTAGAAGAAACTGGCCAGGTGTGAATGGGGTAGCCTTCTTTGCCTATAAATATGATTAATGAACCGTCAAGCAGGGTTGTGGGTACTGTGACCCAAGGCCTTCAGTGACCATAATTAGCTGTAATCTTCAAAGCACTATGCTACCCATGAGAGTTGGATATGGTAAATGGCAATTCTTCAAGAACAGGAAACCAGTGGTAGAAAAAATTATAAACCACGCTAAACAAAAATTACAGTTGGTAAGGTGGAGGTCTTACCTACCACCTGCAAATATTAATAAAAATGCAAAATCAATATTAAACACAAAGAAAAAGTCCAGATATTTATGAAATGGAATCAATCTTCAAAGGTAGCAGGATGTTCAGCTTATTACAAGTAACGATCCAAAATGAGCTAAGATTGCCCTTACCAGAACATCAGTAACAATGAGCGGATGGCATTAAACCCAGCCAGGGCCTTTGGGATGAAAAATCAATCTGCACTGTCCGTTTTCAAATTGTAGTCCCCTCAATGGATGTAGGAGAAAAAACAACACAAAAAACTGGCCATAGTGTAGTATATCAGATGTTTAGCATGGACAAGCAGACATACCAACACCCTGGTGAGCACACAAAAACAACAAAAAAGATAGGGGGGGGGAGTGAAAAACCCACCACCGTGGCTGTAGATTGCGCTTACCGACTCACGGTGGTAGCCAGGCTCTATGTCAAACTAGGAACTGATCGATGATTGACAGGGAACACTTTGATTCATCCACTTTAGCCAGGAATCCATACCATCAGTATACACCCCAAAATATAAATGATAAACTTTCCATGGTGAAATACGTTAAAACCAGATTTAATGAATAAGGTAATGCACTTACAGAATAAAAGAACTTGTATCGCATAAAGTACAAATCGCCGGCCAGCATAAAAACATAGGAGCGGAGCTCGTCCTACTTCCTGGTCACGTGGTAGCGTCGCTGCGTGCGTACCCAGACACGTTTCGTCATCAAAAGGACGTTCTCAAGCAGGGTTGTGGGTACTGTGACCCATGGCCTTCAGTGACCATAATTAGCTGTAATCTTCAAAGCACTATGCTACCCATGAGAGTTGGATATGGTAAATGGCAATTCTTCAAGAACAGGAAACCAGTGGTGACTTTTCACCTCTGGAACCCATGTTCCTAGGCCACTCAATTGACCTATTCCTTAGGCCACACTTTTTCTTTTCTTTTTTGGATGCTTCTACAACAGTATAAAATATACAAGAACAACTGTAAAAAAATAAACTTCTATTAGCAGATTTAGTTGCCGGATTAAGACTAGTGTTTGATATGTAAACAGTCAAATTCTGCCTATCAGTAAATCAGGTGTAATTGTTCCAAATGCAAATGAAATGCAAAACCCAGAAATGTTGTAAAATTTTGCATTTCCATATATTATTTTGGTGGTTATGACATAGGTTGCCTTTTCTCAGCACTGTATTGAATCGGCAAACGCATAAGTAAAACAAGATCGCTGAAAATAGCCATATGAAAAGGCCCTTGTGGGTATCTATAAGAGGTGGTGATCAAGGCATGTAGAACTGGGATGAAACTCTTATAAAGAACACACGGGAGGAATAATATGTTCTAGATGGCCTTTATACATCTTGGTATTTTCTATGGGGAACAAGAGCCGTGGCCTTAATCCTGTTTCACAGGAAGCTGCAGTTAGTGCCGTCTTTTTGGGTTTCCATGAGCAACGCTTGGAAACAAAATGGAGGTACCATAGATGCTTTACTTTCTTAAACAGAAGAGGTTACAAAGATGTGTAACTCACAGGTGGTACTTCAACATGTGCAGCTTATAGTACACATATGAAAATAACAGACTGCTGCCATAACCTAACCATTATCCAACTGTGGGGCACACAGGAGGATGACAGATGTACTTTGGTCTTACAAAGGGGTGATTGGTCCAAGCTGCTGTATATGTATATATCAATTAATGGCAAATTAGCCATTATTTTTCCTCTGCAGGCCATCACACAGGAGTATCTAATGCATAGTAGGCAACAGTATTATTAATTATCAAAATAACAGAATTAGCGTAAGCATTTTTTGAGACAGTTTAAACATCTAAGAAGAATATTTATATAATAAGTATTTATAAAAGCAGTAAAAAAAATCTAGATAAACTAATATGCCTAATATGCCCACATTAAGCCAGGCTTCGGGAGGTACATAAACTGTCTATACCTATGGCAAGGGTCTTATCCAACTTTAATCAAAGCTGCACAGTTTGTTTTTATACAGGCACTCCTTAGGCTCCATTCACATTTGTCATGTGATTTTGTACACAAAGTTGCATGACAAGTCACAGTCCATTATTTTCAAGGGCACTCATTCAGATCGATGCAACTTAGAGCCACCGTGAATTACTTTGAGGCGACTTTTGATGCTGTGTAAGAGTGTAAATTTGGATCAAAGTCGCAGTCCAAGTCACACTCCAAAGTTGTCCTGGAAATCATGTGACTTTGGAGTCACACAACTGTGCATGGAGCCTAAATTACCTGCATGTGCAGTTTATTCTATTAAGGTGAACTAACCCTTTAAAACACTGGTCTGGGTTTAAGGGTGGGAGACCTCCATTGGAAAACAATATGTACTGTAGCACTGGCCTCAAAGGAATGGCTGTAATTTAGCCATTTCTTTTCCAAGATTAGTGCAGAAACAGCCATGCAAACAGCAACAGTTCATTCTCTCTGGCTCAATAATCAGTCTAGGGTATGTATTTTAGGATTTTTATTGCTGAAGAACTTGGATGGGGTATAGGGCGATATGGGATACTCCAGATTCATTGAATATTTGCAGGATGACACTTCACTTTGGTAAGCCTCCCTGAACAGTGTCTATATAGGAGCAAGTACAGATGGCACAACTGAGTCCATGTTTCAAAAGCTACACCAGTAAGTAAGTACTACTCCTGGCTCTTCCACCCAAAGCAAACAGCACACACACAGTCACAAGGGCCTTGTCAGTACTCACAAAGTCACAGGATCACGTATCTACTGGACACTCTTCAATGAGGGAGTGATTACTGCTCACAGTGCCACAGGACAGCCAGACCCCTTCTAACTTCCACTTGGCACTCCTCAGTGAGCTCTCCAGATCAGGTCCTTAGGTGAAAGGTTCACTTGATGAATTTCAGAACACGATTTTTAAAAGTAGCCCCCCCCCAGCTATGCCCAGCTGGGACCTAGATGAACATTAGCTGGAATCAGGAGAACTGCTGTAGATAGGGGTAGAATCCCCCACGCAAACAGGTGGATTCCCTCAAACAGTAGAGAAGAGCCTTGCTGTTCTGAAACTCTGACTATTTATATGCCTCTCCAGCCACCTATTAGGCACACCTCCCCAGGGATTGGCTAAAGTACAATATATATTCAGGTTGCCCATTTGCCTTGCTCAACCCTCTATGCTCCAGAAGCCTCTGAAAAGCAGGGGAAAGCAATCAAACGTGCAGCTTGTGAGATCCAGAATAAAATCCAAAAAAGCAATCAACAACTGCTACACTGATTACAGAGGAGCCAAAAAGAATGAAATTTGCCTAACATCCTAGCAAACTAACCAGGAGGGTGCTACAAATGTTAAAAAACAACAACTATTTACCATTTGGAAAATAGATACAGCTTTAAAGTGATTGGTACTGGGGGAACATCGACCAGTAGCATGGCGTGCATGCACAGACTTTTGTATGCATATGAATTACTTCCCAAATGCAGGTAAATGCAAACACAAAATTTTTTGCATTAAGCTAGTCTTAATCAACACAAAAGTAAGACTAAAGACCCCATACACACTATTGGATTTTCTACAGATTTTTGTCTTCAGATTTACCAAAACCATATAATATGAGGTCAAACCTTAAGAGTTTCAATTTGTATGCAATCAGGCAGGCCCTTGCACTACATGGTTTTGATAAATCTGAAGACAAAAATCTGCATAAAATCTAATAGTGTGTATGGGGTCTTAAGCAAATAAGACTCTCACAAGCAAAAATCACACAATTGCAAAGACAGACTGAAGGCTTGATCTGCCACAGACAAACAGATACTAAGCAGGTTTCAGGTTCCAGACATGGTAGACAGATTGGTCATTGGCATAAGCAAGGATAACAGACCAATGATGGCATAAGCAAGGATAACAGACCAATGATCAGAGAAAGCACAGACACAAATGCAGACAAAACAGTTCACAGGAGTAATCCAAGGAATGAACAGACAGATGTCAGACAAACCTGAATCCAGGGCATAGGCAGCACACAGATAGTTTTATCAAGTACAGGCTAAATGTCCAGCAGTGTACTTAACTTTTCTTGATAAGAGCAGGTGTGCGCTGCAGTGCTGATTAATGACCAGCAGATGGCAAAGACCCAAATCTGATCACTGCAATAAGCTCATAACAAAATGTCAAGCAATAGTCAAATCAATCATGTGCTGCTTTTTAACTATGCCCCTTAGTGAAAACATAAGTACAGACCTTGACTTCCTGCTGAAAAACATCAAAATTCAGTTTGGTTTTCAGACTATCTATTCCATGTAGCAGTGGAGGGGGAGAGGAATTGCTTTTCTTGCTAGCAGATGCACATCTTGCACTCTAACTGTATATTAATAAATTGAAACCATCCTGTCTCAGAATAGTCAGCAATCTTTTACACCCCTTCAGACTCTAAGTTATTAAACAATAAAAAAAATTTCACATCCCGAAGTTTCCCGCTAATAACTCTTCCCCAGCTGTCAGTTTTGGGAAAAATTGAGAATTGTTGCTTACATCCCGGCACTGATATATCATCGCTCGGCTGATGAGAAGAGATTGCCTGGCTGAAACTTACAAGACATCTTTAATCTCACCATTTAGAATTCAAAGCTCTGCCACTGTTGTCACTTTCTCTTTCTACAGGCTATTAGACAAGAGTGGTTAACGGTGGCAGGAGCAGTTTTCATTGTGATCCGTCAATCTAATTTTAATTGTGCACATCCTATAGATATATATGGAGGCTACAGATTCGTCAGAGGGGGAAAAAATATTTCTGAAGGATAAAGAGGGGGAAAAAATATTTCTGAAGGATAAAGAGGGGGGAAAAAATATTTCTGAAGGATAAAGAGGGGGGGGGGGGTGAATGTTTCTTAAGGATAAAGAGATGAAAACAAATCAGTGAAATTCCAGACACCGTTGTGAGTTAATTGTACAGAGGATTGCACCTAAACAGAGCAGGATCATCCTCAAGACAATGTAGGCAGGAGCCTAGAGACAAACAGATGTTCATGGGGTCCAGCTACTGCTCCTGCAGTAAACCATGTGGATAGATTGGTCAGAGCTGTGCACTTACCTGTCATTTGACCGGGGAGGATAGACTTCTAGGCTGTTGGTGTCTGACAGGAAGGGGCCAGTACAGTACAGACAATGCACATGGTGAGGCTTGTGTTTATTGTAGTACTTTTCAATGTCAAATACATGAGGGTGCAAAGCTGCCACCTTGCTTAGGACCCATCCTGTCTTAAAGTGTATCTAAACCCAAGAACAGAAATGTTCTGAATAAATGAACTGGTTTATTGGAGCTCACTTCATGATACTGGTACATTGATCTCATACAGTTCAGTATTTAACATCTGTAAGTGGAAAGTTACTAGTTACGATACAACTCCATGGAAAACAAATTATTTATGGTAACATTCTCTTTGAAGTAGCTTTGGGACACCATAATGGCTTACACTGGTGCAATAGGTCACTAGTGCAATGGTTTATGGTAAATTATTTATGGTAACATTCTCTTTGAAGTAGCTTTGGGACACCATAATGGCTTACACTGGTGCAAAAGGTCACTAGTGCAATGGTTTATGGTAAATTATTTATAGTTACATTCTCTTTGAAGTAGCTGTGGGACACCATATTGGCTTACACTGGTGCAATAGGTCACTAGTGCGATGGTTTAAACTGGTGAAATAGTGTGTATACCTTTAGCTTGATCCACCTCCACATAAATGAATTTCAGCCTCTCACTTTTCCCCGATTCCGGGTGCCATCTTAAGTAAGCTACACCCAATGTTGTGTCTCTACTCAGAAGTATCTATAGAAGTCCCTTACTTCCCATGGCTTCCAACCCACCTGGGCACACTTCCTACGCTTTTACACTCCTCCAAGGATGTGACCTAGCCTCTTGCTGATGCACCACTGCACGTAGTTAAAGCCAATGCTCCGGGGTATTAACGCATAAAACAAACTGGATGCAGCTGCCAAGTTGGCTGGTGCCAAGTGGATAACAACAAAATAATCTATGTGTATATGGCCAGCTTAACATATCTGTTTTTAGACCCAATGATGCCATCATTGGGTCCTTGTGCTTTTCAATGCAATGTAGGCAAATCATGGCTAATGGGGGGGGGGGGACTAGATGGTGCTGGACATTTCCTAGCAAGGAAATTAAGCAGGCTCACTCTGACTTTCTGCAGCTGCAGTAAGCAACTTCACCACAGGTGCTTGTACAGCTGTGCAAGACTGAAGGTAAGGTTGGATTTCAGCTTTAAAGGGTAACTCCAAAAAGCTTTCCCCTCTGGTTGATCTATGTATATTGCAGGGATAGGGGTGGGGGGGCTGCACAATGACAGGGGGGCACACTGGGGGAATCAGAAGCGGACACAACAGGGGGAGGGGGTACTGTGCATTGAAAGAAAATACAGGAACGATGACCTGTGTTTGTGTCGCTCCCTGCTGCAGCTGAAAGCTGGCAGGAGGCAGAGAAACTGGCTTTCAGCTGCTGCAGAAAACCACAAACGGCATCCTTCTTTAACTGCCCTGCACCACTGATTCCCCCTGCTGTTCAGGCCCCCCTATGTGCCTGGGGCATCCCGCAGGAGGACCAGTGGTCCCTCCCTATTGATGTCCCTGGGGGCCCCAACTCCCTATCACTATATCATCTAAAACTAAAAAAAAAAGGTTTTGGTTTTAGACACTTTAATTGGAGGACACATCTTTCATGTTTTGATGGAGTTGTCCTTAAAACATTACACATTGAACACTACTTCTTTCTCATGCTTTCCTTTTCAAACAACTGATCAAGAGCAAAATGACACGGAAACACAATCCAAATAAATATACAGTATCTCACAAAAGTGAGCACACCCCTCACATTTTTGTAAATATTTTATTATATCTTTTCAGGTGACAACACTGAAGAAATTCCACTTTGCTACAATGTAAAGTAGTGAGTGTACAGCTTGTATAACAGTGTAAATTTGCTGTCCCCTCAAAATAACTCAACACACAGACAACAATGTCTAAACCGCTGGCAACAAAAGCGAGTACACCCCTAAGTAAAAATGTCCAAATTGGGCCCAAAGTGTCAATATTTTGTGTGGCCACCATTATTTTCCAGCACTGCCTTAACCCTCTTGGGCATGGAGTTCAGCAGAGCTTCACAGGTTGCCACTGGAGTCCTCTTCCACGACGACATGAAGACATCACGGAACTGGTGGGTGTTAGAGACCTTGCGCTCCTCCACCTTCCATTTGAGGATGCCCCACAGATGCTCAATAGAGTTTAGGTCTGGAGACATACTTTGCTAGTCCATCAACTTTACCCTCAGCTTCTTTAGCAAGGCGGTGGTCATCTTGGAGGTGTGTTTGGGGTCATTATCATGTTGGAATACTGCCCTGCAGCCCATTTTCCGAAGGGAGCGGATCATACTCTGCTTTAGTATGTCACAGTACATGTTGGAATTCATGGTTCCCTCAATGAATTGTAGCTCCCCAGTGCCGGCAGAACTCATGCAGCCCCAGACCATGACAGTCCCACCACCATGCTTGACTGTAGGCAAGACACACTTGTCTTTGTACTCCTCACCTACATGCTGCCACACATGCTTGACACCATCTGAAACAATTAAGTTTATCTTGGTCTCATCAGACCACAGGACATGGTTCCAGTAATCCATGTCATTAGTCTGCTTGTCTTTAGCAAAATGTTTGTGGGCTTTCTTGTGCATCATCTTTAGAAGAGGCTTCCTTCTGGGACGACAGCCATGCAGACTAATTTGATGCAGTGTGCGGCGTATGGTCAGAGCACTGACAGGCTGACCCCCCACCCCTTCAACCTCTGCAGCAATGCTGGCAACACCTATATGTCTATTTCCCAAAGACAACCTCTGGATATGATGCTGAGAACGTGCACTCAACATCTTTGGTCAACCATGGCAAAGCCTGTTCTGAGTGGAACCTGTCCTTTTAAATCGCTGTATGGTCTTGGCCACCGTGCTGCAGCTTAGTTTCAGGGTCTTGGCAATCTTTTTATGGCCAAGGCCATCTTTATGTAGAGCAACACATTTTTTTTTCAGATCAGATTTTTTTATTATTCCTTTTTTATTACAATGTACAAAAGTTTGCAGTGTAAACTATATTACATAGTGCTATAAAGCCAACATCATTGTTGCATTTGGAAGGAAAAAAAATTGGTGTTTGACACAAAGGAGAGTCGTTTATCATATTTAGAATTACATACCAAAAGGAATTCAAGTCAACATATCAAAAGATCTATCATATTTATCCATTGACTGCATTTTACAATTTTACCACAACAAAGCAAATAAATCATTCCCCTATATTGAAATATAAGGAATTTTATAACCAATAGGCACATGCATATGCCAGAATCCATACCAATGAAATTGATCATTTTCTAGTGCAGTTTAGAAAACAAAAGCAAATTTGTTGCTTTGGAATACAGCATTTTTTTTGGTTGACTTCCTTGCCTAACTGTTTTTTTAAAGAGAACCTGTCACCAACTTAAAAAAAGTGCAGGTAAAAGCACAGAAAATATACAGTATTTTAAATGCTTGCTTGTAGCATTTTTCTTTTCCATAAATGATTTTTGTGCACTTGCCATGTTCCTTTAAACTTGCTAGACTGGTGATTCTGAACTGCTGGGCCGTGGCCCACTGCCAGGCTGTGGTCAGCTTTCTTCCAGACCTCCAGCCAGCTGCAGATCCTTGAACTTCCTACAGTGCCTCCCAGCTCCAATAGTGTCCCCCCAACTTTACATAGTTGCCCACGGTGCCATCAGCCTGCTGCAGAGCCTCTAGCGCTCCCACAGTGCCCCCAACAGTGTCCCACGATGCCCCCCACACCCCTCCAAAAACCTCATCCCCTACAGGGCCACCAAGTCCCCTAACATACTCCAGAACCCCCATTTCCCCCACAGTGACACCCAGACCCATCTAAAGCCTTCAAGTATTTCAATACATGTTTTGATTTCCCATACTTTTCCACTTTGAAAGAATATACTGGGCACTGGGCTCAGAAAGGTTGCGAACCACTGGCTAGAAAACTTGACTACTCAAAAAATTGTCAATTCCCTGGCACAGCTCCCTCTTTTCCCAGATAGCAAGGATAGCCTGCCACAAATTGTGGCAGTGTTGAATTGTAAGTCTTTTTAACTTGCTGCACATTTTCACTGGCAAGTTGTACACTTGCAGAGCACTTGAAGCACAAGTTCTAATTGACACTTTTCCAATTCGTGGCAAATTTGTGTGGCAAGTCTCTAGCAAGAGCAAAGTTGCAGTGGTGAGGCTACAGCAAGAGCTTTGCAAGTCACAGTGACCCCTGTGGTGGGATGACTATTGCACAACATAACTGAACCGGAACTTGCAGCAGACTTGCAGAATGTTTGCAAAGAAAGTTAATCTGGAGTCATGCAATGCGGACTTGCTGCAATTTTGCAACAAACTTGTGAAGCCTGGAAAGTCTAGAAATAGCTTAGCAAGTCATTTTCAAACTTGCAGCACAATTGCTTGCTATCTGGTTCCTTGCATGTCATCTGGGTAGTGTCTGATTACTCTCTGTGCTGGCCCAGCTACTCTGCCTCTCCCCTCTCCTCATGTAACCTTTTATGTAGCTGCCAATGGTGGAGTGATGGGGAATACTATAGACCAGGGGTATTGAATTAAAATTTGTGGCGGTCCAAACAGTAAAATTTTCTTCCCGCAGAGGTTCATATCGCATATTTGTGTGATTTCTCAGATTCTTTCTATCACAGTCCCCTCATTTTATACCCCAATCCCATTCTCACATCAGTGTCCTCAGTCCCCCGCACATCAGTCACCCACTTAAAGGGGTTGTAAAGGTTCCTGCATATGATGCATTAAGGTGAATAAATATCTGACGATTATGCCCCCCCAACCCCCCGTTTTACTTACCTGAGCCTTGGAAAGTCCCACGTTGCGAACACCCTGGATCTTTGCCCGGGGTTCTCGGTTCTTCGTTGGATAGATTGATAGCAGAGCAGCCATTGGCTCGCGCTGCTGTCAATCAAATCCAATGATGCGGGGGCGGGGCCAAGTCGCGCACTTGGCAGCTATGGACGCCGAATGCAGGAATCTGGAGCGCGCCCACAAGGTAACCCCCCCGGGAGAGCGCTTCTCCCAGGGGGTTATCTGAGACGGGGAGGAGCTAGGCGAGCTGCCGGGGGACCCCAGAAAATGCCATTCGGGGCCACTCTGTGCAAAACAAGCTGCACAGTGGAGGCAAGTATGACATGTTTGTTATTCTTAAAATAACAATCAAACCTTTATTTTCACTTTAACATCAGTTTCTCCTTTACACACACACGGGGGGGTTAGGTGATTTGAAGCAGGCCAGTGCTGTGGGCAAGGAGATGTGATGTAAAGGGAGACAAGTGTTGTTGGGGGATGAGGGCATCCCCCAACAACACTTGTCTCCCTTTACATCACATCTCCTTGCCTACAGCACTGGCCTACTTCAAATCCCCTACCCCTGCAGCATTGCCCCCCTTTGCATCACATCTTCCCCCCACAGTACTGCCCCCCCTTCAGATCCCCCTCCACAGCACTGCGCCCTTCACACTCCCCCCCCCCCACACAGATCTGCCTCCCTTTATACCCCCCCACAGCATTACTCCCCTTTACATCTCCCCCCCCTAGTGCTCTGCGCCCTTTACTTCACCCCCACAACACACAGCACTGCCCCCTTACAAATCTACCTACTTACCAGCACTGCTTCCTGTACGTCCCCCCCACTTAAAATAAAATAAAAAAGACTCTGTGCTATGGCTAGTATAATGGTAGAAAATGGAGCTAGTAGCACAATACTTAGGTACAAAATATATTAATATAGAGAGATAAACGTGCAGAACATTAAACGTGAGATACTATACATGCAATGTGACTTGACTTGTGTGTATTAACTGCATAAGCAACCTTCACTTGCAGCAATCAAAATAAATGCAAAAAATAAAAAAATGCAATGAATTCAGGGAATAATGAAACTGTGTGGTTAGGATGTAAGAGTCCCTAAAACCAATTAATATGGATGTCAGCTCATAGGGGAAAGAGGTCCTCATAGCTATTCAACTCACAAGTGTCTGCAGGAAGGGTTCAAGATCATCCAAAGATCCCAGATAGAAAAAGCACACCACCTTTGTGCAACAGTTGGAGGCTTACCAGAAATATATGACCACTAAATAGTGGTCAGACCCACATTAGTATAAGATTCACAAGGTTCTCTGATCACAGAGTCTCAATATGTGTGTCCTGGATCCCTATTTCTCCCTCAGGAGCAACAGTTCATGGCCGGCCAGATCTCATATAGAAGCCAACATAAAAAACAAACAAAGCAGTCCCCATAGTGAAGTTCAGTTTGCACAATATTACATTTATTAAAACAGTACTGCACCCCCCCCCCCCAGCACTGTTCCCCTTTCACGTCCCCCTCCTCCTATCACAAAAATGTGTGCTCTGCCCCCACCTTAAAATCACCCCACCATCACCACAGCACTGCTGCCTTCATGTCAACCCTGAAATCAGTCCAAAAGAGACCCTTGGGTGAACCCGACCAAAGTCAGTGGTGAAGATGAAAGTGACACCCCATGCAGTAATCCGCAAACACAATTATTGCGCTTACCACAAGGCAAGCGAACAACAGCCTGTATCTCGTCTTGGTATGGAAAATCCAGATGATACACTTAGACTGCATACACCATGGCTGAAAGGATGTAGTGAGGACACCAGACTTCCATCTCATAGGCATGTAAATAAAAAGAAACTGGCCATAGTGTAATACTGGCAAAATGATTTGAATAAAAGAGGATAGAAAACTTACACAAGTGCATAAGAATACAGCAAAAGAGAAACCCTTGAGTGAACGCAATCAAACTCAGCGATAAAGATGAGAGAGATACCACACTCCGTGATCCGTCACCATACAAATAATGCGCTTACCGCAAGGCATGCCAAAACCAGCTTGTGTTCCGTCCCAGTATGAAAGATCCAATTGGCGTACTGGACTGCTTACAGCATGGGCCGAGGGATATGGCAAGGACCCCAAATTAACATCTCACAGGCATGTGGATAAAAAGAAACTGGCCATAGTGTAATACTGGCAAAAATGGTTTAATAAAATAAGATGGAAAACTCACATGAGTAGATAAAAATACAGCAAACAGCCGGCCGGCATGGCGAGCACCCGTCCACACTGAAAATGGCGATGTAGTCAGAGCGTCAACCTCCCGACATACGTTTCACCACAAATGGCGTCGTCTGGGGAACAATGCCATTTGTGGTGAAACGTACGTCGGGAGGTTGACGCTCTGACGCCATCGCCATTTTCAGTGTGGACGGGTGCTCGCCATGCCGGCCGGCTGTTTGCTGTATTTTTATCTACTCATGTGAGTTTTCCATCTTATTTTATTAAACCATTTTTGCCAGTATTACACTATGGCCAGTTTATCTTTATCCACATGCCTGTGAGATGTTAATTTGGGGTCCTTGCCATATCCCTCGGCCCATGCTGTAAGCAGTCCAGTACGCCAGTTGGATCTTTCATACTGGGACGGAACACAAGCTGGTTTTGGCTTGCCTTGTGGTAAGCGCATTATTTGTATGGTGACGGATCACGGAGTGTGGTGTCTCTCTCATCTTTATCGCTGAGTTTGATTGCGTTCACTCAAGGGTTTCTCTTTTGCTGTATTCTTATGCACTTGTGTAAGTTTTCTATCCTCTTTTATTCAAATCATTTTGCCAGTATTACACTATGGCCAGTTTCTTTTTATTTACATGCCTATGAGATGGAAGTCTGGTGTCCTCACTACATCCTTTCAGCCATGGTGTATGCAGTCTAAGTGTATCATCTGGATTTTCCATACCAAGACGAGATACAGGCTGTTGTTCGCTTGCCTTGTGGTAAGCACAATAATTGTGTGTTTGCGGATTACTGCATGGGGTGTCACTTTCATCTTCACCACTGACTTTGGTCGGGTTCACCCAAGGGTCTCTTTTGGACTGATTTCAGATTATTACTTTACACATGATTTTCATCTATTATACATGGACACTAATTTTTGATTCATAGATACATGTATAGACCCATGTATTTTTCTAATTTTTATTTTTTTATGTTTTGCATATATATATGTACTTTCTAACGGAAGCTTTCAAGATTACTTCACGTGTTTCATCAATATTTTAGCGCGGTTATTTCTCTTTTCTATTTGTTGTTTTGGTGCACATCTCACTGTTTAACTGCTGCTTTTGGGGGGGTTCAGTTTTTAGGAGTAGCGCAGTATTTTTTTGTTTTTTATGTTTTCATGTCACCCCTGCCTTTCCATCCACAATCATGTCCTTTTGCCTTCCTTACACAGAGTGGAGAGTAGCCGGGAGGCACAGCAGTATTGGATGAAGGGCGCAGCGGGGGCTGCCAAGGTTAACTTTTTCTATTAACAAGCTGGTGATTGGTTGCTAGTGTCCTAGCATTCAATCACCTGCTAGTTAATAGAAAAAGTTAACTCATGCAGCTCCCGCCCCGCCCTCCATCCAGTGTGGCTGTGCCAATTATCCGAATACCCGAATTGCAAAATAAACAAATTTTACCAAATGCTCCGAATAACAAAACAAAATCTGTTAGAATTTCTGAAATTCGGACTGAAATTTGAATCTAATTTTATATCGAACTCCAGATGAATTACAACTGTACACATATTGCTGAAATCAAAGACTGTGTGTGTTATTAGATAACCATTTCGAAATAATGCTTGTTTAGTTAATCCAATGGTGATTTAACCACTTGAGCCCCGGACCATTATGCTGCCTAAGGACCAGAGGTCTTTTTCCAATTTGGCACTGCGTCGCTTTAACTGCTAATTGCGCGGTCATGCAATGCTGTACCCAAACGAAATTTGCGTCCTTTTCTTCCCACAAATAGAGCTTTCTTTTGATGGTATTTGATCACCTCTGCGGTTTTTATTTTTTGCGCTATAAACGGAAAAAGACCGAAAATTTTGAAAAAAAATGATATTTTCTACTTTTTGTTATAAAAAAAATCCAATAAACTAAATTTTAGTCATACATTTAGGCCAAAATGTATTCGGCCACATGTCTTTGGTAAAAAAAATGTCAATAAGTGTATATTTATTGGTTTGCGCAAAAGTTATAGCGTCTACAAACTAGGGTACATTTTCTGGAATTTACACAGCTTTTAGTTTATGACTGCCTATGTCATTTCTTGAGGTGCTAAAATGGCAGGGCAGTACAAAACCCCCCCAAATGACCCCATTTTGGAAAGTAGACACCCCAAGGAAATTGCTGAGAGGCATGTTGAACCCATTGAATATTTATTTTTTTTGTCCCAAGTGATTGAAAAATGACAAAAAAAAAAAAAAAAAAAAATATTTACAAAAAGTCGTCACTAAATGATATATTGCTCACACAGGCCATGGGCCTATGTGGAATTGCACCCCAAAATACATTTAGCTGCTTCTCCTGAGTATGGGGATACCACATGTGTGGGACTTTTTGGGAGCCTAGCCGCGTACGGGGCCCCGAAAACCAATCACCGCCTTCAGGATTTCTAAGGGTGTAAATTTTTGCTTTCACTCTTCACTGCCTATCACAGTTTCGGAGGCCATGGAATGCCCAGGTGGCACAAAACCCCCCAAAATGACCCCATTTTGGAAAGTAGACACCCCAAGCTATTTGCTGAGAGGCATATTGAGTCCATGGAATATTTTATATTTTGACACAAGTTGCGGGAAAGTGACACTTTTTTTTTTTTTTTTTTTTTTTTTTCATAAAGTTGTCACTAAATGATATATTGCTCACACAGGCCATGGGCATATGTGGAATTGCACCCCAAAATACATTTAGCTGCTTCTCCTGAGTATGGGGATACCACATGTGTGGGACTTTTTGGGAGCCTAGCCGCGTACTGGACCCCAAAAACCAATCACTGCCTTCAGGATTTCTAAGGGTGAAAATTTTTGATTTCACTCTTTACTGCCTATCACAGTTTCGGAGGCCATGGAATGCCCAGGTGGCACAAAACCCCCCCAAATGACCCCATTTTGGAAAGTAGACACCCCAAGCTATTTGCTGAAAGGCATGGTGAGTATTTTGCAGCTCTCATTTGTTTTTGAAAATGAAGAAAGACAAGAAAAAACATTTTTTTTTTTCTTTTTTCAATTTTCAAAACTTTGTGACAAAAAGTGAGGTCTGCAAAATACTCACTATACCTCTCAGCAAATAGCTTGGGGTGTCTACTTTCCAAAATGGGGTCATTTGGGGGGGTTTTGTGCCACCTGGGCATTCCATGGCCTCCGAAACTGTGATAGGCAGTGAAGAGTGAAATCAAAAATTCACGCCCTTAGAAAGCCTGAAGGCGGTGCTTGGTTTTCGGGGTCCCGTACGCGGCTAGGCTCCCAAAAAGTCTCACACATGTGGTATCCCCGTACTCAGGAGAAGCAGCAGAATGTATTTTGGGGTGTAATTTCATATATTTCCATGGCATGTTTGAGCAATATATCATTTAGTGACAACTTTGTGCAAAAAAAAAAAAAAAATTTGTCTCTTTCCCGCAACTTGTGTCGCAATATAAAATATTCCATGGACTCGACATGCCTCTCAGCAAATAGCTTGGGGTGTCTACTTTCCAAAATGGGGTCATTTGGGGGGGTTTTGAACTGTCCTGGCATTTTATGCACAACATTTAGAAGCTTATGTCACACATCACCCACTCTTCTAACCACTTGAAGACAAAGCCCTTTCTGACACTTATTGTTTACATGAAAAAGTTTTTTTTTTTTGCAAAAAAATTACTTTGAACCCCCAAACATTATATATTTTTTTAAAGCAAATGCCCTACAGATTAAAATGGTGGGTGTTTCATTTTTTTTTTTCACACAGTAATTGCGCAGCGATTTTTCAAACGCATTTTTTGGGGAAAAAACACACTTTTTTTAATTTTAATGCACTAAAACACGCTATATTGCCCAAATGTTTGATGAAATAAAAAAGATGATCTCAGGCCGAGTACATGGATACCAAACATGACATGCTTTAAAATTGCGCACAAACGTGCAGTGGCAACAAAATAAATACATGTTTAAAAGCCTTCAAAAGCCTTTACAGGTTACCACTTTAGATTTACAGAGGAGATCTACTGGAAAAATTACTGCACTCGATCTGGCCTTCGCGGTGATACCTCACATGCATGGTGCAATTGCTGTTTACGTTTGACGACAGACCGCCGCTTGCGTTCGCCTTAGCGCGAGAGCAGGGGGCGACAGGGGTGTTTTTTTTTTTTTTTTTTTTTTTCTTTATTATTTTTTTGCTTTTTTAATCTTACTTTTAAACTGTTCCTTTCATATTTTTTTTTTTAATCATTTTTATTGTTATCTCGGGGAATGTAAATATCCCCTATGATAGCAATAGGTAGTGACAGGTACTCTTTTTTGAAAAAATTGTGGTCTATTAGACCCTAGATCTCTCCTCTGCCCTCAAAGCAAATGACCACACCAAGATCGGTGTGATAAAATGCTTCCCCAATTTCCCAATGGCGCTATTTACATCCGGCGAAATCTAAGTCATGAAATACTCGTAGCTTCCGGTTTCTTAGGCCATAGAGATGTTTGGAGCCACTCTGGTCTCTGATCAGCTCTATGGTCAGCTGGCTGAATCACCGGCTGCATTCTCAGGTTCCCTGTTGAGACAGGAGAGCCAGAGAAAAACACGGAAGACGGGGGGGGGGGGGGCATTCCTTCCCACGGCTTGTAAAAGCAGTCTAGAGGCTAATTAGCCGCTAGGATTGCTTTTACATGAAAGCCGACCGCTGGCTGAAAAGAATGATACCAAGATGATACCTAAACCTGCAGGCATCATTCTGGTATAACCACTCAAAGTCGTGAATGGCGTACCTGAAGACAAAAAAATGGTTAACAATGGTTAACAATAAAGCACAGTAAAGTGTAAATAATTACACACCTGAAAAACAAACATGATAAAACATAATAACAATAACAATAACAATAACAATCAATAACAATAACAATAACAATAAAACATTGCAGAATAGAATACAGTAAAAAAGAGCAGAACAATAGAGAGAGAGAATAGAGAGAGAGAGAACAATAAAACAACAACTATTTTTTTTTATTTCATATTTTTTTTTTTTTTACACTTTTTTTGTAACTAACTTTTATAACGGTAACCGGTTCCAGGTTCGGGTCTCTCAAAATGCGATGGCATCTTGGGAGACCCTGTGAAAGTGTGCCTAGTCTGTGCAATGCTGTACCCTACGCTAATACTCAACTAGTGAATGGTAGCGTTCAAAACATTCACCAATGCAAAGACCAGGATTGTCAGGACAGGAGGGACAATAATAGCGGGTGTCACGCCTATATCCTCGCTTGCTGCAGACACAACATCTTTTTTGGGGGGTTCGTTGGGTAGGGGTACTCGGGAGGACATAAAAATGCCTCTCATGCAGCCGCCTGCATTTGGTTGGGGATGTGAATGGGGGAAGTACGGGCGCTGCAGAAGCGGTGGGTTCCCAATTAGGATTGGCGAATGCAGAAGGAAGGGCATTATGGGCACGACGGGCCTGTGTTTGTCTTTTTGGTGGCGGCGGGACACTACTTGTGCTTGCCACCTCACCAGCTTGAACTGCACTTATGGGACTCGCCACGTCACCAAGTGTTACTGCAGTGCTGGTTTGACTACGACCGGGGTGTACTAGGCCGCTGGCGCTTGCCAGTTCACCAAAACACTACCAAAAAACTGTTAGCGATCGCAGGGATCAGGCCTGACTCTGCGAACGCTGCAGTTATGCGTTTAGTGTTTTGTAAGTGACAGTGATCGATCGATACCGCACTTGGGTGGGCTGGGCTGGGCCGGGCGGAGGGGCAAAACGCAGGTGCTAGCAGGTATCTGGGCTGATCCCGCTAACACTGCGTTTTTGGGAACCCTAAACTGCTGGTGACGCTAGTATAGATCTGATCGGATCAGATATTGATGCGATCAGATACTATACCACTAAGGGAGGTGTACAGTGCGTGCGTGGGTGTTAGCGGTACTGGCGCTAATCTGACGCTGCCTGGGGCTGGTGCTTGCCAGTTCACCAAAACGCTACAAAAAAAACTGTTAGCGATCGCAGGGATCAGGCCTGACTCTGCGAACGCTGCAGTTATGCGTTTAGTGTTTTGTAAGTGTCAGTGATCGATCGATACTGCACTTGGGTGGGCTGGGCTGGGCCGGGCGGAGGGGCAAAACGCAGGTGCTAGCAGGTATCTGGGCTGATTCCGCTAACACTGCGTTTTTGGGAACCCTAAACTGCTGGGGACGCTAGTATAGATCTGATCGGATCAGATATTGATCCGTTCAGATACTATACCACTAAGGGAGGTGTACAGTGCGTGCGTGGGTGTTAGCGGTACTGGCGCTAACCTGACGCTGCCTGGGGCTGGTGCTTGCCAGTTCACCAAAACGCTACAAAAAAAACTGTTAGCGATCGCAGGGATCAGGCCTGACTCTGCGAACGCTGCAGTTATGCGTTTAGTGCCTTGTAAGTGACAGTGATCGATCGATACTGCACTTGGGTGGGCCGGGCGGAGGGACAAAACGCAGGTGCTAGCGGGTATCTGGGCTGATCCCGCTAACACTGCGTTTTTGGGAACCCTAAACTGCTGGGGACGCTAGTATAGATCTGATCGGATCAGATATTGATCCGTTCAGATACTATACCACTAAGGGAGGCGCATGCTGCGTGCGTGGGTGTTAGCGGTACTGGCGCTAATTTGACGCTGCCTGGGGCGACGCATATCACCGCCGGGCGATCGGGGGGCTAAACCTTTATTCGGTAATAAACGGCGGGTGCCCTGACACTATAAAAAATAAACGAACTAACCAGCGTCAACCGTAACGGTTATACGGTGATCAGTGGTGAAAGGGTTAACTAGGGGGCAATCAAGGGGTTAAAACATTTATTAGGTAGTATATGGGGGTCCCTGACGCTATAAAACGCTGACGGCGAACCTAAATATTTACCTCACTAACTAGCGTCACCAGCGACACTAATACAGCGATCAGAAAAATGATCGCTTAGCGACACTGGTGACAGGGGGTGATCAAGGGGTTAAAACTTTATTAGGGGGGGTTAGGGGGGTACCCTAGACCTAAAGGGGGGTAATATACACTGTCCCAACACAGTAACTGTCACAAACTGACACTATGCAGTAATCAGAAAAAAAAACAAAAAAAAAAAAAAAAAACTGCTGGTGTCAGTTTGTGACAGGGGGGGGGGTGATTGGGGGGGGATCGGGGGGCGATCGGGGGGGGATCGGGGTGATTTGTGTGCCTGGCATGTTCTACTGTGTGTGTAGTGTTTGTGCACTCACATACTTGTCGTCTCTCCTCGGGCCGGAACGGAAAATACCGACCCGAGGGGAGATGACATCACTTCCTTTGCTGCTGTTTAGCATACAGCAGCAAAGGAGTGTTCTCATTGGCTGGCGGCGATCGCGAGGGGGGGGCCACGAACGGATGGTCTCCCCCTCATCACCGATCGCCGCTGGACAAACGACGACCGCCTCGGGCACCGGGGGGGGTCCGATCGGACCCCCCACCCGCGGAAGGCAAATCACGTACCCTGTACGTGATTTTGCCTGTCCGTGCCACTTTGCCGACGTACATCGGCGTGAGGCGGTCGTCAAGTGGTTAAAGAGTCATTGTAATCTTTTGATGAAGAAAGTTTTCGATTCGTACGATTCAAAATGTATCGATTCGAAACGAAACAAAACACATTTTTTCATCATACACATGTCTAGACTGTGTCAATACCATTCCCATTATGGACATGAGCTCCCCCATGCTCCTTTGTATACACAGAGAAGGTATTTAATACATGTGCATTCTCTTTGTCCCCAGTCACCTTTTTACTATTAATTTATTTTAAGAAGTTTTGGGGGTTTGTCCTACTATCTTTTGCAGTCTCTCGTTCGTTTTGAATTTTTGCAGCCTTGATTTTATTTTTACATATTCTGTTATATTCTTTGTAACACTTAAACCATGATAGTGTTCGTTCATTTTTATATTTTTTAAAAGCTCTTTTCTTATTATTTATAACTTTTTTACCTTTGGCCACATAGGTTTAGTTTTTAGCCTTTTAAACGTATTGCCCATGAGAATATACTTTGTAGTTAGTTTGCATACAGTCTTTTTGAAGAATTCTCATTTCTGTTCTGTGTTCATCAATGCCAATATTCTCTTCCAGTCTAAGTCTTATGCCGTGTACACACGAGCTGACTTTTCAACAGCAAAGGTCCAACGGAACGAATCCGCCAGACAATTCGATTGTGTGTGGGCTTCATCGGACCATTGTTGTCGAAAAATCTGACGGACTTTAGGTTTAGAACATGTTTCAAATCTCTCCAATGGACTCGAGTCCCGTTGAAAAATGTGTTCGTCTGTATGCTAGTCCGACGGACAAAAAACGACGCAAGGGTAGCTATTGGCTACTGGCTATGAACGTCCTTATGCTAGTCCCTTTGTACGTCATTACGTTCATACCAACAGACTTTCTAACGGACTTTAGTCCGTTCATGTGTGGGCAAGTCTGGTCGTTCGAAAGTCCGTAGTAACTCCGTCGAAAGTCCGTCGGGAAGACCGCCGGACCTTTGATGCTGAAAAGTCCGCTCGTGTGTACAAGGCATTAGAAAGCAGCGCTCATCCTTGGAAAAATTGCTCTAGGCCTCATGTACACTGCTGCTGGTAAATGGATGTTTAGGAGCAGTTGGGCATTTTTTTCAGCTGCCCCTGAACTCTCCTCTATGTTATCTTATCAGTACATGTACACAGGGTCATTTATAGTCGTTTCTAGGGAGTTGAGTTTAGAAGCATTTTTCGGAACGCAAAAAAATGGGTTCAGACGGATGTTCAGAGGCATTTGAAATGTCAAATGCCTGTAACAGCTTGTAAACGCTGCTAAACGCAGTAACTCGTGTTTAGCAGTGTTTCGTTTACAGACGTTTTTCATTTTAACAGCTAAACACGACAAGTAAACGCGGCTAAACGGACGTTTTTAGATGCCGGTTTCTAGCTGTCAAGTTAAATCGTTCGGGAGAGGTTAAACAACATCCCGTGTACATGAAGCCTTAGGTGTTTTTAATCTTTCCAGTATGTGTTTGCTGTTTACAGCTAACATTAGGTGCCGGTTCACACAGGGGCAGCTTCAAAGTCGTCCGACTCTGAAGCCTCCCCGTACATCGCGACTTCAGTGCGGCTTGCAAAATGACTTCTGTATAGAAGTCAATGCAAGCCCCTCCGAAGTCGCCCCAAAGTAGTACAGCAATCTTTTTCTAAGTCGGAGTGACGTGAGTCGCTCCTATTAGAACAGTTCCATTGCAATGCATGGAGCGCGACTTGTCAGGCGGCTAAGTCAGGCGCCGCCTGACAAGTCGCGCTCCATGCATTGCAATGGAACTGTTCTAATAGGAGCGACTCACGTCACTCCGACTTAGAAAAAGATTGCTGTACTACTTTGGGGCCCCCATGTGAACCGGTGTTCTGCCGAATAAGTTCTGCTCGGTGGATAAGGACCCCCCTCTACTGCGCAGGCGCTGCGCCTGCGCAGTAGGAACCGGTGGAAATAGCCGAAGGGGAATAGGTCCAAATCAGCTGTACACGGCACCTGTAAGAGGGCCCCTCGCGGGCTCGCTCCGCTCGCCACGCTTCGGGCACGGCCTCGCTACGCTCGGCTCTTTTAGATTCCCCTTCTAGGTCCACTTGGATGGTAGGGAAGGAACCTGGACCCAGAGCGCAGGCGCTGTGTACAGCTGATTGTGGATTTTGAGCTTCAGCTATCTCCGGCGGCTGTTAGTAGTTCGTACTGCGCAGGCGCTGCGCCTGCGCAGTACAGGGGGGGAACTTATCCGCCGAGGGAACTTATTCGGCAAGACACCGGCACTAAATGAAATCATGTTATAGTCACTGCTACCCAAATATGGTAATACGCTCTGCAGGGTTTGAGATTACCAGATCCATCAGAGCATCATTCCTATTTGGGGCCTCTATGAACTGTACCATAAAATTGTCATGTAATAGGTCATCATCACATCCAAGATGATTGCACCCAGTAGAAGCCTTGGCCCTTTTGGATGTCTACACAAGGAAGGCTTTATCTGTAAATTACATGTATAAAATACAATATATTCATATATAATCTTATAGCAAGGTTTTTTTTTTATTGGTATGTGACAGGGTCTCTTTGAAGCCCTTTTGAAGCCTTTTTCAAAATTGCACTTATCATTTCAAATTGCACCAAAATAACAGCTTTTCAGTGTTTGTATGCACCACTGCCATTAATACAGTCTGGCTCCCTGCCGATACGCTCTATGAAAGCAGTGGTCTCTCTGCAGCACTCCAATACACCTTTTTCTAAATCAGACCAATAGCTGTGCAATAAGCAAAGCTCATGCTTATTGCTAATTTCAAAGTTATTGGTCCAGCTTAGCAGGCGGTGTATTGGACTACTGCAGCAAGATCTTTGCTCTCATAAAGAGTAAGCAGCTCAGAGTATGAAACCTACACGCTTGTATTCTTGCAGGCTTGGGAACACACACAATAAGGTCTATTTTTATTAAATTTCCTGTGTGAATGTCTTAGCATTTACTTCCTATGATCACCATCACCATCTAGTGGCCATTATGCAGTATTTTCCTTATTGAGGTATTTCATGTTATTAACACTTGACGTGCATGTTAACATACTGCAAGGGATAAGAAAGGTGGAAATGGTACCTAGGTCTTTTTAAACGTACACTAAACACTATGATGCTGGAGCACTAATACTGAGTTTAAAGCCCAACTCCAGGGAATTTTTTTCTCATGCAGTGGGGCTGTGCCCACACTGCATGGGTTAACTGATCTTTTTGTCTAGGGGAACACATCACCTATACTCACCCGATCATTCAATCGTCAGGAAAATGGCACTCCCCCACATCCAGGGGTGGACTATTCCTGAGGTCTTTACATTCAGAGTCGATTTATGAGCCTGATGACATCATGTACAGTCCACTGCACAAGACCACTAGCTTGGGGGGGGGGTCAGGAGCCGAATTGACCAGTCTTGCACTGGGAGGTTTGGAGGATTGGGCTAGTATATCTTGACTCTCTAGCATTAGTAAATATATAGGAAAGTATATTATGTTTTCATTGAAGAGAGAGGTTTGGGACTTTGTATGAAGCATGCAGCTGGGGGGGGTGATCATGATGAAAATTGTGTCTGACCAGTTCGTTATATGACTGTAATTACTATATTTCAATACAATGCACATAAAGAGTATAATAGAATAAAAATTAATTCCATATATGATGTGCACAACCAAAACACCATAATAATATAGCATGATAATCCATAATAATAATAATAACATCAGACACATAACCCATGTATCACACAATACATATATAAAAGTGCATGATTGTTACAACATATTGCAATAAAACAGAATAAAATTGATGGAACGATCCTGACTGTAAACATGATAGTGGCATTAACATAGCTTGACGCGTTTCGTGGATGACCTCCACTCATCAGGAGCAGATGCTTGATTTATATCTATAATTAATAAGTTGTACACATTAATAATCGATCTCAATGTAAGAGGGCAGGGGAGGGGGAGGAAAAACAAAATAATTGAAAGTATCCACCCATACTTACAATATAGCTATGAGTATGTCCCTGGGAGTAAGGTCCCCCCATGGATGGTCAGGGGTGATGTAAATGGAATATCCATGGAATCTCTGCAAATAAGTGTTGAAATTATGTGTATTATTACATATAATATGAAGTGTACCTATTTAACATGGTAAAGTGTGGGCCAATGCTATCACCAAGAGGTAGCAAGTAAAAATGTGATCGTATGGGAAAATGCCATATCTAAGTGTGGAGTAAGGGTAAATATAAGTATGACTTAATGTACCCCAACCCATGGGGGCTACATGTGAAATAAAAACCACACACCAAAGGAAAGGATGAAAGGGAAAAGAAGAAAATTCTACCATAATACTACCTGGAACTCCTAGGCCAACATGGTCCAAATTGGTGCACAATGTCCAAAGAGGCCAGCTACCACAGAGAACATCTGTGACCTTGTGTGTTCAGACCAGTGCCTATTCTTATGGTTCCCTGATGGCAGAGCTCCTCACTGTGTGCTTAACAGCCCACATATATATAGAGGAAGAGGGGCGAGGATAAGCATACCCAGGTGCTGTGTGCACCTGTGCCTAATCTCCTAATCCCATACTTAGATGTGTTTTTCCCCTATGTGTAGACTGCACTTTGAACACAAGAGGGAGCAGGCTCCAATGCAAAAAAATAATTAATGCTTATTTTTTTATCAATCAATATGGGTGCATTTAATTTTTTTGCAAAAGCCTTTAAGGATGGTTCTATATATTAGAGAATAAAAATAAAATAGTCATGAAACAAGGTTCCCCAAGCCAATGCTGCATGCCATTTCAAAAGACATTAAAGTGAATTTTCAGATAATAATAATGCTTGGTAATTTATTAGGTCATTATATGGGACTTGCTAATGTTCCTCCAGCAGTCACATTTTACTTCCATTTCCTCGGTGACTGATCAATAACGTATTTGCTCTTACTTTAGAGCAATCAATTAGACAGGGGATATTAATTAACACCTATTCCATGGCTAAATAAATCTAACACAGGAGCCTGTTTACTGGAACAACACAGAAAAGTATATGATTGGAGTACAGTGACCTCATTGTCATGTTCAAGAAACCAATTTGAGATGATTTGAGCTTTGTGACATGGTGCATTATCCTGCTGGAAGTAACTATCAGAAGATGGGTACACTTGAAGGGATGGAGATTGTAAGTAACAATACTCAGGCCGTGACATTTAAATGATGCTCAATTTGTACTAAGGAGCCGAAACTGTGCCAAGAAAATATCCCCCACACCATTACACCACTAATAGTAGAAGATTGGAAAAACGGTACCTGGTCTGATGAGTCACGATTTCAGCTGTGACATTCAGATGGTAGGGTCAGAATCTGGCGTAAATAACACAAGACAGGATGCCTTGTATCAACATTTCAGGTTGTTAGTGGTGGTCCACCACTAACAACCTGAAATGTTGATACAAGGCATCCTGCCTTGTGTTATTTACGCCAGATTCTGACCCTACCATCTAAATGTCACAGCTGAAATCGTGACTCATCAGACCAGGTACCATTTTTCCAATCTTCTATTGTCCAACTTTGGTAAGCCTGTATATATATATATATATATATATATATATATATATATATATATATATATATATATATATTTTGTATATCGATCAGCCGTAACATTATGATCATTGACAGATAAAGTGAATAACATTGATTATCTTGTGACAATGGCATGTAAAAGTGGGTGGGATATACATTATTTGGTAGCAAGTGAACATGTTTTCCTTGAAGGGGATGTGTTGAAAGCAAAAAGCGACTTTGACAAGGGCCTAATTGTAATTGCTAGAAGACTGGGTCAGAGTATCTCCAAAACTCCAGGTCTTGTGGGATGTGTCTGGTTTGCAGTGGTCCAAGAAAGGAAAACCACTGAACTGGCGACAGGGTCATCGACAGCCAAGGTACATTGGTGCATGTGGGGAGTGAAGGCTAGACCATTAAGTCCAAACCAATAGAAGAGCTACTGTAGCTCAAATTGCTAAAAAAAATATTGTTGGTTCTGACAGAAAAGTGTCAGAACACACAGTGCATCACAATTTGTTGCGTATGAGGCTGCGTAGACATAGAATGGTCAGGGTGCCCATGCTGACCCATGTCCACAGCCAAATGTGCCTAAAATGGGCACGTGAGCATGAGAACTGGAACACAAGGCAATGGAAGAAGGTGGCCAGGTGAGTTGAATTCAAGAATGGCTTTAGGAACAGAACAAGGATTTTGTTGACTTGGCCTACAAGTTATCCACATCTCAATCCAATCGAGAATCTGTGGGATTTGCTGGAAAACAAGTCCGATCCATGGGAGCCCTAATTTGCAACTTACAGGACTTAAAGTATCTGCTGCTAATAGCTTGATGCCAGATACCACAGCATACCTTCATGGGTCTAGTGAAGTCCATGTCTTGACAGGTTATGGTCGGTGGCAATAATATAATGGATGATTGGTGTATATACAAAAAAATAACCAAGCAGGATGCGTTGTCTTTGATTAAAAATAGATGTCCCAAGGAACAAAGAATGACCACTCTGTATTACAATATATGTATCACCTAGCTTTCTCATCTACATATGATGAGGAGCTCCAGAATTTGTTTCTGTTATGGGAAAAAAAAAACTTTTTGTTTTCCCAGATCTTTATAAACTTAATGATAATGTGGTCTGGATCATGAAAGAAGTCTTTATTCCTAGGTTCACATCTCACCTGGTAGCCAGACCTCATTAATTAGTCTTAGCTGTGCAAACGCCTCTACAGATGTAAGCTGGCTGAGGCACAAACTCTTTATCTCCTTCTCTCTGCTGTGAAAGCCTGCTGCCTGTGTAAAAAGGCTGACTGCTGACAGAACACTAAAACGGTACAAGTACCCCATCGTATGAAATTCAAAATACTAACCACAACATACAAGGCCATCCACAACATCACCACCAGCTACATCACGAACCTCATCTGCAGATATTACCCAAATCATCTTCTCCACTCCTCTCAAGACCTCCTGCTCTCTAGCCCCCTTGTTACCTCCTCCCACGCTCGCCTCCAGGACTTCTCCAGAGCCTCTCCCATCCTCTGGTACTCCCTGGCCCAGTATGTCTTGTCAGCTCCTACCCTGTCCGCCTTTAGGCGATCCTTCGATTTCAGCTGTGACATTTAGATGGTAGGGTCAGAATCTGGCGTAAATAACACAAGACAGGATGCCTTGTATCAACATTTCAGGTTGTTAGTGGTGGTCCACCACTAACAACCTGAAATGTTGATACAAGGCATCCTGCCTTGTGTTATTTACGCCAGATTCTGACCCTACCATCTAAATGTCACAGCTGAAATCGTGACTCATCAGACCAGGTACCATTTTTCCAATCTTCTATTGTCCAACTTTGGTAAGCCTGTATATATATATATATATATATATATATATATATATATATATATATTTTGTATATCGATCAGCCATAACATTATGATCATTGACAGATAAAGTGAATAACATTGATTATCTTGTGACAATGGCATGTAAAAGTGGGTGGGATATACATTATTTGGTAGCAAGTGAACATGTTTTCCTTGAAGGGGATGTGTTGAAAGCAAAAAGCGACTTTGACAAGGGCCTAATTGTAATTGCTAGAAGACTGGGTCAGAGTATCTCCAAAACTCCAGGTCTTGTGGGATGTGTCTGGTTTGCAGTGGTCCAAGAAAGGAAAACCACTGAACTGGCGACAGGGTCATCGACAGCCAAGGTACATTGGTGCATGTGGGGAGTGAAGGCTAGACCATTAAGTCCAAACCAATAGAAGAGCTACTGTAGCTCAAATTGCTAAAAAAAATATTGTTGGTTCTGACAGAAAAGTGTCAGAACACACAGTGCATCACAATTTGTTGCGTATGAGGCTGCGTAGACATAGAATGGTCAGGGTGCCCATGCTGACCCATGTCCACAGCCAAATGTGCCTAAAATGGGCACGTGAGCATGAGAACTGGAACACAAGGCAATGGAAGAAGGTGGCCAGGTGAGTTGAATTCAAGAATGGCTTTAGGAACAGAACAAGGATTTTGTTGACTTGGCCTACAAGTTATCCACATCTCAATCCAATCGAGAATCTGTGGGATTTGCTGGAAAACAAGTCCGATCCATGGGAGCCCGAATTTGCAACTTACAGGACTTAAAGTATCTGCTGCTAATAGCTTGATGCCAGATACCACAGCATACCTTCATGGGTCTAGTGAAGTCCATGTCTTGACAGGTTATGGTCGGTGGCAATAATATAATGGATGATTGGTGTATATACAAAAAAATAACCAAGCAGGATGCGTTGTCTTTGATTAAAAATAGATGTCCCAAGGAACAAAGAATGACCACTCTGTATTACAATATATGTATCACCTAGCTTTCTCATCTACATATGATGAGGAGCTCTAGAATTTGTTTCTGTTATGGGAAAAAAAAAACTTTTTGTTTTCCCAGATCTTTATAAACTTAATGATAATGTGGTCTGGATCATGAAAGAAGTCTTTATTCCTAGGTTCACATCTCACCTGGTAGCCAGACCTCATTAATTAGTCTTAGCTGTGCAAACGCCTCTACAGATGTAAGCTGGCTGAGGCACAAACTCTTTATCTCCTTCTCTCTGCTGTGAAAGCCTGCTGCCTGTGTAAAAAGGCTGACTGCTGACAGAACACTAAAACGGTACAAGTACCCCATCGTATGAAATTCAAAATACTAACCACAACATACAAGGCCATCCACAACATCACCACCAGCTACATCACGAACCTCATCTGCAGATATTACCCAAATCATCTTCTCCACTCCTCTCAAGACCTCCTGCTCTCTAGCCCCCTTGTTACCTCCTCCCACGCTCGCCTCCAGGACTTCTCCAGAGCCTCTCCCATCCTCTGGTACTCCCTGGCCCAGTATGTCTTGTCAGCTCCTACCCTGTCCGCCTTTAGGCGATCCTTGAAAATGTATTTATTCAGGGAAGCCTACCCCACCTCCACCTACGAACTGTACTTGAGCCACCTCCACCACCTCCATCATCTGCAGCTATTACCTTTTGTACCACCTCCCCCTCCCTTTAGAACGGCCCTCCTATTCCTTCTATATTGAACTGTAGTGTAATTGTACTGTCCTCTTTATATTGCAAAGTGCTGAGTAAACTGTGGGCGCTATATAAATCCTGTATAATAATAATAATACAAGAGCTGCTGTTGTTTGTTTTGGGGAACACATTAGTTGGCACCATGATAGTCAGGAACTGACATACTGTAAGAATACCCAGGAACTTGCTGGAGCTCACCAATGTAGGAATTTTGTTTACATTGCCAGTTCTTTACCGGGATTGTCAAATCTCTGCCTGTCAGAAACACACAGTACTTCCCCTTTGTCCTTGCTTCGTGTATGCCAGCAGTACCACATGCCTCCCAACTGTCCCAAAACATGTGGGACCTTCCCAGAGTTTCAACCAAGTCCCGAAGTCCCTGCAGGCCTGGGCCGTATCCTGGAGCCCAATGGAGTGGAAGCAGTTATTAAACCATGGCCAATATTTAACATAATTTACCCACACCTAAGTTTGCCACAGTGTGCTACGTGCACAACGCAGGTTGCTGTCTCCTTAATGTGTCCCTTATTCTCAAGTCCAAAAGTTGGGAGGTATGGTACCAGACTTCCTGCCCATATCTGTAGTGATCTTGTGGCCTGTGTTTATGGCAGTGTGCTAGCTGTCGGGAGGAGGTCTGAGCATACATCCTGGCTGGGCTTGTGTCTCTGGAAAGTGCTGACCACTGATGCCTCTCCAGCCCCCGCAACCCACCGGTCACAAAATTCAACAGCTATATGGGGGAGTTCTATGCCTGGGAGGTTGTGACACTGTCCTATTCTCCTGCATTGTGCTAGCTGTTTCTGGGAACAGTGCTCATGGTGGGAGTCATGTCCCTTGTCTCCAGGGCCCCCTAACTAACCATAACCTTCTTCTGTTCTGCTTGTTGTATGTCATTCCATTTCACAGCCTATGCGTGGATATTGAATGGCAACATAATGCAACATAATGCAAAGACAGGCTATGTGCTGCCATAATGATGCGTGTGGAGTCTGTTTGGGGAACTCACATGTGTCCCTGGGTTCATTACTATTGTCTGATATCTACCTGTCATCTCCCCTTCACTGCTGCAATGTATAGTATGTACCATATACACCTTTCTCCCATAAACTCCCTTCGCATTACATGCATCTACCCACCTGACAAGTCTGTATTAAAGGGGTTGTAAAGGCAAAAGTAATGCATTCTATGCATTAAGATAAAAAGCCTTCTGTGTGCAGCAGCCCCCCCCCCCCCCAGCCCCCTAACACTTACCTGAGGTCCCTCCCTGTCCACAAGTGTCTCAGCCATCCGAAATTCTGCTTCCTGATTAGCTGAGACACAGCAGCCGTGCCATTAACTTCTGCTGCTGTCAAAGTCATCTAGCCATTAGGGGAGAGAGGGGCCGGGGCTCTGTATCTAAATGGACACAGGGAGCTGTGACTCAGCTCGGGTGCCCCCATAGCAAGCTGCTTGCTGTGGGGGCACTGAACAGGAGGGAGGCACCAGGATAACAGGAGAGGGACCCAAGAAAAGGAGGAACAGGGCTGCTATGTACAAATCCATTGCACAAAGCAGGTAAGTATAACATGTTTGTTATTTTTATAGAAAAAAAAACAAGGCTTTACAATCACTTGAAGGTTTGTGTCTGTAGGCAGGTGCAGTCTGTTGTCTACACTGCAAGTGTTGCTCATCCTCAGCTGCAGTGTAGAAGGAGAGGAACTCAGGAGGAAAATGGTTCCTTTATGGTTTCCTGACTCACTGGGGCAGAGATCTGGTTGGATGCTGGCCACTCATGTGACTCTGGCGGCCAGATTACCCCACACTTCTCACACACATTCAGGTGTGGGTAGTGTAGGGACAGGTTACCCATCTGTCAGGAAGAGTACTAATGGTAGGGAATGGTTCCAGATAAGTACGGAAAGCTTAAGGCTCTGTACTCTCCTTGGACATCTTCCCATTTGGTCTTGGACTGGCCAAGCCACATTCTGCCCTTCCAGACAGACGCTTTTGGTTAGAAACCTGCTCCGCTATAGGCTTTACCGAGTGTTTCCCTTTTGGGCCTCCTTTCACCGAGTTTGTTGTGAACTGTTCTGCCTTTTTTTTCTCTTCTTTTTCCCTTTCTTTACAATAATTTGTTATTAGTTTTTAAACATTTCTTTTACAATACCCACAACCGTGCAATCCAATCTCTTAGCTACAATTAAATGTCAATATAATTATAATACTTCCAGAAATGTAATTATCCAAATAACATCTTATATCATTGTTATACAAGAAAACAAAAATCCAATATAAATGTACCAAACACTAAAACAAGACAAAAAAAACACATTTAGCGCCTTGCCTTCTAAATCCTACATTTATTTCAAACAGCTATGAACAATATAATAACTGACTGATCACCATGAATAACCAGGTACCCTCAAATATAGGACACACTGGCCAGTCTCCCCCTCTTTATGGCAATAGTCTATTCAGAATTAAAGGAGAAGTACAGCCAAAGCTCAATTGGCTGGATTTCTTCTGTGGATCACAGGAGTGCAGTTCATTCTGCACTCCTGTGATCCGTTTTCGTCAGACAGCGTGCTGTAGTCCGCTGTCTGCTGACATCACAGAGCCGGTCCAGGGTCAGACAAGATCGAATCAATGGAGTCGGGATCCACCCACATGCCTGGATTGGCACCCGGCTCCACTTCTAAGCAAGTCACTGAGAAGGTGAGCCGGCCACTCCCGCCCCTCCACAGCCCAGTGCAGGGGGCAGAGCATAGAGCTGGTGACTGACAGTCAGCAACTCTCTGCTTGGGGAGCTGTGAGAACCGAGTGATCTGTGGTGTTTGATCGCTCGGCTCTCGGTGTTAGAGGCACCGGGGGACAGATGCAGCATCGGACCGATGCTGCATCCAGCTAGGTAAGTATGATTTGGGGAAAAAAACGTAACCCTATACTTCTATTTTAATGAAGTCGGAGCTCTTTTTTCAAGCACCTGATTAGAGCCATAAGCTCTAATAGGCGTCAAAAAAAGGTAAACAGCGAGTGCCATGCTTGGCGCTCACAGTTCACCCAGCTGTGTTAGAAAAGCGAATGAATATTCGCTTTCCTAACACTGAACTGCCTCTCTGCCAATCAGGTGCTCAGGTCTGTTACCCGTCACCTGATTGTCTGAAACGACAGGCGCTGTGATTGGATGCCAATCAGGTGTCCAATCATAGGAGAGGACGGGAGAAGACATTGAGGACATGGAGGAGCATGGAGGAGCATGGAGGACACCGCCTGCCGCCATCACCCACTGCCCCACCGAGACAGGGTAAGTGCCGGGCAGACACTGGGCAGGGGGGGTCCAGTGGCAGCATTCGATGGGCACAGTGGGAGCATTTGATGGCACAGTGGGAGCATTTGATGGGCACAGTGGGCTCATTTGATGGCACAGTGGGAGCATTTGATGGCACAGTAGCAGCATTTGATGGGCACAGTGGCAGCATTTAATGGGCAATGTGGGAGAGTTTGATGGGCACAGTGGCAGCATTTGATGGGCAAAGTGGGAGCATGTGATAGGCTCAGTGGCAGCGTTTGATGGGCACAGTGGCAGCGTTTGATGGGCATGGTGGCAACATTTGATGGGCACAGTGGCTGCGCTTGATGGGCACAGTGGCGGTGTTTGATGGGCACAGTGGCTGCGTTTGGTGGCATAGTGGCTTCGTTTGATAGGCACAGTGGCTGCATTTGATGGCACATTGAGGCTGCAATTGATGGGTTTTTTTTTCAGAATTTTTCAGTTTGTTTGCACCCCCCCAAAATTTTTGAGCACCAGCTGCCACTGGCACAACTGTTTACATGCATTGGACATATGCATGCTTTCAGGGTCAAGTAATCTAAATATGGCAACCTATATGAACATCATTATCATCATTTATTGTAATAAAAAGATAATGCAAAGGGCTCAGTACATAGGCAAACCATCAGTTTATATTTGAAGCATTATAAAAAGCAAACCATAAAGGCATGTGTTATGTATTCAGAACAGTGACCTTAGTTTATTTATAGTAAGAAACAGCACATGCCTCTATGACCAACATCATACCACTATAATAAAAAGTCTATAAAAGCTTGCATTTTTTAAAAATATGAGGATAACAATTTAAATCAAAATAAGATAATTACAAGACTGCAACTGTTACAGCAATGGATTGTGAAAGGACAAAATAAGGGTAATAGGTTGCTGAGCATGGAGTGGTGTAAACCAAGTCAAGGTTAAGATATGTATTCACAATTGCCTTTTGTGCTTTATTCATAGTAAGAGCCTGTACTATGCATCTGACCTCCACTGTAACCAGTGTCCCTATGGCTCCAGTGAAGTCAAAAAGCCCCAGACTGAAAAAGCACTCAAATATAAAACTACTCCATACATAAATTTAAAAAACAGCAAATTGTGTGGCACAATGTGTAGCTTGCAATGAAATAATTACTTTAATTAATAGGGGGAGTCCTTATTCCACAGTGTCATATGCATGCGCAAAATATGCATGCCCCTTCATAAAGGTATTTAAAAAAGGTTACTTCTAGGAGTGCCATTTTTTTTTTAATTTTTTTTTTGAAGACCCTAGTTTGTTTCTGGTCAGCTTGTTCCTATTCTATATTGCTGGCAATACTCTTCTTTGTCCTACTATTAGGAGATACATTGCAACATGATAAATTTGAAGGGACATACCTCCCAATCTTTTGACATGACAAATGTCAAAAGGTTGGGCGACTTATGCGGCGTACACACGATCGGAATTTCCGTCAGAAAAAACTTGGATGGTTTTTCCGACGGAATTCCACTAAAGCTTGCCTTGCATACACACGGTCACACAAAAGTTCTCTGTACTTTCGACCGTCAAGAACGCGGTGATGAACAACACTATGACGAGCCGAGAAAATGAAGTTTAATGCTTCCGAGCATGCGTCAAATTGTTTCCGAGCATGCGTGATTTTTTGCGCGTCCGAATTGCATACAGACTAATGCATTTTCGGATAGGAACCAAAAAATAGAGAACCTACTCGCAATCTTTTGCTGGCTGGAATTCTGCCAGCAAAAGACCAATGGAGCATACACACGGTCGCATTTTCCGACAAAAAGCTCTGATCGGAGTTTTGCTGGCAGCATTTCCGAATGTGTGTACACGGCATTAGCCGCCTGACCATTCGTGTTCCATTCTGTACAATGGGACCGTTCTAAGTCACTCCGACTTAAAAAAAGGCTCCTGTACGACTTTGGGGAGACTTCAGAGCAGCTTGTATTGACTTCTATACAGAAGTCATTTTGCAAGCCGCGCTGAAGCCGTGTACAGGGCGGCTTTAGAGTCGGGCGATTTGAAGCCGCCCCTGTGTGAACCGGCACTAAAAGAAGACAAAAAATCCTAACTGCGTAATTATTCCAACCCTAGGTGCATAATTTATGTTGAATGTAGTAAATCAGATGTAATTGATGATGATCCACCTTGTTACTTGTTCAGTCTGCACAGTCTTACACAGTGAATTGCAGCAGTATCCTTTCATATTTAGGTGTTGTCTATAAAATAACCTGTATCTTCCCTGACTTTCATTTGAGTTTCACTCACTCCCCCTCCCAGACACTGCAGCTCACAGTGGGAGGGTTTCTGTAACAGAGGCAGTGCTGTCCTCACCAAAAGCAGTGGGTGGAACGAGGTAAGGCTAGGAGCTGGTGGACAAGCCACAGGCTTGTGAGTCAGCAATGCTGATGGCCTCACCCCCTGCAAAGACCTCTCATCCCATTGTAGTGCAAGTAGACACAGTCTATATGAGAGCAGCAACTCTGCTCTGAATACAGGTACAGTGCTGCATTGTTGCCACCCTATCACAGGAAGCTGCATTAGGTGGACTTCACTGGCAGGATCTACAGGAATTTGTCAGTCTTTGCAAAGGCACTAAGAGACAACTGTATGTGCAGATGTTCTTATCATTAAGTGCTGCCACAAATACATTACAGTACCAAAAGTATTGGGATGCCTGCCTTTACACACATATGAACTTTAATGGCATCCCAGTTTTCGTCCGTAGGGTTCAATATTGAGTTGGCCCACTCTTTGCAGGTATAACAGCTACAACTCTTCTGGGAAGTCTGTCCACAAGATTTAGGAGTGTGTCTATGGGAATCTTTGACCATTCTTCCAGAAGCGCATTTGTGAGGTCAGGCACTGATGTGGACGAGAAGGCCTGGCTCGCAGTCTCTCCTCTAATTCATCCAAATGGTCTTCTATCAGGTTGAGGTCAGGACAGTCAAGTTCTTCCACCCCAAACTCACTCATCCATGTCTTTATGGACCTTGCTTTGTACACTGGTTCAAATCATTTTGTGGGGGGGGGGGGGGGGTTATTGTGTGGGGTTGTTTTTTAGGGGTTGGGCTTGACCCCATACTTCCAGTGTTGGGAATCCTCAAGGCGTCAGCACACCAAGCCATTTTGGACAATTTCATGCTCCCAACTTTGTGGGAACAGTTTGGGGATGGCCCCTTCCTGTTCCAACATGACTCCGCACCAGTGCACAAAGCAAGGTCCATAAAGACATGGATGGCCGAGTTTGGGGTGGAGGAACTTGAGTGGCCTGCAGAGTCCTGAACGCAACCTGATAGAACACCTTTAGGATGAATTAGAGACTGCAAGCCAGGCCTTCTCATCCAAAATCAGTGCCTGACCTCACAAATGCACTTCTGGAAGAATGGTCAAACATTCCCATAGACACACTCCTAAACCAAATGGAAAGCCTTCCCAGAAGAGTTGAAGCTGTTATAGCTGCAAAGGGTGGACCAACTCAATATTGAACCCTACAGACTAAGACCGGGATGCCATTAAAATACTTTTGGTAATATAGTGTATATATATTTTTGGGAAGCCATAGTTCTATTTTAAGGTGTTTTATACTTTTGCTTTTCCTTTAGAAAAAAGCAAACAATAATTTAGAGTTTGGATGAAAAGTTTATAGTATTGCATTTTTGGCATTTCTTGGCTTTTGACAAAAGCCCTCTAGATTCCAAACTGCATCATAATGTATTACGATTCATTACATACTCTGATTACGCAATAAATTGTTCCAATGATAAACTTTCCAGTGCAGTATGAAATGTATCCCTGTGATTGGCCTTGGATTATCACGTGGTGCATTATGTTACACTTTTTTGCATAGCGCACTGCAATCTTCTTAAAAAAATGAGGTTTTATAACAAATAGCTTGCATCGGGTATTTATTGCCATTGCTTTTGCATGCTGTAGGATTGACAGTAGATTATTTAGTGTCACATTGGAGGTTTAGTTTGCATCAATGTAAATTTTCTTTTCTTTCAGCAAACCTGTTGCCATATTTAAGTAGGGGCCCCCCTCAGTTAATAACTCCTAGGATTTTCACAATGCAGAGTAATCATATTTTTCCAGTTAAATTTACACAGGTTTAAATAATATATGAAATAAAAAGCCGCACTGTACTTAAAGCACCCGGTGATAAGACATATTGTGCTTCATAAAATTACAAATGACTCATAATTTTCATTAGCAAGAGCAGAATTATGACTTGAATGAAAGAAGCTAGTGGGAGAGATTGCTGGGACCATTTATTGCCTTGCAGAGCCCTCTAGTGGAAAGAAAGAAAATAGAAAGCGTTCAGGAAAAAATAAACAAAACTACGTTCACATACCGGGGCATCTCATAAAATTTGAATATCTTCAAAAAGTTCATTTATTTCAGTAATTCAATTCAAAAAGTAATTTTCTATAGATGCGTTACAAACAGAGTGATATATTTAAAGCATTTTTTTCTTTGAATCTTGATGATTATGGCTTACAGATAGTGAAAACCCGAAATTCCGTATGTCAGAAAATGGGAGAATATTACATAAGACCAATAAAAAAAAGGATTTTTAATACAGAAATGTTGGCTTACTGAAAAATATGTCCATGTACAGTATTGTAAGCACTCAATACTTGGTCAGGGCTCCTTTTGCATGAATTACTGCATCAATGCGGAGTGGCATGGAGGTGATCAGCCTGTGGCACTGCTGAGGTGTTATGGAAGCCCAGGTTGCTTTGATAGCAGTCTTCAGCTCCTTTGCATTGTTGGGTCTGGTGTCTTTCATCTTCCTCTTGACAACACCCCACAGATTCTCTATGGGGTTTATGTCATGCAAGTTTGCTGGCCAATCAAGCACAGTGATACAATGATCAATAAACCAGGTATTGGTACTTTTAGCAGTGTGGGCAGGTGCCAAGTCCTGCTGGAAATTGAAATCAGCATCTCCATAAAGCTGGTCATCAGAAGGAAGCATGAAGTGCTCCGAAATTTCCTGGTAGAGGACTGTGCTGACTTTGGATTTGATAAAACACAGTGGACCAACACCAGGAGATGACATGGCTCCCCAAATCGTCACAGACTGTGGAAAATGTTTCATTTATTTGGAAATGAAGCTCCTAGAGTCTAGAGGAAGAGTGGAGAGGCACAGAATCCCAGTTGCATGAGGTCCATTGTGAAGTTTCCACAGTCAGTGATGATTTGGGGAGCCACTTTGCTCTGGGCCAAGAGTGCATAACCCACAGAGCGCAGGGGGAAGGAGTAAGCAACACACACAGTGCAGGGGTCAGGAGTAAGCAATTTACAGAGTCCAAAGGTCAGGAGTAAATAATGTACAGAGTTCAGGGGTCAGGAGTAAGCAATCTACAGAGTCCAAAGGTCAGGAGTAAATAATGTACAGAGTTCAGGGGTCAGGAGTAAGCAATCTACAGAGTCCAAAGGTCAGGAGTAAATAATGTACAGAGTTCAGGGATCAGGAGTAAGCAATACACAGAGTGCAAAGGTCAGAAGTAAGCAATACACAGAGTGCGAGGTCAGGAGTAAGTAATGTACAGAGTTTAGGGGTCAGGAGTAAGCAATACACAGAGTACGAGGTCAGGAGTAAGCAATACACAGAGTACAAGGTCAGGAGTAAGCAATACACAGAGTGCATAGGTCAGAAGTAGGTAATGTACAGAGTGCAGGTGTTAGAAATAAGTAATGCCCAGAGTGCAGAGGTGAGAATTACTGTAAGTTACGCAAATAGTGCTAAGAACAGGAGTAACGCACAAAGTGCAGTGGTCAGGAGTAAGTAACAAACAAAGTGCACAGTTTAGGAGTAAGTAAAGCACAGAATGCAAAGGTCAGAAGTAAGTAATGCAATACGTGCAGGGGTCAGGAGTAAGTAATGCACATCATGCAGGGGTCAGGAAAAAGTAATGCACAGAGTCTAAAGGTCAGGAGAAAGTAACGCACAGAGTGCAGAGATTAGAAGTATTGTAAGTTACGCAAATAGTGCTGAGAAGAGGAGTAACGCACAAAGTGCAGTGGTCAGGAGTAATGAAAAACTCAGAGTGCAGAGGTCAGGAGTAAGTAAAGCACATAATGCAGAGGTCAGAAGTAAGTAATGCAAGGAGTGTAGGGATCAGGAGTAAATAATGCACTGAGTGCAGGGGTCAGGAAAAAGTAATGCACAGAGTCTAGAGGCCAGGAGTAAATAACACACTGAGCACAGGGGTCAGGAGTAAGTAACACACTGCGTGCAGGGGTCAGGAGTAACTAACACACTGAGTACAGGGGTCAGGAGTAAGTAACACACTGCGTGCAGGGGTCAGGAGTAACTAACACACTGAGTACAGGGGTCAGGAGTAAGTAACACACTGAGTTCAGGGGTCAGGAGTAAGTAGCACACTAACACACTGCGTGCAGGGATCAAGAGTAAGAAACACACAGAGCGCAGGGGTCAGGAGAAAGTTATGCACAAAATCTAAAGGTCAGATGTGAGTAACACACAGAGAGCAGAGGTTAGAAGTAAGTACTGCATATAGTACTGAGGATTAACGAGTGCAGGGGTCAGGAGTAAGTTCCACTCAAGTACATTCTGTAGTTAGATCTGGGACCCATTAGGAAAAACAATGCAGCCTAAAAAAAAGTAAGTCTTGGTTTCATGATTCACACACAATATTACAGAGATACTGACTGTAACAAGGACTGGCTGTAGAGAACAACTAATATTTTTACAAACAGGCAGTAGCCATTGTAACTTTTTTTGTCCCTGCATATAGAGAACACAAATGTCACGCACAAGGTTTTAAAAGCACTTAAGGCATGCTAAAATGACCACTCAATATTGCATGTCTTATGTGCACCTTAGGGTACATTAAATACTAATGCTGCTTGACAAATCGGGCCCAATATAACACAGCTGCATGCATGAAAACCTTTTCTAATAAAAACACCACAGTGATGTTTCCTGTTGGTAAAATAAGGCCATTTCTCAGTCACTACACCACCCTGGGGCCTGGCTGTGGCTGGTACTTATGCTATTCCTAATACTACGCCACTGCCAATATAGCTAAACGGATGTCAAAGTACAGACAAGTAGAGTTCCAAAATGGGAGCAGCTGCCTAAGGTAACCAATCAGTTTTGTTCTTTAAGCCTCATGTACAGTAGGTGTCTAGCCCTGATGTATGAGACTTTGACATTTAGGTGTGGGTGTAAGGCACAGGTGCACCTTCCATGCCAACGGCCAGCAGCCTGTAAAACTCTATGAGAGGCAGAAAAATTTTGCGGCAGGACAGTGCAGCTAGCAATATGAATTTCTAGGGAAGTATATGCCCTGATACAAAAGCACCTGGGATTCTGACAGCTCTGAACCTGGAAATGCTCAGAACTGAGTGCTTCTGTGTTCATTGATCACAGAACAGATCAGGGAATTTCCTATGGTTTTTAGCTCTATCTAGTGGCCGAATGCGATATTTTCCATTCTGAATCATTTAAACAGCACAGGAAAAAGCCTAATAATATATTATTCTTTTGCCCCTTTCACACAGAAAAAATGTACATGCACTTTCAGTGGGCACATTTTATAAATACACCCCACACTGTGTGTTGCAGTGTAAGCGTAAATGGCACCAGCAGCCCATTTTGGTTTGTCGTCCTAACAGTGCAATTCCTGTGTTCTTGCTTGCACAGTACAATGTTTAAACAGCCCTAAAAGAAAGCACAGCAAGGCTGGTGTACTGACTTTTATCTACTGCCATTGAGCAACAAAGACAAGTCACCTCCCTGCCCCAGCCTGTGATTGGAGAAGGAGGGAGCAGCAACAGGCAGGTGAAGTTATCTCTCTGCTCTTTCCTCCTGTCAGTATGTTCTTTGCTGGCACATGCAGCATGCAGCGCACTTTACCAGCCCCAGGTGCTGCACCCCACCATCCCAGTCTGAGGGCTACTGAATAAGAGAATACAGGATACTCAAGTCAAATTCAGGTCTTTACACTTGTTGCAAAAATAAAATAAAATAAAATAAAATAAAATAAATAAATAAAATAGATGTAATCATTTTTAATAAACATATAACTTTATTCATTCATGTTTTTTTATCTTCCTGGAATTTAGCCTTAATATGTAAAGCACACAAATTATTTAGTAATGAAAAGTAAAATGCAAGTTTTTTTTTTCCAAAATAAATAAAAAAAAAATACTCTGCATCATTCCATTGTGGTTTGGAAAAACTTATGAAGAAAACTGTCTAAATGTAATACGGCCTTCACTTCCCCTACTACGCATGCATTATGCTAAGTCATTCCCCATCTGGGAGCAAAGCCGACTACAGTATGTAGCAGAGATCATTACACTGTAAGAAATTATACTAAATAATTCAGCTCCAGGCTCCATTTTACAGCCATGATAGAGTTCCTGCTTCAAAATAAAACTAAACAAACAGGTAACGGCTGATACAGAAAATGCGCAAAACAACAATGAGCCTTTTTACATCTTTTTGGTTGGATGAAAAAAAAAAATGATAATATGAAGAATAATAATAGGCTAGAAAGAAAAAAAAAAACAATAATAGGAAATAAAAAGAGATTATTACATTCTGAAGAGAATGTATACACCTTTTTACAATTTTCTTCATGTATTAATTAAAAAAAAATGAAAATAATTAAAAAGAAAATAAAACAGAATAACAGAAAATAATTAGGATTAAAAACGTTATGACAATTTATGTCTTTTTTTTTTTTGTCTAGTACATATATTTAGTAGTTTACTCATTTTTTTGTATCTTGTGTATGTTTTGTATTATTCTTTGTGAATGTATTTAGTAACATGCATCATTTTTATTTTATTTTTTTTTGTTGCAATTTTGTATTTACAGTTGCTGCTGTTTTGGCAATGTTAAGACAGAGGTATGACACACATCACATCATCTACTGCATGTTGCAGCTATTTAGCCCTTTAACAATGTTGTGATCTATGTATTGTTAATCCTCTGCTGAAATGTATTGACATGAAACTGCTCTGTGGTCGTATTTTGCTCTAGGAAAGACTCTTCCTAGGAACAACGCTATAAATCTATGATGGGCCATTTTGCAAGAATGAGTTTTTAGCAGATGTGTATATTGTGAGTTCCTGGTTGAAGTATTAAATACTACCTATAAAAAAAAATTATATTTATCCTTTTGCAGTCCACAAGTGATAAGTGTAATGCCCCCGTACACACGATAGGATTTTCTGACAACAAATGTTGGGTGTGAGCTTGTTGTCGGAGAGTCCGTCCGTGTGTATGCTCCATAGAACATTTGTTGGCGGAATTTCCGCCAACAAATGTTTGAGAGCAGGTTCTCAAATTTTCAGATAACAAGACTTGTCAGAAATTCCAAGCGTGTGTACACAATTCCGACGCACAAAAGTCCACGCCTGCTCGGAATCAAGCAGAAGAGCACTGGCTATGGAAACATCCACGGTTTTGTTGTCGGAAAATCCTATCGTGTGTACATAGCCTAATGCCCCATACACAAAATTGGACGTTGATTGGACATTGCAACAACAAAATCCATGGATTTTTTCCGACGGATGTTGGCTCAAACTTGTCTTGCATACACACGGTCACACAAATCTTGTCAGAAATTCCAAACGTCAAGAACGTGGTGACGTACAACATGTACGATGAGCCCAGAAAAATGAAGTTCAATAGCCAGTACGGCTCTTCTGCTTGATTCCGAGCATGCGTGGAACTTTGTGCGTCGGAATTGTGTACACACGACCGGAATTTACGACATCGGATATTGTTGTCGGAAAATTTGAGATCCAGATCTCAAATTTTGTGTGACGGAAAATCCAATGGAAAATGTCCAATGGAGCCAACACACGGTCGGAATTTCCAACAACAAGCTCCCATCAAACATTTTCTGTCGGAAAATCCGACCATGTGTACGGGGCATTAGTCTGGTAATCCAGCGATTCAGATACCCGGGTTACTGTTGTGATTAAAATACAGACATAATTATTAGGATCTGAGTTAATATTTAACTTAATGGCACAGAAGAGGGGCTCACTCCCCTCAGTCTGAGTTTATATATAGCTCAATGGCTCAGAGGAGGGACACTCTCCCCTCAATCTGAGTTTATATATACAGCTCAATGGCTCAGAGGAGGGACACTCTCCCCTCAATCTGAGTTTATATATACAGCTCAATGGCTCAGAGGAGGGACACTCTCCCCTCAATCTGAGTTTATACATAGCTCAGTGCTCCAGAGGAGGGACACTCTCCCCTCAATCTGAGTTTATATATATAGCTCAATGGTTCAGAGGAGGGACACTCTCCCCTCAATCTGAGTTTATACATAGCTCAGTGGTTCAGAGGAGGGACACTCTCCCCTCAATCTGAGTTTATATATATAGCTCAATGGTTCAGAGGAGGGCATTCTCCCCTCAATCTGAGTTTATATATATAGCTCAATGGTTCAGAAGAGGGACACTCTCCCCTCAATCTGAGTTTTATACATAGCTCAGTGGTTCAGAGGAGGGACACTCTCCCCTCAATCTGAGTTTATATATATATAGCTCAATGGTTCAGAGGAGGGCACTCTCCCCTCAATCTGAGTTTATATATATAGCTCAATGGTTCAGAGGAGGGGCACTCTCCCCTCAATCTGAGTTTATATATATAGCTCAATGGTTCAGAGGAGGGACACTCTCCCCTCAATCTGAGTTTATATATATAGCTCAATGGTTCAGAGGAGGGCATTCTCCCCTCAATCTGAGTTTATATATATAGCTCAATGGTTCAGAGGAGGGACACTCTCCCCTCAATCTGGGTTTATACATAGCTCAGTGGTTCAGAGGAGGGACACTCACCCCTCAATCTGAGTTTATATATATAGCTCTATGGTTCAGAGGAGGAACACTCTCCCCTCAATCTGAGTTTATACATAGCTCAATGGCCCAGAGGAGGGACACTCACCCCTCAATCTGAGTTTATACATAACTCAATGGCTCACAGGAGGGACACTCTCCCCTCAATCTGAGTTTATACATAGTTCAATGGTTCAGAGGAGGGACACACTCACCCCTCAATCTGAGTTTATATAGTTCAATGGCTCAGAGGAGGGACACTTTCTACTCAATCTAAGTTTATGCATAGCTCAATGGCTCAGAGGAGGGACACTCACCCCTCAATTTGAGTTTATATATAGCTCTATGGTTCAGAGGAGGGACACTCTCCCCTCAATCTGAATTTATACATAGCTCAATGGTTCAGAAGAAGGACACTCACCCCTCAATCTGAGTTTATATATATCTCAGTGGCTCAGAGGAGGGCACTCTCCCCTTATATGAATTGAAACCAACAATTAGCTTATAACCTTAGAAATATGACCAAAAACCACTAGTGCTTCCCTTTAAATGTACAGTACGATATCAGGTGATGGTATTCGAAGACACTGCCAGCAAGCTAGTGGCTAAATGTTGGACTGGTTATTAATTGGTATGAGCATCAGACAATGAGTTTAACTACCTTACCTGTTTGCCCTCGGGAATGGAGGCTTGAGGCAGATAAGAGCTTACAGCACACCATTAAGAGGTAGGCCAAAATGAGCCAGTGAGACAGAAGCATCGAGTTGGCATAGAACCTCATCCTGAAAGGGGGAAATAAAACAATGAATTTACTCTACATCCAATCAATGTAAAAGGCAGTGTTCTATATGGAAGGTAACAAGACATCTGAAGGAAGAAAAGAGAACTTGGTAAAGCAGGAGACATGGGAAGTTGGAAGCAGAAGGTTGAGGAAAGTTAGTGAAGGGACAACAGCCAGTTTGGCCAACAAAAAAAGTGTGCAACAAAGTACCTGGATTCTCAACAGAAGGCTTATTTTTAATAGATGTCGCAAAGTTACTTTGTATATAACAAAAAAGTGTGCAATCTATTTGTCATGGTTATGCAGTAATCATTCTCTGTCAGCTTACCTTCTCCTCATGTGTTCAGACTAAGAGGCCAGCCACTCACACCTGGCTGGTTTTATAGCCTCTCCACTAAGCATTCTAAGCATGGCCCCATCCCAGGCCCTATCAGGGAACCCTATATTAACCTGTGCACTGCAAGCCAGCAGTGCTGATCAACCATTGTGTGTTAGCTTTCGTGTGTACTTGCTGTGTTTCCTACGTCTGATTCCAGTTACCGACTTTGGTCTGTTCTCGACTTTCCCTGTCTGCTTGTGACCCTGACCTTTGGCGTGGTATGTTTATCCTTGTCTGCTAGTCACCCTGACATTTGGCTCATCCCTTACTTTCCTTGTTGTTCCAGCCTGCTGCCTTCTTCCTCTTCTCCTGTAGTCTACTGTGAGCGTGAGCTGTGAGACCCTGGGGGCTGCGATCTGGAGCCAGACTGCAGCTCAGTCAATCCTCACCACTAGAGGCTCTGGTGAACACCTGCTGGCTCTTAGAATCCACGCCCTGGGGAATCTATGCTCTAGCTCCCAGTGGGATCTGTGTTAGTGATCCAGTAGACCTGCTTCCTGAACCTCCCAGGGTTCAATCCGCAGCATTCAGTCCTAAGGTCTACTACCTAGCGGTGCACTTCCGACTCCTACAGAGTGCATCTGTCACCTAGCCTCAAGGTGACCTGACACTATTATAATATGACAGTGCTAAAAAGCTCAGCAAATAGAAAAGTCCTCACTTGAATGTGTCATTAAAATCTTATAATATAAAAATGTGTCTAAAAGGGTGCTCTTTGTGTGAGTTCATGCACATCTGTGCTTAAATTGGCACTCTCTCCAACACACAGGGAATTATGCACCTCTTACCAGAAGTAATGGATCCCAGATGATAGGGATCTCACACGCTTGTTAGGATATAAATCAGCTGCGATGTTCCACTCCGGAAACTTCGGTAAGAAAGCTCCTTCCTGGTAGGATAATAACTTCTTATAAACTCCCGGTTCCACCGATCATCCTGCTGTTAATGCTCTCCGGCACAAAAGTATCAAGAAGGGAGAAACTTCATAGTGTAGCATGCAAAAATTGACATTTATTGAAAGATAACTGATTGCACTTACAAGAATCCAGTCGTAAGAAGGCAAAAAAACAGACACAGCTACGGACCTCGTCCTGCAGGCTGGTGAGTGGGGATGTCACAGAACACAGATCCACCCAATGTGTTTCCCCTTATGAGGCATTGTCTGGGAACTTGATACTTTTGTGCCGGAGAGCACTAACAGCAGGATAATCGGTGGAGCCGGGAGTGTATGAGATATTTTCAAATCCAGGCAAAGTTAATATCCTACCAGGAAGGAGCTTTCTTACCGAAGTTTCAGGAGTAGAACATCGCAGCTGATTTATATCATAACAAGCATGTGAGATCCCTATCATCTGGGATCCATTACTTCTGGTAAGAGGCGCATAATTCCCTGTGTGTTGGAGAGAGCACCGTTTTAAGCACAGATGTGTATGATCTCACACAAAGGGAACCTTTTTGGAGACATATTTTTATTATAAGATTGTAATGGCATCTCCAAGTGTGGACTTTTCTTTTTGCTCAGCTTTTTAGCACTGTCATATTTTAATAGGTTGCATACTTATTTGTTATATATGTATTTAAGTTGAGTATTTAGACTTTTTTAAGTTGCAGCACCTTTCATATGCACATTTCAAATTGTTTTTGGGTAAGCGTGAGATATCTACTTTAACCACTTGCTGACCAGCCGATGTCATTATACAGTGGCAGGTTGGCTCTATTGCATGAATCGCCATAGGTGTACGTTGCTTTGTGCAATAGATACAGTTGGCGCGATGTCCACCAGCCACCTGCGATCACTCAACAGAGAACCAGAACGGGGATCTGTCAATGTGAACAAACAGATCCCCAGTCTTTTAGGGGAATACAGAGTGATCGTCTGTTCCTGAGCTTATGCTCATTTGCTAAGCTCTGGAGCAGCTGCACTTGCAGAGTGCAATTGCACTTTCCAAGGTGCACAGTCTATTGGCCTTTAGTAAATCAACCCCAAAGCCTCATACTGCCTCCACCAGATTGCCTTATTCCCATAGTGCATCCTGGTGCCACCTCTTCCATAGGTAAGCAACGTACACGCACCCGACCATACACATGATGTAAAAGAAAACATGATTCATCAGACCAGGCCACCTTCTGTCATTGCTCTGTTGTCCAGTTCTGTTGTTTATGTTCCCATTGTAGTTGCTTTTAGCTGTGGACACAGGTCAGCATGGGCACCCTGACTTGTCTGCGGCTACACAGCCCCATACAAGCTGCCATACACTGTGTGTACTGACACCTTTCTATCATGACCAGCACCTCATGTGCATCAATGACTCAATGAGCCTTAGCTACCCACTGATTTTCCATCCTTGGACCACTTTTGGTAGGTCCTGACCACTGCACACTGGAAACATCCCATAAGAGCTACAGTTTTGGAGTTGCTCTTACCCAGTAGTCTAGCTATTACAATGTGGACCTTGTCAAAGTCGTTCAAATCCTTACACTTTCCCATTTTTTCTACTTTCAACACATCAACTTCAAGGACAACATGTTCACTTGCTGCCCTAATATATCCCACTCACTTTCAGGTGCCATTGTAATGAGATAATAAAAGTTATTCACTTTACCTGTCAGTGGTATGGATGATCCCGATGTTCGAGTCAAACATCGGGCGTTCGCCTGTTCGCCGAATAGCGAACAATTTGAGGTGCTCGCGGCAAATTCGAAAGCCGCGGAACACCCTTTAAAAGTCTATGGGAGAAATCAAAAGTGCTAATTTTAAAGGCTTATATGCATGGTATTGTCATAAAAAGTGTTTGTGGACCTGGGTCCTGCCCCAGGGGACATGTATCAATGCAAAAAAAGACTTAAAAACTGACATTTTTTCGGGATCAGTGATTTTGATGGGGACAAGGGCCTCATCCCCACGACCCTTGCCTGGTGGTTGTGGGGGTGTGCGGGCGGGGGGCTTATCGGAATCTGGAAGCCCCCTTTAATGCTACGGGAAAGCCATAGGGATGTCCCCGTGCGTCAGAGGGGGAGGGGTCACCCGGTGATGACACTGTGTGGCCCTGCCCCCCTCTGATGCTACGGGGAAAGCCATAGGGATGTCCCCCTTACGTCGGGGGGTGGGGTCACCCAGGAATGTCACCATGTGGCCCCGCCTTCAGTTATAAAAGAGCTGTCACCTGAGAGGATGGTCATTACAGCGGATTCCTCCCGTGGAGGCAGGTCTGTCGCGTTTTTTTTGTCATTTTTGGTCCGTCGGCAGAGCAAGAGAAGAAGAAGAAGACTTCATGGGACAGTTTTATTTTTTGTATTTTTTAATAAAGGACTTGTCCCCAAGCCGCGTCATGTCATTTTTACCATTTTCAGTTTTTTTGTGAAAAGTACCCCGTTACCATATCACACAGGGGGGAGGCCGGGATCTGGGGGTCCCCTTGTTAAAGGGGCCTTCCAGATTCCGATAAGCCCCCCTCCAATAGACCCCCACAACCACCAGGCAAGGGTTGTGGGGATGAGGCCCTTGTCCCCATCAACATGGGAACAAGGTGTTTTTGGGGGTACCCCAAAGCACCCTCCCCATGATGAGGGCATGTGGCCTGGTACAGTTCAGGAGGGGGGCCACTCTCTCGCCCCTCCTCTTATCCTGTGGCCTGCCAGGTTGCATGCTCGAATAAGGGTATGGTATGTATTTTTAGGGGACCGCCACGCCATTTTTTTTTTTAATTTTGGTGCGGGTTCCCCTTAAAATTCATGCCAGACCTGAGGGGGACCCCCATGCCATTTTGTTTTTCATTTTGGCACGGGGTTCTCCTTAATATCCATACCAGACCTAAAGGGCCTGGTATGGAATATGGGGGGACCCCCACGCAATTTTTTTTTAAATTTTGGTTTGGGGTTCCCCTTAATATTCATACCAGACCTGAAGGGTCTGGTAATTGACTGTGGGGGAAACCCATGCTGTTTTTTTCAATGACTTTTATGTGTATTGCCGGGACCGACAATTCGTTATAGCTGCGAGTACTTTTAAATGTCTTTTTTTCCTTTAGAAATGTCAAGCTCTCGGACTGTTCTAAACACGGAACACATGCGCCACTTTACAGGCATACTATAGACATCCCCCAGGTACGAAATTTAAAGGAGTATTTCACTTTTATTGTATCACTTCAAGCATTATTAAAATCACTGCTCCCAAAAAAACGGCTGTTTTTAAAACTTTTTTTGCATTGATCCATGTCCCCTGGGGCAGGACCCAGGTCCCTAAACACTTTTTATGACAATAACTTGCATATAAGCCTTTAAAATTAGTACTTTTGATTTTTCATGTATGTGTACCATAGACTTTAACGGTGTTCGCGTGTTCGAACTAATTTTTTTCCTGTTCGCATGTTCTGCTGCGAACAGAACCGGGGGTTGTTCGGCTCACCCCTAGTCAGTGGCCATAACGTTATGGGCGATCTGTGTATTTCTGCAGTGCCGTTCATAAACAGCACAGCAGAAATCACCCTCCAGTGGCCAGCCCATTAATTGCCGTGAACTGAGCCATCATCAAACGGCTTGAGACATAGTGTACAGAGCTGATTTGCACGGCTCTATACCATGTGAATGCTGTGATCAATACCAAATGTAACCAGTGTAGTATTTGCATTGCATAATATTTAAATTCACATCCTGTTGCAAGGAAGGAAGGAGGAAAAAAATGAATGAATAAATCAATCATTAGTTTTTGATCAGAGTATCAGTAGATTCAAGGTTGTGGGATCATTTTTAACTCTATAACCGCCCCCCACCTCCGTTATCTTGCACATCTGTACATTAACCTTTTCATCTCCATCCTCGCACTGTATGTGATCTGTATATTAACCCCTTTTACCTCCTTCCTCTGTGTATGACCTACTGTATACATTGAGGATGCACTCTTTCTAGTGCACCATTCCTAAGCTACATATTTTAACCTTCTCGATATCTGCATAATTTCTAATTTTCAAGATCACTTTGGAGAATCTACTTTCAAGCAAGTGGGTCATTTTGGGGTATTCAGTTGTTTTATTTATTTTGATATTTTGATATTTTTTTGGATAATTTTTGGTCTTTTTTTCCTTTATGTAGTAAAAATTAAAAAACCCAGGTATTGATAAATTAGGTTATCAATAAATAGCAAAATAAAGTTCTATCTGTCTCAAAAAAATGATATAAAATTTATTTGGGTCCAGAATTAAATGGCGTAGTAATTGTCAGTCAAACTACCACAGCACTGATAAACTGAACAGATAGCCCTAATAGTGAAGGGGCATTACAGGCTAATACTGTAAGGAAAAGTGGTCACTTTTCCTTTGGTGGTTCCCAAAGGAAAAGTTACCCTTTCCTTTGCGCAAGCAGACAAAAATAAGAGGGTCACTTTACTTTACCCTTCCCCACAGCAACATACGATATACTGACCTTTTTTCACCCCGCCCCCCCACACTCTTTTAAGCTGCCATAAGCTGCATAGGCATGTGACCCACTCCCTTTCTCCCATGTGACAGCACTGGTGCCTTGTGATTGGCCCAACTCTTTCCGGTGAGTTGAGGAAGGAGCCCTTAGCTCTGTGTAAGCTCTGATAATTTAGTCTGGTGCTTATAAATAGCTTTTTTCCTAGTCTAGGTGGATGGTTCAGCGCAGGAGCAAGAAAATGAGCACACCCTCCTGCCTGCATGCCTTAGCTAAGGGTAGATGGATTCCAGGAAGTAAGTGCTAAATGAATCATCTTCCCTTACTCAGGATGGCAGCAGCTAGAAATGCTAGGGAGGTCTTTTTCAAAGTGATTTCCCAACAAAATAAAGCATTGAGACATGGATGAATGGGTGAGTTTGCGTTGAATATTAAAAATGAAGTAAATAGCTTTTTTAATTTGTGATGATCAGATATAGTTAAGTTTCACTTTAAGTGACCCCCTTACATTGCCCTGCAAGGCAAAAGTAAAGGTTTGGCCTCATTGGTCAGTTAGAGGCTAGGCAAGGACCAAACTCAAAATTTGCAAGAAAGGTAAAATTTGCATAATTTTAGTTTTCGTTATCTTTGCGTCTTATGATTATTTTTACTGAAGGTGACCTTTGCTTATTCATCATGTACTATTTGAATTGCTTAGGTTTGTGACACATTTTACTCAGTCTTAAATCTGACCGACAGCAACTGCTTCCAGGAGTTGCTATAACAGCTACAGATGTATATTCTTTGGCAATGCATGACGTTATCCTGCAGTGAATAAAAAAAACAACAATCTTCCAGCCACAACAGACACAACCCCTATCCAGTCTGTCACTCCAGAGAATCCATCTCCTTCACCACCTCTGTATCTACAATTTCAGAAACTTCTTACCTTAGGGGCTTTGCAAGAATTTTACTCCAGTCAAACACAATTATTTTTGTATCTGCTTCAAAGTTGCTCCAAATTCCCATTTGCAGTTACAGGTAACAAGCTCTGCATCTCATAAAATATCTTCCCCCCGAAGAGACCTACAAAACAAAATAGAACAGACGGCAATTAGAGATTTAAACCGTAATGTTTGCACAGCTTTCCTTCCCAATATCATTGTTTAGAATCAATATCAAGAGTTTCTGTTTTTAATGAAAGTTATTCATTGTAAATGTTTCTGCCCATTCCGTATTGGTTGTGGCCTAATTGATGAGTGTGCTTTATTTTCTTGAAGTTACTCCCTGTTCCACATAATGCTTCTTCTTTTTGTGGCCATGTTTAGGTTTATGTCTATGAAAAGGAATACTGAACAGCCAGTTGCTCTTCTATCAGTTGGTTGGCCCAACTAAATCTGCAAAGGCTGGAGGTGACTGATAAACATCAATGGCGTCCCGGGGGGGGGGGAGCAGAGGGGGCCCTGACCCCCGACCCCCCCCCAACATTATACTGTACCCCACCATGTGCTCCCCCAATTTAAAAAAAAATATATATATTTTTTTTTTTACAAAAAGGCAATGTCTTTTTGTTTGCATTCATAGCGGATGCACCACATCTTACTCGGGCCGCCACTGGAGTAACACAGTCTCTATTGAGAACGAGAGCGTCCCCAGTCAGCTCCTGCGGGTGATTCCTCCCCCCTTCCTTTGCTCGCTGACACTGCATAATGCGGGCGCTCACACAACCATGGCCACCCGATCTGCTCCTTCCCCTGCATCCTCATTGGCAGGGGGAAGAGCGAGTTGCAGGAAGGACTCCACCAGGACTCCAGGTACTGAAAAAACAAACTGATTTCTCCCATCCTTAGGACAGGAGAACCAGCCTGTAAATTCCAAGAGATGCCAGACCAGCGCTGTCAATAGCAGGGGCAGGACAGCAAGAGGAGGCTGGGGAACCCCACAGTGGCAGAACACCAGGGCCCAGTGGCAAGACAACCTTTGCAACCCTGATAGTTCTTCCACTGCTTTGGACCCTTATATTTTTTTGGTATGCTGGTGACATATATTTCTTGTTTTCTGCCACCCTGGGGGGCCCCAATACAGTAGGAAGGGAGCTCACTGCAGAATATGTGAAAGGGCCCGTTGTGGAATCGTAGTAAAGGGCTACTTTTGTCCCTGTCCCCCCATGTGCCCCCCTAAATATGAAAGCTGGAGACGCCACTGATAAACATATGATCATTTTTTGCTACTTCAGTCATTAATAACCAGATTGGTAGTCTACATTTGTTGACAAGCCTGGGCAATTTAAACACTGCATATAAAAATCATATATATTACGCCTGTGGCATAAGACAAAGTTCCAGAAAGATTTTAGCCAGTATAAATCTACCCTCCAAAAATACAATTCCTGCCTCCTCACTGCCAAGCAGACCTATTTCATCTCTCTCATTAACACCTTATCATCACGTCCCCGTCAACTCTTCTCTACCTTCAACTCTCTACTTCATCCTCCACTGCCTCCACCCACCAACTCAGTCACAGCCCAGGAGATCGCCAATCACTTCAAATAGAAGATTGATACAATTTGTGAGGAAATATCTACTGTTTAGATACCCTCCACACTTTACACCTCATGCCCACAGGTACAATCATTACTTCCCTCTTTCAACCCCACTACTATAGACGAGGTTGCTAAATTACTTGCTAATGTCCATCTTACCACCTGCCCTCTGGATCTTGTTCCCTCACAAATGCTACATTCACCCTCTAGCTTTATTCTGTCATCTTCCCCAACTCTTTTAAAACATGCACTTGTCAACCCCATACTTAAAAAGCCCTCACTGGACCCATCTAATCTTAACAACCTACGCCCCATCTCCTTGCTCCCCTTTTTATCCAAACTCCTTGAACGTCTAGTCTTCAACCGACTGAGCGTCCACCTTGCTGATAATAGCCTTCTTGATCCCCTTCTGTCTGGATTTCCTCCTCAACACTCCACAGAAACTGCTCTCCTAAAACTAACAATCTACTAACGGCCAAAACTAAGGGACAATATTCTGTACTCCTACTCCTGGACCTGATGCCTTTGATACGGTTGACCATCCCCTCCTCAAAAAACTCAACACCTTTGGTCTCCGTGACTGTCCTCTTCGCTGGTTCTCTACCTACGTATCCAACCGCACCTTTAGCATTACTTACAATTCTACTTCCTCCTCTCCTCTTCCTTTCTCTGTTGAAGTCCCCCCCTAGGTTCTGTGCTTAGACCTCTCCTATTTTAAATCTACACCTCCTCCCTGGATTTAGCTGATAGCCTTCCACGGCTTCCAATACCATCTCTACGCTGACAACACTCAAATCTATTTCTCTACCCCTCAACTCACTCCTTCAGTCTTCTCACATATCACTAATTTACTATCAGATATATCAGTCTGGATGTCGCACTACTTCCTCAAACTTTTTTTAAATGGCGGACTACCAAATCGCAGTAGAAATAAGTATGTCAATATAGGTCTCAAACCCCTCACCTCATCCCAAAAATCTAATAAGAGGAACGAGAAAAGGAAAAGTCCCCGGGATTGTATGGGTGAGGGGGAGGTAAGATATAAAGGGGGTATAATGGGTGATGTGATTGGTATGACAAGGTACCCAAAAGTAATAAAAATATTCTTTATTTGAGATATACAAAATAAGGTAGTTAAAAAGCAATGAACAATTCATACAAAATTCCTATTCCATGTAAATGGAGGCTCTAGGGTAAAGAAGCACGCATGTACATGGTATAATAGAAACCCAACATGTTTCGGATTTAAAAGTACAATTCCTTCTTCAGGGGTTTCCTGTGAGGATATATTGTATGATCTAGGAAAGTACATAGATAAAACATACCAATCATTAAGACAAAGATACAATAAGTATGTACCATAATCTATGCAAAACCAAACTTATAATTTTTCCCTCCCCACGTGCCTCTTCCCCTGATCTCTCTGTCAAAATCGATAGCACAACTATCAGTCCATCCCCACATGCCAAGGTCCTAGGAGTAGTCCTGAACTCTTCTTTAAGCCCCACGTCCAATCGCTGTCCAAATCTTGCCACCTCAACCTCCGCAACATCTCCAAAATATGCCCCTTTCTAACCAATGACACAACAAAGCTCTTAATTCACTCCCTGGTCATCTCTTGTCTCGATTATTCCCTCCTCATTGGCTTACCTCTACATACTCTATCCCCCCTTCAATCCATCATGAATGCTCCTGCCAGACTCATCCACCTTACAACCGCTCTGTCTCTGCTACTTCTCTCTGTCAATCCCTCCACTGGCTTCCGCTCACCCAACAAATTAAATTCAAAATACTAACAACTACCTACAAAGCCGTCCACAACTCTGCCCCCAGCTACATCACTGACCTAGTCTCAAAATACCAACCTAATCATTCTCTTCATTCTTCTCAAGACCTCCATGCTTGTCTCTAGGACTTTTCCAGAGCCTCTCCAAGCCTATGGAACTCCTTACCCCATCTGTCTGTCTATCTCCTACACTATTAGCTTTTAGACGATCCCTGAAAACCCTCCTCTTCAGAGAAGCCTATCCTACCCACACCTAACAACTGTATTTTTATTTTGTCCATCTGATCATCCCCCACAGCTACTACCCTATGTTCCACTTGACCCTCCCTTCTAGATTGTAAGCTCTAACAAGCAGGGCCCTCTGATCCCTCCTGTATTGAATTGTATTGTAATTGTACTCTCTTCCCCCATGTTGTAAAGCGTTGAGCAAACTGTTGGCGCTATATAAATCCTGTATAATAATCGTAATAATAATAATTTCAAAATAATTTGTGAATTCTGAAGATATAGGTAGCTAAAATCATGGACAAATCTTGACTTGGTCAAACTAGGTCCTGCCCTTTACCACTTGGCAAACCTACCTACTGGTCCTCTAATGTAATGACTGGCCTCACTGACTAATAGTCCAAAGAGAGCTGGAGGTGAGGTGCTGGATGCAGATCTTTAACCTGTGGCACTAAAACATTGGTCGGGCCTTGGATTCGGCAACTCTCCACAAAACTGGGGACCTTCCAAAGAATAGGGGGTCACCCAAATTAAGCTATCCACATATAGATGAGCCAAGAGCACCAAATGATCTTTTTTAAAAGTCCAAAGTCCTTTATTACAATCACAGGTAACAACAGGAGGCCAAAAGGTCAGCCAATGGCCAAAAGTCCCTTTAACAGGGCTTAAAACAATGTAGTAAAAAGTATCTATTGCTCTCAAAATATAGTTCCAGGAAAAGATCTTGAACAGGAAAAATAGTTTACAGATGATATGCCTGTGTCACTAACCAAGTGATCACTGTTTTTTTTTGTAAATTCTTTATTTAAAAGAAAGGGAAATACAATACAATACATGTCATACATCACCTTAAGAAACAGCTGGCCAGCTGGAACGTATCATGAATATCTTACGGTATACACAGAGATGGTTCTACCAAGTAATCAGTGTTAACTGCGATTGTAATGAAGGACTTTGGGCCATTGAGACGATCGTTTGGCAGTCTTTCTTGACTCTTCTTTTAGTGACCACTGGGGACGCTCAGCAACAATATGCAGGTTTGTAACAAAGCTTGATTTTTTTAAAGGAAGAGTTGAGATGTGCATATGGTTTTCAAAGGAGACTTCTGCTTATGCATAAATGAATTGTCCGTATAAATTGTCAGTATTTGTGACAGGGTCACTTTACTGTCATCAATGTGTATTGCAGCATTCTGCAACTTCATCGTAGTGCCAAGAAAAAAACTCAGTAGTGGTAAATGTAGCAGAATCTCTAACCTCTTCCAGTCTAATGAGAACCTTTGAGGCCACAAACCGCTGACATCCTTCAATATGTAGTGGGTTGTGTGGCATAGTGGGTGCAAAGGTGGTAAAAGTCATTGGGCGCCAGACACTACTTGGATGCAAAAGAGGTTTTATTTCTTTTAACAGTCCTTTTATATTTTGCAAAGGAAAGAGGGTTGGGGCAAGGACACCCTTAAGTAGATGCAATTTCACTAGGCAGATTCCGAGGCTTCAATAGGAGGACAGCCGTACAGGGAAAGGCGCCAGCAAGGTGCCACTTCTGCACGTGCAGGTTTACTGTCCCCTATGGCTACAGTGCTTAACAGTTCCTAATTCAAACATAACAGTTCTCTCAGCTTTACTACAACTTCTACTTGTAGGTCTTCAGTCCCTTGAGCTCCTGGTCTCTCACTGGACCCTCTGATTCACTAACTCTGAATCCCGTGATCTCCTCAAGGCTTTTGCGGTGGTATCTCAATCAAGCGTCACCCATGCTTCCCTGCTGGGTCCCTATCTTGGCACTTTGGATACCTTCAAGCTTCACCCCTGCTGAATGGCTCGGTCCCTGACTTGACACACAAGGCTGCTCTGCAAGCATCACCTCCGCTGGCTGGGTCCCTGACTTGATCACCGCCTGAAGTTTCTGATTCTCCACCGTGCCCGTTCGGTGAGAAAAATACTCCGGTACTTGCTTCAGTTACTCACTGTGGTCCCTGGTAAAGGTGGTTGGTCCCTTAGTGGTGACAGCGTCCCTTCTACCTCTGACCATGACAGGTTCGCCGGTTGGCAGAACCATCACTTATGGTTGGACTGCAAGCTGCGGCCCCAACCCTGTGCTGCCCTCTTACTTCTGGATAGGCCCTCACACAGCTTGGCAGCCAGATGCCCCCATGATAGGCCCAATCTCTGGCCTAGCAGCCCGGGGCAGATGACACACGTCCGCCCAGGCAGCAGTCCGGGTGGCACAGACACAGATCACCTAACCTCTCCCGAATATATAGGTTCTCCCAGCAGGCCAGGGGATTCAAGAAAACCCCTACTCATTGGCCCCATATACCCATAACCTGACCTTGGGTTACCCTCCTCAAATCTAGTACCTCCAAGTTCCCAGCCACCTAGTGGTAGAAGAGAAAAGTGCAACAAGGCCAAACTTAGGAAGAAATAAATAGATCTCTACCAATCGACCAAGATGACTACTCTTGGCAAGTAAATTTGTGAGGAGCTCCCTGACTAAACCCCAGGAGGCTACAGTAGGAAGATTTTAAATTGTTAACATTAAGCCAGGCCCACTCTGAATTCAATGCAGTTAAAATAGGACCTGATACTGTTTATGGAAGTGTAATGCCCCGTACACACGGTCGGACTTTGTTCGAACATTCCGACAACAAAACCCTAGGATTTTTTCCGACAGATGTTGGCTCAAACTTGTCTTGCATACACACGGTCACACAAAGTTGTCGGAAAATCCGATCATTCTGAACGCGGTGAAGTAAAACACGTACGTCGGGACTATAAACGGGGCAGTGGCCAATAGCTTTCATCTCTTTATTTATTCTGAGCATGCGTGGCACTTTGTCTGTCGGATTTGTGTACACACGATCGGAATTTCCGACAACGGATTTTGTTGTCGGAAAATTTTATATCCTGCTCTCAAACTTTGTGTGTCGGAAAATCCGATGGAAAATGTCTGATGGAGCCCATCGGAAAATCCGACCGTGTGTATGGGGCATAAGATATGCTGAGATTGTAAAGAACATCATGCCTCCTTCTTTATTTTTGGAAGTGCAAAGGTAAACTTATAAGAAAATCATTGTTTGTTTTGATATTTCATACATTTAATACACAAATATACAGTGTATAAATAAGCATTCACATAGAAAATTAAGTGCAGAGAAAAACCCTAAACCAGGACACAGACAACAATAAAGCGTTATCTAAACCATCTTCAAGACATCCAAAGATTTAAAAAAAGGTCTTGGGTTGGAGCTAAGATTTATGTTTAATCTAAATTTATTAGATTTTCATAAAATAACACAATAACATGGTCAAAGAAGCCAAAAAAGATATGTCGGACTAAGTACATGTCATACATATTCAATAGTACAGGGCAAAAAGGAAAATCATCAGGTAAACCGCCAAACAAAATAGGTAACAACAATTAGGTCAATATACATACACAATCGACAAAAGCAGTTACAAAACAGCTGGCATTATAGCACCAGTAGGAAAACCTCGCTGAGACAAAAAACATTAGAGATATATCCAAAGTAATCTGTAAAAGCAGAATATGGTAGTGACCTGTGGAGCTGAGATTTAAATGAAGGTCTACGCTAGCCTTTTTCAACCAGGGTGCCCAGGCACTCTGGGGTGCCTTCAAGTTTCTTCAGGGATGCCTTGGCAAAATGCCTAAAAATTGCCCAACAAACTGTATACAAGCCAGTGGGTGGATCAAGCCTGCCTTGAGAAGTAGGTTTGCATTGGGCACCATTATACAGTGTTCTTGTTTGCCCCTCCTATGCCCCTCTCCATAAGAACTGGAGTCATATTAGCTGGGCAAGGGAGAAAAACTGAGGGAGAAGATAAACATTGGAATACTAATCAGTACCAGTGTGCAAAGGTGTATTTGTTTTGGAAGAATAAATAACCTCTAATGTTGGATGTCCTATGTGTGTGGATGCTGTTGCATTATGTAAAATTATTAGTTTTGTTTTTTGAATTTTAGAATGGGGTGCCCTTAGAGTGTACATTATTTTAAAGGGCACCTTGACTGAAAAATGGCTGAGAAACAATGGTCTAAGCAACCCAATCTTTCCTTCATATTGTTCACTCAAAAACAATTTTATTAAAGTGTATGTGTAGACCACAACTTTTTCAGTTTGGGATGGAATAGGGAATGGATAAATCCCCAGTCATTTTTTTTTTTTGCTGTCTATGCCCATTTGGGAAATTTAAATTTCTGTGCCTGAGATGAATTGGAAGGGTTAACCACTTAAGGACCAGCCTCGTTTTGGATTTTAGGTGTTTACATGTTTAAAACAGTTTTTTTTGCTAGAAAATTACTTAGAACCCCCAAACATTATATATTGGTTTTTCCTAACACCCTAGAAAATAAAATGGCGGTCATTGCAATACTTTTTTTTGCACCGTATTTGCGCAGCGGTCTTATAAGCGCAATTTTTTTTTAAAATAAATCACTTTTTTGAATAAAAAAAATAGGACAACAGTAAGACAACAGTAAAGTTAGCCCAATTTTTTTTTATATTGTGAAATATAATGTTACGCCAAGTAAATTGATACCCAACATGTCACGCTTCAAAATTGCGTCGTGGAATAGCGTCAAACTTTTACCCTTAAAAATCTCCATAGGCGACGTTTAAAAAATTCGACAGGTTGCATGTTTTGCGTTACAGAGGAGGTCTAGGGCTAGAATTATTGCTCTCGCTCTACCGGTCGCGGCGATACCTCACATGTGTGGTTTGAACACCGTTTTTATATGCGGGCGCTACTCACGTATGCGTTCGCTTCTGCGGGCGAGCTCGTCGGGACAGGGTGCTTTAAAAAAAAATTTTTTTTATTTATTTTACTTTATTTTATTTATTTTTTCACTGTTTTAAAAAAAGAATTTTGATCACTTTTATTCCTATTACAAGGAATGTAAACATCCCTTGTAATAGAAAAAAGCATGGCAGGTCCTCTTAAATATGATCAGATCTCATATTGAGACTAAAATGCAAAAAAAAAAAGTTGTTTAAAAAAATGACACAAAAAAATTGTGCCTTTAAGAGAAGTGGGCGGAGCCGACGTAATGACGTCGCTCCAGCCGTCCTATGGTATAGAGACGGGTGGGCGCCATCTTGGCCTCACTCGTCTCTATACCCAGGCACGGAAAGGACCCGATCGCCTCCGCCGCTACCGACGGCTCCAATAAGCGGCGGAGAGCGCGGGAGAGCGGCGGGAGGGGGGGTGGCACCTCTCCCACCGCCGATAACGGTGATCTCGCGGCAAACCCGCCGCAGAGACCACCATTATCGTACACAGAATCGCCGGCCCTAAAGATGGACACCTCGGTTGTGGCAGTAGCTGCTGCCGTTACCGAGATACAGGGATGGACTGGCCATCGGGACTACCGGGAGATTCCCGTGGGCCGATGGCTCAGTCTGGGCCAGTTTCACTTTCAGCCGCATCTGCGGTGCGCGGCGATCTACCCGTCAACCGCCAACAGCTGGCGCCTGACGGGTAGATCGAGATTAGCCAGCATGCAGAGTAGCACAGGGAGCTTCTGTAGTAGTAAGTTCTCTCTCTCGTGTCATCACGCTGTTCTCCGGCGGCCCCTCCTCTCTTCTTGTCTATACCAATTGGCTTGTAAGATCATCTGGTATAGACAAGAAGAGAGGAGGGGCCGCCGGGGAACAGCGTGATGACACGAGAGAGAGAACTTACTACTACAGAAGCTCCCTGCGCTACTCTGCATGCTGGCTAGTAAGACCCCACAATGTGCCCTGATGATGTGCCCCGATGTGCTATGTGCCCCATCATGTTTCCCCCGATGTGCTATGTGCCCCATCATGTTTCCCCCGATGTGCTATGTGCCCCATCATGTGCCCTGATGTGCTATGTGCCCCATCATGTGCCCTGATCCCTGATGTGCCCGTGCCCTAATGTGCCATGTGCCACCTGCCCTAATGTGCCATGTAGCCTGATGTGACCTAATGTGCTATGTGCCCTGATGTGCCCCGTGCCCTGATGTGCCATGTGCCACGTGCCCTAATGTGCCATGTAGCCTGATGTGCCCTAATGTGCCCCGTGCCCTGATGTGCCATGTGCCACGTGCCCTAATGTGCCATGTAGCCTGATGTGCCCTAATGTACTATGTGCCCTGATGTGCCACGTGCCCTAATGTGCCATGTAGCCTGATGTGCCCTAATGTGCCCCATAATGTGCCCCATCATGTGCCCTGATGTGCCATAATGTGCCCTGATGTGCCATGTGCCCCGTGCCCTAATGTGCCATGTGGCTTGATGTGCCCCGTGCCCTGAGGTGCTATGTCCCCTATAATGTGCCCCATCATGTGCCCTGATGTGCCATGTGCCCCGAGCCCTGATGTGCCATGTGCCCCGAGCCCTGATGTGCCATGTGCCCCGTGCCCTGATGTGCTATGTGCCCTGTGCCCTGATGTACCATGTGGCCTGATGTGCCCCATGCCCTGATGTGCCCAATGTCCTGATGTGCACCATAATGTGCCCCTTCATGTGCCCTAATGTGCCATAATGTGCCCTGATGTGCCATAATGTGCCCTGATGTGCCCCGATGTGCCATGTGCCCTGATGTGCCCCGTGCCCTGATGTGCCATGTGCCCTGATGTGTCATGTGCCCTGATGTGCCATGTGCCCTGACGTGCCATGTGCCCTGATGTGCCCCGTGCCCTGATGCGCCCCGTGCCCCGATGCGCCCCGAGCCCCGATGTGCCCCGTGCCCTGATGTGCTATGTGCCCTGATGCGCCCTGATGTGCTATGTGCCCTGATGTGCTGTGCCCCGATGTCCTATGCCCTGATGTGCCTTGTGCCCCGATGTGCTTTGCCCCGATGTCCTGTGCCCCGATGTGCCCTGATGTCCTGTGCCCCGGTGTGCTGTGCCTCAATGTTGTGTGCTCTGATGTCCTGTGCCCTGATGTGTCCTGATGTGCTATACCCTGATGTACTGTGCCCTGATGTGTTGTGCCCTATTAGCTGATGTGCTGGGCTCTGTACCCTGATGTGCTGTGCACTGTACCCTGATATGTTGTGCCCTGTACGCTGATGTGCTGGGTACTGTACCCTGATATGTTGTGCCCTGTACGCTGATGTACTGGGCACTGTACCCTGATATGTTGTGCCCTGTACGCTGATGTACTGGGCTCTGTACCCTGATGTGCTGTACCCTGATGTGCTGTACCCTGATGTGCTGTGCCCTGATGTGCTGTGCCCTGTACCCTGATGTGCTGTACCCTGATGTGCCTTGTGCCCTGATGTGCTGGGCTCTGTACCCTGATGTGGCCTGATGTGCCTTGTGCCCTGATGTGTTGTGCCCTGATGTGCTGTGCCCTGATGTGCCTTGTGCCCTGATGTGCTGGGCTCTGTACCCTGATGTGGCCTGATGTACCGTGCCCTGATGTGTTGTGCCCTGGGCCGGTCTGGATGAAGTCCAGGGCCACATTTTTGTCCCAGTCCAGCCCTGCCGAGATATCCATCTTTAAAGTGATGACGTATATATACAGTGGCCGGTCCTGAAGTGGTTAAGAAAATGTCTACAAAGTGATTAGTCTGTTGTCACCAGAACAGGTGTCCCTATTAGAGGATTAACCAAAAATTTGGGATTTTTCTGTCTAGATGACTATGATCACCAGGACAAATAAAGAGATGGCATTTAGAGAGGTGGAAACAGAAAGGAAACAGACACTAGGTTCTTATCTTTCCCTACTCCATCCGAGACCAAAAAAAAAAAATGTTTTGGCTATACATACAATTTTCACTAATTGTGAGGTCAAGCAATGACTTATCCAAGCCCAGGAAACACAGGGATTCTTCTTCTTTCAGAATATCCCCCGGTCAGATGTGGATATAATAATTCACAGTCATTGTGACCTTGTGATCTGAAGGCCCTTCACAATTAGACGGTTGTATAAGGGCTTGTTAAGTGCTTTTAAGGGCTTCGCTGTCATGATGGCTGCTTATGAAAGAGAGAATGTAAATTAACTAGATCATTGATCATACCACGCACTTAATAATCCCTAATTAATATGGAGAGAGCAGAGGTACTTGAATATGATGACACATAAACCATCTGTGTATTTAAATTACCTATTTAATGCTATTGCTCTGAATGGAATTGTATAGACCGAACTCCAATTACAAATACCCACATTAAATTGTATTACATTGTATATTCTGTGTGTGTGTGTGTGTGTGTGTGTGTGTGTGTGTGTGTGTGTGTGTATATATATATATATACACCGGTATATAAATTTTAACTCCTCTCTTTAGTCCTCTCAGAAGAAGCCCTCTAACTCTGTTTTATTTAATGCAAATTATGATAAATAAGTTGCCGCAAAGGCCAACTTTTGGCTTTGTGCCCCCACCCCCAATCAACCATCCCTCCCTGTGGCCCCCACTAGCTTTAATTTTGTTGAGCTAAACCTATAGCTCTGCAATCAGCAAAGCTTACACTCCCAGCTGATTGTAAATCTCTGATTCAGCAGAGGGTTTGTGGGTTCTATGCAAAAAGACCACTGCTTCCACGCAGAGAGCAAAGCCTCTTTTACAAGGGCAGCCAAACAACAGTAAAAACAGGCAGTAGTTGAGCTACAGTTTTAATCATACCCCAACCACCTACCTAGAGTCTACCATACAGCCTGAGGGGTCTGTTCACATGAGGCCATGATGCTTAGCATTGCGTTCAATTTAATGCAGCATGTCGAAATGACAGACAGCACTACCTGTCAAACTTTTCCTTGCACATCAATGGGGCTACATCACAACTGCAAGCCAAATACTTCCAATAGAATTGGTGGTTTCAGGAGGTGTCAGGCTCGTTTCCTGAAGACCTGACAGCAGCTGTTGAACCGCACTCTGAAACAATAGATCGTTTTTTTAGAGACTGAATAAGTGTGAAAAGGGTCATTTTATATGACATGCTGGCAGAGGACAAGCTTTCCTACTCAGGCTGTGGCTGCTTTCCAAACAAAATTAACTGTACTCTGCACATTTTGTTATGATACACCTAGCATGTATTTGGCTTTTTTAAAATTAAACGTTCAATTGGTCTTTAGCTAGCATTTTCAGAAATAAGGCCAACTATGGCAGCCCCCATATTTCTTTGATAGGCTTGCTATGCTACCCCACCACCTCTAAATAACCACGCCTGGGTAAGCGAACCTTGTGGCTAGTCCCTTCCCACGAAGATTTTTGTAAATTTGAATTATAATGTTTCCATAAATAGCATTTATTTGCAGACACACACAAGACCTTTGCTGGCTCTACAAAAAAAACAAGTTAATGGCCATTTAGTACCAAATCTCTAAAGGACCAATTACTGTCACTGGAGCCTTTAGAGTTAATTAGGACACATTTTAATTGGCCTTATGCTTTCATATTCTTCTGTAATAGTCAAAACAGTGATAATTAGACTGAGCCTGGCATTATGTGCGGATAATATTTGTTTACTATTGTAAAAAGTGATATAATTGCCATCCATATTTAAGTATAGATAAAACTTTTAAGGTTACTCCATTAGCTGGGCATATGCTAGTTAATATATTCATAGATTCAGGCCCTGTTATAATGAATAGCCTTAAAGGAAAACTCCCAGCAAGATAAAATTACTGGTAAACTTTCATTAAAGGACACCTGTCATTAATTGGTAGTACAATACCATTTCTAATTCCTTTGTCGTATTAAAGAAAATCTGTCATAAACCTGAGCAATTCAGACTGAGTACATGTTATAAAAGTTGCAAGAGAAAAAAAAAAAGGATTAGCAGACCCAGTAATAAAGCTTGCTGAATTTAAATGCAAATCATGACCTTTCCTGTTAAAGTCAGCCTTGGTCCCACCCTTCTTGCTTACTGAGTAAAGGTGAGCAACTCAGTTTGGACAATTTAGATGTCCCAGAGAGTATGGCCACCTTTCTCCCCACACTGTGAATCATGAAGACTCTCTTAACTTAAGAACCCAGTGTGCTTACTGAACTGCTAAATGGTCTAATGAGTTTTTTAAAGTGAAACTTTGCTTCACCCATTCAGGGTAGCACAATACCTTGCTTTAACCTACCGCCTGCCCCGTAGCACATACTCATTGCCCTTTCTTTCCCATATCGCCTTGGTCAGTGTTTGAAGAGAAAAACATGGTAAGTACAATTGTGGGGCAACTCACTCCCTTTCCACCCACGAGACAGCACCGGTGCTCGATGATTGGCCCAGCATTGTTATGTAGGAGCAGTGAAGGAATCCTACACCCCCTACATGCTTCAAGTTACAACAGGACTTTTATTTTTTACATTTAGCAGCTGATACCCTATACAGGGTAAGCACAAGTATAGTTTATAGTCCCTTAAACCCTGGGCATTTAACCGCGGTGCACAAAGCTCTGACGTTTAGGTGCGAGTGACAGGCACAGGTGCACCATACTGCTGACAGCCTGTCAAACTCTATGAGATTCTGAAAGCTGCTGCGACTGGAGAGAGCTGGAAGGTGCAGCTAGCAGTGTGACAAACCACCTGCCACCCAGCCTGAGTGCCTCCATCAAGATACAGCTTCTTCAACCAGGAACCAGATATTATAGATGAATATTGCACCCAAGAACTAGATGACACTAGCTTAGTTGCAAACTGGAACTGACTTTATTGCAAATTCACACAGAATATATACCACACAAAATTAGGTAAGGGCTTTATCACATTACCCTAAATAATGCAAACTGTAAACAGTATATCCAATGAAAAGCCAACATAAACAGTAAGCTATTTAATAACCAGTCACCTAGACAAGCCTAGGTGACTTAGTTCACTGCTCACCACCCAGACAATGCTTTGATTCATCAGGGATCCCACCCCATTTCAGACTGTCCGGCAACAGTCTACAACAGTCTATGAGACAAAACTCATACATAGTTCCAGCAGTCTGAAAAAGTGGAATCAATTTATCTTCATAGATGTCCTGAGGGATTTTGTTGATAAATATGTATGTCCATCAATAGGGAATGATCTCCTCTCTCCATGGAATCAGGGGCTGAACTGAGCTCTTTACCATGCTCTGACTGGAAAAAGCAGATAAAATACCCAGTCTCCTCGATGGGCCATAATCAGTGGGTAGGAGGCTTACTTCTAGTACCCCCCAAAAGCCTCTGTCCCCATTGGGTCTGTCACAAGTGGTATTTACTAATTGCCCAGGGACAAATGCGTGAAAGCAGATATAAATTGACTTGGATGTAAGCAGATGTAAACAGATGTACATCTGTTTACATCCACCTGCCCAATGACATACATTGTCCATCTCTCTCACTTCTGAATTACCCCCATCCATGAAGCTATATCCCACCATCCAAACACCACACTATCACTATCCACTGAGCGTGCCAAATTGACCAGTAATGAGATCTTCACTGGACAGCGAACCCATGAGGATCAGTTTTCAAATAAATCTAATGATGGTTTTCAGGTTAATAAAGATGAAAACACATCAACTGCTTTGCCTGTCTATAGGCAATACTTTAAGTTTTAAAACTCTAAAAATTCTATCACATTCGCATACCCTAGGACTGTTATCCTTACCCCCACTCTCTTTACTGACAAAATTAATGTCAGGCAAAATACAGGTCAATCTACACAGGATTAAATAGACATTCATGCCTACAGTGACAAAGGGAAATTCATGGACCCAATAATGGGTGTTTAATGCTAATTAAGCTGTAATGTCCCATTTCCAAGCTATGTGATCCCTTGTTCATAGGAGATTACTGACCAGCTAGTATCATATACAGTACAGTAAATGACAAAGTCACACAGTGCTTTAACCCTAAATGAAAGATCAATACAGTAGCCCTGGTTACCAGAAAGGTTGTACTGATCTATTAATTGAAAAACACATACACTGATGTCAAGAAGCTTTGGTCCTTTTCCCTTTAGCCATGTTTAGTTTTATTGTTGAGAGATCTTTTGACAATGTGTGGAACTTTCTATAACACTTTTCTTTAAATACAAAATGGCAAAGCAACTACATTAACCACAAGCATGGCTTTAGCATTTAAATTAAATCAAGCAAGTCTGCACATTTTCTTTTCCTCTGCTATCCTCAGGGAGCTATCTTGGGATCATTCAGACTTTCACAAGTAAAACATTTCCTTTCTTTCCTGATCAAGTCTTCTGTAGGCAATAATGTTTTCTGCATATTTAATCATAACCTAAAGTTCTAATGCCCTGTACACACGGTCGGAATTTCCGACAGAAAAAGTCCGATGGGAGCTTTTCATCGTATATTCCGACCGTGTGTATGCCCCATCGGACTTTTTACGTTGAAAATTCAGACGGACTTAGATAGAGAACATGTTCTTTATTTTTCCGACGGGACAAATTCCTATGGGGAAAACCGCTCGTCTGTATGCTGTTCCGACGTACCAAAAATGACGCCTGCTCTGAAGCAAGTATGAGATATCGTACGTGTTGTCCTGTCATACGTGTTGTATGTAACCGCGTTCTTCACGGTCGGAAATTTGGTGTGTACCGTGTGTATGAAAGACAGCTTGAGAGGAATTCCATCAGAAAAACCTTCAGAATTTATTCTGACGGCAAAACCGGTCGTGTGTACAGGGCATTCGATTTCCCCTCCATGCATTTTCTAGTGGTGCGGTTTTTTGCAGCAATCACAATGCTGAAGTGAAATGGGGTTTGCCTTGGCAGAAAGAGGTGGGACTTTACTTTGACAAGTCTTGACAGATACCAAGTACAATAAGGAACACATCGGCACTCAAGAGATGCAAAACATAAAAAAAAGAACTTGATGGCCAATTCTTTCAAATCAGTCTCCAAATACACTCCCAGCTTTGCAGCCTTCTTCAGATTTGGGTAATCATTGGTTCTAAACAAAAAAACAACAAAAAAGGGCACACCAGCCAAGTGCATTCACTCAATTGATTGATGAAATGTGTATAGAAATACTCACAAAGGTCATTTGACAACAAGTACGTAATGTATTCTAGAACACAGAGTCTCGCCAACTCCAGGACCTGGACGTTGAATGTAGACAACTTTGGCAACACTGTACAGCAAATGCAAGAGCTGCATTTTCATTTGCATATACTGTATATATTTGCTGCCTAATGCCGCGTACACATGAGCGGACTTTTCGACCGGACTGGTCCGACGGACTATCCAACGGACTTCCAACGGACTTTCCCAATGAACGGACTTGCCTACACACGATCACACCAAAGTCCGACGGATTTGTACGTGATGACGTACACCAGACTAAAAAAAGGAAGTTGATAGCCAGTAGCCAATAGCTGCCCTAGCGTTGGTTTTAGTCCGTAGGACTAGCATACAGACGAGCAGATTTTTCAACCGGACTCGAGTCCGTTGGAAAGATTTGAAACATGTTTTATTTCTAGGTCCGTCGGACTTTTGGGGAAAAAAAGTCCGCTGGAGCCCACACACGATCGAATTGTCCGACGGAGTCCGGTCCGCCGGACCAAGTCTGCTGGAAAGTCCGCTCGTGTCTACGCGGCATAAGCAGCCTGCATTAGTAGCCCCCTCCCTCAACAGTATATCCTTCCCAGCAGAAATTTACCCCCCAACAGCATAAGACACCCCCCTGCAATAATAGATCCTCTGCAGCAACAATAGTCCCCCCACCAACAACCACTGACCACCTAACAACAATAGATCTCCCAGCGCCCGCCATCAGTAGACTCCTTCCTCAACATTAGATCCCTCCCAGCAACAACTAACCCTTAACAACATAAGACTCCCCAGCAACAATAGATCTTCCGCCAGAAACAATAGATCCCCACCAACAATAATAGACCCCCCAACAATAGAGACCCTTCAGCAACAATAGATCTCCCACCAACCTGAATTCTCCCTCAACAGTAAATCCCTTAGCAACAATTGACCCCACCCCCCAACATCATAAGACATCCCCCCCAGCAACAATAGATCTCCCACCAACAATAGATTCCCCACTAACAATACACCCCCCCCAACAACAATAGAGCCTCCCCCTAGCAACAATAGATCACCAAGCAGCCAGCATCAATAGACCCTCCAGCACACCCCAGCACCCATTCCTATTACATTTAGTGCTGGAGGTGCAGGAACTGCTTTCCCCCACGCTCCCGCTTAATAAAAGCCCTGTTTTTTAGCAAAGCCATTGATCACCATATTACCACATATATAATGACATAGCAATCACCTCCTTTTGTTTATAAACAAACCATTAGGGCTGTACTTAGTGTTATGGTTAAAGTTAGGGTTAGGGCTAGTGTCGGGGTTATCATTAAGGTTAGCATTAATGCTATCCTTTATTGACAGTTTATTGGAGCCTCAGGGGCCCTTTAAAGCCTACTGTACCTGTAAAAACCCAAAAAATTTTCCCTTCCACATTGGCCTTGATGTATTTCACCAAAGAAATTTCAATAACATGTCCCATTAATTTCAAGTTCAAGTTTTGTTTCTTCAAGTTCCATTAATATGTTCCTGTCCTAGGCCTACTTTATGTGCCCTGTTACAAAGTATCCAAAGGGTAAAAATATCATCACCAAAGTGCGACAAAGTACCCCATGGTTAGTGGGTCCTACGCTATCCATAGAATGGGAGATCCAAAGGATCAGGGGGTACTTTGTCGCAGTAAGTGGGCTTAAGCACCATATAGCAATATGTTATGACCAAATCCCCATATTTTTTGATAATGTTTTTTGAAAATGTCTATTGCCCCGTACACACGGACGGATTTTCGGACGGAAAATGTGTGATAGGACCTTGTCGGCCTTGTGTGTAGGCTCCTTCACACATTTTCCATCGGATTTTCAGACACACAATGTTTGAGAGCTTGCTATAAAAATTTCCGATCGTGTGTACACAAATCCGACACACAAAGTGCCATGCATGCTCAGAATAAATAAAGAGATGAAAGCTATTGGCCACTGCCACGTTTATAGTCCCGACGTACGTGTTTTACGTCACTGCGTTCAGAATGATCGGATTTTCAGACAACTTTGTGTGACCGTGTGTATGCAAGACAAGTTTGAGCCAACATCCGTTGGAAAAAATCCTAGGATTTTGTTGTCGTAATGTCCGATCAATGTCCGACCATGTGTACGGGGCATATGTGTTTTAAATAGCCTTGCAGCAGGAGGTAAATGTCTTTTTTGCATGTGTGCGCTGTAAAATTTTGTTCTGTTGTATGGTCTTATTGCTGCACCATCTTTAATGCATCTTTTAGGGTGTGCCCCCCAAATATCTTGTTTGTCTATTGTATGGATTTTGACCAAATCCTTTTGGGCAGGAGCACCCCACTCCCTCATTAGTGCCTCTCATTAGTGTCCACCTGTGTCATAGGTGTAGACCTCTAGTTCTCCCATATAGAGGAGTGTATGGCCCCCATGGTTCAGAGAAGCAGGATCTCCCAGTCTATGGATAGCATAGGACCCACTAAACATGGGGTACTTTGTCGCAGTAAGTGGGCTTCAGCACCATATAGCAATATGTTATGTCCAAATCCCCATATTTTTTGATAATGTTTTTTGAAAATGTCTATGTGTTTTAAATAGCCTTGCAGCAGGAGGTAAATGTCTTTTTTGCATGTGCGCGCTGTAATATTTTGTTCTGTTCTATGGTCTTATGGCTGCACCATCTTTAATGCATCTTTTAGGGTGTGCCCCCCAAATATTTTGCTTGTCATCTTGAGCTTTATTCACATGGTCACATGGTACACATACGACAATGTTTCAGGGCCACGCAGGGCCCCTTCGTCGGGCAAGCCACTTGCCTGACGAAGGAGCCCTGCGTGGCTCCGAAACATTGTCGTATGTGTACCATGTGATATGATCATGTGAATAAAGCTTTGGATGCTTCTAAAGGAATCCTTGGTGTGCTGATGACATTTCTACCCTTTGGATTGCCTATGGTTTCTAGCCGATGGTCATTACAGCACCCAGCATTATTACAGCTATTTTCAGGACGTGTGCATGGGGAATATTACGTTTGGACCTGTTATAAGGTATGACCCCCCCCTGCGTTATAATGAACAGGGGGTGGTGCTCAGTTGGTCTAGAGAGTGGGGTGAACCCGCATCCCAAATATAACAAGCTGAATGGAAATTTGATCCTCTTGCGGGACTTTAAAGGGGACACTCACTTAGTGAGTGTCCCCTTTAAAGTCCCGCAAGAGGATCAAATTTCCATTCAACCCCCTGCGTTATAGAACAGCTTTGACATTTCAAACGGAGAGCTGCTCAATTTCATAAGACATAGGCTAAGTGGTGGTCTTCTTGTCAATAGCTATGATGTCTTTGTATAGAGACTAAGCAATTTGTAAAAGGAAGAGCGCACCAGAGCTTAGTGCAGTCCCAGGAAAAGTTTATTACTCTTGATGGAAGGTCATAAGAAAAAGCCAACGTAAGGCAATTTTAAGGCAACACAAGTTATAAGGACTGTGGTTTAATCTCCAGCTGGCAGTTGCCCTACAATTGTGTCTCCTGTATAGGCCTCTATTGCAGCAAGCTTCCAAACCCTGATGAACTGGGAAACTTGAACCTCCGAAATGTGTTGGCTTTGTCTTTTGAGCTTTTATCATGATTACTAAACTGTTACAGGACTTGCACTAACTTGTGGCATCCTCATCCTTATACGTTGCTTAAATATTCCAAGGGACCGCAGGTATACCCTACATAACTGAGGGCTGCCTCTTTGGAGTTGGCAACTAAACATGCTTTTCCCATTTGCATCCAGTGCTCCCAACACTCCTTTTGCACAGTATATAGAGACTAAAACATATAAATGACTGTATGAAATTTCGGTCCTGTTTGTCAGAGGGACTGAGAGGGCCGTATACCCCTGACAATTCCATACCTCTGCCTGTGTGAAATGTGACATTTACTTTGTCTGCAGAAAGGAGAAATAGATTGCATTTTATTTCCCTAGCATTGCAGACCACAAGGAGTTAATCCTGGCACACACACCAGTGTCCCCAGCCCGGCTCCTGGTGTCACAGCCAGTCACATGTAATTAGTGCCTCAAGTATAGGCAGAGAAAGCATGAAGCTGCTTCGGACATCATTCAGCAGTATTTTTCTCTTCTTTTTTGGAACAGCGCATCTAAAAATAGTAATGGGGTTATCAGCAAAACTGAGGAATAAGGTTTCCTTTCTATGAATCTTTATTGGAATTTATGGCCTTTTCTCTGTTTTGTAGACAAATCATAAAGTTAGGCTTCAGATGTATGTACTGGAAAAGATTCTCTTTGGTGTGCCAAGTTTGCCACCTTGTGGAAACAACAGATACTGCAGCTTAAGTGAAAAACTATGGGCAAGTAAATGGATGTGGGTTATATATAGGGCCAGATGCATTCAGTTCTATACACATGTGATAAAATGTTACTCACAAATGTTCTCCCCCTACATGCCAGACTATGAGGCTTCCCTCTTAGACTTGTTATGACAAAGTGGTGTGAAGCACATTACTGTCAGTTTTCATTTCCATTACGCATGAACAATCCATTGTTAGGAAACTGGGTCTGTGCTAAGTTGAATGAGCAGCGCGTCTCCCAACAGTGCTCACTACTAACAGCTCAGAGCAGCTTCCTTACCATGATAGTTGTCATAAAAGCTGTCACCTGGAACAGCTAATACTCCTGTCCAGTGCTGGGGGTCGCTGCTGGCTGACACCCGAGTGTAGTTCTGTAGTGCTAGTTCTACCTGACACCTGAGTGTAGTTCTGTAGTGCTAGTTCTACCTGACACCTGTATGACACCTGAATGTAGTTCCAGCTCTCTATTGCCTCATTTCCACTGAGCGGATCGGTTCTGGTCAGTACAGTTTGGAAGGTCTAGAATGGTCCGGCCTATTCAGGTGAGCGTTTCCACTGCAAGTGGGACCGCCAGGGGCCATACGTGGGTTTAGAAAAAATGGCTAACATGGCGTCACACATCCGCCAATCAGTAGAATGTATCGTAGCTCCGCCCTAACCGAACCGTACCATTTTCTATGGCCTCACATCTGAAGCAGGACCCAGAATGGTGCGGTTCGGTTCAGTTGTATGGGCCGCTTTCATAATGGAAACACTCAAAATAGCGTACTGTTCCGAACCGATCCGCTCAGAAACGAGGCATTAGATACCCGACTGTAGTGCTAGTTCTACCTGACACCTGTATGACACCTGTGAGAAGTTCTAGTACTGTCTGACACCTGAGAGCAGTGCTAGTTCTGCCTGACACCCAAGAGTAGTGCTAATCCTTCCTGACACCTGAAACTAGTTTTATTTCTGCCTGATACTTGAGACAGCTGTTAGTTCTGCCGGACACTTGGGAGTAAGGCCAGTTCTTCTTGACACCTGAGAGCAGTGCTAGTTCTGCCTGACACCTAAGAGAATTGCTAGTTAAATATTTCTTTCTGACACCTGACAGTAGAATTAGTTCTGCCTGACACATGGCAGCAGTTCTAGTTCTGCCTAACACCTGAAAGTAATTCTAGTTCTCTCTAATACCTAAGAGTCATTCTAGTTCTTCTTGACACCCAAAAGTAGTTCTAGTTCCCACTGACACCTGAGAGTAGTTCTAGTTCTCCTTGACACCTAAGAGTAGTGCTAGTTCTCTCTGACACCTAAAACCGTGTACACACAACCGGACTTTTCGACCGGACTGGTCCGACGGAACAAATCCGTCGGACAATCTGACTGTGTGTGGGCTTCATCGGACCTTCAGTGGACTTTTTCTGTCGAAAATCAGACGAACTTTAGATTTGGAACATGTTTCAAATCTTTCCAACGGACTCGAGTCCGGTCGAAAAATCCGTTCGTCTGTATGCTTGTCCGACGGACAAAAAAGGACGGAAGGGCAGCTGTTGGCTACTGGCTATGAACGTCCTTATTCTAGTCCCTTTGTACGTCATTACGTTCAAACCAATGGACTTTCAAACGGACTTTAGTCCGTTCATGTGCGGGAAAGTCCGGTCGTTCGAAAGTCCGTCGTAACTCAGTTGAAAGTCAGTCGGAAAGAGCGTCGGACCTTTGATTTCCTGAAAAGTCCACTCATGTGTACGCAGCATTAGAGTAGTGCTAGTTCTCTCTGACCCCTTAGAGTAATACTAGTTCTGCCTAACACATGAGAATGGCACTAGTTCTCCCTGACACCTGAGAGTAGTTCTAGTTCTCCCTGACACCTGATAGTAGTGCTAGCTCTCTCTGACACCTGAGAGTAGTTCTAGTTCTCCCTGACACCTGATAGTAGTGCTAGCTCTCTCTGACACCTGAGAGTAGTACTAGTTCTGCCTGACACCTGAAAGTAATTCTAGTTCTCTCTGTTACCTAAGAGTAGTTCTAGTTCTTCTTAAAACCTGAAAGTAGTTCTACTTCCCACTGACACCTGAGAGAAGTTCTAATTTAGTAGTGCTAGCACTCCCTGATACTTGAGAGAAGTTCTAGTTCTCATTGATACCTAAGAGTAGTGCAAGTTCTCCCTGACATCTTAGAGTAGTGCAAGTTCTCCCTGACATCTTAGAGTAGTGCAAGTTCTCCCTGACATCTTAGAGTAGTGCAAGTTCTCCATGACACTTGAGAATCATGCCAGTTCTGCCTGACACATGAGAGTGGTGCTAGCTTTCTCGGACACCTGAGAGTAGCACTAGTCCTCCCTGACACTTAAGAGCAGTTCTAGTTCTCCCTGGCACCCAAAAGTAGTTCTAGTTCTTACTGACACTTAGTGCCGCGTACACACGGTCGGACTTTTCGTCTACAAAAGTCCGACAGCCTGTCCGACAGACTTTCGGCGGACTTTTGGCAGACTTGCGGCGGACTTGCGGCAGACTTTCTAACGAACGGACTTGCCTACACATGATCACACCAAAGTCTGACAGGTTCGTACGTGATGACGTACACCGGACTAAAATAAGGAAGTTGATAGTCAGTAGCCAATAGCTGCCCTAGCGTGGGTTTTTGTCCGTCGGACTAGCACACAGACGAGCGGATTTCTAGGTCCTGCGTAGTTACGACGTGAAGATTTGAAGCATGTTTCAAATCTAAAGTCCGTCAGATTTGAGGCTGGAAAAGTTTGCTGAAAGTCCGCTGAAAGTCCGGGGAAGCCCACACGCGATCGGATTGTCAGCCAGCTTTAGTCCGTAGGCGTCCGTCGCACTTTTGTAGACGAAAAGTCCGACCGTGTGTACGCGGCATAAGAGTAGTGCTAGTTCTCTGTGACGCCTGAAAGTAATGCTAGTTCTCTCTGACACCTAAAACAGTGCTAGTTCTCAATGGCACCTGAGAGTAGTTCTAATTGTCCCCGACACCTGTGTCCATGTACAGTATAGTATGCTCTCAATACTTGGTCGGGGTTCCTTTTGCATGAACTACTGCATCAATGCGGCGTGGCATGGAGGCAATCAGCCTGTGGCACTGCTGAGGTGTTATGGAAGCCCAGGTAACTTTGATAGCGGCTTTCAGCGTTCTGCATTGTTGGGTCTAGTGTCTCTCATCTTCTTCTTGATAATACCCCACAGATTCTCTATAGGGTTTAGGTCAGGCAAGTTTGCTGGCCAATCAAGCACAGTGATGCCATGATCAATAAACCAGGTATTGGCACTTTTGGCAGTGTGAGCAGGTGCCAAGTCCTGCTAGAAAATGAAATCAGCATCTCCATAAAGCTGATCAGCAGAGAAAAGCATGAAATGCTCAGGAATTCCCCATTGGGGGCTGCGCTGACTTTGGACTTGATAAAACACAGTGGACCAAAACCAGCAGATGACATGGCTCCCCCAATAATCACTGACTGTGGAAACTTCACACTGGACCTCATGCAACTGGGATTCTGTGGCTCTCCACTCTTCCTCCAGACTCTGGGACTTTGATTTACAAATAAAATACTAAATTTTTTCACAGTCTGTGATGATTTGGGGAGCCATGTCATCTGCTGGTGTTGGTCCACTGTGTTTTATCAAATCCAAAGTCAGCACAGTCCTCTACCAGGAAATTCCTGAGCACTTCATGCTTCCCTCTGATGACCAGCTTTATGGAGATGCTGATTTTATTTTCCAGCAGGACTTGGCACCTGCCCACACTGCCAAAAGTGGTATCACTGTTCTTTGTTTGGCCAGCAAACATGCCTGGCCTAAACCCCATAGAGAATCTGTGGGGTATTGTCAAGAAGAAGATGAGAGACACCAGACCCAACAATGCAGAGGAGCTGAAAGCCACTATCAAAGCAACCTGGGCATCCATAACACCTCAACAGTGCTGCAGGCTGATCGCATCCATGCCACTTCTCGTTGAGGCAGTAATTCGTGCAAAAGGAGCCCCAACCAAGTATTGAGTGCATACTATACTGTACACGGACAAGATTTTCAGGAAACCAACATTTCTGTATTAAAAATCCTTTTTTTTCTTGGTCTTATGTAATATTTACATTTTCTGAGATACTGAATTTTGTGTTTTTACTAGCTGTAAGCCATAATCATCTAAATTATAAGAAAGAAATGCTTGAAATATATCATTCTGTGTGTAATGAATCTATATAATATGAGTTTCACTTTTTGAATTGAATAACTGAAATAAATTAACTTATTGATGATATTCAAATTTTATGAGATGCACCTGTATGTTATGGAGTTAAGGAGAGGGGAGGTGTTTTGTAGTCCATCAAGACAGAATTGGACAGAGCTGACAACACTACCTAGGATTTCAGTGCATTAGAGACACTGTGTTTTCAACTCAAACAGGAAGTTAGGAGCTCACTAGATTTCTGGCTGAACAACAAGTCATTCTCTGTATTTGCAGCATATTTGAAGAGACAGAATGTGGGGAAATGTGCATGAAAGGCTGCCAAACCAGCTTCTGACAAGGCCTGTACTAAGGATCAAACTGGAAGAAATAACAATGAAGGGGTTGTTTTTGGACCCCAAAATAAACTGGCTGCTCTTTGGACTGTCTTCCTGACTTTTAGTGGAATAAAGTTGTATCTGGGCCTCTTAGTGGTATGGTGCTTCAGTTTCTAAGAATGTCTGGACAGTCTCACAGTGTCTTTGTCCCCACAGGGACTGAGATATCCTTCATTAACAATGTAGGGGGGGCAGTTTATAATGTTTAACCCTTTCTTAGGACAGACAGTGTTCAAATCTAGTTTACAGCTGATAACGAAGAACTGTGAACACAATACAGACAGGGTTAATTAAATTATATGGTGAGCCATTCACCGTGTCCTTATTTTACCCATTTACTATACAGCTTATTGACAAAGAAATCTATAGCCTAGCAAATTTGCCAATTTGGCTCATGTATAGTAGATGTTCCCCTGATGGCTGGATAAAAAATACTATATAGATATCAATATATATCAATATATATATATATATATATATATATATATATATATATATATATATATATATATATATATACATATACACACTTTATTGGCAAAAGTATTGGGACGCCTGCCTTTACACTCACATAATCTTTAATGGCATCCCAGTCTTAGTCCGTTGGGTTCAATATTGAGTTGGCCCACCCTTTGCAGCTATAACAGCTTCAACTCTTCTGGGAAGGCTGTCCACAAGGTTTAGGAGTGTGTCTATGGGAATGTTTGATCATTCCTCCAGAAGCGCATTTGTGAGGTCAGGCACTGATGTTGGATGAGAGGACCTGGCTCGCAGTCTCTGCTCTAATTCATCCCAAAGGTGTTCTATCGGTTTAGGTCAGGACTGAGGGCAGGCCAGTCAAGTTCCTCCACCCCAAACTCACTCATCCATGTCTTTATGGACCTTGCTTTGTGCACTGGTGCACAGTTATGTTGGAACAGGAAGGGACCAACCCCAAACTGTTCCCACAAAAACTTTTTTTTCAGTTTTGGATAGAGTGGAATGGGAGATGTTTTAATTTCTGTTTGTGTCCCCATTAGGGACATTCACTCTCTCTCTTTGTTCTGGTTACTGTTATCAGTGAGATCACACCTGCTTGATCCATGTCTTTATGGACCTTCATGTTGCTGGAACATGAAGGGGCCACCCACAAACTGTTCCCACAAAGTTGAGAGCATGAAATTGTCCAAAATGTCTTGGTATGCTCACACCTTAAGAGTTCCCTTTACTGGAACTAAGGGGCAAAGCCCAACCCCTGAAAAACACTCGCCACCATAATCCCCCCTCCACCAAATGATTTGGACCAGTGCACAAAGTAAGATCAATAAAGACATGGATGAGCGAGTTTGGGGTGGAGGAGCTTGATTGGCCTGCACAAAGTCCTGACCTCAACCTAATAGAACACCTTTGTGATGAATTAGAGTGGAGACTGTGAGCCAGGCTTTCTTGTCTAACACTCCTAAACCTTGTGGACAGCTTTCCCAGAAGAGTTGAAGCTGTTATAGCTGAAAAGGGAGGGCCAACTCAATATTGAACCCTACAGGCTAAGACTGGGATGCCATTAAAGTTCATGTGCATGTAAAGGCAGGCGAACCAATACTTTTGGCAATATGGTGTATGTTAAACACTAATCCATAGTACCCTCCTAAATTTCACAAAGAAGGAAGAGCGGAATTTTTTAAAGCAAGTATTATCCCAGTTTGGTTGCAGAAGTGGAAATACACTTTAAGAAAAATTAAGTGTCTTCTAGAAAGCATTAATAATCCACTGCTTGAATGTTATATGGAGCTTCTCGTTAACAAAAGCTTTTACTTAGCATGTAACGAGTTAAAGGACTCACCCGCAAGCCGCTGATCCGCAATGCCACTGCATACTATATTGCTTTGCTGCCTGTCAAATCTTATATAGTTTTAAAATATTTGCACTTCAGAACTGAATTGTAGTTTACACTGGGGAAACAGCGTCTTTGTTCTGCCGATACACTGAACAGAGTAAACTTTGCATTTCCTTCTGCAAACCCAGATTTCCTCGGGATCCTGTTTTATTATTCCTCATCATCTCAGGGTGACCTTAACACTTTGCCATGCAAAAAAAAAAAAAAAAAATGTCATCTCTATCACTTCAGTTCAAACGTGTAAAACCACCAGCAGGGAACGCGCTAGCAGCCGCCGGAAAGGGATTTTTTTTTTTTGAGCTGTTGGAGTCCATAAATTGCTGGGTGTTATTTTCATGGTAAACAGAGCTGCAAGGAGGGCCAGGTCAAGGGTGGTCAGTGGTGCATGTAGGTATGTATACAGAGGGACGTGCTGAGATATAGGAGCCTGCCAAAAGTCATATTGCTTATAAAGAGGAGCTCTAGGCAAATCTTTTATTTATATAGCAAAAAATAAATATTTTCTTAGTGCTGCGAAAAAAAATTGTTAACATGTGTACGACAATAAAATAATGTAACAAGAAATCGTAATCAGGGATATCTACAAAATCTCTTTATCTTTGCATTTTTTTCGGATTAAAAAAAAAAATTATAAAAATATGTACACAGTGGGGACGAAAAATATTCAGACCCCCTTCAATTTTTCACTCTTTGTTATATTGCAGCCATTTGCTAAAATCATTTAAGTTCATTTTTTTCCTCATTATTGTCCACACAGCACCCCATATTGACAGAAAAACACAGAATTGTTGAAATTTTTTCAGATTTATTAAAAAAGAAAAACTGAAATATCACATGGTCCTAAGTATTCAGACCCTTTGCTCAGTATTTAGTAGAAGCACCCTTTTGATCTAATACAGCCATGAGTCTTTTTGGGAAATTGCAACAAGTTTTTCACACCTGGATTTGGGGATCCTCTGCCATTCCTCCTTGCAGATCCTCTCCAGTTCTGTCAGGTTGGATGGTAAACGTTGGTGGACAGCCATTTTTAGGTCTCTCCAGAGATGCTCAATTGGGTTTAAGTCATTATTTTAGCTGTGTCTGCTTAGGGTCATTGTCTTGTTGGAAGGTAAACCTTCGGCCCAGTCTGAGGTCCTGAGCACTCTGGAGAAGGTTTTCGTCCAGGATATCCCTATACTTGGCCGCATTCATCTTTCCCTCGATTGCAACCAGTCCTCCTGTCCCTGCAGATGAAAAGCACCCCCACAGCATGATGCTCCCACCACCATGCTTCACTGTTGGGACTGTATTGGACAGGTGATGAGCAGTGCCTGATTTTCTCCACACATACCGCTTAGAATTAAAGCCAAAAAGTTCTATATTGGTCTCATCAGACCAAAGAATCTTATTTCTTACTATCTTGGAGTCCTTCAGGTGTTTTTTAGCAAACTCCATGCGGGCTTTCATGTGTCTTGCACTGAGGAAAGGCTTCCGTCGGGCCACTCTGCCATAAAGTCCCAACTGGTGGAGGGCTGCAGTGATGGTTGACTTTCTACAACTTTCTCCCATCTCCCGACTGCATCTCTGGAGCTCAGCCACAGTGATCTTTGGGTTCTTCTTTACCTCTCTCACCAAGGCTCTTCTCCCCGATAGCTCAGTTTGGCCAGACGGCCAGCTCTAGGAAGGGTTCTGGTCGTCCCAAATGTCTACCATTTAAGGATTATGGAGGCCACTGTGCTCTTTGGAACCTTAAGTGCAGCAGAAAATTTTTTGTATCCTTGGCCAGATCTGTGCCTTGCCACAATTCTGTCTCTGAGCTCTTCAGGCAGTTCCTTTGACCTCATGATTCTCATTTGCTCTGACATGCACTGTGAGCTGTAAGGTCTTATATAAACAGGTGTCTGGCTTTCCTAATAAAGTCCAATCAGTATAATCAAACACAGCTGGACTCAAATGAAGGTGTAGAACCATCTCAAGGATGATCAGAAGAAATGGACAGCACCTGAGTTAAATATATGAGTGTCACAGCAAAGGGTCTCAATACTTAGGACCATGTGATATTTCAGTTTTTCTTTTTTAATAAATCTGCAAAAATGTCATGCTAAATATCTTCTCTCATCAACAGTTAGAGTAGTCTTGTGACTTCTATCAGTGTTTAGCCGAGCACTGGTTAAAGCTTGTAGGAGGAGTTTTCATTCTCCTCTGCCTGTCCTATGAGGCTACATGACCGCTGACTTTCTGTCTCGATAGTGCTGATGGGCCCTGTGCTGATCACATGCACCCCCTCCCCCCCAAAAAAAACTCTCTAGCAATACACACCAAACTGAGCATGTGCAGAGTGCCTCCAAGGCTCTATTCTATCAGCAGATAGATTGGGGACTGTGAAAGAAGGGGAGGATCAGTGAAGACAGAATCAAACAGCCTTTTTTACACAATGTGGAGGATTAACCCCTTAGGTTCCACAGTGAGTATAACAAGCATGCTTTATTGCATATACAGACTGATTTTACTGTCATTGGTTTAGTAACACTTTAAATGTCTCTTCTGCTTTTGATTAAATATTCACAACCAGTGCACAGCATCTCTCGCAGTATTTCTTTTCCACCACTAGATGTCTTCAGTCTGGTAGTCAGCATCATTAGACCCCCTTTCTCTGAGCCCAGGTTGTCATGAACTCACCACAGCCTTTAACTGCACAGAGAACGAAAAAGTGACACAGTGGTAAGCGCATCTATGTCACTCTGCTCTCTCCTCCTATCAGCATGTTGAGGGACAGAAAGCTGATAATACTAGATCAAATGCAGGCACTTACACTACTTGCATTTAGAAAATTCTTTTTTTTTTTTTACATTTATTAAACAATTTTTATTATTTTTGAAGAAAATTACAAAGTAAATACAGAAAAAGTACAAAATACATAATGATGTATTAATGATTACAAAGCTTTGTTATTTGTGTCTTTTATGTCTGCCTAGAGTTCAGCTTTAAATAGAGTTGGCACCTCTGACGGTTTCTTTGTTCACATCAGGAAGATTTCCCATTTATTTCTGCCCCAGTGACACCACAGGAAGTGAGGGGTCATTTTCCCAAAGTCCTAATGGCTCAGAATTAGTGACCAGGAACTCTGGCTTTCCCCTGACCTTCTAATTTTAATGTTTGCTGGAAGCGAAGGATAGCCAGACAACTAATAGAAATTACAAACAATAAATAAAAAAAACAGTCCTAGGAGAATCAAAAGTGCAGCATGCTGCAGTTTAAAGGGGATACAGAAGTATAAGTATGAAACAGTAACTGTGGTCACACAGACAGAAGAAATTAGGGAAAATGTCCCAAAGGGGACACTGACAGCTATAAAAATATTACAGAAACTGCAATCCGTTTCCCCTCCACTTACATCTAAAATAAATTAGCTTAAAACTACCACTGTAATGGTGGTTGCATAACTCCCGACTGTCCCTGATTTCGAGGGACTGTCCCTGATTTGGAACAAAGTCCCTCCCTAGTGTCATGTTAAATTTGGTGTTATCGCTCTCACTCTCTCATACTGGTCACTGGAAGTTCAACATGACACCTCATGGCAAAGAACTCTCTGGGGATTTGAAAAAAAAAAATTGTTGCTCTACATAAAGATGGCCTAGGTTATAAGAAGATTGCCAAGACCCTGAAACTGAGCTGCGGCACGGTGGCCAAGACCACACAGTGGTTTAACAGGACATCTAGGTTCCACTCAGAACAGGCCTCGCCATGGTCGACCAAAGAAGTTGAATTCACATGCTCAGCGTCATATCCAGAGGTTGTCTTTAGGAACTAGACATATAAGTGTTGCCAGCATTGCTGTAGAGTTTGAAGGGGAGGGGGGGTCAGCCTGTCAGTGCTCAGACCATATGCCGGACACTGCATCATGCACAAGAAAGCCTGCAAACAATTTGCTGAAGACAAGCAGACTAAGGACATGGATTACTGGAACTATATCCTGTGGTCTGATGAGACCAAGATAAATTATTTGGTTTAGATGGTGTCAAGCGTGTGTGGCGGCAACCAGGTGAGGATTACAAAGACAAGTGTGTCTTGCCTACAGTCTAGCATGGTGGTGGGAGTGTCATGGTCTGGGGCTCCATGAGTGCTGCCGGACTGGGGAGCTACAGTTCATTGAGGGAACCATGAATGCCAACATGTACTGTGACATACTGAAGCAGAGCATGATCTCCTCCTTTCAGAGACTGGCCTGCAGGGCAGTTTTCCAACATGATAATGACCCCAAACACACCTCCAAGATGACCACTGTCTTACTAAAGAAGCTGAGGGTAAAGGTGATGGACTGGCCAAGCATGTCTCCAGACCTAAACCCTATTGAGCATCTGTGGGGCATCCTCAAACGGAAGGTGGAGGAGCATAAGGTCTCTAACATCCACCAGCTCTGTGATGTCGTCATGGAGGAGTGGAAGAGGACTCCAGTGGCAACTTGTGAAGCTCTGGTGAACTCCATGCCCAAGAGGGTTAAGGCAGTGCTGGAAAATAATGGTGGCCACACAAAATATTCACACTTTGGGCCCAATTTGGGCATTTTTAGTTAGAGGTGTACTCACTTCTGTTGCCAGCGGTTTAGACATTAATGGCTGTGTGTTGAGTTATTTTGAGGTGACAGCAAATTTACACTGTTATACAAGCTGTACACTCACTACTTTACATTGTAGCAAAGTGTAATTTCTTCAGTGTTGTCACATGAAAAGATATAATAAAATATTTACAAAAATGTGAGGGTTGTACTCACTTTTGTGAGATACTATATATATATATACTGTATATATATATATATATTAGCAGAGACCCTAGAGAATAAAATGGCGGTCATTGCAATATTTTATGTCACACTGTATTTGCACAGTGGTCTTTCAAATGCAATTGTTTTGAAAAAAATACACTTCAATTAATTCATTGAAGTTCAGTAAGGGGTGCTCTGAGAGTTGATTGGAGGGAAGGGACACAACCTCCTCCACACAGCACACAGTAACAGAGCTGAGACTGTCAATCACAGGCTGTGTGCTAGAGCTTCCTCCCCATGTCATCTCTTTATCTCTTGGTATCAGGAGAACTTGTCAGAAGTGATTCATGCAGATAGCAAGTCAAATGAAGCAGCAGAGAGAAATGACAGTGTACAGAATTGCAACAAGTACACGCTATTTTGTTTGAATTTCATGCCAGGCGTTTTTTCAACCACTTGTTCATTGTATTCATTTTTTTAAAAGTTACAAGTTTATCTACAGATTATTTATATTATTATTTGTATAAAAATCTCAATGTAAAAAAATAAACATTTTACAGGGTACATTTATAGCACTTAGTTCTCAGAGGATACTGGGCTTTCTAAAAAAAAAAAAAAAAAAAAAATCATCAGTATTGCAAGCATGCTTCTCAATATTAAACCAATCAAAGTGAACCTTTGCTCACATGTGTTGCTTATACTTGACTTTGCTGCACTTCCTCTTTCCACACATTGGAGTACACAGAAGTAAATCTGTTTGAAGCTTTCACAGGTCTGGTGACTTTTCCCACCCCTATGTGAAAGCGCTGGGGCCTGATAATTCCTTGCTTAGGCAGTCAGTGCTGCTTTGCGAAGGGAAGAAGAGAGTTGCATCCTCCCCCATACTGGACACAATGATCTAGTGCATAGTGAAAGAACAGCAACAGGGAATTTCAGAAAAAGCAGCTCACTTAAACCCCTACAGCAGCATTCATTGCGGTATTACACACTGCCAGGCTTTGCATTAAGTTTGATAACTAAATGGAATAATGCAGGGCAATGTACTAAAATAATGCATGTAGCAGTTCTTTCCAGGATATTTCAAAGCAGCCTGGCAGTGGAAGTGGCTCCTATAGAAAACAATTTATTTTAAAGTGACATTAATTCAATTTTTTTTAACCATTTCAATACTGGGCACTTTCATCCCTTGATTGCAGCACCGATTGGGTACTGATTGCAATTTTTTATGGGCACTGATTGGCATATGTGATGGGTACTGATTGGCATCTGCGATGGGCACTGATTGGCATCTGTGTGACAGTTACATTCCGGGCACGAGCTGGAATGTAACTGTTTTTATAAACTGTTAAATTTATGGTTTTAGTTCCGCTTTAATATACAGATTGCAGAGAGGAAGTAGTTAAATGCTCATTCACTTTGACAAGTCCCACCATCCTCTACCAGTTGCTGGAAACAAGATACCAACTGCCACTTTTCAGTGTAGATAAGACCATGAAGAAAAGGGTTGGGCTTTTATCCTTTAATTCAAAATCAAATTCTGTATTCTATATCTACTCTCTTCCCTGATTCCAGCATGATGAGGGCAGGAAACCATATAAGAAAAGTATACCAATTTATATCATTTTTTGTAGAGAATGCTGTACAGTATCTTGCAGTGCGCTTGACACCACAGTCCTCCCAGGCTGCTCACTCACCAGCCCAGCCGGCTGACTCTCCAGGAGAACTCCTGGTTGTGCATGTCTGCTCCTGCTGTCCTCTCCTTGCACCCAAGAAGGATTTCCTCTGTTTGTTGTAGAGTGTCTCTCCAGTACCCGTGCCCCAGGCCTGAGGTCACCACCCCCCCCCCCCAGACTAGGGGGCACCCTCAAGGGCCACCGACAGCATCATCAGCACTCCTTCTCCATCTTCCACCCCGACCGCCCCTGCTGGTATGACCCATAAGTGCCTGCCCACTGCCAGCCTATTTTGCTGGGGATTGGCTGGGGCCCTCATCAATACTGCAAACAGCTGCTCTTAGACTTCACCTTCCACTTCTGGAAGCTTCTCCAAAGTTCCAGAGAGCAGGGGGATTTATCAGGGGTGCTGCTTGCTCAATCACCCAGCCTCCCTGAGTCACTCAGCCCTGACTAATTCAACCCAGGCCTGGCTCTGAGCCACATTTTTCTACACTAACAACTATGTACACTAGCACCTATCTAGAGGGTGCTACATTTTTAATCAGTCAAATTTTTTAAATCTTTTTTAAATCTGCAGCTTTCATCAAAATAGGAGTTAGTGATCTGACCATGAAGATCCTTGTTCATGCACTTCCTGTTATAGGGTGAGGATTCTGTCCTCATCAACCAATCATGCTCCTGTGTTGTCACCCTTTCATACAGGGTTCTAATGAAGACAGCAAGTGGTTGTTTCAGTACACATTGGGGTTGATTTACTAAAGGCAAAAAGACTGTGCGCTTTGCAAAGTGCAGTTGCACTCTGCAAAAAACAGTTGCTCCAGAGCTAAGTAAATGAGCAGAAGCTCTGCTGACTTCCATCATCCAATCATGTGCAAGCAAAAAATGCTGTTTTTTTAATTTTCTTTGCACATGATTGGGTACTCTTTGCAAAGAAAGCCTTACCTCATTTACTAAGCTCCGGAGCAACTGCACTTGCTGAGGGCACTGCAAAGTTCACAGTCTATTTGCCTTTAGTGAATCAACCCAATTGTGCAAACAGGGCCAACTTTTCACCAATAGGAAACCCTCCTTGAGATTTACCAAGCAGTCGTCGCTGAAGTCTAATGCCCCGTACACACGGTCGGATTTTCCGATGGAAAATGTCCGATCGGAGCGTGTTGTCGGAAATTCCCACCGTGTGTGGGCTCCATCGGACATTTTCCATCGGATTTTCCGACACACAAAGTTGGAGAGCAGGAGATAAAATTTTCCGACAACAAAATCCGTTGTCGGAAATTCCGATCGTGTGTACACAAATCCGACGGACAAAGTGCCACGCATGCTCAGAATAAATAAAGAGATGAAAGCTATTGGCCACTGCCCCGTTTATAGTCCCGACGTACGTGTTTTACGTCACCGCGTTCAGAACGATCGGATTTTCCGACAACTTTGTGCGACCGTGTGTAGACAAAACAAGTTTGAGCCAACATCCGTCGAAAAAAATCCTAGGATTTAGTTGTCGGAATGTCCGAACAAAGCCCGAGCGTGTGTACGCCCTATAAGTAGACATAAAGTGGCTTCAAAGAGGATGCAGAGGATCGGCAGTACTGAGATGTAACAAAGAGGTGAAGACAATATTTTTTCTTCTCGAGTGGTTTGGCAAACTTAATGTAATTCAGTTAAGGTTTATATTTGCTTTAAGAAAAAAATATACCTATATATGTATTGAAGCCTGTTATAATTCCCTTCAGACATGTCACTCTTAGGTCCTGTAGAGGGCGATATCTGTCACTTTACGCCAGCTTCTGTTAATTCTCTTGACACCATTGCCGTTGTTGCTGCTTATGACTGGAACGTTATTGTTTTTCTGCAATAACGGACAGATGTGACAGCGCAGAGTAATAAGGAGCAACACATCTCCTATAACCAATGTCAGGAGTAAAGACAGTTTGCATTCCATAAAACCAGCTGCAGGAGACATCTTAGAAACTCAGGGGTACAGGCCAAGGTCAAGATCACTTTTATTATTATTATTTAGCACATCTCTAAGCCAGGAATGCAGACAAGCAAAGTGATTTATCTGCTTTCACAAGTTGCAGGTACTGGGATTTCACTTGCGGTCTCCAGTAAACTTTACGCTGTCATTGCTGCACAACAGCCAGCATTAACCACTTCTATCTTTGTCGCCGGTAGCTGTGTGCCAAATGCCAGACTGTCTATTTAGCTTTGTCAACTTTTAAAGGGCAAGTTCACTAACTGGCATTCAGAGGGTGGAGCTGAGTGTAGTGTGTACACAACAATCACCTTTGAATCCCCCGGTCTGCCATTTTAAGGTATAATGTCAAGGAGGTCTGGGTCATGTTAGCCTGCAGCTCCCTCCCTAGTTACGATTGCCAAGGATGTTCCTTTTGTTTTTATCGATCCGACTCTTGGGCCCCATTGACACTAAGGTGACAGCAAAAACTCCAACAGGCAGCAGTATTAATGTGATCCTGGGACATCTTCCATATGCTCATGAAGTGTCAGTTGTGACCTTAATTTTCCCAACACACAGAAGAGCTGAAGCTGGAAAATTCCAAGCAATGGAAGTGAATAGGGTACTTAAAGGGTTAGTTCACCTTTACAAGAAAATTTCCCATACATTCCAGTGCCCCCAGAACATTAAAAATCCCTGCTAAGGTTTTGAAAAACTAGCTGCCTTTCAATGTCTTACCTACAGTACTCTCTCAAGCCTTTCTGAAAAACTCCTGGGTAGTTGACCTTTCCCCTGTCCTACCTAGATGGCAGGACAGGCTGGACATTGTACACACATCTCAGGTTTACAGGAACAAATGTGTTTTTTTTTTAAGTGAGCGCTCATTCCTGCAAAGCTGAGGGGTGTGTGCCCAACATCTAGGCAAGACAGTGTCACTTATCTTATGCCCCGTACACGGTCGGACATTGATCGGACATTCCGACAACAAAATCCATGGATTTTTTCCGACGGATGTTGGCTCAAACTTGTCTTGCATACACACGGTCACACAAAGTTGTCAGAAAATCCGATCATTCTGAACGCGGTGACGTAAAACACGTACGTCGGGACTATAAACGGGGCAGTAGCCAATGGCTTTCGTCTCTTAATTTATTCTGAGCATGCGTTGGATTTGTGTACACACGATCGGAATTTAACCGATCGGATTTTGTTGTCAGAAAATGTTATAGCCTGCTGTCAGACTTTGTGTGTCGGAAATTCCTATGGAAAATGTGTGATGGAGCCTACACACGGTCGGAATTTCCGTCAACAAGGTCCTATCACACATTTTCCATCGGAAAATCCTATCATGTGTACAGGGCATTATTCTTCTTATTCAAAACCTGAGCAATGTTTTTTTAATGTTCTGAGGTTTTTGTAAATTGATTATATATTCAATGTTACCTTACATTCCTTTATATGCATCCAATATCAGATTGATATGGCAATGCCCTTATGTTTTTTTCTAGCAGGTGTTAGGGGGTGTTTTGGACCCCTGAAACATATTGGCTGCCCCCCTTGGCTTTCATTTGAAAAAAGTTGTATCTGGATCTCTTGGCAGTGGTGGGGTGTTTCCATTTTCATTTTTGTTACTTTACACTACAAGCCAAGGAGATCATAGAGATCCTCTGGGATGTAGAAGCCGACTGCCTGGGAACCAGATTGTTTCACTTTCTGTTAATTTCTATGGAAAGTTTTTTACAAAAAAAAGGGGGGGGTACAAAGCCGAAAGAGGTATATCATCATTTGTCTGAGGAAGAAGCAACTGAGAGTCTGCAACGCAGGCAGAATATATTGCCAACAAATGAGTAGAAGCAGTAATGGTACTACATAATTGCTAGGTTACATAGTTACACAGTTACATAGTAGGTGAGGTTGAAAAAAGACACAAGTCCATCAAGTCCAACCTATGTGTGATTATGCGTCAGTATTACATTGTATATCCCTGTATGTTGTCATTCAGGTGCTTATCTAATCGTTTCTTGAAGCTATCGATGCTCCTCGCTGAGACCACCGCCTGTGGAAGGGAATTCCACATTCTTGCCGCTCTTACAGTAAAGAACCCTCTACATAGTTTAAGGTTAAACCTCTTTTCTTCTAATTTTAATCAGTGTGTCAGAACATAGTGAAAAAAAAAACAACGGCATTGCAAATAAGAGAGGGAACAGTCAAATTCATTGTGGGCTCTCCAGTAAGGGGGGGACATATCTCCCAAGCATAAGGTAACAGTTGCCCTCTAAAGCGCAAAGAGCATAACCAGTCAAAAAGAAAAAAAAACATAGTGAATAGTTGGCATCACATAAAAAGTATGTGGAGACATCAACGGGAAGAAGGAGAAAAGCAGGAGAAGGGAAAAAAGAAGAAAAAAAAGGGAGAAAAAAGAGAGGAGAGAAAAAGCCATGACAAATCCAACATCATCACTTTAAAGCGGAGGTAAATGCCCCTTTTGAACTTATACCTACAGGTAAGCCTATAATAAGGCTTACCTGTAGGTATAGTGAATATCTTACGCTGTTAAGGAGATATTCACAAGCGATGCTGTAGGTGACGTCACCGGCACATGCAGTCTAAAGGGACAGCATACCCGTGCCATACCTTCAGAGTTCTGTGCCTGAGCCGGGGGCTCCCGAACGCATTACGGTAGTGACGTCACCGCGGCTCCAGCCATTTATACAGCCGGAGCCTGCGAACCCTGTAGGAAGACCGGGTGAAGATGGCAGCACCAGGGATTCATGACAGCACTGTGCAGGATTATGTGTCATAATGTACTAGTATGCGGTGCATACTGGTAAATTGTGACTTACCGTGCAAGGGGGCCCACTTCATTTTTATTTCAGTGGCAGTTTACTACCCTTTTAAGATAGCTCTGGACCCATAAGGTAATCTTACTGGTATTTTTATTTTTCCACTTTCCTCAACTTCTAATGTACTGGGGGTTCCTGAATGCATGAACAATGTTGTTGTGAAGGTGAACCAACCCTTTAAACGAGCATAGTGTACAATGAAGTTTAAAGCCCAACTGAACCCTCAGTTTATATCAGCTAAATAGATTTAAAGTAGAACTTTTGGCAAGACGTTTTTTTCTAATTTTGGATAGAGCAAGGGGGTTATAGCCCGTCAGATTTTTTTTTTTTTTTTCCATCTGTGCCTCATTGCGGAGATTTACATTCACTTCCTGTATCATAGCCAAACAGGAAGTGAGAGGAAATCCCTGCTAATTAAGGGAATTCCTTGGGGACCCCGGGTTACCAGAACTAGTGTCCCCATTGGAATATTTTCCCTTTATTACTTTTCTGGGGACAACCCAAAATTTGGGATTTTCTTTCACTTTTCACTTTTAATGATAATGGCAAACAGGACAAATAGAGAGGGTGAATCTCCTTAATGGGGGCACAGACAGCAATACAAACTGACAGGTGTTCTAATCCCTCTCTACTGGCTCCACCAAACTGCTATAGAGATTACAAAGCAAATGGATGGCATTAAGCATTCCTGAAGGATTCTTCGTCAAAAAGATGACAAGAGCACCTACCCAATGGGGTCTAGCTAAACTGATATTTCAATTTTTAGCGGGGTTGAAGTTAAAAGCAGCCTTTTCTTTGCAAATGTTTTTCAGAAACAATTATGAACTTTTTGGTGCATAATCAGTAAACACAGACTCCCGTCTGTCCTCAGAAACCCAGTTAATCACCCATTGAGTGTGCCATCTTGCCTCTTGGAGAAGGTGAATGGGGAGTGGTTACAGCTGAGATGAAGGCTTAGTGCATCACTTATTTAAGGTTCATTTAGCACCTTCTTCCTTTATAGCATGCAGACACCCTACTAATACTCCCTTTTAGCACGTTCCCCTATCAATCTGTTTATTTGATGGGGCCCAAGGAAATTTTCAGGGTATGGATATGGGGGGAGCATAGAACTTTTTCTCTTTTCTTCAGGATGGTGCATGGACTTAAATGGCCTATTGCTAGCCCTTAACACCATCACCTGTACGAAAAGAGGTCAATAATCCGACGCAGACCAAATGAGTTTACAGAGGCATTAGACTCAGGGCACCTGAATAAAAATAGTGCAGGAGTATGGGGAGGATGAATATCAGTGGGTGGGTTGAAGCCTATCAAGAGAACCTAAATGAAAACTAAAGTGCCACACCCCTGCTAAAAGGTCCAGATATAATGTTATTTCAATAAAAGAGTAGAAGTAAATTGGACCTTTAATGTTATATGGAATAAAGTTGTATCTATTAGCAGTGGTGTGGTGCTTCTATTTCCATTTTTGTTACATTACACTACAAACCTAGGAAACCATGGGAATCCTCTGTGGTGTAGAATCTGCCTGCCAGGGAACCAGATCATCAACATCAATACTTTAGGGATAGCAATACCAATGAGATAACCCTTCAGGTCCAGCGATAATATTCCACTGTGTAGAAATGCTTGTTAGTCACAGTGGACATATAAAAAAAAAAAAAAAACGCCAAATGCGGTTGCATAGACTACAAAAAGAAAAAATAGATTGCAATGGTATTATGTGTTTAATATTTTGTGAGATTTTTCTAAATTAGGGGGGACATCCTAGTCCAGTCAACAAGGACGTCTGTGACATTATTTTAGACAAGATGTTCATTAGTGCCCCTGATCTGGTGCAGAATAAGCCACATCCTTGCAAGAGATGAGGCAGAAAAAATCATGAAACCCCACAGGGTTCCTTTTGAAGTGTGTAGCCTGAGATGTACATACACAAATAGCCAGCCACATCATAAGCCCGGGACATGTGGCTGGAGACCTTGAGGGATGCGCCATGTCTCTGAGGCCTCATTAAAATAGGAGCTCTCTGGCCAGGCGACAAGTCCGATTACTAAGCCTGTTTACTGGGAAATGTCATGATTTTTCTTTATAGATGTCAAGATGTGCTGAGAAAGGGATTTTTAATTCATTTATTTTCTAGGGCAGTAGACGATGTTGAACGAAAACTTCAAATTTTCTGCTGGTATTTTCTGCTTATCGATTTTTTTTCATGCTCTTTGGCCCTGACTAGAGGGAAAATAAATAATTTTAGTTTGATAAGCTAAAACTATATATATTCTTTAAACAGCTACTATACCTTGCTTTGTTAACCACTCCTTCTGAATACGTCAATTATCCCCTGCATAGTAGCTGAAATTTCAGATCTATGTGACAACCTGAGTGCCAGTACCAAATGCATATATGGGTAAGACCAATGCAAAGGTGATTGACATAATGTTATATATCTCCTCTACTGGTAGGTAGGTAGCTAGTAGACATGTGAAATTTTTTTTTCAGTCTGAATACAAATTTGGATGAATTTTTGGTTATCTGAATGTAGGCTATTGTGTCTGCAATTCAGGGACAGTGTATAGTGCTATTAATGTGGAGTTGTCTCCCTCTAGTGTTGGCTTGGACTCCATGTGTTATTTCCTAAAAACAGAACTTAGAGCAGAGCAAAGGACCGTGGGATGTGTAGTTCAGAATGCTGGGGTTTCAATTTCAGCAGGACTGGCCTGAACTACCGCTACCAGATTGCTGAGGAGAGGAGAACAGAATGCTGGGAGAGGATATAAAAAGGCTGGCTCCAGCCTAGATCGCTCTCTTGGGACGCAGGCCTGGATCTGCCAGCAGGAGTTCTGTGCCAGTGTGAGCTGTGGCCGAGTCGTGGCCTGCATAGGGGAGAGCTATCTACAGCTGCATACAGAGGGACATCTGCAGACAGCATCCCTTCCTATCTACCACAGTTCGGAGGCTGTTCTTGATCTTTTAGCATTACCTGCACTTCAGATTAGGGTAGGCCGTGGCGCGGTGTGATGGAGGTCAGACGCCACCCCCCGAGCCAGGACCCAGAGGGAGTTCCTGAAAGAGTCTTCATCATCATCTGCATCACTACCAGCGACATCTGTGGTGCTGTGGGTGAGCGGGCACCTGCCTATTAATATCATAGACACTGTATGCAGACACCTGTGCTTTGCTCACATCCATGTCATCAGTAGTTCTACTGGATACAATACTAGTGCAACAGACTACATGGTGACCACTTGTGTTTAGGTCACACAGGAAAATTCTGCATTCTTAAAGGTGCCAATCACGTACCAGTTAAAGTTGCTTTGCTCTAACATCAAGGATTATTCCCTTCATCATACTTTAAGTGCTAGCTGAAGATTTGCTGGATTCTGCGGGGTTGCCATTGACCCCTTTTATCCTCTCCTTAGTGTCACAATTGTTTAAGAGTATCCCATACTACCGTCGATCCCATCCAAGTTACGTTAAAAAATAAACCATAGAAAAAGACATCCCTTTGACTGCTCTTTGTGTCAGTGTGCCTGGACTGTGCTCTGAGTGTGCTGGAAGCCTCTGCACTAGTGAGGGAGAACTCTGGTCATCATCATCATCTGTGCTGGAAGCGTACGGTGACCATTATTGGCCAGCGGCCCTTCTGGGGCCGTGCTACACACCTATGCTGTACAGCAAGATGACATATTGCCTTTGCTACAGCCTGCTCTTGTGGACCGGAAATCATTAGGCAAGAACTTCAGTATTGTGATGCCAATCAAGAGATCTTCAGTCACATTGTATTCACCTTGTTACACCCTTTGTAAACTATTTAAAAAGTTTCTTTTCAGTCAAGTATAATTATATGTGAATTTCCCATGTAATGGGCTATACACTGGATGACACGGTTTGGACTGGAGGTGTGTAGTAAAGCAGAACACCGGCCAAAAATAGGAAGATGCCATTAAAATATAAAAATAAGAAAACCAGTGTTTTCTGCTAAATTGACAGAGATTTCCCCTGCAGTACTTTGTTCTGCCACTAGGTGTACTCAGTCTGATGGCCATCATCATTCAACCTTTCTTTCTCTGAGCCCAGGTCTTCCTGGACCCACACCAGCCTGGGACTGGACAGTAAAAGGAGAAGAAGCACAGTGATGAGCTCATCTCTTAGAAGAGAAAGAGGTTGATACCAGTTTAAATACTTAGTCTAAATTAGTCTAAATTTAAATACTTAGGCTAAAGTAAAATACTTACATCATTCACATTTAAAATATATATTTAGGGATCTATTAATGATTACAGAGCTGTATTAATTTGTGTCTTTATATTCGGTTTAAACCACATCATTTAGTCACTACAGGACACCCTAGGTCACCAAATGACAAAGTAGTGACAAAGGGGGTCGGTGAGAGGAACCACAGCGGCAAGTGGGAGAAGTGCTATATGACACACCCTTTAAAGTTAACCTGTCACAAACCTCAGCCATTTTTTTTTTTTCACAATGTAACATATAAACCGGCAAACAGCACGTGTTAAACAATTAATTGATATGCAGATGTAGGCTGATTTTGCCTTCTTACTATAAAAGTCAAGCCTGACCCTGACTCCATGTGGAAGTTATTTGGGCGTCTGTAAATCCTGAACACTTACACAGTCCACCAAAGTTACAAAATATAAAGTAACATAAAAAATGTATAAAAGCAAAAAAAAAAAAAATGTTAAAAGTCCAATTCCCCCATGTACATGCACATAAGACATAAACACATGTAGTGGGTGAGCCTACATATAAAAATTATGATTGTGCTACACGTTACATATCGTTGTGAACATCAGAGTGCGAGCATCATTTATGGCTAACTCTAAACTGATAACCTGTAGATTTTAAAAGCGATGCCTATGGACAATTTTGGGTCCAAACTTTGTTGTTGTTTCATGTATGAAAGGAAAGAGAGCACACGACTGCCCTAGTGTAATACCGTTTTAATGATTAAAATGAAGGTATAAAAGTAGAGGTATTGCACTCACAGACATAGGATATAAATCGCATGTACAGCTGGGTGGATGCCTCCTTTCCTGGTCTGTATCACTGGGTGGACTGCCAAAAACGAGTGGTGATGATGAGGGGTGTAGATCTAATCTTCCTTCCTCGTCTCATCAGGCTGTGTTACTGCTAGACACAAACACGGTCCAGCCGGCGCTGCATGACGTCACTCGCGGCCTGGAAAGGGGAATCGAAGTGAGTGCAATCTCTTCCTCTATCTCACAAAACAAACGGTTGCACAGCCTCCTTCTTCGGGTGACCTGAAGGAGGCCGCACCTCCGAAACCTGCAGCTGTGGCAACCGTTTGTTTTGTGAGATAGAGGAAGAGATTGCACTCACTTCGATTCCCCTTTCCGGCCACGACTGGAGGAAGATTAGATCTATACCCCTCACTATCACCACTCATTTTTGGGAGTCCACCCAGTGATACAGACCAGGAAAGGAGGAATCCACCCAGCTGTACATGCGATTTATATCCTATGTCTGTGAGTGCAATACCTCTACTTTGTTTTCTCAAAAGTTGGATGGACTTAGATTTGAAACATGTTTTAAATCAATCCGTTGAAATCGAGTCCGGTCGAAAAGTCCGCTCGTCTGTATGCTAGTTCGACGGACAAAAAGCCACGCTAGGGCAGCTATTGGCTACTGGCTATGAACTTCCGTGTTTTAGTCCAGACTTTGGTGGATTGTGTGTAGGCAAGTCCGTTCATTCAGAAAGTCCGTCGTAAAGTCCGTCGAAAAGTCCACCGGGCAAAGTTTGCCGTAAAGTCCGACCGTGTGTACGCGGCATAAGGCTTGACATGTTGGGCATATTTTTACTCATTGCAGCCCCATTATTTACAAAAGTTACATTTAGTGTATTTTTTACCTTTTTGCTTATAACATGGGACATAAAATGTATACATGTTTAACATGTGTGCAAAAAACAGCCCTGGTAGACAAGTGGTTAAAGTGACTTTTTTCTAAGCTCAAAGTGTAATTTACATAGTTTACTGTAAGATAGTAGATGTTTACCTTTCCCATTGCCCACTTTACCCTCTAATGAAGAGAAATCATCCCATGAAGTTTCTTCAGAAAATATCAGTTCTGGACTTTCAATCTGCTGGTCCCCTGCAGCAAACAGTAGTTCCTCCTGCCAACTCTTGCAATACTACAGAACACAACAGTTGAAGGGACGGACCCTGAGCATGGGTTGTGGGGAAGTAGGGGGAACAATTAGCAATTAGCACACTTGGAAGAGACTGACTTCAGGAAATGATTTTTCTCTCCATTAAAACAATGTGCAGCAAGAGAGGTAGTGTAGTATCTACTATCTGTTTTACAACAAACTATTTTATTTACATTTTTTAATTTAGCATTAGTTCCTTTAAAGTGGGACTACAGGGAAATCAAAAGTTAAGGGGTCCCCTCCAAATTGCAAGGGTTAATGCTCATTATATCTATATCTATATATAATAATATCTAGAGGTAGAGGAATAGGCAGACATACTTTCCATATTTCTCACTTTTGTTGACTTCCCAGGTGCAGCTTGACTGGCTCCTGAAGTCCCTAAAGCTGTTCTTCTTTGCCACTGAACCGGTCATGGCCTCGTTGACGTTATCACAAACTACGCAGGACTAATGATCCCATTGTGCCTGAGGATGTTGAGGACCCCGTCCATGACTCAGAGCAACATAAAGCAGGCAAGAAAGCTAGCAGTCAGTGGAAATGAATAAAGCAAGTTCAGGGCTTTTTTCTCTACCCGTAGACTACATAAGCATTTAACATTACACTGCAAGGGATCATTTTTGTTTTTAGTGGAATTTGACTTAAAAGTCAAATTCCACTTTGGGCAAAAGTAAAAAAAATGGACTTACCCAATCTTCAGTCCTCTGTGGACTTACTGATCATGTAATGTTGTGCTACTCCTCTTCCATGTTGAATAATTCTGAAAATTCAAGGCTCCACCCCGTAGGCTGCAGAGAGTGGTGTCATGTCATTTAGGATCTGCCCCCTGATGGAGGGAGAAGGAGACCTGTGACATCATTGGACCAGACAAAAGACTCACAAATTGAGTCTTTGGAGTGCCAATTTTCTTCCAGGTTGAATGATACTTAATGGCCAAGGCTCCGCCCCTGCACCAGACTCACAAGGGGGTGCAAGATAAGCAAAAAAAGGTAATTTTTAAATTGGGGTGAGAGGCCTGAAGGGGGAGGAAGGCCCTGAGCTTAGAGTTGGGCTTTAAGGTAAACACTGCCATAATAAGTGAAAATATGCCCTTACCCTAGGTTCACATCTATGAGGCTGCAGTTGATGCATTTTTCCAGCATGTTTTACGTTTTTGCCTGCAGTTTTCATGCGTTTTGCATTTTTTTCTTTAACAATATGAATAGCTGGTTATTAAGGATCGGGCCAAGAAGCCAGCTGCAACAACCTTAACAACTGATGAGTCGTCAGCTGTCAGCAGGATCTCGCCATCTGACAGTTCTTAAATATCTAAGGGGCGGGGCCACCTGACAACGTCACTGGGAGACCCTGCCCCCTGTGACATCACCGACCCAGCATGCACTGGTCTATGACGTCACTGGGGGCGGTGCCACCAGGTGGCGTCGCCAGGTTGCCTAGCCCCTTAGATATTTAAGAACTGTAAGGTGGCGGACCAAGCAGATGGCAGGAGCCTTCGGCGCGAGCAGAGCTTTTTTTTTTTCCGGGTCGGCTTGTGGTGGCAGGCATTGTGATTGACGATGGATCTACATCGGGGGACATTTTTTTTTTATAAAGGACTTTTCAAAATTTTGTGTTTTGTCTTTACTCACTTTTTACACTTTTTTAGTGAGTGGGTAGGCCATACTCATTCACATGGGGGGGGGCGGCATCTGGAGGCCCCCTTGTTAAAGGGGGCTTTCAGATTACCAATAATCCCCCTGCAGAACCCCTCTACCCCAAAGCACCCCCCATGTTGACGGAATATGGCCTGGTATGGTTTAGAGGGGGGTCCTCTCCCTTTCCTGACCTGCGGGGCTACATGCTCGGATAAGTGTCTGGTATAGATTTTGGGGGGGACCACGCCATTTTGTAAAGAATTTTGTCATAGGGTTTCCTTTAAAAGCCATGCCAGACCCAAAGGGTCTAATATGGATGAGGGGGCGACCCCATGCTGTTTTTTTAACGATATCTTTTTTGCTGGCAAATCTTGTTTTTACATTCAGCTGATGACTCATGAGTTGTTGAGGACGCGGCACCCGGCTTACCGGCCCGCTCCTTAACAACCAGCTATTCACAAAAAAAAATGCCTCAAAAATGCAACATTCCATTGAAGTCTATTACATGCAAAACGCAACCAACTGCAGGGAAAATAGTCCCTGACCCTTTCCAAAAACGCACCGGCTGAAAAATACATAGACATGAACGTGTACCATAGGAAACAATGTTAAATGCATTGTAGTGCGTTTCTGCAAAATGCAAAACGCACTAAAAAAAACATAGGTGTGAATCTAGGGTTAGTGAAAATATGCTATTTCCCTTTAAATCCTCAGAAAAGGCTTTTCTTTTTAAACAGACATCCTTCTGCAAGATAACAGCCAACTCATTTCGTTAGCACTGGAACAAACATAATTAGCTAGATTACAACTGAATGTAACCCCTCCTGTTAATCTGCGAAGAATGAAAGATTTTAAGTAAGAGAGGGGGGCGACTAAATTGGCTGCCCTCCCTCCGAATTGATATTTATTTATGGATAAAGAGATCCCGCGTATTAAACAGAAAGATTATTTTATCCGCGTAACAGACAAATTAAACATTTGAATAACTTAATGTTGTGATTGTCACCAGTGTTTCTGGAGGTATCGGTGATTTGATGTAAGATGTAATCACTGTAATGAATAACCAAAGCACGCTCAGCTCTAACATTGCTGATCAATTGTTAATTCCAGTTTGGAATGAAGACGTGGGTCTACTATCAATCGCAGAATAAGCTTATGAGATGGTGGGGGATTTTTTTTTTTTTTCTTTGTGCTTTCTCTAATCACAGTTATATTAAAACTACATTTCAAGCCCAGCTTTATGTCTCAATATGAACGTTTTGCAAAGCAACGCTGGGCCAGGAATTGTTCAAGATGACCTAATCGATTACTGAATTTCATGGCTCTCCATGGACGGTTGAGTTTATGGGAGGCTGCACGTCAGGTTAGCTTTTACAGTAATTTAGTGGGTTATATGCAAAAAAAAAAATTTGTTTCTGGTTATGATACTTTCTAGACTTGAATAACGTTTAAAGGGGAATTCCACTTTCACGAAAAAAGTTAACTAAATAATATAGCTAAAAATATTGCTACACAAGCCATTTTGTAATTTAAAGTGGAACTAAATTGTATCTGATCACCACAAAATGAAAATGTTATTTACGGTAATTTATTTTTAAAATTCACCGCAAACTCACCCATCTATTTATCCATGTCTCCATGCTTTATTTTGTTGAGAAATCGTTTTATAAAAACACTCCCCTAGCATTTCAGCCTGTGGCCATTTTAATTAAGGATAGATGATTCTTGTAGTATTTACTTCCTGGAATCCATCTGCCCTTAGCTCAGGTAGACAGGAGGGTGTTCTTAGCTGAGAAAGCCCCTCCTCCCCTCCTCCAGATGAAAGAGAAAAAATGCCCATGAAGACTGCTGGGATGTATGACATCATTTTCATACCTCCCAACATTTTGAGATGGGATCGAGGGACACCTACTAACAAATGTATGTAGGCATAGGACACGCCCCCTGCCACACCCCCTTAAAGGAGAATTAACAAAAAAAAAGTTAATTAAATCCACAAGGACTTTTTTTTTACCAATACTATTCCTTTATATTGGCTTTTAAAATGTACAAATGCAGCAATTTAGAAATTGGATGAAAGGTTTAGCACTGGGAAACACTTTTTGAAAGATAAAAAGTGCATTTTTTATACAACTATATAGATCAGGACAAATGAGGAGGAAAGAGGGACAGAGGGACACACACACACAGTATATATATATATATATATATATATATATATATATATATATATATATATATATATATATATTAGTCAAAGAAATTTTTTTTCTCATCAAACATGGAGTTACACTTATCAAACATGGAGTTTCACTTGTCAAACATGGAGTTACACTTATCAAACATGGAGTTACACTTAACCCTTTTACTGCCACCAATGTATGTCATACATCAGTGGCAGTAGGGAGTTTTACACACTCTTAGCTGCTATAGCAGTTAGAGTTGTGTTTAAATCTGACGGACTGTCGGCTTTCAGGTTAGGATTATCCAATGGCTGCACAGTTGCCCGATCACTTCCTGAACCCCTGGTACAATGGTTTATACTCACCTGCTCTGTGCAATAGAATTACACAGAGCAACCTTAAACCTGTGTCTGCCCCCATAGCAAGCCACTTGCTATGGGGCTAGATGTGCGGGCTATGTGTGTCCATAGCCACACATAGCGCAGCACAGACCTGCCCTGCCCCCCTGGTCTCTGCTCACTGGATTTGATTGACAGCAGCAGGAGCCAACCACTCCTGCTGCTATCAGCTAAGCCTATGAGACCAGAAGAGTTGAGCCATTCACAGAGCTGGATCAATACAGGAGTCCGGTAAGTGTTGGGGAGGGGGAGCACAGTGCGGGGTTTTTTACCTTGATGCAGAGAATGCAATTAGGTAAAAAAAAACTTTAGTGTTTACAACCACTTTAAATAAATAAAATAAAAAAAAAAAAAAATTTATCTGATATAGTTGTGGGGTCTAACCTGGGGCTGACCTGAAAGAAAACTAAATAAGGTTTATTCTTCAAGAGTATGTCAACCCAACATTTCATATTCCTGTACTTGTATGAAAAAGCATCCTGTTCTCTTTGTATTGCTTTTTTGTGTGAAGTACCTGGTGTTCCTGCCAGTCCCTTTGCTTTCCTATTAAAAATTGACCACACTAGGCACGAGAGCACAGCGTGGATGGTTTTATAGCTATGCTGGGATCCTGCACTCCTCCAATGATGATTAGACTTGTGCTGACACGCTGAAATCAGAGGGAATTTGATCACTTATAAAAAAAGGGAAAATAGGTATTGATAAATGTGTTATATACAGTTGGGAAAATAATCCTTTGGTCCCCTGCAGATTTTGTAAGTTTGCCCACTTACAAAGAAATTAAGGGTCTATATTTTGTATCATAGGTGTATTTTATATGATAGACAGAATATCAACCAAAAATCCAGAAAAAACACATGATACAAATGTTATACATTGAGTTGCATTTCAGTGAGTAAAATAAGTATTTCATCCCCTACCAACCAACAATAATTCTGGCCCCCACAGATTGGCCCCCTACAGTATGTGCTCGTGTCAATTCTAAAAAGGTGCTCCTAACGACAACTCATTATGTGTATAAAAGACACCTGTCCACAGAATATCTTTCTTCCATTCAATCCTCATCATCATGGGCAAGACCAAAGAGCTGTCAAAGGATGTCAGGGACAAGATTACCTGCACAAGGCTGGAATGGGCTACAAAACCATCAGCAAGAAGCTTGATGAGAATGAGACAACTGTTGGAGCGATTATTCGCAAATGGAAGAAATACAAAATAATCATCAATCGCTCTTGGTCTGGAGCTCCATGCAAGATTTCCCTCATGGGGTGAGGATGATTATGAGAAAAGTGAGAGATCAGCTCAGGACTACACGGGAGGAACTTGTGAATGATCTCAAGGCAGTTGGGACCACAGCCACCAAACAAGCCATTGGTAACACAATATGCCGCCATGGATTGAAATCCTGAAGGGCCTACAAGGTCCCCTTCCTCCAGAAGGCACATGTATTGGTTCATCTGAAGTTTGCCAATGAACATCTACATGATTCAGAGAAGGATTGGGAGAAAGTGCTGTGGTCAGATGGGACCAATATTGAGCTCTTTGGCATTAACTTGACTCGCCGTGTTGGGAGGAAGAAAAATGCTGACTATGACCCTAAGAACACCATCCTTACAGTCAAGCATGGAGGTGGAAACATTATGCTTTGGGGCTGTTTCTTTGCTAAAGTTACAGATCGACTTTGCCACTATGAGGGGCCAATGGATGGGGCCATGTATTATAAAATCTTGGATGAGAACCTTCCTCTCTCAGCCAGAACACTGAAGATGGGTCATGGAGGTGTCTTTCAGCATGACAATGACAACGGCCAAGAAACTTTAAGGATTTAGAGAAGATCTGTAGAGAGGAGTGGACCAAAATCCCTCCTGAGATGTGTGCAAACCTGGTAACCAACTACAAGAAACATCCTACCTCTGTGTTTGCCAAGTCATGTTTTGCTTGTGGATCAAATACTTATTTTACTCACTGAACTGCATGGTAAAAATTATAGATCCTTAATTTCTTTGTAAGTGGGACAACTTATGAAATCTGTATCCAGTATATATATATATATATGTGTATGTATATATATATATATATATGTGTATATATATATATATATATATATATACACACAAATGTTTTGCTTTTCATTTCTATTCTAAACTGAATTTGTTGTTTTACAAGGTGAGGGTTTACATATAATTTCAGTACTTCCTGAGTCTTCAAGAGTATGTAAATCCAACATTTCTTATTCCTGATATGCACCTGCTGAGACTTGTATGAAAAAGTATCCTGTTCTCTTTGTATTGCTTCCTTTTTGTGAAATCCCTGGTGATGCTGCCAATCCCTCCGCTTTCCTATTAAAAACTGACCACGCTAGGCAGGAGAGCACAGCTGTGCTGTGACATCAACGTGGCTCTCCTCCAATTATCAGACTTCTGCTCGCATGCTCCCCTCACACAGCCATTCACTGGAAAGTTAAGTGTGCTGCTGTTTCTCCTCCCCCAGGTCTCTGTTTTCAGTTCCATAAGGAGCTTAGAGGGAATGTGATCACTTAAAAAAAACTGGGGAAAAAAGGTACTTATGTTTTTTTTTTAAACTATACACCAACGTTTTGCCTTTCGATTCTATTTCTATTCTAGTTTTAGAAGGTGAGGGTTTACATACAGTGGGGACGGAAAGTATTCAGACCCCCTTAAATTTTTCTCTCTTTGTTATATTGCAGCCATTTGCTAAAATTATTTCATATAAGTTCATTTTTTTCCTCATTAATGTACACACAGCACCCCATATTGACAGAAAAACACAGAATTGTTGACATTTTTGCAGATTTATTAAAAAAGAAAAACTGAAATATCACATGGTCCTAAGTATTCAGACCCTTTGCTGTGACACTCATATATTTAACTCAGGTGCTGTCCATTTCTTCTGATCATCCTTGAGATGGTTCTACACGTTCATTTGAGTCCAGCTGTGTTTGATTATACTGATTGGACTTGATTAGGAAAGCCACACACTTGCCTATATAAGACCTTACAGCTCACAGTGCATGTCAGAGTAAATGAGAATCATGAGGTCAAAGAAACTGCCTGAAGATCTCAGAGAAAGAATTGTGGCAAGGCACAGATCTGGCCTAGGTTACAAAAAAAATTCTGCTGCACTTAAGGCTTCTAAGAGCACAGTGGCCTCCATAATCCTTAAATGGAAGATGTTTGGGACGACCAGAACCCTTCCTAGAGCTGGCCGTCCGGCCAAAATGCACGCATCACCCTGGTACAACCCCTTCAAGCCGAAGGCTGCATATTTGCATTACGTCGGCGTGAAGGGGTTAAGCAATGAAGGGGCCAAGGAGAAGACCATTGTTGGGCTGAGCCAGTCCTACTTTGCTATACCATTCCTCTGCAGAGACATACAACCAACCAATAGCATTTGTGAACCAAGGCCCATTTCATTTGTGTACAGAACTTGACGATGTCCCCCTAAAGATCTAGGATCCACAATGCTATAATACAATGTGTACAAAGTATGTTTAAAATAGAAAGAAAACTAAAACTTTGCATGATGAATGTTCACTTTTGTCTTTTCGCCCAGCTCCACTCACCGTTCACCATCCTATAAAGCGTTGATTGCCGTACAGACACTGCTCCATTAACCTCCTCCGCCGGTAACAGGACTTGTTCTGCAACAGACCAGACAATATTTCCCCCTAGCTTGGGAAGATAATCACTGGATGTGCTCCCTTTGTCATTACGAATATCATTATTTTCTGCATCATTTTACTGAAGGGAGCAATGTCTTGACATTTAAAAAACACACACTCATTAGTAACATAATCCCGGTATGCCTGGAGCGCAGCAATTAGATAGCGGGTAAACGCCAATTTTCATACTATTTTCAATTTTCCCGTCTGATATTATTTCACATTTCAGAGTTTGTAGCATCTCACATTAGCGGTGTTAGTCATATTTAGTTCAGCGGCGGTTTGTACATGGCATTATTGACGTGTAGGTGGCGGGCTGGGGGTTGGTGTAACAAGACTTTCTAGATATGTACAATGACAGCGAGATCTACGCACTGATCACCATTTCCCTAATGTTGTTTTCTCCAACCCAGTCAATTAAAACTATTGTCACAAAATATTTGAGTCATTTCAGTGTGTATTTTTTTTAAATCTCAGTTTGTGGTTCAGTTATTCTACAGGGAATTGTACAAGCAGCAAACAAATTTGCAAACCTGAGACTCCGCGTTAATGCCCAGGGACTGAACTTTTTTTGCGTGGGGGAGAGAGGGATTCAAAAGCATTCCTAGGATGCCGGGTTGTCTTAAAACCATCCTGGGCACCTGGGCAAAGTAATGCACTGGGGCCTCTACCAGAAAGGGGTCCTGAGACTTGCATAGTGTGCGGTGGTAAAAAGTGGGTGTGGCTAAATTATGCTAAATATTGGGCAATACTTTTTAGTCTTATTAGAAACTACAAATAAACACAACCAGGGAATTATCTCAAATTTAATTTACCCATTGTACACAGTATCCTGCCGTCTCTACACATTGCCCCCTGCATGCACTTGTAAGGGTAGGTGAAAGGAGCACCCAATATCCAATTAGAAGCAAAATGAAGGTAAATATGTAGTCGTTTTATTGAAGGTAGCGAAACGTGATAAAGTCAACACGTTTCGAGGGAACAGAGACCCCCCCTTCTTCAGGGCTGCTGCTGTATGCTAATGGTGAGTGGGGATGTATCTCAAACTGGTGTGTCTTGTGACACCGAAAACAGGAAAGTGGCTTTTTGCTCTGGCAGTGGCAGCATAGGGGTTCTGCTATGCTGTCACCACCAGAGCAAACAGCCACTTTCCCATTTTCAGTGTCACAAGACACACCAGTTTGGAATACATCCCCACTCACCATTAGCATACAGCAGCAGCCCTGAAGGAGGGGGAGTCTTTGTTCCCCCAAAACGTGTTGGCTTTATCATGTTTTGCTTAGTGGGAGCTGGTGCTTAAAATTTTTTTGGGGGGGCGGCACAAACTAACACCAATGTGGCGGCAAACATCCCCCTACCCAAACAACCCCCACCAGCGGGATGGATGGGGATCCTTACCTTATGGAGGCAGGGGGAAGGAAGAGCCAGGGCCGCTCTGATCGATTCTCTCGGCGAGTACAGAGTGAGACATTCTCCTCTCGGCCACACAGGAACACGAAGTGTGTCCTGAGACACAATTGGCCAGGGAGTCCTAAGACTCCAGTAGGGGCTTCTTGATTGGCCAGGAAGAGAATGAGGGGCTTCTTGGTTGGCCGGGAGGAGAATGAGGAGAATGAGGGGCTTCTTGATTGGCCAGAAGGAGAATGAGGAAGACAATAGTGAATATTCATTTGGTATTGTCACACAAGTGGGTTTGCTCAGGGAGCAGAGCACTGTGCCCCGATCCCACCCTTTTTGACGCCTATTAGAGCCTCTGGCTCTAATCACGTGCTTAAAAAAAAAAAAAAAAAAACCCATTGGAATCCATGGGTCCTGCGCTCTGCATGTAGATTAGGGGCCAGGCGCATGGATGGGGGACCGGCGCCCCTGTGCCCCTAATGGACAGGCCACCACTGGTTGTGCTACTTTCAATAAAACTACTACATATTCACCTTCATTTTGCTAATAATTGGATATTGAGCGTTCCTTTCACCTACCCTTACAATTATATGCGGAAACGACCTTCAGGTCATACCCCGAGGTAGCAGCCCAAGCGCCTCAAAAGGGCTCACCACATTTCTGTTAAGTTGGGCCAGATTTATCGCGAGCAAACTCTCCCAACCTGCCCCCACCATCACCCACTTACAGACCCTCAACTGAGTAAGTCAGTCCAGCGTGATCTCCAACCTTTAAGAGCCCCCTGTTTACACTAACCTTCTTTTCTCCTGTACACACTATTCCCACACCTTTTTTACACTATCTCCTTTCCTGTACACACTGCCCCCTATCATAAATGTCTCTCCCAGCCTGTAGAGGACTGTACTTATTTATGTATGTTACTGTTAGGCCTTGTTCACACTGGCGTGCTAAAGCATACCCCTCTGCAAGGGCCATGTTTGCCAGCGTGGGCATTAGGATGCACAGGTGTTAAATGTATCCTCATGCAAGCAGTCCAATTCATGTCAGTTATAATGCAGCGGCTGCATGGATACAGATTGCCAGGGGGAGGAGAAAGAACTGCATTTTCCCAGGTTGTACAGGACACAGCTTCGTCTTCCCATGAGGGAGCCAGAGAGTGCACATCGCTGTCCAGTGTGCACCACCACTGCTGCATATCGGCGGCCTAAGCAGGATCTGGAGTGCTAAGTTTGGGGGTGTTGACAGAAAGAGTCACCGGGGTGCAGAGCAGAGAGTAGAGTAATCGCTGTGTGTGACTTGATTGGGACTATTCTCATGTGCACCGATGGTACTACTGGGCCACAACGCTAGCTGGCTGAGGAGTTAGGACTAAATACTGTCCTTTTGCAGCTGCTACACCAATAATGCACTTTAACACATCTCAGCACAGATGCCGCAATATTTGTGGTGTGGTCACGATACAATCAGTTTCTTGCCTTGTTTTACCATAGTTGTATTAAAAGTATTGTTTTGCGATAACTGTATGTTGTTAGTACTTATAATGATTGTCTAAACTATAACACTGAGGTGCTTCAGCAATTACAGTAACAGTTTTTTTTTTTTTTATTTTATCATTAAAACTGTGTCAAATAAATGTGATTGTTGGAAACACCGCCAACAAGTTATAAAACCATCCAATTTTCTGGACAAATCATATTGTAAATATTGAGAAAATATAAATAAAGGCACGTTAAATAAAGAAAGGGATTTATGTACTGTATTAACCACTTGCCACCCAGCCACAGTACATTTACTGCTTCGGAGTGGCACGGGCAGGCTCAGTCACGTATATATATGCCCAAAGTAATCACATGGTACCTGGCTACCTGTAACAATGTGATTAGCCATAGCCAATAACAGATCACAACCATAGTTCCTGAATGATTAACTCATTCATGCCAACTAAAACTATTGCTTATACAGTGTTAATCATTGTAAAAGCAATAACAGTGTATTCTGATGACAGGTTATAAAAAATTAGTAAAGAAAAAAAAATGTAAAAAGAATGTTTTCTTTTTTAAATACAATACATTTTTTTTTTAACATACTGTCACCAGTCAGTATTCTTGATCACCGCCACCCCAATCACATGATAATGCTGTACTGCACTGGTGACAGTATACAGAAAAAAAATGTGTTTGACAAAAAATTACAACTTCAAAAAACTAAATACCTTGGACTGTCTACTTTCCAAAAAGGGGTCCTTTGGGGGATAACTTTACTGTCCTGACATTTTGGGGAGTCAAGAATTGAGATAGGACATCAGTACATCAGGATTGATCAATTTTCTTAATATACAGTCCCTTGAAAAAATGTTTTTTCCCATTCTTCCTTGGAAAATAGCTAAAGATCTGTCAGATTGGATAGAGAGCATCTGTGAACAGCAATTTTCAAGTTTTGCCACAGATTCTAAATTGGATTTAGGTCTGGACTTTGACTGGGCCATTCTAACACATGAATATGCTTTGATCTAAACTATTCCATTGTAGCTCTGGCTGTATGTTTAGAGTTGTTGTCCTGCTGGAAGGTCAACCTCCGTCCCAGTCTCAAGTCTTTTGCAGACTCTAACAGGTTTTCTTTTAATATTGCCAGTGGCTGCCCGTCCATAGGGGGCACAGGAACAATGCCCCCCCCCAAAGCTAGTTAAAAAAAAAAGGTCCTTTAAGTGCACCGTGTTCGGGCGCCAGACACAGTGCACTATGGGAAGCGTGACGTCAATGCAATCATGTGATTGCAGACCAGACGCTTCATTTGTGGGTTTTTTTGCTGCATGCTGCATGTGGCACAATGCAATGCGCCTGAACACTCCTTCATTCTTGTTAATATCTTTTTTTTGATTGGCACCGCCATATGACAGGGGAGGTGCTTTCCCTCGGAGCTGCGGTCGTTACTTCCGGTTTCTCTGTGCCAGTGTGAAACCGGAAGTAAAGTGAATATTATCTTGGTAATCCCTGTGTGTATTTAGAAGCCCTGGATATCTTATATCTCCTCTCTCCCTGCCTGCTTATACTGTGCCCTCTTCGTTCAGATCCCCCCTCCCCCGATCACCAGTGGAATGCTGAAAGGGATAAAAGCAGAGCAGGACCACTGCTGACACTGACATGTAGGGAGGGAGGCAGTGTTGCCAACCTCCCGCAGCATTTTTTACTGACAAAACATGGGAAATTTACTGACGGAGTACATTTTTTACTGGCAAACTGAATAATGAGAGAACTCCTATTAAAAATGAAGACAATCAATATTTTAACAGTATAAAGACAATATGGAAACACTGACAATACACATAACAAGTAATTTACCTGGTTTACACCTAAAAAGTCAACAGAGACAAATTATCAGCCCCTGATATTTACTGACAGTTCCAAAAATCACTGATTTTTACAAACTGCCAGTAAATTTACTGACGGTTGGCAACACTGGAGGGAGGTGAGCGGAGCTGATCTTGTAAAACTTTGTGTGGGGAGGGAAGCTGGCAGCCTGTAAGGAGGAGGATTGTGTGCAGGGCATAAGGAAGGTGACAAAAAGGGTCAGAAGAAACAGTGAGTATGGGGGAATCGGCCAAGTCCCCCACAGATTACAGACATCTCTCAAGGCATTACATCACACATAGGCATCCCCAAGGCATGCAGTGTATCCAGAAAATCTGAAGTTAATTAATGGCTATGCCATTTAACTCTATGTTGTCCAAGCTCTGCACAATGAAAAGTGTAAACTGAGCACATAAACTAAACACTCTGACCAGTTACAAAACAACAATCTTCAGTTAAACAGAGCAGAGCTATTTGCATGGAAGGACAATTAATGATGGTGGGGGCACAGTGCTCGTGTGCTTGTAGAAGGGATGGATGGAGGAGGCTGACATGTATGTGTTCCTCACCCTCTATGAGTGCTGGGTGGGTGTGCTCTAGAAGGCAATCATGCTGTGGTGGTTTCTTGTGGCTGTCAAGTGGATTGATGATGGGCTTCTGTAGTTCAGATCCAGGTCCTCAGTTGGAGAACAGTGCAGCCTGAGTTTGACTCAGCCTAGCCTGGCCATCTAACTGCTTCATGATCTGTCAGCGCTGGAAAACACATTGCATCATGGCTTACCACACATGTCATTGCTGAGTGCTGGTGTGGAGGTGTGCCTCTATACCCACCCAGGGACCCTCCATGGTGGGGAGTGTAAGCTTCTTGGGCAAGGTCACTTTCTCCTGTATATGTATGGAGGTTTTCATCTCCGTCCATCTAATACCTGGCTGCCTAATAGATTGTTTCCTTTTAAAAAAAAGAGTGATATTCATGTTGGCATCATGATGACCCCCCCCCGAGTGTGTGCCATATTGTTGTGTGTGTATATCCCCTTAGGGTGTCCCTCAGTATATTCCATAATAGGGTCCCTAACCCACTGTTATGAGATATATATTGAGAGACACCTTAATATGGGAAATACTGAGAGTGAGAGACCCCCTATTATGGAATATATACTGAGACCCCCTATTATGGATATACTGAGAGCCCCCCTAATTTTATTATAGGGGTTCTCTTAGTATTTCCCATAATAGGGGTCTCTCAGTATATATCCCATATAGGGGGGTCTCTTTCAGTCTCAATCAGTATATCCCATAACAAGAGGTCTCTCAGTATATCCCTTAGGGTGTCTCTCACAGTATATCCCATAATATGCCCCTATCATGGGATATACTGTGAGAATGTGTTCAAGCAAGTGGAATACAGGAGATGGAGTGGGTGGAGTCTATAAGGGGCATGGCTTCTGAGAAGTGGGAGTGGTCAATAAGGAAGGGTGGGGCCTGGCGCTCCACCATCTTAAAACTTCACCAGCCCCCATTGAATATTGCCCTGTATTTGGCTCCATCCATCTTCCCATCAACTTTGACCAGCTTCCCTGTCCCCGCTGAAAGCATTCCCACAACATGATGCTGCCACCACCATGTTTCACGGTGGAGATGGTGTGTTCAGGTTGATGTGCAGTGTTAGTTTACCACCACACATAGCGTTTCGCTTTCAAGCCACAAAGTTCAATTTTGGTTTCACCAGAGCACCTTCTTTTTTTTTTTTTTTTGCAATAAAGGTTTATTATAAAGATTATAGCATACGTTCACGTTGTGTACAACAATTTCCATCTTGAACATGCTTGTATAGAAATAATAAAGTGAGTAAAGTTTTATACAAAGTAGGTTATGAAGAAGGTACAACATTTTAATCTACAGTATATCTTAACCAGAAATATTGTAAATCATGTGGTAATAATTCCCTTAATATTTTGAGCTATTCACTCACATCAGTTGTAGCATATACGATGTATCTTATAAATGGTAGGGGGAAAGGGAAAAAATGCTATGCTAAGGTAAAAGAAAGGAGTAGTAGTAAACTCTTTAGTATTAAACAGAGAAAATCAATCATACTTAATCTCAACTGTTTTTTCTTATTACTATAGTATTTATTGTCAGTTTTTATAGTCCTCATATAGTTTGAAGAGGTACCAGGATCGCCATATTTTATGAAATTGAGTGGAGGTTTCTTTCTAAATGGCAATGGTTTCTTCCATTTCTTAAATTGCATTGGTTTTTAGGAGCCAATCTTTTATGGATGGTGTGTGTCTGGTTTTCCACTTTAGTGGTAAAAGCACTTTTACAGAATTTAGTAAGTATCTGTAAGTATTTATTTAGTATCTGCAGCTCCTCCAGAGTTACCATGGACCTCTTGGCTGCTTATCTGATTAATGCTCTCCTTGTCCGGCCTGTCAATTTAGGTGGACGGCCATGTCATGGTAGGTTTGCAGTTGTGCCATACTCTTTCCATCTTCAGATGATGAATTGAACAGAGCTCTGTGAGATGTTCAAATCTTGGGATATTTTTTTATAACCTAACCCTGCTTTAAACTTCTCCACAACTTCATCCCTGACCTTTCTGGTGTGTTCCTTGGCCTTCATGATACTGTTTGTTCACTAAGGTTCTCCAACAAACTTCTGAGGGCTTCACAGAACAGTTGAATTTATACTGAGATTAAATTACACACAGATGGAATCTATTTACTAATTAAGTGACTGCTGAAGGAAATTGGTTCCACTAGATTTTAGGTAGGGGTATCAGAGTAAAGGGGGCTGAATACAAATGCATGCCACACTTTTCGAAAACAATTTATCATTTTCCTTCCACTTCACAATTATGTGCCACTTTCTGTTGGTCTATCACATAAGATCCCAATAAAATACATTTATGTTTTTGGTTGTAACGTGACAAAATGTGAAAGATTTCAAGGGATATGAATACTTTTTTAAAGGTACTGTATATATACCATAGTTTGTAGATGCTAACTCTTACACAAACCAATTAGAATACACTTATGGGGATTTTTTTTACCAACGACACGTAGCAGAATACATTTTGGCCTAAGTTTATGAATAAATTTGATTTTATTGGAAATGTAGTATAACAGAAAGTAGAAAATATTGTTTTTATTGTTTATATACTAAAAAATAAAAATCCAAGTAGTGATCAAATACCACCAAAACAAAGCTCTATTTGTGTGAAAATAATGATAGAAATTTAATTTGCGTACAGTGATACATGACCACGCAATTGCCAGTTAAAGTAGCACAGTGCTGAATAGAAAAAAAATGCTCTGTCATAAAGGGGTAAAACCTTCTAGAGCTCAAGTGGTTAAATACAGTCATTATATGTACCAACAACATACAATTATCTGAATAGAATATTTTTCTTCATAGTGGTCATTTAGGACAGAACAATAAAGTATTTCCAGAACTCTAATGAGTTAAAGAGCACAGCAGAAGGCAACTGACATTCTTGTTTTTATGGTCCTATTTAGCCATCATATGATTCATTCATTCTCATGATCAACAAACTCATTCACTGCACTTATTGCCAAACACAACATAGTGAGCCACTCACCAAGTCCTTATTTTACCCATTTACTATACAGCTAATTGACAAAGAAACCCATTGCCTAGCAAATTTGCCAATTCGGTTCACATAAAAAATACTATATAATACATTTCAATAAATATATATATATATATATATATATATATATATATATATATATATATATATATATATATATATATATATATATATATATATATATAAATATATATATATATATATATATATATATATTTATTTATTTATTTATTATTATTATTTTTTAATAATAATATTAATTATATATATATATATATATATATATATATATATATATATATATATATATATATATATATATATGTTATGTAAAAGTTATAATATATATATATTTTTGGTTTGTTTTTAATTTAAAAAATAATAATAAATAAAAAAATATTATATATAATAACAAACATTGTAAGTATGCAAAGTTATTTATTTTACCCCCAAAAATGTGTTATTTTACCCAAAAAAATAAGCCTTTGCAAACACTTTAAATATACTATTTTTAGATGCAAGCAGTGAATTAGAGATGGGATAAGCCTATATATATAGGCTTATCCCATCTCTAATCACTGCTTGCATCTAAAAATAGTATATTTAAAGCATTTATAAAGACTTTGCTTTTTGGGTAAAATAACAAACATTGTATACTTATCTACTCCGCTTCTAGGGTACCCCGCCAAATGCTTCAGGCTCCCCCGATTCTCAGTCCACCACCAAAGAAAAGCCGCTTCCTATGGGGGCTCAGTATGTTCAAATTTTTGTTATTTAAAGTGGTCCTAAATTCTAAAGGTTTTTTTTTATCCTAATGCATTCTTTGCATTAAAGCTGTTGTAAATTGCGGCTAATTAAAGAAAAAAAGAAAAACCTGAAGGCAAATTGCATAATGTGCTAGTATGCGGCGCGCTGTCACTGCTGAGACGGCTGACATCTTCCTCCGGTCTTTCTTCCGGGTTTGCGCGCTCTGGCTGTGTGATTGGCTGGAGCCGCGATGACGTTCCACCCGAGCATGCGCGCGGAAGCCCTCAGTTCCAGCACAAATCTCTGAAGGCCTGGCAAGGTATGCCGAACCTTCAGAGGCAATGTGCAAGTGATGCCACAGGCTGCATCCAGGGTGAATATCTCCTAAACTGTGCACGTTTAGGTGATATTCATTTTACCTTATTAAAGCTTACCTGTAGGTAAAAATCACAAAGCGGGCTTTAAAGTGGTTGTAAACCCTTACAGACCACTTTTTGCTACAGGTAAGCCTATAGTAAGGCTTACCTGTAGCTGCCCTGGATATCTCCTAAACCTGCACGGTTAGGAGATATCCCCTGTATTTGCATGTGCCAGCGTCATCGGCACATGCGCACAAAGCAATGGCACGCACGTGCCATTTGCTTCAGTGAGTGTGCCGTTACCGGCAGCTCCCGCGCGGATGCGTGGGAGTAACATCATCGCAGCTCCGGCCAATCACAGCACCGGAGCCACAATACCTGGAAGTAACCCCCAGGAGTGATGTCGCCAGCTGGTGCAGTGTACGGGCACAGCTGCGGGGGCTTCAATCTCAGGTGAGTATTACATACTAGCTCATTATGCCTTTGTCTTGCAGGTGTTAGTTTTTTTTCTCAAAGTGGGTTTACAACCACTTTAATACTGCTTAAAGCCTTGTACACACGATCGGATTTTCCACTAGCAAAACCTCAGACTTTTGTCCGAAGGAGTGTGCCTGAATTTTGTCTTGCATACAAATGGTAACCAATTGTCGGCCAACAAACACAAACATAGTGACATACTAGACGTACTACAAGCCGAAAAAGAGGAAGTTTAATTGTCAGGCGCCACCCTTTATGCTCCTTCTGCTAATTCCCCTTTAGTAGAAGTTTGGTGAGTGTTGATTCGCACTTTTCATTTCGCACTTTTCAATTCGCACTTCTCAGTTTGTTTCTGAGCGTTGCGGAATTAGAGAAGATAACGTGCTATTTATTATTGGCTTTGGAGTTATTGCTTAGACCCAAGTCCAGTTCAGGAACAGGAGGAGGAGGATTTCTTGGACCAAAAATTGGTTGCTTTATTAATCGTGACCAATTATGTCATATGCCTTTGCTGCGGGAGCTCCAGGAGAATAATCCGGATGATTTTCGGAATTATCTCCGGATGACCCCTGCTTTCACCAACTCTTGGCATTGTTGACCCCCTATATAAAGAAGCAGGACACATGCATGAGGCTTTTATTTAATTTTTTGGTTGAATAATGATTTGATCTGTTATATTTTCTATATTTTTGTATGCATGGAATGCACTTTTTGGTAAGTTCTACTGGCAGATAGCATGTCTAATTTTATTTGTTTTCTTTTTTAATGCACAATAAAAAAATTGTGGAGAAATATACTTGGTGTTTTACGTCAGATGACAGTTTGGGAGTAGCAGTTACATTTTAAAAAATACAATGTAAAATTAACAAGGGACACCAACATAGTTGTATCTTTGATATCAAAACTATGGGATAATGGTGTTGTGGTAACTTGCACCAATAAAAAAAACAAAAAAACAAACATAATAATGTTATTCTTGATATCACTAAAAAAAAAAAGCCTTTGAAAATTATTTTGCAATAACTCCATCAGTATCACCAGCAAAGCAGCTTCATTATTATCCCATTAACCGCTTGCTATCCGCGCTATAGCCGAATGACGGCTACAGCGCGGACCTGCATTCCCGGGAGGCCGTCATATGACGGCCTCCCCTGTGCACGTGCCCTGCGCGCGCCCTGCAGGGCGCGCGTGGAGCGCGCTGTGATCACCGAGTCACTGAGACTCGGGTGATCACCGATCTGTGTAAGGGGCCGGTCCCGGCCCCTTACCATGTGATCAGCTGTCAGCCAATGACAGCTGATCACATGATCAAAACAAAAGCTCTGTGATCGGTTTTTTTTTCTCCTCGCGCTGACAGTGCGAGGAGAGAAAAAAGCCGATCACCGGCTCAGCTGCAAGGGACATCGGTCCCGAAGAGGAGGAGGCAATAATGCCTCAATAGTGCCTTAATTATGCCACCAGTACCCCCTGCCAGTGCACCCAGACATTACAACATCACAGTGCCCACAGTGCCCACCAGTGCCACGTATCAATGCCCATAAGTGCCACCTATCAATGCCTACAGGTGCCACCTATCAATGCCCACCATTGCCACCTAACAATGCCCACCAGTGATGCCAATCAGTGCCACCTAACAGTGTACAAGATCAGTGCCCATTATTGCCACCAATCAGTGCCCATCACTGCCACCCATCAGTGCCCATCATTGCCACCTATCAGTGCCCATTGGTGCCGCCTCATCAGCGTACATCAATGAAGGAGAAAAATTACCCTTTTAAAAAATTTTATAACAAAATATTAAAAAAAAAAATTTTTTTTTTTTAAAATTCGGTCTTTTTAAATTTTTTTAACAAAAAATAAAAATCGCAGAGGTGATCAAATACCACCAAAAGAAAGCTCTATTTGTGGGGAAAAAATGATAAAAATTTCATTTGGGTACAGTGTTGTATGACCGCGCAATTGTCATTCAAAGTGCGTCAGCGCTGAAAGCTAAAAATTGGTCTGGATAGGAGGGGGGTTTAAGTGCCCGGTAAGCAAGTGGTTAAAGAAGAAGAGAATGTGCGCTGCATTTCGAGATTTCATAATTAGCCACGTCACGAATGTTAATTCTCCATTATGAACGCTACTTTATAAGACCGACCGCTTCTGACTCGTCCTTGCTTCTGAGTATGCATGTTTGTACTTTGGACTTTTGTCTGACGGACTTGTGTACACACGCTCGGAAAATCCGACAACAGACATTTGTCCGTGGAAAATTTTAAAGCCTGCCATCCAAAATTTGTCCGTGGAAAATCTGACAACAATTGTCTGATAGAACGCACAATGGTCAGATTTTCCTCCAACAGCCTGTCATCACACATTTCCTGTCGGAAAATCCGATCGTGTGTACGCGGTTTAAGGATAAGAATCCTTGCACTGTCTGTTTCCCCCCTCCCTGTCCTTAACAGTTACCTGACTCCAGTATCGATCTAGCACTATGTCCAGCTGCATATCTTCTCCCCTCTTCCTGGTCTCAAAGGCTTTGCTGAGAACAGCAGTAGGCATTGGTTCCTGCTACTGTCAATCAAATTCAGTGAGGAGGAAGCAGGTGGCCGAGCCGAGCAGGGCTGTGTGTGTCTATGGACACATACAGCCCTGCTCAGGAGCAAGCCTGCATGTCTGCCCCCATAGCAAGCAGCTTGCTATGGGGGGCAGACACAAAATAGGAGGAGCCCAGAGCACCCGTGGGGGACCCTAGAAGAGGATGTTTGGGGCCACTCTGTGCAATTCCATTTTGATAAAAAATAGACTTTACAATCACTTTAATCACATCTATTTTCCCTAGTATGGTATACCTGGAATCTGCCACCAAAACACTTTAATCTTTTTAAAATGTTTGCTTCTATCACCGTATACAACTTTAGCACCCCCCTGACCCTCTGGGGCACTGGGGCATGTTAGGAACCCTCAGTGGCAGGGAGGGCTAGCAATTACCCCAGGGCTAAGTCCTTGGCTAAAAATGGGGGATTGAGAGACACGGGGCGCGGGTCACTTTATGACTTTATGATTTTTTTATTTTTTTTTTATGATTCTTTATGATTTTTATGATTTTATTCCACTAAGAAACTGCTGATGATACCAGATAATGCAGGGAAATAAATTTGGCACAGGATGTAGCATTGTTATCAGAAGACCTTGAAAAAATAAGGGGTTGGGCAGCTACATGGCATACGAGATTCAGTAATGAGAAATGTAAAGTTTTCCACCTGGGTGCCAACACTACACATGCAAAATTCACATTAGGAGGGGCACTCCTGGGGGAATTAGTGATGGAAAAGGATATAGGGGTGCTTGTACATCAAAGACTTAGCTGCGGCTTGGCATTGCATGTTATTGCTAACAAAGATAGCAAAAAACTGTCATGCATTACAAAGGGCATACATTCCAGAGATAAATTACCATTTTGGTGAGATATTGAAAAAGTAAAATCACCCTGTCACTTTCCACATTAGAACCCTGCAAGTACAGCAGCTGATTGATAATTATAAAGTAACTCCCATACACATGCACTTTGCACATGGACACACAATAACAAACAGCTACAGTATTTCTTCAAAATAACAGAAGGAAGAATCTACAACAAAGTTTGTTAAAGTCCTTGTAATTTCCATAGATAACATGGAGGGAAATGTGTTTTTCTCAACAAGAGTTGAGTTACACTTTAAGAGGAGCTATCATTACATTATACAAATATATTTAATATGACGTCAGTAACTATAATAAACTGTTTACACTCAGGTCCCTGAAGAGGACATGTGGTAACAATTTGAGGTTTGAAGAAAGGAGATTTAACCTTAGATTGTGGAAGGGGTTCTTTACCATTAAAGCAAGGAAAAGGGGGAACTTCCGCCTCCAGGAAGTGGTACTACCTGAGAGTGGCAAAAACTTCAAAAAAACATCTGGATGTTTTACTCAGGAAGCAGAATATACAGGTGCATCTCAAAAAGTTAGAATATAATCAAAAAGTTAATTTATTTTAGTAATTCAAGTCAAAAAGAGAAACTCATATATTATATAGATTCATTACACACAGAGTGATATATTTCAAGCATTTCTTTCTTTTAATTGTGAAGATTATGGCTTACAGCCAGTGAAAACCCAAAATTCAGTATCTCAGAAAATTAGAATATTATGAAAAAGTTCAATATTGTAGACTAAAGGTTCCCTGAGCCTTTAAATGGTCTCTCAGTCTGGTTCAGTGGGTTGCACAATCACGGGGAAGACTTCTTCCAGAAGACAGTCATTGACACCCTCCACAAAGAGGGTAAGTCACAAAAGGTCAATGCTAAAGAAGCTGGCTGTTCACAGAGTGCTGTATCCAAGCATATTAATGGGAGGTTGAGTTTGAAAGAAAAAGTGTGGTAGAAAAAAGTGCACAATCAACAGGGATAACCGCAGCCTTGAGAGGATTGTGTAGCAAAGGCAATTCAAAAATTGGGGGGAGATTCACAAGGAGTGGACTATGGCTGGTGTCAGTGCTTCAAGAGCCACCACACCCAGATGTATCCAGGACATGGGCTACAACTGTCGCATTCCTTGTGTCCAGCCACTCCTGAACCAGAGACAACAAGAATCGTCTTACCTGGGCTAAGGAGAAAAAGGACTGGACTGTCACTGAGTGGTCCAAAGCCCTCTTTTCGGATGAAAGTAAATTTTGCATTTTATTTAGAAATAAAGGTCCCAGAGTATGATGGAAGAGTGGAGAGGCACAGAATCCAATTTGCATGCGGTCCAGTGTGAAGTTTCCACAATCGGTGAGGATGTGGGGAGCTATGTCATCAGCTGGTGTTGGTCCATTGTGTTTTATCAAGTCCAAAGTTAGTGCAGGAAATTCTAGAGCACTTCATGCTTCCCTCTGCTGACCAGCTTTACGGAGATGCTGATTTAATTTTCCATCAGGACTTGGCACCTGCCCACACTGCCAAAAGTACCAATACCTGGTGTAATGATCATGGTATCACTGTGCTTGATTGGCCAGCAAACTAGCCTGACCTAAACCCCATAGAGAATCTGTGAGGTATTGTCAAGAGGAAGATGAGAGACACCAGACCCAACAATGCAGATGAGCTGAAGGCCGCTATCAAAGCAACCTGGGCTTCCATAACACCACAGGCTGATCGCCTCCATGCCACACCACATTGATGCAGTCATTTATGCAAAAGGAGCCCTGCCCAAGTATTGAGTGCATACTATACTGTACACGGACATACTTTTCAGGAAGCCAACATCTCTGTATTAAAAATCCTTTTTTTATTGGTCTTTTGTAATATTCTAATCTTCTGAGATACTGAATTTTGAGTTTTCACTAGATGTAAACCATAATCATTAAAAGATTAAAAGAAATAAATACTTGAGTTATATCACTCTGTGTGTAATAAATGTATAAATTATGAGTTTCACTTTTTGAACTGAATTACAGAAATAAATAAATAAATACACTTTTTTGTATTCAGATTTTTTGGGATACACCTGTAAAAGGCCTATTGAATTGTTAGAGAATACAAAACTTATAGGTTGACAGAGATCGACCTGTGTCTTTTTTTCAACCTTATCCATAATGAAACTATGTATCTCACTGAGATAGAGGGGTATGGAATTCAGAAACCCCAAACTGTCTGGGGGACTCCATCCTTTAAGTACTACAGTACTAGCAAAGAACCTTAAGCTGTAACTGGCATTCTGTACCTTTTATCAGCAGCTTCCTCAGTGATAACTGGACGAGTCACCAGCGACCTTTTGAGACCTAGAGGTACCAGTGACACTTAGCCCCGGTTCACACAGGGGTGGCACGACTTGCAGGTCGCCTCACCGAGGCGGCCTGCACACGACTTCCACAGCGACTTGCAAAACGACTTCTGTATAGAAGTCTATGCAAGTTGCCTCAAGTCGCCCCCAAAGTAGTACAGGAACCTTTTTCTAAGTCGGAGCGACTTGCGTCGCTCCTATTAGAACGGTTCCATTGTACAGAATGGGAGGCGACTTGTCAGGCGGCTAGGTCGCCTAACAAGTCGCCCCTGTGTGAACCGGCACTTAATGGCAGCAGGCAGCACTGGACCTAAGGAAAGACCAAATGAGTAAAAACAGACTATCACTCATCTTGGGCTGTTTACCACCCAGCATGGCTAAATTTAGTTAAGCATTCCTGCTTAGGGCAGGGTGCCTACACTGCTTTCATTAGCACCTGTGATGTCATGCTTTTTCCCGTGGTCTTTTTGTAAGTACTGTGCTCCTGGAGTAACTGCCAATTTCCTGTAATTTCCTAAAACAAAATGTCTTTCAGACTCCTGTAGCTTTTAGGGACCTTCTGGATAGTGCTGAAAGAAGACTAATGCCCCGTACACACGGTAGAGCAGGCTATAAAATTTCCCGACAACAAAATCCGTTGTCAGAATTTCCGATCGTGTGTACACAAATCCGACGCACAAAGTGCCACGCATGCTCAGAATGAATAAAGAGATGAAAGCTATTGGCTACTGCCCTGTTTATAGTCCCGACCAACGTGTTTTACGTCACCGTGTTCAGAATGATCGGATTTTCCGACTACTTTGTGTGACCGTGTGTATGCAAGACAAGTTTGAGCCAACATCCGTCTGAAAAAATCCTAGGATTTTGTTGTCGGAATGTCCGATCAATGTCCGACCGTGTGTACGGGGCATTAGGCTGGCCATATACTAGTATAATTTTTTTTGAAAAATTCTCATTTACAGAACATTAATTAAATTTTGTAATCATAAGTGGGGTCAAATTGATGTTTGTTTTTTGACCACATTAATGATAAAATTTGAAGGAGCAGAATGGAACAGTAAACATGGTTTTTGTTTAGGAAAGTCGGTTGATGGAGAATGATTCACTGAAAGTCTAGAAGGAGTTGGCCAGCAAGCATTAATCGGTGGGATTCTCTACAAATCGTAAATAACCATTCCAGCCCAGTAGCCGTATGGTGAATGTCATTATGTCACCTTTGTATTTTCTATGACTGTCTAGGACTACAGAGATGAAGATAAATGACATTGACAAGGAGAGGAAAGTGTGAGCTTTCTGTTGCAAAGCTGGTATTAATAAATACCTGGAATTAGGACATCACTGGTCAATCTCCATACTATTGCAAAGCTACCAACTGTCCCTGATTTCGAGGGACTGTCCCTCATTTGGAAAAAAGTCCCTCTCTCTATCTTTCCTCCTTATTAATCCCTAATTTTGGTCTGATCTATATAGTTGTATATAAAATGTACATTTTATCTTTCAGAAAGTGTTTCTCAGTGCTAAACCTTTCATCCAATTTCTAAATTGCTGCATTTGTAAACTTCAAATTCCAGGATAAAATGTCTGACGGTCTTGTGTACACACAATCAAAAAGTCTGACAACAAACATTTGTTGGCGGGAAATTTGAGAACCTGCTAGCCACCATTTGTTGGCGGAAAGTCCGACAACAAATGTTCGATGGAGCATATACACGGTTGGACTTTCAGCTGGGCTTTCAGCCAACAAGCTCACATCCAACATTTGTTGGCGGAAAATCATGTGCACGGGGCATAAGACTGGGATGCCATTAGAGTTCATGTGCGTGTAAAGGCAGGTATCCTAAAACTTTTGACAATATTGTGTATATTGGCAGCCACTCAGGGGAATGCGCCTGCAGCAGCAGAGAAGAGGCAGCTCACAGCCTTCCTGCAGATAATCAGTCACTGGCCCACTAGGATTAATTCTAGGAAAATTTCCTCTTAGAGCAGGATTGAATGGCTAACTGCAGGAAGGGTAATGTGCAGCCGCTTCTCCTGGGTGTGGCATCTTTTTTTTAGAGCCATTGGTCCACCACTGATGATGTAAACCCCTTGCATGTGCAAAATGCCTGGAATGGGCCAAGAGTGAGTACTAAACTGTGCTAAACAAAGACTTCTAAATAAAAGGGGAAGAAGTTTTGGCAAAAGGGACTTACAAAGCTCTGCCATTAGCATTGTTTTAGGGTTTACTTGAACATTGACTGCTGTGTGTTCCTCAGCCACTCATCACCAATACAAGTCCAGCTCCAGAGAGGGCACACCAGGATGTGGCTCCTCTAAAACCTTAGATCACCAGGTTATCCAGATTTATACTAAATGAGTGCCAATTCATCACTTTGCCCAGGTGATGAGAACAAATTTAAAAAGGTGGAAAATAGAACATGCTGCATCCTAAAATCTCAAGTACGGTGTTGATGTTGTTAGGTGGCAACCGTGCGAACTTGTAGCAGTTATCTAATCTATTTTTAATGACCTGTTTATTAAAGTGTGAAAAGAGCAATAAAGCTGAACATGAAAAACTTAAATAAAGTACAGTGCAATCACAACCGTACTACAATACCATAAATAAATCAAGCAACAAGTAATAATATTCTCCAAATAAAAAATTTATGTGAAAAATATATGCATATGTACTGATACAGACTGAAAAGCAAATAGTCCATGAACATATGTAAAATATTTAAATAAACAAAAAGGTAAGTACAATATCACAATAAGTTTGCTTTGTGCATATGTTCTCGAAGTGAAATATACAAAAAATGATTTTGCATGAAAACAGTGCTACAAAAACTTCAACAAAATCTTGTATGAAGAGAGTGCTCCAAACAATATCTTGCACCACAGTGTACCATCTCACACTCCGGCCCCTTACCTCACAATTAGACCTACACACTGGTACGGTCTAATAACGCTTCTCCTAATATTGAGTATAAATCCACAAGTATCTTCAGGCCCACTGGCATGACATATTGTATCAATATAATGGCGAAACTCCCATCACCACAAATGCATGAAAAAATTGGGGAGACCATCATGATGCAATATCAAAGATGTCATAGGTTATTTAAAAAAGGGGTTAAAATACTCACAAATGTAGTGCACTAGTTACATCCAGTACACCAGGTCATTGACATACAACGAAAATTATAAAAATGAAGGTCCCCTTAAAGTGGTGTTCGTAGTCTGCCTCTTTCAGTGCCTGGGCTGGTGACATCACTTCCCCCTCGGCACAGGAAGGACTCGGCTCTGCTCCCTCCCTCCTGTCAATCATCTGGGACCCATTACAGATCCCAGGTGACTGAGCGGCCAATCACGGCGCGCGGTGCCGCTCACGCATGCGCAGTGGGTGCCAGGCTGTGAAGCCACAGCCCGGCGCCCACAGTTGCAATGCCGGCGCCGCTGAACAGAGGGGGAGATGAGCGGGGCTTCGCTGGACCCTGCGACAGGTAAGTGTCCAATTAAAAGTCAGCAGCTGCAGTATTTGTAGCTGCTGACTTTTAATTTTTAATTTTTTTCATGGGCCCTCCTCTTTAAGGATGAGCGTCCCTGGATGGATGCTGGAGTTGGCCGGAAAACACGAGGCGAGCACAATGACATCACTGGGCCCTGCCCTTCTGATGCGTTTCATCATGTGACCGAGACTTAATCATAGGATGGCTCCTCTACAACCTTAGATCACCAGGTTATCCAGATTAATACTGAATGAGTGCCAATACATCACTCTGCCCAGGTAAAGAGGACAAATTAAAAAAGGCGGAAAATAGAACATGCTGCGTCCTAAAATCTCGTACGGTGTTAATGTTTTTAGATGGCAATTGTGTGAAAAATGGCTTCCCCCAAACTTTCAGGTAGCACAATGACGTCACAGCAAGCTCTACCCCCTGCTGAGCAAGCAGATCACAGCAAGAGTCTGCCCTGTGTGAAAATACCCTTACACTGGTCCAGGCTGAACCAATGGAACATCTTGTATTTTTCCTTAATGAATACAAGGCACTTTCTGATTCGATGAGATTGAGATTGTGCTGTCACTGCCCTGCCACTTCACCTTGTCTGGACTTGTATTTATGGAAAAAAAAGTACAAGGTGTTCTGTGAATGATGACAGTGCCAAGATACGCATACTTACATTGGTCCAAGATAGACTATAGTAACTATGCAATAAAATGTGTACCTAAACTTTTCACGTTGAGTAGAAGCTAGGCTTTAAATCTTATGTAGCGCTACCCCTGAAAAAAATGGCCAGAAGTCCATTCTCCAATAGTTGCCCTACAGCCAGGGACACGGTCACAATCACTCTTTGGCTCAACGAACCAAATCAAAGTCCAGGGGTTCTCCTTTTTGTGTTTTTATTTTTGGTTAACTTGAATGGGGTTAGGGAATTGAGTACAATACTCCAAAACTATGTACTTTATTTTGTAAAGAACTATGAGCTTGTAGCAAGCTTAAGTAAATGAATTAAAGGCTGTTTGAAAGAAATAATAATAATAACAAACATGATATACTTACCTGCTTTGTGCAGTTGGTTTTGTCCATTTACACAAAGAGCCATGGCTTGGCCCTGCCCCCTCTCTCTCCTTATTGGCTCACTGACTGTGACTGATGATAAGCTGGATCGTGATGGGGCTCAGGTAAGTATTAGGGGGGCTGCTGCACACAGAAGGTTTTTTACCTTCTTGCATAGATTGCATGAAGGGAAAAAACCTTGAACCTTTACAACCACTTTAATCTTCCTCTGGTGGAAAGTCCAAGCAAAGTCATTTTACTAGGAATTAAATAGACTAGATAGTCTTTTCAGAATGGGCACTATGTCCCCTTAACACAAATACAACTGACTCTAAAGGCCCATACACACGATAGAACTTTGTACAAACTTTCCCGTGGATTTTTGTACAAAGGGCATCGGCCGTAAACTAATTAGGCATACAAACGGCAGGACTTTTTCAGCCAACTTTCACCAAATCATGTGGTTTTTCAGCTCTTTACCGCCACCCTTTGGTCAACTTCTGTATTGTTGTCTGATCTTCTGCATTGGTTCTGAGCATGCCTGTTTGTACTTTGGACTAAAGTCCTTTGGACTTGTGTACACACAATAGGATTTTGCACCATAGGACTTTTGTTGCCAGAAAGTTTGTCTGTTTGCACAGCCAACATTTGTCCGATGAAAACCGAAAAAGTTTGTCCGATGGAGCATACACACGGTAGGATGTTGCCTTAAAACAGCTAATTTGCATGTTTGTTGTCAAAAAGTCCGATCGTGTGTACGGGCCTTTAAGGGCCGTACACACGATCGGACTTTTTGACAACAAACATGCAAATTAGCTGTTTTAAGGCAACATCCGACTGTTTGTATGCTCCATCGGACAAACTTTTTCCGTTTTCATCGGACTTTTGTTGGCTGTGCGAACGAACAAACTTTCCGGCAACAAAAGTCCTATGAATCAAAGTCCGATCGCGTGTACACAAAACCATCAGACTTTTGTACAAACTACAAACACGCATGCTCAGAACCAATGCAAAAGATCAGACAACAATACAGAAGTTGACAAAAGGGTGGCGCCGGAGGATTGAACGTCCTCTTTTTGAAGTGTCGTCAGTGCGTTGAAACGTCACTACGTTCGTGTTTGTTGTCGAAAAAGTCCTGCATTGTGTATGCTTAGTTAGTTTACGGCCAACGCCCTTTGTACAAAAATCCACAGGAAAGTTTGTACAAAGTCCGATCGTGTGTATGAGGCTTTACACACAAGAGATAGCCTCAGCCCAAAGTCTCTAGGACTAGGATCCTGATGCAATTCTCTTTGTTGCATCAGATTTTCATTCAGCTGTGTACAATTTGTACTGGATAGGGGCTGGATAATAAATGGCCTGCTGCTCGGAGTGTCCACACTAATGGGACTCAGAGCTGGAGACAAGGGAATTAAGGTGATATTGCATCATTAGGTTATTTACAAGTGATCAAGTGATCTACAGCTCATGATTTGTATGCCCATTAGTTTATAGAGATTCTCCACATTTTTAAAGACATACAGTATATCTCCTGTTGGCGAAATAATTTAAACAGTGTACAAAGTGTGCGTTCGGGAAAAGCTTATTTTGCAGTGTTAATAATATGTAAAAATGTTGAGGTCCTTAGACTAGTCAAAAGTGCACTTTAAAGCAGAACACAGTAAAATATAAATAAAATCAGCTTTGACTGCAACTCATAGCTTTTTTACAGTACTCCTTTTCTGCCACAAGATGTCCTCTATCCTTTTAACAGCCAACATCATTCAACCCACTTCCTCTGAGCGCAGTCTTGTAACAACCCCCTCTTTCCCCCAGCCTGTGACTGAAGAATGAAGGAGAAGCAGCACACTGATGTGTGTCACCTTCCTTTCTCATCCTTACCGCATGTGCTTTGTCAGAACATGAACATTGTGCTGCTTCTTCTTCTCCCAATCTGAGCTCTGCTGTACAGGGATTACAAGTGGCTGATAAGTAAAGTTCAGTTAATTGTATATGTTGTTTTATTTTTAAAGTACATTAAGGTTAGATTTAGACGTGAATCTAAACCCAATGCAACTGACAGGCAGTGAGGAGTCTTAATCTTATTTTATATGTATTATATACAGTTGCAGGGCCTTTACGATATTTCCCCATTCACTTGAATGGGTCGCGTTCGGTAAACTTGCCGTATGCAACTCATGCAGGGCCGGGACAAGGGGTGGGCAGGAGGGACGGCTGCCCTGGGCACTGTGTTATCATGTGAGGTGGAGGGGTGCTGTGGGGAGATTGAGGGGGAGGGAATTCGCCTTCGGAAGGGCATTTTGGGGGGGGGGGTGTCAGGGGTCAGGAATTGCTAGGAGTGGTGATTTAGGGGGATTTGTGTTTGGGAGGGGGGACGGGGAAGAGGATTTGTGCTAGGAGGGGGGATTTGGGGGGGGGTGCTAGAAGAGGTGAGAGGGTGAAGGGTGGAGGAGAATGGTGCTAGGAGAGGAACTTTTTGTTTTGGGGTGGATTTGTGCTAGGAGGGGGATATTTGGATTGGAGGGGGGAGGAGAGGATGAGTACTTGGAGGGGAAATTTGAGGGGTAGAAGATTTGTGCTGGGAGGGGTGACTCTTTTTAGAAAGGGGCATTTGTGTTGGGGGGGAATTTTTGCGCATACATCTTGAGGAAGGGTACAGCTTGGAATGTTTGCCCTGGGTTCTAGATGACCTTGTCCTGGCACTACTCTCATGATATGTTGGATCGTTTTTGCCTTAGCCACGAAGCATCGTGACTGCGGTATGTGAACATCTCCATTCACTGCCATTGCAGCTTAAGGGCAGTGCTGGTGGAAGCTAAAAACTGCCTGTTTTTAATGCCCCTGTAACCCGTCTGCAAGCCTAAACTTAGCCTCAGTGGTATATTAATGAATATAGAGCTGCATTAGTTGGTGTATTTTATATCTGCTATAGCCTGGTACACACTATAAAGGGATGGTGAACCCGCGCAATGAACATAAAGACTTAATTGGTATGGTTTAGAACTGCTGCCTCCCAACAAGCAGTCACCCTAAAATGGGGACAGCTGAGATATATTAAAAATGGTAGAAGGGTTTGGCGCTGTTCCTATTTAGTTTCCTACCTCCATATAGGTTACTGGATTAAAATAAATTCTTAGGTGCACCGTGCATATATCAAATATTAAATACAATATGGATTCCCAAGTATACCGTGCATGAGTCAATTAAATATTCTGCTGCAATATTATGCAGTCATAGGTGATACATAACTTAAATGCTTACATATGTGATAATGGGGGAGGAAAGGGGGGGAGGGGGAGGGGGGGAGGAGAGTGAGATAGGGAAGTGGGGAGGGGGTGTAGGAAGTCTGTTCCTAAGGAAAATTACAATAACAGGATAAAGTGCAAATGTGCTGGTGCAATCCAAAAGGCAACAGTGACAAGATAAGGTGCAAACGTGCTTCAAAATTCTTTAGTAAGTCTCTTGTGCCATATTCTTGTGCTGTGGTGATAATCCTTCACTTATAATATCTCTTTGCTCTGAAAGTGCAGCCACTCACCAGATCACTTCACCCCTGCGGGGGTAGTAGGCGGTTACAGTTTTATCGCCACTGTACAGCGATCGCTGGCGGGCTCAGGATCGTGGTATGTCATATATAAAGAGAGAGGGAGTGCCCATAGCGTAAAATTGCTTTAAAAAGGTTTTATTACACAAAATGAAAGGGTACTCACACTTTTACAGTAAAAATCAAGCGAAATGGTAAAAACGTCAGAACCGTCATAAATATCCTTCAGCGCTGGTACAGGAGGTGATGTTTGGGAAGCATAAATTAGGCCACGCCCTACCATTTCGCTTGATTTTTACTGTAAAAGTGTGAGTACCCTTTCATTTTGTGTAATAAAACCTTTTTAAAGCAATTTTACGCTATGGGCACTCCCTCTCTCTTTATATATGACATACCACGATTCTGAGCCCGCCAGCGATCGCTGTACAGTGGCGATAAAACTGTAACCGCCTACTACCCCCGCAGGGGTGAAGTGATCTGGTGAGTGGCTGCACTTTCAGAGCAAAGAGATATTATAAGTGAAGGATTATCACCACAGCACAAGAATATGGCACAAGAGACTTACTAAAGAATTTTGAAGCACGTTTGCACCTTATCTTGTCACTGTTGCCTTTTGGATTGCACCAGCACATTTGCACTTTATCCTGTTATTGTAATTTTCCTTAGGAACAGACTTCCTACACCCCCTCCCCACTTCCCTATCTCACTCTCCTCTCCCCCCCCCCTCCCCCCCTTTCTTCCCCCATTATCACATATGTAAGCATTTAAGTTATGTATCACCTATGACTGCATAATATTGCAGCAGAATATTTAATTGACTCATGCACGGTATACTTGGGAATCCATATTGTATTTAATATTTGATATATGCACGGTGCACCTAAGAATTTATTTTAATCCAGTAACCTATATGGAGGTAGGAAACTAAATAGGAACAGCGCCAAACCCTTCTACCATTTTTAATATATGGTACACACTATAAACTTTTTTTTTTTCATTCAGCCTAGTGGGCTGAGCGAAAAAAAATTGACAGATCGTCGTATTAACACAAGCTATTGTAATGCGGCAATCTCCCCCGCTGTGCCTTTGTGCTCTGATAGGGGGACCCCCCCCCCCCCTAGCAGAACACACCTATCAGCACTGGCGGCCATTGGCATTTTCCAGCATGCCCGTACGACAGAAGCCGGTCGTGAGACTGGCTTCTGTAGAACAGACAGACAGCTGTACACACCGGACGATTTTCAGCCCATGTTCAGCTTTAATTACTGTTAACCACTTGAGCTCTGAATGATTTTACCCCCTTCATGAGCAGGCCATTTTTTGCTTTTTAGCACTGCTCTACTTTAATAATAGAGCTTTAGGTGATTTTTAACCTGTTGCCCTCTGGAAGGTATACCCCCCTTCATGACCAGGCCATTTTTTGCGATACGGCACTGCGTTACTTTAACTGACAATTGCGTGGTCGTGCGATGCTGTACCCAAATAAGATTGATGTCCTTTTTTCCCACAAATAGAGCTTTCTTTTGTTGGTATTTGATCACCTCTGTGGTTTTTATTTTTTGCACTATAAACAAAAAAAGACCGACAATTTTGAAAAAAAAAACCAATATTTTTTACTTTCTGCTATAAAACATATCCAATAAAAAAAATGCAAAAAAAACAAATTCCTTCATCAATTTAGGATAATATGCGTTCTGCTGCATGTTTTTGGTAAAAAAAATATCCCAACAAGTGTATATTGTTTGGTTTTGCGCAAAGGTTATACAAACTATGGGATATTTTTATGGAATTTTCTTAATTTATTTTTTCTACTAGTAATGGTGTCGATTAGCAACAGGGACTGCGACATTGTGGCAGACAAATCGGACACTTTTGGGGACCAGTGACAAATGGGTCGAATTTCGAAAGAATTTTCTTTTGAAAATCCTATCTAAGAATTTTCATTCGTATTTCGCACCATTAGTGGGCTGCACCAACAGCCGATTTTCGTGCGGCAATCAAATTTGAGTAATCGGACCAGTGGCGGAATTACCGGGGTCGCAACAGTCGCACTTGCGACGGGACCCGGCATTCCGCCACTGTGGGGAGGCCCAGCGGGGTTGCTCTTCATGAGGTTTTGAGCAGAGAGCGTGTCTCTCATCTAACAGCAGCACAGAGACACCGGCATCGTTTGTTTGTTTTTTTATATTTAATATTTTTATTACTGATTTAAGAGGAAGAAAGGCATACACTTTACCAACATCAAATATAGCATATTATGCATGTCTATATGCTAATCTTATATACAAATAAATTAATTTTCTTCTAAAGCCAAGACCATGCTCTCTAATTACAACAAAGTCAATCCTCCAAACGCATTAAGGCAGAGATCCTAATCAAAATACATCTCCAACTCCGTCCTGGGGGGTTCTATCTATATTTTCCTTAAGCGTCTAACTCTCTCTTACCTCTATATTTATAACTACAAAAAACAACAAAGACATAAAAAATAAAAAAAAGACAACAACAAAGACATCAAAAAAAAAAATAAATAAAAAAAAAAAAAATAAAACCTAAGGGGAGGGAGGGGCAGAGCCCATCTCCCACCTCCCCATCCCCTCCTCCTCCCCCTCTCCCCCACATCCCCCTCCCCTGCCAAGAGTCCAATGGCCACATCTTCTGTTTTCAGTAATCGGACCAGTGGCGGAATTACCAACAGTCGCACTTGCGACGGGACCCGGCATTCCGCCACTGTGGGGGGGCCCAGCGGGGTTGCTCTTCATGGGGTTTTGAGCGGAAAGCGTGTCTCTCATCTAACAGCAGTACAGAGACACCGGCATCGTTTGTTTTATTTCCCTCTCCGTGTGTCCTCTCTCTCACGGGATGATAGAGAACAAACAGCTGATCTTCTCCCCCCTCCCCTCTCCTGTGTGCTCCGCGGGAAATGTGAGCTCCTTAGCTTCACACTTGACTGCCCGTGGAGCACAGAGAGGGGAGGGGGGAGAAGATCAGCTGTGTGTCCTCTGTCATCCCGTGCGAGAGAGGACACATGGAAAGGGAAATAAAACAAATGATGCCGGTGTCTCTGTGCTGCTGTTAGATGAGAGACACACAGGCTTTGCCAGGGGGGGGGTGGGCCGCACCGGGTGACACCCGCTAGAGGCTAGAGGCCGCACAGTCCTCACCCCTACACAGCGCTGTGCACAGCGGAGCAGACCGAAGCTGCCTCCCCCTCCTCTCTGTTTACGGAGGAGGAGGAGTCCGAGGGACACATGCCGCTGTGCCTATCCCGCGCTGTTCTGAGGTCTGTAAAGTTTTTATTCAAATAGACATGTGCTGGGGGGAACGCTATGGGAGGGGGGTCTGCACTGATGGAGGGACGGTGGTGGGCACTGAGGGGGGGTCTGCATTGATGGGGGTCTGCATTGATGAAGGGAGGGGGGTCTGCACTGAGTGGGGTCTGCATTGATGGGGGGGTCTGCACCATGGGGGGTCTGCACTGAGGGGGGGTGGTTTGCAATGAGGGGAGTCTGCATTGATGGAGGGGGGTCTGTATTGAGGGGGGGTGTGAACTGATGGAGGAGGGGTCTGCAATGAGGGAGAGGAGGTCTGCACTGATGGAGGGGGGTCTGTACTGAGGGGGGGTGAACTGATGGAGGGGGGTGGTCTGCAATGAGGGGGGTCTGCATTGATGGGGGGTCGGCACTGATGGAGGGGGGGTGGTCTGCATTGTGGGGGGGCCTGCACTGATGGAGGGGGGTCTGTACTGAGGGGGGGGTGAACTGATGGAGGGGGGTCTGCAATGAGGGAGGGGAGGTCTGCACTGATGGAGGGGGGTCTACACTGGGGTCTATAGTGATAGAGGGGGGTCTATACTGATAGATGAGGGTCTGCACTGAGGGGGTCTATACTGATAGATGGGGGTCTGCACTAAGGGGGTCTACACTGATAGATGGGGGTCTATGCTGATAGAGAGGGGCTATACTGATACATGGGGGTCTGCAATGAGGGGGGCTATACTGATGGATGGGGTCTGTACTTAGTGAGGAGGATCTATACTGCAAGAGGGGGGTCTGTACTTAGTGGGGGGTCTATACTGAGAGGGGGGTCTGCAGTTAGTGGAGGGGGTCTGTACTGAGGGGGGGCTATAGTTGGTGGAGGGGGGGTGACACCAATTTTTCCCTCACCGGGTGACACCAACCCTAGTGATGCCACTGGAGAGACACGCTCTCCGCTCAGAGCCGTGCTGTCCTGAGAAGACAGAGGACTCTGATGGGCACTGATAGAGGACACTGATAGGCACTGATAGAGGGCACTGATGGACACTGATAGAGGGCACTGATGGACAATGATAGAGGGCACTGATGGACACTGATAGAGGACTCTGATGGGCACTGATGGACACTGATAGAGAGCACTGATGGACACTGATAGAGGACTCTGATGGACACTGATAGAGGACTCTGATGAACACTGATAGAGGACTCTGATGAACACTGATAGAGGACTCTGATGGACACTGATAGAGAACTCTAATGGACACTGATAGAGGACTGTGATGGACACTGATAGAGGACTCTAATAGACACTGATAAGATTTACTGATAAGCACTGAAGGGGAGGCACTGATAGGGGACACCAATGGGAGGCGCTGATAGGATTTACTGATGGGCACTGAAGGGAGGGATTGCGCTGGATGCACGTCCCAGGGGGCATGCGGGAAGCATGGTTTTGGGAGGATGTCCATGGATACCCTCCCAAAATTGGAAGCCTGGAGCTCGGATGGAAGGGGGGGCCCATCATTGTTTCTTGCATCGGGGCCCTGAAGGTCCTAGTTATGCCTCTGAATCGGACATGTTGGAAGTATTTTGAAATTCAAACGATTTTCTAATCAATGATGGGAGAATCGTGCGAGAAATGTAATCGAAAATGAAATGCGCATGTGCAAAAAAAGAAAATTCCCGAAAAGAAAATAATATTCCCAGCCACGAAAATTATTTTCTGTAGCAACATGAGGTGAAATTGAAGGCTTGGTTGGCCGAATTTCAAAATCAATGGTGGCACCATCGGATCACACAACGCACAAATTTTCTGATTTTCAAAAGAAAATTTTTTTGAAATTTGACCACGAATGGCCAGCCTAATACAGTGATCAGTGCTAAAAAATATGCACTGTCACTGTACTAATGACACTGGGCAGAAAGGGGTTAGCATTAGGAGCGATCAAAGGGTTAAATGTGTCCCTAGGGAGTGCTTTCTTACTGTGTGGGGGGTGCTTTAATTGTGGGAAGACAGAGATCTGTGTTCCTGCTTAGCAGAAACACAGGATCTCTGTCTTCCCTACCAACAGATTGGCGATCTGTCTTGTTTACATAGGCAGACCGCCATTCTGCGTCTGGCAGGAACGATTAGCAGGTCCCGGCAGACATTCGGGCTGCCGGACCTGCTGATTGGCTCCCGCTGTGTCCAATCGCCAGCAGACCTGGAAGTAAATGTACGTGGGGCGGTTGGAAAAATGTTAATAACATTCAATTACAATATGACAATTCTATATGCTATATATATAAATTTTTTGTTTTGTTTGTTTGCTAATTTTTTTCCTGCAAACTGGAGTTACCCTTTAAAATTTGAGCTATACTGGTATTTTAGATATGCATTTTGTTATCATCCACTAGAGGGCGGAAAAAACTACAATACCAATGGGTCCAAGCAAATTACTTTTATTCCAACTAAAATTCATTTGAATTAGTAATGAAGAAAGGAAATGAATGGAATGGAGTAGGTGAGGAGTGAATCTGAGAAGAGCAGTTAATCTATAGAGTAGGGAGACCTGAGATCACAGCAGCTGCGGTTTGGGGTGGGATGTAATTAGTGCAGCGTGTCTTGCAGGAGGTAATGAAGGCATGTCAGCCGGTGTTAATTCATGGAGTACTGCATCTATTTCTGCATACTCTACATGACCTTGTGTTCAAGGTTTTCACATCCACCGTCAAGCCCCAATGTGTCAGATGATAAAAAACACATCCAGAGAAGCCTACACACACATGATGAAAACCTAATTCTCTGCGTTATTTATCTGTAATGATAAAAATGTCACATCCGAGCTGATGGACCAGGGCAAAACGCTGATAAACTTTTATTAGCATTTCCGCCACAATTACAGCAACAGGAACCATTTGGAAATATGTATATTTGGAATATCTTTTCTTTTGAAGAGAAGATCACACGGGGAACATTATTTAAAAGATTAGCGAGTTCAGATAGTATTTCAGCTTAAATAGAGACTTACAGTATGTGGGTTATACTAATATAACCCCAGAGGAATCCAATACCCAGTATTTGCCCCAAAATTTTGATGCCCATCTAGAAAACATTCAACCTTGTAAAATTAAAAAATAAAGCAAACCTGTCACTGCCTGGAAAACACACTAATATCGGAAGTCAAGGCCAGATTTCCCTACGTAGTGCTTATGCTTCTGCATTGCATTATGTCATGACGGATTGAGCCAAAAATGTCTGTTTTGATAACACCCAGGTTAAAGCTAAATTACAGGGGAAGTACATAGTTACATAGTTAGTCAGGTCAAAAAAAGACACAAGTCCATCCAAAAAATACAATCCCATATACACAATCCTATACCTGGCCACAGCTGATCCAGAGGAAGGCGAAAAACCCCAGCAAAGCATGATCCAATTTGCTCCAGCAGGGGAAAAAGTTCCTTCCCGATCACCCAAGAGGCAATCGGATTTTCTCTGGATCATCTTTACCTATAAATGTCAGTACCCAGTCATTTTATTTACATTTATCCAGGCCTTTTTTTAAGCAATTTCCTGAGCTGGCCAGAACCACCTCTGGAGGGAGTCTATTCCACATTTTCACAGCTCTTACTGTGAAGAAACCTTTCTGTATTTGGAGATGAAATCTTTTTTCCTCTAGGCGTAAAGAGTGCCCCCTTTGTCCTCTGTGATGACCTCAAAGTGAATAACTCAACACCAAGTTCACTAAATGGACCACTTATGTAGTTGTACATGTTGATCATATCCCCCTTAATCTCCTCTTCTCAAGAGGGAATAAATTAAAAGTAAAGTAAAATTGCTCCCTCTGCAATGGAGGTGACCCTGCGCTGCAAGGTTTAGGCTGGGTTTCCCGCATTCCAATTAGCAATATTAGATTGTGATCAGCTCTCTATGGAGCCAGTTCACAGATCGCCACAGCGGCTCCGATGCGATTTTCACAGGAGCCCTGTATGTCTTTTGGTCCGTTTCAGGTCCGAATTCAGCCTGACTGAATTCAGTCAGGTGAACGAGGACGCACCGGACTCCTGCTGTGAGCCGCTGAGTGTTCATATGTGAACCCAGCCTTAAAGCCTAGGGAAAGAGGAAAAGCAGTTTTATTTACCCCAATCCTTTGCCACTCCTCCTTAGCCTGCCACCGCACTTTAAGACCGGTCCCCGCAAGCTCTTAGCCCCAATACTCCAGCAGTTGGTCCAGCAGCAGGTCCCCAGATGTCATCAAGTCCAATGCGGAACCCATAGCCCTGCATTGGATGTGAGGATGCTGAGGAACAGTGCACTGCCAGAGTGTAAGGGAGCACTAACCCTACTAGACCCACACCCCTTTAACCCCTGTCATGACTGCTCTCCGTCCATGTGTTTTCTTCTCTTTACTCCAGTCAAAGCATAGGAAAAATAAGATAGACTCTTAAGGTGCCAACAAAACACTCAATATAAAATGGATACGCTTTTATTCTTACAATATGCATAAAATCTAAAAAATCTATAGGTGTATATAAATAAAACCTCCCTTAGTTGCCCCCCCATAGAATAACAGACACCACAACTATAACAGTCACAATGACTTCAGCTTCTGATACAAAGATGTGAATAAGGTGTCTTTCATAGGTGAGCGATCTCTTGGTCTCTCAACGCGTTTCATGGGAACACCGCTTGCTCAGGAGGTAAAGGGAGCTTGGAAAGCAATTCAAAGCAACAAAAATACAAATCTAATCAATAACAACATAACTAGAAAATATGTTTACCAATCTGGGGTGATCCGGCACGACACCAAACAAGGGGTGGCACAATGATCTGGTCAAGCACATGAATTATCTCTCCCTGGGGGCAGGAGGGAGAGATAATTCACACCCTTGACCACATTGTTGTGCCACCCCTTGTATGCATATTGAAAGAATAAAAGCTTATTAATTTTATATTGAGTGTATTGTTGACACCTTAAAAGTCCATCTTATTTTTCTTACCCTTTGACTATATGAACCGGATGTTGGTGCCTTGGGCAACTCATTGGTTTTTTTAACTTTTTCTTTACTCTGGACCTAACATTTACAGTTCTACTTCAACTTTGCAGCACTACTCTACAGTCATGTGAGAAAGTCAGCACACCCCATTAAAATTTTTCGACATGGCCCATTTAATATCTTTCTACAGCATTTCATTGAGATTTAAATCAGGGCTTTGACCAGGCCAGTCTGTAACACTCCATTTCTTCTTTTTCAGCCATCCCCTGGTAGATTTTATGGTGTACTTCAAATCATAATTGCATTTAAAAATCAATTTCCAATTCCACTTCACTTCTAATTTTGGACCGTATATGTGTTACCAGGAGAATCCGGAAAAATTGTGCAGTTGCTCAAATTACTGTCAAGAATATTACTGAAATTATCCAAATTGTATTGCCTGCTGTTAAACCCTAATGACAAACAGGGCTGAGAGCTGGAAGGACAGTAACGGCATGTTAGAAAGCAGATTTGTCGATGTTGTGAAGAGATGTGGAGTGTTAGACAAGTGACAGAGCCTGTGCCAGTCACAATCACCGCAGCTGTCATATGGAAGGCTGGAGAAGGACAACCATTTCTGGGTAACCTTGTCACTGGCAAGCTGCGCGGTACATTTCTTTTTTTTGTGGAGTACATTGCTTTACTGCGTACTTTATAGTAAAATGATTTTAAGTGATTTCGGTTTAAACAGACATTGTATATTAGTGCATTTTTGGTTCATTTGACAGCCCATTCAAATGGATATACTGCCCTAACACTATGAATGTTAACTTCCAACATAATGTTCATCAACACATGTGCGATAAACTTCACCCACTTTTCTAAATGTAAATGGACCCAGAGAGGTTTCATTTCTCCCAAAATTGCTGTGAACAGATTTGGTTAAATGCATAGGAGTTAGGGGGAAGGCAGAATGAAGGTGGTATTTAGTCATTTTGAAGAGTACTTTGGGCTTAAAATGGCTTCTGAGGGTAATAGAAGCTCATTTCAACTATCATGCAACCTTGCACAAATAATCAAATACACTGGAAAAGAAAAAAAAAACACAAATAGAAAGAACACTAAATTAAATGAAATAGACCCAAAACATACAAAATCCAACTGTGGATTTTTTTTTTATCTCAAGAAATCTTTGCAGAATAAAAGTGAAAAACTAAGTTAAAAGTGTTCACTTTGTTGAAATTTGCCAAAGACAAACATGGTAATTTTTTGGCAAAACACTTTGCTCATTTCCAATAATCAAATACACATAAAAAATGAAAAAAGACACAAATAGAAAGAACACTAAATTAAATAATTTAAACTAAATACACCAACAACACAAAAAATCTAACTGTGGATTTTATTTTCTATTTCAAGAAAATTTCGCTGAAGAAAAGTGAAAAAAGAAAAGTGTTCACTTAGTTGAAACTTACCAAAGACGAAATTGGTAATTTTATGGTGAAACACTTTGCTCATTTCCAATCCTAAAATTTAAACATCGCAGTTGGCCTGCTGACCAAACTTCTGCTGCAGGTAGAAGTGTATCTAAACCGGAGAACAAATATAAAATGTTACATAGCTTTCCAGTACTTAGACGTGGTGGCTGGACTAGTTTCTGAGTATCATAAATAATTTCTATCTTTTGCTATTAAATTAAATGTCATTCAGTCAGGACTTAAATTTACTTTAAATTGCTTTGCTAAAATAGGTCAGCTGTTTACAGAGCTGCATAGCTGAAGCTCAAATTAAACACTGAAGAAGAGAGAATTTACAACCTCATATCACCCTTGTTGCCTTTTCATTTAGATGTTGCCATACGGGATTTTTCTTTAGAAAAATTCCAACGCAGTGCCCTGGGTTCACCCTGTATTAAAAGTTTATTAGCAAAATTAGAGTTTTATATATATATATATATATATATATATATATATATATATAGTCGTAGCCCTATGTCTAGGAGAGATGTGAACCACATAAACATGTCACAAGACTAACAACATAAAGTAGACCTGAAGTGTGCCCTGGTCTGCTGGACGGTATGCCAAGAGAAGGGGGCATACCAAAGATAAGTGAGTGGATGGTTTTGTAGAGAAAGTGTTTTAAGAAGTGCCCTAAGAAGGGGAACGGGTGGGTACCGCGCACTGGAACTGACAAAGACCAGTGTGGGTGGTCTGCTTAAATACCCCCCCCGGGCTCCTCCCATAATTTCAGGCCACCATACTGGCCTTCCTATTTATGGTTGGAGCCCTATGTCCGGGAGAGATGTGAACCACATAAACACATCACAAAACTAACAACATAAAGTAGACCTGAAGTGTGCCCTGGTGTGCTGGACAGTATGCCAAGAGAAGGGGGCAAAACACTTGGTTAGGGAGGTAATTATTTATTTGAGTTGATAACGTACTACTGGGCAAAGCAAGCGGAATTTCCACCTGCTCATTCTCTTGATGACATGGTCCGGTACCCTGTGTTGTGATGCTGCTGACGCTGCTCCAATCCGGAAGGAATATCCAGATTATTGGCTGGGTCAAGGCGGGCAGATGAGATAACGACTGGTCTAGAATGGCCACTGGGCACCAGGTGTTGTGAGTCTGGAATAGCTTGAAATCTAACCCGGGACCGGACTGTTGCATTTTTTTGGACAGTACGAAGAGCAGGATGACGTGATTCTGATGGCCTGTAAGATGGCGTCTGCGTAGTACCTGACAGCTGGGGCTGGTGACGGTGAGCTCGCTTGGATGTAAGAAGCCATAAAAGGCCAGGTAGATGGCTGCTTGGATACCAAGCTGGGCAGTAACCCAAAGGGGGAACGTAGACATATCTCTGAAGATGGTGCTAGTGCCGTGTAGCGCTTGCTACTAGTTTTGGGGTTGCTGCCCTTGGATACCACGTAGGATGGTTTGGAGTGCATGGGCAGAAAACAAGGATGGCTTGGTAGGGTCCTGTAAGGAGACGAAATGCTGGATACCAGCTAAGTAGAGTCTGAAGGTATTATGTGATAGAGCCAGCTGTGTGTAGCAGTACGATATGAAAGCCAGGTTGTGTTTAACCACTTCCCTACCCAGCCATAGACATATGACGTCCACAGATGGGATCTACCATCCTGGGTGGACGTCATATGACGTCCTGGGATTCCCGGCCGTCTAGGGGGCGCGCGCACGCCGCCGCGTCGCTCAGGACCCGGTGCGTGTGCCCGGCGGCCGCGATGTCCGCCGGGCACCCGCGATTGCCCGTTAACCGGGCCGGACCGTGGATCTGTGTGTGTAAACACACAGATCCACGTCCTGTCAGTTGTGAGGAGAGCGATCTGTGTTCCCAGAACGGAGGAACACTGATCGGTCTCCTCCCCTTGTGCGTCCCCTCCCCCTACAGTTAGAATCATTCCCTAGGAAACATATTAACCCCTCCCCGCCCCCTAGTGGTTAACCCCTTCACTGCCTGTCACATTTACACAGTAATCAATGCAATTTTATAGCATTGATCGCTATATAAATGTGAATGGTCCCAAAAATGTGTCAAAAGTGTCCGATGTGTCCGCCATAATGTCGCAGTCACGAAAAAAAATCGCGATCGCCGCTAAAAAAAATAAATAAATATATATTTTTTTTAAATGCCATAAATCTATCCCGTACTTTGTAGACGCTATAACTTTTGCGCAAACCAATCAATATATGCTTATTGCGATTTTTTTTACCACAAATATGTAGAAGAATACGTATCGGCTGAAACTGAGGAAAAAATTTGTTTTTTAAAATAAAATTGGGATATTTATTATAGCAAAAAAATAAAAAAAATTGTGTTTCTTTCAAAATTGTCGCTCTTCTTTTGTTTATAGCGCAAAAAATAAAAACCGCAGAGGCGATCAAATACCAACAAAAGAAAGCTCTATTTGTGGGGAAAAAAGGACGTCAATTTTTTTTGGGTACAGCATTGCACGACCGCGCAATTGTCGTTTAAAGTGCGATAGCGCTGAAAACTAAAAATTGGCCTGGGAAGAAAGGGGGTGAAAATGCCCTGTATTGAACCGGTTAAGATCTCCCGACACTGCCCGGGTGTTTGGGGCTAGGAACCTGCCGTACAAATTCCAGGCTGTACGATAGGCCTACAGGGTGTTGCGGGATAACGACTGATTTACAAGGCGGGTCGCATCGCGTAGTTGTTGCTTTAATCCAGTGTCAGCTTTGACCAAGGTGGGATAAGAGATGTGGTTGGGTCGGTTCCAGGTTCCTATGAGAAGAATGACCCAAAGTTAAAGTGGGATAGTGGGGAAGGACATGATGGCTAGCGATTTGGACCTGCCTATATTTATAATATTAGCTGTGGCCTCACTGTTTGCCCTGCCCGGGTGTTGCCCCAGATATGAGCTGTAGCGACAACGGGGTAGAATTCGAATAGTGAGAAGGACTGACTGAACCCGAGGATCAGGAGGATTTCTGGTTACCATGGCCCTGTAAGCAATGATTGCCAAAAATTGCTGCAAAGCCTGTAGAGGCTGCGGCGTCTGTGGCTACCTGAGGTGACAAAGAGGATGCCAACGGAATGAACATTGATATGCCATTCCAGTTCATGAGAAATTCGTCCCACATTGACAAATCCGCTATTGCTGTTGTGTCTAGCCTAAGAATTTGGTCGGGATCTTGCGCCTGCAAAAAGGAAACTAAGAGGCGTGAAATGAAGGACCGCTCCTGAGGAATGATCCTTATGGCGAAATCGAGCATGCCCAGCAAGGATTGTACCTGTCTCTTGGTACACCCTAAAGTAAGGGTAAAGGTGCGAACGATCGACCTGATGCAGGTCAACTTATCGGGAGGCAAGCTGGCCTGCATGGACCATGCGTTGAGCGTGACAACCAAGAAGGTGATGGCTGGGCATTCCACTTTATTCTCCACTATGGGCACATTAAATCACCAAATACCCCTCTTAAGCTGTCAACGTCTACTGGGGGCTCATCGGGTATTTTGATGAGTAGGAAGTGATCGAGGTAGTGGATGACTTTCTGGCAACGTGCCTGATGTGACGGGGTCCAGGAAAGGGACCGGACAAAAGTATTGAACAGCCACAGGCTGTTTTTTTCTTCTAGTACTAAATGACAATTTGGTGGCAAAATAATATAAGCCTTTCCGCTTGATCCCTATGCCATCGCTGATGGTTAGGTCGACTGATGAATGCTTAAGGGAAAATTCTTCTGAGGGTATTAGGGAATTCAAACTTGGGATGTGAGAACAATGAAGCGTGGAAAAATCATACAGTAATGAAGTTTATTAGAATATATTCCCTCGGCAAGTCCAATAGGGCTGACTCTGCAGATGGTGAATGGTGACTTGGAAAAGCCGCGATCATGTTCCTCTAGTCCAGTTTGGTTTGTAACAAGATGCCGATGTCTGACTCGTCGGTGGCAGCTGAGAGTAGGTTCTTGTGGGGCAGCATGATGAGGCCTATGTGGAATCCTGAAGTGCATCCCTGCATGAGGAAAGGAGTCGGGTGGGAGGATAGGTAGAACCCAAGCCACCCGACATGCATGCGGCCTAGTCGTGATGTATTTAGCTGCTTAACGCTGCCGTGACTTTGGGATGTGCTTTATGACATGAGAGGCAAACATGAAGGAGCTTACAGTGAGTGTAGTTGCAAGTCCCGATCCTTTTTTTTTTTTTAGAGTTAAGCGATAGTCGAGGATATAGACTGCAGTGATGCCTGGGTGCCTGGTAGGGCTGCTGCTGGTAGTGGGAATAACAAGCTAAAAAGCTTGACTTTCCTAGCTGTGGCAGGGTAGGAAATACCCCTGCGCCGCAGTTCTGCTGTGAGCTTGGGAGTGGTCCAAGATCTGGGAGATTGAGTGCCGCCGCTTCCTGAACCCGCAGAGGGTGACGGCGGGCGGAGGGGAAGTCTTCGCTGTTGGCCTGCGACATGGCTTCAGATAAAAGACAAGGAGGGGAGAATGCATATGTTTAAGAGAAGTTGCAAAGGTAGGAGGAGACAGATGCATTGGGTAGGTAAGATAGAAAAGAAGGAGGAAAACGAGATGGACAGGAAAAGGAACGACAGGCGTGGTGAAGAAGCCGGTTTGCATACGAAACGGGTTGAGTGGAAATTTAGAAGACTCAAAAGAATGCATGGCAACCGAGGTGAGCCAGGAGGTGACTGGCCGGGTCTCCGATAGCCCGGGTGCCCATCTGTGCTCGGCACAAACTAGTGAACCAGAGTAGGAATGTTGTGATCTGTAGCTTATTGACGTATGTTCGGCCTGCTAACTCTTGCACTGCCAGCAAGCTTGACGTTGAGCGATCTTGTCTGCGATGTGTATGTTTATGCTTGATAAGAGTAATGTAAAGCCGAGGATCCGAATCGATGTGCCGCCGCGCTGTCACGCTGATGCGACTAGATCGGGATCGGGCTGCAGAGTGAGTAAATGGTATTGAGTGTAGAGCCGAGGATCTGAATCATTGTGCCGATGGTGCGACTAGACTTGGATCGGGCTGTTGGTGTGAGTAACAGTGGGGTTTGTAGTGTGAGTGAGTTATGTGGATTCCTAACGTTCGTGCCACCTAGGCGACTAGATACGAACGGTCCCGAGCAGTGGGCTGCCACGAGTCATTACGTCGCTAATGCGACTGGGCTCGAATGAGGTATAAATCTTAACGAATGAGTACGAATACATACGAATGATATGGTGAAATTTCTACGAAGCAGTGAGAATGAGGCAAGGGACTTACGACATGAGGTGATGACAGTTTTACGAATGGGGAACATGATAGACAATGGTTCGAACGTATGAAATGATATCTGCTATGAATCGGTTTGTAAAGAGAGATGACTCTGATACAAACAATTGGTTATAAATGTATGAAACTAATCCGATACGAATCAGTAGTAAGTAGTATGAAATGGATCTGATGGGAATTGGTTGTAGAGTGTATTCCACCCCTAGCTCTGAAACCGAACACAACCAACCACCCAACCCCCCAGGCTGATCAAGGTGCAGGCAAGGCACCAGGTGGGTCTAATTACCACCTCAATCAGCCACAGAACCCATACAAGCAATACATGCTCATCTCCAAATGGATGAGACGGCAACCCCATGGACAGTGAATCCTATAAGCAGTGAAGCCTATGTCGGGTGATATCGGACAACAACTGACAGTGGCTCGGAGGCTTGGATCTACAAATAATTTGTATGTTTACAGATGGGATGACAAACAAGGCAGAAGAACCTACGAACATACTACGCCTGTGCCAAATGATGTCGGGACATGAGCGACAACAACTCGGCGGCAGGTTTTTTAACGAAAGAAATGCGGGATAGGAAGCATAACGAATCGCAAGATTGCACATGTTGCGAAAAGGTTCGAATCCTACTTGCAACAGTGAGCGGGAACCGCTGATGAAGAACACGAATGGAGAAACCACAATGCACTTGCGATCGAATGCACAGACTCACGAACATGAGGTGAGCTGGAAGAGTCAGCCTAGTGACGTATAGTACCGTGCACTGGAACCGACAAAGACCAGTATGGGTGGTCTGCTCAAATACCCTCCGGGCTCCTCCCATAATTTCAGGCCACCATACTGGCCTTCCTATATATATAGATATATATCTATAAATAGAGAGAGATATATAGATATATCTATATATCAGGGACGTGTAGTCAGGGGAGGCCATAAACATTAAAAAAAAAAACAATCGAGGGTCATAGCTCGGCGGCCTGGGGTCACAGAGACCCCAAATTTGGGGGGTAGGTAGCCGAAGTCCTCCTATCACCTATTGTTCCTGTGTTTTTCTCACAGTTAAAAGGGAGAATCCACTGCCTGCTGAAAATGTGCTTTTTTAATCAAGCTAAATAATATATTATTATACTTTATGTTATAACATAATAATTTATTATTTATCTATTTAATGTGAATTTACTGGTTTGAAGTTATAACTTCAAACTGCAGTAATGTGTCCATTAAGCCACCTGCTTGTGAACAGTTTTTGAAAATATAGTAAATTACCTTAAAAACAATATATAATAATTATTTGTATATTACTTACTTATGGTAATTAAGCACTTGCCACCCAGGCCAATTCTGACGCTTCTCTCCTACATGTAAAAATCATCTTTTTTTTTTTGCTAGAACTCAGAACCCCCAAAGATTATATATATATTATTTAGCAGACACCCTAGGGAATAAATCGGTGGTCGTATTTGCGCAGCAATGTTTTAAAACGCGTTTATTTGGGGAAAAAAAGTTTCATTATTATATATACCGTATATACTCGAGTATAAGTCGTTCCGAGTATAAGTCGAGGCCCTAATTTACTACAAAAAAATGGGAAAAACTTATTGACCCGAGTATAAGACGAGGGTGAGAAATGCACAGCTACTGTAAGTGGAAAAGAGGGTCAACAATGCCCATTTGCAGCATCACTGTGCCCATTTGCATGCCTCACTGTGCCTATTTGCAGCCATAGGTCCCCTGAACTTCAAACTCAGCAGTTAAGGGTTCCTAGATGCCCCCTAGCTGCAGCCAAAATTTGGGGTCTCTGAACCCAAAGGGTCCTGAAATGACATTGCTGCAGATGGGCACAGTTGACCAAATTTGGGGCCCCGTATCTCGGGGCAATTTAGTGCTAGGAACCCCAAATTTGGTGTGCAAACCCAGTGGAATTAGCACCATAAAATTTCCAAAGCTGGGGTTTCTAGCACCAAGTGGCCCCGAGATACAGGGCCCCAAAAATCAGTTCAGAAAATGTCAAGCACTTTTCTGCAGCAGAGAATGACATTTTCCGAACCGTTTTTGGGGCCCCGTATCTCAGGGCCACTTGGTGCTAGGAACCCCAGCTTTGGATATGTTATGGTACCTGTTCCACTGGGTATGCACACCAAATTTGGGGTTCCTAGCACCAAGTGGCCCTGAGATATGGGGCCCCAAAGTCGGTTCAGAAAATGTCAAGCACTTTTCTTCAGCAGAGAATGACATTTTCCGAACCGATTTTGGGGCCTCGTATCTCGGGGCCACTTAGTGCTAGGAACTTCATCTTTGGATATGTTGTGGTACCAGTTCCACTGGGTTTGCATACCAAATTTGGGGTTCCTAGCACCAAGTGGCCCTGAGATACGGGGCCCCAAAGTCGGTTCGGAAAATGAAATTTTTTGCTGCAGAAAAGTGCTTGACTCAAGTATAAGTCGAGGGGGGCACTTTCAGCACAAAAAAATGTGCTGAAAAATTCGACTTATACTCGAGTATATACGGTATATTAAAAAAAAGCACTAAAGTTAGCTTGATTTTTTTGCATAATGTGAAAGGTGATGTTATGCTGAGTAAATAGATACCTAACATGTCGTGGTTTATAATTGCGAACACTTGTGGAATGGCGCCAAACTTCAGTACTTAAAAATCTCCATGGGCGACGCTTTAAACATTTTTTACAGGTTGCATGTTAAAAGTTACAGAGGAGGTCTAGTGCTAGAATTTTGGAACTCACTCTAGCGTTTGCTGCGATATCTCACATGCGTGGTTTGAACGCTGTGTACATATGCTAAAACAAATACTTATGCTGGTTAACTTAGTAAACTATGAGAACTAATGAAGGTGCTATATATATATTTAGTAGAACTGCAATCGCCTACATAATGAGAATTGAATATGGAACTTGTGAATATTTAACCTGTGTGTATCTGGCTCTGATACTAGCCAGTGCCTCACCAGCCACTGACCTCACCGCATGTCCCTGATATATATTCAGTATCTCACAAAAGTGAGTACACCCCTCACATTTTTGTAAATATTTTATTATATCTTTTCATGTGACAACACTGAAGAAATTACACTTTGCTACAATGTAAAGTAGTAAGTGTACAGCTTGTATAACAGTGTGAATTTGCTGTCCCCTCAAAATAACTCAACACACAGCCATTAATGTCTAAACCACTGGCAACTAAAGTGAGTACACCCCTAAGTAAAAATGTCCAAATTGGGCCCAATTAGCCATTTTCCCTCTCCGGTGTCATGTGACTCGTTAGTGTTACAAGGTCTCGGGTGTGAATCGGGAGCAGGTGCGTTAAATTTGGTGTTATCACTCTCACTCTCTCATACTGGTCACTGGAAGTTCAACATGGCACCTCATGGCAAAGAACTCATAAAGATGGCCTAGGCCAGTGATTAGCGAACCTTGGCTCCCCAGATGTTTTGGAACTACATTTCCCATGATGCCCATGCACTCTGTAATGTAGTGGAGCATCATAGGAAATGTAGTTCCAAAACATCTGGGGAGCCAAGGTTCATCATCACTGGCATAGCCTATAAGAAGATTGCCAAGACCCTGAAACTGAGCTGCAGCATGGTGGCCAAGACCATACAGCAGTTTAACAGGACAGGTTCCACTCAGAACAGGTCTCTCCATGGTTGACCAAAGAAGTTGAGTACACGTGCTCAGCCTCATATCCAGAGGTTGTCTTTGTGAAATGTTTACAAAAATGTGAGAGGTGTACTCACTTTTGTGAGATACTGTATATAGATATATTTATAGATATAGATATATATCTATAGGTATATATAGATATATATATAGTACATTTAAAAATATATACTGTAAATTTTTAACAATGATCTATCTATCTATCTATCTATCTATCTATCTATCTATCTATCTATCTATCTATCTATCTATCTATCTATCTATCTATCTATCTATCTATCTATCTATATATATATATATATATATAATTTATACACACACCATTGTTAAAAATTTACAATAAGAGTTATCTAAAGCCATTATAGGTTTCCTTTAAGATATGTTTGTGAGAGAGACAGAATAATGCCATGCAATTTAACTGTATCAATACCACATTTTCTAGGCCTCCTTCGCACTGCAAATTGATTTTAATGAGGTAATTGTATCAATTTATCTCCTGTCCTCAGCCAGTTAGTAAACTTCTGAATCTCCTTGTTGAAAATGGACCATTAAAACAAATGTATTTATAGAAGAGCACTCTGTGTTGGGATTGTCTTCGATTAGAGCTTTCTCTTTGTGGCCTAGATAGTTTCCTATCCCACACTTAGATAAGAACATGGTCTGCTGTAATGTGCCATGGGGGCCACTCAGAATGCACCGAGGAAGTGAGAGGAGCCCAGGAGAAAGGCTTTCTCTGAGAACAAACATCATTGCGTATTCCTCCTCCTTTGAAGAGGACCAATGACCAATGATGTGCACATAAAATAACATGATTAATTAGAAATACTAATTTTTTTAAAATTTAAGTTTACCCCATACTCTTTTTCTCAAATGTTTTTGGCCCAGACATGAGCTCTCTGTGGCTCCGTCTTGCCTGATTTTGTTTGAGGGTTGTGGGTTTCTTTTTTCATTTTTATTCCAGTATGTATACTTAACTCAGAAAAAAACCCTTCTATTACTTTCAGCCTCCACCAAATTTTATTTTATTTTTTTAATTTTTGTTAGAGGATGGCTGTTAGTTCTCCGTGGTCCCACTGTATGTAGAAACACAGCCACCCTCTCTTGCTCACTTGCGAGAAGGACTATGGACAATAGGATTTGTAATGTGCATAGAGCTGTGTACATGACTGCAACTAATGTACACTGACATTATTTATCCCTTTCATGACTAAGCCTATTTCTGACATTTGGAGTTTACAAGTTAAAATCTATATTTTTTGCTAGAAAATTACTTAGAACCCCCAAACATTATATATATATTTTTTAGCAGAGAATCTAGAGAATAAAATGGCGATTGTTGCAATATTTTATATAACACGGTATTTGTGCAGCGGTCTTTTAAACGCAGCTTTTTGGGGATGGGGGTGCTTTAAAAAATGTTTTTTATTTTTTTTATTTCATTTATTTTTTACTTTTTTTACATTGTGTTTAAAAAAAAAAAATTTTTGATCACTTTTATTGCTGTTACAAGGAATGTAAACATCCCTTGTGACAGTATCCCGCTTCTACGGGATAAAAAACCTGAGCGGCTTTTAGCTGCATCAGTTGTTATCCCTGGAAAGCCGACCGCCCGCTCTAAAAAACAGTACTAGGATGATGCCTGCAGCTGTGGGCATCATCCCGGTATAACCCCCTATGCCAAGGCCGCATATCTGCATACACTCGGCGGGAAGGGGTTAAATGTTTGTTAGTGGCAGATTCTCTTTTTTTTTTTTGCTTGTTGACCACAACCTGTAGATTGACATTCCTCACCTCGATTCTCCGTGCTGAGAGGGCTTTCATTTATGGCTCGTTCACACTAGCGGATGGAGGTGGTAGAACCTTGCTGTTGAGGCAGCAGCCAGGTGTGTACACATAATCTAAATGGTCAAAAGGCAGCAGCATGCAATTAGTGTCAATATACAAAACACCAGTAAAACATATAGAAATAAAAAAGCAGCGCTATGTGAAAAAACAACTAAAAAAGTATATATACAATAAACACTCTATAGCAAGTGTAATAAAGTGCATAAATGATAAACACAGTGATAATCAAGTGAATACAATCGCTAAATGAAATAGAATAAAGTCCTTCTGTGTGATACATTATTCCAAAATGGTTAATCAGCAATTTCTTAATGGCACCCTCTATGTCTTGCCTCCACCAAATATACCAAATACAAACTCACCAGAACAATTTGCTGTCTAGATTATAGGACAGCAAGAAACACATTCAATGATCAATGATCTTCCTTATGAGGATGCATAACATGATCTATGGATGTGGACGATGTTACGTTTATGTAAGCACTTATATTTTTCCTTTTTATATTTTGTTATATATACAGGGCTTTTTTTCAGCAGGAACGTGGGGGAACACAGTTCCGGCACCCCCTGCACTGAATGTATGTAATGGCAAAGGGTGTTGGGGTGTGCTGGGGGCTGGGAGATCTATTGTTGATGGGAGGAATCTACTGTTGAGGGAAGGGTCTATTGTTGGCTGCTGGGGGATCTATCGTTGCTGGGGGCCAATCGTTGCTGGGAGGGATCTACTGATGAGAGAGGGGTTTATTGTTGCTGGCTGCTGGAGGGTCTATGGATGCTGGCTGCTGGGAGATCTCTTGTTGCTGACAGGGGTCTATTGTTGCTGGGGTGGATCTGTTGTTACTAGGGAGGATCTTTTGTTACTGGAGTTTCATTTTGTTGCAGGGGGGTCTATTGTTGAAAGGGAGGATCTATTGTTGAAAGAAGAATGTATATCTTAATGCATTGCTTATTAATAAAATCTATACACATTACTTAGCACCACAAAATGATACTTGGTTATGTATTCTCCAAAAAAGGCCGTACAGGAAGGTGGGTAGAGGATGGAACCAAGGGACGGTGCTCAGAGGTGGATAGGGGGCAAAGACAAGGGGTGACTTGAAAAGGGGAGTTCCTGAACATATTCTCTGAGAAAAAAATGCCCTGTATATATATTGTTAAACATATAATTACCCTTTTTTGTATATATATATATACTTTTTTTTTTTTTTTTTTTTTTTTAGTTAACATCCGGTGATATTCATTTTCTTTTAAATAAAATGTTCCTTCCTGGTCTTCTTTAAAATGGCGCCTGTACCAATTCCTGTCTATTTGACCTATTCAGTTATTGTGTCAGACAGGAAGTGGTATATTAGCCTATAAGAAAATGGCGGCAACACTGGAAATGACATCATGGACCACAGGAAAATGGCGCCGGGACCAGAAATGATGTTCCGTGACCCAAGCTGTCCCCAGTCAATCTGGGCTTCCTGTGAGGGCTACATATATAAACGATTAGAGTTGTTAATTTAGTCATTCTCCTGATGAAGCACGTGGCACGAAACGTCCGTAGAGCTTGACTGATATGCCAGAGGTCCTGCTGCCATTCTTTGCTCAGTTTGGCAGCGTATTATGTAAGTTTATTTGTCTCACGTCCTTGAATGCACTTTATATGGATCACTAGCAGCTTGTTTTTTGTTTTTTTTTTTATGCGAGAGGCCCTGCTGCCTTCCTGTGTTCAGTTTGGCGGCACATTGTGTAAGTTTTTATGTGCCTCATGTTTTTGTATGCATCTTTATATGGACTGCTAGTATCCATTGTTGCACATTGAAAGTCCCATCGCCGTTCCCTGTTATATGGGTTGGTAACATTTTTAATTCGTTTTTATACATTTTGAAATAAATACTACACTATGAGCATTTTTTTCCAGTGTGGGGGATCCTTCTGTCTTTTCTGGCCAGACGAGAATAAGCAGTTTTTCCTGATGGCTTTACTAGTGTGGTTGGAAGATTGTCCACATCCATAGATCATCTTATGGATCCTCATAATGAAGATCATTGATCATTAAATGTGTTTCTTGCTGTCCTATAATCTAGACAGCAAATTGTTCTGGTGAGTTTGTATTTTGTATATTTGGTGGAGGCAAGACACAGAGGGAGCCATAATGAAATTGCTGATTAACCACATTGGAATCATTTATCACACAGAAGGACTTTATTCTATTTCATTTAGCAATTGTATTCACTTGATTATCACTGTGTTTATCATTTATGCACTTTATCACACTTGCTATAGAGTGTTTATTGTATATATACTTTTTTAGTTGTTTTTTCACATAGTGCTGCTTTTATTCTTTTTATAGGGGTGTACACATGCCATGGCCGCAATGCTTTGCTTCTTGGCCATGGCAGGATTTGATGGACATAGTGCCCAAGGGAATGGGGTCACTCTGCAAACACCTCACAACTCATACCTCCCAACTTTTTGAGATTGGAACGACAGACACATATTAGCAAACGTATGTAGGCATAGAACACACTCCCTGTCACACCCCCTTAAAAGAGAATTATACAAAAAAAAATGATTAGTTAAACCCACAAGTGTTATTTTTTTATTTACCACTATACTATTCCTTTACATACTATAAAAGCAAAAATCGTGTTGCACTACAATTAGAGCGTGCATACGATCATTGTAATAATCGTACAATCAAGTTAAAAAGAAAAAATATATGATTTAAACCATGTGTTCAAGTAAAAAAAATCCATAAACAATCCATAAAGTCCAGGAAAAAAAGTATTTCAGTGCAAAATAAATTCATATACACATTTAAAGTGGTTGTAAACACTTTTGTCTTACTTTTATCTATAGGTAAGCCTAGAATAAGGCTTACCTATAGGTAGTGGAAATATCTCCTAAACGTGCGCTGTTTAGGAGACATTTCACTTGTAGTACGCCAATGTCATCATCGGCGCATGCGTTGTGAAGAAACGGACCACTGTGCTGTTTCTTCCCCCAGCGTGTGCCATGACTGACACGGGAGTGACATCACGTGGCTCCGGCCCCAGAAGGAAAAGGAGCGAAGATGGACGTGGCCTGCACAGGGGACAGCGCGGGCTTCGTTTGCAGGTAAGTGTCATATAATGGGCTAGTATGCGATGCACATGCTTTTATTATGCTTTTCATTTGTAGGCCTTGCGGGGAGCAAAAGAGTTGTTAACAAAACCCAGTGTTCCAAAAGTGAATGAAGGATTCTTCACACCCAGACAGTGCACAACCCTCTCACTAACCACTTACCAGCTATTAAGACCCCAGGATGGAGGTCAGGCTGTGCCTTATCCCAATATCCCTATGGGATGGATGGATGCCAGGATTCCGAAATGGACAAAACCAAGCAAGCAGGATGATCCATAATCAACCGCTGGGACCCAAGGTGGAAGTATAACTAAACCCAATATCTCTATGGGATGGATGGATGCATAGAGCAAGGGTTCCAAGATTGATAAACCATGCAGTCAAATGGTCCAGCAGTGCATTTGAAGAGAAGGAGAAACAGAGGAGGAACTCATAGTGTAGTATTAAAAGTTCAAGTTTTTAATAGAGAGTAAACTTGCAAAAAAATACAGTCAAACACATGCAGCACCCTTGTGGACATGATGGCATCACTGTAGCTACTCCCGACACGTTTTGTTAGGCAGAACGTTATCAAGGGGTAAAGATGTAATTCCTTTATGCTGGCTTTATGCTGGCTTTTGAAATTTACAAATGCAGCAGTTTAGAAATTGTATCAAAGGGTTAGCGTTTTATATACAACTATATAGATCAGAACAAAACAAAAATGGAGACGAAAGAGGGACAGAGGGACATTGTTCCAAATCAGGGACAGTTCCTTGAAATCAGGGACAATTGGGAGCTATGCACAACCACATGCAATGCAGCGGCAATCAAGAGGTTAAAGCAGGCAGTGAGGAGGTAATACAATGCCTGCCCTAAATGCCTTAAAAATGTGGATCGCTCTTCAGAGATCAAAGCTTATGTGAGCAAGTCCTTCGATTCTATTTTGACACCCGCTTGGGAGTCTAGCTCCAAGGTCTTAATGCAAAGAAAGCATGCTGATTGGTTCCCAAACATGTCACTGCTATGACAGTGTGGTATCACCTCCTCACCGCCTGCCTTAACCCCTTGGCCCCCCCCCCTAGTGCACTGCAGCCACGTACATTGCATGTGGTTTCGTGGTAGTTGCAGGGCGGCCTCCAATCACTTGAAGGGGTCACATTCGGTGATAATTACATGGGATATAATTCCTGCCACAGCATGTGTCCACCTCCAGCCACTGCTTCTACAGCTAGAGCGGGAGAGATTTGGGGGGGGTAACTGAGGCTCAACTACAGGGTTATACTGCCCCTCAACAGCTAGTGTGAACAAACCCTAGGGGTCACCATACACATTACAATCTGACCATACATATTTTACACAATCAACTTTAGATCTACTGAAACTATTTAAAATCAGAACCTACCTAAACTATCCAAACAACTTGTATCCATTCAGAAAAGCCCTTGAAGTACATAATTGTTGGTAGATCTAATGGAGATTGTACAATCAGTTTATAACGTGTGTGGTGAGCTTTAGACAACGAAGGGGTATTAAGCATTTGGGGTCACCAATGGAATCAATGAGCAACAACTGATAAAAATCACGACTGGTCATTGCATAGCAGCAAATGCAAAAAAGCAGTAAGGACCAGCAATCGTAGCACTGTTTGCATTATTAATTCTACTTTGAAAAAAATGGGAAATCCAGATGTTGGGGCTAATGACAGTGAATGTGGATCAATTGGTTAAACGCACGGGCAAACGCAGTGAATTATTTTTGCAAATGTGGCGAATCGATCTTTCGCTTTTTTAATAATATGCTCCGTAATGTGTTCCTGTATGTGAACGCTCTCCATTTTCTTACACCTTAGGTGTACCAGTTAATAATTAATGGGATGTTTTATTGGTTCCAGGATATGGCCACACTACACAGCTTTAATATATATGTATTATATATGTATTCGGAGAAATCGTATTATGAGATTTTCTGAAAGGTCACTTGTCTCCTAATCCGAGGAAGCTCTCCTCTCCTTGCTCCCTCTGGTGGAGGAATTGGGAAGAGCAGGGTCTTGCTGGGTTTGCTTTGCCCGCTGTGATAGAGGAGCTGGGATCAATAAAACCACAAGAGGAGGAAATGCCTAAGGTGATTTCAGGGGGTTTTCAGAAATCACAACAGTGACAGTTGTACTAATCTCAGATTCCAAGGCAGCCTCTCCAGAGTCCCGGCAGCCAGGGCTGATTTCATACTTGTCAGTTTCTTCAAGCAAGGGAATATATTTTTTTCCCTCTTTTTAAGGACAAGTTTGCAACTGCCATAATGAGAAGCAGAAAACAATTAACTCTTCTAAACCACCTGAATTTTTTAAAAGTTACTGATTCGAATTATAAACACTTAAGCTAAATGTATTTTTTTTTTTTTTAATGTGGACCTATCATTAAAAACCACACTTCACATAAATCATTAAGGCAGGTAAGCATTACTAAAGCACACTATAGTTCTGAGTATAAAACTACTTCTTTATTGCCTAGAAGGAAATAAAAAACAATCTGAGCTCCATTATGTCACTTACTGACATGGTCTCTAACAGGTGCATTGTGGGTGTTTGACATCATTAGAAACTGCAGAAAGTTGAATGCTTTTCATCAGAAAGTGTAATAAGAGGAACTAAATCAAGTATGACTGGCTCCATGTGCTTTTTTTATTAGAAAGATCCTGTCGCCTTCATCATCTGATGATGACAGGGTCCATCTAAATTTTACCAATTAACCATCCTACATACCTCCCAACTTTTGAACTTTGGAATGAGGGACACTTGAGAGAGGAAGTAATTTGCAGCAACATGTGGGTGTGGCCAAACTCTTAATAGTGGGAGGGGCTTAAGGAGTGTGGTGGACAGGAATGTCAGAGGAGAGGGGTCTGTAGGGCAGTGTACGGGGGTCAGCAGGGCAAAGAAGAGGCATCACAAGGCCAGAGGACAGAGGATAGGGGGTCAGTAGGGCAGTGTAAAGGAGTCAGAAGGATGGAAGACAGGGGGTCAGTAGGGCAGGGTACAGGGGTCAGCAGGACAAAAGACAGGGGGTCAGTAAGGCAGGGTACAGGGTTCAGGACAGAGAACAGGGGGTCAGTAGAGCAGGGTAAAGGGGTCGGCTGGATGGAAGACAGGGAGTCAGTAGGGCGGAAGACAGGGGGAGTCAGTAGGGCAATGTACAAGGATCAGCAGGACAGAAGACGGGGTCAGTAGAGCAGGGTACAGGGGTCAGCAGGATGCAAGACAGGGGGTCAGTAGGGTAGGGTACAGGAGTCAGCAGGACAGAAAAAAGGGGGTCAGTACGGCAGGGCACAGGGGTCAGCAGGACAGAGGAAAGAGGGGTCAAAAGGGCAGGGTAAAGGGGTCAGCAGGACAGAAGACAGGGAGTCAGTAGGGCGAAAGACAGGGGGTCAGTAGGGCAGCATACAGGGGTCAGCAGGCCAGAACACAGGGGGTCAGTAGGGCAGGGTACAGGGGTCAGCAGGACAGAAGACAGGGGGTCAGCAGGGCAGGATACAGGGGTCAGCAGGGCAGAAGACAAGGGGGTCTATAGGGCAGGGTACAGGGGTCATCAGTACGGAGGACCAGGAGTCAGTAGGGCAGGGTACAGTGGTGAGCAGGACGAAGGAAAGGGGGTCAGTAGGGCATAGTACAGGGGTCAGGATGGAGGAACTGGGGTCAATAGGGCAGAGTACAGGGGTCAAATCCCCCATTTCTCTTCTTAACCAAAATCCCCCCACCCCCTCCAAGCTTAAATCCCCCCCCCCAGTCTATCCCCCTTTACGCTTACATCCCCACAACCGGAAATGAGAGGAAGTCCATCCAAAGTGAGGTAATCCCTGGATGTCACCAGAACCAGTGTTCCCATTGAATAATTTTGCCTCTATTCCTGTTCTTCGGACAACCCAAAATTTGGGGTTTTCATTCACTTTCACTGTCGATCATAATGGTAAACAGGACAAACAATGGGAATAAACAATACAGCCAGGGAAGGAGCATCTTCAAAAAGGGATCAGCAATGGCAGCACAGACACCTCTCTCATAGCCTGAGCCTTTAATAATAGAATACATGCATATGAGACATTAAACTGGAGTTCCCAAATGACCTCCCCCCTGCCCCTGACAGGCGAAACTATTTAACAAAAAAAAAACAGCATGTGTGCAGATGTGCCGCCGGTCTCTTGCAGGCATTAGGGAACTTACAGAAACTGGACGTGCTTGCACACAAATGCCCTTAGCTTCTGGTGGATGGGCACTGTAGTGCCCCATGGCATTTGTGCACATGTGCAGACATCCAGCATGCATGTGCACAAATTGTGGCTTACTAACACACTGCCCCCTGCGATAGCTGTGACATAGCAATTCCAGGAGGCAGCAGGGCCCAGCCTATACCAAAAACATGGAAGTGAACCAAAGAAAAATGGTTAAAATTTTTTTAGAAATGTAGCATTTATGGAAGAGGGAGGGACAAAGGAAGACAATGTTGTTTAGATGAGTTTAGTCCACTTTAAAGAAAAATATTACAATACCAAAATACCAGACAAGCTGCTCTTCCCAAATTAAGGGCAATTAATCATTTAATTTGTAAATTAAAGGAAGAAAATTATGTTTAGAACTAAAAATCAAAAACCAAAAAAACAGAAATGGTTAAAAAAATTGAAAAAAATGAGCATTTATGAAAGAGGGAGGGATAAAGGGAGACAATGTTGTTTAGGTGAGTTTAGTCCACTTTAAAAAAAAAAATGCAATAACAAAATACCAGACAAACGGCTCTTCCCAAACCAAAGGTAATCAATAATTTCATTTGTAAATAAAAGAAAGAAAATTATGTTTAGAACTAAAAATCAAAAAGGAAAAAATCAAAAAGGAAAAGTCTGGTAGGCCAATAACACACTGCACAAAAACCGGAACGTCTTAACGAGGAGAATACCAGCTTCTGCCTAATCAGCATTATCCCAGCTCTGTAAAAAATTTAAATTAGCCTCACGTTCCACAAATTCACTTCATTAACTCAGTCAATACAACAATAAACTTGTGGTGTAAATATGGATAATTTCTTATTGAATTTGTGTATTTAATTACCAAGCAGGGCTCTTTGAATTTTATCACCCCCAGTGCTAGCGCATAGATCTTCGCTTATCCACTCGGGGTGGTAGAATAGTAATTGGAAAGCACAGGAACAAATTGTGGTCTTATAGTCCAGTGTGTACAAAAGAGAAAAATAACGTCAGCCTGCAACATGTAAAGTACATGCTTAATTAGTTTTAATTCTGTTAAGGAAAAAAAAAAATGTATGTATTTTTAGGAGTAAGGCTACCCAAAAAAAGTTAAAAAAATGAGGGACCATTTTGGTAGGACAGGGAATAACAGGTCCAGAATAATTGTTAGGAGCCTCCGTAATCTTAAAGTGCAACTAAACTCTCTTAAAAGAGAAGTAAATGAATCTTTTTTTTTTTTTTTTTAGATTCATACTTACCTAGGTGGATGCAGCATCGGTTCAATGCTGCATCAGTCCCCTGGCGACTCTACACTGAGAACTGACCGAACCGAACACCGCCAATTGCTTGGTTTTCAGAGCTCCGTGAGCAGAGAGCTGTGGACTGTCAGACACAGCTCTTTGCTCTTCTCCCTCCTCGCTCATTGGAGTGCTGGGCTGTGGAGGGGGCAGACCGGCCATCTCAGGCTCTCAGGTGTCCGTTCAGGCACATGGAGGATCCAGACTTCCATTGTCGCGATGACGAAGTGCCTGGACTGACATTGGTGATGTCAGCAGAGAGCGGACTCACGGGTCAAAGGAGTGAAAAACGAACTGCACTCCTGTGATCCATATTTTTAATCCTTAGGCATCTAGTGTTAGAAAAATAGATAGGAAAGTATATTATATTCTCTTGTGTTTTTTTTTTAAAATTAACATTTCTTCAGTTGCTTCCTGGTTGCTGGCCTAGGCCAAAATGATGTCATACATCTCAGGAGTCTTCATGGGCATTTTTTTTCTTTCCTCTAGAGAAGGGGAAGAGGGAAGGGGGTGGGGTGGTCTTCGTTAAGCTCACCCTCCTGCCTGCATTCCTGAGCTAAGGGCAGAAGGACTCAAGATGGCCACAGCTCGAAATGTTGAGGGGGGGGGGGTTTCAAAGCGATTTCTCAACAAAATAAAGCATGAAGAAATAGATGGATAAGTGAGTTTGCTCTGAATATGAAAAATGCATTGAACATTGTTTTCAGTTTTTGGTGCTCAGATACAGTTTATTTCTTCTGCTTTAAGAACCCTTTAAAAAACCCATTGCACTCCTAAAAACCACCTAATTTGGGCTTTCCCATAACTGCCAATTTCAATTATGCCAAGTGGAATACTATATTAAAATGCAAAAAAAAATGCTTAAAGTGTTACTAAAGTCATTTTTTTTTCAATTAAAAGAATAAACATGTTACCATTACACAGAGCGGCCCCAATCCTCCTCTTCTCGTGTCCTCCGGCGGCGATCCTGGCTCCTCCTCTTCTTCGCGTGTCCCTATAGCAAGTCGCTTGCTATGGAGGCACACAGTATCTGCGCACTCCCAAACTTTGTGTCTATGGAGCCGCGCTCCACACTCCACTTCCTCCTCACTGCATTTGATTGCCATTGACAGCCAATGGCTTCTCCTGCTCCTCGAATGCTGTGTGAAGAGGAAGAGAGGAGAGAAGAGATGCAACTGCGCATGGTATTGGATCTATTCTACCCTCTCTAATCCCTTCACACAGGGAAGGGTAGGGGGGGGGGTGCAGAGAAAAAGAAAAAAGTTTTTTAAAAATAAAAAACAAAAGATAGATAGATAGATAGATAGATAGATAGATAGATAGATAGATAGATAGATAGATAGATAGATAGATAGATAGATAGATAGATAGATAGATAGATAGATAGATAGAAATTTCAATGTTATACCTCATATACTGTATGTGCTCTACTTTACTCTTTTATTTGTAATATTCTCCATCTGCAAATTGAACATCGTTCATTCCCACTTCAACCAGAACCCTGGTAATAGTACCTACCTATCTGATATAGGACTGTCAAAACAAAAGTCTGCCACAACTCTGCTTCCTAAAGGGTCGTAAACACAGGCTGAATATCAGGTGGTTCAACAGAAACTGACTGACATTCAGCCCGTGTGTATTGCAGCCAGTCTGACAGAAGCAGGACGTTTGGCTCGCTTCTGTTGAAGGGGCATGGCCGAAAAACCCGATGAGTTCTGGCGGGGGGGCTGGCCCCCGTCAGAACACAATAGCTCAGCAAGGGAAATCGCTAACATTGGATAGTTAGAAAAGTGGCTCTTCCTGAGCTCTTCAGTTTTTTGTTTTTTTTTGTTCAGCCCTGCCTTAGTCTTTAGTCACTTGACCACCTCCCCCTCCTTCTCAGTGAGATTGGAGAATAAAGAAGCAGTAGCTTATCAATAGAGTCTTCCCTGTGCCCTACCCTCCTGTAAGTAATTCCCCTTTTGATTGAAGCACTGTGCAATTAAAGAGAGCCCTAGTGTGCAGATAAACATTGGAGCTATGTTTAAAAAAAAAGAAAAAAAAGTATATATATATATATATATATATATATATATATATATATATATATATATACATATATATATATATACACATATATGGGCCAGTATGGTGGCCTGAATTTATGGGAGGAGTCCGGGGGAGGGGGGGTATTTAAGTAGCACACTCACCTGTATCCCTTGTTGGTTCCGGTGCATGATACCCTCCCACTCATTCCCCTTTTTCAGGGCACCTCTTTGCGCATTCCGCTTCTACAATTATCCATTACTTATCTTGGGTATGGCCCCTTTCTTGGCATACTGACCAGCCGACCAGAGCAGACCTCCGGTCTATGTTGTGTTGTAAGTTTTGTGGCATCTTTATGTGGTTCCATATCTGTCTTGGTTGAAGGACTTTGACTATATATATTTATATCTATATAGATATATATATATATATATCTATATAGATATATATAGATATATCTGTATATATATATACACAAGGGTTCTTCAAAACGTTTCTGTACTTGTTAAATGCCTTTGCAAGCTAGCGGGTACTTTGTAATATTTGGCTCATCTGTTATTATGTGTGTTCACCATTATGTGGTAGGGACTCATTACTGTAATTTTGTGCATTCATTTTCAAAGGTACAGTCCTCATAAATATTTTTTTTTGTGATTTATTTATTTATTTTTAATGTCTTGCTGCAGTTGAGATATGGTTAGAAATGAACAAAATTAAACATTTTTATTTCCTCAAAATTTCAATGAAAATCAGGAGATTTCTGTGAAATTTTTCCATTTTATTGAACTGCATTGTAGTTAAAGTAGACCTTTTTCCCTATGAGGTTTTTTTTTTTTTTTTTGTCTCGGTAAACAGTTATTCTTGATTGGCGAGAGGACAATGATAAATTAGGCAGATCTTGCATTTTTACTGCAGGGTTCAAATTAATGGGGAAGGTGAAGTTAAGGTTGCTTTTGGCGGTTTGGGTGCAAGGGTGCAAAGGGCTTTAATGGCCCTTAAGGATTATGGAAGCCTCTCCAACTATCTTAAATATGTAAACTAAAACCCTGTAAACTACAAATTTTAAGAGACAATACACAAATAACGATTAAATACACGCAATAAAAGGAAAAAACACAATTATTGACAATTTTTTATGTTTTCCCTCAGATGTCTGGAAGGCTTTAATGTTATATACCTGTACTTCTAATGCCCCGTACACACGGTCGGATTTTCCGATGGAAAATGTCCGATCGGAGCGTGTTGTCGGAAATTCCGACCGTGTGTGGGCTCCATCGGACATTTTCCATCGGATTTTCCGACACACAAAGTTGGAGAGCAGGAGATAAAATTTTCCGACAACAAAATCCGTTGTCGGAAATTCCGATCGTGTGTACACAAATCCGACGGACAAAGTGCCACGCATGCTCAGAATAAATAAAGAGATGAAAGCTATTGGCCATTGCCCCGTTTATAGTCCCGACGTACGTGTTTTACGTCACCGCGTTCAGAACGATCGGATTTTCCGACAACTTTGTGTGACCGTGTGTATGCAAGACAAGTTTGAGCCAACATCCGACGGAAAAAATCCATGGATTTTGTTGTCGGAATGTCCGAACAAAGTCCAACCGTGTGTACGCCCTATAAGAGGTGTCCGATACCTTTTTATGCCATTTATGACACAGGAATTTTTTGCTTTTATTATTTTTAAACATCTATATATAATAAAATGTGGTGATTTTATATTCAGTGTGTTGTCCATTCCTGAAATGAATATTGCACCTAAAAAATCCCATAATCTTGCTGTGATATTTTTCTAGGGAGTTTTTGGCAATGTGGTCCATGGTGCAGCCCTTGGGAATAAATTAAGAAAATAAGATAATGTATAAATCTTGGGTGAAACTCTAAACTAAATACACCCCTCAAAGAAAACATTTCTTAATAAACAAATAGATTTTTTTAAAGCAAATTGTGCCTATGCAGCTCATTTAGCAAAATTAGGTTTACTACAATCTCATCTCTGATAAAATAGTAACAATAGTTTTCGCTCATTGTAATAATTGAATCCATATGCACAATTCAGGAGGGTTTCCTTTCCTCTGGAATATGCCATTCAAAACATGCATGCTAATACGTACCTCAGAATGCCTAAAACACAATGTAATGCAAGGGAAAAGGCACTGAAAAATGTATGCCCTTTTAAGAAGTGTGAAAAGGCGCTTACCGTGCACAAGCAAATGTGTTAATAATCAGTTTCTAATACTAAGGAAACAACATGTACACTGTACAGTAGGTTATTTGTCAAGTCCCTTAAAAAAACCAACCAGCTGTGAACTTGAATAATGATTTTTTTTTTTTAAGGGCTTACGTCTGCGCGGTGCAAATTACTGATTGTAATCTTGCTTACAATTTGCATTTAAATATTTTTTTTCTGCCCCATCTGAGATTGCATAGACTACGTGTGACTAGAACAGAAGATTTTAGAAGTACATGATAGAAAACAGGAATTGGGTTAAACACAAGTCACAAACTACCCCTAACCTATTACTATCACTTATTTTTTAAAGGTTGTCTAAGGAAATGTTTGAAAATAAGAAGCTTCTGAATTCAATATTTATTACCATTATATTTAACTAATTTTTTTTTTGTAAAAGGAAAAATGTTGATCATAAGACCTGCTACCCCAAATACAGTGCCTTGAAAAAGTATTCATACCCCTTGAAATTTTCCATATTTTGTCATGTTACAACCAAAAACTTATATGTATTTTATTGGGATCTTATGTGATAGACCAACACAAAGTGGCACATAATTGTGAAGTGGAAGGAAAATGAAAATATCTGAAAAGTGTGGCGTGTATTTGTATTCAGCCCCCTTTACTCTGATACCCCTAACTAAAATCGAGTGGAGCCAATTTGTATAAAGAAGAAAAACAATCAGCGCAGACAAATATAAATTAAGCACAAGTACATACAAGCTGAACACTATAGGTAATCACAGAGCCTATAATTAATATTCAAAACAAATGGTTTGTGCAGCACAAGAAAATTGGTAAAAAAGTCCATTCAACATTAAAAAGAACTGGAAACGTCCCAAAGGCAAGATCCCTCGTGAAAGAAGGTGAGGTGTAATCCTCTGGTGATGTATAGGTGACAAGATCCTCCACCACAAAGCCAAATGCGCTTACCAGATCAGGTGGACCTCTGTACTACAGAAGGTCATATACACTTTATCCACAAAAGGGATGATGATGGTATCCAGCACGGCTGTAGTGCCTCCAAACCAGCACAGTGGATCTCCAGCACAGCAGAGATTTCCGGCAGTAATAGCCTCCAAGGTAGCGGTGGTAATGGGACCAAAAAGCCGCCCGAGGTAGATATATAAAAATAGAGGGACACAATCTAAGTGTACTCCGTAGATTTATGAAAATATAAAAGAGGCATAAAATGCTAGCGCAAATAAGTGCAAAATAGTAAAAAATGCCAGGTAACAGCAAGATCACAGCAAGATCCGAGGATCGAGCATCGAGAGATGGCAGCGGGTGACATCCGCGCAGAAACTCCTCCCCCCGTACGCGGCGTTACGTCCTACCAGGACTTAGTCCACGCTGCTTACCACCGCTACCTTGGAGGCTTTTACTACCGGAAATCTCTGCTGTGCTGGAGATCCACTGTGCCAGTTTGGAGGCACTACAAACGTGCTGGATACCATCATCATCCCTTTTGTGGATAAATGTGTATATGACCTTCTGTAGTACAGAGGTCCACCTGATCTGGTAAGCGCATTTGGCTTTGTGGTGGAGAATCTTGTCAACTATACGTTACCAGAGGATTACACCTCACCTTCTTTCACGGGGGATCTTGCCTTTCACCTTTGGGACGTTTCCAATTCCTTTTAATGTTGAATGGACTTTTTTACCAATTTTCTTGCGTTGCACTAACCATTTGTTTTGCATAGTGGAACCAATTGCCTTCAGAAGTCACCTAATTAGTAAATAGAGTCCACCTGTGTGTAATTTAATCTCGGTATAAATACAGCTGTTTTGTGAAGCCCTCAGAGGTTTGTTAGAGAACCTTAGTGGACAAACAGCATCATGAAGGCCAAGGAATACACCAGACAGGTCAGGGATAAAGTTGTGGCGAAGTTTAAAGCAGGGTTAGGTTATAAAAAAATATCCCAAGCTTTGAAAATCTCACAGAGCACTGTTCAATCCATCATCTGAAAATGAAAAGAGCATGGCACAACTGCAAACCTACCAAGACATGGCCATCCACCTAAACTGACAGGCCGGGCAATGAAAGCATTAATTAGATAAGCAGTCAAGAGTCCCATGGTAACTCTGGAGGAACTGCAGAGATCCACAGCTCAGGTGGGAAAATCTGTCTACAGGACAACTATTAGTCATGCACTTCACAAATCTTGCCTTTATGGAAGAGTGGCAAGAAGAAAGTCATTGTTGAAAGAAAGCCATAAGAAGTCTCGTCTGCAGCTTACGAGAAGCCATGTGGGGGACACAGCAAACATATGAAAGAAGGTGCTCTAGTCAGATGAGACCAAAAGTGAACTTTTTGGCCTAAAAGCAAAACACTGTGTGGTGAAAAACTAACACTGCACATAACCCTGAACACAGCATCCCCACCGTGAAACATGGTGGTGGCAGCATCATATTGTGGAAATTGCTTTTCTTCAGCAGGGACAGGGAAGCTGGTCACAGTTGATGGAAAGATGGATGGAACCAAATACAAGGCAATCTTAGAAGAAAACCTGTTAAAGTCTGCAAAAGACTCGAGACTGGGGCGGAGGTTCACCTTCCAGCAGGACAACAAATATATCAAAGCATATTCATGTGTTAGAATGGCCCAGTCAAAGACCAGACCTAAATCCAAGGATAATCTGTGGCAAGACTTGAAAATTGCTGTTCACAGACGCTCTCCATCCAATTTGACAGAGCTTGAGCTATTTTGCAAAGAAGAATGGGCAAACACGTCAATTTCTGGATGTGCAAAGCTGGTAGAAACATACCCAAAAATTCTTGCAGCTGTAATTGCAGCTAAAGGCGGTTCTACAAAGTACAGTATTGACTCAGGGGGGCTGAATACAAATGCATGCCACATTTTTAACATATTTATTTGAAAAAAAATTTGAAAACCATTTATTTTCTTTCCATTTGTGTTGGTCTATCACATAAAATCCCAATAAAACATATTTACGTTTTTTGTTGTAACATGACAAAATGTGGAAAATTTCAAGGGGTATGAATACTTTTTCAAGGCACTGTTTGTTTCTAGATTCTGAGCAGGAATGGCAACACACAGGTCCTATGTTTTGTAATTCTTCCACATGTGACAGTAATAATGTAACTGCAGCTAAACCTACTCTTGACCCCATTCTAAGCTTATTCTATTTAACTATGTAAAGAAAAGATCTGCATACTTACCCATTCTGAAGCCACTCCAGTCCGGTCACATGATCTCTCCAGCGGTGGCTTCTGTGTAGAGAAGGGATCGCCAACAACAGTTGCAAATGCCTGGGAAATGATGTCACCCATAAGCTTACTACCCTATTACCCTCCTCTACACTGAAGCCACCACTGACAGTTGATCATGGGACCAAACCAGAGAGGCTTTATACAGATAAGTATACAAATCTTTTCTTTACAGGGTACAGATAGGGTAGGCTTAGAATGGAGGTGGGAGTAGGTGTTGCCTTAGTTAGATTTTGATTGACCTTGCACTTGTTACTGACCTTTGTTTTATTATTCAATATTACTCAAATATGTAGTAAACTGTGATTTTGTAAGACAAAGAGAATTAGGCTCAATACTCGAGCAGCAATGAACAATCATGTAAAGAAAACTTTACATAGAAAATAAAAATTTATGAAAAGCATTTTATTGCAGAACAAACATACCATGTCTCTTCTGCAATATAGGATTCCTTCTTGCCTGTTCACAACTGTCTTAAAAAACATGTAATAACAATGTTCTGCGCATGCACAACATTTTTTTACTTCCTTGTGTATTTGTGTGAGGTACACCATCATAGCGCAGCCAATAATGATGGCCAAAGATCACAAACCTGGAAGGGGATGGGGAAAAATGTTGGTGGCAGTGGGGAAGTGAGTTTAACCACTAGCCGACCCCCTCACGCAGATATACTGCGGCAGGTCGGCTCTTCTGCATGAATTGATATACCTGTACATCGGTCTGTGCAAGGAGGATAGCTGGCGTGCGCGCGCCCGCTGCGTGACGCATAAGCATGCCAGCGGGTCCCGCAAAGTCGATGTCCACCGGCGACCCGCGATCGTGGTGAGGAGAGGCAGAACAGGGAACTGCCTGTATAAACAAGGTGATTCCCCATTCTACCAGATGTCATGACAGAGATCTACTGTTCCCAGTGATCCAGAAAAGTGATCTCTGTCATATTCCAGTAAGCCCATAGCCCCTACACGCTGAGGGAACACACTTAACCCCTTGATCGCCCTTTCCCAGTGAAGGGAACAGTTTTTGTCTTTTTTTTTAATTGATGGTCTAAAAACCACAGAGGTGATCAAATATCACCAAATGAAAGCTATTAGTGAGTAAAAAGGACATCAATTTTGTTTGGGTACAACGTCGCACAATCGCGCAATCGCGCAATTGTCAGTTAAAGCAACGCAGTGCCGTATCGCAAAAAATGGCCTGGTCATGAAGGGGCAAATCCTTCCGGGGCTGATGTGGTTAAGTAAGTCCTAAACAGACTTCTTCAATAGACCAGATTAAAAAACAACAGCAAATCGGAGACTTTCTTGCCTATCTGAGTATGGTAAGTTGAAAAGTTTGCTGGTGTGAATAAAATTTAGTTTTTCATTACCTGAAAATGTTGGTAAAAATTTAGGAGATTTAATCAAAATTTTGACTAAATGCACTGGGGTCAATTCAATTGGAAAGGAGACCCAGAGGCTTTGTAGAGCTTTGTATGGGAAAGGCCTACATGTTAAGTGCTAGCAAAAGCTCGTTATTAGTCTTAGCTGTCCACGGGTCTTTATGAATGTGAGATAACTGATGCTCAGGACTGTCTTTCTTTGGTGTGGATGCCTGCTGCTGGGTGAAAGGGCTGAGTTCTGACACAACAGTAAAAAGGTAAATGAGTTGCTTCTTTGTTTTGTAGAACTGAAAAGGGGACATCCTGATAGTCAGGAACTGCTGACAAACCGACTTAGATTGTTTCTGGGTGTCCCTGTCTTGTGCATGGATTACAGTGGCCACTACCAGTTGAGCCTGCCCCCATTTACAATAAATAATAATCAAAAATTCAGCTTAAAAAAAAAAAACAAATACAAAATGTTAGGGATCTTTTCATAAAAGTTTCCACACACCTTTTATACAGGCCTCACACTTTTTTTTACAGTTGAATCCAATTAGAAAAATGTGTAATTCTTGGGTAAACGTGTGAATCTTATGTGAAAACATTTATAAATAAACTCCTAAGTTAAATTAAATAACATAAAATAAATACATACCCTTAAAAAAAAATTACACACAAAATTTACACAAAAATTACATACTCTACACACTCTTAATAAAGAAAAACGCGTCCAATGTTTTTACGTAAATCCAAAATAAATATATATACCTGTCTCAGAAGCCTCTGAAAGAAGCTGCACAGAGCTCTACAGTGTTCCCAGGCCAGTGAAGCTGAGCATATTACTGTAAAAAGAACTGTGAGTCCACAAAAGGCTAACAAAGTGACACTTACCACAAGTGGTGGACACATCTAGGTACATGTCTGAATGTCAGAAACCCAGGTTGCTTTGTGATGTAAGCAACAGACAACCTTTGTGGTTTCAGAATGTGGTCATTCCCTCCTTCCTCTTGCATTTGATTATTAGTTAGTAAGGCCACCCAGTGATGGGCCAGCCAAAATACTGTATATGAGGTGGTAGGGAGTAGGCCAAAGTAAATGGTTGTGGTTTCCCCATAAGAGAGACCTGGGTTTCCAAATGAGATCCAAACAATCATGTGTGCTGTATATGCCTTCCTCAGGGGGATTGAGGGGTTGCTGGTTCTCTTTACAAATTAATTCCATCTTTCAGACATTTTTTCATGTTACATTCATATAAAGGGTGTAATATGAAACTTGGTGCCATCCTTCAGACCTCCACCCTCAAACTGCCCCTTTCCCCTTTACGTGAATTGCGCGGGGTACTTTTCTCTGCAGGCTTCTGTTGATTTTAGAATTTGGTTAGCCTTTGCATGGCTAGAGCCACATCATCCATTCATAGAACAATTTACACGGATCTGTGATTGGTGGCTTACAAGTCCCATCTGCCCCTGTGGCCGAGGGTCTCTTAGTTCTCCATATATCACCAGTGCAGTGACGTTATCACACTTGTAGTCCTCCAACTCTATAACTGAAGGTTTGTATCTCTGCATGCACCTAGGGCTGGAGGAATTGTCTGCAGGAGCCTGGGCATTGTACTTGCAATCCACTCCTCACAGGTTGAATGCTTTGCAGGCTCCAATGCAAAAAAATAATTAATGCACACTTTTGCAATATTGGCACAGGTGGAATATGCCTTTAAAAGACAAGTGCAGGATTGTAAAAAAATAAACATACATACTCCCCTTTGTAGATGAAGCATCAATCCAATGCTGCAGCTGTCCCTTGATGGCTCTTCACTGAGAACTGAGAGATCAAACACAGCTGATCTTTCAGCTCTCTGGTCCATTCTGAGCACAGTGCATTACAGTCATTCACCGCTCTGTGCTCTGCACTGGCAGCGCTCACTGGAGCAACATACTGAGGAAGGGGTGGAAATGACTGGCTCAGGCTCTCAGAGGTGTGCTGAGAGGCTGAGCCAGCCGCCGGTCAGGAATCTGGACGAATCCCAACAACAGGTTCTGTGGGCTTTAGCCCGCTGCCGGGTGATTTTGGGTCACGGGAGTGCAGAACTAAAGCAGGCCATACATGGTCGAATTCCGAACAAATTCTCTTTTCAAAATCAGAAATTTTGTGCGTTTTTTGATCCGATGGTGCTACCATTGATTTTCGAAATTTCACCTTATGTTGCTACAGAAAAGAATTTTCGTGGTCGGGAATCTTCTTTTCTTTCTGGGAATTTTCTTTTTTTGCGCTCATGTGCATTCCTTTTTCTACTACATTTCTCGCACGATTCTCCCATCACTGATTAGAAAATCGTTGGTTTTTCAAAAAAATTCCAACATGCCCGATTACTCAAATTTGATTGCCGCACGGAAATCGTCTGTTGCTGCAGCCCACTAGATTCAAACGAAAATTCTTAGATAAGATTTTCGAAAGAAAATTCTTTCGAAATTCGACCCGTGTGTGGCCAGCCTAAGTGCACTCCTGTGACTTATAGGAGAAGTATGGCCAGTAGATCTTTGGCTATACTTTTCCTTTGAGCTTTGCTAAAAATAATGTTTCTACCCATATGCTAGTATGAATCAAAAACTAATGGCTTCCACCTAATGCTTCTAAAAAAGGTGTTATAAATTCTGGGTGCAGCACAAAATCACAGCTTTCCAATGCCTTAAATCTCCCTTGCCTCTAAAACCCAAACTGCATTTGGATCCTACTCCAGCTGCTACTCACAGTCAAGGAGTAAGCAATGCAATACAATGCCTCCTCACCGCCTGTTTTAACCCCATTTTTTGCAAACAAACGCACGCAACCGTGTGCACTGAACATGGTTACGGGGTGTTTGCGGTGCTTCCCCATTGACTTGACACACGAAGTATAGCAGTCATGGCATCTAAACATCCCCGTCCCCTGTCTATAGCAGGGGGGCGGCTCAACTGCACATTTTTGCCACCCCCAGCCACAAGTCTAAACAAGGCCTAATTGTTTTACCTGTGTACAGATGTTGCATCACCACTTGCACTGCTAGTCTTTTGCCGGGAGCTGCTCTGTAAAGATGCAGCTCACTCACCGCAACGGTCCGACATGCCTCCTGATGAGTCAGGCCCATAACTCTGCAACCAGCAGGTAGCATGAGCTTTGCTAATTGCAGAGCTATAGGTCAGACTCATCAAGGTTCTGACTGCTGCAGATAGACCACTGCTTTTACATACAAAGCAACAGCCCTTAGCTGAAGCACTACTGGTATGGGACTGGCAGTAATAGTGGCAATGTGGCATATGCACACAGGTATGACAGCTAAGATATTAAAATGCTGTTATTTTGCTGCAACCTGAAATGCTGAATGCATTGTCCATACGACTTCAATTGGACCCTAAATAAATTCAAATAGAGGGTAACAGTGATGCCGTGTACACATGAGCGGAATGTCCGACAGAAAAAGTCAGACGGGAGCTTTTCATCGTATATTTCGATCGTGTGTATGCCCCATCGGACTTTTTACGTCAAAAATTCTGACGGACCTAGAAAGAGAACATGTTCTAAATTTTTCCAACGGAACCAATTCCTATCAGGAAAACCGCTCGTCTGTATGCTGTTCCGACGTACCAAAAAACGACGCATGCTCTGAAGCAAGTACGAGACGGAAGCTTTTGGCTACTGGCTATTGAACTTCCGTTTTCTAGTCCCGTCGTACGTGTTGTACGTCACCGCGTTCTGGACGGTCGGAATTTGGTGTGACCGTGTGTATGCAAGACAGCATGAGCGGAATTCCGTCTGAACTCCGTCGGATAAACCTTCAGAGTTTATTCCGACGGGAAAACCAGTCGTGTATACAGGGCATGAGAATTCAACCCTAGGAATAAAGTCTGCACTACCTTATATAGTAATATTTTTTGCAAGGGTGCACAGTTAATTACTCACTAATATATATATTTTTTTTTTCGTGTTTAGTATATAATTCAATTAAATCCACTCACTTAAGTAAATGAAAAAAAAGCTAGAACAATACTGGTCTCCAGTACCAGATTTTAAGCTTGGCAGATTTTTAAAATAGATCTGCAAGTTTTTTTTTTAACAATGGCAGCTATAAATAAAATGCACAATGCAAAAAATGAATACAGAGTGTACTGTACACTGATTGAAGATATCTTTGCGCTTGCATATGCATGAGTTCTGCTTTTAAGCAGGTTTTAATAATTCACTCAATGCGATTCATCTAGATAGTTATTGGATTCTACATGATCATTAGGGTTTTGCCTCTATGGTTTAACATTCATTTGTGAGGCATTTGAATTTCGCACTAGAAAGGTGAACGTGGTGTTTATTGTTGCTTTTGATATGTGTCACATTGCTTTGCTTTTATTTTGCTATGCAAGCTGTTTTGAATGCATCTCAAATTTAGTTACCAACGCCATAATGACACTGAATGGCTAGTGCATAGAACATTAGGAATGAAGGGAGTAGCACAGAGTCCCAAAATTTATAAATTCAAATAATTTTTTCCTTTTTGTTGGCTCCCTCTTCTGGTCACATCCGAACATGCATGACTAAAATCAGCAAGTGAACTGTGGGAGAAAGGGGGTGCAAAGAATGATAATGGGATTCAGGAGACTCTTTATAGTTCAGGAAAAATTAAATCAACTCTCCTTTCTCTTGTTTGGTGGTCTGTACACTTGAAAAGGATAAGGTATACACAATACTGCATTCAATAACACATTCTATCTTTAGTGTTTTTATTTAAATAATCCCATGACCAAATAGTAGGAGCTTGTGCAAAAACTGCACAAGTAATAAATAGGGATGTTGGTAGCTATGTGACATACAATGTTTTATTGCACCCATATAACTTTTCCTGATAAGCTTTTATAAAAGGACAACCTGAACTGATGATAAAACTGACCTTAAAGCGGGACTTCGCCATAAGTGGAGATGCCTCCTGGGTAGCCCCACCTGCCCTCGGGCACTACCATTATGACACATGTACAGATGTACCCCAGGCCTTCGGGTCCTGCAAGAACCCATCTGCACATCTGCAGGTTGAAGTGATTTTGTTGCACGCGCAAAGATGGGTAAGGTTTCCCTGGCATTCCTCTCATCACAGATTAAATTTAGCTCTGTATGTTTGTTTCCTTTATCCAACTACAGCAATAATGATAGTCATTTTTTTTGGAGGGGGGGGTTCTGTTCTGTGTCCTTTCCCAGCAGCCCCTTGATAGACCCGTCACACATCCCAGAGGCTGCGGGAGCCCATTCACAGAATTGGTGGGGGGCTGTGGGGCCTCTGCCATTATTGGGTTCCAGGCTGCCTGAACCTGAAGGAGGTAGGTGGTTAAAGAAGACCAAGATGGTGGCAACAGTGGATTGCTACAGGACTATGCTGAACCCACTGGGTAGTTGAGTGTGTTTTTTTTTTTTTTATTCAACCCAGCATAACATGTAAAGAAAACTGAACTACAGGCAAAAAGCTAGATACACATTTGCAATATATATGTTTTACCCGCCAAAGTATTTGTATGACTGGCCATATACTTCTTTGAATCATACAGCTCTGCTGCACAGCAGTGTCCTGTCTAACAGGGAAGAAAACCTAATTTTTCCTCTGCTGTAGCTCAGTAGTACTTATAGGTCTCCTCCCCACCCCGCAGCCTGTGACTGGACAGTGAAAAAAAAAGTGGTTGACTGATGAGCTCATCTCCCCTTCAGTCTTCTTTCTCCTCTATCAGTATTCTCTTTCCACTACAGCAGAACTCATTTGCTCCTTGTGCTACTTGGCCCTTTCCCTACTGACCTCTACAGCGCAGAGACTTCAAATTCAGGCATTTATTTGCTTGCATTAAAAAAAAATGATCTATAAATGAATACAGACCTGCAATTGTGTCTCTAATACCTGTCTGGAGTTCAGCGTTAAACTGATCTTAGATTGTTCTCAAATCAAAGCCATTTTTATTGTTTCTGAGTCTGACGCCTGGGCACACTACCCTCTATGTAAACTGAGATTTCTATGGTCTCTGTCACCATTCCACTCTTCTACTCTTTGCACTCTGTTGTTAAATGTGTCCTTTCGTTTCAAGAACTGTTACGTGTGGCCAACTTGATGTGAAATTTTTTTTATTCATACCATTCTTCCCCCTACCAGCTGTTATCTTTTAATATATCATATTTTTTGGTATATAACACGCACCCCAATTTAAGGAGGGAAGTTTAGGGAAAAAAACTTACATTTTAAATAAAGAACTTTGAAGCAAAATTAGGGTCACAGCTCATCAATGCACCCTGCTCAGTGCCCATCTGCAGCCATTAAATTGCCCAACAATGCACCCTGCTCAGTGCCCATCTGCAGCCATTAAATTGCCCACCAATGTAGCCTGTTCAGTGCCCATCTGCAGCCATTAAATTACCCAACAATGCAGCCTGTTCAGTGCCCATCTGCAGCCTATAAATTGACCAACAATGCAGCCTGATCAGTGCCCATCTGCAGCCTCACCTTTTCCATCATTGCAGCCTTGCCAGTGTTGGATTATCCCTGCTGTTTCCAAGGGAAGAGGAGGAGCGAGCACGGCTGAATTACATAGAGCCACGTTCTCCTGTGTACACGGGACTCCGTCACTCACAGCCACGCCTCCTGGCCCTGCTCATATGATAGACAGAGGAGTGGCCCAATGCAGGGCCAGGAGGCATGGCTGTGAGTGACGGAGCGCCGGGTACACAGGAGATCGCGGCTCTGTGTAATTCAGCGGCACTCGCTCCTCTTCCCTCAGAGACAGCAGGGATCGGTGTATAACATGCATCCACGATTTTCCCCTAATTTTAAGGGGAAAAGAGTGCGTGTTATACGCCGATAAATACGGTATATGCTTTCATCATGCAGGTCAACAGTTATTCCCTACTTTATAAATATTTCTTATTTATTTTGTCCAAGTTGGTATGGGTGTACTTGTCATGGCAGCTTTTTCGGGTTATAAAATGAGCTGTCGCTAAATGTATGTTCCTAAAAAGTCTGTACCCATTGCAATCATACTAACACTTCATTGTTCCTTACTTTAAAATGGATTTTTGGGCAATTTAGCTTGAGTTAATGTGCCATAACAGCTCTCCTTATACACTAATTGCACTTCACATGTGTGACATGTATCTGGTCTTATGTACTCTAAAAATAAGCTGTTCAATTAACTCACCATTGTGACAGCATTTAACCCATGGCCAAGCATGGGTAAGTTTGATGTATTGTTCTCCAGTGCTTTAAAGCCAAGCCTCCTAATTGTATATGTGTGTATGTTCACAAAAGAATGTGCTAGGCTTATAGCATCCAAACTGCCAGCTAAATACAATGAATTTGTATATTTTTACTATTACATTGGTATTCTGGGCAGATGGTCTTATAATTGGCACACTGCATTGCCTGAAAGGTCACTCAGCTACTCCATGGTTCACTTTTATGCTTCCTGGATCTTTTTCTTACTAGCTGAACAGAGGTGATGACGTTAATTTCATTATTCGGTGAGTAGTATTGCTGCACCACCTGAAGATGTATAACTAAAGGCAAAACTTTTTTTTTTCGTTTTTGGATACAGTGCAGAGGAATTAGAACACCTGTCAGGTTTTTATTGCTGTCTGTGCCACCCTATTTATTCTGTTTCCCGTTATCACCAATGGTGAAAGAAAATCCAAAATTTTGGGTTGTCACCAGAACAGAAATAGAAGGAAAATCATCCAATGAAGACACTCAGTTGACCCTGGTGACAACCAGGGATTTCCTTACTTTGGGGGGATTTTATCTTACTTCCTGTTTTGGCTATGGGAAGTGAAGCCATTAGAAATCTTCCCAATGGGATACAGATGGCAAAAAAGAAAAACTGACATTTTATAAACCACCTTACTCTATCCAAAATAAAGAAAAAACCCTTCACTTCTACTTTTTGTATGGCAGTGTCAACTGGAATATACTGTATATAAGGAACTCCAAAAGAGATATCAGGAAAGGGTTCAGATTTTAAAAAGTCAGATTTTATTGATTTAGAAAAAGCCAAAAAACAAACTTTTCTGGGTTTAGAAGAAAGCTCACTTCACCAGAGCTGCAAGAACTAGAGAAATAATAAATAAATTCTAATTGTTAGTGCCACTAAGATAAAATGTGGCTATAAAGCCAACTTAAATAGCAGCCGAAACGTAGTAAAATGATCCATAATTATTAAAGTGTTGTTTGTTTCTCTGATTCTTGTAGCTCTGATAAAGGAGGTATTTCCTGACCTCTGAAAAATATTGAATTTTGGTTTATTCTACCACTACCTTTTTTGCCACTACTTACATGCATTCTAACTGGTTCCACTGGAGACTCCACTTCTCTTCCTAGCAACCTTGGCTTATGAGTTACCTCAATTATTCTTACCCAGTATTTGGAACTATATATATTGTATATATATATATATATATATATATATATATATATATATATATATATATATATATATATATATACACACACACACACTATATTACCAAAAGTATTGGGACACCTGCCTTTACACGCACATGAACTTTAATGGGATCCCAGTCTTAGTCTGTAGGATTCAATATTGAGTTGGCCCACCCTTTGCAGCTATAACAGCTTCAACTCTTCTAGAAAGGCTGTCCACAAGATTTAGGAGTGTGTCTATGGGAATGTTTGACTATTCTTCCAGAAGTGCATTTGTGAGGTCAGACACTGAAGTTGGACGAGAAGGCCTGGTTAGCAGTCTCCACTCTAATTCATCCCAAAGGTGTTTCTATCAGGTTGAGGTCAGGGCTCTGTGCAGGGCAGTCAAGTTCCTCCACCCCAAACTTGCTCCTCCATGTCTTTATGGACCTTGATTTGTGCATTGGTGCGCAGTCATGTTGGAACAGGAAGGGGCCATCCCCAAACTGTTCCCAAAAAGTTGGGAGCATGAAATTTTTTCAAAATGTCTTGGTATGCTGACGTATTAAGAGCTCAACCCCAGAAAAACAACCCCGCACCATAATCCCCCCTCCACCAAATGATTTGGACCAGTGTACAAAGCCTACCAATCGAGTTCTCTACAACTGCCCTATCGGATTTTCCCTGTTTGATCAGTGCTATAGTCAGCAATGCTGATTAGTGTATTCTGACAGCGAGGAAGTCTCCCTACTGTCGGAGTACAATAGCTCAATGGGGAAGATTCCCCCATCCACATCAAGTGTGGGCCATGGATCCTGCATTAGTCTGGATGATGTCAGGAGGACCATAAACCACTGGAAAAAATACAATAATTGTTGGACTAAGGTGTTTTCTACCATGCAGGGTTATATCATCTGCGAAATAGGGGAAGAGTTAAAATGTCTGAAATTATGAACATATAGTCCAAAATACCAGAAAGGGTAAGTAGCAGAAAGTCAGTAATTGAATAAAAATAACGTTTAAAAATAAAAATAAGACTTCTGATGGAGATGTGAAGTTTTTTAGAGGGAGTCCATAGCCTGGGTGGTTTACCACAGGGAGTGTAGCTGGTACTGTGAAAGCAGCATGCTGTAGGGTAGAAGAACCTCTGGGAGAAATATAAAAAAGAACAAGCAGCGCCAATTTAAGTGCAGCAGTATTTAGATACGTTAAATCAAATGGTAATGCACTTACTCAAGGTAAGGTGAAAACAGGCACATCTTATATTATCAAATGTATGGCAGGAATCCAAGGAACGAACATCCAGGTAGTGCTTCAAGGTCTTGCTCGGAGGTGCCAGTGGTTTCCGGTGTCCCGGGCTTAGACTGCAGAGCGCAGGAGGAAGTCGTCACGCAAGGTCCACTGGACCATGGGGGAGAAGACGCTGCAGGAACTTGTCTAGCAGCGTAGAGGAGTGGAGGATAAGAGTAAGTAAATCTACTTTTCTATGCCCCCTAAACAGGCATGACCCCACTGCAAGGGACAATATTTAGGTTTCCTGGAGTTCAGCTTTAAGAACTACTGTAAAACAATAATACCATTCTTTAGTTTAATAAAAGTTCACCTATTGGCTATCTGTGCTTGAATGTCATTCTCTCAACTCCCTTTCTACAGAGGTCATGCGATCATTGCCTTGGCATATGCTCATGTGACCAACACCACAGAGAGCCCTTAACACCAGATTCTGCAGCAAAGCATTTCAAAACTTCTTTTTGCATTTATGCACTCAGGAAACCTGTGAAAAGAGAACCACAGGTGCTACTATTCTTGAGCTGGTTTTAAAAGGTACATGCCCCATGTCTGTCAGTCTAATACAGTCTTTACTGTCTAATAAGCCTTTGACAAGGTGTGAGCATGCAGCCAAGCAGAAGAGTTTTGCTTATTGTAGGTCAATGACTCACTAGGTACTGAAGCCAGGATCAGTATAATGGTCCTGTAGGTTCTCTTTAGGGGGGCACTTTGGTTAAGATAATGTTTTTTTCAGCATAACACAGCACAGATCTATATTAATTGATTTGGGCTGGATCTGGAATTTATGTATAAAAGGAGACAGTTAAAGCATGAACAAAGTTAATACTGATAACTTAAAGTGAAACTGACATGGCCTAATCAGGTATTGACTTCTGGTCAAGTCAGCACTAAACAACCCTAAGCCAAAGCCTCTTACTTTCAGCTGTCAAACAGCAGATCATCAATGGCTGGAAGTAGCTCTGCCATTACGGGAGCTCGGCATGGCCTTGGACAAAGGACCCTATGTACAGACTGAGCCCAGGATCTAAGGCGAATTCACAAGGACACAGATGTTGATTTGTAGATTAAAGGAGGTACTTGCATGTTACTTGCATGCTTGGCAGTATTGTTAGCTTGGGTACTTTTAAAGGCATGATCGCTTTAAGCACATTTCCTTTTGTCACCAACACAGTTCAAGGTACCATAGTGGCTATCAGAAAATAGGCATTTATATAGCAGCTGTTAATTTTATTTTTAAATAGGACTAACATGAAATATACATAATACATATATAAAAGTAAAAACTGTTCTACAATCATTTTCTTCTTTTCATTAAAAAAAAAATCACTACTAACATTGATTTACCAATTAACAGTTTGAAAGATAACAAGTGACTGTGTCCCTCTGAGAATTCTCCAGCAGTGAATACTTCAGTGCCAGTTTAAAATTCTACATTTAGTGATTCCAAACTTTAAATAAATTATAAGCCATGTGTATATTGACCAGAGTTGACAGCTATCCACTTACCAATGTAGGTAGTGGCTCACTCATTTGTGCTGTCAGTAAAGATGACCGAATTAGGTTACAATCTGTATCTTCACTGAACACTGCTGGGAGACAGATATTGGCACTGACTCGACCTATATGTCTAGTAGGATCCAGCGATTCTTCTGTATCTAGCTGATAGACGATGCAAGCACACAGACAGCTGGACTAGAGGCCTCTTTCCTTGAGAATTGCGATTGGGTTATCTGGCTTGCATGAGCACGTCTCCTATCCATACACTGCTGGCCTTATGACCCAGCCTTGCATATATCACAGCAAGGGGCAAAATAAAGCTTTTGTAGAGAGAACTACAAAAAAAAATTCTCAGCGTGAACTTTGCAAATAAATTCATATTGCTGAGTTCTTTGTAGGGTAAGCTAAGTCAAATCAGTGCAGAATGCTGTTGAGGAAACAGAGAAGTAATCCTGATGAACTTGTATGCTGCTATTTCACAGTAATCATAGATTTAGTAGTGTGGTCAAACATGCAGGCATGTTCAGACTACCCTGTAGGACTAGGGGCTGCTGGCACGACTATAAATGTTAATTATTTTTAATATTGATGCCCATACATGGGGGAGGGGAGGAAAAACCAGCTGCTGCAGGTGCTAGAAGGGTGGGGGTTAAAACAAATAATCTGAACTGTTGTTCTAATCTATGCGATCAGTCAGTCCCCCCATGGCCAATGGACATCTACTGGAGCCTATGGCGTGAGGTCATTAACCAATCTGTCCAAAAACATTTGGATCAGGTGACTGCCACCTCAAGTCTATGAAGAGCTTCACAGGGCCATGAAAGATTTATTAATGTTGACTTTTATGACTGTTTTCATTGGAATCATTGTTAACCAGCTAGGTGGAAATTTTAGGACATTCTTCAACAGACCAGGAAAGTGTAGAGATAAGCCAAGAAATCATGCAGAGAGATGGAGGGAAAGAAATCATAAGCTGTAGTTCTGTAGTATTTTGCTGCCTACGTATGCACTTTATGTATTAAAGAAAAGAATATATCCAAAGAGGGCCCCTATGAATGAGTAACCTTTACAATGATATTCTCAGCAGTACGACTGATGCAATCACCACTTGTCTATGATTAACCAGTAAGGTTTTTCTGTATGGTGGTAAAAGGGACCGATTTAAGTAAGTTACCTTTTCTCCTTAGGAACATTTCTAGAACCACATATGTACCACCACCAAGAGTTAGAAAAGAAAGCTACAGTAGATCCATTGGTATACCATTCTCAGCATAGAGAAGCAGATTGCTCATTGCCCTTCATCATAGAGACATCTGTCCAAGGATGGCCATACATGTCAACGAATTGGAGACAGATGATTTAGCAAATTATCTCATTAGAGGATCAACATTGTCAGCCAATGGAATTTGACAGAACATTTGGACCAGTTGTGTAGGATTTCCCGAAATGCTTTAAATATTGGATGTGAATGTCCAGTTAGGGTTGAATTGATCAGAGGTCTACAAGTTCTTTTAAAATGATCAGATGCCTATATTTGACAATATTTGCCTCTACTTAGACAATTATTACATAATTAAATTTCACTATAAAGCCAGACAAACCAATTTAGTCACAGACAGCGAACATGACATTGGAAATGTCAATCTATCCACATTTTGGTATTTTCACATGAGGCAACCTTGATGAAAGACAATAAAAAATACACCTTTTCTTCCCTTTCTGCACACTTTTTTCCCATAAACTACTGGGTCAATGACTGCAAACTCAAGGACAGCAAGTCTATTCTGCGCTGCCTTCACCGCTCATACACTTGAACCACATCAATCAAACAATAACTTCATTTTTTTTTTCCCTGCCGCAAAACAAAACACATTCCGAGAGAATAAGAATTCTAAATATAAATTGGCCCACATCTGCAAAATGAATACCTCGCACAAGCAGCCTGTGTCACGCTGGAAAATGAATATGTAGTGACCTTTCCAATGGCATGCTTCCCATTATGCTCAACTATTAGAAAACACGTTTCCTTTTTAATAATGAGGTGTGCTTATACTTTCAAAATATATATTCAAGGATTCTGTTTGTTTATGCATGGTGCTCATTTATATAAGTATAGCCATATAATTATTAGTGTATGAATGGATGGAGGAAGCTAGATAGATGGATATCAGATAGATAGATAGATAGATAGATAGATAGATAGATAGATAGATAGATAGATAGATAGATAGATAGATAGATAGATAGATAGATAGATAGATAGATAGATAGATAGATAATATCAGATTAATATAGTATATAAATGCACATGCTCATTAATAGTATTACATATATTTTTATATAATATTTAGTCATGCCTATTTACATACATTTGGTGCTTTAGGTAATAGCTTAAATACATAAATATTTTCACTATATAAATATACTTATTATACCTATGTGTGTGTCTGCATTTTTGTGTATGTATGTATATATATAATGTTAATGCACAAACTTTCATGTAAGTTTTTTTGTAATGCACACATGTAAAAAGAGCTAAATATCTTATCGTCATTCATACTGTTAGTATATTTTTGTGTGTATTTTTAAAAAAAACACACTCATGCACATTATATACACTACAGTGTACATGCCTGCATAAATGTTAAATATTTGCAATGCAAATAATAGTCGAATACAATATATGACTATTAATAGGATGGACACAAATTGCCTGAAACTCTGTTCTACATACAGCCTAAAGAACATATTCAAATATTGACTTACACATTCAGAAGCTAGCCTTAAAAATATTAATTATGTTTAATCAGCCTGTTAACTGAAGCCATTAATCTATCACTGCGCCGATCTGATTTAATTATGAAATCTAGCAAGCTAACATGTGTGCTTATCACATAATCTGTCATAATCAGTGTTTGTACCTGAGACAATCAAAGTGTGCACAGTGTCTACAACTTTGTCTTTATTACATTGCACAAAATATCACGAAAAGTTGCTAAGATACTGCTTGATTATATATTGGAAAAAACATACTTAGAGTACTTCAGCTGGCACACTGTAACTGAATGTAGACCTCGAGTCTTAAGGATGGGGCATACTTGAAAAAGCTACTTGTTCACTGTAAGGGCTAATGACTTAGGTGGCAATGTGTTTTAATGCTGCTTAAAAACTGTATTTACATAGTGAGACATAGATGAAATGTAATATTCTATTTTGGGTGTACCTAGTCCATTGTGGGCTTTTGTATGATGGTCCCTTTAAGAGTGGATGACAATGACAGAGAGATGAGTGGAGAGAGCGAGAGAAAGCGAGAGAGGATAATGGGGGAGATGGAAAGGAAGATACGAGAGGAAGAGAGGGATAGAGAATGAGAGACCAATAGAGTGAGAGAAGAAGAGACAAAGGGATACATGGTATAGGAAGAGGAAGTAAAAGAGGGAGACAATAGAGGGAAAAATAAAGAGCAAGAAGAGGATAGCACTAAGGGAATCATAGAAAGGCAAGAAACGTAAAGCAGAAGAAAGATGAAGGATGAGAGCAAGAAGAGTGAAGTGAAAAATGAAAATAATAATGGAAATAGGACAGAAAACAAGCAAAGAGAGAGAGTAAGAGAGAGTAAGTTGGAGAGACATAAGGAGATAACAAAAGGCAGAGAGAGGGTCAAAACAGAGAAGTTGTAAGACAGAGGTAGAGAGAGAACCAAGAAGAAGAAGGGGTACAGAATAGATTAGAAGGAAAGAGTGCTGGTGTTAGAGGGGACAGAAGGGAGCACTGGAACCTTATGATTATCTTAATACTATGAGGGGGTATAGGTGTATATGAATAGAGTGTCTGAATTCTTAGTGCTGGCAGCTTCTCCATGCCAAAGGACTTCCACTGTCTCCTTGGTTTGTAACTAAGGGAATTTCAGATTGAAGTGCCATGCCAAAATTTAGCTTTATTCCAAGGTAAGATAAAAACTTTATCACAGAGCCAACTCATTTCAGGGGTCAGACACCTCCTTCATCAGGGCTGGAAATGAAAGGTAATATATACTGGATTTATACAAAATATTTTTTTTAACCAAACTGTTAAAAAGCAGAGTCCATGAGCTGAGGGGGGACATGGGGGAGACAGAGGGGAGGGGGCAGGAGGGAGCAGAGAGATAAAGTGCCAGAGAGAGAAGGGGACAGATGGGAGCAGAAAAAAGGGTGCCAGTGTGAAAGAGAGAATAAAAGGAAAGGAGGGCCATAAAAGGGAATAGAGAGAAAGAGTGCCAATATGGGGGGGGGGGTAGAGAGGAAAGAGGCTAGCAGAGGGGAGCAGAGAGAAAGAGTGGTAGGTAGTGTAAGATGGGGCCAGAAGGTAACAGAAAGAAACTGTGCCAAAGTGAGATGGGGACAGAAGAGGTAAGAAAGAGAAAGTCAGCGTGTGAAAGGACAAAGAAGAAAGAAGATAAAAAGAGAGAAAATGTGATAAAAAGAGAGTGCCAATGTGAGAAGGGGGGCAGACTTAAAGATGAGCAAATCTGATACAGTGAGAGAGAGAGGAAGAAAAACAGATCAAACTTTTTTATTATTATTGCAAGCCTATGGGAAATAATTTAGTGTAGAAGTTGGGCAGCAATGGACCACTTTCAGCACTAGCTAGTGGTCAGCGACCAGTTTATCTCACTCTACCACACTGTACGCTCCTACTGCAAACCCCACAGTACTTACTCCATTACAATAGATATCAAAGCCAACAGATATAATCTCCTCATCCAGCAGCTGTTCTGAGCACTTCATCTACCTCTATAGACTAGAGTGCAAATCAGAACACAATGAACAGAGCGCAGCTGACCTGAGAGAGCATGCCTTGCCATCTGATTCCCTTTTATCCTGCTGACTCAATAGCAGAGTAGACCTGTCACCTCGCAAGGCTGCCACAGATACAGTTGATCTATAAAGGGATAATGAAAGCGATCCTAGAGGCACTTTCCTTGTGAGCGCAGAGAATCGGTCAGCTGTCCTGGAAGCAGCTCGTCCATTTCATCAGCCTAGGGACTGTACAGCTGGTTCCAGCACCTGAGGATGCAACCTTCAGCCCAAGTTAAAGGGGCATCACCGTGTATATTGCTAAACTTATACGATGGGTTACATAACTTCTATTCCACTATAAATACCGATGTAGTTACCACAAGCAGTAGTCCATTAAACTTTAGTGCAAAGCTCCTTAATTGCAAACCACTGCTAGCTATATACATATAAAAATATAATGTGCAGATAACATGCTAAAATAATATAGCACTGCAGCAGGCAATAATGATGTTGTGTAGTAAAACATAGTAACCATGCAGATTTTACACTACACAAAAAAAAAGATGCTTTGTGATGGGTTTGAATACTTTTCACTTTGCTATATAAAATAAGTGCACCAGGGCAACACAGATCAAGCACACTGTGAGCATAAAAAGCTTGACAGTTACTTAGCCTCCTATCTGCTATGGAATATAGATGCTTGTCTATGATTCAAGGGAACCAACCTAAGGGCATGGAAATAAGCTACAAATATAAAGTACCTTTAAAAAGCATGTACCCTGCCTTGTATCACTAGGGTCTTCGGTTTGAATCCCAACCAAGACACTATATGCATGGAGTTTGCATGTTCTTCCTGTACTTGTGCATCCTCCCACACTCCAAAGACATGCTGGCTAGTTGGCTCCTGTCTAATTTAGCCATAGTATGTGTATGCATGCATGTGAGATAGGGATCTTAGATTGTGAGCTCCTTTAAGACAGGGACCGATGTAATTGTACAATATATATGTTAAGAGCTGCATAAATTGTCAGCGCTAAATAACTGTAATGAGAAAACAAAAATTAATGTTCCCCCCCCAAAAAAAAAAATCATCTACCTAGGCACACACAAATCTATTTATCTATATATTAACATATTTGTCACACTTCATTGCCATACTGCTTTGGCAGACTGCTACTATATAATGAATTATACCCTTTTGCAATAAACACTATTAATGAGAGACAAAGCCTCCTCCATCTACAGAACAAGTCCAGTTGACTGTGACTAACTACTACACACTGCTTCTATAGAAGTGAAGGAGTTAAGTGCATTTTACAAGCTGTCCTTTATAGACATATAAAACTTATCCTAACTCCCTGCAGACTTTCTAGAGATGGTGTATGGATACCTTAGTATATACAGATCCCCAGAGGCATTTTTGGGGTCCTTGGAGAGCAGGGGCATACAGATTAAAATGTCGAAGGACTAGAATACCACAATGACTACTTTGAATCAGATCTAAGACTAATATAATCCTAACAAAAACATGAATTGATCTAAATATTATATATGATTGCAACATAAATAACAGATGGCTTGAAAAGTAGGTATATTGTTTCAAAATAATGCATAGAATGTATCATGCCCATATCTCAAAAGAGACCCGGAGCACTCAATAGAAGACCTGAACCAAAAAAAGGGAACAGGGGCAAACAGATTAAAATGTTGAGGGACTGCTAGAATACCATGATGACTACTTTGAAATAAATCTAAGATTAATATAATCTTAACAAAAATATGATTTGATCTTAACACTGTACAATATTGCAACATAAATAACAGATGGATTGAAAAGTAGATATTGTATAAAAAATATAATCTCCATATATCAAAGGAGACCTGGAGCTCTCAGTAAAAGACCCAAGGCAGGTGCCCTGTTGTCAGGGTCTAGCAACACCCCTGCAGATCCCCAAAACTCACCAATGAAGGGGTTGAGCTTTGCTCCTCATCCCTAACAAAGGCAGCCTTCAGCCTTGCAGCCGTCCAGTTATCAGTCTCGTTCAGCGGAGCTGTCCAGCGTCCAGATGGTGCTGAAATTCATTTGCCGGCTTTAATTCTCCTGGAGCTAACCGGGGTGTCCATGCTGTAGGAGGATCAGAAAGTTGGGCTCATCCAAAGTGGTCCCTCCATTCCCCAAGACTGATGATAATAAAAAAAAGTAGAAGTGATAAAGGTATATAGCCCAGGTGTAGCATGCACAGGCAGCAGTGCTGGCAAGTTAAATGATGATCACCAAGAACTATAGCAGGCAGGTGTGAACTAGTTTCTGTGCTGTAAGAGAAGGAGCCTTGCAGTGAAGTAGTCACAGTCCTCAGTTTGTGGTGCAGACCAGGCAGCTGCCCCTGTGCTCCTGGAGCAGAGATGTCAGTTACCAGCAGCAGAGAGAGCCACAGACAGATGCTTTGCTTTGAATCCAGAGTGACACTAACAAGGCTGCTGTGCACATAGGAATGATTGGACTAGACAAAGATCAGTCTGCTGTTAGGGCTCCTCCTTGCAGCCTCCTGCCCTCCCTTTCTACACAGTGTCATGTTCCCCCTTTCACTATCTCAGGCTTAGATACAACCTCTTGCCAGTGCTGATGTGCCTCTGAGCTGGTATGCATGCTCCTGGGGATGCAAACCATTTGTACCAAACACTCCATCAAGAGGATTCCACAGACTATTGCTGGAGGTCTACTGTCCCCTGTCTCGTTTATTTTTTTTAACAGGCATGGTAATACGATTAAATTAATGATCCAGAAAAAAAGTGCAGTTTGGAGACACTGGGGCTGATTAATTGTCTACATTTGTGATTTTAGAATGCCCTTGTTGCTGCACTGCACCTGTCAATCTTGGCAAGTGCTGCTACAATAGAGATCGCACCTTCTGTACACATGGGCAGGCTTGGACACAATGGTGGAAGCAGCTTTTGGCATTCTATGTTTATTAAAGGAAACCTGCATTGACAGAAATGCATAGGCTGCCACTGCTGACCTCCCTCAAGAAATGGTAGTTCCCTGGCTCTCTCTGTCTTCAGTACTTTCTCAGGCAGTGATCTGGAAGAAGCATGTGGTATAGCAAATTATGTTTAACCCTGATTTCTGCATACCTGCTCAAGGTCAGTACCTTAAAGCGGTTGTAAACCACAGCTGTTGTAAAAAAAAACAAAAAACAAACACATGCAAGGCAATGGCATAATGTACTAGTTTGCAACCCATACTAGCACATTATGAAATCCTCACCTTGGAACAAAGCCCTCCAGTGCTATACTGTCAGAGAGGGCTGACATCTTCCCCCAATCTTTCTTCCAGGTTCGCGCACTCTGACTATGTGATTGGCCAGAGCCGCGATTATGTCATCCCAGCGCATGCGTGCGGGAACCCTCAGTTCCGGCATGAAGGTCCAGTAAGGTATGCTGGACCTTCAGAGCCCATGTGCTGGTGATGTAACTGGCTGCATGCAGGGTGAATATCTTCTAAACGGTGCACGTTTAGGAGATATTCATTTTATCTACAGGTAAGCCTTATTATAGCAAGGTGACTAGGTTTTTCAGGATGAGAAGTTAGCAATGAAAGACTCCTTGTTTTCTCTGTACAGGTTTGCAGATGAACGTTTTCTGGTGCAAAAGTCCCCTAGAGTAAAACTCTTAGGGGTTAATATACTAAGACCGGAGAGTGCAAAATCTGTTGCAGCTGTGCATGGTAGTGAATCTTCTTCTAACTTCAGTTTTTTCAATTAAGCTTTGACAAAAAGTAAACTAAAAGCTGATTGGTTTCTATGCAGAGCTGCACCAGATTTTGCACTCTCCAGTTTTAGTAAATCAATCCCAGAGTGTTTTACCATGCTCAGAGAACCGCAGGTGACGCATTCAGATGGCCATAGAAGTGCACGGTTATACACGCACATGTGTGAGTAAATGTCGATGTAAAAGAACATCAACATTTACATGAGTAAAAGCGGGTACAGCCATGTACTTCTATTTCCACCTGTATATAGCTCTTTTGTGTCTCTCACTGTCCACGTGCATTTACCCAAACAAATCTCCAGCCACCCTGCACCTATTTTTATGTAATTCTATACATGCATAGCTTAATTGTAGCTGTCTTCTAGTCAGTTTGGTGGTATTAGGGGTCCTACCTAATCCCTGCATTGGTAGACAGCAGTCCTTACTGTAGCATTGAGGGGGCGCTCATGTAATGACATATAAGTGCAGTACCATTCATTGCTGCAATACAATGAACCCAGGACAACATGATGAAACACCACCGAATGTGTCTGTGATATCTTAGGTTCATGGGATGGGAAGAAGATGAATGATGATGCCCTAATTATGTGATAAGAAACTATGACTGCCCCAGGGACAGTCAAAGCAGGTTTATCCTGCTGTTTTAAATTCATCAGGCAGCAAACAAACAATGTTTCAATTCAGAAGGGCTTTGCACATAAAGTTCAGAGCATAAAAGAAACAAAACATCTGCTTGTCTAAGCTACAAACTAAACTAAGGTCAGTTCCTGACTAACAGAGTGCCCTCATCAGTTCTCCAAAACAAACGGGCAGCCCTTGCGCCTCTTTAGTGCTCTGACAACATTTTCACATGAGAGAGAGCAAGAGAGAACTAAGCATCAGTTAGCTCCCACAGGCCTGTGCACAGCTGAGGCATATAATGAGGTCTGGCTACCAGTTAAGATGTGGACCTAGAAATGGAGTCTTTATCCCATCCAAAACTCTACAAAGTCTCTGGGCTCAAGAACCCAGTATAGAATCTATTAAGTTAACCCTCACTAAGTATACTGTAGATGAGAAACCTAGGTGACATATATACACTAACCACAATCTTGCCAGCCAGTGCTCTGTATATATATATATATATATATATATATATATATACACACATATATATATATATATATATATATATATATATACATATATATACACATATATATATATATATATATATATATATATATATATATATATATATATATATATATATATATACACACACACACACACACATACACAATACTCAGCATAAATGAGTACAGCCCTTTTGGAAAGTATGATTTTAATCAATATCTCAGTGAACACGAGAATAATTTCCAAAATTTTGACAAAACTGAGTTTTATAGAACATTTGTTTAGCTTATTACATGAAAGTAAGGTTAAAGTGAGGGTAAAAGTTCAATTTTTTTGTTGTTGTTTTTTTTTTTAAATAAAAAACATGTCATACTTACCTGCTCTGTGTAAGGGTAAGGACAGCACCAAGTCATGGAATGAACAAGTTGTCGACATATTGCAACATCTATCTTGTTCCATTCTTCAAGAACAACCTCTTTAGGAGCCTTGATGCTGAATGGAAAGTGATGCTCAACTTTACTCTTCAGAATTCCCCAAAGGTGTTCGATTGGGTTCAGATCAGGAGACATACTTGGCCACTGAATCACTTTCACTTGGTTCTTCTTCAGAAATGCAACAGTGGCCTTACATGTGTTTTGGATCACTGTCATGCTGAAAAAGTGCACGACGACCAAGGGCACAGAGTGATGGTAGCATCTTCTCTTTTATTATAGAGCAGTACATCTGTGAATTCATGATACCACCAATGAAATACAGCTCCCCAACACCAGCAACACCGGTGGAGCTCCACAGAAGGACACTGCCACCACCATGTTTCAATGACAGCACCATGTATTTTTCTTTGTACTGCTCACCTTTGTGATGCCATACAGTTTTGAAGCCATCAGTTTCAAAAACATTTTTCTTGGTCTCATCACTCCAGAGTCCCAGTAGTCTTCTTCTTTTTCAGCATTATCCCTGGCAAATTCTAGTCTGGCTTTTTTGTGCATAGGCTTTAGGAGAGGCTTCCTTCGCGGACAACACCCATGCATGCCATTCCTCTGCAGTGTATGCCGTATTGTGTCACAGGAAACAATCACCCAGTTTGGCTTTCTAATTCTTTAGGTAACTGCAGTGAAATCGCATGGCAATTTTCTTCAACCCTTCTCATCAGAAAACTCTCCTGTCGATGTTTTAACTTCCATGGACGGCCTGGACGTCTCTGTGAGATGGCTGCAGTTCCATCTTTGTTAAATGTTTGCATCACTTTTGCTACAGTATTCTGACTGATGAGTAAAGCTTTGCTGATCTTCTTGTAGCCTTCACTTTTCCTGTGTAAAGAAATTATTTTCTTTCTCAGTCCTTGTGACATTTCTCTTCCATGAGGTGCCATTGCTGACAGCATGAAATGGGAAGGGGTTTTCTTTGTTAAGAAACGCTCTTTTATAATCAACTGTCTGCTGGGCACCTGTTTAATGAATAATTAGACTCACCTGTAGTTGAATTTTCATTAATAGGGATTTTTCATTGTAGTGTATTCATTTTTGCAACATGGTCTTGAATGAATTTGTTATGAAAAATACTTTTTGTGTGTGCAAATTAACAAATCTTGGTTGCAATCAATGGACCACATTTGTGGGAGTATTTGTCAGTATAGTGTCCCATAGAAAATTTTGATTCTGAAAGGAAAGTAAAGGTTTTCTGACAAATCTGTTGGGGTATACTCATTTATGCTGAGCACTGTATACATAAAACAGCATTGCTGGGCTTGTATTATGTCCATGTGTAACAAATGGCACTGGGCAAAAGCATGGTTTGGGATCAGGGCTACTGATTGTCAGCAAGACTGTCCCAAGACTGGAGCCTAAGGTTGAGTTCACATTGGTACGACACGACAGTCATACCACTTTGGATCTGACTTTGCACTACGACCTTTGACTTCAATGAACAGGGATCCTATTTTGATCCCCGACAATACCAGGCACTGTGTCTGGTATGAATCTTCAGGGGGAATTCCACGCACGATGTAAAAAACATGGCATGGGTTCCCCCTCGGGAAGCATACCAGACCCTTTGGTCTGGTTTGGATTTTCAGGGGATCCCCCATGCCAAAAAAACAGCGTTGGGGTCCCCCCAAAATCTATACCAGACCCTTATCTGAGCACACAGCCCGGCAGGTCAGGAAAGGGGGTGGGGATGAGTGAGCGCCCCCCCTCCTGAGCCGTACCAGGCCAAATGCCCTCAATATGAGGGGGTTGGTGCTTTGGGGCATGGGGGGCCCTGCGCCCTCCACCCCAAAACACCTTGTCCCCATGTTGATGAGGACAAGGGCCTCTTTCTGACCCTGGCTCTTGGTTGTGGGGGTCTGAGGGCAGGGGGGGTTATCAGAATCTGGAAGCTTCCTTTAACAAGGGGGCCCCCAGATTCCGGCTCATCACCCTATGTGAAGAGTATGGGGTACATTGCACCCCTACCCATTCACCTAAAAAAATGTTAAAAATTAAACACATTACACATGTTTTTAAAGTAATTTATTAAGGCAGCTCTGTCATCTCTTCCAATCTCTTCTACCCTCTCCGGCTCTTCTGCCTCCTCCTCTGACGTCTTCTGCCTCTGCCAGTTCTTCTCCCCTCGCTGGGTCTTCTCCGCTCTCCGCTGATGTCTTCTAGCCCTCTCCGGTTCTTCTCCCTCTGTCTGCTCTCTTCTGCCTCTGCTGGGTCTTCTCTGCTGTCTTCTTCCTCTGTTCTTCTTCCGATGTTGACTTGACACTCTCTCCCACTCTAATAATGGGTGCGTGGTGTGCCACTACTTATATTGGCATGGGGTGGGGTCACCGGTGATGTCATCTGGAGGCCCCACCCCTTATGACATCACTGCCCAGGACATGATGGGGTGGTGACATCATTAGGAGCGGGCCTACAGTGACCCCGTGTCTTATGATGTCACCGCCCCATCATTTCCATGATTTCCAAGGCATCATTTCCAAGAAGCTCATGGAGAAAAAGAGAGGAAGCCTCCAATAGTGTAGTAATTTTTAAGATCAAATAAGCAAAACCACAATAAAGTTCATTTACTTTGTATATGAATCACAGAATCATTACCAGCACAATAAAGATAGACTTCTGACAATTGGTTCCGGACTGGAAGTGACGTCACTTGGCACCGCCCTATGCAGTACGCCACTAACCCAAGGGTTTTTTGCTTTTTTGGTAGCGCACAGAGATTTTTTTTACAAAGATCACTGCAGGCTGCACTCTGAGGAGGTGGGGAGGGTTTAAAAAAAGGACAACTGTACTAATGTTAGCCACAAAATAACTGTATCTTATATTTTTTTATTAACACTGAAGAATAAAATATAATGGAACTAAAGCATTATTTAATGGATCCTGTAGTCTTTTAAGTTAATTACATACATTTGAAAGTGACAGCTTACTGTAAATCAATATGTGGTTATTTTTTAATCCTTATGTCTATATACAGCTTTTAACAATAACTGTACAATAAAAAAGGCATAATTTCCCTCTGTAAATTATTAGTATTTGCTCATCTTTACATTTTTTTAAATTTTTTTATGGAGAGTTGAAAAGATGAGCCTAAAAGCATACAAATTACACAATTTGACTCTGATGTAGGTGTAAACTACCTCTGATAATTCAATTACCCATGCAATATTAATAACATACTGCTGTTTTAATTAATTTCATCATTTTAAAATCAATTCACCTTTCTGGGATTCAAACTCATTAGCGTCAGCCAAGGAGATAAGTTGACTATCAAGATGTAGATCGTTCAGGGTAATGTGTTAAAAATTTGCTTCTTCTTTTGTTGAAAGCAACCTTTCTCATTATTCTACTTAACGTGTCTGTCCCATCTCATAACACTGTTTTCTGCTAACAATCATATTGCATTACATTGAACACTTTGGGCTGGAGAAAGCTGGTTTTCAGTCAGTTAAAAAGGGGCGGTGTACAATATTGGTATATTTAGTCTGTTATAAAAGAGACCATGGGGGTTATTTACGAAAGGCAAATCCACTTTGCACTGCAAGTGCACTTGGAAGTGTGTGTTTTCCTTTGTGTCCATGCACACTACTTTAGGCTATTAGCATTTTTTGAGCTTCAGTGTCTAGGAGCATAAAAAAAATAACAATATGATACTTACAGTACTTACAGCTTTTTTTTTTTTTTTTTTTTAATATTCATGTACTGCAAAAACGCTAATAATATGCCAAGGCTCCTAAATGCTCCCAAAAGCTTCTAAAAGCTACTAGAAGCTGGCACAAAAAATCCTATAAGCAGCATTTTTCATCCTGCGATTTTTTTCTAGCTTTTTTGAGCCTATGAAAAACGCCAATGTGCATGGAGCCTAAAGCCTTAAGTGATGACAGACTGTTGGCCTAAAATCCGACCGTTAGTATGCTCCATCAGACAATTGTTGTCCAACTTTCCCCCAACAAATGTTGGATGGCAGGCTAGTAAATTTTCGGTGGACAACGGTCTGTTGTCAGATTTTCATATTGTGTGTACACCAGTCCGGCACACAAAAGTCCAAAGTACAAACACGCAGGCTCGGAAGCAAGGACGAGCCGGAAGTGGACGGTCTTGTAAACTAGCGATGTAATGGAGATTTAACATTGGTGACGCAGCAAATTATGAATTGTCGAAATGCAGCACACAATTCTCTTCTTCTTTATTGGGATAATAATGAAACTGCTTTGTTGGTGATACTGATGGAGTTATGGCAAACGTATTTGAATTTTTTTTTGTTTTCTAGTGATATCAACAGTAATATTATTATGCTTTTTTTTGGCCAAATTACCACAAATTAAAACAAATCAATTCATTATTCAACCAAAGAATAAAATAATAATTAGTAAGTGGGGAAGAGGTGAAAATCCCCAGACCAGCGGCCTTGTTGGGGGTCTTGGGCAGAGGTTGTGTATGTGGGCCCACAAAATCCCACAGGTGGGTGGTGGCATAGATCTCGCCCATCGCCCCCCTGTTGAGGAGCTGCACAGTGGCGTCTCCAGCTTTCATATTTAGGGGGGGCACATGGGGGGACAGGGACAAAAGTAGGGGGGCAACTATAAAATGCAATTATATATATCCTGGGGCCCTTTACCATGATCCCACAACGGCCCTTTCACATGTTCTGCAGTGAGCTCCATTCCTAATGTATTGGGCCCCCCCCAGGGTGGCAGAAAACAAGAGATATATGTCACCAGCATACCAAGAAAATATAAGGATCCAAAGCAGTGGGAGAACTATTAGGGTTGCAAAAGGTTGTCTTGCCTCCGGGCCCTGGTGTTCTGCCACTGTGGGGTTCCCCAGCCTCCTCTTGCTGTCCTGCCCCTGCTATTGACTGCTCTGGTCTGAGAAATCAGTCTGTTTTTTCAGTAACTGAGAGTCCTGGTGGAGTCCTTCCTGCAACTCGCTCTTCTCCCTGCCAATGAGGATGCAGGGGAAGGAGCAGATCGGGTGGCCGTGGTTGTGTGAGCGCTCGCATTATGCAGTGTCAGCGAGTGGGGGGAGGAATCACCCGCAGGAGCTGATTGGGGACGCTCTCCCTCTTAGACATTGCCTTTTTTGTTAAAAAAAAAATTATTTTTTTTGGGGGGGGGGACATGGTGGGGCACAGCATAATGTTGGGGGGGTCAGGGCCCCCTCTGGCCCCCCCCCTAGGGTAGCCATTGGAGCTGCAGGATGAGCTCCTTGCACCTTCTCCTCTGGTCACTGGCCATCCCCCTTAACCTATTGGCTGTCACCACGCCAAATCCCTTGCACTCATCTGGGTCAGTACGGATAGCAGTAGTGGCTTGGCTAAGGAATGAAGCTGTTGCCTCATCCAGATTCCTGCTCTTCCTGGCCCTTTTAGCAGGAGAGCGTAGGGGAGGTATCTGGGACTCTGTCTGGCTGCTGACCACGGGCTCCTCCTGACTGACACTTTACTGAGTATAAAAATGGGACAAAATTAGATTTTTTTTCAGAATTTTAATCTCCTCGCTGTTGCAAATTGAATGTGGACAAATAGCAAAGACTATCATTCTGACCCCATCATTTTTCATTCGTGTTCAAATCATTTTTGGGCACTACTGTCTATTGATATGGAAACCACTTTGTTAAGGCAGAAATGTTTGAACAGTAAAGTCTAGTTATCATCATTGTATTTTTGGATACAAATATGTTCAACAATGCTATACCTGGGTCAAGCTGGGCTCCTCCACATCATCATCCTGTGCAACAGGACCTGTGTGGACCTCTGGAGCTGTGGCCTCAGCAGATGTCAAAGGGAGCATAGACAGCCATGGCCTAGGTTCTGTCTGGTCGGTCAAAAACTGCAGGCTGTGGTAATACCACAGCCTGGGGACGTATTGGTCATCCTCTGCTGCTCCAGATCCCTCGAAGTCCATGACCTTGTTGTGCTCCCTTTTAAAAGTACTCCTCAGGTTGGAAATTTTGTTCTTGACATAGTTGATGTCTGCCCTGGGGTACAAAGGCTTCACCAACAGCAGTTTCTCCAACGCTGCCTTCCTCAAGATTTTATTGGATAATCTCGACTCTTGACCTTCCAGAGACAGGGCAGCTCCCGGGACAGGTCGATGAATTGTGGTAAAAAATCAGGCGCTGTAAATTTATCCACCATGATAAATGATATGATGCCTGCAAGACAGAACATTAGACAAACCATAATGTCTAAAGAAAAAAGAACTTTTGCGCTAACCAGACAAATAAAATAAAATAAAATATTAGGTGCAGCTGCTAGTGTTAGTCAAAAAAATACAAAAGACCCTAATACAATACATATATAGTGACAAGCGCGCATCCTGACACAGTGTGTATTATACAGTGTGTGTAATCCTTAGTGTTTTGAACCCTATAGGTGTGATATTGAATAATAAATATCCAAAATAATTTATGTGAAAAAAACTTATTGAAGAGTTTGTTATAGTTCCGCTAAATATTGAATTCCCATGCTCCAAACAATATTGTGAAAACAATATAGTAAAAAATGTTGGTATAGTGACACCAGCCACAATGTTGCTAAAAAAACTTTTGGTCAGCAACAATGTAGCATCCACTCATTACTCAAAATAATATTGTAAACATCATATGGTGAAATATAGTGACACCAGCCACAATGTTGCAAAAAGACTCTTTGGTCAGCAACAATGTAGTATTCACTCCACACCTCAAAAATAGTGCTAGAAAAAAAATAGTCTGTCAGTGAGAACTTCTTCCCCCTGAATATACTGTGTAAGGATTTAAACAATAAAAAATATGTATTCAAACTCAGTCCTCATAGAGATATATATTATGCTGATGATGAAATAAATCTTCTACTGGAATACAACGATGATCTTCCTATTCAGAAAATATAGTAGAAGAGGCCGCTTACCGGATCAGATGGATCTCTGGTTAGGGAGATCAAACAAGCTTGTTGCATTAGCCTGCCGGCTTCCCTGATTATCACCTGGATGTCAGTTGTAGGATCTTCATCCACTTTACCCAATCCACAGAACAGGTATCCTCTGTTTTTGGTATACAGGATTTCACAACTCCAGAATGATTTTAAGTCTTTGAATTATCCATAGTATAGCCAAACACCTCAGTGGGAACAAAGCAGGAGAAACTCCATAGTGCAGATGTGTATTTTAAAAAATTTATTTAAAAAAACTTTTTCACAGTCACTTCAACAAATTCCACTGCAGTTAATCACAGCAATGACACACAGCACTCTAGGAACCGCAAATCAACAATTTCAAAAGTGCACAGCAAACGGGAACCAGATAAAAAACAGCTAAAAAACAGCTAAAAAGTTCAACTGCAAATTTTAGCAGACATGCAGCGAGGGAGCAAACCGACTGACTTTTTTTTGGGGGGGAAAGTACTTCCTGGTTTTCGGCTTCACCCATAGTGTAGTGTTTTGTGGATTTTATCCTTTCCCGTTTGGGGAGTATTATTTTAATAACGTTTTTAATCATACTACACTATGAGGTGGCATCTTTTCTTATGAGGATTTCTCTGGCGATCCCCTTCTTGGACGTGGTATGGAGAAGTGACCTGGAATTCCTGGGAGAGAGGATACCATATCTCAGCAACCACGGGATACCTACCAAGAGGACGGCATTGGGATCTTAAAGTGTCTGTCACCCCTGCAGGGGTATTGGGAGCCGGTGAGTGGGGAGCCAAAAGGGGGAGCACAGAAGTCACGGATACTTTCCTCTGTGGGCACTACAGTCACTAAAGCTCTTGGAACTTTGTCCTGATATTTGCATTTTGGGAACGTACCACCTTTGAACAGACTTTTTGCATTTTGTATTTTCCTTTAATATTTTATACTATTTTATATTAATTTTTTCGTTCATAATTTTGTCGATTGGATTGCATCTGTCACTTACCTTTGAAACACGTTGAACTCATCACATAAGCTGCATAGTAGTAGCACCTAGTGGTCAATATTTGCCACTATCTTACACTTGTTATTACATGTAAATGCAATATAGGGGTGTTCTCATCACATTTTTTTGGTCTCACGATTTTAAATAATGTTTTAGGGTTTCATCCATTTATGAGTTATTGCACTTTTCACCCTTTGCGTATTATAATAATTTCAATTTAATATCCATATTAGCATTTACTGCATCACAATATACTGTATCACTTATATACCCCCCACAAGGGAGCGCCATACCCCCATTTACATTCTCTCAACGACTGAAAGTTGTTGAATTGTGAAAGGCCCAAGGACAGCATTTTGGATAAGGTCATCGCCGTTTTGCAGAGCAAATTTTCGGTGCAACGAACAAAGGACCAAATCAGAAAAAGATGGTCTGATCTCAAACACTGTGAGCAAGACCATATGGAGTCCATACATAGGATCATCAAAAAAAGTAAGCAATATTTGTATCTAACCAATATGTATATGTGTAAATTAGCTGTCTGTATATGTGCTTTCTCCAAGTAGCTCGAGAGAATTATATATAATGTTTTCTATAATCTTTGAATTGTTATTTTAAAGATGAAGTAAAATAGAAAGCAGATGTGAACATTCTTATTTGGTTCTGTTTTTTTTTTTGACATTTCTTTATTTTTGGACCTAATTTTTTTTCTCTTCTTTCAACAGGGAGGCACTAAAAAATGAGGCAACAGCCAAGCCACCAGAAGGGACGAAGGGAGGGCACAACAGGGGAGGCAACAAGGCCATCTTCCCACCAAAAACATAAGTGACAACTTCAAACACACTCATTTAGCCACCGACAGGGGTGATTCTATGTGGGCCAAAGGACATGGGCTTAGGGCAGAACTTAAGGGGTAAAGAACACTTTCTGGTTGCTGCCTGGCTCATCAGTGGCCATTAATGCAGCCTTGCCAGTGTAGACATGGGTAGAGGAGAGACCCCGGGGATCACAGTCACACAGAGTCACGCCTGCTAGAATGATCATCATATATCCCCTATCCCATAGGAGACAAGAGGGGTGGGGGGCAACTGCAGGACTTTTTCAATGTTGGCACTTGTCCAGTGTTTGCCCTCTGTAAAATGACATCACCTTTCCTTTCCTATGCATTTTTCACTGTAACAAACACAGTGCAGCATGGTGGAGTCCACTAGTCAGGAGCAAACATTGTCATCAGACCAAGTGCAAGGTGCAAGGTTGGTCAACTAATGTAGCAAAATGGATGCTAGAAACAGATGGGACTAAGGGTTTCTTAATGAATGGTGTATTGTTTCTTTTTAGAGGAAAGTGAGTGTGGTCAGCTCACCCAGAATGTTGGTTTAGAGGCATGGGATCTGACTCCTGGACCCAGCACAGACCTATCCGTTGTGGACGTCAAATCCCCTGACGCAAATCATACTGAGGGCCAAAGCGATCCTGAAAAGGAAGAAAATATTTGCAAGTCTCTTGTTTGCGCAAGTAAGTATTCTTGGAATCTGGTTTCAAATGTGTATACATGTCGAGTGTTTAGCTGAACAAACAAAACACCCACTCCACACATTAACAACGTATGTAGTGCCTTTACATAAGCATGGAGAAGGAAGAGGTGGAAGGAGCTGTCAGTTTGGCTAGGTACCCGAGTTTTGGAGACCCAGACACCAGGGCCAAGATTACTAAGTAATTGCAGTGTGTACATTCCTAGTAGTGTAGGTGTCTGAAGAGCAAGCAGGTTGCAAGCAACAATAGACTGGATAGGTAAGTATTTCCTGAATTTAACTGGTAACTTGACCATAACTCATTATGTAGGGCCTCAGCCACTTGACCATCGTTCCCCTAATACTTTTTTCTCTTCTTACTAGGTCATGATCTTCCAAGATGCACAATTGGCCAAATGAGTGCAGATATGTTGCACTGTTTGAAGGATCTGGAGCAAATAAAGGAGGCTGCCACTGCCTCAAGTCTAATTTCCTCTTGCCTGGATCGGAAGTTTCTTGTTCCACTTGTTGGCTCCTGTTTGCACTTCAAATATTTACCATGTTTTTCAGACTTTTAAATGAGAACGTTTAGTGTCCGAACTCAGTGTTTCTCCATTCCTCTAGGTGCATCACCAGGTCCTGTTTTCTGTATTTTCCTCAGTCTAAAAACGACTGTGTGAATTACTGACATTGAAAATGACAACTTCACATTTGCCATATTCAACAAATACAGAAAACCTGACCTGGGTTTGCATCTTGAGAAGGAGAGTTGGGAAACACTGGCCTAAGTAATGTGAATTGTAGTCTGTGTTTTTAAGAATAGCAAAGCCATAATTTGAAGATGCCCAGAAATTGTGCCTTAACATTCTTATTTCCCTCATGATCCCATGCCTAATATATGTGTCTTTCCCTTCATCTAGTTTGCTAAAGTGTAAGGTACCTGTGATAGGTACTGTCCAAAGTGAAGCTTGTGTGCTGAAGATTCAGGCGAAAACTTAGTCAGGCAGATCAGGTTGGCAACAGATCAAGCAAAGTGGTACATGATCGCAATCTAGAGAGTGGTCAGGCAGGCAAAAGGCATACACGAGCTGGCGGTGAAGTACAAAATCAGCAGGCTAGAGTGTAGTCAGGAATTCAGGCAGAAGTTCATATACGGTATTCAGAGTCACAAAGCAGTCACAACACCCAGGGAGCTTGTCCACACAAACGGGCACTGAGAGATAAGAACTTCTGCTATTTATGGGCTGCTTTGATTGTAGATTGTCCACAGCTGGCAGCAGGTGGGGCTAGTGAGTCCAAGGTAATGCATCAAGCTAAGAGAACATAGCCATAACTCCAGAGCTCTTCTGTGGCCCAACAAGTAAGACTGCAGCTGTGGAACCAGGAACATCCTGGTTCGAATACACCCAATGTGCTAGATCCCATCATAGGGTATCAATGGACATGTTTTGGGGGTGCAACCCCTTCCTCTGACCTACTTTAGTTATGATTAAGGAGTTGCACCCCCAAAATGCATCCATTGATACCCCATGATGGGAGATAGCACATGTTGACACACTGTGTGTTTTGGGGGTTTCTAAAATAACATGTTTGGAACTACACACATTTTTGGCAGGGGATCATAAGAGACATTTAATAGTTCGGCCTCTACGTGTACGTGGCTTCAAATTTTGACTTTGAGAGGGGTGAGATCACCCCATCTGAGGAAGGTAACATCCACACAGTCTTGGGATACTAATTTTTCATTTGGCCTTCACTTTACCAAAATCGAACTTTGTAAGTTCCTGAGTTTGGGTTGTGTATCTTATGTTTTCGAACATGCCTGTTTAGCCACAAAAAAGGCAAAATATTGGCAAACATACATGTTATACACCAAGATGTTGGTTTGTTTTAAAACCTTAAAATGCACATGTGAATGTGCTTTGAGTAAAATGTTTTTTTACTAAACAATGTGTGGCTTATTATTTCAATGCTCAATACCAGTGTATTTGTTAAGTTGTTGTAGTTACAGTGACAATGTGCTCTTAAATGTGGCCTCCAGAATGTAAACTCTGGCAATTTTTTGGCCTCCAAAAAATTAAAGGAGTTAAAAAGCCATAATGTTTTTGAAATTCATGCATTAGATCCATTAAGAACAAAAACATTGTGTGTGTGTAGCAGACCTACAGCACACCTTAATAGCTGATGAAGAGATTATCACCTCATGTAGCAAATAAGGTACGTTTGCACTATTGTAGCAAGTGGCCAAAATAAAGGCCATTTGAGAATATATTATACAGATAAGAAACGCAGACAACAGTAGTTCAAATGAAATATGAGTTTATGATCAAAGAAAAATATTACTCAAGATCAGCTCAAGATTTGCTGCCAAGACACTGCCCCTCTACCCACAAAATAATCAAGGTATTTTTGACGTATATCTCTGGCATTTTGGGAGGGCAATCCAACACGGCCAGTTTCTAGAGCCGTCATCATGCCCACAGACAGCCGAGGTGCAGCCTCTTCGGCTGGGCCTGCCACTGCAGGGCTCGCATCAGTTGGCACTGATGCAAGGTAGCTGCTAGCAGTCCTCTGTAAAAAATTATGGAGTATACAGCAGCACAATACCACATAATTGATTTTGTATAGTCCCAGGTTAATTGGTGTTAAAAACAGCCTGAACCGACTGGAGAGGATGCCAAAGACATTTTCAACCACCATTCTGGCACGAGAGAGCCTGTAATTAAATGTTCTCTGCTCTGGGGTGAGGTTCCTCATAGGAAACGGCTTCATAAGATGTTCCCCCAGAGCAAAGGCCTCATCTGCAACAAAAAAAAACTGAGGCCCTCAACATTCTCCTCAGCAGGTGGCAAGTTTAAGGTGCCATTCTGGAGCCGCTTGTAGAACTCTGTCTGCATAATGACTCCTCCATCAGAGTTGCGGCCGTTCTTTCCAACATCAATAAATAAGAACTTATATGTGGCAGACACTACAGCTACCAGGACTATGCTGCAAAATCCCTTATAATTGAAATAATATGAGCCAGAGTTGGGTGGTGGGACAATCCGGACATGTTTTCCCATCAATAGCATCACTACAGTTGAGAAAATCCCACTGATGATGGAACTGGGCTGCAACATCCTGCCATTGCTGTGGGTTGGAAGGAAACTGTGTCTTAAAAAAAGGAAAAAGAAATTACTACTGCACATAACATTGCAAGCAGATTTGACACAAACATGCTTGGCCAACATAAGTATAAAACGTAAATGAGTATTTAAAGACAAAAGTGTAAGGTCAACTTATCTTATTCCTTATCCCCTCTGGTGGCCCATTCTAAAAATGTTATGGTGAGGGGGAGGTAATGGGTAGATGTTTCGGACAGGTAACCCTCTCCACTTCCATGAGAGCTGTTTGCATAAATAATGTGTGATACTTTGGCCAGCACCTCCTTACTTACACTATTGGCAGACCAGTGGACAGGTAAGAAGTGTCATAATCAAAAAACATGGATACACACTGTCCAAATTTCAGCACAATTTGACATTCAGAAATCACCTATCAAGATAATAGGAGACAAAAACTTTCTACTTTACAATTTGAAGGTAATCAGGCAGGCCCTTGCACTACATGCTTTGGTGAATTCATCCAGAAATATGACCACAAAAGAGGGATAGTGTGTATGGATTTTGCAAGGTCAGCAGATAGAGTATTTGTATCTGTTGACTTAGCATTTGAGGGGGGGAGAGTTACAAATGAGTTTGGGTCCCAAAAATGGCCTCTTGCACTCTGCCTGAATTGGAGGACAACACTAACATTTGGACACATTTTTGGGAGTGTTTAGGTTAAGCACAAAAATGTAGCTGACAAGAAATATTGTTAAGTTACTAGGCTAGGTGTGTATGGGCCTAGGATAGCATGCTGGAGAGGTTAGTGAAGGAAAATATGCATGCACGAGGACAAAGAGGACATTTACAGCATATTACAATAATGTTAATTATGGAATCAAGAAATTAATACAATACATTAGCAAACATTAAATACATAGAATGTAATGTTAAAGAAAAAAACTTACCCAAATATAGTCCTTCTGCAGGACTTGAATAATGGCTGAGCAGGTCTCTGGAATAATGAGTCCCAGAGCCTGGGGGAAGATCCCAGTGGTAAACTTGAGGTCCTGGAGACTTCCTTCCGTCGCCAAGTACCGCAAGGTGGCTATGAGCCTTTGCTCAGGAGTAATGGCAAGCCTCATGCATGTGTCCTGCTTCCTAATATACGGGGTCAAGAGCCAAGAGTTGGTAAAAGTAGGAGTCCGTCATCCGGAGATAATTCATCTGGATTATTCTCCTGGCGCTCCCGCAGCAAAGGCATATGACATAATTGGTCACAATTAAGCAACCAATTTTTGGTCCAAGAAATCCTCCTCCTTCTGTTCCTGGACAGAACTTGGGTCAAAGCAATAACTCCAAGGCCAATAATAGCACGTTCTCTCCTCCGATTCTGCAACATGGCTGGTTGATAAACTGCCGTTCAGAAATGAACTGAAAAGCACGAACTGAAAAGCACAAATCAACACTCACCAAACTTCTACTAACACGAAATTAGCAGAAGGAGCCCAAAAAGTGGCGCCTAACAATTGAACTTCCTCTTTATCAGCTCGTAGTACGTCTAGTACGTCACCACGTTCATGTTTGTTGCCGACAATTGTGTACCATTTATATGCCAGAGAAGTTCCTGACACACGCTCTTTAGACAAAAGTCTGGCGCTTTCTCTGCCGAAAATCCGAATGTGTATACAAGGCCTAAGAGTAGGGGAGGGTTATAGTGCACCAGTGCACAAAGCAAGGTCCATAAAGAAATTGATGAGCGAATTGGGGGTGGAGGAACTCGACTGGCTTGCACAGAGTCCTGTGTGTGTAGGTGAAGGGAAGCGCTGACAATTCAATTAATTAAATCTGTTGCACCTGAAAAACCCTGAATACCAGGAATGAAAAGTGATTGATAGTGTAAAGGTATGCTGATTCTATGTAAAGGGTGGGAAAACCCACAGTGGTATAAAATATAATGCACAATAATATTGCCCAATGTGAACACAATAGGTACATTGGAAACAGGTGTGTGGTCTAGATTGACCTGTAACACATGTGGATATACAAAATATCTTGCTGTATATGCATAATCAAAAAATATAAACAATGCAATTCAAACACAACGTATGTATGATTCGAAAAGGAAAAACTGACAGGATAGTAAATATATATCAACAATCTCTCTCAGGTTCCAAAAAGTCAATGTGAAAACAATTCGAAATTCAAATAGAATCAATTCGAATTTGAATAGAATAGAAAATAATAGATTAGAATAGAAAATAACAATAGTGTAGAAAAAAAACAACAGTATAGAATAGAATAGAAAGAATATAACCATCTTCCGAAATTCAAATTTTCGAATAGAATAAATTTGAATTTGAATAGAAAAGAATAGAATAGAAAAGGATAGAATAAGATAGAATCGAAAATAAATGAATAGAATAGAAAAGAATAAACAAATAGAAAAAGAATAGAAAAAAAAAACCACAAAGGTCCCAGAAGGCAGCTGGGGAGAAAAAGGATGTGACGCACTGGGCCGTGGCGAGGCTGGGACAGAAGTACACAAGGTACTTCATAAAAGGTAAGTAAGAAAGAAAAAAAAAGAAAAATTATTCAAAATCGAGTGGTGGAGGGGTTGTCTTTCCTTTAAGACAAAGTTGCAAAAGTGGGTGGAACTCCACTTTAAAAGAGAAGCATGGGTTTGTTTGTTTTTTTTTTTTTTGTAGAATCATGCTTACCTAGCTTGAAGCAGCATCGCTCTGATGCTGCATCTGTTCCCCGCCGGCTCTAACACTGAGAACTGAGCGATCAAACACTGCCACAAGCTTTCAGCTGTGCCCCCCCGCCCTGCACTCACTGGATCGCTGGGCTGTGGAGGGGGAGGGAGCAGCTGGCTCAGGCTTTCAGGGGCTTGCTGAGAGCCCGAGCCAGGTGCTGGTCCAGGCATGTGGGCGGATCCCGGCTCTGTGGTGTCAGCAGACAGCGGACTTCACCCCGCTGTCTGCTGTAAACACAGGTCACAGGAGAAATACAGCCAAATGAGCTTTAGTTGTACTTCTCCTTTAAGATGCACATGTGGCCAAGCCAAGAAAAGGCACATCCGAAAGCATCCCTGACTTCTCTGCTTACATGCTTGTTCTGGGTCAGTGTTAAAGCCAAAAACAGCCTGGAAACTAGCCCTTTCATAAGAAGGTCAGCAACAATAAGCCTCTATATTTCTTACAGGTTTTTTTAAAGTAAGCTTTATTTTTTTTTGCATTTTTTTATTAAAATAATGAACAAGTTATACATACTTGCTCTGTGCAATAGTTTTGCACAGAACAGCCCCAATCCTTTTTCTGGGGTCCTCCACCGGCTCCTCCTCGTCAGCAACTGCCCACCATAGAAAGCCACTTTCTATGGGGACACTCATGCAGGCTTGATTCCGAACCCCGCTGCCTGCATCTATAGACATAGACAGTGCAGCTCAGCCCAGCTCACAGAATTTAATTGACAGCAGCAGGAACCCATGGCTTCCACTGCTATCAATCTGCCCAGTGAAGAGGAAGAGAGTGGAGAAAGCCCCTGCTCTAGTGCAAAATCTGGATCGAGATCGGACTCAGGTAAGTATAAAGGGGGACTGGAGGGGATCCCGTTGCAGAAGGCTTTTCACCTTAATGCATATAATGCATTAAGGTAAAAATATGTCAGGCATTAGATACAATTTCAAAATGAACCTGTGCTTTGCCCATGAACACCTGGTCCTTTCAGGTTTAAAAAAATATATATATATTTTCTGTTTTCAAAGAAAGGTGGCAGGTTTTCTTCACCTGGGGAGAGGGGGCAGGAAGCAGAAGTGGAGGGGGGGGGGGGGGGATATTGCACAGCAAGTATGTAAGTCAAAGTAAATTTTACAATGCTTCAGTATACGTGCTCACTAGAAACAAACTATTGTTTTTCTATATAAAAACATTTTATTGTTATTTTGTACCATAATTCTTTTTTAAGTAGAGATGATCGTTTGATATAACATGACTTCAGTGTCAAATGACAGCAGAGTCTGCAATCTGATTACACTAACATTCCAGTCTAAAAGCGTTTCCCATACCACTTTGTTAGATTTGCACAGCAACATCTAGCTGTACCCTGCACGCAGCTGTTTTCCTGTAGAAGTGGTCAGTAAATGCAGGGTGACAGGTGGTGGTGCCCTCTGTAAGGACTTTACAACATCTTCTTCCTAATGTTGCCTGAAGCACAATGCTCGGCTTATGTCATGGTGCGAGAGGATTGATGTTACCTACAGGGATCAGCCTATAAACCTGGGCAATGGTGAATCATCTCATAATTGATATTTTACAATATATCCTTTATTTCTAGTGGTAAAACCTCCATCTAAAGTTTATTATTTCTCAGGAGATTTGCCGAGATTGCTTTGTGTCAGTTACCTCCTTTGAGAGAAGGGGGGAGAATGACAGAAAAAAAAGAAAAAACAAATGGAGAGGGAAGGGGAAAGAGAGAAAGAAAGAAGGACAAGCAGTATGAAAGGGGGGGGGGAGAAAGAAAGAAAGAAAGAAAGAAAGAAAGAAAGAAAGAAAGAAAGAAAGAAAGAAAGAAAGAAAGAAAGAAAGAAAGAAAGAAAGAAAGAAAGAAAGAAATCAGTAGTATAGAGATGGAGAGAGAAGGAAGAAAGAAAGAGATTACTATTAGTACAGAGAGGGAGAGAGAAGGTGCAAAAAAGGAAAGAGAGATTAAGGGATAGGAAAGAAAAATATAAAGAAAGACAGAAAAAGAAAAAGAAAGAAGGGGGGAGAATGACAGAAAAAAAAGAAAAAACAAATGGAGAGGGAAGGGGAAAGAGAGAAAGAAAGAAGGACAAGCAGTATGAAGGGGGGGGGGGAGAAAGAAAGAAAGAAAGAAAGAAAGAAAGAAAGAAAGAAAGAAAGAAAGAAAGAAAGAAAGAAAGAAAGAAAGAAAGAAAGAAAGAAAGAAAGAAAGAAAGAAAGAAAGAAAGAAAGAAAGAAAGAAAGAAAGAAAGAAAGAAAGAAATTAGTAGTATAGAGAGGGAGAGAGAAGAAAGGAAGAAAGAAAGAAAGATTAGCAGTATAGAGGGGGGAGAAGGAAGAAAGAAAAAAAGAAAGAAAGATTAGTAGTACAGAGAGGGAGAGGGAAGGTGCAAAGAAATAAAAGGAAAGAGAGACCAATGAGGGATAGTGTGGGAGGGCAAAAGAAGAAATATTAGCAGTATAGAGAGGGGGAGAGAAGGAAGAAAGAAAGAAAGAAAGAAAGAAAGAAAGAAAGAAAGAAAGAAAGAAAGAAAGAAAGAAAGAAAGAAAGAAAGAAAGAAAGAAAGAAAGAAAGAAAGATTAGTAGTATAGAGGGGGAGGGGGAAGAAAGAAAAAAAGAAAAGAAAGAAAGAGATTAGTAGTACAGAGAGAAGAGAGGAGGTGGAAAGAAAGAAAAGAAAAGGAAAGAGAGACTAATGAGGGATAGAGTGGAAGGGCAAAAGAAGAAATATTAGCAGAAAGAAAAAAAAAAGAAAGAAAAAATGAAATAAAGAAAGTAGTAGTATAGAGAGGGAGAGAGAAGAAAGAAAGAAAGAAAGAAAGAAAGAAAGAAAGAAAGAAAGAAAGAAAGAAAGAAAGAAAGAAAGAAAGAAAGAAAGAAAGAAAGAAAGAAAGAAAGAAAGAAAGAAAGAAAAAGAAAGAAAGAAAGAAAGAAAGAAAGAAAGAAAGAAAGAAAGAAAGAAAGAAAGAAAGAAAGAAAGAAAGATTAGCAGTATGGGGGGGCGGAGAGAAAGAAAAGAAAGAAAAGAAAGGAAGATATTAGTAGTACAGAGAGTGAGAGGGAGGGTGGAAAGAAAGACAAGAAAACAAAAGAGATACAGAGAGTAGGGGGAATAAAGTGGGGGGGGGGGGCAAAATACAAAAAAGCAGTAAAAACAAGGAGAGAGAGCAAGAGTGATAGGAGAGAAAGGAGAAAGAAAGGAGAAAGTAAGAGTGAGCGATAGTTGAAGGCAAGAGAGACAGAACGACAAAGAGATAGAGAGTAGAATGGAGAGGGACACAGAAGGATGGAGACAAAATAGGGAGACAGGAGAGTTAAAGAAGCAGGGGAGAAGAGGGTGTGAGAGAGGCAGAAAGAGTGATACAGAAAGGCAGAGAAAAAGAAAAAGTTATACAGAGAGAGAATAGTGAGTTCTATGCCCAGTTGTTACCCAAACTTGCCACATTTTCAGCTATGTTAAAGCGGAGGTCCGCTGAAAAAAAATATTAAAAGCCAGCAGCTACAAATACTGCAGCTGCTGACTTTTAATATATGGACACTTACCTGTCCAGGGACCCCGCGATGTCGGCAGCCGAAGCCATCCTCGGTTAGGGAATAAGGAAGTGAAGCCGTGCGCAAGCGCCGCGGTGATCTATGCCAGGAAGTGGGAGCAAATAACTGTATTAGATAGGTATCTGCTCCCTCCTCCCCCCTGAAAGCAGTGGCGGCCCATCCATAGGGGGCGCCTTGGCGCCGCCCCCCCCCTCCAGGCAGCAAAAAAAAAAAAAAAGAAAGGTCCTTAAGTGCACTGTGTTCGGACGCCGGATACAGTGCGACGCCGGACACAGTGCACTTATAGGAAGCGCCACGTCTATGCAATCACGAGATTGCAGACGTGGCGCTGCATTTGCGGGCGTTTAGCCCGCCTTGGGGCGTTTTCTGAAGCGCCAAGTAGCTTCCGCCCGGCCATAGTAATACATACTACAGGCACCGGGCGGAAGCTACTTGGCACTTCAGATTTGATTGACATCTGCCCTGAGTCAGATGTCACTTCCTGGTTCTCTCTCTCATTGCGCCCGAGAGAGGAAGCAGGAAGAATGCTGCTGCCAGTGTAAGGAGGACACTGCAGGAGACTGAAGGTAAGTACCGCTGTGGGGGGCTCTGATTGCTCTGATGGGGGACACATTCTGTGGGGGGCTCTGATGGGGGACACATTCTGTGGGGGGCTCTGATTGCTCTGATGGGGGACACATTCTGTGGGGGGCTCTGATGGGGGACACATTCTGTGGGGGGCTCTGATTGCTCTGATGGGGGACACATTCTGTGGGGGGCTCTGATGGGGGACACATTCTGTGGGGGGCTCTGATGGGGGACACATTCTGTGGGGGGCTCTGATGGGGGACACATGCTGTGGGGGGCTCTGATGGGGACACATGCTGTGGGGGGCTCTGATGGGGGACACATTCTGTGGGGGGCTCTGATGGGGGACACATTCTGTGGGGGGCTCTGATTGCTCTGATGGGGGACACATTCTGTGGGGGGCTCTGATGGGGGACACATTCTGTGGGGGGCTCTGATGGGGGACACATTCTGTGGGGGGCTCTGATGGGGGACACATTCTGTGGGGGGCTCTGATGGGGGACACATTCTGTGGGGTGCTCTGATGGGGGACACATGCTGTGGGGGGCTCTGATGGGGGACACATTCTGTGGGGGGCTCTGATGGGGGACACATCAGAGACCCCCACAGAATGTGGGGGGCTCTGATGGGGGACACATGCTGTGGGGGGCTCTGATGGGGGACACATTCTGTGGGGGGCTCTGATGGGGGACACATTCTGTGGGGGGCTCTGATGGGGGACACATGCTGTGGGAGGCTCTGATGGGGGACACATTCTGTGGGGGGCTCTGATGGGGGACACATTCTGTGGGGGGCTCTGATGGGGGACACATGCTGTGGGGGGCTCTGATGGGGGACACCTGCTGTGGGGGGCTTTGATGGGGGACACCTGCTGTGGGGGACTCTGATGGGGGACACCTGCTGTGGGGGGACTCTGATGGGGGACACCTGCTGTGGGGGGACTTTGATGGGGGACACCTGCTGTGGGGGGACTTTGATGGGGACACCTGCTGTGGGGGGACTCTGATGGAGACACCTGCTGTGGGGGGACTCTGATGGAGACACCTGCTGTGGGGGGACTGTGATGGGGACACCTGCTGTGGGGGGACTCTGATGGAGACACCTGCTGTGGGGGGACTGTGATGGGGACACCTGCTGTGGGGGGACTGTGATGGGGACACCTGCTGTGGGGGGACTGTGATGGGGACACCTGCTGTGAGGGGACTCTGATGGAGACACCCTGCTGTGGGGGACACCTGCTGTGGGGGGCTCTAAAGGGGACACCTGCTGTTGGGGGCTCTGATGGGGGACACCTGCTGTGGGGGACAAATGCTGTGTGGGGACACTGATGGCAACTCATATGTAAGGGGACAGAGGCTGTATTTGGGGGGGGCAGAGGCTGTATTTGGGGGGGACAGAGGCTGCATTTTATGTGACAGAGGCTGCATTTGGGGGGACAGAGGCTGCATTTGGGGGGACAGAGGCTGCATTTTATGTGACAGAGGCTGCGTTTGATGTGACAGAGGCTGCATTTGATGTGACACAGGCTGCATGTAAGGACGGACTGCTGGGGACACCTGATGGCATCTGGTGGCAGGCAATGTGGCAGGTGACACACTCGGGGCTCCCACTGATTCTGCATTGTGGTGAGTTGAATGATTTCATTTTATATTACAATGTAACTATAGAAACAATGCGCTTCAATCATCCTGACACCATAACAACCATGGTCCTGGGATGATTGAAGCGCTAACACCAGGTGTTTGGAGTATCTTTATCTGCTGATTGTTAAACTTTGTAGAATACATATTTCTTGTGTTGTGTAGGATCTAGGCCTGCTGTCCCTCTCTCCCTCTCCCTCCATCCCTCGTTCATCTCAGGCGCTAACCACACCACCTTAGAGCCACGCCCACTATTTTGCTGAAACCACGCCCCCAAGTGGGAGGGGTCAAAAAGGAAGGGCGGGGTCTGGCGCCCCCCCATCCTAAAACTTCACCAGCCGCCACTGCCTGAAAGGTGCCAAATGTGACACAGGAGGGGGGGAGCAATCCAAAAAGTAGAAGTTCCATTTTTGGGTGGAACTCCACTTTAAAATGAGAATCTTATAGATATTTATTTTTCCTTAAATCTATATACAGTTGTAGCAGGATGGATAATAAATTGAATTATAAGACAAAGAGGTTGATTTACTAAAACTGGAGAGTGCAAAATCTGGTGCGCCTGTGCATGTCATATGACGGCGGAGCGGTGCGGCTCTCGTTCTGCTCGTTCTGGGCCGACGTCATATGACATTGGCCCTATTCACACAGGGCATGCACGCGATCACTTGTGCGCAGCCCTGCACTGTCGGTGGCGGCGTGTCCCTGAGACACAGCGCGTCACCGACAGGGGTGAACAGCCATTGGGTATGGCTGTTTACCATGTGATCGGCCGCGATTACGTCACGGACGATCACAAATGGGTATTCCCCTACTAAGACCGTGCATGCGTGCGATCGGAAGCGTGCAGCGGGGTCATGTCGATGGCGGCGTGTTCCCAGGAATGCTGCTCATTATCGACAAGGGTAAACAGCCAATGGCTGGCGGCTGTTTACCACGTGATCGGCTGTAAATGTAAACATAGACCGGTTACTAGCTATTACCGGCTCTTCTCTCTTCACACAATGATTCCAGTGTGAGAGAGAAGAGCCAGGAGCAGTGAGTTAACGATCTGTGTAGTGTCAGTGTCTGCACCAACACCACACAAAAAAAGAGAACCTGTCATATTCCCCCCCCCATTACAGCTGTCACCCAACAGTCACCACATAAGTGTCCATCAGTGCTTATAAAAGTGCACCTGTCACCTATCAGTGCCCACAAAGTGCACCTGTCACCCATCAGTGCCCACAAAGTGCACCTGTCATCGCCAGAGACTGCCATCAGCTGTGCACCTGTCACCCATCAGTGACCATCGCCAGTGACCGTCATCAGTGACTGTCATCAGTGACCCATCTGTGATCCTCATCTGTCACCTATCAGTCCCCTAAAGTGCATCAGTCCCCATCAGAGACTGCCATCATGCTATGTGTTGGAAATATCTTAAAAATGGACAACTTTGTGGGAAAAAAATGCGTTTTCATTTTTTTGTCCACATTTTCCAAAAACTTCTGGAAAAAATGAACCGTTCAAAACTCATTATGCCTCATAGATTATACGTTGGGGTGTCTGCTTTCCAAAATGGGGTCATATCGTGGGCGATTCCATTGTCCTGGTGCTCCAGGGCCTTCAAAAGTGTAATAGGTGGTTGAGAAATGAGATGTGTAATTTATGCTTGTTGAACGCCTTAAGGTGCTACTTCACTGGTGAGCCTGTGTATGTGGCCAGGCTGTGTAAAAGTCTCACATATGTGATATCGCCATACTCGGGAGGAGTAGCAGAATGTATTTTGGGGTGTCATTTTTGCTATGTACATGCTATGTGTTGGAAATATCTTAAAATGGACAACTTTGTGAGAAAAAAATGCGTTTTCATTTTTTCCCACATTTTCCAAAAACTTCTGGAAAAAAACGAACCATTCAAAAGACTCATTATGCCTCATAGATTATACGTTGGGGTGTCTGCTTTCCAAAATGGGGTCATTTTGTGGGTATTTGTACTTTCATGGCTTGTTAGTGTCTCAAGAAATGAGACTTCAGTACATCAGGTGTGATCAATTTTCAATGATTGGCACCATAGCTTGTAGACTCTATGACTTTCACAAAGACCAAATAATATACACTAATTAGGGTTATTTTTACCGAAGATATGTAGCCGCATAAAATTTGGGCAAAATTTATGAAGAAAAATTACTAATTTGCAACATTTCATGACAGAAACAAAGAAAAATGCATTTTTTTCACCAAATTTTCAGTCTTTTTTTATTTATAGCACAAAAAATAAAAAACCCACTAGTGATTAAATACCACTATAAGAAAGCTCTATTTGTGTGAAAAAAAGGACGCAAATTTCATTTGGGTACAGTGTTGCAATTGTCATACAAATTGTGAGAGTGCTGAAAGATGAAAATTGGTCTGGGCAGGAAGGGGGTTAAAGTGCCCTGTAGGCAAGTGGTTAAACAGTTACTTGCGCTCGTCCCAAAAAACAGTGCCACAAATTCCAGGGTAGCTCTGGTAACACAGGTCAAGAACAACTGGAGGGATCCAAGGCCCAATGACACAGGGGAGCCACCACACTGAAACTGAAGTACTCTGGTCCCCACAGTGGCTGGGTCTTATGGAGAAGTTAAACTCTGGCCCAGCAGCCTGCATGCTAGTTCTGACAGTGGAGGGCCTCTCACCTGGTGCCAAATCACTTGCCCAACTACCTCTATCTCATCAGTTGTGGCAGCTCTGGGCTGCTGAGGGAGGAAAGCAGAGAGACATATCTTCTCTTTGTGTGCCCAGGAAGTTGTGGGAAAAAGAGTTACAGGGGCCTGCACCTGTGTCTGAGCATGGTGAGTGATCGACCAATTCCCTACACTGTTTACGTTTAACATAAGGGAATTTCTGATCCACCATTTGCATGTAGTTTCTTGAATCTTAAAGGGCTCCACCGAAATTACCTGCTTTGGTATATCCTACACCTAGTGACTGCCATTGGCAATATTATGGCAGTTGAAGTTGGAACCCCATGAGCTCCGCACATCAGACATTTAGCCTGCAAAAAAGGCATAAGTCCATCAAGATCAACCTTCCAAAAAAAATACCAGTTTTCCCAAAGGACAGCAGGCCTGAACGCCAGCCTCACTATAGAGCCTTTCTGATGTTTCTTGATGAGAGTTGCCATTCAAGAACATAGAAGCCCCATGCTTCCATGCACTACGCTGATGATGACCAAAAAGCCTGAAATGGCTATATGCTGTCTGGAATAATGGCTTTATAATATTAGGTTTCATCTATGCTGTGAGCCAGTGATTCTGGATGTTGGTCAAGGCTAAAAAAGGAATCAGTTGCATGAATCTGGCCACTTTTTTAAATGAGGAATAAAATATTTTTTTGAGTGTGTGTGTAGGGGGGATTTGTGATTGAAGTGAGACACATTGAAGTCTTCTGCTTTAATAAGGCTCCACTGCTTCAGTGGAGGGCTTTTTGGATCCTTTCAGCCCACCACACCATAACCTGTCTGGTTAAGACCTTTTGAATGTCTGTGGTCCATCTGGATGCAGTTGCAGTACATGGCCACTGTATGGATACCGTACAAAATAACATTGGGGACTCTTCTAGCAGACTGAGAACCGGGCAATTTCTGTGCTGCTAATAATATTCAGTTTTGCTATTTACCTTGCAAAATAGTAAAACTACATTGTAAATTATATGCACTTCAAAATAAAATATACTTTGGAAAAAAATAAGCAAAGCACAGAAATTGCCTGCTTTTCAGCCTGCGTGAGTTTCATAAATGTCCCTATAGCATTTACATACTCAAACAGCTTTTTTTTTATCAATGCGCCCGTGCTGCATTGCAGTACAGTGCGCTTAACCCACTGCCAGCACACCTGATCGCGCTTCCTGAACTTAGCCGCAATGAGTAGCTGAACATTGAATCTCCCATATACATGGGGAGGCTTTAAAGGGAAAACTAGATTGAAAGAAAAACTGAGGCTACTAATTTTTACTTTCTTCTGTAAATGCCAACTGCCTTGCTGATCATCCAATGGCTTCAATATGTAATGAGTCACTGAACCATAGCAAGCTTGGAGATTAGGAAAGTTGGAGTCAAGTTAGATCTTCTAATTTACATACATATTCTGGGCAAGTGATTCCTAAAGTACTGACGCTACTGAATAACCATAAGAGCCAGGCATATTTACAAGGAGAGGTCAGCAATGGCAGTCTCTATACTTTCTCGTGACAGGTTTCCAAAACAACTCCTGAGAAGTTTTTAGAAAGCCAGCCAACACATTGGGGTTGATTTACTAAAATTGGAGAGTGCAGCTCTGTATAGAAATCAGCTACCAGTTGTTTTTTTTTGGTTTTTGTTTTTTGTCAAAGCTTAAAGGGGTTGTAAACCCTCGTTTTTTTTTTTTTTTTTTAAATAACAAATATGCCATACTTACCTCCACTGTGCAGTTCTTTTTGCACAGAGTGGCCCTGATCCACCTCTTCTGAGGTCCCCCAGCGGCACTATCAGCTCCTCCCTGCATCAGGAAACCCCCTAGGAGAAGCACTCTCCCTGGGGGTTAGCATGCGGGCGCGCTCCTGCGTCCATTGACACAGAATGCCGGACTCGGCTTCGCCCCCCGTCACCCGCATCATTGGAATTGATTGACAGCAGTGGGAGCCAATGGCTGTGCTGCTATCAATCTATCCAATCAAAAGGCGAGACAACAGGCAGAGAGGTAGAGCATGTCTCCGCCGTGGGAACGAACAGGCTCAGGTGAGTAAAAGGGGGGGGGGGGGGCTGGTCAGTGTCAGAAGTTTTTTTACCTTAATGCATAGGATGCATTAAAGTGAAAAAACACGAGGGTTTACAACCCCTTTCATTAAACAAGTTGAAGTTGCAAGCTGGTTGGCTGCCATGTACAGCTGCACCAGATTATAGACTTGCATTGGGAGAGGCACAATGGTGGCCAAGCCACTATAGGAGCACCTGTCATGCATCTTTCAAGACAACCCACCTCCAGAGAAGAGCAGGAGAGAATTGATCTCAAACATCACATCACTAGACCAAAGATAGCTTTGGACCATGGGGAGCCAAAGGACTTGGGGGAGATAAGATACTGGTTTTGGGGTTCAAAGCAGATGTACACATTCACATTTAAATACTTGGGGATAATGCATGGAACAGTATTACATCCGATGCTTTATTAATATTGAAAAGTACCTTTTTCCTATAGTTTGCTTACAGTCATGTGACTGACTTCTAGCTTCCCATAGCTGCACCTACTGTAATAGGAAGTGGCAAGACTTCTCATGACTGCATCATTTCTGGTGACATCACTTACCAATCCGTGGGTCCAATGCCTTCTTCCTTCTCTCAACAGGTTTGCAGGCACACCCTGTATCTGGAATCCAATCTGAAGCTTCACTTGGCTGCATTTAAAGATGGTGGCCGAGCATTGTCACCCTTAAAAAAGGATGTGCTGGGGATGAAACTTTATTAAGGCTGCTTTTTTCTTAACAAATCTAAAGAAAAAAATTAAAAATTCTAAAGTTATTAGGCATTGTAGGGTACATGTGCATTGATACATCCAAGTTTAGTTGTTGGGTTTCCATACACTTTAGGATGATTGAACAATCATATACAATATACATAAACATTTACTGGAAGAATGGCTTCAATATTACCAGACTGTTTCAAGGGCATTTTTTACAACTTTTTCAGATGAGAAATTTGTTAATTTTCATGGAAAGATCTTTGTCTGAGGAATCAGCCACAGCTCTGGTGAACATTGTCTAATTCTGTAGTCAGCCTTGGTCTTTAGAACCAGCTTATGCATTAGATATTCATTGCAGTTGCGTTATCAGTAACAAAAGTAAAAGCAGTATGGATTTCATTGCTTCCACTGATATTAGCAATCAGTTTGAAGCTTTGTGTTGTCGGTGCCGGGGTCTGATCACTGCTCTCATTGTATCACATTCGGTGCATTTCATTCATCTTGTGTTACCAGAGTTACACGCAGCCACAATGTAGCAGGAGTCAGATTTTGCCTCCAAGAGAGCCCTGCATTTATTTTTTATGTTCAATGCTCTGGATCACGTTTCAAAGGGCAAATCGGATATCATCATTTAACAAACACAGACCTCACCTTTGTGCGCCCATGTTTTTTTACCTCTGGGTTCCACTACACGAAGGTTTATTTAACAGCACATTGCAGAGAACAGTTCAGCACAGTAACCCACAGCATCCAACTAGAAATCAGTTTTTAAGTGGATATTAAAGTGGAATTCCAGGTTACACCTAACTAGCCTTAAAACTGTCTCCTCCACCCTCATAACACCTATGCTAATTAACATGCATAAGAAAGATGTATATACCTATTTTCAGGCCACTGTGCTCTGGTCTTGTGATCCCCCATGAGTCAGTCACCAGTAGCTGCAGGGGAGAGAGTGCCTTGACAGCAGCTGGTAAAGCCTGGAGTGGTGATATCACCTATAGACTTCAAAGGCCAATATGTTGTCGGTACTCCCACCTCTCCCCTGCAGCCATATCTGACTGACAAAGGGGAACCAGATACGTGACTGGACTGGAGCAGCCTGAAAATAGGTAAGTATATACAGTACATCTTTCTTACACAGGTTAGTTAGCATAGGCAGGGCTTTTTTTCGGCTGGAACTTGGTGGAACTCAGTTCCACCACCTCTGGCTCAAGCCCTCTGCTCCCTGCCTACCGCTATCACTTGTAAACACAAGTCCGACTCCTGTGTTTACATGGGACAGCTTGTCTCTCACCAGCTCCCACAGATCAGATATTCTGAGTGCCTCCCACTGAGTGCAGGATGTGGACAAGGGAGGTGCAGGTGCCTGGGGTGCAGCGCAGATCCCGACATCCCTACTGGATGATCTCCCTGCAAGTGAGAGAGGCAAAGCCACCTACAGTGTGCAAAAAGTACTAGAGCCAGTTGGATCCCTAAGCTTAACACAGCAACAAAAGTAAGACATGTTGACGATGCTGGAGCTTTAAAGCGGGAGGGAGAAGATGGGGGGGGATTGCATGGAGAGGTCAGAGCTGAAGAAGGGTAAAAGTGAGATGTGGATGGGGGATGCAGAGGTAAGCGGCTGTGGAAGAAAGCTGAACTCTGCAATCTCTATGTAGCTCACCCCTGAATTCTGCACTCTGTGTGTGCCCCCACACCCCAACACTGCAATCTGTATGTAATGCACTACCGGTGTTTAATGCCCCTTAAGATCCTCCCACTGTTAGTGAAATTTGACCACACTATTAACCCACTATGTGATGAGGTTTGGAGGGTGTGTGTGTGTATGAGGGGGTTTTTGGGGGGGTCGTGGTTGAGTTCCTGCACCTATTTTCTGAGAAAAAAAGCCCTGGGTATTAGAAAGGGGGGGACAGTTTTAAGGCTAGTTAGGTTTAAGTTGGATTTCCGTTTTAAACTTTCCTGGTTTCTAGATGATTTCTAGGACTTCTGCACATTACTGCTTCTTTGCACTGTTATTAAAGTGGACCTTTATTATCTTGCACCATTCCAACCTTATATACAGTACTAACAGAAGGTGATAAAGATCCTTTTTTTTATTTGAAATTTATGGCTAAAAGGCTGTGGTCACCTGACCATCTCACCTACAATATGGCTAAGCACTTGTGGCCCACCCTCCAAATCTTTGAGTTAAGATGTTTCCAGTGAAGGGTACTATTTATGCTACAGCATACAAAGACATTTTAGACAATTCTACGTTTCCAACATTGCAGCAACTGTTTGGGGAAGACTCTTTTATGTTCCAACATGACTGTACCCCTGTACACAAAGCCAGCTCCCTAAAGACATGGTTTGACATGTTTGATGTGAAGGAACTCAAGTGGCCTGCAAAGAACTCTGACCTTATCTCTACCGAACACCTTTGAGATTCATTGGAATGCCAGCCAAGTCTTCTTGTCCATTATCTGACCTCACAAAGGCTCTTTTGGATGAAAGGGCACAAATTCCCACAGACACACTTCAGAATCTTGTGGACAGCCTTCCCAGAAAAGAGGAGGCTGTTATAGCTTACAAGGAAGGGCAACTCCATATTAAAGCCCAAGAGTTGGGAATGGGATGTCAACAAGTTTATGTACATTTAATGGTCAGGTGTCCACAATTCTTTGGATATATAAGGTACGTCATCTGGAGTAACTGTTCTCAAGTCCTTCTGGTTCCAGTCACATAAGTTATTCTTGTTACAAGACTCCATCTTGTTTTTATTAGCATGTTAAAGAGGACATAAATAAGACAAATTCACTCCCAATGACACATACAATGCTTGGGTTAGGGTTACCCTAGTTGGAGAAAAAATTAGATCTCATCATTGCTCATAGATTTTCCATTTTGTTGAAATTTTCTGTACAAAATTTCTATTTTTTTTCACTTCCTGTCTAGTGAAATGTCATCAGCAGGAAAGGAAGTAAGGGAAAATCTCCCTAAGGGCTCATTCACACAGGTGGCCAGGGGCCAGTAAAAGCTACCGATTGAGTTACGATTTTGCCGCCCCGAACCACCCACCTAAACACAGAAATACAGCTTCTCAGGGCTTTACACACACCATGGCCACAATGCGCCAAACATCACCCTTTCAAGTGAATGTGATCGTGTTGCAACTAAGTGCAATGCACGTGGTGATGGCACGGTGGGTTGGCATTTTGAGGCTTATAATAGGCAGTGAGGAGGTGAGGAGGCAGTGAGGAGAGGGGCGCAATAATACGGCATGTGTGAACGAGCTCTAACAGAGACCTGCATACCAGTAAAAGCCTGACACCATTTCTAGCTCTTCAACATTCTGCCTGATACTAGAAATTTTTTTTTTAGGATTTGACTGGACATACACCTTAATATACTGTATTTATTGGTGTATAACACTCACTTTTTCACCATGAAAATCAGGTGCAAATAGCGTGTGCTTGTTATATGCCAATACTTCAATTTTAGCTGCCTCGGAGGGGACAGTGAGAATCTCCTGTTTACTTGACGGCCTCTGTAATAGGAAGTCCCGTCTCCTGGGCCGCCATTGGACCACCGTTCTGTCTATCACAGGAGATTCTCACTGTATGTAATCTGTCAGCGCTCGTCCCGCCCCCCCTCCCTGTCCCCACTAGGCTGCAGATGGGCATCGATCAGGCTGCACTGATGGCAATGGTGAGGCTGCTGCATTGATGGCAATGGTGAGGCTGCTGCATTGATGGCACTTGTGAGGCTGCAGGTGGGCATTGATCAGGCTGCATTGATGGCAATGGTGAGGCTGCTGCATTGATGGCAATGGTGAGGCTGCTTCATTGATGGCAATGATGAGGCTGCTGCATTGATGGCAATGGTGAGGCTGCTGCATTGATGGCAATGGTGAGGCTGCAGATGGGCATTGATCAGGCTGCATTGATGGCAATGGTGAGGCTGCAGATGGGCACTGGCCCTTATTTTGCTTCAAAGTTCCTTATTTAAAATTTTTTTCCTGAAACTTCCCTCTTAAAATGAATGTGCGTGAAATATGCCTGTGCGTTTTATACGCCGATAAATACGGTAATTACACTCACATATACAGTAAATATATATATATTATATATATACGTACGTAAACACACACTATATTGTCAAAAGTATTGGGGCACCTCCCTTTACACGCACATTACTTTAATGGCATCCCATTCTTAGTCCGTAGGGTTCAATATTGAGTTGGCCCACCCTTTGCAGCTAAAACAGCTTCAACTCTTCTGGGAAGGTTATCCACAAGGTTTAGGAGTGTGTCTATGGGATTGTTTGACCATTCTTCCAGAAGCACATTTGTGTGGTCAGGCACTGATGTTGGACGAGAAGGCCTGGCTCGCAGTCTCCACTCTAATTCATCCCAAAGGTTGAGGTCGGGACTCTGTGCAGGCCAGTTAAGTTCCTCCACCCCAAACTCATTCATCCATGTCTTTATGGACCATATTGTGTACTGCTGCGCACTCATGTTGGAACTTGAAACTGTTCCCACAAAGTTGGGAGCATGAAATTGTCCAAAATGTCCACCCCAAACTCGCTCATCCATGTCTTTATGGACCTTGATTTGTGCATTGGTGCGCAGTCATGTTGGAACAGGAAGGGGCCATCCCCAAACTGTTCCCACAAAGTTGAGAGCATGAAGTTTTCCAAAATGTCTTGGTATGCTGACGCCTTAAGAGCTCTCTTCACTGGAACTAAGGGGCCAAGCCGAACCTCTGAACAACAACCCCACACCATAAACCTCCCTCCACCAAATTATTTGGACCAGTGCACAAATCAAGGTCCACAAAGATTGATGAGCGAATTTGGGGTGGGTAAACTTGACTGGCCTGCACAGAGCTCTGACCTCAACCCAACTGAACACCTTTTGGGATGAATTTGAGTGGAGACTGCGAGCCAGGCCTTCTCGTCCACATCAGTGCCTGACCTCACAAATGTGCTTCTGCAAGAATGGTCAAACATTCCCATAGACACACTCCTAAACCTTGTGGACAGCCTTCCCAGAAGAGTTGAAGCTGTTCTAGCTGCAAAGTGTGGGCCTACGCAATATTGAACCCTACGGACTAAGACTGGGATGCCATTAAAGTTCATGTAATTGGTCGTGGAAAATACAGCTAGATAATAGCACCAATCCCCAAATTAACATGGAAATGATAGGAAGATGGGGTAGGGATTTTTGGAGGTGCAAAAATGTTGTCAAATATCTTCAATAAAAGGAAATGTATTTCTTAGTTTGAGGAGCAAAACAAATAATATATATAAAAACAAAAGACACAGGCATGTACAATACTGGTATTACGATGTTAAACAGGACAGCATGATAAAAAATCCCGACATGTTTCGCCCATAGATCGGGCTTCTTCGGGGGGGGGGGGGGCTGTCTTTTGGAAGTACAGGCCTTCTAAAATAGACAACAATATGAACAAACAACATATACAAAAAATAGTAAGTGACTGAATACTAGTAGAAGATATGATATACATATTACATATTTTGAAAAGCTGAGGTGAAAGCAAAATATTAAAGAATTAAATATTAAAGTTCATGTGCGTGTAAAGGCAGACATCCCAATACATTTGGTAATATAGTATATATATATATATATATCGTACCCCATTATTTAACCACTTAGATGCAATGGCCTCATTATGTGGCCAATAGTGCTCCTTTCATCTACATTTTAAGTCTCAGCATCACAGACATATAGAAAACATAAACACAAGGATGTGTGTATTTTATTCAAACCTTTTTTTTTTTTGTTGCAAACATGGCATTCAGACTAGAAGAAGATAAAAAATAGCACATGCAGGACAAGCTGTGGAGATATCTGAGTCAGAGAGATTAAACTTGAGCGCGGCGGACGTAAAGAGTGAAGATTAGGTGCCTACATGATTACAATTACCTCAAAGCAGGAAACATATGCTCTGTCACTGCATTGCCCCCAGACACTCAGAGCTCTGCCTCCGGCCCTCAATGAGACGCGAAGACTGCTGAGATGCAATTTACATCCCCAAATAAATACTTTATAATTCATCGGAAGTGACTGAGTAGGTGACATTGGTGTGTTGTAAGCACAGAGGGTGAAGCCTGTAATCCAGGCAGGTGAAATGATCATGGAAATGAGTTTGTGTGTTTTTGCATGCATGTAACATCGCTTTCTCGTCGATGTGTCTGGTGAAGTGGGGAATGTCATGGTCTAGAAATACGAAAACCCGCCTTTCCCTAAGACCCCAGTAGCAGCTTCCTCCCCTCTTTGCCGAGTTAAGACTAATCAACTTCCATCTGCTCCCTCTTCATTCCTTGCTGTGTTAACCAAGGATTAGGAGCTTTCTGTCTGCGAGATCACATTGACTAGAGGGATGCCCTAAACAGGGTGATTATGTCTGATTAAAAGGAGTTTCTAATCACTGTAATAAAAATAATCACAGAATCTATTTTTTTCCCCTATCTTTAATACAGTGATATTAATTTATCATCACGTCATTGTTGGATGTTTGGATTTCCCCACTATGGCTCCCGAACCCCCACGTCCCTGTCCACTGCATCATCAATATGTCTCTAAGGAGCTACAGAGACACACTATTGACAGGGGATGGGTGAAATGCAGAGCATCCAAAAAGAAGATATAAATAAATCAATATTTAAAATATAAAAGTCCGTGTGTGGTAAATTCGTTCCTTAGGTGCTCATAAACTCATATCATCAAAGTGAATGTCCATCACCAATGAATGAAGGATTAGTGCACAAGCCACCACCTGAATGATAAAAATGCAAGCTTAGCAGCTGAAAATGACCTTCTTCCTAGAGATAGGTCATAAAGGGCTCATAGATAACAACTGGAATGAAGATCACCACACGGCTATAGGTACTCTTCCAAGGAATCCTTATATTGGTCCTCTGCATGACATCTTCCCACAACCGTTCACATAAAAGTATGGAAACAGACACTCCAATAGTGTAAAACCTTCTTATGACATTTATTAAAGAATAAAATTGCACTTACATCCAAAACATAAGTATTGTGCAATACACCAACTATTGCCGGCAACAACAGTAGACCACTCGCGCTGCGAAATGCGGGAACACGATGACGTCAGCACAGAGCTCCGCCCTATGTGTTTCATCTCATGTGACGTTGTCCGGGCGTGCACATGATATGAGATTATGAGCACCTAAGAAGCCGATTTACACCTGGACTTTTACATTTTAAATGTTCATCCTTCTATTTTCATGTTGCATATGTAGGGGTATATTTTGCACATGTGTTTATTGTTATAAATATGCACTTGGAGTTGGAGAATGGCTTTTAGCACAGCTTGATATTTTGTAATCTTTGATTTACTATGACAAATTTCCCCATAGTAGAGCTGCCACTTTTTGTATTTTTCATCACTAATTTATTCAATCGTTATCATTTTGTGGGTATATACACAAGCCCAGTTTTTTTTTTTTTTATAATTTTTGGGGAAAGGGAAATTCATGCCTAAGTTTATTTAAAAGGAATAAGCACATGGGATGGTACTGACATTGAATTAGAAGTATCCCCCCAACATCATATAATGGTAATCTTCCGGTGCTGCGGAGGTTAATCCGAGTTGCTGGACCTGTCTTTGGCAATCATCAAGAATGCCAACTATACCTGCCCTCCCCCCTTCCTCCATTTATCCACCTATCCTCCATTCATAGATAATGCAATATTTTTGCCAAAACACAACACAACAAAATGGAAGAGTCTTCTAACGTACATCGTGGTGCCCTGCAATGCAGATACATTGAGGTGGAATAAATGCCACTGCAGGGCATCAATGTGCATACCTTGTGTTGGCATGCATTACTGCAATGTAACTGAGGGCACCCAGACTTAGTGATTTGCTTACATAATGCCTACATAACAGCATTAATTGTTGTTTTTATTTCTGTATGGTGTCAAAATTTAAATACAATTGCCTGTGCAAGCCTGTGTAGCAGAAAGACTGTTGGGAAGAGGGATTGCTACTAAAGGAGTACATTTTTCATTCAGCCAAATGATCCTATGTTCATTTTGAACATCCAATCACGTGTAGAAACATTAAGGAAATAGGAATTTCCTTTACACATGATTGAATGATTGAAGTGAATATGGTCTCACGGAGTTAGGTGAAAAATGACTCTGCAAAGTAATTTAGTAAATATGACAAGTATGAGAAAGTGTACAGAGACTGCAAAAGGGATCGCATCAAGTCAAATTTAGGTATATACACTGGCTTTAATATTACATTTCATTATTTTATTGAAAAATAAATGCAATCATTAGTGTTCTAACATCTGCCGGGAATGTAGGACTGCAAACACACTGTAGCATCCTGGGCCCATCCAGAGAATTTGGAGGAGCTTTTTTTCTTTGAAAGGGAAGTTATTACTCGGTGGTCTTTTCCTAGCTTAGCTGCTCCAATAATCCACCTTAACAAACTTACTACTGAAGTTGATGGTGTTCTTGCCTTTTGGGATTTCAGACAGACAGCTGAATTCCCTACTTAGATACCAGTTTTGATTAGCTTCAATAACTCTGTTCCCTGTATTGGCGGTGACTTTGATTTATCACTTTGTCACTTTGGGTTAACATCTTTAAAGAGCACCCTGACATCACCAAGGTAGGCCCTCATTTGATTGAACCTTTGGAGCAAATGTCTGGAGTTTTGCGTTGTGACTGTAACAGTCTGTTGCCAGTTTTTATGCTTGTTTCTTGCATGGCACTAATGTTTGTTCACATGATTAGAAAACTCTGGCATTGTGCCTTGGACACCAATGAAACATCCAAGGAACATCTAACTTTGTTGTCCTTTAAGGGAAGTTGCCTTTTCAGACATGCTCTTTACACTATCATTAGTAATGCCACTGCTGGTCAAAGTGTATTCCTGCGTCAGTGCAAGAGGTTATTGGAAGGAGTGCAATGAACCCTTTCTTCTTCATCTACTACCGCTACAGTAACACATAAACAGTCCAGGCTTTCTCTCACAAACCAGAGGTGCTCCAACCCCTCTATTCTGCATGAAGGTGCACCCCCACTTTTACAAGTGGGCGCTCTTTGTTCATCCAGCTCTGTTCCTTGGTAGTTTACCTTCCCAGCATTCAGGTGCTTAAGTCATTCCCTGTAACCTTCAGTCTCCCCCTCACTCATCTGATATTACTGAAGGTTGTTTGCATCTTCCTAGGTTTGTTTAGGTTTTCCACACTATGGAACTTCTGATTCCTACTCTGGTAAGAGTTTATCCTTGTAAGTGGTATCCCACTCAGATTCAAAGTCCTCTCCACAAAGGAATTCTTATCTTTCAGATGTGGTTACACCCCTTGTACTTCTTGATATTTCTCAGCCCTATCCTTCCCCTGAAGGAACCCTTGACATTAAAGGTCAACAGGGATCAGTCCCTACTGCTGCTTTTCCCAGTAAGGATTTGACCCTTCAGAGCCCACTGGCAGCTCTGAGCCTTGCTCACAGCACTGGTCCTTTTATCCAACCTGCTATTTATTGGTATCCCCATTGTTGAATGCTTAGAAGATCCTCCTTGAAAAGGGTCAGTTTTCTTGATTCTTGCACTTTGAACAATGCTGAGCATCCTTTTGTTTGTCTAGAAGCAGATTGCCAGATGTCTAGTGCTGATAGCCTTGGGTCACCTTCAAGTGGAGTTGTTCAGCTCAAACCCTGAGTCAGTCCACTCCCAATGCACCTTTGACTATTTACAAAGGCTAGGAAAACTGTGCTCAAGTGTTTGAAAAGGTGAATCCAAATTGAAACAGCCACACCCACTTTTGTCTGAATACACATAATAAAAAGCATATGAAATAAAACTGTTTTTCACTGTCCCTTCAAATCACAATGTGATATACTGTCACAATTAACACTAAGTGCTGTTATCAAATTACCACACACTTTTGTTATGGTGAATTGGTGCTTAACAACAGTGATAATAATAAATAAATCCCGTTCAAGTGAAAAAAACAATCATGCATCTGTGAACTTAATGAACGTAGCCTCCCTGGCGGCATGATTGTGTCAGATTTTTGCGTCTCAAAGCGGTACAATTATTTTGCATAGAAATTTGACGTTTTATATTGTAGGCCTGTAATTCTTAGCAATAACACACTTAAATCTGTCCACCAAGAGTCTAGTAGATATCCCGGGTATGATGAAGTTTGAAACACAAAATCATAAATTATAATATAGTAAATAAATATAAATAATTATAAAAAATAATAATATGATAATAATAAAATTGATTTCCCCATGATTCACTATCGCTCAATTCTGCAAGTGTTCTAATTTACTATCGCTGTTTTCTAGCTGGTCTAAAACCATTTTTGATGTAAAGGGACACTTTTTGGCTGCTATGGACAATCTCCAGTTTCCAGGCAGAAAGAACAGTATATACAATATAAAACTGCATGCAGGGCACTGGACAAAGCACTGGGGACAAAAGGAATGCGAAATAATTTCATACAGTAATGTAATCTGTAAGATTACAGTGTACTGTATGCATTATGATTTTTTTACTTTTTTGAATTTGCCGCCAGGCTCCGCCCCTGTGCGTTGCGACGCTCACAGGGAACAGAGCCTGGCACAGAGAGGCTTCGGCCGGAGGACAGAGCCCACGGACACAGCGGGGGGAGATCGCAGGATCCTGGGGACAAGGTAAGTATACCGCACCAGGATCCTGCAATGCAATCCCGAGTGTGGCTCAGGGTTACCACTAATGGTGCTGAAATTTAACCCCGAGCCACACTCGGGAAAACCGCCAGGGAGGTTAAAGAACTGTCCATCCAGTGTTTCCTCCACCTATATATTCAAACCGCATACCAGATCCAATAGACCCCACAGTTTAAGAGGCAGGACAGTGCTTAAAATGGTTCTCTAGGTAGGTTACTGGAACAATACACTCCTCTGTCTCACACCACTCATCATGATCTTCAAAATCTCAAAAAAATCTTCAAAAAAAAACATGTTCCAAAAGAAAATATAACAGAAAACTCCATAGTGTAATACCACTAACAGTTCTTTAATAAAAGAAAGAAATCGGTACCCACAATTGTAAACAATATTACAGCCTGTTTTCCAGAATGCTCCGCTTACCACAGCGGGCTTGATGATGTCACCGCTACACCCTGCCCTCTGCCCGCCGTACGTTTCATCTCAGAGGATATTTAATGCTCCTGAAAAACGTCCCTACCTTCTCCTTTAGGAAGCTTCTGGTTTAGTATGTGACTCGTTTGCATTTAAACATTCTAATGTTTCACTATGAACAATTTCACAGCCATGGAACTCTTATTGCAAAGTTGTTTGCCTGATCGGGTAACCTCTTTCCTTATCATAGTCCTTGCTTTCCCTGAAGTCAACAGGTAGGAATGCTAGGCTTCAGCCTTCTGAGATGAGCAACAGATTCCCCCCTTTTGGATGTAATTGTTTATCCAAATTTCCCATGAAAGATTGTTTATTATCTGGCATTTGGCCCGGTGCAATTATTTTTGTTGACCATGCTTTGTTGTTGGTCCAGTTTCTGCTTCCAGTTTGGTTAGTGTTTTTTCCCCCCTGTTCTGGAATGGATAGTTGGGTGGTTGTCCATTTTCACTGGATTGGGCCAATGGTTCCTTCAGGTACTAGTTTACCTATAAGAGGGATTGTCTATCCTGGTTTTAAACTCCATGTTGATCTTCATTGCCTCCCCTTGGTTGCAGCATTTTCCCTATTTTGCCTATCCCTTTTTATCTAGCCTTGAAAAGGGTGTTGAATCCTTCACTTACTCATGTTACATGGTCTCTATATCAGTTGGAACTCGTATTGACTGTTTCCCAACCTTCAGTTGGATTGATTTTGGATGTCCCAACTGAAAGAAAATTTCTATGTCCCTCAATGGATGATTAAAAAAAAAGTAAAATCTATTCATACTTTTGACCCTCTGTACTGTTTGCTCACAAAACTGACACATGGTGGGTAGATGAGGGGATATACAGGGGGCTGGCTTTCAATGTTTTTTTTCTGTTTGCCAGTGTCCCAACCACCTGTATGTGGCAGTATAACCCAACTTTAATGGAACTCCTGAATTACTGTGTTCCTCAATGGACATAAAGAAACACTTTTCATGGCAAGTACAAAAAGGTGATTTTATTTTAAAGTCCTAAAGCTTCTTTAGGTTCAATAACAAGAAAATAAATACATTGCAGCTTAGCAATCCTTAGGGTTTGTTTACACCATGTCATTGAAATGCATTTTTCTGCACGCCACCGCACATGTATGGTGTGAAATGGCACATCTGTGTGCAGCTCAATGGACACAGTGGGGTTGATTGCAGTTGCTCAAGAGCTTAGTAAATGAGATGAACCTTCACTTTGTAAAGAATACCAAATCACATGCAAGGAAAATTTAAAAAACAGCATTTTTGCTTGCACATGATTGGATGATGGAAGTCAGCAGAGCGTCTGCTCATTTACTAAGCTCTAGAGCAACTGAACTTGCAGAGTACAACTGCACTTTGCAAAGTGCACAGTCTTTTTTCCTTTAGTAAATTAACCCAAGTGTGAACAAGCCCTTAGATACAGTGATTGCATTCATTTTCTTTTTAGGCTTTTTTCTCTTATTTTGTTATTTTATTGGACAGAAGCTTTGGAGAGGGTAGTATTACCTGGACTAGTAAACTTAGATGGACTTTACATAAGTAACTAACAAATTAAAACCAGATAACAATTTTAAAGCAGTTACAAAAACAGTTTTGGTTAACTAAATAAATAAATAAAAGCTGACCATTGTCAGTGCCTTTATCATTGTTAAATGTTTTTTCTCAACTTTCTAATTGTCACTTTTGCTGAACAGCTTGTTCTGTTTAAAGAAGTTGAAAAAAAACAGACCTAATGGAAGGATCAACAGGCAATAAAATATTACAGGGGAGACAATTCTAGTAATAGACTCCATTGTATACATCATTTTATGCCCCCCCCCCCCCACACAAACAAAATACCTATGCTGACTAACCTGAATAAAAAAATGTTTATCCTTACCTATTTTCAGCTTGCTCCAGTCCAGTCACATGATCCTGCTCCTCTGTGTCAGCTAGAGGTGGCTGCAGGGGAGAGGAGGAAGCGCCAACAATGAATGTGACAAGGGAGTCTATAGACAACTATAAAGAAAACACACCGGAGGGCTCAAACGCCTAGTGCATTATCAAAGATTTATTGTGTTGAAACGTAAATAATGATAACAAAATTGATACTCACAAAAGTAAAAGGTATAAGAGTGTAAAGAACCACAAGCCACAATCCAGATGCATTTCAGAGGTATACCCCCTTCCTCAGAGCTAAGTTTATATACCTCTACCTATACCTTCTACTTTTGTGAGTATCAGCCCGTCCATTAGGGGAGCACGGGCACCGCCCCCCCCCCCCTATCCATTGTCTGGCAACTTGATCTACATACAGTAGTGTCGGACCATGAATTCCAATGGGGGGGTTTTGAAGAACGTGATTAGAGCCAGAGGCTTTAATAGGCTTCAAAAAAGGGTGGTCTCGAGGCGCAGAGCCTTGCACTCTGAGCCCACCCAATTGTGTGAGAATAGAGAATGAATATTCACTATTCTCACACTGAACCTCCTCCCGGCCAATCATGAAGCGGGTCTGAGACCCGTCACTCGATTGGCTGAAAGGACAGGCGATCCTTTAGGAAGAAGGAGGAGGATCATGCTAAGACACCCTGCCACTGCCCATAGGACATGCTGCTGCTGCCCCTAGGACACGCTGCCCGCCTGCCCACTACCTAGATGGGGTAAGTGCTGGGCTGACCCCGACCATCCACCTATGGGGGAGGGGGGAAGTCGTGGGTGCCGCCGACCTACTGGGGAGGTGGTTATTTTCCACACCCCCCCAAAAAAACACCAGCCTGGTGAGTATCCATTTTGCCATCATTTACGTTTCAACACAATAAATCTCTGGTAATGCACAAGGCATTTGCGCCCTCCTATGTGTTTTCTTTATAGTTGTCTACTGGATTCCCCGGTCTGAGGAGGGCTTCATTGACTAAGCATTCCTTACAGATGTCCATCTATTGGCATTTGGCGTATATTCAGACTTTGGTGGAACTCTGAGTGCTGGAAGTCATTGTGTGTTTTATGGGAGCCTATAAGTGACATCACTGCTCCTTGTTCCTGTCCGTTGTTGAGTGCTCTCTCCCGGCCGCTGGCTGACACAAAGGATCATATGACCAAAACCAGAGAGGGCTGAAAAATGGTAAGTATATACATCTTTCTTTATGGAGGTTAGTTAGTTAGCATAGTTGTTAGGAGGCCACATTTTTAAGACTAATTAGACCGCTTTCACCCTGGTGTCGCCTGTGTGCTAACGGTAAAGTGCCGTTTTAGCGGCACTTTACCGCTGTTTAAGCGGCACTTTTTGTCCACTAGCGGGGCGCTTTCAACACCAAAGAAGGGGTTAAAAACCCCTCTGTTGCGGCGCTTCTGAATTGCTTTCCATTGCAATGGGCAGGGGCGTTTTGGGAGCGTTGTATACAGCGCTCCCAACCTGCCCAAAAGATGCTGCTTGGCGCCTGGCAGTTTTCAGGCGCTTTACAGGAGCTATTTCTAGTGTTAAAACGCCTGAAAACTGCCTCAGTGTGAAAGGGGTCTATGGTTTGGGCTGGAATTCTACTGTAAGTCAAATTTTTCCCATACCAAAACTATGGGAACAGCGTGTAAAAACAGGCTTGCACCAAGGAGGCATTTTCTCCAATTAAAGCCCCTGGCATTCATTATTGTCAGAGGAAAGTATGATGAAGCATTATAAAACATAAAGGTCATTTGCTGACAGAAACTTTCTTTCTGTGATGAATTAGATGGGGGGAACAGTAGAGATGGAGGGAAGGGGGACTCTGGCTGCTCTGAGGCTCTGAACTAACAGTGGGGGTCCTGGCTGGAAAAACATAGCAAGGTGGAAGTGATAATAGCAGAAGGCTTTCAATGTGACCTTTTACTGAGTACCGTAATTAACAACTACACTCTACCTGTATGATTTCTTGTTCAGCTCTCCCGTGCCCCTTGTTTCCCTTTCATAATAAATAGGTCTTACAGGCAGTTCTGTGTCCGTGTCACTGAAACAGCAGTGTGTACCAAATACATTAACCCTCTACTAGCCATCTTTTTTCAAAAACACTTCAAACAGGTTAGTGCTCCCTAAACTGATATTTTAGATATAATGATGTGTTGACTTGGCCCCTGTTTAATTCAAAGTATGATCTTCCACCATAGGGAACGTGGTGCTTTGGGCACCAGCCTGCTACATTTCAGCAAAGAGAACCTTGGTGCAGGATGTGAGCTCACATGGTCAATATCAGCATTGTCTCAGGATCAGGAATCTGGGGCCTTGTGCCCACAATGACAAGACACTGAAGTCCCAGTGCCACAAAATAATATATTATGTTACATATATATCTACATCTATCTATCTATAGTATATAGTAGGTTTAGATTCACTGTCGTGCATTGGCAGTCCATTTTAAAAAAATGGGCCATCTAAACATGCATTTTCATTTTTGGGGCCAAACAAGGATAACACCTTCTTTGCTACTTTATACTTGTTACATAGTTACATATCCACATTCACATATAATGACTTAAAAAAATATTTAAACATTGCAACTTACCACACTATTCTTGATGTCAAAGTGGGGAGGCTGGTCTTGTTTCATTGTATGTTAATGAAGACAGACTTGGGACAGACTCACTCTAATATTGTTCAAGAAAACCTTACAGTGAGTCATGACACCCTCTCCTGAAAAACCTAAAGGGTAAAAAAAATTTTTTAGGCATGCTGTGTGAATGGGAACACATAACAAACATACCGTATAGTGGGGTTTTCTTAAATTTGACTGCAAAAGCGGAATTATGCTTTAGCAGTGGTGTTGATTTACTAAAACTGGAGGGTGGAAAATCTGGTGCAGCTGTGCATGGTAGCCAACAGCTTCTAATTTCCGCTCGTTCAATTAAGATTCAACAAAAAAAGCATGGAAGCTGATTGGTTTCTATGCAGAGCTGCACCTGATTTTGCACTCTCCAGTTTTATTAAATCAAACCCAATGTATTAATGCACCACAGCAGACTGGCCATGTCTGAAGAAGATCTCAAATTAAAGCAGTTTTCTTAGATCTCAATCTTACAGGCATTTCCTTTTAGAAGCCTTTACCAAATATTTCCTGTGTATGTGTTTTAGTAGATTTGGCTGGTGTTAGTGTGATTTTTTCATAGTTTCCACCCCTAACATATTTGCTGAAGTTTATTATGATTTTCCCAACCAATAATAAACTACTGGTCCTTTTCCATGTTTAAAACCCTTTATTGGATCCCTTTAGCCCATTTGAAATGTTTGCTTACTTCTGGATCAATCATATGTAACCCAAAAGGAAATAGATTATTTTTACCTCCCAAAACATACATCTTACTAGAAATTACCATTATCTTATTGATTGCCCCAAACCGCTCCTTCCTTGCCTCATCACAGCATCTGTATTGGTCAATAACACTCAATGTTTTTACAGGTGTTTATAAAAAAACAAGAACAATTTATTGATAATACCTGGAATTTCTCTGGGTTTTCCACATAATTACATCCAAAATAGGATAAAAAAAACTCAAGATATATTTGTATATTGACAATGATTATCCATGCATTGTGTTTTATTGAAATATTATACAATTTCATATGGCACTCTGGCTTGTTATATTTTAGCAATTATAAGTAGTTAGTTAGTTAGTAAGTGCTTATGTATTGTTCATTGTTGTACATACTGAAAAACACATTATATTAAAGCAGATTTTCATCCTCTGGATACACTGATCGTTTTTTTTTTCGTCTACTTTATTTTTCTATTTTTTTGCTGTCCTGCCCATTGGCCACCATTCCTGGCAACAATGACATATCCAGTGCTCTGAAGACTCATGGAATATGTATGACACATATCCCAGGATGCTTTACACTTTTTTCACAGAAACTAAAGGTGGGCAGGCCTGGTGTGCATCACTGGGGGCTGGGCTGCCTGAACCAGGAAGAGGCCCCTGGCACTCGATGATGCCAGGAACCAAGATGGTGGCGTGGGACCAGAGCTCTGCCAGTGATGTAGTGGATCACAAAAGAACAACACTGGATTTGATGGGCAGGTGAGTATCTAAATTGAGGACATTACTACATGACTCACAAGGGATGGGGAAATGTGAGGAAGGGTAAATCTCTGATACATTTCCCACTGTACTTATTCCTCTGCTATGGATCATCACATATCTATGTATGGAATGAGCTGGAGCAGGTATTGTATCATATACATATCATTGTATGTCAACATATACAAATATTGGCAGCGCTATATATGATATAATGAAATATCAGAAAAAAACTAATAATAATATAACGTAATAGTGCAAACAAGTCCATAATCTATTGAGGTTAAATATCCATAAAATTGTCCAAGGTAGGTTCAATTCCTGTTTGCGGGATGATAGACTGTCACCAACACCACCACATGTGAAGAAGCAGGGGGGTACTCACATCCCCATTTGAATTAAACTCTTAGCAAAACTGATAATGTTATAGGCAGAGAAAACACACAGTGTTGATATCCTCATATCAAATCTCCCAAGTTAAATGGCATCAGAGGGTGTAGGTCACGCTATGGCAGGCTCATTTCAAATCATATGGTAGTGTAATCCGGTAAAACGATTTATTGAAATCCACAATATACCACCCTTTAGGACTTGCACTTACAAAATATCACATAATAAAATGCAGAGCATCAAACAAGATTCTATTGTCAGACCACAGCAAGGATAGCGCGGTGTCTTCTACCACAATATGGTGCCTTTCCGGCGGTAGTAGGCTCCATGTCCCTGAGCGGTATGCTGTGGTTGCTCACTGGACTTCTTTAGGCCACATCTATTAACTACTGTTGCTCTTATCTGATTTTTATTAGGTTTATGTATGTTATGTGTTTTGGGATTCATTTTATTTGATTACAGTAATTGTATCTTATTAATTTTATCTGAATATTTTTAAGGTATATTACCGTTATATAGAGATTTTTTATTATCTGTTTCGATCTTTTAGATCTATTTAGTTCATCTGGGATTGCCAGATTAGTATTATCTAGGCTATTTTAATTAGTGTTATTACCACACTTTAAATATTAAAATATAATATTATAAAAAAAATTTTTATATATGTTATACTTTCATAGTTATTATGTATCCATTGATTTCAAAAGGATGATGATGTTATCAATAATGTGGCACTAATATAAGAATGGATGTGTTGTCAATGGAGTCTGCATGTAACAATGCTGATTGAACAATAATTCCGTCTTTGTGTCAGTTTGCGTGTCCAGCGCTTAGCTTGCCTCCACGTGTGCACTTGTCTGGTGTGTGTGTGGTAGCGCTGAGTGCCTGATCGCAATCTGTCTGTGTCCACATCCCTTCTATCTGGAGAGCAACATACGGATTGAATGTACAACGCCGCATGACACCACGGGTTAAATTACCAGGGTCTGGCAGCGGTATATATGATGGGCCGCCACGTTGTAAAACCACGCCCTCGGATGATGTCGCTTTATCACAAAACGCGTCTGGGTGTGGCTTAACGACTTCCAGTGAGCAACCACAGCATACCGCTCGCAGACACTGAGCCTACGACCGCTGGAAAGATACCATATTGTGGTAGGAGACACCGCCGCTATCCTTGCTGTGGTCTGACAATAGAATCTTGTTTGATGCTCTGTGTTTTATTATGTGATATTTTGTAAGTGCAAGTCCTAAATGTATATTGTGGTATATTGTGGATTTCAATAAATTGTTTTACCGGATTACAATATAGAGGTTGTTTTTTTCTTTTCTATATGATTTGAAATGAGCCTGCCATAGCGTGACCTACACCCTCTGATGCCGTTTAACTTGGAAGATTGGCTATGAGGATATCAACACTGTGGGGTTGATTTACTAAAGGCCAATAGACTGTGCATGTTGAAAAGTGCAATTGCACTCTGCAAGTGCAGTTGCTCCAGAGCTTAGTAAATGAGGTAAAGCTTTACTTTGCAAAGAATACCCATCACATGCAAGGAAAATAAAAAATACAGCATTTTTGCTTGCACATGATTGGTTGATGAAAGTCAGCTGAGCCTCTGCTCATTTACTAAAGTCTGGAGCAACTGCTCTTGCCGTGTGCCACTGCACTTTCCAAAGTGCACAGTCTTTTTGCCTTTAGTAAATCAACCCCTGTGTGTTTTCTCTGCCTATATCATTATCAGTTTTGGTAAGAGTTTAATTCAAAGAGGGATGTGAGTACCTCCCTGCTTCTTCACGTGTGGTGGTGTTGGTGACAGTCTATCATCCCGCAAGCAGGAATTGAACCTACCTTGGACAATTTTATGGATATTTAACCTCAATAGATTATGGACTTTTTTTGCACTACTTCTATCACGTTATATTATTATTAATTTTCTTCTGATCTTTCATTATATCATATATAGCGCTGCCAATATTTGTATATGTTGATTGTTGTTTGAATGACGCTAGGTTTTTTATGGTAGCAGCTTGAGCCATCACTAGGCTATAGGATACCCTTATTAAGGAATATTTTTTTTTTGCTTCTTTGTCTAATCCATAAGCACTTGCGAGAGAGGAATTTGGCGTATTTTCCTATTTATTTTTGTAATATCATTGTATATATTGAACTTTGTACGCACACAGTATAGCTCACAGCATCCTCAGAAAAGTTGTAGTGGATGCAGGGAAATCAAACACATATGCTAATGTAGCTTTGTCTATTAAAATAATACAATTCTGTGTTTCTTAAAAATTAAATTTATTTTTTTTGCTTGTTTTAAAAGGCCAATAAAAAAATTTCTAATGTAGTACACTGTACACATGTCTCCATCAAAAATGAGTGAACCTTTTCCAACCTGTCCAATAGCTTCTCTTTCCCCCTGAAAATTGTAATTAATTAAGAAAACATAAATGTTGTAATTAATGTAAAAGAATGAAAACCTACACATGTAAACTGTGCACTATAATGTTAATTATTATTGATATTATTATTGGAGGTGTTACAAAGCACCTTGATTGGTGCAGTTATTGAACCTCTGGGCCTTTTCTGGACGGAACAATAATATTCTGTGCAACAGGAATGTCTATCCAATGTTCTCACACCATTCAGGTAGCAAATAGCTTGGTCATTGCTTCATAATTACTGTTGCCTAGTAGAAGCTAAGGGAACATTTCTTGCATAGCTGGGAACATAAATCACAGAAGTCACCTAAATCAAGAAGAACAAAGGGTGGTTGCTAATGAAGTATAATTGGTTACTTTAGAATTACAACTTGCATCTTTTCTTGAGGAATGCAGACCCTTGTTTAAAACAAGTCAATTGTAAGAAAAACCAATTTCATCTAGTGAAGACATTTTCTTCTGCTCCAACTGTGTCCATGTGTTTCCCTTCTCTAATTGGTCTGGCACAAGTTGACCCTTCCAGGCAGTGAGTTTTGGGGAACTGTGATTAATCATGAACCTCTTAATTATTTTCAAGAATGATGAAGAGGCTTATATGATGCAATGTATCTATTAAAAAATCTTGTTATAATAACAGCTTATTTTGGGAGTTGGTAAAGTATCCTGGCAATGTAGTGTGGCAAAGATGTGTGAGAATTATATCTAAATATCTAAAAAGGGATAAAAAGAGACTGGCCACTTTTTCACATAGTAGCCACCACCAGACACAGGGACCAATAGATAACAACAAAGGACCAGCTCTGAACACTGAGAATGCTCCTCAAAACAAGTAACCATAGACAAAGAGTCTAAAAATTGACAAATAATTATCTCGGGTGCATGAGCAATGCTTTATTAATATGGCGATGGTCCTGAATATGTATTATGCAAACATGTTAAAAACTTTGTGTCACATCTGTTTGAAAAAATATGGTGCATAAGCATATACTGTATACAAATTACTAGAAAATAATATTTTACAAATAAAATACCACTGAGCATAGTGCCACTCAACATGTATACCATCACTGATCACAAGCATGGACCTCAAGTGGACCACTAGTATACACAGAGGCTACCACCATACAAAGAATCCACTACTTGTACAAAGAGACTGACCACCAATGGACACCAAAAATGAGCACTAGAATCTCGGACTATTACTAATATTGAGCATTAACCAAAAGTAAACCAACACTAGGTAAAGAATAGCACTTGACAAACAATCTGCTACTAAGCACAGTGCATAAGCACTAGAAAAAAAATGAAGCCCGAACCTTGAGGTCCTGTCACAGACCGACCTTAGGTGGCATTGTTTCGTCCCCAGTTATCCAGAAGGATAAGCCCCTGGTTTTGGTTACCCTTTCTTGGGCTTAGTCGTCTGTCGAGATACAGGCTCTAATCGACTCTGGGGCTGCAGCCCTGTTCATTGATGCTGCCTTTGTATCAAAGCACTCGATTCCACTGCAGCTGCGTGACACTCCACTTGCCATTGAGGCTCTTGACGGGAGACCTCTTCAGCCTGCCCATGTGACTCATGAGACTGTTCCGCTTTTCACCATGAGATAATACAATTCCAAGTTATTTCCTCACCTACGTTTCTGATGGTTATTGGTTATCCTTGGTTACAGAGGCACAACCCCTCTTTTGATTGGCTCCATGGTGAGGTTCTCTCCTAGTCACCACAATGCAGTAAGACATGCTTCCAGAAGGTAGCCAAGGTCCTGTGCACCTCTTTACTCTCCTCCCTGCCGGAGAAGTGCCACAAATTTAGCGATATCTTTGACAAAGGTCAAGCCGGTAGTTTGCCTCCACACTGGCTGTATGATTGGGCAATTGACCTTCAACCTGGTGCCACTCCCCCTCGTGGCCGGGTTTACCCTTTGCCGGACTTGGAGGATAAGGCCATGGAGGAGTATGTTGCAGACGCACTTTCTCAAGGTTTTATCCGCAAATCCTCGTCTTCTGCTGGTGCTGGTTTCTTCTTTGTGAAGAAGAAGAGTGGTAAACTGAGACCTTGTATTGATTATAGGGGGTCTCAGTCATTTCACAATTAAGAATGCCTATCCGATTCCGTTGATTACGGAGTTATTTGACTGCCTCAAGGGAGCAACTGTTTTCACAAAGCTTGATTTGAGAGGGGCATACAATCTTGTGGGGATTAAGGAGGGCGACGAGTGGAAAACTTCATTTAATACCAGAACAGGCCATTATGTGTGCCTCGTAATGCCTTTTGGCCTTTGTAACGCTCCAGCAGTTTTCCAGGGATTTATTAACGATGTCCTCCGAGATTTGTTGCAGTTATGTGTGGTGGTTTATCTTGACGATATCCTCACATTTTCCAAGTCCCTGGAGAGCCACCACACAGATGTCTGTCGTATGCTTCAGAAACTAAGAGAGAACCATCTCTATTGTAAATTGGAGAAGTGTGAATTCCATCGTGAACAGGTTAAACTCCTGGGTTATATCATTTCCACCGCTGGTTTTTCGGTGGACCCAGAGAAACTTTCAGCAGTCCTACAATGGCCCCAACCCGTGGGTTTACATCCTCTGCAGCGTTTTCTTGGCTTTGCCAACTATTATCAGAACTTTATTCGTAACTTCTCGTCTCTGGTCAAGCCCCTGACTGATATGACCAAAAAGGACATTAACCCACAGAGTTGGTCTCTGGAGTCCATTAAGGCCTTTGAGAGTCTCAAGGCTGCCTTTGTTTCTGCTCCTGCGTTGGCACATGCTGATCCTACGTTACCTTTTATCCTTGAGGTTTATGCTCCTGAGCTTGGAGTTGGCACCCTACTGTCTCAACGTCCTACCTCTGAGAACGCTATGCATCCTTGTGGCTACTTTTCCAAGAAATTGTCACCTGCGGAGTGCAATTAGGAGATTTGTGACAGAGAGCTGTTAGCGATCATTTTAGCCCTGAAAGAATGGAGAAGGTACCACTGTACCGGTTCTCATTCTTACTGACCATAAGAATCTCACATTCTTGTCTGAGGCTAAACGCCTCTCTCCCAGAGGGACGCGATAGGCTCTTTTCTTGTCAAGGTTCAATTACATTGTCTCTTTCTTACCCAGTACTAAGAATGTAAGGGCTGATGCTTTGTCACAACAATTTTCCTCCACTTCCAAGATGGAGTCGGTTCGGGTTCCTGTGATTCCCTTGATCATATTCTGGCTACGGTTCGCACCAATCTCACTTCTCCTTTGGGTGACAAAATTCTTGCTGCTCAGGTCTATGCTCCTCCTGAGAAACCTTGTGATCGTTGCTTTGTCCCAGAGAGTCTCTGTACTGCCATGCTGCAGACTTGCCATTCAACTCTTTTGGGCCATTTCCCAACAATTCTGGTGGCCTACTGTACATGCTGATGTAACCACCTTCGTAGCTGCCTGCTCCGTGTGTGCTCAAAGTAAGACTCTACGACACCTTCCAATGGGCCTCCTGCAACCCATACCCAATGGAGAGAGGGCCTGGACCCACCCGTCTATGGATTTCATTGTGGAGTTACCCAACTCCCATGGCAACACAGTTATCCTTATGGTGGTTGACCGGTTCTCGAAAATGTCACATTGTATTCCACTTAAGAAGTTGCCCTCTTCTAAGGAGCTGGCTTCCATTTTTGCTTGGGAATTCTTTCGCTTACATGGGCTACCCAAGGTGATTGTCTCGGACAGGGATAGTCAGTTTGTGTCCTGGTTCTGGTGAGCCTTTTGTGCAGAGTTGGGAATTCAGCTTGCTTTCTCCTCTGAGTATCACCCGCCGTCTAATGGGAATGAGCCAATCAGTCCTTGGAGCAATTCTTACATTGCTATATTTCTGACCATCATAACAACTGGTCAGACCTCTTACTGTGGGCGGAGTTTGTTCATAATAGTGCCTTGAATTCTGCTTCCCGATTGTCCCCGTTTATGGAAAACTATGGTTTCCAACCTTCCATGTTGCCTGACTCATTTGTTCCACAGAATATTCCTGTGTTAAAGGTGCATCTCTGTGGTCTTTGTTCCACTTGGGCACAATTCCAGGAGGCTTTGCGACATGCTAATTATAGGTACAGACTCCATGCTGACTGCAGACACCTGCCTGCTCCTTCCTACCAGGTTGGGGACAGGGGCTGGCTGTTATCTCGCAACCTTCAACTTCGTGTTCCCTCTCTGAAGTTCACTCCTCGGTTTATTGGGCCTTTCTGTATTCTTCACAGAATAACCAAGACCTTCCTTCTAATATGTATATCTCAAATGTATTTCATATCTCCTTATTAAAACCTTTGGTCTGCAACCGCTTTACCACCTTGGTGCCACGTCCTCACCCTGTACAGGTTGAGAACCACGAGGAGGAGTATGAAGTACAGTCCATTGTTGACTCCTGTAGGTTCCGTGGGCGCATACAGTGCCTGGTGCATTGGAAAGGGTACGGTCCGGAGGAATGCTCTTGGGTCTCATACTCAGACGTACATGCCCCTGTCCTGCTCCATGATTTCCATAGATGTTGTCCCCTCAAGCCTGGTGGTCCTCTTAGGGGTCCTTGAGGAGGGGGTACCGTCAGGGCTGGGCTCAGCCCTTCCTTCTCTGAGCTGGTCGCTCAGCTGTCAGCTAATTGCCAGGTCCTATCTCTCCACAGTGACTCACCTGTTGATGATATCCTGCTCGTCAGTCCTGCCTACTTAATCCGTCCAGTCCAGATGATTTCTGCCTTCGCCTTGTTCAACATCACAGAGACTATCTCCTGCGTTCCTGTAAAAGATTTGCTTGGCTGACATTCCTTCTGGCTCCAGATCCTGCGGGAGGGTGGGAGAGAGCCAGGAAAGCAACAGGGGCCTGGGGGGCAGCAGGGCCTGGATAGAAGAATCAATCTCCTCCATTTTCCTTCTGCAGCTGCTGAATGACTGCGGGAGGGAGAGGAGGAGAAGCAGGCTTTTAGCGACTGCAGGAGGAAAATGGAGGGCATTGGTTCCTCTATATGCCACTGCCCCTCCTATCCAGGTGTACAGGAGAGCCATACGGGCCCCATAGAGCATGGGGCTGGGTAGAAATTGTGACCCCTGTATGTACACCCCTGTCACTGATGGATATAGGGACTGTAATACTTGACTTTATAAAATAAACTACAGATTGGATAAAACCATGCTAAGAAAAACATAAAAGATGTCAGCAGGCTATTTACCTTTCCAGGCTTAAATATTAGTTTTTTGAGGAATGGCATCAGAAAATTGTTGTTTTAAGTCAGTTCCAGTGGGTTTTTTAAGCCGTAAAGTGAATTTAAAGGTAAAAAAAAATCTACTGACAATAGCTGAAATTTAACCTAAACTAATTTAACAGTCTTTGTCAAAATTGCTAGCATGAGACAAAAAATAGATAGATAGATAGATAGATAGATAGATAGATAGATAGATAGATAGATAGATAGATAGATAGATAGATAGATAGATAGATAGATAGATAGATAGATAGATTACACGTTGAACCCTATATTGTCAGATTTACAGTATTATGGTGGTAATAGCTGTGTTGATTTTATAGCAACTACCATATAGGATACCAAACCTTTTAACAGGCCATTAGTGAATATTACACCACATAAACTTTTAAGAGTATGAAGGTCACAGTGTTCCAAGCACCTGTCTACCTAGTACTGTTGTACCATTAGCTGAAACATATTTCTATTTATAAGGTGTATTTATAGGCTCTTAAGGGATAAGTTTCATGAGGAGAAGAACAAGCCTGCACATGATATACATATGATTACTTAGGTTATATGTAGCATAATTTAAAATATTAGAGCTTTAAAGAACACTTGATGTTTACTGGCTGCATTCTCCACAATGAAAAATAATATGAAAGATTCAGCAAGAGAATGAAGCTTCCTTTAAATGGCCACCACTTCTGTAGAGACTGCGCCATTTCATACTGGGGTCATGAAGAAAGGCAAGGAATCTCAGCTCTGGTACAGACTACTACAGTATGTCCAAAAATTCAGCCTCCAGAATCCTGACTAAATCTAGTGCAAGTGATCATATTTTTCCTATCTCTGAGTCGTTGCTCTGTCTACCTGGCAGGTTTCTCATTGACTTCAAAATCCTCATGCACACCTAAAACGCATTGTACGGCTTGGCACCCCATTATCTGTCTGAACATTTATCACCCTACTCCTTCCTTGTAAGACCAATTCTGGTCTTCTGTGTATCCCTCAAGCTCACATACTGTATATTCTATGGGGGCATGGCCTTCTGCTGGCTTCCCCTGAAACTCTGGAATGCTCTTCTCAAGAGCATCAGAGGGTCATTTTCTTTAAACTCCTTCAAATCAAAAAAGGAAAACTTTTTTCTTTAGACAATCCTTCGCCTAACTGTTCATTTTGCGTTCTTTTTCTTGTGTATCATTTGTTTTTGTTTCTTTTGTATTGTCCTTTGAGAAGGTTCAATATAAAATTGTAAAATTATTATTAGGTTTTATATTATCATTATTATTAGTATTATTATTACTGTATAGTTTACATTTGTAACTGCACTATAACAGAAATTACAGGGATTTTTACAAATTTCAAAACTGATGTTTTACAAAAAATAATATTCAGTTTGCAAAGCATGCACGAATTTCAAACCAGAAAGTAGGGATGAGCTTTGAGTTTGAGTCGAACTCATGTTCGACTCGAACATTGGCTGTTCGCCAGTTCGCCGAACAGTGAACAATTTGGGGTGTTTGCGGCAAATTCGAATGCCACGGAACACCCTTTAAAAGTCTATGGGAGAAATCAACAGTGCTAATTTTAAAGGCTTATATGCATGGTATTGTCATAAAAAGTGTTTGGGGACCTGGGTCCTGCCCCAGGGGACATGGATCAATGCAAAAAAAAGTTTTAAAAACGGCCGTTGCTGTTAGACTGTTCTAAACACGGGAAACATGCGCCCCTTTACAGGCATACTATAGACACCCCCCAAGTACGAAATTTAAAGGAATATTACACTTTTATTTTTTCACTTTAAGCATTATTAAAATCACTGCTCCCGAAAAAACGGACATTTTTAAAACTTTTATTTGCATTGATCCATGTCCCCTGGGGCAGGACCCGGGTCCCCAAACACTTTTTAGGACAATACCATGCATATTAGCCTTTAAAATGAGCACTTTTGATGAGGTGGGGATGGTGGGTTCTAAATATTGTATAGAAGAGTTTATTAGATAAACAATATACCGTATTTATTGGCATATAACACGCGCCAGCGTATAACACGCACCCCAAGTTTAGGAGGGAATTTTAAGGAAAAAACTTTTAGGAGGGAAGTTTAAGGAAAAAAAATGTTCATTCAAATGCCCATCAATGCAGCCTTATCGTGTCCATCTGCAGCCTTGTCAGTGTCATTGCAGCCTTTTCAGTGTCAGTGCAGCCTTGCCCCAGTGTCCATTGCAGCCTTGTCAGTGCAGCTTTGTCCCAGTGCAGCCTTGTCAGTGCAGCTTTGCCCCAGTGCAGAATTGTAAGTGCAGCTTTGCCCCAGTGCAGAATTGTCAGTGCAGCTTTGCCCCAGTGCAGCCTTGTCAGTGCAGCCTTGTCAGTGCAGCTTTGCCCCAGTGCAGCCTTGTCAGTGCAGCCTTGTCAGTGCAGCTTTGCCCCAGTGCAGCCTTGTCAGTGCAGCCTTGTCAGTGCATCTTTACCCCAGTGCAGCCTTGCCCCAGTGGTCAGACCAGCCTTGCCCCCAGTGTCCATTACATGCTTGGACAGATCGCCGCCTACATACACAAAGCGTGTAGTTTTAAATATGGCGCTTGGTGGTTCGGAGGGACTCGGCGGAGCTGAACGAGTGCCGCCGGGATCGGAGACTGGGCGGAGCTGAGATACACATAGCTGAGTGTACTCGGCTCTTCTCGTTGCCGCTCACAGTCATGCCCAGTCCCGCCCTATGATGGACATAACACAGGTCCAATGGCGGAACTGGGCGTGACTGTGAGCGGCGCCGAGAAGAGCCGAGAACATTCGACTATGTGTATCTCGGCTCCACCCAGTCACTGTGATCTCGGTGGCGCTCGTTCAGCTCTGCCAAGTCCCTCCGAACTCTGCAGCGCCATATTTAAAACTACACGCTATGTGAATGTCGGCGGCGATCGCTCCGATAGATCACAATTAGCAGGGATCGGCGTATAACACACACCCACGATTTTCCCCTGATTTTTAGGGGAAAAAAGTGTGTGTTATACGCTGATAAATACGGTAATTGAGAAAAGTGATTTAAGGTAGAAGAGCACAGATAAAAGTGTATATATACAGTCTACTCTTTAATTTTTTTCTTTGTTTTTATATATCTTTTTGTAGAGTATTGTATGGTTTGTTCTAAATGTAAAAAAATGTAATAAAAATTTAATTAAAAAAAAAAATTGCCTTTGACAGCAGCCGTTTACCATGTCCGGTTCCTCTCTCCCCTCTCTGTACTGATCAGTACAGTGTGAGGGGAAAGGGGAGAGATCAGGTGCAGCAGCACTGTGGGCTGGATGTGTAGTGCCCACAGAGCTGCTCTGTGACAATTCGGGGACTCATCCATCCATCCATGCTCAGCCATCCCATGCATGCCATCCATACTCAGCCATCCCATGCATGCCATCCATGCTCAGCAATCCCATGCATGCCATCCATGCTCAGCCATCCCATGCATGCCATCTATACTCAGCCATCCCATGCATGCCATCCATACTAAGCCATCCCATGCATGCCATCCATACTCAGCCATACCCAGCAATACACAGCCATACTCATTCATGCTCAGTCATCCCATCCATACTCAGTCATAATCAGCCATACCCAGCCATACTCAATTATGCTCATCCCATCCATACCCAGCCATACTTATTCATGCTCAGTCATCCCATTCATACTCAGCCATACCCAGCCATATTCAGCCACACTCAGTCATTCCATCCATACTCAGCCATCAACATTCATGGCTCAACCATGCTCAGCCATCCCCATCCACGACTCATCCATCCCCATTCATGCTCATCCCTGCCACATCAGTTCGCATCCATGCCACATCCATGCCACTACAGTGTCTCACAGATGTGTAATAGGTAGTCAAATTAAATTTGAAATGTATGCCCCTAGAACACCTGACGGTGCTCCCTGCATGTTGGGCCTCTGTATGTGGCCAGACTGTAGAAAAGTCTCCCACATGTGGTATCGCTATACTCAGGAAGAGTAGAAGAATCTATTTTGGGGTGTAATTTTTGCTATGTACATGCTGTGTGTTAGAAATATTGTATAAATGGACAACTTTGTGTAAAAAAATGCGTTTTCATTTTCTTTCTACATTTTCCAAAAACTTGTAGAAAAAAATGACATGCTCAAAAGACTCATTATGCCTCATAGATTATACGTTGGGGTGTTTTCTTTCCAAAATGGGGTCATTTTTTGGGCGTTTCAGCAGAGGCTGAAGTAGTTAAAGTATCTCTTATTTTTACGTTTACCTATGAGACCTATGAGCCACATGCCACACTTAGAATCTGTTAGAAATAAGACACTTGCCTTTGTCATTTAAGTTTAAAATTGTGATAGAAAGGGTTACATGACAGAAATGCTGAAATCTCTGCCATTTATTATTACAGGCGTGGATTCACCCATTGCTCACTGAACACGAGCAGCTCTTCGACAGCAGTGAGAGAATGCCAGGCCCAATAGAAGTCAATCTTCAAGGGACCGCATCGTTGCTGAGGACCAGCCAGCACCAGCCAGACCACTGGCCAGGGAGTATCAGGAGGTGCCCACCTGTTCCATCTGTTTGAGTGAAATACATGTGGGAGAGGACAATACAAATCTACTCTGCTCCCACCTATTTTACTCGATACATGCCCCCTTTGCAGAGTTGTAATTGTTTTTTTTCCTCCACAGGATGGAAGCAGAAGAGTGCCCTGGAGGATTGAGTTCTGGGAGATACCCACCCTAACTCTAAAAGACTTCATCAACCTCCAGTTTGCATATGAAATTGATGAATTTGGTCATAACTGTTTTGTGTAACACCTTTTTTTGTTTCAGGTTTACAGCAGGATAGTGAGAAGTAGTGTTGTTAAAAACAAAAAAAAATTACCAATACAAAAAACTAAAAAAAAAAAAAAAAATGCACAAAAATGTATATTGTTGCTATATGTATAAAAAATATATTTTTTATATATGATACAGTACTGTAGATTAGAATAGATGAGTGGATTAGGGCAGGGTGGAGTGGATCAGGGCAGAGTGGAGTGGTTAAGGGCCGGGTAGCGCGGTTAAGGGTAGGGTGGAGCGGAATAGGGCAGAGTGGATCGAATTAAGGCAAAGTGGAGCGAATTAGGGCAGGGTGGAGCAAATTGAGCAAGGCCCGGTAGGGTAGAGAGTGGAGTGGATGGAGCCAGGCCCAGTAGGGCAGAGAGTGAAGCGAATGGAGCCAAGCCTGATAGGGCACAGAGTGTATGGAGCCAGGCCCGGTAGGGCACAAAGTGTATGGAGTGAGGCCCGGTAGGGCACAGAGTAGATGGAGCCAGACCCAGTAAGGCACAAAGTGGATGGAGTCAGGCCCAGTAGGGCACAAAGTGGATGGAGCGAGGCCCAGTAGGGCACAGAGTGGATGGTGCCAGGCCCAGTAGGGCACAGAGTGGATGGAACCAGGCCCAGTAGGGCACAAAGTGGATGGAGTCAGGCCTGGTAGGGCACAAAGTGTATGGAGTGAGGCCCAGTAGGGCACAGAGTAGATGGAGCCAGGCCCAGTAGGGCACAGAGTGAATGGAGCCAGGCCCAGCAGGGCACAAAGTGGATGGAGTCAGGCCCGGTAGGGCACAAAGTGGATGGAGCGAGGCCCAGTAGGGTACAGAGTGGATGGAGCCAGGCCCAGTAGGGCACAGAGTGGATGGAGCTAGGCCCGGTAGGGCACAGTATGGATGGAGCTAGGCCCAGAAGTGCACAAAGTGGATGGAGTCAGGCCCAGTGGGGCATAGAGTGGACGGAGCCAGGCCTGGTAGGGCACAGAGTGGATGAAGCCAAGCCCGGTAGGGTACAGAGTGGAAGGAGCGAGGACCAGTAGGGCAGAGAGTGGATGGAGCCAGGCCTGGTAGGGCATAGAGTGGATGGAGGCAGGCCCGGTAGGGCACAGAGTGGAGGGAGCCAGGCCAGTAGGGCATAGAGTGGAGGGAGCCAAGCCCGGTAGAGCATAGAGTGGATGAAGCCAGGTCCGGTAGGGCACAGAGTGGATGGAACCAGGCCTGGTAGGGCACAGAGTGGAGGGATCCAGGCCTGGTAGGGTACAGACTGGAGCCAGGCCCGGTAGAGCACAAAGTGAACTGAGCCAGGCCCAATAGGGCACAGAGTGGATGGAGTCAGGCCTGGTAGGGCACAGAGTGGATGGAGCCAGACCTGGTAGGGTACAGAGAGAAGCGAGGCCCGTTAGGCCACAGAGTGGATGGAGTCATGCCCAGTAGGGCTCAGACTGGCGCCAGGCCCACTAGGGCACAGAGTGGACGGAGCGAGGCCCTGTAGGGTAGAGAGTGGATGGAGCCAGGCCTGGTAGGGCAAAGAGCGGATGGAGCCAGGCCCGGTGGGGCACAGAGTGGATGGAGCCAGGCCCCGTAGGGTACAGAGTGGATTGAACCAGGCACGGTAAGGCACAGAGTGGATGGAGTGAGGCACTGTAGGGCACAGAATGGATGGATCCAGGCCCAGTAGGGCACAGAGTGGAGGGAGACAGGCCCTGTAGGGAACAGAGCGGATTGAGCTAGGCCCGATAGGGCACAGAGTGGATGGAACTAGGCCTGGTAGGGCACAGAGTGGATGGAACTAGGCCTGGTAGGGCACAGAGTGGATGGAGCCAGGACCCGTAGGGCCCAGAGTTGATGAGGCGAGGCTCAGTAGGGCACAGAGTGGAAAGATCCAGGCCTGGTAGGGCACAGAGTGGATGGAGCCAGGACCCGTAGGGCACAGAGTGGATGGAGTCAGGCCTGGTAGGGCACAGAATGGATGGAGCCAGGCCCGGTAGGGCACAGATTGGATGGAGCCAGGCCCGGTAGGGCAAAGTGTGGATGGAGCCAGGCCCGGTAGGGCACAGAGTGGATGGATCCAGGCCCAGTAGGGAACAGAGTGGATGGAGCCAGGCCCAGTAGGGTACAGAGTGGATTGAGGCAGGCACGGTAGGGCACAAAGTGGATGGAGCGAGGCCCTGCAGGGCAGAGAGTGGATGGAGCCAGGCCTGGTGGGGCACAGAGTGGATAGAGCCAGGCCCAGTAGGGCACAGAATGGATGGAGCCAGGCCCAGTAGGGAAAGGTGTGGATGGAGCCAGGCCCGGAAGGGCACAAAGTTAATGAAGACAAGCCCGTTAGGGCACAGACTGCAGCCAGGCCTGATAGGGCATAGAATGGATGGAGTCAGGCCAGGTAGGGCATAGAGTGGATGGAGCCAGGCCTGGTAGGGCACAGAGTGGATGAAGCCAGGCCCGGTAGAGCACAGAGTGAATAGAGCCAGGCTCGGTAGGGCACAGACTGGAGCCAAACCTGGTAGGGCACAGAGTGGATGGAGTCAGGCCAGGTACGGCACAGAGTGAAGCAAAGCCCGGAATGGCACAGAGTGGATGGAGCCAGGCCCGGTAGGGCACAGACTGGAGCAAGGCCCGGTAGGGCACAGAGTGGATGAAGCCAGGCCTGGTAGGGCACAGAATGGATGGAGCCAGGCCTGGTAGGGCAGAGAGTAGATGGATCCAAGCCCGGTAGTCTACAGAGTGGATGGAATCTGGCCCGGTAGGGCACAGAGTGGATGGAGCGAGGCTCGGTAGGGCAGAGAGTGGATAGATCCAGGCGTGGTAGGGCACAGAATGGATGGAGCCAGGCCCAGTAGGGCACTGAGTGGAATGAGGCCCATTGGGGCACAGAGTGGAGGGAGCCAGGCCCGGTTAGGGAACAGAGTAGATGGAGCCCGGCCCAGTAGGACACAGAGTGAATTGAGCCAGGCTCGGTAGGGCGCAAAGCAGATGGAGCCAGGCTCAGTAGGGTACAAACTGAAGCCAGACCCAGTAGGGCACAGAGTGGATGGAGTTAGGCCCGGTAGGGCACCGAGTGGATTGAGCCAGGCCTGGTAGAGCACAGAGTGGAGGGAGCCAGGCCCCGTTAGGGAACAGAGTAGATGGAGCCAGGCCCAGTAGGGCACAGAGTGGATTGAGCCAGGCTCGGTAGGGCGCAAAGTAGATGGAGCCAGGCTTAGTAGGGCACAAACTGAAGCCAGACCCAGTAGGGCACAGAGTGGATGGAGTCAGGCCCGGTAGGGCACAAAGTGAAATGAGGCCCGTTAGGGCACAGAGTGGATGGAGCCAGGCCCGGTAGGGCACAGAATGGATGGAGCGAGGCCCGGTAGGGCACAGACTGGAGCGAGACCCTGTAGGGTACAAATTGGAGTGAGGCCCGGTAGGGCATAGACTGGAGTGAGGCCAAGTAGAGCACAGACTGGAGCAAGGCCTAGTAGGGGGCACAGACTGGAGCGAGGCTAGTTAGGGCAAAGATTAGAGGCAGGCCCATTAGGGCACAGAGTGGAAGGAGCCAGGCCCAGTAGGGAACAGAATGGATGGAGCTACGCCCGGTAGGGCACAGAGTGGATGGAGCGAGGCCCGGTAGGGCACAGACTGGAGCGAGGCCCTGTAGGGTACAAATTGGAGCGAGGCCCAGTAGGGCATAGACTGGAGCGAGGCCAAGTAGAGCACAGACTGGAGCAAGGCCTAGTAGGGGGCACAGACTGGAGCAAGGCTAGTTAGGTCAAAGACTAGAGGCAGGCCCATTAGGGCACAGAGTGGATGGAGCCAGGCCCAGTAGGGAACAGAATGGATGGAGCCACACCCGGTAGGGCACAGAGTTGATGGAGCGAGGCCCGGTAGGGCATAGACTGGAGCGAGGCCAAGTAGAGCACAGACTGGAGCAAGGCCTAGTAGGGGGCACAGACTGGAGCAAGGCAACTAGAGGCGGGCCCATTAGGGCACAGAGTGGATGGAGCCAGGCCCGGTAGGGCACAGAATGGATGGAGCCAGGCCCGGTAGGGCACAGAGACAAGTGAGGCCCGTTAGGGCATAGAGTGGATGGAGCTAGGCCCGGTAGGGCACAGACTGGAGCCAGGCCCAGTAGGGCACAAAGTTGATGGAGTTAGGCCCGGTAGGGTGCAGAGTGGATTTAGCCAGGCCTGGTAGGGCACAGAGTGGATGGAGTGAAGCCCGGTAGGGAAAAGACTGGAGCGAGGCCAAGTAGAGCACAGACTGGAACAAGGCCTAGTAGGGGGCACAGACTGGAGCAAGGCTAGTTAGGGCAAAGACTAGAGGCAGGCCCATTAGGGCACAGAGTGGATGGAGCCAGGCCCGGTAGGGCACAGAATGGATGGAGCCAGGCCCGGTAGAGCACAGAGAGAAGCGAGGCCCATTAGGGCATAGAGTGGATGGAGCTAGGCCCGGGAGGGCACAGAGTGGATGGAGTTAGGCCCGGTAGGGCGCAGAGTGGATTTAGCCAGGCCTGGTAGGGCACAGAGTGGATGGAGCAAGGCCTAGTTGGGGGCACAGACTGGAGCGAGGCTAGTTAGGGCAAAGACTAGAGGCAGGCCCATTAGGGCACAGAGTGGATGGAGCAAGGCCCGGTAGGGCACAGACTGGAGCAAGGCCCTAAAGGGTACAAATTGGAGCATGACCTGGTAGGGCATAGACTGGAGCGAGGCCAAGTAGAGCACATACTGGAGCAAGGCCTAGTAGGGGGCACAGACTGGAGCAAGGCTAGTTAGGGCAAAGACTAGAGGCAGGCCCATTAGGGCACAGAGTGGATGGAGCCAGGCCCGGTAGGGCACAGAGAGAAGCGAAGCCCGTTAGGGCATAGAGTGGATGGAGCTAGGCCCCGTAGGGCGCAGACTGGAGCCAGGCCCGGTAGGGCACAGAGTGGATTGAGTTAGGACCGGTAGGGCACAGCATGGAGGGAGCCAAGCCCGGAAGGGCACAGAGTGGATGGAGCGAGGCCCGGTAGGGCACAGACTGGAGTAAGGCCCTGTAGGGTGCAAACTGGAACGAGGCCCGGTAGGGCATAGACTGGAGCGAGGCCTGTTAGGGCATAGAGGAGTAGATTAGGCCAGAGTGAATAAGATTAGGGCAGAGTGGAGCAGATTAGTGGAGTGAGCAACTATCTTGCCCTTACTCCTATGTGGTGTAATATACTGTATATTATTAAAAAAACAAAAAAACTCCAAAGAAAACCCCAAAAAAACAAAAAAATAAATAAATGTATATTTGTTTATATTTTAAAAAATGTATATATGTTACAATAGTGTTTATTAGGGCAGGGTGGACTGGATTGGGGTAGGGTGGACTGGATTGGGGTAGGGTGGAGTGGATTACGGCAGGGTGAAGTGGATTAGTGCAGAGTGGAGCAGATTAGGGCAGAGTGTAGCGGATTAGGGCAGAGTGGTGCAGATTAGGGCAGGGTGGAGCAGAATAGGGCAGGGTGGTGAAGAGTGGAGCAGAATAGGGCAGAGTGGAGCAGAATATGGTAGAGTGGAGCAGATTAGGGCAGAGTGGAGCGGATTAGGGCAAGGTGGAACAGATCAGGCCAGAGTTGAGCAGATCAGGGCAGGGTAGAGCACATTAGGGCAGAGTGGAGAGGATTAGAGCAGGATGGAGCAGATTAGGGCAGGGTGGAGCAGATTAGGGCAGATTGGAGTGAATTAGGGCAGATTGTAACGAATTAGGGCAGGTTGGAGCGGATTAAGGCAGGGTGGAGCTGAAAAAACAAATTAAAAATACAAAAAATGTATATTTGTTTATATGTATAAAATATATATATTTTTTATATGTTACAGTACTGTATATTAGGGCAGATTGGAGTGGATTAGGGCAGGGCAGAGCAGATTAGGACAGAATGGAGCAGATTAGGGCAGAGTGGAGCTGATTAGGGCAGAGTGGAGCAGATTAGGGCAGGGTGGAGGGGATTAGGGCAGGGTGGAATGGATTAGGGCAGGGTGGAGCAGTGGATTAGGGCAGGGTGGTGGGATTGGAGCAGATTAAGGATGCATGGAGAGGATTAGGGTAGGGTGGATTGTATCAGAGCAGAGTTGAGCGGATCGCGGCAGGGTGGAGCGGATTAGGGCAGGGTGGAGCAAATTAGGGCAGAATGGAGCAGATTAGGGCAGGGTGGAACAGATTAGGGCAGGGTGGAGCGGATTAGAGCAGGATTGAGCAGATTAGGGCAGTTTGGAATGGATTAGGGCAGGGCGGAATGGATCAGTGCAGAGTGGAGTGGATCAGGGCAGGATAGAGCCGATTAGGGCAGGGTGGAGCAGATTACGGCGGAGTGGAGGGGATTTAGGCAGAGTGGAGCGGATTAGGGCAGAGTGGAGCAGATTAGGGCAGGATGGAGTAGATTAGGTGAGAGTGGAGCGGATTAGAGCAAGGTGGAGCTGTTAAGGGCAGGTTGATGCGGATTAGGGAAGGGTGAAGCGGATTAGGGCAGGGTGGAGGGGATTAGGGCAGGGTGGAGCAGTGGATTAGGGCAGGGTGAAGGGGATTAGGGCAGGGTGGAGGGGATTAGGGCAGGGTGGAGCAGATTAGGTTAGGGTGGAGGGGATTAGTGGAGCAGATTAGGGCAGAGTAGATTAGAATAGTGTAATGTAGTGTAGTGTAGATTAGTTTAGTGTAGTTAGGGCCTGGCCAGAGAGGGATTACTTTGACGCAGTTGACCAGCTTAAAAACACTGATCCAATCCCCCCACCACCATCAGTGGACTGATCCCACCCCACTCACCACCACCACTGCTACTGATCAATGGGGTGGGGCCCTTATGGTTTCTTGCACTGGGGTCCTGAAGGTTCTAGTTACGCCTCTGTGCAGTGCCAATCATTCTAAATGACACCTGAGTGCACCTTGTCAATGGACATGCATTAAGCTGTGCAACAATGCATATTACTTGTAGAGGTGCAATTCAAAGCCTTTCATTCAGAATGGCACCGAAACACACCATGTCAATGGGCGTGCTTTGCACTGTACTGCACTGGGATTGAATGGCATGGCATTGCACCAAATTGCAGTACTCTGCCAAAAAAAGTGCTGGTGGTGCATGTCCATTTTTTGAGATATTGTGGTGCATTCTTAGCCCATTCATTTTGAACTGTCTACCTGACACAATCTTAGCACGCAAAAAAAAGTGTGTTAACACCCATGTGTTAATGTAACACACTAAGCAAAAAAGTGTGAAACTACCTTTAAATACAAGTGATCAAAAAACACTAGTTTCTCTTTTAAGGCTTTTGACAGACTGCTAATGGTTTGCAAGTGCCAACATCTTGACAAAAATCAAATTTTCACGGCTAGCAATGCTTTCATCTGTCAGTTACCACTCAGCAAACACATTTGCTCCTACTTGTCATATTCACTAAATTACTTTGTAAAGTAATTTTTCACCTTGCTCAGAGTGAGACCATATTCACTTCAATCATTCAATCATGTGCAAAGGAAATTCCTGCACATTGCTTCACTGAGCTAATGGTTGAGTACAATTATAGGGGTCTGATAATGTTGAGTGATATATATATATATAGATAGAAAGAGAGAGAGAGAGAGAGAGAGAGAGAGAGAGAGAGAGAGAGACTATCACTAATGCACTTTGTTACTTTCCCTAGGCGTTTTTTGGTTTTGTTTAAATTCCTGGGAAATCAAAACTGTTGGATATGTGGTGACACAAACTACTGATAAGAACACAGAAAGGTGCTCAAAATGACTTCCTTCTCAAAACCAGTCTGAACCGACCAAATACTGCTGAAATCTCTTTTTTTGCCAGTCACATGATGTATACACCCATTTATGGTGCTGCGCTAATCCTGGGCCTCCTTAATGAGTAACTGAGAGTGATAGTAACTACATAAACAGTGATATAAAAAATGAAAAAGTGTTGGCACCAGCCATAAAGTAATCTCACTTGTGAAATAATAAATCGTCTGGGTGCTAAAATTAATAAGGTCTAAAGGTAAAAATAAATAACCCAGCATGGATAAATAAAAATCAAATTACAAAACAATTCATCTTTGTAACCATGTGCATATATGGATAAACATAAGTGTAACCACTCATCAAATAATAGTGTATCATAAAATCCAAGTAACTCAAAATAAAACGCACAAATAAAGTGACATGGTGCAATAGTGGCGAAAATGATTAAAAGTCAATAGGTGAAATATCCAGGGATTGTCAAATTCTATGACATGCACTCTGTAATAAATAATGTGACTTAAATAAATTGGCATGCACCAGGTGTGACAATAAAGGGAAGTCCTTATTCATTAAAAGTGCAATAGCGTCTCAACATGCAACAGCACGCTCTGCGGTGTTTAAAGTAAATCACACGGTGCTCATCTTCGTGTTTCAACACTCATGTGGGGGATGGCCCCTTACCTTAAGGCAATAGGGCAAGCGCATATAACCACAGATCTCTCAAAGGGTCCTCCTTAAGGCAATAGGGCAAGCACTTCTGACCAAGTAGCTTTGAGGGGGTCCTCCTATGGATGTGGCAAACTATCCTCACGGTAGTAGTTTCAGGGGATAATTCCCTCGGTGGTATAGGGAAATAAAAAACACGGGGAACCCCTGATGAAGTCACGTGTGTTGTGACATCACGCGTAGGGACGGGACAGGCTTTACATGCTGTGACAGAGATACGAGCTCGCCGCTCGTCGGAGATACGAACACTGCCTTTTATGTATATGTGAGTACCCTTGTTTTTACTTAATAAAGCTGCTGGTTAAAACGACATTACACTATTGGGGTTCCCCGTGTTTTTTATTTCCCTATACCACCGAGGGAATTATCCCCTGAAACTACTACCGTGAGGATAGTTTGCCACATCCATAGGAGGACCCCCTCAAAGCTACTTGGTCAGAAGTGCTTGCCCTATTGCCTTAAGGAGGACCCTTTGAGAGATCTGTGGTTATATGCGCTTGCCCTATTGCCTTAAGGTAAGGGGCCATCCCCCACATGAGTGTTGAAACACGAAGATGAGCACCGTGTGATTTACTTTAAACAACGCAGAGCGTGCTGTTGCATGTTGAGACGCTATTGCACTTTTAATGAATAAGGACTTCCCTTTATTGTCACACCTGGTGCATGCCAATTTATTTAAGTCACATTATTTATTACAGAGTGCATGTCATAGAATTTGACAATCCTTGGATATTTCACCTATTGACTTTTAATCATTTTCGCCACTATTGCACCATGTCACTTTATTTGTGCGTTTTATTTTGAGTTACTTGGATTTTATGATACACTATTATTTGATGAGTGGTTACACTTATGTTTATCCATATATGCACATGGTTACAAAGATGAATCGTTTTGTAATTTGATTTTTATTTATCCATGCTGGGTTATTTATTTTTACCTTTAGACCTTATTAATTTTAGCACCCAGACGATTTATTATTTCACAAGTGAGATTACTTTATGGCTGGTGCCAACACTTTTTCATTTTTTATATCACTGTTTATGTAGTTACTATCACTCTCAGTTACTCATTAAGGAGGCCCAGGATTAGCGCAGCACCACCTATTACTATATTGATGTTCATTTAAGGTCTGGTCTACACCTGTTTCGGTGCATGCAGCTTCTCCTAGTACTGTTTATTGAATTTGATACCTGTAACGCGGGAATAATTCTTTTAATTTTTTTTTTTATACACCCATTTAACTGTTCCCTTGCTACTAAGAAGATATGGACATTGATTGGACTAAACTATATGGTCACACCTATAACGCGCCTCGACCTTATGAATATTCATAAAGTATATATTATTCAACTTGATGTTTGTAAATCAGAGACACTTCCTTCTTCATTCGGCCTGGTAGAGCTGAATATCGTTGTGTGTTGCGTCTCTCCACTGCAGTGTATGAATAAAGCACATAATTATATTCTTTTACAAAGATCTGGATCTACTATCTCACCTGAATGTCTTGTTTGGATACTCCCTAACCTGATTTAACAGAATGGTGCCTTTCGACTCGGATACAGTCAGGTGGGCTCCCGGCCAGAGAGACATGAAACTCATGTTGAGCAGACAAGTGGCCAAGGTAAGAAACTGTTATTCTTACTTATTCTGCACTCTGGGGTCCATTGGCTGAAGGATACTTAAGCTGTTGATGAGATGGTGAGATTAAGGTAAAATTGAGTGTAAAATAAGTAATGTTGATGACACACAGTTTGACCCAAATAACTTCTTTACTTTACCTGTTGCAGAAATAATAGAGCCGATAATAATTATCATTGTTGATGTTTTGTTTCTATACTTGGGGTGTCAATAGATTTATGAGACTTGTGAGAAGGTCTGACCAGAGGACTGTAGTAGTATGTGTGGCGAGTAATGCCTATGTGGCAAGTGTACAGGCCTGTGTGGCCAAGTGTAATAAAGTGCCATTTGATGGCTACTGTGTGTGGCCCGTGGGGAAGAAAACATTTTTTGGGTGACGACCCACAAATTGTTAGAGACTCAAAGTGAGGACTCTAGATTGGGAGCACGGCTCTCCCATGGACTTCTCAATGCTGGGAGAGGTAGAAGAAGTGCCACAAGTCCTATGACAGACATGACAGACAGATGTGCACAGTGGTTAAGAAATGACACCAAGCTTATTATAGGCTTGACCAAAACAGAGCTGATCTAATACCAGAAGGAGTTATGATCAACTTGGATTTCTGTGCATGTTATTTTTTATGGCAGATTGACAGAGTTGGATAAGGAGATTAAATGTGTACAATATTGGTTTTTTTTTAAAGTATGCAACGTGATGGAACTTTAACTAGTTATGAGCCTGTCAAGTTTTTCTAATGCATATCACTGATGGGTCTAGCAAAAGAGAATTAGACCAGGCAATACAAGTGTTATCTAAATGTTTTAGAAATGTTTGAGAAGAAGAAAAATTGCTGAGTTGAAAAATAAGCATGAGAAATCATTTTGGGGATTTGAGAAACCTGCTTGTTTTGTATTTCTGCGTAAGAAAGGAGTGAGGTGCCCCTCCCTTCAAATTCCTGTGTAAAGCAGCCGGAGAGTTCTGAATATCTAAGAAATTAGTAATTATGGTGTTGTTGTATGAATATAATCCTAATTGAAATTGTTAGATTTTACTATATAACTCTAGGATTTTTTTAAACAAAGAAAGAAAATAGCTGATTACGGCTGACATCCTTTTAAATTCTTAAATAGGTAGCTATGATTATTATAATTATTTAAATGTTTAGTTCTTCATTCTAGCCTACTGAGCGTGAAAGGGTTCCACACACTGATAAGGCCTGGTTGATTTAGTATTTTAGCATGCCAGAATATTAAAGGAACTATGCAAGTTAAGAAGTAGTTAGACAAGGAAGCACATGCCAGAAGAGAGAAATCAGAAGGTTATTGATGATTTAAAGACATAGATAGTAAACATGAAAGTGGAGAAAGGCAAGTTTAGGCATAAGTATGTTATCTTCACAAGTAAGTGATTTACTGACAGAAAAATCTGAGAGGAACAGAGAACGGACAGAGATTTCAGGATAGACTGTAAGAATGTTGATGTGATGGGACTTAAGGAAATAGTTATTGGCAACAAAACTAAAATAGAAGGGCTTTGAATGGGCTTTGCTGGGAGAAGTGTGCAGTAGCATTGAAGACCAGAGAGAGGTGAGAAAAGAGAAGACAACAGACTTAATGCTTCTATAGCTCAAGATAATGCGTTTTTCAAAGAAAAAACAGGAAATGATCAAATTGTGGTAAAATTGGGCATCTTGCCAAGAGGCACAGATACCAAAGAACATTGTGAACAAGATGATGGAATAACAGAATTGCAGTTGAGGAATCAAAGCTACGATAGCTTTTGTTTGGCTGGTGATTTTATGGTTGCATCCATTTGTGACCCTGCTGAGATAAATCAAATTAATAGGTTTAGTGGGAAAGATGAGGAGCAAACGTTTATGCTCATCTGATGCTAGAGACCAGCAACATGAAGAAAAAGATGATGACAAAGGCAAAGATGGGACTGGTGCCAGTACTTTAGCATTAAGTTCAACTGAGAGGTGTCCAATTTGTCTGAACAGTCTTTCCTTGGAGGTAGGCTTTCCAGAAGATTGTTGTCACGTTTTCTGTATATCTTTCATTCTTAAATGGTGTGAAACCTCCTCATCCTGCCCTGTTGACCGTAAACCTTTTCAAACTGTGTATAAAATAGATCCGGTTGGTGGATGCACCAAGATCCATGTCGTGGCAAGGACACATAAAGAAAACTGCAGCTGCAACCTGTGCCAGTGGTGCTGTACAAAAGGGAAGATATGCTTTTACAATCCTGCTTGCATTAGGAGAAATAGAAGTGAAAAGATGTACTACAATCAATCCTGCCAGCATTTTCCTAGAGAGAGAAGGAAACCTCGAAGAGGAGGGTGACCACATCTGCTTAAAACTCATGGAAGAAGAAATGCAGCAAATCCTCCCAGTAAAAGACACTCCTCTTTAAAATTCTGATTTGATCCTGTGTGCAGAGGGCTCACGCCTGTACAAAGATAGAGTCCCAAGAATGGCATATGCGGTGACAACATTGGAGGAAGTGATTGAGACCCAACTACTCCCCTCATCACACTACTCACCACAAAGGACCAGGCACTGGTGGGCACTGGTAGGCGGCACTGATATCCACTGGCAGGTGTCACTGGTGGGCACAGATGAGGCGGCAGCGACTCTCCGTGTTCGGGACCGATGTCCCTCTGACACAAGTCAGTGGTCTGCTTTTTTTTTCTCCTCATGCTGTTAGCATGAGGGGAAAAAAGTAGGTTACTGATCTTCTGTTTACATCACGTGATCAGCTGTCATTGGCTGACAGCTGATCACGTGGTAAGGGGTCGGGATCGGCCCCTTACTCCAATCTTTGATCAGCCGAGTCTCCTCGACTTGGTGATCACAGAGCATGCTGCGTGTGCCCTGCAGGGTGCACCAAAACAGCGCATGCTCGAGAGGACGTACATGTACACCCTCCTGGCAAATAAGGCCCACGCTGTATAGCGCAGGCAGGAGGGAGTTAAATAGTGTTTTTGGTTTGTGATGCTTAGATGCAGTGTAGTTCTGCTTTAATAAACCTAAGCATGTAACTATGAATAACCTGGCCAGTGCGATGATATTTGCTCATAGTTCTTCGGGCAGGCTAGAAGCAGGTTGGGGACACAGGAAGCAGTAGGACTGCCATGATTTTTTGGCTGTCATGATTTGCCATGGTTTTTTGGCTGCCATGATTTGCCATGATTTTTTGGTTGCCCCGTACTATTTGCATACTGTGACATGGATTTGAATAAAATTAGAGGACTAGCTGAACAACATTAGCAAGTGAAAAAAAATCACATATATGTACTTTTAATGGTGAATGCAATTGCTTGACTGGGGCTATGCTTGAAATGTCAAAGATAATGCAAATAGCTCATTAACATTAGTTGTATAAAGTCAGTGATGGGGCTGGCTGAACATGCGGAAAGCGGATGAGAAACACAGCGCTACACTCAGTTCATTGTTGTCAGCAGCTAGAAGGCAAATCGCAGGAGGAATTTGCGGTTATTGAGAAAGTATTTTTATGTAAAAGGCATCAGTGGATGTATCATGCAAAGTATACCTCTCAAGGGCTTCGAAGCCAACACTGTCCATCTTCACACATTAAATCCCACAAAACATTTTGTTTATAACATTAAATCATCCCGAAGCTTTTTCCCTCAGACTTGAAACTATTAAAATATTTATCACATCAGTTTCTGAGATAGTTACGCCAAGTCTTTAAAAGGATCACTCCTTTCAAAGTGGCTTTGGAATGCAAACATCTCTTTGTATAGAATCCTGAACAGAATGTATTAGACAAATATCAAAGAGATCAAAAAGGGGAATTTATCTACTGAAAGGAATAACTGACAGGGGTCAGCTATCTCTTTTTGTGCATGGCTGTTTCTAAGCCTTAGGCCAAAAACCTCAGCCTTCCTTTATAATAACCCCCACTCACGTTGTCTCTGGGGCAAATGTATTTTTAAAAAAAGAATTGCGATTGAAAAATCCTAGCTCCACTGGGGAGGCTACCGGAGTGCTAAGTGCATAGAACAGCCACCATCAGTTGTGGCCAGCTGCTTGCAGCACATGTGAGTTTCAGACTTTCAACTTGTGAAGTATAAAAAGGGGTTGTGGCTTTCTCTTTTATTACTGGAGGATTCAGCTACCAGGAATGGATTTTGATGGAAAGCACATGCCTTCTCCTAAAGTGGAACTTCACTTTCCAAATCAACATTGACTACTATCGAATGGAAATTTTGATTTTCGTTCGTTAGATAGATGCACCTCCATCTGAAGTTTGGCACCGCAAGTTTGGCGAGTCCCCAGCACAAACATTGTTCACAAAGCTGATAAAAGCATTTTTTGTTATCTATATCCCTGCCCCACTCACATATTGTTCCCCTTGCAGTGTCCACAACACTAAAAAATCTATGTCTATGGAAACACAAAGCTAGGGAGTGTGCATGCACAGGTGCCTCCTTAGCACCCATGATTTGATGATGATGGATGATTTGATGATGGATGATGGATGATTTGGTAAAGGGCCACACCCGAAAAGCATTATCAGTATTACAGCCTGATGACAGCTTTCCATCTGTCCTACAACTGCATCTTTGTTCCATCCCAAGCCTTGTTGTGGTGAGTCGGTTCAACATTGCCCTGTGTTGGTGACGTCACATCCAGCGCGCCACCCGACTATGCCAGCTGCATCCTTCGGCAGTTTGGAGTCCATTATCTGGTCTATTGGGGGCCTCTCCACATCACTGACCCTTACGGGTTCCAGCAGTGGTCTGTCATCTCTTCCATTGGGTGAATGCTCATGCGAAATCTGGCACCTATACACCTTTTGGTTGCCCCCATGACCGGCCTTGATATGCCCAGGTCAGCCTGCCGAGGTTTGGGTGAGAATGAAGTTCAATATGAAGCATGATGTTCAAAAGTAATTGTCTGTCAGCCTTGTTTTATCCCTTTCCATTCTTGGAATACTTTGATTTTAATTCCTGTTGGTATTTATGAGAAAAAACTCGTCACTATTCAAAAATACCACCACTGCGCCTCAGGAAAGACAGTCTATCTGGAAGCTGCCACTTTAAAAGAAATCAAAGTAAAAACTGAATTTTAACCACGTGTCAATAGAAAGTTAAATACTGACAATAAGTCAAAATAGTGGCGCACTATTTTAATAATACTTTGACTTTACAACAAATCTTTTTACACAAACCGTTGTATAGACATTCTTATGACTTCTCTGAGGTATGCCTAAAGTGGTTTTTAGCCATTGCTGCCCCCCCCCCCCCCCCCCGCACTGGGTTGACAGAAGAGGAAAGTGACCTCTGTGCAATATTGTTGCACAGAGCAGAAAGTTATTACCTTTTTCTTTATAAAAATAAATTAGCCTTCAGCATCACTTTAAATTCAGCAATTCTGCTTATTTTCAACTGCTGTTTACTTAGCAATGGCAGTATACACTGAGAATATGTTCTTGTTACACATGTGTCACATTCTAGTTTATGAGCTCAGTAGTTAGGGAAAATTGTATTGTGCATTATGATCTTTACAGCCTTATAAGATCAAAGTGTGTCCTGTAGAAACATAAACTCCAGATCCAAAATTAGCCTTTTTTTCTGCAACATCATAACATATTGATCTTTTCAAATGACACGGCCTACATTTCTAAGTATTGACTCCCCTGGTTAAGTTAACATTAATCTAAGCATGCCAATATCAGCAGTTATAGCGTTCAGCCCTACATATATGCCATACACTGGCTCTTTGATTTATGACCGTACTTTATAAAATATTGCTCTACTGGTCGGTAGGTACACACGGCTGATCCGAACGGAATCAATATTTTTTTTTTTTAATAAAAGCTGCTTGTGTTTTTAACACACTCTAATCAAAATGAAAAAAAAAACAGTGTCAATAAAGCCGTTTATATAGAGAACTGTTCAGATATTTTATATATATATTAGTATATACAGTATATATATTTAGTGTTGAATCAGTAACCCTGCGAAACATGTTGTGAAGTACTAGATAAATTTGTCATATTAGAGACACAGACAAACCCTTCTTTGGTTGGGAACTATGTAGGCATAGACATAGAAAATTATACCTTCTTTAAAATATAAAATTTTTATTATACACCTAATTTAAAAGTCACAAAGTCATGTGGCTGAAATTTTAAGATACCTTTAGGTCTCTTAATCTTCATTATAGTATAGATGATGGTTACCGCACTTAGGTAAGGCTGGGCTGCTGCCTCCCCTAGGAGCTCCACTAGTGGAACACCAAAAAGTATGTGGGTGGGTGGCGCTGCCTATCACCTGGCGATTGACCTCCAGTGATAAATTACAATTAAAAGTGCATGTGCTAATGAAACCACTTGGTGTGTACCAGGATTAATAATGTGATATTATGTGACACTCCCTCATCCCCTTTGTTGATAAAGGGAAGGGAATATGAGGGATTGTGGGTGTGAATCTCAAAGACCCGTATTGGAGTGTTCATATATAAAGTGCCTAAACCTCTCCACTTATATACAATGATACACAATACATTCAGCCATATGTTAAATGAACTAAGAAATAAACTTGAATATCATGTGCGTTCATCAATTGATAATAATAAAGTAAAATCTAATGTGCAAATTGCAAGACAATCATAAATTATATGAATTGATGAGAAAATTAAATAAAAGTCCTATGTGCAAATGTGCAAACCAATCATAAGATATATGAGTCCAGTTTGTAGAGCTAATGGCATATGAAACAGTCCAAAGTGAACAGCATAAAGTGACGTTCGTGCTCCCCTTCAGTTCCCCACTCACCAGATCCTCATACCCCTGTAGGGGTAAACCGCATAATGGGGGGGTTTTACTGGAGAGGTTTTCCTCTCTGTTTGATCCGACTGAAGGGTGTCCAACGATACTACTCCTGCTGGGGATCGGCGAAGGTGCGTGTATGTGTGTGGCTGCCGGTTCCTGGGTGGTCGTCTGCTACATCCCACTTCAAGGCCATGGGGTGTTCTCGTATGAATGGAAGAGATGGGCAATCATAGAGAAGTTCCATAAAAAAAATCCCAAATTTATTGTATAGTATAAAATAAAATCCAACAAAGCCAGTGGCCAGAAAGAAGTTTCCAAAGATACAATACAAAGGAGTTCCTGTTCAGCGTGCATCCCACCGATCCGAACGCTGCAAACCGGAAGTGACGTGGGTGCGTACTAGGCTCCCACTTACGCGTTTTGTCATAAGACGAAAATGTTTAGTTGCACAAGATAACACCCATGTCTTAATGCCATGTTCTTTGTTGTGTACCTCCTGTGTGAGAGATCAGTTGTCATGTTGTTTTGGCTTACCACAATTAAAATGGTTGTACCAGAAAGTGCAAAGAATTAAAACTTGAGTTCGCCACTTGCAAACATAGAAAATAGGGAGTCTATTTTGAGACATACATGAAATGTCATCATCAAAATTTGGAACAGTGTGCAAGTCAGCATGTGAAAGTCACATCAAAAATTACTTCAAGTGAATGTACCCAGGGATGGGTAAAATTGAAAGTTTTCATTTCTCAAAATGAACATTTTCATTTTTTTTAAAAAGCATTTTAGTAAAATGGAAAAGAGAAATTAAGGTGTTTTTAGTGTTTTTAAGGCTGCAACAAAAAGCCTTTCATTAGCTTCATAGTTTAACTTTTTTTCACAAAAAAAAAAAACGTAAAATAAAAAACGTAAAGCAACAGAATACAAATAATAACTGAATACAGATTTAAAATGAAAAAACACAAATACAAAGAAAACTTTTTAGACTAAACAAACTAAACTATCCTAAAATACCAAATACTTCAAAAAACCCACAAAAAATCTGCTTTTAACAAATTAAGCAGCTATGCAATGTAAGCAGCTGCAAAATCTGGCAATTCATCCCTAAATGCATCAAAAAAAAACCTCAAAATGTGCCCTTAGCGTAATTACTTTCTAGTTTCCCTTTAAGCAGCTCTTCAGTACTGGGAAAACAAACTGACTAGTTGCATGAAAAATGAAAATATTTTACAGCTAAGAAGTAACTTTTAAAACTTTTTTGCTCTTTTATTTTGCCTTAAGTACCTTTTTTTTTGAGGGGGCTATCGACTTCATGACATGATATTTATCAAATCGGGAGACAGAGTCACCAATCTGATTATGTGTACTTTTCCGGTCTCACATGAGTTCGCTGGTAAGAGACTCAGCACTGTCTGCAACAGATCACATCCACAGACAGCCAGGAAGAGAAAAACATTTTCAGATGAACGCTGTGAAGTCTTCCTCGGGGAAACGTTCTGACTGTGGTTTATGTTGGCTTGCGGCCAGCTATGCCATTACAAGAGGATTGTGGACATCTCCATGATTTCTTAATGATCAGCCGGTTAACTCCTTACATTCGTACATTTTGCTGGGATGATTTAAAGGGGACCTTTATCTAAGATTGTTCATCTTGTACTGAATGGAGATTGACGTAGGCAACCTGTGCACAAGTTTGAGCTGTTGGCCTTGATTTGAAGAACAAGCATAGTAAAGGAGGGATGGTTCACTTGGTCTCTGCTTATGAGATTTTGGGAAATGATGCTCATGCAAAACTGGTCAGCCTGAAAACCAATTTCTTCTTTGGCAAACACTAGGAGACCCATGTACTGGAACTGATCATCACTGTAACGGAGAGAATGGTGTCAAGAACAGAATTATATTAACTAGGATTTCTTGGAGGGGGGGGTGTCTAAATTATGGTGATGCTTACCTCTGTTTTAAGATAGTGGAACAAGCTAGCCGCTGGCCTGCCACCGCACTGAACCTTTACCACCCTAGTTATGATTGCTGCTCCTTGAATATGGGCAGGACAATATCAATATCACTATGAGTCAGTGAGAGAGGAATATGATAAGCAGGGGATCATTGGATATCATATTGAACTTAACGTAAAAACCAGCACCATTAAAAAATGCAGATTCTTCATTTAGGAGATATTCCTATTAGAATTCCGACTGTGCTCATTAGAAAGCCAAATGATGGTGTCACGCTCCTCTAATGTGTTTTCTATATTACATAGAAAATAATAGGTGCATCCAATAATACAGAAGTCACACCTTTAGATCCCTTTCACTCTGAGGGTTAAAAGCACCCCGCTTAAACAACGGTAAAAAGAGCGGCACTTTAACGTTAATGCACGGGCGGCCCCAGTGTGAAAGGGCTCTTAATCTGCACTTTTAGGGGAGGTTCCAACTACTGTGAAGACTACTTGCCAGTAGAATGTGTAAGAGATATAAGTAGACCATAAATCTTCAACTCATTGGTTACATCTAAAAATGGTTGAGTAACTACAAGTCTTTTAAGGTGACTTCTAGCTAATCTTTTTGTCCTGGATAACATGGGGAGGGTCTAGCTTATCGGTCAGTTAATTATTGCTGTCAGTTAAAGCCAAGAACACCCATTAATATATGGTGTCACCTACACAGGAAGTGGAGGAGATAACCCTAATGGGCATATAAACAGTCATATCTCTCTATTATAATAACAGTAGTTGTCGTGTCTCAGTTAATGCGATTTTCCTCTCACTCCCTCTTTTAGTAACACAATTACAGGAAATGAAGAGAAAATCCCCCTATTGGGACACAGCAATAAAAACCTTACAAATGTTCAAAACCTTGGTCCCACTAAACAAAATAAGAAAATAGAAAAAATAAGTGCAATTTTTTTTTCATTTGAAGCAAACCTGTGAAAAATAATAAAATAATCATCCTCCATCCTGCACTAGGGACCATCCAGTGCCCATGGTGACCTTTACATTACTGAACATTGAGGACCGTGTGACATGTCGCCTGCCTCCCTACACCGATAGGCTTGGGGCCTTAGCAGCAAATCATGAGGTACTAGCCATGTCACATTATGGCATTGGATGCGCCATTAAGGATGCTGTTGTTCACAAGGAATACCTGACCGTTTCTGGGTGCCTTTGCAGGGATGGCACCAGGAATCTAAGTGGTTGTATAGGTAAGGATAGGAACCAGTGGATTAGTGTTTGTTATTCATTTTAGGCAATGGTACAATAATCTATTGAGTAATGTTTATATATTACCTGAATGCATTGTTTAACATACAGTATCTCACAAAAGTGAGTACACCCCTCACATTTTTGTAAATATTTTACTATATCTTTTCATTTGACAACACTGAAGAAATGACACTTTGCTACAATGTAAAGTAGTGATTGAACAGCTTGTATAACAGAGCTTCACAGGTTGCCACTGGAGTCCTCTTCCACTCCTCCATGATGACATCACGGAGCTGGTGGATGTTAGAGACCTTGCGCTCCTCCACCTTCCATTTGAGGATGTTCCAAAGATGCCTAATAGGATTTAGGTCTGGAGACATGCTTGGCCAGTCCATCACCTTTACCCTCAGCTTCTTTAGCAATGCAGTGGTCTTCTTGGAGGTGTGTTTGGGGTCGTTATGTTATCATAATGCCATGCGGCCAAGTCTCCGAAGGGAGGGGATCATGCTCTGCTTCGGTATGTCACAGTACATGATGGCATTCATGGTTCCCTCAATGAACTGTAGCTTTCCAGTGCTGGCAGGACTCATGCAGCCCAAGACCATGACACTCCCACCACCATATTTGACTGTAGGCAAGACACACTTGTCTTTGTACTCCTCACATGGTTGCCGCCACACGTGCTTTACACCATCTGAACCAAACAAGTTTATCTTGGTTTAATCAGACCATAGGACATGATTCCAGTAATCCATGTGCTAAGTCTGGTTGTCTTCAGCAAACTGTTTACAGGCTTTCTTGTGCATCATCTTTAGAAGAGGCTTCCTTCTGGGACAACAGCCATGCAGACCAATTTGATGCAGTGTGCGGCGTATGGTCTGAGCACTGACAGGCTGACCCCCCTACCCCTTTAATCTCTGCAGCAATGCTGGCAGCACTCATACATCTATTTCCCAAAGACAACCTCTGGATATGACGCTGAGTACTCAACTTCTTTAGTCGACCATGGAGAGGCCTGTTCTGAGTGGAACCTGTCCTGTTAAACCACTGTATGTTCTTGGTCACCGTGCTGCAGCTCAGTTTCAGGGTCTTGGCAATCTTCTTATAGCTTAGGTCATCTTTATGTAGAGCAACAATTCTTTTTTTCAGATCCTCAGAGAGTTCTTTGACATGAGGTGCCATGTTGAACTTCCAGTGACCAGTATGAGAGAGTGAGAGAGATAACACCAAATTTAACACACCTGCTCCCCATTCACACCTTAGACCTTGTAACACTAACAAATCACATGACACCGGGGAGGGAAAATGGCTACTTGGGCCCAATTTGTATATTTTCACTTAGGGGTGTACTCACTTTTATTGCCAGCGGTTTAGACATTAATGGCTGTGTGTTGAGCTATTTTGAGGGGACAGCAAATTTACACTGTCATACAAGCTGTACACTCACTACTTTACATTGTAGCAAAGTGTAATTTCTTCAGTGTTGTCACATGAAAAAATATAATAAAATATTTACAAAAATGTGAGGGGTGTACTCACTTTTGTGAGATACTGTATATAGAAGATATTTACAAGTTATCTTGTTTATGTTCATCAGCATCGATTTTAGCACAGCAAAATGAGGCTATCAAGCAACGTTTAATTTTATTTGTTTGGTAAAAGTCTTATTTCATACTTTCTGTTGGCGTTATGTCCAATTGCCTCATTCCAGCATCTGTTTCGTCATTATTCACCTCCACAGCATTGGTAAATCAGCCCCTTGTGCGCTATAATTCATTCGGTGACAAATCTGTAATGGCACAACTTAATGCCGCATTAAACCTGAGTGTGTATTGTTTACCAAAGTGCCCATCTGTGCGTGCTCGCAAAGAAGGACGCCAAAATCAATCCGATCAAAATTAATTAGTCGTGCACCAGGTCTGGCATTGTAAATTGGGAAACCCATTGGAAAGAAATCAGTGCAGTTGACCGCTAAAAATGTCACATATGGGGAACCTATTCAGACACAATAAAAATGATATTCTATAATATTTAAATAAAACTAATATATATATATTATTATATGAACTTCAGGCACAAGAACTAATTTAAATATATTCTTCAATAGCTATGAAGTATACAAATCCATTTTGTGTGCACCAAATATCTTTGCAACCACAATTATCACCTTGTGAAAGTAGCTTCCATATTATCATGTGCTGTAGATTGCCCCCTCCACAGCCCAGCGCTCCAGGAACACTGGAGGGGCAGAACACTGGGTGGTGACTGCCAGTCACTGCTCTGTGTGCAGGGCGAACGATCAATGGTCTTTGATTGCTCAGTTCTTGGTGTGGAGCCAGCATGGGACAGCTATATCATTGAGTCGATGCTGTATCTACATAGCTGAACATGTATGTTTTTTTGTATCCCATAATTCTCTTAATAACCAGGTATGGCCAAGCACTATTTCATTCTTAAAGTATGTTTTTTACAAATACATTAATCTGCAATGTTAAAAGGCACCTTGGCAAGCCTCTCCCCTAACAGTTATGTAAGAACACATATTATTCTTTCTCACTTCTCTAAGAACTTCACTATGCAGTTTGCCTGGTCCTACACTGCCTCCTCTTCAAACTGCTCCCATTTTGGGCCTGCTTCCCCCTCTGTAGACCCCATTCCGGTTGGTAGATCATACATTGCTCATCTAAGTAGGCAACACAACAAAGATTTTAGATTTTTACACAACTGTTGTGGGAGGAGATAGGGGCACAGTAAGGTCCCCTTTACACTTGTACATTCTGTAAGGAAAATGGTGTAAAGCATGTGTTAAGGTGCACCATGCTAATCTAATCCATTTTTTTTTATGAGCTTAATCTATGAAAAACTGGACCTGCACCACTTTAAAAAAATTGCATTGTGGTGCCTTGTATTGCAGGTGCCTTGTTTGCTACTGTACAAGTACATGGGGTTCTCTTTCAAATAAATGGCACGTCAATGCTACACACATAGTTCTGTGTGTTTATTGCATTGTGGTAATGCACATTTAACCATGCATTACTGCAGTGCATTGGGGTATTGCCAGCCTAAGGGTAAAAAGAATTATAAGAGCCTTTACCCTTTAATTAAAAAGAAAGTGCCACCGGCTGCCAACATTTTACAGACCCTTCTTATATTCCCAACAACCCATGAGACTTTTGATAAGCAAATAGCGACTTTGGAAAGGAAAGTCAAGGGCAGGCCTACCTATCCCATCTAACAATTGGTCCTTAAATGTGGAGGGCAGACTCAGTAGCAAAGTTGCCACCATAACAGAGTACTAACATTTTGTAGATGCTGAACTTCCTCACTTTCTGTAGCCTTTGCAGTTAGCGACTTTAGCTATGTGATAGCAAAATATTTAGCCCTAACTCCAGGACTAACAGTTAATGCTAGCTAGTAAAAATACTGTTTTTTTATACTCAGCACATTTGCTAAGTTGGTTAGCATCCTTCAAAGACTCATCTTCATTATTAAATGACGATTCTTGCAAACCCAAGTGAAAGCTCTTTATTAAATGCGTTACTGTTTATGGAAGTAATTCACAAGCTTTTTGCTATATAGAAACCCTTGAAATAATTTCCAAGTCAAGAAAACCCTTGCTAAAAATTATTATATCTACAGCCCATGGAACATGATCACTAAGTTGTAGAAATTAATAATAAATAAATGAATAAGGATTCTGGGAGCAATCTCGGAACACCCAATAAGAGGATAGTATGCAACCAGTCTAAACTATGTGGCATGTTCACCAATGCCAGGAGCCTGGTGGACAAGATGGTTGAACTAGAGATACTGTTGTAGGAGGAGGATTTGGATTTTGTGGGAATTTCAGAGACCTGGTTGAACAGCTCTCATGATTGGTCGGTAACCATTCAAGGGTATACCCTTTATCGCAGGGATAGAGAGGGTAAAAAAGGGGGAGGGGTATGCCTATAAATCAAGAATAATGTACAAATGTACAAGTGAATGAGAGAGATGACACCACTAAAGGTAGCTAGGGAGGAGGTGGAATCCTCATGGGTAGAGCTTCAAAGGGATGAAGCTAAGGGGAAAATATTACTGGGACTATGATATAGGCCCCCTAACCTGAGGGAGGAGGGGGAGACAGATCTCCTATCACAAGTTGGATTAGCAGCAAGGATGGGAAGTGTTATCATAATAGGGGATTTTAATTATCCAGACATAGACTGGGAAGAGGGAACCACGCATTTGTCTAAGGCTCGCCAGTTCCTAAATGTTTTGCAGGACATTTTCATGGTTCACATGGTAGACGCACCAACTAGAAATAAAGTGTTACTGGATCTACTGATTACAAACAATACAGACCTTGATCAGGTATGTGGAAATACGGGGCAATTTAGGAAACCGCGATCTCAGGTCAATTGGCTTCAGTATAAATCACACAAATAGGAAACATAAGGGAAATACAAAGACACTGAATTTCAAAAGAGCCAACTTCCCTAAACTATAAACCTTGTTAGAAGGCATGAATTGGGATAAAATCATAGGAACAAAGAACACGGAGGAGAGATGGGTTTGCTTTAAGAGCATATTAAATAAGGGCATTAGCCAATGCATCCCATTGGGTAATAAATTTAAAAGAGCGAACAAAAGTCCTGGATGGCTTAACTCCAATGTAAAAATACATATAAAAGCAAAGGAGAAGGCCTTCAAAAAATACAAGGTTGAGGGATCATCATCAGCATTCAGACTTTATAAAGAATGCAACAAGAAATGTAAGGGTGCAATTAGGGCGGCTAAGATAGAACATGAAAGAAACATAGCGAAGGAGAAAAAAAAAAATCCCAAGAAATTCTTTAAGTATGTAAACAGTAAAAAAAGGGAGGACAGACCATATTGGCCCCATAAAGAATGAGGAAGGACATCTGGTTACAAAGAATGGGGAGATGGCGAAGGTATTGAATTTTGTTCTTCTCAGTCTTCACGAGGGAATTGGGGGGCTTCAGTAACCAAAACTACAGTGTTTATCCTTATGACACATCACAGGAAGCACCTCCATGGTAAACAAAGGACAGAATTAAAATTAGACTTGGAAAACTTAACATGAATAAATCACCGGCACCAGGTGGCTTGCATCCGAGGGTGCTTAGGGAACTCAGTCAAGTCAATTTCCAGACCATTGTTTCTAATTTTTACTGACAGTCTACTGACTGCAATGGTACCAGCTAATTGGAAAAAAGTGTCAGAAACCATGAAATCAGACCGAGACAGAAGTACAGTTAAATCACACTTGTTTAATAATAAAAGTAAATAGAACAAACGTAGTCAAAACATAGCCAGAGTTCAGCAACCGGAACGGGTAGTCAGACAAGCCAAACGTCAGGGAGCCAGGGATGAGTGTAGTAAAACAGCAAGCAGGATCTGGAGCCAGAAGGGATGTCAGCCAAGCAAGTCTTTTAACAGGAATGCATCGTCACAGCATCTCTGTGATGTTGACTAAGGCAAAGGCAGAGATCCTCTGGACGGCTTAAGTAGGCAGGACTGATGAGTAGGATATCAGCAACAGCTGAGTAACTGTGGAGATATAGGAGCTGGCAATTCGCGGACAGCTGAGCGGCCAGCTCAGAGAAGGAAGGGCTGAGTCCAGCCCTGACAAAAAGCCAATGTAGTACCAATATTTAAAAAGGGCCCAAAATACATCCCTGGGAATTACAGACCATTTAGCCTAACATCAATAGTATGCAAGCTCTTGGAGAGGATGATAAGGGACTATATACAAGATTTTAGTAACGAGAATGGAATCATTAAAAGTAATCAGCATGGATTCATAAAGAATCGTTCTTGCCAAACCAATCTATTAACCTTCTATGAGGAGGTGAGTTGCCATCTAGATAAAGGAAGGCCCGTAGATGTGGTGTATCTGGATTTTGCAAAAGCATTTCATACAGTTCCCCATAAACGTTTACTGTACAAAATAAGGTCCGTTGGCATAGACCATAGGGTGAGTACATGGATTGAAAACTGGCTACAAGGGCGAGTTCAGAGGTTGGTGATAAATGGGGAGTGCTGGGAATGGTCAGAGGTGGGTAGTGGGGTCCCCCAGGGTTCTGTGCTGGGACCAATCCTATTTATTTTGTTCATAAACGACCTGGAGGATGGGGTAAAGTTCATTCTCTGTATTTGCGGACGATACTAAGCAGGGCAATAACATCTCCGCAGGATGTGGAAACCTTGCAAAAAGATCTGAACAAATTAATGGGGTGTACAACTACATGGCAAATGGGGTTTAATGTAGAAAAATGTAAAATAATGCATTTGGGTGGCAAAAATATGAATGCAATCTATACACTGGGGGGAGAACCTCTGGGGGAATCTATTATGGAAAAGGATCTGGGGGTCCTAGTAGATGATAGGCTTAGCAACGGCATGCAATGCCAAGCTGCTACTAACAAAGCATACAGAATATTGGCATGCATTAAAAAGGAGATCAACTCCAGAGATAAAACGATAATTCTCCCGCTCTACAAGACTCTGGTCCGGCCACACCTAGAGCCTGCTGTCCAGTTCTGGGCACCAGTCCTCAGGAAGGATGTACTGGAAATGGAGCCAGTACAAAGAAGGGCAACTAAGCTAATAAAGAGTCTGGAGGATATTAGTTATGAGGAAAGGTTGCGAGCACTGAACTTATTCTCTCTGGAGAAGAGAAGTTTGAGAGGGGATATGATTTCAATTTATAAATACCGTACTGGTGACCCCAAAATAGGGATAAAACTTTTTTGCGGAAGGGAGTTTAACAAGACACATGGCCACTCATTAAAATTAGAAGAAAAGAGGTTTAACAAACTACGCAGAGGGTTCTTTACTGTAAGAGCGTTAGAATGTGGAATTCCCTTCTCAGTGGTCTCAGCGGGGAGCATCGATAGTTTCAAAAAACTATTAGATAGGCACATGAACGACCGCAACATACAGGGATATACAATGTAATACTGACATATAATCACACACATAGGTTGGATTTGATGGACTTGTGTCTTTTTTCAACCTCACCTACTGTGTAACTATGTAACTGTCGATGGCTGCAAGAACCTAACCCATAACTGACTCAGAAACTTGGAAATATTGTAAACCTAAGCAGCTAGGAACAAATGTGTTATCAAAAAAAAAGAATAGAGAGCGAAACGGAAAGAGAGAGTGCCTGGGAGCCAAAGTCAGTATCAGGCCCAGGGGGGAGCAAAGTATACCAACACCCAGGGATGGTGCAAGGATTTTTGACACCCTAGGCGAAACCTAATTTTGCCACCTCCCCCCTCTTGACTCCACCCCTGACTCCACCCCCTTTGCCCTGCCCATGCATACCCCACCTTTTTAATGAAGCGCACATCAATGCAGCCTCTCCAGTGCCCATCAATGCAGCCTCTCCAGCACCCATCAATGCAGCCTCACCGTCAATGCAGCCTCTCCAGCGCCCATCAATGCAGCTTCTCCAGCGCCCATCAATGCAGCCTCTCCAGCGCCCATCAATGCAGCCTCCCCAGCGCACATCAATGCAGCTTCTCCAGTGCCTATCAAATGCAGCCTCTCCAGCGCCTATCAAATGCAGCCTCTCCAGCCCCCATCAATGCAGCCTTCCAGCGTCCATCAACGCAGCCTCTCCAGCGCCCATCAATGAATGTTTGATGGGCATAGTCAGGACACAGACACAGTCCTTCGCTGCCTTTGACACTATGTGTGAGCGGAGCAGTGGCTGCCTGCTGATGCTGAGACTAATGCCGCGTACACACGGTCGGACTTTCCGGCATACCTGGTCCGACGTTCTTCCCGCCGGACTGTCCGGCGGACTACCGCCGGACTTTCTGAACGGACGGACTTGCCTACACACGACCGGACTTTCCGGGAGGCTAGGTTCGCCCATCTTTCCGACGGACTTTCGCCGGAGTTACGGCGCACTTTCAGAATGAACGGACTTGCGTATACTTGGACAAGTCCGTTCATTTTGAACGTGACTCGGGTACGACGGGACCAGAGAAGGAAGTGAATCTCGACGCTTTTATCGGCGAGATTGACACCTTGCGAGCCCCGTCGTGGGGCATCCCAGGCCCTTAGGTCTGGTATGGATTTTAAAGGGAACCCCCTACGCCGAAAAAACGACGTGGGGGCCCTCCTAAGATCCATACCAGACCCCGATCCGAGCACGCAGCCCGGCCGGTCAGGAAAGGGGGTGGGGACGAGCGAGCGCCCCCCCTCCTAAACCGTACCAGGCCGCATGCCCTCAACATGGGGAGGTGGGTGCTTTGGGCCCCCCCACCACAAAGCACCTTGTCCCCATGTTGATGAGGACAAGGGCCTCTTCCCGCCAACCCTGGCCGTTGGTTGTCGGGGTCTGCGGGCGGGGGGCTTATCGGATTCCGGGAGCCCCCTATAAAGATCCTGGCCCCCCACCCTATGTGAATGAGTATGGGTACATGGTACCCCTACCCATTCACCTAGGGAAAAAGTGTCAATAATAAAGCACACTACACAGGTTTTTGAAGTAATTTATTGGACAGCTCCGGGGAGGTCTTCTTCCGGCTTTGGGGGTCTTCTTCCGGCTTCGGTTGGTTCTTCTCCGCTCCCTCTGGCCTCTTTTCCCGGTGTTCGAGTTCTTCTGCCGGCTCCTCCGCTGTCTTCAAGCCGCTCTTTTGCCAGCGGAGGTCCGGACTTCTGGCCTCTGGCTTCTGGGCTTCTTGTCTTCTTCTCTTCTTCCCATGTTGACACGACTATCTCTCCGGCTGGAATGCTCTCTGAGAGCTCCGATGTGACTTATATACGGGGAGACCTGACCCCCTTATGCCGTCACAGTCCCTGGGCATGCTGGGACTGTGACATTTTAGGGGTGTGGTCAACATCACCCGGTTGCATTAGTTGCTTTCTGCAGAGAGAAGAGTGTAGGAACACCAGTGGCTGGGCACCCTAGGCAACAGGTAGCCCTAGGTAGTTTGCCTAGTGGTAGCACCAGCCCTGCCAACACCACACACCTACAGGCAACAATGAAAATCTACCAGTAAGAAGTGTGAAACCCACTGATCCTAGATCGTTTTGTATCTGGACATCGTATCAAAGAGTTGAGTTGAAGTCTAGTTTTAACATGTACGTTTAAATTGATGTTTCAAGAGGTCATCTGGTTTTTAAGTTAGTAGTTCATCACCTGGTAGCCTGGAGATAGGAGGGCCTACCAAAGGAGCTAGCAAAATAAACATGCTTCCATAAAGACTGGGCTATCAGGCCCACCAAATATGTACGCTGATTTCAGAGTCTAAGCAGATCGGGAAACAGTTCCCTGTGCAACCTGGGGTGAAATGTGCAAATCAAGTAGGTACTAAATATCATTGGTATAAAGCTTTATAATTAGTTTCCAAGGCTAGAACATTCTGAGAACATGATTTAACCACTTCAGCCCCAGAAGAATTTACCCCCTTCCTGACCAGAGCACTTTTTGTGATTCGGCACTGCGTTGCTTTAACTGACAATTGCGCAGACGTGCGACGTGGCTCCCAAACAAAATTGACGTCCTTTTTTTCCCACAAATAGAGCTTTCTTTTGGTGGTATTTGATCAGCCCTGCGCTTTTTATTTTTTGCGCTGTAAACAAAAAAAGAGCGACAATTTCAAATTTTTTACTTTTTGATATAATAAATATCCCCCAAAAATATATAAAAAAAAAAAAAATTTTCTCAGTTTAGGCCGATACGTATTCTTCTACATATTTTTGGTAAAAAAAATCACAATAAGCGATTATTGATCAGTTTGCGCAAAAGTTATAGCGTTTACAAAATAGGGGATAGTTTTATGGCATTTTTATTAATAATTTTTTTTTCTAAAATGGCGGCGATCAGCGATTTTTATTGTGACTGCGACATTATGGCAGACACATCGGACATTTTTTGACACATTTTTGGGACCATTGTCATTTATACAGCAATCAGTGCTATACAAATGCACTGATTCCTGTGTAAATGACACTGGCAGTGAAGGGGTTAACCACTAGGTGGCAGTGTAGGGGTTAAGTGTGTCCTAGGGGCATGTTTCTAACTGTGAGGGGCATGGCTGTGTGTGACACCTCACTGATCTCTGCTCCAATGACAGGGAGCAGAGATCAGTGACACTGTCACTAGGCAGAACAGGGAGATGCTTGTTTACATTAGCATCTCCCCATTCTTCTTCCCCGTGAGGCGATCGCGGGTATCCCTGGGGTGATCGAGTCCGCGGGACCCACGACCCGACTCACGGAGCTTGCCGCCGGCGCTCGCGCGCCCGCTGGCCACCTCTTAAAGGGGAATGTACAGATACGTGAATCTGCCTGTACGAGCCCTTCTGCCGCAGTATATCTGATGTTCCAAATTTGGGCCAATTTTTCCAGTTCTCTCGTAATATTAAGACCTGCTGCCCACTTGTACACATAATTGTTGGTCGGTGGTATAGAGCCAGTGGAATGCGGGTCATGAAAGTAACAAAGTGCTTTACTTGTAGGTATCAAACTGTTCCATTTGGGGTAGGTTGTAATCGATTTGTAGGACAGATTAGTGCAAATAGAGCTGAGCAGTGGCTGACCTATAGGGGTCGCTGCAGTCGCACGTGCGACTGGGCCCTGTCGTTCTGCAGCTGTGGGGGGGGGCCCAGGACCCGGCATCTCCCCCTGCACTCCTGGCTGTACATTTAACATGCAGGGGGGGAGATGAGAGGCGGCGATCGGCAGCTGTATGGTGCCCGCTAACCAAGGGATCTTCCTGGGGCTAGTAGTTCTCTCTCCGAATGTATACAGTGGAGAGGGGAGGGGCCTCTGACCCGGGCATGTATCGGCTTCACTCTTTAGTGAGTCAGCTCTGCTTCTACACTCTTGATGATATATGCCCGGGTCAGAGGCCCCTCCCCTCTCCACTGTACACATTCGGAGAGAGAGAACTACAAGCCCCAGGGAGATCCCGCCGCCCGTGGACACCATAGAGCTGCTGATTGCTGCCTCCCACCTCCCCCCATGTGGGGGGTACAGAGATGTGCTGAGGGTCCAAGGTGCACAGCAGAGACCAGCCAGGTACAGGGGAACCTCTATAAGGGGGGGTGACTGTCTGGGGACCCTAAAGTAAGGGGGGCTCTCTGGGGACCCTGAAGGGGGGCCCTCTGGGGACCCTGATGTAAGGGGGGCTATCTGGGGACCCTGATGTAAGGGGGGACTCTCTGGGGACCCTGATGTAAGGGGGCTCTCTGGGGACCCTGATGTAAGGAGGGGCTCTCTGGGGGCCCTGATGTAAGGGGGGCCCTCTGGGGACCCTGATGTAAGGGAGGGGCTCTCTGGGGACCCTGATGTAAGGAAGGCTCTCTGGGGACCCTGATGTAAGGGGGGCTTTCAGGGGACCCTGATGTAAGGAAGGCTCTCTGGGGACCCTGATGTAAGGGGGGCTTTCTGGGGCTCCTGATGTAAGGGGGCTCTCTGGGGACCCTGATGTAAGGAAGGGGCTCTCTGGGGACCCTGATGTGGGGGGGGGGCTCTCTGGGGACCCTGATGCAAAGGCAGGCTCTCTGGGGTCCCTGATGTAAGGGGGAGCTCTCTGGGGACCCTGATGTAAGGGGGGCTTTCTAAGGACCCTGATGTAAGGGGGGGCTCTCTGGGGACCCTGATGTAAGGGGGGACTCTCTGGGGATCCTAATGTAAGTAGGAAGGCTCTCTGAGGATCCTGATGTTAGAGGGGATCCGCACTCAGATGTGTAACAATATTTTTTATATATATATATATATATATATATATACACACACACACACACAAACACATGTATATTATATACATGTGTATGCCCGTCCAAGCATATGACTTTCTTTACGTTGCTGCTATGGGCTCTAGCCAGAGATCTTTTGTAGACCTAGCATAAGGTGACCAGATTTTTAAAATGAAATCCAGGGACATATTTTTTTTTTTACTAGTATTGGCAGCAATCGACGACTCTTAGCCCGTCTCTGCCGCCGCCGCCCAGCCTCACAGCCTGTCCAGTCTAAAGCCCCATACACACTATTAGATTTTCTGCTGATTTTTTCCTTTAGATTTACCAAGAGTGTGTATGGGGCTTTATGCCGCGTACACACGAGCGGACTTTACGGCAGACTTTGCTCGGCGGATTTTTCGACGGACTTTACGACGGACTTTCTGAATGAAAGGACTTACCTACACACGATCACACCAAAGTCCGTTGAATTTGTACGTGATGACGTACGACCGGACTAAAACAAGGAAGTTCATAGCCAGTAGCCGATAGCTGCCCTAGCGTGGCTTTTTGTCCGTCGAACTAGCATACAGACGGCGGACTTTTCGACCGGATTCGATTTCGACAGATTAATTTAAAACATGTTTCAAATCTAAGTCCGTCCAACTTTTGAGAAAACAAAGTCCGCTGGAGCCCACACAAAGATCAAATTGTCCGACCAAATCCTGTCCGCCGGGCAAAGTCTGCCGTAAAGTCCGCTTGTGTGTACGCGGCATTACTCTTCGGGCCCCGGCTACTACTGGGTGGGGAGCAGAGGAAGATCACTCCACCAGGGAAGTCAAGGAGATGAGCAGGCAGGCGGCTGGCCGGGACACTTGAGCCAAGGCAGAAGAAGATGCGAGTGAAGCTGAATGGGCATGCACCCGAAACTGAAGAAATAGTCCTTCCGCTCCGACCAGCACATGATCATCAGAAAGGGGCACAGATAATGGAAAAAAATAAACCTCCATAAGCTAGTAGGAGCGGCAGAGGAGGGGGGGGGGGGCGCAATTCAGATTTTTTTATTTTTATTCTGCACGGGCTGTCTTCGAAATTGCCCCAGCCCCTGTTCAAATCCATCCGGGGACAAAACTGGGGACAGATTTGGTCCGGGGACAGTGTCCTCAATCCGGGGACTGTCCCCAGAAACCGGGGATGTCTGGTCACCCTAACCTAGCAACGCCCCTGGTGGGGGCCCTTCATGGTTTCTTGCACCGGAGCCCTGAAGATTCTAGTTACGCCTCTGGAGCTGAGCCAAAAGGCCCAGCGCGCTCCCGGCAGTTACCACCAGCTAACAAAAAGATCATGTGACTGCCGTGACAGCTAATCACGGCAGTCACATGACCATAAGCCTTATGTCCCGGCATTGTTAACCCCTTACTGACAGGTGCCAGCTCCAAGGGGTTAAAGTACATGTGACCCTTAGGCCTCTTGCACATGATATACATGTGACCTATAGGCCTCTTGCACATGATACTCCTGTTTGAGCATCTACTTTTTCAGACTCTTTCTTTGTATGTATTTGCACGTATTTACGTGTATTTTTGCATAAATGCGTTCGCGCAAGTTTGCACGAATGCGGGCATTTTCGTGCAAATGCGCAAAAACCTATTTGCACTTTCTCATTCTGCACAAAATGTAACTGGGCATTTGCGCGCATTTGTGTATATTTGCGCGCACGAGGCCTTAAATTACTGACTAAAAAAGCAATTTTTCAATTTCTTTTAATCCTGAAAAATGCACGGCACTTGTTTACATGCCTGTGTACATAGGCACGTCACAATTAATGGGCTGTATTTTAGCTCAGTAAAAAAACCAAAAAGCTGTACTGAGCTTTTTTAAGCTGCAGTGTGCAAGAGGCCTTACCTCTTGCACACCTCTAACCCATGCAGTTTAAAATAGAAATGCAAGGCAACACATTTGAATAACAGTGTAAATTTGCTGTCCCCTCAAAATAACTCAACACACAGCCATTAATGTCTAAACCGTTGGCAACAAAAATGAGTATACCACTAAGTCAAAATGTTAGGAATACAATGTACATACTGTAACAGAGAAGACTATATATATGTTTGATACATAATTTATTTGTATATATGTCCCTTATCCAAGTTTGTTCCCTTTTTCCCCTTCCAATTTTTTTTATGGGATGTCCTTGCTTCTGGGCCCAGGAGCTATTTTTTTAAAATTCCCCAGCCAAGGGACTGGCTGGAGTGTAGCACCCTCTAGTTAGGTAGGTGCTAGAGTGAGGATTTTTCTAGCAGAGAAGAAAAATGTAGGCAGGCCTAGCTGATGGCTAGGCCTGTTTGTTTTCATTCTGGACTCGGAGTGGCTCAGGTCAGGGCTGGGTGACTCACAGGTAGCATCACTGTTTACATTACTTGTAATAGGAATAAAAGTGACACTTAAAACAGTGTAAAAATAAAAAGTAAAAGCTAAAATAAGTAAGAAAAAAAAACAAACATTTAAAACGTGCCCCGTCCCGCCGAGCTCGCGTGCAGAAGCGAACGCAAACGTGAGTATCGCCCGCATATGAAAACGGTGTTCAAACCACACATGTGAGGTATCGCCGCGATCGGTAGAGCGAGAGCAATAATTCTAGCCCTAGAACTCTTCTGTAACGCAAAACATGCAACCGGTAGAATTTTTGTCGCCATTCCACGAGCGGGCGCAATTTTGAAGCGTGACATTTTGGGTATCAATTTACTCGGCGTAACATTATCTATCACAATATAAAAAAAATTGGGCTAACTTTACTGTTGTCTTATTATTTAATTCAAAATAGTGTATTTTTTTTTAAAAAAGTGTGCTTCTAAGACTGCTGCGCAAATACGGTGTGATAGAAAGTATTGCAACAACTGTGATTTTATTCTCTAAGATGTTAGGAAAATAATATATAATGTTTGGGAGTTCTAAGTAATTCTCTAGCAAAAAAAAATGTTTTTAACTTGTAAACACCACATCTAAAAAAGAGGCCCGGTCTTAAAGTGGTTAAATACCCAGGGTTAGCCCAGCTGGGGAGGAGTTGTAAGGTGGAAGAGTTGGAGTGAGAGAGTGTTGAAGCTGTTGGGGCCCATGGGTAGCTCCCCAGTCTGGGGGCAGGGGGGGGTGACCCTGGGTCGGGGCTCGTGTGCATCCAGAAGGAGTGAAGACATCCTGGAAGGAGTGGCCCATGAAAGAGCAAGGAGTGGACAACGGGAGAGAACACTGCTATGAGACTCAAGGGAGGACAACTGACTGCAGCCGGGAGGGCTGTTGAGTGGAGCACAGTCGGGAGGACTGGGCAGGCACACCTGAGAGAACTGGGAGATTGCAGTTTGAGATAGGGTGCAAAACCAGAAGACAGGGCTGTGGGAAGGGCAGTGGAGAGAGGTCATTACAGCCAGGCTGGCTGGCAAGGCCTGAAGAGAGTTATCTGGGATTGGTAGCTGTGCAGAGATAAGTTAGCACCTGAACTATTTCTACACCACAGGGGCCCGAGGTCCCTGCCCACAAAAAGCAGTTCACTGAGGCCTAGCTGAGTTATTGTTAGGCCTAACCATGCAGTGCTAGCTAGTCTGGAGTAGTAACAGTTTGCAGCAAGGGAAGTGCTGGAGGAGTAACACATAGTTGCCAACAGTCCCGAATTTCCCAGGACATTTATGGTATTTAGACCTTTGTCCTGGTCTTACCGTGTCCCGGGAAATTTCATGGGAAATTGGCGTTTTCCAGATTTTTTCCGCCGCTAGAGGTCCACAGCCGACACTGGTGAATTGTCTCCACCGGCCGCCATTTTACAGAAGACCAGCTGAGCTCTCGTGAGGAAGAAACAAGAGGCGGAGCCCGGGTGGCCATGAAAGTGGCTGCCAATAGAAATGGAGCTGCTCCATTTCTATTGGCAGCTGCTTTCATTACCACCTAGGCTCTGCCTCTAATTTCTTCCCTTCAGCCTCAGGCTCCATGAGAGCTGATCTTCTTGGAGACCAAATCACTAATACAGAGCAGCATGAACTAGTTGCATCTGTAGTGGCAAGCTCCTGCATCTGTGGTGACAAAGTGTATCTGTGGTGACAAGCTGCTGCATCTCTGGTGACAAAGTGCATCTGTGGTGACAAGTGAGCGCTGCATCTGTGGTGACAAGTGAGCACTGAATCTGCGGTGACAAGTGACACAAACTGCATCTGTGGTGATAAGTGAGCGCTGCATCTGGTGACAAGTGAGCCAAACTGCATCTGATGGCAGGCAACAGTGGCAAGTGACATGCTCAGAGCTCCCACTGATTCTGCCATATGGTGAGTTGAGCTATTTCATTTTATATTACAATGCAATATAAGAAAAAATTGAGCGTCAATCATCCTGACACCATAACAACCATGGTGCCGTGATGATTGATGCGCTGACACCAGTTGTTTGGAGTATCTTTATCTGCTGATTGTTAAAGGGGTTGTAAAGGCAATTTAAAAAAAATAAAAAATAACAAACATGTTATACTTACCTCCACTGTGCAGCAGGGGCGGATCCAGGGGGGGGCAACGGGGCAATTGCCCCCTCCGAGAAATGCAGGTGACTGAGAGCAGGGTGTGTGAGAGAGCCGCCGGGCGGCTCCGTGAGTGAAAGAGGAGCCGGGCGGCTCCGTGACTGAGAGAGCCGCCGGGCGGCTCCGTGACTGAGAGAGCCGCTGGGCGGCTCCGTGACTGAGAGAGCCGCTGGGCGGCTCGGTGACTGAGGGAGCCGCTGGGCGGCTCCGTGACTGAGAGAGCCGCTGGGCGGCTCGGTGACTGAGGGAGCCGCTGGGCGGCTCGGTGACTGGGGGAGCCGCTGGGCGGCTCGGTGACTGAGGGAGCCGCTGGGCGGCTCGGTGACTGAGAGAGCCGCTGGGCGGCTCCGTGACTGAGGGAGTAAGTGAGGGAGCCGCCGGGCGGCTCCATAGGCGAGAGAGCCGCCGCTCAATGTGTTTGTGGGCGGGCTGCTGCCTGCTGGCCAATCAGGGAGCCGACGGGTGGGGGGGCAGAGAGATGACATCATCTCTCACCGCCCGGCGCCCGCCCTGCATCCCTGCAGTTCAACTTCCCCCCCTCCATGCAGGCAGCTGCGGCAGCAGAGAGATTACATCATCTCTCTGCTGCCTGTCTCTGGGACACAAGAGACCACCTTAGCAGGTGGCAAGTGATAGGCGATGTGGCAAGTGACAATCCGCAACATGTGGCAGGCGACGTGGCAAGTGACGTGGCAAGTGAAAATCTGCATCTGGTGACAGGCGACGTGGCAAGTGACAATCCGCAACGTGGCAGGCGACGTGGCAAGTGACATGGCAAGTGACAATCAGCAACGTGGCAAGTGACATGGCAAATGACAATCCGCAACGTGGCAGGCGATGTGGCAAGTAACAATCTGCATCTGGTGACAGGCGACGTGGCAAGTGACAATCCGCAACGTGGCAGGCGACGTGGCAAGTGACAATCCACACAGTGGCAGGCGACGTGGTAGGTGACATGGCAAATGACAATCTGCAATGTGGCAAGCAACATGGCAAGTGACACACTCGGGGCTCCCACTGATTCTGCATTATGGTGAGTTAACTATTTAATTTTTTATAACAATGTAATTATGGTAATAATGCGCTTCAATCATCCTGACACCATAACAACCATGGTGCCGTGATGATTGAAGCGCCAACACCAGCCATTTCCCTGATAAATGTACCCCAAAAAAATATATTTTCTGGCAGTGCCCCTCCCGAGACTAGACTCTGGATCCGCCCCTGCTGTGCAGCTCGTTTTGCACAGAGTGGCCCCGAACCTGGTCTTCTGGGGTCCCTCTGCGGCTGTCTCAGCTCCTCCCCGCAAGAACTAACCACCTTCATGCAAGCTCTCCCGCATGGTGGTTAGTTCTTGCGGGCGCACTGCCGTGATACAGCTGGCGGCTTTAGCCGCTCACTGTATCACTCGCCCCCCTGGCGCGCCGCATCATTTGATGTGATTGACAGCAGCGCGAGCCAATGGCTGCGCTGCTTTCAATCCATCCACTCTAGCCAATCAACGGCCAGGCTGAACGGCAAAGAGGACATCGGGGCGAGCGCAGCAGCTCAGGTAAGTAATACTGGGGGGCTGGGGGGGGCAAGCCAATATTGTCGGATGTTTTTTCACCTTAATGCATAGGATGCATTAAGGTGAAAAAACGCGAACCTTTACAACCCCTTTAAACTTTCTGGAATACACATATTGCTATTGTGGTATAGGATCTGGGCCTGCTGTCCCTCCATCCCTTTTTCTTTCCCTCCTTCTCTCAACTTCTTCCCTCCCTATCTCTTTCTCTTTCTTTCTTTCACTCTCCCTTTCTTTCTTCCTCCATCCCTCTCTTCCTTCTCCCCCATCCCTCTTTCATCGCAGACTCTAACCACACACCCATTCAAGCCACGCTCAATATTAAGTTTAGCCCACACCCCTTTTTCACCGCATTCCCCCCGGCTACACCACATCTGCAAATTAATGCCCTGCCCCCTAATTATAATAAGACTTTGCCTACAGACAAAAAAGTGTCCCTATAAATGTTTTGAGAATGTTGGCAACTATGGTAACAGTCTGCAGCAAGTGAAGTGCTGTAGGAATGAAGGATAAGAGGTCTTAAGCAAGAGTTTGGAGAGAAGACTGGAGTGTATATATTAGAGTGTATATAGAAGCCCCGAGCAAGTTGTGCTGAATATTCCTGGGTATCCCATAATTTTCCATTCCCCTCTAAGTTCAATCCCCTCAATTAAAAAAACAAAAAAAAGCTTATGGACTGTTCTATATCTCTGAGAGATGAATGTTTGGCTGGGCACGGTGACAGGTGAACCACAACATTCAGCAACCCCGAAGGGGGCATGGCTACACACACACATATATATATAAATTGTAAATGCCTTTTTCTCTTTTTTCATAATTGAACTAAAAAAAAGTGCACTGTATCCTGGTTATCTTTGATCTCTTCCATGTTGTTCAGGTAGGTCTCCCGGGTTGTCTGCCCCTGGTCTATCACACTGGTAGCAGCAACCTACAGAAAAAATTTTTAATTTTTACCTACATAATCTCCTGAATAATATTATCATATATACCTCTAAAAAGTAACCAATACAAACAAAACGTCACAGTGTCTGGATCGGTGCTGACTCAGTGGAATTAGAGCAATACTTCAATATCATTGTAAGTGCCTCGAGTGATGTAACAAGCTTTTTTATACAAGTTTCTGTTTCCCAGAGAGGACTGCTCTATATTATTGGCTGTAGGAAACATGGAATTTTAAAGCATTTCATAATGCAATCAATAGAGGACACAGACAGTATCTATATGTCTCTGCCATCATCATCATCCAGCTCTTTGTGACGCTGGATATTCTCTGCTCTATCTGGGTAGTGCAAAGAGCGCCAATTACATTAATGGCACTACATATATATAAAAACACACACATACATATATATATATATATATATATATATATATATATATATACACACACACACACACACACATACATATATATATATACATATATACACACACACACACAAATATTTGGAGTTTTCTTATTGTCAGGATAAAAAAAAAACATGAAAAAAAGTTTCATTTTTATATGAGATAAATATGAAGTATTGTACCTTGACATTATGCTGTTTTATATCCAGCTAGCAGGTACAGCTATAGTCTCCTTTTCACATCATTAGCATAATTACTTTTCACCTGCTCTTAAAGAAACTCATTGTTAGCAGAACTAGAATGAGTTCTCATATCAGTGACTTCTCTATTGCCAGACAGCTAAGTATGAAGTTTCTATTAGACAAAGAGAGCTAAAAAGCAAGCTGCTCAGATGTGCTGCCTCTTTAGTTAGCCATATTGTAACACTTTGTGATGTATTAAAGTGGTACCTAAGGACGAGGTTTTTTTTACATTAATGCATTCTCTGCATTAAAGTAAAACACCTTCCAAGTTCTGTGCCTCTCCCCTCCCCTAAATACCACTCTCAATCCAGTTCTGTACCCACCAAGAGTCCCAGCCCACATTCAGGGGCTTTACTGAGAGCAGCGGGAGCCATTGGCTTCCGCTGCTCTCTCTCAAATCCTCTTAGGGGGAAGCGGAGGGGGGGCAGGGCCAAGCGGCGCTGTGTGTGTCTGTCTATGGACACACACAGCCCCGCTCAGGAGTACACCTGCACGAGCGTCCTCGTAGAAAGTGGCTTGCTTTGAGGCCACTTGGAGAAGAGGAGGAACATCAGCGGGGGACCCCAGAAGATGAGGTTCGGGGCCATTCTATGCAATACTATTGCACAGAGCAGGCAAGTATAAAATGTTTGTTTTTTTTTAATTAAAAAAAAAATGAGCTTTACAATCACTTTAACTGTATCTATTTGTAACACAAAGATTGCATGTTGAACATGAAAAACTGATAGTTTTCTTTAAAAACTTATAAACCATTTATTAATATTGTACTGATTATTGTGCCCTTTTTCAGCAATAGTCAGGATGGCTCTTTCCCTTCTCCCTATTCACTTACTTGCTGTATTTGTAGGCTTACATCCCAGCTTCAGCTTAACCTTTTCTAATGTTTTGCATAGCTTTGGAAAAGATTTGAACCTACTGGTTATGTCCCCCAAAAAAGGTGATTTTCTTTCTCACATCCTGTCCAGGGGACAGGAGTCAAATAGAACTAGAAGAGAAGAAGAAGCTATTCTGACACAAGCATCAACTACATTTTAATAGATGAATCTCATCAAGTAGAGCAGGGGTAGGCAACCTGGGGCCCTCCAGCTGTTGCAGAACAAGTCCCATCATGCCTCTGGGAGTAATTGTAACTGGCAGCCTTGCAATGTCTCATGGGAAATGTAGTTCCACAATAGCTGGAGGGCCCCAGGTTACCTACCCCTGAAGTAGAGCATTTGAAATCGGACTATTCTTCTTCTAACCAGGTCTGTATATAGTAAACAAAACGTTTTATCCTTCTTTTACACACATTTACCCTGCTCCAGATCTAGGGCAAGGTGTCACCTGCCATTTTTTTTATCTTATTTCAGGGTTGTATAAGGACCCTGAGCCTTTTACACAATTCCAACCAGCTTTCAATTATAAAGGTTAATAAATAGATCAAGTCAACATATCACCAAGAGAGAGGTGAAGGGTGAGTGTCAGGTCAACCAAAGGGTCAAGGGTCAAGATAAGGGCCCTGAATGCCCTGCAAAGTGACTGAGTCTCTTTAAGATTAGGGAATGGGGCAAGGAAGGGGTCATTTTACTAAATGTGTTTGTTGTTGTTAAGACCCCCAAACTGAGAACGAGCTGGCGCCAAAAAATCTACAAACTGCATTAGATTCACACATGGGATTGCAGACCCGTACGGCACCCCAGACAATAACAATAACAAATATAACCAGAAAATAGTTGAATGAGATAAACAAGACAAGAATTTTGGAAAATGATACACATGGCCCTTTATTGGGGTTAAAAATATATCAATGAAACCAATTAAACCAATAAAAATTCATTTAAAATTAATAACCATAAACCAAACCAATTTTTTTAAATTATATACCAAACACCAGTCACCAAGTTACCAAGACTCAAGCTGAATGTGACCGGTTTGTTACAGTATTTAACCACACTGTCCACCCACAAATGTCAGCAACAATACCCCAAAGAAGGGAGGACAGAACAGCTCAGCTTGATGTAAGATTCATCTTATGACAGAAGCAAAAATATTTAAAGCGGAGTCATATCTACAATTGGTTGCCACCCAGGTTTTACCTCAAAAAGTCCAGGGTCAACCCAAGCTAAAGGGTACAAACAGATCTACCTAGTGACAGCTAATAGAAAAATTCCTGCCTGGAGACAGCTAAGTGGTGACCTGAAACAGACAAATGGAGAGCCAGAACCTGCCCAATACAATATCTCTAGCAACTGCCTTAATTTAACTTAAGTTAAACTAAAAGGGGTGGAGGGGTTCACAATCCCATGGGGCTACTTCATGATTCTTGTGGCCTTAACATTCTTTGGGTAGAGGATAAATTTACCGAGTCATGGTTGCAGACAATATGAAATCCAACATTTATTAGTGACATGTGGACAGTGAATTTGGAATGTAGACCCAAAGGAAATGCCTAGAAATCTTCTTGCAGTGGAAACGAGAACAGAATGACAGACAGGTAACGATAAAGCACAAGAGCATCTCTGCAATACTGATAATCAGGTAATGACATAAGCTCATTAGCATGGGACATTATCCCTAGCTGAGACGTGAATGGGCTGACATGTCTGTTCTAGCAGAATGAACCTGAGTGGCGGGCCTTCCAAAGACCCTCCTAAAACCCAGGGTTTTTTAGTTATTACAACACACATTTCACATTCACAAACAAATGTACATTTCCAATATCATTATAAGAAACATTGACAAATAGTTTCTATATGCAATATATCACTTTAGGGGAACAAATACCTATTTTTAATTTAGTAATATTTCATGTCTATCATGGGGACTGTTGGAAGGCAACATGGTTTAATATCATATTTCTGGAGTTTTCTTTCTGGTTGATACAACCAGGTGACTTAAGTTGGAAGTTGAAAGTTGACCCAGCAGGGTCTCGATTCATGCCCCTGGCAGGAGGAGTATGGGAACAAAAGCTCTGCTCTAGAGCAACTGGTGTGATAAGATTGAAATCCCTGATTAAAACTCTGCAAGCAAGCTTCAAAGAGAGCCATTGGTGCCAAGATGATTGATGAAGTTGAGCTACAGAAGATCAAAGGGCCAGCTATCATTGAAGATGACCCAGGTCACATAGTGATGATTCATGAATGAATACTGCCCCTAGAGGACAATACAGCAGAATGCCTAGAGGATGGACAGAAAAATAATATTAAAGAAGGACTGCCTCTTAACTATTTTGACTGGTCATAATACTAGATGGGCTGGCAATGGGGTTGGGTCTGGACGGTGTATGAATGGAATTTAAAAGTGTTAACCGAGAGGAAAAGCTTTCTCTTTTGTCATTTTGAGCCCAGCTGGTGAGACAATATCTAGAGGATGTATCTTTGATGTTTCTGTTTTTTATATTCTCTGTAATTTTTTCCTTTAGTATTTTTATGTTATTTATTTCCCAAGAAATAGGAAATGCTAAGACTTTGTTTTACTAAGCAGTGTGTTTGTTTTCATAGCTAACCTTATATCATTGTACTATCAACAGTAACATTATCAGAGTTTTAATAGACTAGCTAACTATAGGAATAGACAAGTTAATACGTATATGGAATAAATAGAAGGAATCTATAACCACCTAATATTTATTTCAATAATTTATTTCAGGGAATGTATGTTCAGGCCAAATTTAGTATCCTTAATGAACTCCAGTCCAACCAGAAAAGTATGTTTAAGGGCATTTTGCCCACTTTTATTCAAAAGTGAAGTTCTTAAATAGAAGAGTTGCAGGGGTACCAGCACCATAGAGAATACAACATAACAGCTTTAGCCTTCTGACTATTAAGGTCAGCTCCGACCTTCAGTCTAGTTCCACAAAAACTACAACTCTTCTCCTATCTTTCATGCCAGGCAGGCTAGTATTCAGACACACACTCCCAAAGTGTCTGTTAACCTGCTGTTCCCTGCAGCACAACAGTCTCTTTGGAGGGGGGGGGGGGTCAGCTATAATCAGCTCCTATACAAACAAGGCTGTGCACACTTGTACAATGAGGAGGCTGGTTGCTGGCAATGTATTGACCCAAGGTTGAAGGCTTCATCCCACCCAAGACTCTACAAAGACTCTGGGCTCCAGGACCAAATTCAGGGTTTATAAATCCCAATGGAAATGGAAAATCTAGTTTCCTCCCTATGAGACTTGCATCCCGAACCCTCTCACCTTCGATGGATGTGAACCTTAGGTGACACTGAATTCTATTATCACAGAGACATGGCTCTGCACTGTCTTCTGAACAGACACAGGCAACCATCTGTAATTAAAGTAGATCCAAACCCTAACTACTGTGGATGACATTGAAAGTTACAATAGTTTGCCCTTGGGACTTTTAATGAGACGCAACACACTCATACGATGAAACATAAAATGCTAGATGACATTAAGGTGCACTCACACTGGCAGTTTTAACCTTTCCCAGGCATGGTTCACCCACCTGGTCCAGTTTGTCTGTGTAGTGTGAGTGAAAACAGTGGACCATGCCTGTGCAATATCTGTCATTCACACACAAAGCGTGGCTCGTCTCCGCCCCTACTCTCTCCTCATTGGCTCACTGCCTGTGATTGACAACAGCAGGAACCAATGGCTCCCACTGCTTTGTGAGCCAATGAGGAGAGAGACCTGGGAAAGCTGCTGCTCTCATGCACATCGCTAGATTGAGATGGGGCTCAGATAAGTATTGGGGGGCTGGTGGGGGAACTGCACCAAGAAGTTTTTTTTTATAATGCATAGAATGCATTCCTTCTGATTTTACAACCACTTTAAGCTCATGGAAAGCTGAGACTCTGCATCAGTTCTTGTAAGCACAATGATTTACTCTCTATTAAACATTTTGCTACTGTCATTAGGTTGTTGTGCCTCCTATGTCTACTTTTGATGTTAACTGTAGTACCAGTGGATTTTTTGCTGAGACCTGACGCAATCACGGTCATGGATGTAAACATAATCAGTTCAGTGTCAAGGTAGAACCTTATCTGTTCTTCATCTGACCTTCTTGCAGTGGGTCCAGACCCTTCTCTTTTGTGTCATCTCGCAGGTAATTCCTGATAAGATGTCCAGCCGCCAATTAATTATTCACTTGATCCACACATTGAAAATCCCCTTTTAAGCTGCCTTGATACATGTGAGAGCAGATATTTCCCTCTATCACTAATCCCTATCAATCTATTTTAAACTGTATACAGTTGTCTATAGAAACTGCTATTACTGTGGGAAAAAAATATAGCTACATCCGTAGAGATTAGATTTAGAACAAGCTGTTAACCCTATCATAATGGCTCAGTCACTGCAGTCACCGTCACCATGGATAATGCAGACAGTTCCTGACATAAGGGGTTGATGTTGTTTCACGGACAGGTCGGATGCAGGCTGACTGACAAATTCAACGTCATTTGTCAGCATTTGTCCGGCTGGTCACAGCAGATTTAAAATTTGGCAGCACGGTGTGTAACTGGCCAATGTTGCAGATCATCATCTCAGTGCCAAATATCCCATGCTGTAATGTTTTACCATCTCCCAGTGCCAGAAAATAACTTACTGGGAAAAGTGGTGAATGCAAATGAGGATTTCGGGCTAGATCCCTTATTGGCAGGATGTTGAGGATGTGGTCAAATGTGTGAAGCAATGAACAAGTGTGGTCGAAAGCAACGGATCCTCTGTAGTAATCAGCAGTGAGTCATTAATCAATTCTATGTCTGAAAGCAGCCAACATTTAGAGTCCATCTTTAGGCAAAAAGTAAACCCAATCCCTCACACCCCACCCGCTGCTCCCTATTCACATTTTTTGTTTAAAAAAGGAAGAAAAAAACTAAGAGTTTGGGTGATCGGAGACTGCACCCAAGCCTGCAGATTTGCATCCAGTCTTGTTGCCCAACTCTCACATCATAAAATAACATGGCCAATTAAAGTCTTCATGGCCCTTTAAGGACCCCCGTGATGGACTCTTCTGCTGTAGCCAGGTTCAGGGCAACAACAGTATAGGGCAGCCTTTTTCAACCAGGTTGCCCAGACATCCTGGGTTGCCTTCAGGTATCTATAAGGTCGCCTTTGTAAAATGCCTAAAAAATGCCCAAAAATTGAACAGAAGCCAACTGGTGGATCAAGACTGCCTTTTAGTTATACAAAGCCCCGGGAAATACTCACTCTTAGCGCTGCAGGAGTCCATGTGTACAGACCTGCCTGTGTGAGCAGGAGACAGAGCCAGCCCTAAAGTGTCTGAGGTTGACAGTGAAGTCATCAGAGATCCAGCAGCACTGTCCACCTTGTTGACACTCTAGCAATTTGAGTTGCAGCTGCACCAGAACAGGACCAATGGGGCCTCTTTTACCTCAACAGCCTATTGCCACCTCCAGGAGTTGGTTAGAGAGCAACTGACGTGCTCTGTTCTGTTAGTAGTAGTCAAGTCGCTGAGAGCAGGATAATTAGAGTACCCAACCTGCACCCCTTATAGCAATTTAGTATTTCATTACCCTTAATTTCCTACCGCACCATTACCAATTCTGAGCAACAGTTGTACCACATGATTACTATCTTTGACCCACTTCTACTCCACCTTTCACTGAACTGTATTGCACCCCTTTGCCATCTCACTGTATGCAGGTTTAGCAGACTATCATAAGTGACTCAACTCTTAAGTAAAGTGCCCCAAAGTTAGCCGGCAGATGATCAACTTAAAGGACTGCCTCTATCATACATCTTGCAAGTCTCCCACATTCCTCTTCACTGTTTGTCTCTCAGTTCTGACAGTGCCTACCCAGTTGGTTTAGGTCTAGCACAGTCACTATTAGTGCACACTGGCAGTATATTTCCTGCATTGTTAGATCAAGTCAGATTAATTCTCACTGTTGCATTTTAGGTGGCACTACTACTGTTTAAGCTAATCTGGGTGTTGCCATTTATGCATCCATGCCATTTATGCTTAGCCCTCACTGTTAGTCATAGTCATTCTGTATGCTGAAGTATGTTACCTTATAATATCTTAAGTTTATCTTTGCTAACTGCTTTAGTGCCTGCTTTCAAAATAGCACTAATATTGAGTGATAGGAATTACTGTATTTCCCATATTTCACTGTGTTTACCTGCTTTTATACTCAATCTGGTGTGTAAGAGGTTCTGAGGCACTTGAGGAAGTCGAGGCAAAGAACAGAGGACCCATCTTAACCAGGCGGCTCCTTCAGGGGTAGCGCTGCATGGCCCATGGAAAATATCCACATAATCAGGGCACTGAAAGAAGGACCCTCCCACACAGTAGATCAAAAGAAAGAACAATTGAGGACCAACCTATCATGTGACTGCAATTTAAGTCTTTTAGTTTAGTCTTTTCAAAATCAAATCCATCACTTAGCAAGAAGAGAGTAGGGGAGGTAATTGAGTGGAGTTTGGGGGTTATCTTGGAGATAAGCAAAAGCAATTGGACTCTTCAACTTTTACTTACATCTCAAATTCCCACTGAAGAATGGGGATATCAAATTTTGGATGATTGGTGACAAAAAAAAGATTTCATGCAAAAAAATGCAAGTGAGGAAACCTGAAAATACTTTTTATAAATGTAGAAAACCCTTTGTTAGAGAAACAGTGGCAAATGATCCCTATATCAATCATTGAATGCCTTATAAATATATTCTCAGGTTGTTCTGTGCAGTTACTGTGAGTTTAGGCAGACAATGAGCAACAGTGGTTAGTCAGCACTTGCTTTATATTATTATATGGGAAAATAGACAAAAATTTTAATCAATCATTCACTATGGGTAATATTCTACTTTTTTAACAACCCTTTATATGTGCCCTTAAAGCAACACCTATTCCTAGCACACATGTAATATACCAATCATTACAGATCGGAAATTCTCATGAGCATGGCCTTCCTAATCCTCCTGAATTGATTTGTATTGCAACTGTTGTGTCTCCCTTTATTTTGTAAAGAGCTGTAGAAAGTCTTGGCGCTATATGAATTCTATATATGAATCAATATAATATTTAGTAATATAAGGCTTGGTCATACAGCAAACAGCTAAATGATCAGTGGCAATAGATAAATTGTAATACATACAGAGAAAAAAAAACAACATTAGTATTGGAATTATTTACCTATCCTCTATACAATGCAGGATGTAATCATTGTGCTCGTGTTGAAGCAAGTAGACAGCTATGAAAGAGACAGAGAGAGATAAGAATGAAGAGAAGCTATAGAAGAGAGCAAACAAATTAAGATTAATGTCAAAGGACACTGCACTTATTATACATTTTTTGCTGCCCCTCTATTTCCAGGCCAGCAAAGCTACATGCCTGGATAAGGGTCTGGTATGGACTTTGGAGTTGGACTCCAAGGCATTCTTTTCTGTTTACCTTTTTTTCTACTCTAGGGCATGTGGCCTGGTAAAATTCAGAAGGTTGGGGGTGCACGCTCGCTGCCCCCTCCTTTCCTGACCACACAGGCTGCATGTCCGGATAAGGGTCTGGTATGGATATTTAAGGGGGACCTCATGCACAAAAACAAATGACATATCCATACCATACCCTTATTCTAGATAGGGGTCTGGTTTTGATTTTTAAAGGTGACCCCTTACCAAAAACATTGGTGTGGGGTCCCCGCAAAATATATACTAGACCCTTAGCCAGGCATGTAGCCTGGTTGGTCAGGAAAGGAAGGTACATACTTCCCCCCTTAACCATACCATGCCCTCAATATTAGAAGGCCTTACTCCTTATTGATGGGGATAAAAGCTTTGTTGCCCTCTTCCTGGCTTGGTGGAAGTGGGGATCTACAAGGGAGGGGGAAATTTCAGAATCTGGAAGCCATTTTTAAGATAAGTGGGCCCCCCAGAAATTGACCGTCCCTTTTCCCTTCCTGTAACAAAAACAGTGCCTTGAACAAGTATTCATACCCCTTGAAATTTTCCTCAATTTGTCATGTTACAACCAAAAACGTTAATGTATTTTATTGAGATTTTATGTGATAAACCAACACAAAGTGGCACATAATTGTGAAGCGAAAGGAAAATTGTAAATGGTTTTCAACATTTTTTACAAATAAATATCTGAAAAGTGTGGTGTGCATTTGTATTCATCCCACTTTAATCTGACACCTCTAACTAAAATCTAATGGCTCAAATTGCCTTCAGCAGTCACCTAATTAGTAAATAGAGTCCACCTGTGTGTAATTTAATGTCAGTATAAATACAGCTGTTCTGTGAAGCCCTCAGAGGTTTGTTAGAGAACCTTGGTAAACAAACAGCATCATGAAGGCCAAGGAACACACCAGACTGGTCAGTGATGAAGTTGTGGAGAACTTTAAAGCAGGGTTAGGTTATAAAAAATATCCCAAGCTTTGAACATCTCACAGAGCTCTGTTCAATCCATCATCCAAAAATGGAAAGAGTATGGCACAGCTGAAAACCTACTAAGACATGGCCGTCCACTTAAACTAGCAGGCCGGGCAAGAAGAGCATTAATCAGAGAAGCAGCCAAGAAGCCCATGGTAACTCTGGAGGAGCTGCAGAGATCCACAGCTCATGTGGGAGAATCTGTCCACAGGACAACTATTAGTCATGCACTCCACAAATCTGGCCTTTATGGAAGTGTGACAAGAAGAAAGCCATTGTTGAAAGAAAGCCATAAGAAGTCCCATTAGCAGTTTGTGAGAAGCCATGTGGGGGACACAACAAACATGTGCAAAAAGGCTAAAAACAAAACGCTATGTGTGGCGAAAAACGAACACTGCACATCACCCTGAACAGACAACCTCCACCGTGAAACATGGTGGTGGCAGCATCATGTGATGGGGATGCTTTTCTTTAGCAGGTACAGGGAAGCTGGTCAGACTTGATGGGAAGATGGATGGAGCCAAATACAGGACAATCTTAGAAGAAAACCTGTTAGAGTCTGCAAAAGACTTGAGACTGGGGTGGAGGTTCACCTTCCAGTAGGACAACGACCCTAAACATACAACCAGAAATACAATGGAATGGTTTAGATCAAAGCATATTCATGTGTTAGAATGGCCCAGTCAAAGTCCAGACCTAAATCCAATTGAGAATCTGTGGCAAGACTTGAAAATGCTCCCCATCCAATCTGACAGAGCTTGAGCAATTTTGCATAGAAGAATGGGCAAAAATGTCACTTTCTAGATGTGCAAAGCTGGTAGAGACATCCCCAAAAAGACTTGCAGCTGTAATTGCAGCGAAAGGTAGTTCTACAAAGTATTGACTCAGGGGGGCTGAATATAAATGAACAACATACTTTTCACATATTTATTTGTAAAAAAATTTGAAAAACATTTATCATATTCCTTCCACTTCACAATTATGTGTGTAGCAGTACCCCCGTGAGGGCTGCTAATAGACTCTGTACCCCACTGATTACCTTGACTCTGCAAATCCTCCTTTACCTCTGACACCCTGGGTTCAGTCATCTTACCAGCTGTATTAGTAAATAGACTCACACAGTGTTAAAGAAACAGTTAAAGTATGTTTACTGTATTAAGTAAAAAAAAACAAAACACAAAATGGATATATCCATTTTGTTAATGAGCAAGAAAACTCTCTTACACAGCAATAATTTTATTTTCTTATCAAAAAGACAATAAAATGGTGCACAAATCCTCTCAGTAGTGAATGAACACAAACATTAACCCAATCACAGACACCTATGTGATCAGGTTAACAGAAGGGTAGACAACTGGCACTAAATTTTCTGTGTCAAGTTTCTCCCTTTTGCCTCCTCAACCCACAAGCCACAAAATCCTGCACAGTATAAAGAACAATATACAGACTATTGTATTCAAATAGGCTGGCTCCCTCTAGATGGAGTCCAATGTGATTTAGGCATATAAGGGAAAAAGAGGGTAATAAAAGGGTAAAGAGTATTCCTTGAAATCCAGATATCTTCAGCTAGCCTGTTTGTGTTGCAACTAAGATAATCCTTGATGACAGGGTGTAGCAAATTTGGCTGAACCTTGGTTTATCCTTGTGGTACGGTAATTTCCTTCTTTTATATTACAAGGTTCAGGAGTGTGTCTATGGGAATTTTGACCATTCTTCTAGAAGCGCATTTATGAGGTCAGGCATTGATGCAAACGAAAAAAACCTGGCTCTCAGTCTCTGCTCTAATTCACCCCAAAGGTGTTCTTATGGGTTGAGGTCAGGACTCTGTTCAGGCCAGTCAAGTTCCTCCACCCCAAACTCGCTCATCCATGTCTTGTTTTGAGCACTAGTCATGTTGGAACAGGAAGGGGCCTTTCCCAAACTGTTCCCACAAAGTTAGAAGCATGAAATTGTCCAAAATGTCTTGATATGCTGACGCCTTAAGAATTTTCTTTCACTGGAACTAAGAGGCCAAGCCCAACCACTGAAAAATAATAACAACCCCTGAAAAATAATAATCCCTCCTCCACCAAATGATTTGGACCAGTGCATAAAGCAAGGTCCATAAAGACATGGATGAGTGAGTTTGGGGTGGAGGAACTTGACTGGCCTCAACCAGATAAAACAACTTTGGGACCATCTAGAGTGGAGACTGCGAGCCAGGCCTTCTCGTGTACATCAGTGCCTGACCTCACAAATGTGCTTCTGGAAGAATGGTCAAACATTCCCATAGACACACTCCTAAACTAATCCAGTTTGTTGTAGGATGGCTGGTAAGTTGAGCTGGGAATTTTTCTTTGTTGATGTTTGACATGTGTCGCCCTTCCATGTGCTCCTTACTGTTAAGGCCAGTTATAGGTTGGGGTTTGTACCATTGGTTATCCATACAGTAGGCATCTGGCAGGTGAATCCTCAAAGCACTTTGGCACAGTTAAACAGTCTGCCAGTTCACTATTAAAAAAATCCAAAGCATAGCCCCCTCCTGTGAGGCTTCCCAGTTTTTTCATAACCAGCCAGTACTTTAGCAGCGGAGCTGAGGACCCACCCAATTTCTTCTGCAGCTCAAACTCCCGGCAGAACGTTTTTCTGATCAGAGAGACTGATCCATTTTCCTCATCAGGCTGTCCTGGACGCCACAACAGCCCCAATACGTTTTCTTGGTGATAAAAATCATCTTTCCACCACCTTGCCTGCCACCTAGACTCTGTCACAGGTGTAAAAACTTTTCTGGTGCTGTGCCAAAAGGTACCAAGCCAGTTTTTAGCAGCTGAAATTGAACAAAGATGATTTAAACAGATAAATAGATATGAGACACATATGCAAAAAAAAACTAAACTTCTAAAATAAAAAAATAAAAAAAGAAGTGAACATCCAGTCCCCTTCTCAATGGGCTGAGAACACAGCAGAAATAAATGAGAGTACGCAGGTGGAAGTCTTGCCGCGTAAGGTCAGGAGTGTGAACATTATAGATTCCTGCTAAAAACCATTTCGCACGTCAAGCAATATCCAACAGAAAGATTAAAAAAATATCAGCAAGGGGAGCCATGCTTTTCTTATTGACATCTCTGAGCAGATGCAGTGAGAGTTTCATTTCATAATAAAGAAGAACATATCATGCCGAGTCCGAATTCACAACGTGTACGTGAAATTGTGTGCAAACAATGGCAGGACCTTTACAAATAGAGAGCAATGTGTACATCTGCTTATTGGTAAAAACTGAAGAATAACAATATATTTACATAATTTGCGGCCAAGAACTTCTTCCACACCCTCCTTATCACATGTATACTCCTTGCTACACAACCCACATCAGACCTTCGCCAGCCATGGTGGATGTCAATCGCTCTGCTTTCTTCTTCTTGAGACGGCAGGCTATAGTGCACTACACACGCACCTAGCTCCCAACTGTCCCTGATTTCGAGGGACTGTCCCTGATTTGGAACAAAGTCCCTCTTTCCTCCTCATTTGTCCCTCATTTTGGTCTGATCTATATAGTTGTATATAAAATATACTTTTTATCTTTCAAAAAGTGTTTCCCAGAGCTAAACCTTTCATCCAAATTCTAAATTGCTGCATTTGTAAATTTTAAAAGCCAATATAAAGGAATAGTAGTGGTAAAAAAAAAGCAATTGTGGGTTTAAAGTGGAGTTCCACCCACTTTTACAACTCTTCAGCATCCCTCACTAAACAAATTGGATATTTTTTTATTTTTTTTCTCAGCACCTACTGTATATCTGCTGTATTCATTTTTCACTTCCTCCTCCCTGGCCGTGGCCCATCGCATCATTTCCTGTTTGCAATGCCTTCTGGGAAGGGGCGGCAACTTCCTCTGACACTGCCGTTGCTATGGAAACCTGACCTGAAACCTATTACACTGCTTGTGCTGCACTGAGCATGTATGAGATCTGCAAGGATGAGATCCAGGAAGAAATACAGTCTGGCCTCAGATGCCCACACTTAAGATGGCCACAGCCTGCTGTAAGTTTATAAAATAACAAACTACTGCTATAAACTAACAAAACAGACCTTAGTTTACAGAATAACTTTATTAGAATACATTAAGCTTGTTTATTATAGGGGTATTTTTATTTAAAAAGTATAATTTTGGCCGGAACACCACTTTAATTAACTTTTTTTTTTGGTTATGTCCCCTTTAAGGGGTGTGGCATGGAGGTGTGTCCTATGCCTACATACATTTGCTAGTAGGTGTTCCTCATTCCCATCTCAAAATGTTGGGAGGTATGCACGCATTGGGGTTTCTTCATAGGCCCTAATAGAACCTTGCAGGGAACTCAGAGTAGGACAGAAAGGGCAATCACTAGGGGCTAATCAGATGCCCCACATGCAAATATTCTGGCAAAGAAACTGCTAACAGGGGGAGCGCAGAGAGTGAGTAGAAAGATGAGCTCATCAGTCTGCTGCTGTATCTTTACTGCCCATTCACAGGCTGGGGGTGGGGAGGTGACCAAGCTGCATTTCTTAACTGCAGTGGAAAAAAGTCAGGTCACCAACCTGGCTGTACTGTCTACTGGACAAAATTAAAAATCTTTTTGCAGGTAAAACAGCTCCCATATACACCCACCGGCCACTTTATTAGGTACACCTGTTCAATTGCTTGGCAACACAAATTGCTAATCAGCCAATAACATGGCAGCAACTTAAAGAGGAGTTCCACCCAGGGGGGCCGTCAAAAAAAAAAAAAAAAATTAAAAGTCAGCAGCTACAAATACTGCAGCTGCTGACTTTTAATTGGACACTTACCTGTCCCTGGGTCCAGCGATGCGGGGGATCGAAGCCCCGCTCGCCCCCCCCCCCCTCCGCTCGTCAGCGCCGGCATTTTAACTGTGGGCGCCGGGCTGTGGCTTCACAGCCTGGCACCCACTGCGCATGCGCGAGCGGCGCCACGCGCCATGATTTGCCGCTCAATCACCTGGGACCTGTAATGGGTCCCAGATGATTGACAGGAGGGAGGGAGCAGAGCGGAGCCCTTCCTGTGCCGAGGGGGAAGTGATGTTACCAGCCCAGGCAAAGGAAGAGGCAGACTACGAGGGACCACCTAGCAACAGGCATTTAGAGGTAAGTGAAAAAAAAATATCCAAATGTTTTTTTGTTTTGTTTTTTAGAATTTTTGAGGTATTTTTGTTTTTTTGGCATTTAGGCATCTAGACTAGAGTTGCCACCTCATTCCTTTAAACTTGAACACATATGAACTACACAGGTTCTGAGGCTAATTAAATGCACATAAGGCACCAAGTGAGTTTAATTACCACCTTAATTAGCCACAGAACCTGCGTAATAATATGTGTTCGGGTTTAAAGGGATGAGGAGGCAACCATAATCTAGATGTGGTGAGGATGACTTGCTGAAGTTCAAACCGAGCATCAGAATGGGCAAGAAAGTGATGTGGCATGGTTGTTGGTGCCAGACGGACTGGTCTGAGTATTTCAAAAACTGCTGATCTACTGGGATTTTCACAAACAGCCATCTCTAGGGTTTACAGTCCAGTGAGTGGCAGTTGTGTGGACAAAAATGCCTTGTTGATGTCAGAGGTCAGAGGAGAATGGGCAGACTATAGAAAGGCAACAGTAACTCAAATAACCACTTGTTACAACCAAGGTATGCAAAATACCATGTCTAAATGCACAACACATCGAACCTTGAAGCAGATGGGCTACAGCAGCAGAAGACCACACCGGCTGCCACCCCTGTCAGCTAAGAACAGGAAACTGAGGCTACAATTGGCACAGGCTGACCAAAATTGGACAATGGAAGACTAGAAAAACACTGCCTGGTCTGATGGGTCTCAATTTCAGCTGCAACATTCAGATGATAGGGTCAGAATTTGGAGTAAACAACATGAAAGCATGGATCCATCCTGACTTCTTGTGTAATGGTTTGGGTTATATTTTCTTGGCACACTTTGAGCCCCTTAGTACCAACTGAGCATCGTTTAAAAGCCACGGCCTACCTGAGTAATGTTACTGACCATGTCCATCCCTTTATGACTACAGTATCCCCATCTTCTGATGGCTCCTTCCAGCAGGATAACGCACCATGTCCCAAAGCTCAAATCATCTCACCACTGGTTTCTTGAACATGACAATGAGATCACTGTACTCCAATGGCCTCCACAGTCACCAGATCTCATCCAATAGAGCACCTTTGGGATGTGGTGGAACGGGAACTTTGCATCATGGATGTGCAGCCGACAAATCTGCAGCAACTGTGTGATTCTATCATGTCACTATGGACCAAAATCTCTGAGGAATGTTTCCAACACCTTGTTGAATCTATTCCACGAAGAATAAAGGCAGTTCTGAAGGCAATAGGGGGTCCAACCCGATACTAGCAAGGTGTACCTAATAAAGTGGACGGTGAGTGCATGTATTTAAAGTTTATTTACCTGGAGTTCTTCTTAAAAGCCCAACAGCTTTAACAACAAAATAAGTTAATTAATAAAATAATTTTGTCCAACACCAGCAAACATAAAAATTGAATTATTTTGCTGCAACATTCACCTTCTACCTGGGGCTGTCCACTGCAGACACTTCACTCCAATCTTTACATCTTTCAACACACTTCCTGTAAGCCCAGGATTTCATGGATAGAGCCCCTGGAGGTGCATCATCATCATGCAGCCTGAGACAATGCTACATAGAACACTGTTTACATGTCACAGTAAAAATAGTGCAGTTCTCTGCAATACTGACCGCCCATTGCTGACAATAGAGAAAGACAGGAAGAACCCTGCGTGTAATGTTACCAGCTTAAGGGCCGGTTCCCACAGCTGCAATGTCAGACATCGCATGTGATTCGCACCGCACTGCTGTGCAAATCACATGCAATGTCTGTGGAATGCAAATTCAGCCATACAGCTTGAATGGCTGAATTTGCATCGCATTCGGACCAAACTCGAACAGGACCCTTTTTTTGGTCCGCACCAGATCGCATGTCCTGCAAGGAGAGAGCTGTTCAGGTAAGTATTTAGGGAGGTGGTGGAGGGTGGCCAACAGCTCGGAATCCAATAAGGTAAAAAAAAATGTCTTTACAACCACTTTAAAGGAACCTCAATTTAGGTCAAGTACAATGGATATAATATGGTTGCATAAGTGTGCACACCCTTACACTAATACTTTGTTGAAGCATCTTTTGATTTTATTACAGCACTCAGTCTTTTTGGGTATGAGTCTATCAGCATGGCACATCTTGACTTGGCAATATTTTCCCACTCTTCTTTGCAAAAACACTCCAAATCTGTCAGATTGCGAGGGCATCTCCTGTGCATAGCACTCTTCGGATCACCCCACAGATTTCCAATCGGATTCAGGTCTGGGCTCTGGCTGGGCCATTCCAAAACTTTAATCTTCTTCAATTATTCCTTTGTTGATTTGGATGTATGCTTTGGTCGTTGTCATGCTAAAAGATGAAGTTCCTCTTCATGTTCAGCTGTCTAGCAGAAGCCTGAAGGTTTTGTGCCAATATTGACTGGTATTTGGAACTGTACATAATTCCCTCTACCTTGACTAAGGCCCCTGTTCCAGCAGAAGAAAAACAGCCCCAAAGCGTGATGCTGCCACCACCATGCTTCACGGTGGGTATGGTGTTCTTTTGGTCATGTGCAGTGTCGTTTTGGCACCAAACAAATCTTTTGGAATTATGGCCAAAAAGTTCAACCTTGGTTTCATCAGACCATAACATTTTCCCACGTGCTTTTGGGAGACTTCAGATGTGTTTTTGCAAAGTTTATCCAGGCTTGGATGTTTTTCTTCGTAAGAAAAGGCTTCCGTCTTGCCACTCTACCCCATAGAGCTCCTTTAATGTTGCTGTAGGCCTCTGGCATCCTCCCTGACCAGTTTTATTCTTGTCTTTTCATCAATTTTGGAGGGACGTCCAGTTCTTGGTAATGTCACTGTTGTGCCATATTTTCTCCACTTGATGATGGCTGTCCTTACTGTGTTCCATGGTATATGTAATGCCCTAGAAATTCTTTTGTATCCTCCTCCTGACTGATACCTTTTAACAACAGCTAGAAAACAGTGATAGTAAATTAGAATCACTTGCAGAATTGAGCGATAGTGAATCGTGGGGAAATGTATTTTATTATTATTATTATATATATTTTTTTTTAATTATTTACATTTATTTATTATATTATAATTTATGATTTTGTGTTTCAAATCCCCCGGGATATCTACTAGACTCTTGTTTGGACAGATTTAAGTGTGTTGTTGATTACAGGCCTACAATATAAAACGCCAAATTTCCATGCAAAATAATTGTACCGCTTTCAGCACCTAAATTCTGACATAATCATACCGCCAGGGAGGTTAATTCTGAACACAGTTACATCCAGTTATAAGAGGGTGTGCACACTTATGCAACCACATTATTTTAGTCTTTTATTTTTTTACTCCCCCCCTCTAAAAGATTTCAGTTTGTTTTTCAATTGAGTTGTACAGTTTATAGGTCACATTAAAGGTGGAAAAAGTTCTGAAATGATTTATCTTTGTCTCATTTTTTTTACATCACAGAAACCTGACATTTTAACAGGGGTTTGTAGACTTTTTATATCCACTGTATACTGAAAATATTTCGGGTGCAAAGAGGGGTACAGAAGGGGGGGGGTCGCTGGAGGATTAGGGCATAGAATCATGTAGTTAAAGCACATTGCCAGGAATTTGAAAAAATCTACCATTGCAATAGGGCCCTATGAATTGCAAGGGTTAAAACGGAGTTCCAGTCGTTTTTGTGTTTATTAAAGGTCAGCAGCTACAAAAAGTGAAGCTGCTGACTTTTAATAAACACACATTCACCTGTCCCAGGATCCAGTGATGCGGCTGTCCGAACCTTTGAGTCTCTCCCTCTCCTCTCTACTCCCCGGCATTACAACTGTGGGCACCCGGGTGCGTACTGCACATGTGCGAGTCACGCTGCACCCCCTATATGTTCGAGTAATCTTCTGGGACCTGTTACCTGTCCCAGAAGATTGCAGAGAGGTAGGGGGAGAGGAGAACTTCTGATCAGATCGCCTAGGCCAGGAATATGCAATTAGCGGACCTCCAGCTGTTGCAAAACTACAAAACCCATCATGCCTCTGCCTCTGGGTGTCATGCTTGTGGCTGTCAGATTCTTGCAATGCCTCATGGGACTTGTAGTTCTGCAACAGCCGAAGGTCCGCTAATTGCATATTGGCCTAGGCGATCTGAGCAGAAGTGGGAGTTTGGTACCTATCAACTATGTACCCGGCCCCCCCCCCCCCATATAGAAAATGACATGCCAAATGGGGCATAGAAGTGGGGAAGAAATGCTTAAAGTGGAACTTCCCCTTTTGGGTGGAGCTCCGCTTTAAGTACTTTTAATACCTAGGACTGCCGGAATAATGAGAAATACCTATCTTATTCGCAGCTCCAGCAGGGACCCGCTAGCAGTGCCACCAGTCCTCTGCAGCCTCCACTCTAAGCCGCTCACAGCTATGCAACCATCCACAGAGCAGAGCTTCAGGGAGAAGCACCAGAGATATCCCTAGCCGCAGATAGGGTAAGTAATCCTACCTATTCCTTCACCGCTAGACATAACAAGCCTTAGGGCTCATTTACACTAGCGGTGCTCTATAAAGAGCAATTCACGTTTTGATTGCTCTTCAGAGAGCATTTGACAGGCATTGCACGCAGTTGTGGTGCACTTGCAGAGTGCCCCTATTCACATAACAGGGGGTATCTTACTCATAGCTCGCAACTGTCCCTGATTTTGAGGGACTGTCCCTGATTTTGAGCAATGTCCCTTTGTCCCTCATTCCTCCTCATTTGTCCCTCATTTTGGTCTGATCTATATAGTTGTATATAAAATGCACCTTTTTATCTTTCAAAAAGTGTTTCCCAGAGCAAAACCTTTCATTCTAAATTGCTGCATTTGTAAATTTTAAAAGCCAATATAAAGGAATAGTAGTGGTAAAAAAAAGCCCTTGTGGATTTAATTAACCTTTTGTTTTTGGTTAATTCTCCTTTAAGGGGGTGTGGCAGGGGGCGTGTCCTATGCCTACATACGTTTGCTAGTAGGTGTCCCTCATTCCCATCTCAAAATGTTGGGAGGTATGCCTTACTTGCTGCAGCCCAGAGCATTACGGTTGCAGCATGTAAACCCCCTTGGCCACTGCCTCTGCAGTTAAAGGGGGTAGCAGTTGGGGGCGGTAAAAGTGCAGCTAAACCATGTAGTTTTTACAGTCACAAGCCCCCCCCTCCCTCCAATCACATGTGTGAACGAGCCCTTATAGTGCCGGGGGAGGGAGACCCACTGCAAGGGTAGGTTTTTTCCAATTCATGGAGTTGGCCTTTAACTCTAAGGGGTTGACTTAATAAAGGCAAATAGGCTGTGCATTTTGCAAATGTAGTTGCTCCAGAACTTAGTAAATGAGGTAAAGTGTCAATTTGCAAAGAATACCCGATCACAATTTAGAAAATAAAAAAGAACAGCATTGTTGTTTGTGCATGAAAGGATAATGGAACTCAGCAGAGCTTCCCCTGATGACTAAGCTCAGGAGCAACTGCACTTGCAGAGTGCAACTGCAATTGTAAAGTGCATAGGGGTTGATTTACTAAAGACAAAAAGACTGTGCACTTTGCAAAGTGCAGTTATCCTCTGCAAGGGCATTTGCTCCGGAGCTTAGTAAATGATGTAAAACTTCACTTTACAAAGAGTACCCAATTATTTGCTAGGAAAATTTAAAAAAAAACAGACTTTTTGCTTGCACATGATTGGATAATGGAAGTCAGCAACTGCACGTGCAGCAACTGAAGCAACTGCACGTGCAGCGTGCAACTGCACTTTGTAAAGTGCCCAGTCTATTTGCCTTTAGTAAAAAAAAAACATAGTCGATTTGCATTCAGTATGTCAACCCCTCTCGTTCTCTAAGTTCAGTTGAAGTTGTGAGTCAAAGGTTACTTTGTAACCAATACGTACTGCGCTATGCGACATTTGGGGGAAAAAATAAATCTACTACCGAAACTTTTTTTTTGTAAGGATACGAATGTATTTACTCAAAAAACACACCTTCATTTTTGTTGACACGCATTAATGCAACGCGGTCCCCAGACGGCTTTCTTTTTCTCTTGGCAAAGATCTTGTTTGTTTTACATTTTATATTACCCAGCTAAAACAGGCAAAAAGACACATCCAGGAAAATTGATGAAGACAGAACGAGTCACGGGCTGCAAAATTCATTATTCTATCAACTTTTGGCACCGCCGAGGCAGCCTGATCAATGCCGAGAGCGTAAAGATCTTAAAATTGACTGATGCCCATGACAATCCTCCAATCAAATATCATATCAGATCATACTGTCGTAGAGAAGCTGCACGGCTAAAGAAACAAACAGCTGTATTAATATCTGCACCATTAGCAACGGCAGTTTCTCATTGATATAAAGAGGACATACATCACCTTAACAAATAGATACTTAGGTTGTACAGGTTTTCCATGAGAGGTAAAGAACACATTCATGATTTTGCTTTTTATGGCCATTTTCCTTGCCATCTGCCCGGTGGCAGGCACACTGGCAGGTTACAATTGCATAGCGCATAGCAAATATGTCGGATTAAGTCAGCAACACTTATTCAGCTGTGCTTCATCCCCAGTGACATGTCAATAAAAGCTTATTTAGGAACACAAGAGAAAAGAAAAGGAGAACTGAACTAGAGTCATTGGCCATAACGACCAATCGTGTCTGATTGTCTATAAGGATTAACACAGAACTCCAGTCGCCCATTAAAGGATAAAATAAAAGAAGCACCTTTTGTCTGCAATACTTCCCTTCAATCTAGAGCTGTCCCCTGTAGAACTTATTTACTGCCACTAGATGTCCTCACTCTTTCAGGCTGCATGATGGCTAGCATCCTGCAACCCACTCACTCCAGGGCCTGGCTATCAAGGGCCCGCCCCCAGCCAGTGAAGGAGAAGAAGCACAAAATGAACTCATCTCCCCGTCACTCTGCTTCCTCCATCTATCAGCTTGCTTCTAGTCAGAGCAAATGGACTGATTGGCTCCTTGCACTGCGTCTCCCTTTTGGGATCCTCAACTTTTATTAGCTAAAGAGCCATGGGGTCCTTGCTCCCCTGGATATTCAAGCTTATTATCGGGCCATCCATCTCACTAGAGTATTCGACTGGCGCTGCCACGGTGAGGTAAAACTTTGAGTTTCCATGGAATTGGAGGACTGTCAGGGTACAGCCACGAGTTGGCCTTGGATTTCAGCCCCCTTGCCTAGGGAGCTTTGCAAACGCTCTACAGGTCTCACGGGAAACATTCCGAAGATTCTCAGTTTCTCCACTTCCCTCGCCTTTGATTTCTGTACTGGGCAACCCTGAATTCACTCCTGTCCTCCACAGTGGGCAATTCTATCACCTTAAAACTCAGGGCTACACCCACTTTTCAGACTTTCTAATGTCAGAGGGGACTTTGATTCCTTCAGATCTCACCCTTCTTGATGACCCTACATTGGACTTCTGGGGTGGACTTCAATTACGCTATTTTCTTCTTCTGTGCTTTTGCAACCCGGGCATTGCTCCTCCGCTCACCAGCTTTGAATCATTGTCCCATAGGGGGGAATCAGTACATCATTTTTTCTCCCTGCTTTATGCTTACTTGACTCACCCTGACGAGGATTACAAGCCCTCTTTTCTCACAAACTGGGAATCCGATCCCCCAGAGACAAAAAATGTTTCACTTCACTCAAAAGTAGTCTATCGCCACCAGGGTGCAGGAGACAAGCTATAAAATCCTCACCAGATGGTACAGGGTGCCTGGCCTGGTTCATTGTATTTTTTCTCGGATCCCAGACTCCTGCTGGCATTGTGGTGCAGAAGGTGGTGCCATGCTCCACATTTTCTGGGATTCTTCATTTCCAGTTACTGGCAGCATAGTTTCATTTGGCTTTATGCTCTAAATTGAAGATGCATTTATCTGATACTGCAGCATCTGCTACCTCTTATTTAAATGTTAATCGTTGGTTTCATTATCTGCAAGAAAAGTCTACATGAATGTCCATGGGTATGTTTTAGTATTGGACTGTTTTGTTGGCTTTTCTCTGATTACTGCTTTGGCAGTTTTTGTCAGTCTTTTATACTCGAGATTGTATTGACGCTATGACTATATGTATGTGGTCAATGTTTGTATTCTACTTCACAATTTGGAAAATAAAGGAATTACGAGCTATAAAACAATCCGGGGCCCATTTCTGGTGGTTATGAGGGTCTGTGGGCAGGGGGCTAATCGGAATCTTTGGGAAGGGGGCCCTCAGGTCTCACCCCCATGTGAACGAGCATCAGGTACATCATACCCCTACCCATTCAACAAAAAAGTGTCACAAGGTAAGAAAAACGCACACACACACAGTTTTTGACAATTTTTTTTTTTTAAACTAAAAAAATAGTGTCCCCCCAATGTAAATCCACTGCCAATCACGGTGCCCGCAAAACCTGAAAAAGAGGCAGTTAGGCAGCCAGCCTTCACAGACGGCGGGAGCATCTTTTTTTTTCAGGTTTGGCAGGCGGCATGATTGACAGTGGATTTACATTGGGGGATACTATTTATTTATTTATTTATTTAATAAAAGAATTGTTTAAAACTGTGTGTGTGTTTTTATTACCTTGTGACACTTTTTTGGTGAATGGCTAGGGGTACTATGTACCCGATACTTATTCATATGGGGGGGGCTGGGATCTGGGGACCCCCTTCTTAAAGGGAGCTTCCAGATTCCAATTAGCCCCCTGCCGACAGACCCCCACAACCACCGGCCACGATGCTTATCCTCCCCCTTTCCTGACCTGCCGGGCTGCATGCCCAGATAAGAGTCTGGTATGGATTTTGGGATGGTCCCCACGCTGTTTTTTTCAGCATTTTTAATTATCTGCTTTTTATTTTTTTATATTTAACTGTCAGCTGATGGGTCATTGGTTGTTAAGGACGCAGCGGCCACTACTTAGCAAGCAGCGCAGTGCAGTAAATTACCATATTAATGCGGTATTACCACTAAATCGACCAAATAGCGCATTTGGTATTTAACGGTAAATTCTTTGTGAACTGAACTTTCACAACTGATTTACCGCTTGCGGTATTTTACATCATTTTATTTGCCGTTATTTAACTCTCAGTGAATTGACCCCATGGTTCTGCATTGAGTTATTGGTTACCAGTGTTTTTGAGTCTGAACCTCTGCATAAGCTACTCTCATGGTCCATTACCCTGACATTGCTGGACTAGGTCCAAGCTAGGGCTTGCTGAGAAGAAGCACATGGCTATCTTACCACAGCCAAAAGATGATTTGGCTGAGATGATGTCATCAGCCTGCTGCAGGCATGAGGAGGTCTCCTCTCCTCAGTCTCCTCTTTTGGTGATCATCAAACTTTTACATTCTAACTTTGTCGCAAGTCTCATGTAAATTGTCACCCTTGAGTCGGCAGCTCAGTTCAGGACTCTGACTGATATCTCACTAAAGATGGCTACATGTTTCTAGACAGAAAAGAAGATGCATGGTTCAGCTCTGCAGAGAAACCAATCAGCTTTCAGGTTTTATTGTCAAAGCTTAATTGAACAAGCTGAAGTTGGAAGCTGATTGGTTACCATGCACAAATAGATACTGACTGCACCAGTTTTAGCAAATCTCCCCCCATTGTTAGGGGGAACACCGTGAGCTCTGGAGAGGTAGAAAATACCTGAAAGTGTTACCCCTTTACATTACTTAGGTGTGTGTTTAAAAAAATGTGCTCATCCATCTGTCCTGCAAAACTGCATGTACATTCGCTCTGTTCGAATGCTTGCAAAATCAAAAATTACTAGGATGTGTTTCTAGGCTATTTTCTCTCCAGGTTAGATGTTTTTCATCCATGCATTATGACCACTAGATGGAGCTGATGTTCATAGGAATTAAATACTTATTCACTATGAACATCACCTCCATCTACTGGCCATAATGCAGTATTTTTCTGATTGGCACTATTCTTTTGAATGAAAAACATTTGACCTGGAGGGAAAATAGCCTTGGAAAATTTGATTTTGCCAGCATTCTCACAGAACAAATGCACAAGAAGTTTTGCAGGACAATAGCTCTGCAAATTTGTTATAAAGGCTCTTTTAAATCTGTGTGCATTTACCATGGAAAAGAATACAGGTAAATCTGATGAAAAGTCCACATTAATATGCACTTTAAGGCAACTGACATTTGAAAAAACAATATTTTTGGTGGTCAGATCCTAACTGCACATCCAATCACAATTTCACATCTTTGGCTAGCTTTAATAAACAAACCCAGGGCCTGCACAATCTCAGCCTAAGCCTTTTTTTTGTCTTCGCTCCATATCAATCAAAGGAGAAAGAAGATTAGCATGGAAATAAAACTCTTTTAAAATACAATTTCCCCAGCTAACGGGCATATTTCTTCCCTATGCAAAGAATTTTCTGCAATACGACACAAAAACCTGCAAAATACATCCCAGAAACGAGGCTGACATATAATAGCGTATTGACTTTTATAGATATCTCCCTGGAGAGGTTGTAGATGGCATTTTATATATTGTTTAAATCTGAATGCAGTCCTAATTCTTGAGAACGAATGGTTTTGTGTAACCTCCAAGTGAAGATTTGGTGTTGGAAGGTTTACCGTTGTTTTATTTCCCGCAGGTAATAAGGTACACGACCCTATTTCGCTGTCAACATCAGGAAAAATTTACCGTAAAATTGACTATATAAACGGATGTGGCCTGGTTATTTTTATTTTTTTTTATGCAGCGGATTTTCTCCCTCTACAGCAAAACAGTCTTATTTTTTTAAGATCTCATTTTTGTTTCATGTTTATTATTGGAATTATTGAGGTGCTATGGTTGTGGTATTGGTTTTCTTTCTTGATTTTTTTTTTGATTGTTATTACTGCATGGGCAGCAATATGCCTTTTTGGCTGCATTTATTTGGAATTTTGTAAAAGCCCGGCAGTGCAGGAACTAAAACTGGCCATACACTATGCAAATTTTGGTTTGTTCCTGATTAAGGATGAGCTCCAGCGTGTTCGCACTCTCCATGTGCCAAGCCCACCAGGAAGTCAGCACGGCACTGCGCTAATCACAGGCAGTGAGACATTTTCCCGATGTGCGGCTGCAGAGATCTGGAAATGTCTCACTGCCTGTGATTAGCGCCGTGCCAACTTCCTGGCGGGCTCGGCATGTGGAGTGTGCAAACACCCTGGAGCTCATCCTTATTCCTGATGAACCATCCAAAATTTACTCCATGAGTGGAGTGACCCTGTCGCCACCCTCCTGCCCGATATCTTTTGATTGAAGATATTCGGCCAAACTGTAGCTGCTGTTCGGGCATTCTGACAGCTGCCACTGGTGGCTGTCAGAATGCAATAGGAGAAGCAGGAGATTCACTCTTCTGATCTGTATAATATGGATGAAAGGATATGGATGAGATGTTTTTTTGTTCAGCCTATAGGCTGATGGAATAAAATCTTATGCCCCGTACATACGGTCGGACTTTGTTCGGACATTCGGACAACAAAATCCTAGGATTTTTTCCGACGGATGTTGGCTCAAACTTGTCTTGCATACACACGGTCACACAAAGTTGTGGGAAAATCCGATCGTTCTAAACGCGGTGACGTAAAACACGTACGTCGGGACTATAAACGGGGCAGTGGCCAATAGCTTTCATCCCTTTATTTATTCTGAGCATGCGTGGCACTTTGTCCGTTGGATTTGTGTACACACGATCGGAATTTCCGACAACTTATTTTGTTGTCGGAAAATTTTATATCCTGCTCTCAAACTTTGTGGGTCAGAAAAACCGATGGAAAATGTGTGATGGAGCCTACACACGGTCGGAATTTCCGACAACAAGGTCCTATCACACATTTTCCGTCTGAAAATCCGACCGTGTGTACGGGGCATAAGAGTGTATGGCCAACTTAAAGGAGAATTCCAGGTATGGATATTTTATACATAGTTACATTGATCCAACTTGTAACAATGTAACTACGTATATACTATACCAGACCAATGCCCCTAGAAGCTGGAAATCACTGATATAGACACCACTACTCTAGTGATCTCCACTTGCTTCCAGGTCCTGTGCTGAGTGGCTGTCCTGCTACATTCTGAACACAGTAGGTCAGCCAGTTGGTACAGGTGCCATTCAGAGAATGCTTTGCATTGATAGGACAAAGTGGAGAGACGGAGCGGGGATGTCAAATATTCAGAAATAATATGAAGTCTTCAGACTCAATAAGACTTGGATTGTACTTAACACAAAGCCCAAGAACAGTGGGTGGATGTTGCAGAAGATTTTGCAGGACAAAGAATTACAATCTTCTGGATAAATATGACCAATGGGACCCTGGCTTACACTATTGCTCACACAACTATCACTACACTTAGAAGTTGGTTTGGAAATTCCATAACTGGCGGCAAAATTCCCACCTCATTCCAATACTCAGTATTTCCCAATTTCTTGTGGCTAGATGATAGAGCTTTCCAACACTGGTCAACAGAGGGTCCAATGTGGTCATATCTGGTTACCAAGACACTTGAACTTTTGGAAAAAGGAAATAGTTGGGGGCATATGCCCCCTGGTCTTTTGGAGTTAGTTTCAACTTTGCCAATAGCCTTCCAAAGCCACTACAACACTTAGATTTCTTTAATCACCATGTTCCCACGTTCGTAATTGTTGGCCAACATTTGTGTGACCGTGTGTATGCAAGACAAGTTGGAGCCAACATCCTTCGAACAAAATCCACGGTTTTGTTGTTGGAAAGTCCGATCATGTGTATGAGGCATAAGAAACGGATCACCAACTTCTTAGTGAAAATTGCTACCTTGGCCCTTCCACAGGGACACAACTAAGTCTGCCCCCTACACATAATAAACCACTGATACCACACCTCCTGAGCGTAACCAAGAGCTTGATCCCCAAATACTGGAAAACTCTAGCAGGATACAGTTGATGGATTAAACAACTATCCTTCAAAAAAGGCAGAATATGACACATATTACAAAACATAGGTGAGCTGGCAACATTTTAAAAACTCTCATTCCTGCGCATCCTTTCAGGAGACAATCCCAGATCTTATTTTACAGTACATAGTGTATTTTGTATCAGTTGCTGTAGACATGAGAAGGCCTGCTGTGTTCAGGTCATAGCACAACAGGTGACATCTTTTATTGCACAGAATAAAAAATATGAGGGTACCCAGACATATAAAAGACTTGTAAAGCTATACAACACCATTGAAACAAACCGTAATAGTACATGTAATATTTTTGAAGTTTGCCCTGATTCTCATATGGATAAAAAATGAAGAAAGCATTATTGAGAAAAAAAAAGCAATTACAGTAGCTGCCATTCTGATTTTTTTTATATTCTTTAAGAAGAAGAATACAAATTTCTCACAGCTCATGTTTACACCTGGCCATCCTCCGAGTCACAGAAAAACATATAGGCTGCCATTGCTAAATTCTCCGTTTTGAAAATTCTAGATGCTTGGCTGTCATCCTTTTTTGGCTTTACTACTTTCCGAATCCTTGACCCCAAACAAGTGAACAGGTAGAAAATTCTTACTCATACAAACCCCACAGATACTGTATCCCAGGAGGCGCTGCACACAGAACCTCAGTGCTCCAACCACATAGCCACGGTTCCACCTTGATACAGCTCCTTTCTTTTTTAGGTTATTGTTTTATTTATCTGGGTTTTTGTTTTATTCATTTCATTCTTTATTCATTGCCTAATGCAGTTTAGTGTTACCGTATAATTGAATCAAGTGAATACGTTTTCAGTTAGTCCTGTAGAGCTATGTGATCTGTCAACAGCATGGGGTCTATATATATAGCTTGGATAATGATGGTGACTGCATGCTATAGATCAGAAGAATCTGTGAAAATAGAGCAACCTCTTGTTAAAATTGATAGTGTATCCTTACATATAAACATATGTAAAGCCCAAACTTTTTTTTTTTTTTTTTTGGGTGGAGTAGGGAACCCCTGTCACATTTTTTTTTTCCATCTGTGTCGAATTGGTCTAGTAGACACAACAGGAAAGAGAGGCAATCTCTATAACGTGAGAGAAATGCCCTGTTAGACAGTTGTCACCATAACAAGTGTCACTGTTGGATGATTTCCCCCACTGTTGCTCTTCTGGTGACAACTCAAAACTTTGGATTTTTCATAACTTGGTACAGGGGTCACCAGGAAATATAGAGAGGGTGAATCTCACCTAGTGGGGGCAAAGACAACAATAAAAACAGAAGTACCAATTTCACACCACTCTATCCAAAACGTTAAAAAAAAAATATATTGGGCTTTGGATACACTTTAAGGGGCTTATTTTCATAGGCATCTATAGTGCTGGCTGTCCTAGTGCTAATACACTTCCTGTCCTAGGGTGACAACACTTTCCTCCATACATTGTCACCCTCAGACCGGAATTGTGTTATCTGCAGGACCACCAAGTGGAAATAAAGTTTAAAAAAGCCTAAAAAATTAAAATCAATGCAGCCACCACATCTAGGGACCGATAATCTGCAATATGTTACATTTTTGTCCTTAGGTTTAGATACACGGTAAGTAAAAAATTGTCTTTCTCTTGCACGTGTTTAAAACGGGATATAGAATAAGACATGCTGGGTGAATCGCTCCTCATTTCCGACAACCACCCAAAAGAAGAGACAATGTTTGTTCAGACAAGCACGGCTGGCCATTTAACATGCACTTCCTGTAAATATACACTGTCAATTTTTATTCTGCGTGCAGCTGGCGAGGGAAGAGGCCGGCGCATTACAACGAGTTTCCTGCGGCTGGTGAAATCATCTTCTAGTTTTAAAATTCATAGCTTCCTAAATTGTAGCATTAAGGAGAATCAGAGGGAAATAATAGGACGGATAGAGGGTGGGGGGAGAAAAACAATAAATGCATAAATGTTCCTGGCTTACAGAGAGGTACGGTCATTTTCTGCACGTCCTGCTTGAGATTAGTATAAAATGAAAGATCTTTACCATGTAAAGACATTTCCAACACATAAAGATGACCAGCTGCCAAGGTTATTACTGCACAGAGATAGAAGGATGGAGAGATATACACAGCTATAAAATAGATACAGATAGATAGAAAGATAGAGAGAAAGATATAGATAGATAGAAAGATAGATAGATAGATAGATAGATAGATAGATAGATAGATAGATAGATAGATAGATAGATAGATAGATAGATAGATAGATAGATAGATAGATAGATAGATAGATAGATAGATAGATATTAAAGTGAGAAAAAAAAATATGTGCATAAAGTACTGTACAAAAGTTTGTTGTGAAAAAATTCTGTAAAGAAAGAATGCTTTCGAATATGTATTTTTAAATGTTTTATTTTTATCAATTTACAAAATGCAAAGTGAGCGAACAGAAGAAAAATCTAAATGTGAAATATTTGGCTGCAGCCAAATACCCTTTGGTTTCAAACCTGCACCAATTCTTACACTTGCACACAGTCAGGGATTTTATAGGATTAGAACCAGGTGTATGATTAACCAATTATACCAAGCAGTTGCTTATGATTATCAATTTCATATGTAGGTTGATTCCATTTCATATGTAGGTTACCTGAAACAGTAACAGCTGTGTAAGAGGCTTAGAACTGGGTGAGGAACAGACAAACTCTGCTACTACTGTGAGGTTGTGGAAGACCGCTTCATGTCACAGCTCGTACACCATGGCAAGCCTGAGCACAGCCACAAGACACAAGGTAGTTATACTGCATCAGCCAGGCCAGGCAAATATTTCAAAGCAGACTGGGGTTTCAAGATGTGCTGTTCAAGCTCTTTTGAAGAAGCACAAAGAAATGGGAGATGTTGGGGACCATAGACACAATGGTCAGCCAAAGAAACTGAATGGAGGTGATGAAAGACACATCATGCTTACTTCCCTTCGACATTGGAAGATGTCCAGCACTCCCATTAGCACAGAACCGGTGAAAACCAGTAGGACCCAGGTACATCCTCTACTGTTCGGAAAAGTCTGGCACGAAGTGGTCTTCATGGAAGAATTGTGGCCAAAAATGGCATAAGCGACTCAACTATGCATAAAAACATAGGTACTAGGGGTGCAGAAAAATGGAACCAGGTGCTCTGGTCATATTCAAAATTTGAAATATTTGGCTGTAGCAAGAGCCAGCTTGTTCATGAAGGGTTGGAGAGTGGTACAATAATGAGTGTCTCCAGGCAGTAGTGAACCAGAGACCGCAGTACTCCCCCTTACATCATGGTCCACAGTGTTCCCCTTTACATCAGCGTTTCTGTTTACATCAGGGTCCGCAGAGTTTCCCCTTGCACTGTAAGGGGGATCCTGCAGAGTCTGATGTAAGGGGGAATTCTATGGATTCTTGTGTAAGAGGGAGGGGGACTCTGGTTACCTTACATCAGAGTTCCACTTTACATCATGGTCTGCGGTGTTCCCCATTTACAACAGTGTCCACAGTGTTCCCCTTTACATCAGGGTACACTGTAAGGGGGAACCCTGCAGACTCTGATGTATAGGGAAACTCTGTGAACTTTGATGTAAGTGGGAACTCTGTGGACTTTGATATAACTGAGAACTCTGGGGACTCTGATGTTACTGGGAACTCTGGCGACTCTGATGTAACTGGGAACTATGGGGACTCTGATGTAAGGGGGAACTTTGTTGACTGTGAAGTAAAGAAGAACTCTGTGGAATCTGATGTAAGGGGGAACTCTGTGGACTGTGATCTAAAGGGGAACTCTGTAGACTCTGATATAAAGGAGAACTCTGTGGAGATAGATTTAAAGAGGAACTCTGGTGACTCTTATGTAAGGGGGGCTCTGGTGACCAGAGACACCCTTACATCAGTGTTTCCCTTTACACGAGTCCACAGCCTTCCCCCTCACATCAGAATCCTCAGACACCTCCTTTACATCTGTCTCCACAGAGTTCTCCATTACATCAGAGTCCACAGGGTTCCCTTTTACATCAATATACACAAAGTTACCCCTTGCACTGTAAAGGGGAACCTTGCAAACTCTGATGTAAAGGAGAACCCTGTAAATTCTAATGTAAAGTGGAACTCTGTGGACTCTGATGTAAGGGGGGACTCTGTGGACTCGAATGTAAGGGGTAACTCTGTGGACTCTGATGTAAGGGGGAAGTATGATGTAAGGGGGGACTCTGATGTAACAAGGAACTCTTGGAACCCTGATGTAAAGGGAAATGCTGACGATTTTGATATAAGGGGTGACTCTGATGTGAACACAGGGCTCATCCTGACTGCTGCTCTCTATATGTTGTTTTGTATGTTACTTACTCCTGACCCCTGCACTCTATACATTATGTTGTACATTACATAATCCTGACCAAGGTGTTCATTGTCCCAACAGTTGCTGGTTTTAACGAAGATCTTCTTCTAAGGTCGGCTCTGTCAGTCAGTCCTTTTTGTATGCATGAAAGCATGTGCAATGGAAATTTTACATGCAATTAGCGGACCTCCAGCTGTTGCAGAACTACAAGTCCCATGAGGCATAGCAAGACTCTGACAGCCACAAGCATGACACCCAGAGGCAGAGGCATGCTTGGACTTGTAGTTTTGCAACAGCTGGAAGTCCCCTAATTACATATCCCTGTTTTAAATGATCCTTTGTCCTGAGGTTTATTTGTGTCTGTGAGTCTGTCAGTTGAGGTACAATAATTAAAAATATTTTGTGGATACAAGAACTGTTATACTGTATGTGTGCAATGTATATAGCAGCTAGGCACAGATTCGGTTTAATTATCCTCCTTTTAAGCCCCTCCCACTGTTAACCAAATTCTGGCCATGGATAATGATCACTGAGCTGTGCGTAGAACTTTTTTTTTTGGTTTCATCCCAGGGTGCCCCAAGCCTTTCATCATCGTAGTCATTCTCACATTTTGTCACTCTTTGGAATTTTTCATTGTGAAGCTAGCAGATTACCTGTTCTGAGTATTGTTGATATTAACTTATAATTTCTACTGCTTAGATATTGATTGTCTGAGCCTAAAATAAGAGCTTCCGCCATATTTCAGGATGCCAGTAAAAAATGTGCTCTGTCAGTATTTTTTCCATGTTGTCAGTAAAAAAAGAAGTGGGAGGTTGGCAACCTGGCTTTCGGCTCATGTGTACAGCTGTCTGTTCTACAGAAGCTGATATTACAGCCAGCTTTTGTCGAATGGGCATGTTGGAAAAAAAACTTCTTACCCGTATCCGATAAGTGCTGGTAGCCAATTCAACCCAATGGGTTGAACAAAAAAAAACTTCTAGCGTGTACCAGGCTTAACCTGTCAACTCCATCTGGAATTTCATCTGGTGATTTTTTTTTTAATGTATAATTTAGTCGATCTAAATAGGACATTTTTTATCTTTACATGGAACATGGATTCTTATATTTCTTGGGTGGTACAACACTATCATAATCTCTGTTTTTCCCTGCCAAGCCCCCGACCCGGGTATGTTCCAGCTTGTCCTGTTACATTGGAGAGACTGTCTAAATAATAAAAGCATGTACTTAACACTGCCCCTTTAATGTGAAATATGTATATTATAGTTAGGGTTGCACTGATACTGATACAAGTCCATTCCCCCTCCGCTCCCCCTCTGTGTCCTCCTACGCTCCCCCTCCGTGTCCTCCTTCACTCCTTCTCAGCTCCCCCTCTGTGTCCTCTTCCGCTCCTTCTCCACTCCCCCTCCGCTCCTTCTCCATGTCCTCCTCTGCTCCTTCTCCGCTCCCCCTCCATGTCCTCCTCCGGTCCCCATCCATGTCCTCCTCCGCTCCTTCTCCACTCCCCCTCTGCTCCTTCTCCGGGTCCTCCTCCGCTCCTTACCTGCTCGCCCTCCATGTCCCCCTCTGGTCCCCCCTGCCCCAGATCTGTCAGGATGAAGAGCGGAGGAAGGAGCCGGTAAATCTGTCATTTACCGGCTCCTTCCTTTTCACAGACTTTGTCCATTCATAACTGAACTATGTTTACGATGCTTCAGTTTATGAATGAACAGGAGCCGCTGTTTCCTGTTTATTCATCTTTAGTGCAGCTGAGGCTGCAGAGAAAGGGAATCTGTGTCCTCAGTCCCTTTCCCTGTCTCAAAGGGGAGGTGTCAGGGGTCTATTTAGACCCCTGATATCTCACCAAAGCCATATCTCACCATATCCCCCCCCCCCAACAAGGTTGATAAAATAAAAAAATTGTAATAAGTATTTAAAGGAAAAATTTAAAAATAATAAAATAGAAAATAGAAAAAACACTGCCACCCCCCCCCCCCCCCCCAAAAAAAATGTCAAAAGAAATATAAATTGTAAATAAAATTTGTAAAAAAATAAAATTGTAAAAAAAAAAATATATATATATATACTGACACTGTCCAAGCCCCATCAGTGCCCATCAGTGCTGTATATTAGTGCTACTGTCACATGACATGAAATTATTGGTAATCGGTATACTATCGGTATACTTATACCCCATAAGTAGTCATGAAAGTACCTCTGCGGTGCCTATAGCATATGTGACTTTATCAGATGTGACTTTTATTGACCAAACATTGCAGCAGCATGGTGAAAACTGCCGAGAAAGCAGGAAAAGACGTAGATGGATGCTAGGACATGCTGCAGGTAATGGGAAGAAAAAAATGAGCGTTCCTAAAAGATATTATTAGCGGGAAATCTTCAGTTACCTTGGACCATCAATCATAAAGGGAGCTTATCCTATGTACTGTATGTATGATTTAGGCACATATGCGCACTTAACTTCTTCTGCACTCACTGCCAGCTGATGGTGTTTGGGCTTCAACCCTTCTGTGTAGGTCACGAGGAGCAAAGGATTTTGGTGATGTTGATTTTGCTACAAAATTACAACATTCCCTGCCAGTAAGATTTTGCTTAATTTGAGACTCTTAGTCCCCATTCACACCTCAGATACTTGGAATCACAAGAATTGCACGATTCTGCCTATGATTCCAAATAATGCTAAAATCGCAACAAAATGCATGACTCTGGTTTGGGTGCCATTCATTCTTAATGAAACCTCAAATGCGGTATGATTTTGCTGCGATTGGCATGCTTGTCATGCCTAGGGCTACCCATTTAAGTAAATGGGTTGCTCTATGTATGACCCACAGAAAAGCTCCAAAATAAAGAAGTACATCAGGAAAGCACCTTCCTGCTATGTGAAGTGTGAATGGGGCCTTAATGACTCTCACTGAGCTGCCATCCTGTCCTGTGAATGCAGGGAGAGAGGAGAGAGATGCTACAGATGGGCACAGCACTAGATCAAATGAGAACTCAGGTATGTATTTGGGGGGGTGGGGCTGATACAAATCCTGGCACTTTTTTTACCTTAATGCAGGGAATGCACTTAGGCCCTATTCACATTTGTGTGACTTGTCATGTAACTTTGGACCCCATGTTTCCCAATGAGTACAGTTCATATTCATATCTGTGCGACTTAAAGTCGCAGCGACTTTAAAAAAGTTTCTGCACTAATTTGGTCCGACTTTCATAGACTTCAATATAAACCCTCAAAAGTTGAATTAAAGTCACACCTGCATGACACACATGAAACTTGTGAAAAGAATGCTGGGAATGAAAAATAAATGAAAAAAACAGCAGTGGCGGCAGGCGATGGATCTACACCGGGGGACATTTTTTAAAATTTTTTAATAAAGGAAAGGTCAAAAACTTGTGTTGTGTTTTTATTTACTTCTTACTATTTTTTGGATAATGAGCAGGGGTTCTACAGCAATAAACCTCAAAAAGACAACCCCTAGACTATTTTCTGAGCTGAAGTGAGTGAACTGTTTGCTGTGTGCCTGGCTGGCTCTGCACGTAATAGGAAAGAACTTGGGCAAATCCAGGGGGTAAGCACTACATGACTATGCAGCGTCTTCATCTTTTAATTCTTGCCCATATTCCAGTTTAATCTGGTGCCAAGATCAGTGCCCTGGTTTTCTGTTTCAGGGTGGCTCCTTTCTCTTTAACCACTTCAATACCGGGCACTTTCCCCCCTTCCTGCCCAGGACAATTTTCAGCTTTTTGCGCTGTCACAATTTAAATGACAATTGCGCGGTCATACAACACTGTACCCAAACTAGATTTAAATCATTTTCTTCCCACAAATAGAGCTTTATTTTGGTGGTATTTGATCACCTCTGGGGTTTTTATTTTTTGCTAAATAAACTAAAAAAAAACGACATTTTTGAAGAAAAAAAATGTCTTAGTTTCTGTTATAAAATGTTGTTTTCTCCTTCACTGATGGGCACTGATGAGGCTGCACTGATGGGCACCGATGGGCGGCACTGATATGCAGCACTGATGGGCACTGATAGGCGGCACTGATAGGTTTCACTAATGGGCACTAATAGGCGGCACTGATGGGCACTCACAGGCAGCACTGATGGGCACTAATAGATGGCACTGATAGGCAGCACTGATGATGAGGTACTGACAGTCATTACTGATGGGCACTGATTGGCATCTGTTTAGGGCACTGACAGGAGTTACTGATGGGCACTGATTGGCATCTGTTTAGGGCACTGACAGGAGTAACTGATGGGCACTGATTGGCACTTTGGTGGGCTCTGATTATCATTTTTATGGCCACTGACTGGCATCTGATGGGCACTGATTTGCAGCTGTGGTGGACATCTCTAATGGGGGCTACGCTGATATCCAATGCGCTGATTATCAACGTAGACCCCCCCCCTCTGACAGGAGAGCCGCCGATCGGCTCTCCCTGTCAGCACGAACAGAGGAAAGCTGTTTATTGGCACTTCCTAGTTACATGCTGTGATTAGCTGTGATTGGTCACAGCTGATCATGTGCTAAAGAGCCTACGTCATAGGCTTTTTACCACGATCGGAGTTGCGGTGTGTCAGAGTGACGCACCACATGACCGATCGTCGCACTCCCCTGTCCCAGGTCAAATGCCCATTTTCCATTCACATATTCTTATATAATTATGCACACATGTGTGTTTACAGAATAAAGTGAATGGGGTTTTTCTGGGCACAGAAAACTTTATATTATATTACTTTTTATTTTTCAATTTTTGTTTTCCTCTTTTTTCTCTTTTTCTTTTTTTCTTTTTCTTTTTTTTAATCTCAAAAAAAAGATTTATTGATATTTTGTTTTTATTTTTTGTCTGTTGGTGATTGTATATATATACATATATATTTTTAATCCATGTAATTTTTTAAAACATGTCAGTTGAAATGTTCCCTTTTTTGCACATGATGCTGCCTGAAACAGGTGTTCTTTGGGTATAGCCTAATTTAGGTGATCGCCTTAAATGCCTGTTTTGTGAGCACTATCGATGTTGTGAACAAGCAAGCTACACGCTTGTGAAACGCGTCAACTGCAATCCATGTATCTGTCTGGCAAACCTTTGACAATAAAGATTACATTCAAGCAAGTTTTTAGATTTCCAGTGTGCGGCCATTTTCGTTTCTTATTCATTGTGGATGGTGGTAAACCCAGGTCTGCACCTGGTATCTGTTTTTGCATTCGAAGCTAGCCTAGAAGCGGTGTGTCTTTCCTTGGATTTCTATAGGATAATGCAACCACCGCCCAGCCGGCATTCTGCTATAGGCCGTGTGGGAAGTGGTTAAGCATCCTATGGAGCCACCCTTGCATGCAGGGACTTGTGTTCCCCTTCACTGTGTGCATCAATAGAAACATACAGCCTCATAGCCTAGCAAATGGCAAGGCATCCCCCTTCCTTCCTTATTCCCCACTCCCTTCTTTAAGCTAGCAGACTGACTGGGAACTGCATTGTCCACTGTTAACTCTTTCCTGTGAAGATCAGAGCAAGCAGGAGCCAGCAACATTGCAAGTTGTAAACTGTACTGTGAGCCCCTTTTCACACAGGGGCGGTACGACTTGCAGGTCGCCTCACCGAGGCGACCTGCACACGACTTCCACGGCGACTTGCAAAACGACTTCTGCATAGAAGTCTATGCAAGTCGCCTCAAGTCGCCCCCAAAGTAGTACAGGAACCTTTTTCTAAGTCGGAGCGACTTGCGTCGCTCCTATTAGAATGGTTCCATTGTACAGAATGGGAGACGACTTGTCAGGCGGCTAGGTCGCCTGACAAGTCGCCCCTGTGTGAACCGGCACTAAGTGTTGGGGTAAGAACTTTAACAAATAGTTTACTGGTAAAAGTTTATCTTATTGTGCTCAATGTGTTAAACTAAAAAAAACACTGAGGGTTTAATATTACTTTAGCTTCTCATTGACTCCAAGGCCAAAATGGCAAAATTTGGCCAATCTTCGGATTTGTCGGGGACATGAGAACTCTGTTCTTCTCATTCCTTTTAGCCCTACATTTCACTCATTATATAATGAAAACTTTTTCTGTTATCAAATAGCTTGCTGTAATTCTTTGTTTTTATATGTCAGAATAATTAAAAGTGTCCTGCTCAAAGAGTTTGAAGATGTGAACGTTTGCGCACAGCCCTTTAAAGCTCCCGGATAATTAGATGAATTAAAGATGCAATGAAATCAGCTTGTTAACCCAGATAACGCCGAGCATACAGTCAGTTTGTCAGCAGAATTTTACTTGAGTTTCACTTCCAACCAAGTTGAAATTTGGAGCTGGCACTCTGTGTGTATGTGTTTAGTTTAAAGTGTAAGATCCCCTTTTCAGAAAAAATGAAAGGATGAACTAACACCCTACACCCACCCCCTGGTTCACACTGTACTTACCTCAGTGGGTGATAAGCTGTCAGTGGGCATGCAGCCAGTGCAGGGGTCCGGGGATCTTAGGCATAGGACACTACCCCTGCCACGCCCACTTAAAGGAGAGCTAACCAAAAAAAAAAGGTTAATTAAATCCACAGGGGCTTTTTTTACTACTATTCCTTTATATTGGCTTGTAAAATTTACAAATGCAGCAATTTAGAATTTGGATGAAAGGTTTAGCACTGGGGAAACACTTTGAAAGATAAAAATTGCATTTTATATATAACTATATAGATCCGACCAAAATGAGGGACAAATGAGGTGAACAGGGACAGAGGGACATTGTTCCAAATCAGGGACAGTCCCTCGAAATCAGGGACAGTTGGGAGCTATGTTTGTGTATATATATATATATATATATATATATATATATTCACACAAACACACACACTGCTCAAAAAAATTAAAGGAACACTTTTTAATCAGAGTATAGAAATTAAACTCCGGGGATATTGATCTGGTCAGTTAAGTAGCAGAGGGGGTTGTTAATCAGTTTCAGCCGCTTTGTTAATGATTTGTTAATGAAATTAACAACAGGTGCACTAGATGGGCAACAATGAGAATGAGACAACCTCCAAAACAGGAATGGTTTTACAGGTCAACTGACTTTTTTTTTCCCCACCCATCTTTTCTGACTGTTTTTCACTAGTTTTGCATTTGGCTAGGGTCAGTGTCACTACTTGTAGCATGAGGCGATACCTGGACCCTATAGAGGTTGCACAGGCAGTCCAACTCCACCAGGATGGCACATCAATACGTGCCATTGCCAGAACATTTGCTGTGTCTCCCAGCAGAGTCTCAAGAGCATGGAGGAGATTCCAGGAGACAGGCAGTTACTCTAGGAGAGCTGGACATGGCAAGGTCCTCAACCCATCAGCAGGACCAATATCTGCTCCTTTGTGCAGGAGGAACAGGATGAGCCCTGCCAGAGCCCTACAAAATGACCTTCAGCAAGACACTGGTGTGAATGTCTCTGACCAAACAATCAGAAACAGACTTCACGAGGGTGGCCTGAGGGCTTGCTCACTGCCCGGCACCGTGGAGCTTGACTGGCATTTGCCATTAAACACTAGAATTGGTAGGTCCACCACTGGCACCCTGTGCTTTTCACAGATGAGAGCAGGTTCACCCTGAGCACATGTGACAGACATGAAAGGGTCTGGTGAAATTGTGAAGAACGTTATGCTGCCTGTAACATCGTTCAGCATGACCGGTTTAGTAGTGGGTCAGTGATGGTCTGGGGAAGCATATCCATGGAGGGACATACAGACCTCTATAGACTAGACAATGGCACCCTGACTGCCATTCAGTGTGGGGCGTATGGTCTGAGCACTGACAGGCTGACCCCCCACCCCTTCAACCTCTGCAGCAATGCTGCCAGCACTCATACATCTATTTCCCAAAGACAACCTCTGGATATGACGCTGAGCACGTGCACTCAACTTCTTTGGTCGACCATAACAAGGCCTGTTCTGACTGAGTGGAACCTGTCCTGTTAAACCGCTGTATGGTCTTGGCCACCATGCTGCAGCTCAGTTTCAGGTTCTTGGCCATCTTCTTATAGCCTAGTCCATCTTTATGTAGAGCAACAATTTCTTTTTTTCAGATCCTCAGAGAGTACTTTGCATTAGGTGCCATGTTGAACTTCCAGTGATCAGTATAAGAGAGTGAGAGCGATAACACCAAATTTAACACACCTGCTCCCCATTCACACCTGAGACCTTGTAACACTAACAAGTCACATGACACTGGGAGGGAAAATGGCTAATTGGGCCCAATTTGGACATTTTCATTTAGGGGTGTACTCACTTTGGTTTCCAGCAGTTTAGACATTAATGGCTGTGTGTTGAGTTATTTTGAGGGGACAGCAAATTTACACTGTTATACAAGCTGTACACTCACTACTTTACATTGTAGCAAAGTGTCATTTCTTCAGTGTTGTCACATGAAAAGATATAATAAAATATTTACAAAAATGTAAGGGTTGTACTCACTTTTGTGAGATACTGTATATACATGATCCTGCACTTCCGCCTGCAGGGGGCATGCCATTTATTATTCACAGCAGAAGCCGATCGTCGAGCAAAGACTCAGAATGGAGCTCTGCCTATTTAAACAAGGCAGAGCTCCATTCTGACAGGGGAGAAGGGATGGGTTTTGTGTTCCTGCAAAGCAGGGACTCAAATCCATCTCTTCCCTTAGTAAAAGCAGCACACATAGTAAACACAAATACTGGCTAGGCACACAGTTAACCCTTTGATCGACCTAGATGTTTAACCCCTTCCCAATCAATGTCATTAGTACAGCGACAGTGCATATTTTTAGCACTGATCACTGCATTAGTGTCACTGATTCCCGTGTCTGGTGTCAAAATTGTCAGTCAGTGTCCGATTGTCCGCCACGACATTGCAGTCCCGCTATAATTCGCTGATCGCCTCTACTACTAGTATAAAAAAAAAAAATCAGTATATATCCCATAGTTTGTAGACACTATAACGTCTGCATAAACCAATCAATTAGAATTGGGATTAGGATAAACCAACCTTATTAGGATTTTTTTTCCAAAAGCATGTAGCAGAATAAATATTGGCCTAAATTTATGAAGAAATTTGATTTTTTTTTCAATTTTTTTATTGAACATGTTTTATAGCAGAAAGTAAAAAATAATACCACCAAAAGAAAGCTCTATTTGTCAAATAAAAAAGACAATTTTATTTGGGTACAGCGTTGCATGACCGCGCAATTGTCAGGTAAAGTAACTCAGTGCTGTATCGCAAAAAGTGGGTTGGTCATGAAGAGGGGGAAAATCTTACGGAGGTCAAGTGGTTAAAGGGGTTGTAAAGTTGTTGTTTTTTTTTTTTTAAAATAACAAACATGTTATACTTACCTTCACTGTGCAGCTCGTTCTGCACAGAGTGGCCCCGAACCTGGTCTTCTGGGGTCCCTCGGCGGCTGTTTCAGCTCCTCCCCGCAAGCATTTACCACCTTCATGCGAGCTCCCTCGCACGGTGGTGAGTGCTTGCGGGCGCGCTCCCGTGATACAGCTGGCGGCTATAGCCGCTCGCTGTATCACTCGGCCCCGCCCCCCGGCGCGCCGCGTCATCAGATGTGATTGACAGCAGCGCGAGCCAATGGCTGCGCTGCTTTCAATCCATCCACTGCAGCCAATCAGCGACCAGGCTGAGCTGCAATGAAGCTGACGAGGACGAGGAGCGAAGATTCGAGGCGTCAGGTAAGTAAAACGGGGGGCCTGGGGGCGGCGGTACTGTCAAAAGTTTTTTCACCTTAATGCATAGAATGCATTAAGGTGAAAACATTTTTACCTTTACAACCCCTTTAAATGACTTCAAACCAGGCTTAGAGGAGTTGATGCAGCTTTTACTGAAATGCTTTGGCAATACAGTCCAACATGTACATACACATCAAAGTGTTCTCTATCTGTCTCTCTAGTAGGCTGCCCAGGCATACCTTGAACAGGTAGTAGTCCATTTTTGGTGCTCTCCCAGACTGGATGATCTCCGGACTCCCGGTGCCTCTGACAGACTGCAAGGTGCAGCAGTCCTCCTCCACAGCAATTACGCCATCTCCTTCTTGAGCAGGCCGACAACTCTTGAACCCAACCTTTCCCCTTATTTATATCACGGGTGGGTAGTCTGGATCCAAAATGCCCGGAAACAGCAGAACACACATGAACTCTTTCCCCCAGCCTGGGCCAGCCGCTACCTAACACACATTTCTGTTGGCAACCTGCCTACATACCTGCAATGCAAAATAAGACGACTTGATATAGAGAAAAAATTACTCCGCCAGCATGTGAAATCTGAACGACTTATATAAGTTTTTTTTAAAAATGTTGCACCCCTATATATTATATATATGTTTTTTATTTACCATCATCAGTATAAAAAATTATTCTAAGCTAGGTCACAACCAGTTAAATAAAAAAAAATGTGAGTAAAATAGTGGAAGTTCAGCTACCAGAGTTGGAACAAGATCCTCACCTTTTCTTCTGGGTTGTCAGAGAGTGATCTATAGGAGCCTAGAGCTGTTACGTTGCCCAAGGCTCTGAAGCCCAGCAGTTTGGAGAGAGCTGTTCAGCATTGTCCGGGTCCCATCAAGAACACACTGACCAGCCAAGAATAACATTTTACTTCAGTTCTGAGAGGAAGACAAGTCTGATCTTCTTGATTTGATGCTGTTCCAGAAAGAACATGTAGGCTGGCAGGTAGTTTCCAGTACTGCTTAATGAACTCCTTCCAATACCAGCTGAGATGCATTGACCCTGTGGTGACTGGAGCTCACAACCAGGGTCATTCAGACAACTCATCTATTCTAAACATAACTACGTCCCGGAGTTCTTTCATGAGGACAAACAAGGACATTCATAATACATTCTGTACATCTTAGAACACTCACAAACATCTCCCCTCTATTATGCCGAGCCAGTGCACCAGACAAGGACCCCAAGGCAGCCACAATGCTCCGGTCACCGTGTTGTGTGACATTTGCAGTGTATAATTTTCTGCAGATTAACCAGTAATCAGCTTCACAAATTGTCCAAGCAAGGATTTCCGGAGCTATGTGCTGTACTCTGTACTCTGTAAATGCTTCAGCTTTCATTTAGCAAAAAAAAAAGGCAGTGACATTGAGCATGATAGGAATTGGTTCTCCTATCTTTTTATGAAGTTAATCATAACATAAAAAACATAGAAATTAAAAAAAGGATGTGCAAAGTCTTGCAGTTCATCTTCTAGCTTGAGTAGGAAAGCCTTTTCAATAACAACATGTTTTAACCATTTCCCGACCACCCCATAGCAGATTTACTGCTACAGGGCGGCTGCGCTGTGCAGAATCACATATACAGTGGAAAGCGGTTTACGACCGTTTCGCAATACAAGCTATTTTTTTTCTTAACTCTGACTCGATTTGCAGGCATTGTCCCGCAAGTTGAGCAGGATTCAAGCCTCTAGGGTGTGCAGTACCGCATTTGGGCAGAGGTGCGGGGGGCGCCGGTGATGCTCGGAGACACTCTGTTCCCGAGTGTCTCTGGGCGTCTCCGAGTGTCTCCGGCGTCCCCGCACCTCTGGCCACATACAGTACTGCATACACTAGCAGTCACTGTGGAACGAATTATCCAAGTTTCATTTGATTCCTATGGGGGAACTCGCTTTGATATATGAGTGCTTTGGATTACAAGCATGCTTCTGGAACGGATTAACGGATTATGCTCCTAATCCATACTGTGTATATATATATATATATATATATATATATATATATATATATATATATATATATATATATCCAATATCTATCCAATACTGTAAATATAGATATATCTATAGATATAGATAGATATAGATCTATCTATATCTATATCTATATAGATATAGATATTTATATATATATGGACGTGAGTGTGCGCTGCCTATATATAGATATATATATATCTATATCTATAGATATATATATCTATAGATATAGATATATATATATATATATATATATATATATATATCTATATATATATATATAGGCGGCACACACTCACCTGCCTATATATAGATATAGATATATCTATATCTATAGAAATATATCTATAGATATATATCTATATATAGATATATATCTATAGATATAGATATATATATATATATGGGCGTGAGTGTGCGCTGCCAGCGGCACGGTCCTGCTGTGATTTTACACAGCGGGAGCTGATCAGTGGATCCTGTGGACCCGATCTCTGCCGGCACCCACTGATCGTTCGTTACACTGACCGAATGCCAGTCTGTAAACAAGGCAGACTGTCATTCCGTCAGTACAGAAAACATGGATCCTGTGTTTCTGTAAAGCAAAAACACCAATCCATGTCTTCCACTGGTAAAAGCACTGGTCAGGCACACAGTTAACTCTTTGATTGTCCCTGATGTTAACCCCTTCCCAGCCAGTGTCATTAGTACAGTGAAAGTGCATACTTTTATCACTGATCACTGTAATAATGTCACTGGTCCCCAAAAAAGTGTCAGTTAGGTGTCCGATTTGTCCACCGCAATGTCACAGTCTCGCTATAAGTCGCTGATCGCTGCCATTACTAGTGAAAATAAATAAATAAATATATCCCATCGTTTGTAAGACACTTAAACTTTTGCGCAAACCAATCAATATACACTTATTGGGATTTAAGTAAGAAAAACATGTAGCAGAATACATATTGGCCTAAATTGATGATTTTTTAATTTTTTTTTTATTGGGTATGTTTTAGAGCAGAAAGTAAAAAATGTTTTTTGTTTTTTTTTTTTATTCAAAATTGTCAGTCGCAAAAAATAAAAACCGCAGAGGTGATCAAATACCACCAAAAAAAATCTCTATTTGTGGGGGAAAAAAAGGACATACAGTTTATTTGGGTACATCGTCGCACTACCGTGCAATTGTCAGTTAGAGTAATGCAGTGCCGTATCGCAAAAAAAATGGCCTGGTCAGGAAGGGGAGTAAACTTTTCCGGAGGTCAAGAACCCTTTGGTCTTTGTAGGGAAGCAGTGGTCTCTCAGCAGAGGTTGACAAGTTCCTTTCTGAGTGAGACCCATAGCTGTGTAATCAGCAAAATGTATCCTCCCTTCTGATTGGGGAGTTCTTGGCCAGTGCACATGATATCATATAGGAAAAAGATGCATTTATTACAGAAATCTTCCAACTTTTATTGTAATAATATACTGTAAGGTGTTCATACACTTTAAAAGTCCATGTCAGGTAAAAAAAATGTGCCAACGTCATGCTTATTGTATTCCAGGTTTGTCACCTTTTCCTACTGACTTCCAAAGGGTGACTACCATTATCAGGAGAGCAGAAGACTTTTTTGGTTTGTTTGATCTTACCTGAAAATGTGTGAAATTGACTTAAAAAGAAATGTAGGTTTAAAAATAGTATTAAAAATAGTATTAAACCCAAAACAGAAAATATAATATTTTGCAGCTTACTAATCATTAGATATGGTGGCTGCATTTGTTTTCTTTTTTTTTTCTCTGTTTTCGCCTGGTAATCTGGCCAGTAGCACACTTCCTGTATTAAAGTGCCTCTATTCTGGATGAATGAGCAAAGAGGGCACAGCAGATAGGAGCATTGGTAGTCCGGGAAAGGGGAGGGGGGGTGTTACATGTATTAGCAGATTTAGATAAACTAACAAATTGAAACTAAACTCCAGCTCACACTTTATTATCAGTTACAGCAACAGTTTTTTCCTTTCAGGATAAAGGTTTTACATGCATACATTGTTCTTTTGAAAAACAACGAGCTAACTTGCTGGATCACCAGATGAAAATAAAGAAAAGAAAGCCTAAAAAAGAAAACGAATGCAGATATCACATCTAAAGCCTAGTACACGCTACTAGTTTTTTTCTCGTTCAACGAAATATAAACTGGCAACTCAGGTCGGAGCCGCTGTACTAACAACCCAATGTTAGTACAGCAATCTCCCCTGCTGTCCTATTGTGTTCCGACAGTGGGGTTAACCCCCCCCCCCCCGCACCAGTACATTCCGAGCGCTGATCGGGAGGTGGTTAGCAGACCTTTTTCGGTCATGCACCTTCGACAGAAGCTGGCCGAAATGCCAGCTCCTGCAAACCGGCTGCAGTACACACAGGCAGAGTGCCAGCTTCTATTGAACCACACGATGCCGCCCAACATTCAGCCCGTGTGTACGGGGCTTAAAGTGTTACTAAACCCACAACAGTAAAATCTGTCTGTATATGTAGACTATGCATGCTTGTTATACTTACTGTGGAATTTAAGGGGTTAATCCTCTGTATTGTGTAAAAAGGCTCTTTGATCCTGTATGGACAGATCCTCCCCCTCCTGTGGGGTCTCTCCTGGCAAGGCCAGATAAGACACAGTCAGAGTTGTAAGGCTGCACATGCTCAGTTTGGTCTCTATTGCTGGAGAGAACATTTCCTTGTTGAGCTGAGCTTTTCAGGTCAAATGATATTAACATCACACATGTGGGCGTGTATACAGATCCTAAATGACAGCCCAGTCACTCCCTCCTCCTCCACGCCCAGTAACTAAAAAAGAACACAGTGGGTGGGATGTCACATCTTGATTGATTGATGATCCGCCTCCCATAACAGAATGAGGACACAGGCTATAGTGGAAATCTCCTCCTACCTGAACACTCAGCACTCAGGCAGACCCTGCAATTTGTCACGTGGTATACAGATCAACCAAAAAGGTATATAGTGGCAGTATTGCTGTGGGCACTGCAGGGGGGGGGGGGGGGGCATATGAACTATTTTCATATTACTGGGTTTAGTAACACTTTAAGAATTGGTAAGCTGCAATATAATTAATGCTTGTTTTTCTGTTTAATATCGCTTTAACCCTTTCACGCCTAAGTCTATTTCTGACATTTGTTGCTTACAAGTTAAAATCAGTATTTTTTGCTGGAAAATTACTTAGAACACCCAAACATTATATATATATTTGATAGCAGAGACCCTAGAGAATAAAATGGTGATCCTTGAAATATTTTATGTCACATTTGCGCAGCGGTCTTTGAAACGCATTTTTTGGGCGGGAAAAAGACATTTTAATGAATTAAAAAAAACAAAAAAACAATAAAGTTAGCCTAATTTTTTTGTATAATGTGAAGGATGATGTTACGCTGAGTAAATAGTTACCTAACATGTCATGCTTCGAAATTGCGCACACTTGTGGAATAGCGACAAACTATGGTACCTAAAAATCTCCATAGGCGACGCTTTAAAAACAAAAAAAACGGTTAGCAGGTTAGAGTTACTGAGGAGGTCTTTTGCTAGAATTACTGTTTTCACTCTGACGATCGTGGCAGTATCCCTCATGTGTAATTTGAACACCGTTTATATTTGCAGGCTCGACTTACACTTACGTTTTCTTTGTTGCATGAGCACGCAGGGACGGGGGGCGCTTTTAATAAAAAATGTATTTATTTTTTTTTAATTTTTTTTTTACATTGTCCCTTTAAATAAAAAAAATCTGATTACTTTTATTGCTGTCACATCCCTTGTGACAGTAATAGGTGGTGACAGGTACTCTTTATGGAGGGATCGGGGGTCTAAAAGACCCCAAATCCCTCCTTTGCACTTAAAAGTATTCGTATCGCCAAAATTGGCAATTCTGAATACTGTCATTTTTTTTTTTAAATCGGCGTCATTGGTAGCTGAGTAAACTGGAAGTAACGTTGTGACATAGCTTCCGGAATTTTACATCGGAGACCCGGTCAGAGACGTATCCAGCTTTGTTCGGGTCTCAGCCTAGCCGGCGGACGTGCCAGCTGGTGGCTCGGGTCTCCCAGTGGGAGGCCAAGGAAGAGCGGCGGAAGGTAGCGGAGGGGGGGGGGACAGCCTTTAGGATACCAGCCGAGTGGCTTTTAGTCACATTGGTTATTATCACTGAAGAGCCAACCGCCCGCATCATCCCGGTATAACCCCTTCAAGCCATGAACGCAAATTTGTGTACGTTCAGCATGGAGGGGTAACCTAGAGCAGCCATAGATTGGAAGGTGACTCTCCATGAAGTGTAGGTCTTTATAGCAGTGGCATGAGCATCAGGACAAGCTGTGATCCAAACCTTTTCAGTATAGTGGCATACAGCCCATGTAATATGAGGACCTACCTAATCTATCCAATCAATTTGTTTTCAATCAGACAGGCCCCTGCATTACACATACCTCCCAACATTTTGAGATGGGAATGAGGGACACCTACTAGCAAACGTATGTAGGCATAGGACACACCCCCCTGACACACCTTAAAGGAGAATTAACCAAAAGGTTAATTAAATCCACAAGTGTTTTTTTTTACCACTACTATTCCTATGGCTTTTAAAATTTACAAATGCAGCAATTTAGAAATTGGAAGAAAGGTTTAGCACTGAGAAACACTTTTTGAAAGATAAAAAGTGCATTTTATATACTAACTATATAACTATATATGACTATATAAATCAGACCAAAATGAGGGACAAATGAGGGGGAAAAAAGGGACAGAGGAACATTGTTCCAAATCAGGGACAGTTGGGAGCTATGACTACATAGTTGGTAGATCTAAAGGAGATTGTTAAATCAGATAGTAAAGTGTGTGGTAGCTCTGTGTGGTCAAATGTTTCTGAACACCTGGCCATCATTACGCTTGTATGAGCTTGTTGGCCTTCTCATTCCAAAACTATGGGCATTAATATGGAGTTGGTCCCCTTTGGCAGCAATGGCTGTTTCCACCTCCACTAAGAAGGTTTTATGCAGGATTTTTGAGTGTGCCTTTGAGAATTTCATCTCCTATTCAGCCAAAAAAACATTGGTGAGGTCAGGTAGTGATGTTGGATGGGAAGATCTGGCTCGCAATTAGTGTTTCATGTCATTCCAAGGATGATCAAGTAGGGTTGCAGACAGTGTTTGGTGCAGGTCACTTGAGTTCCTCCATACCTACTCCTCAAACCATGTCTTTGTAAAGCTGGCTTTGTGTACAGGGCCACAGCAATACCAGACCAGAAAAGGGCCTTCCTTAAACTTGAAAACAAAAAATTGTCTATAATGTCTTTGTATGTTGTAGTATTAACAGTACTGTTCATTTGAACTCAATGATTTTGTGCGGGGGGCTAGAGCTGCACGATTAATCGTTAAGAATCATTATCGCAATTTTTTCCCCCTCATGATCCTAACAATGCATTTTCCCGATTCTTTCTATGCAGAGAATTCTCTGCTGAAGCCCACAGCTGTCAAAAAAACAAAACAAGAAAAAACCAGACAGTCTGCCAGTATCACAACATTCCTCAGCTAACTATAAACATTGTAATGTTTTGTTTTTTAGATCAAAGGAATGAACTTTGTTCTGTAAATGAGGGAAGTTTAACCACTTAAAGAACCTTTTTCTGACACTTGTTAGCTTCAAGTTAAAATATGTATTTTTTGCTAGAAACATACTTAGAACCCCCAAACATTATATATATATATATATATATATATATATATATTTTTTAGCAGAGTCCTAGAGAATAAATGGTGGTTGTTGCAATAATTTTATGTCACACTGTATTTGTGAAGCGGTCTTTCAAATGTAATTTTTGGGGAAAAAATACACTTTAAAGAATTAAAAAAAACTAAACAGTAAAGTTAGCCCAATTTTTTTGTATAACGTGAAAGATGATGTTATGCTGCGAGACTCGTGAGAGAATCGTGATCTTTATTCTGAGCAAAAAAATCATTGACTCGCATTTTGGCCAGAATCATGCAGCTCTAGCGGGGGGGCCACATAGGCAGGTGTGGTGGTCAGATGTCCATAAAAATTTGCTAAAAGAGTGTTTAAAAGTTAAACTCCAGGCAGATATATTTGGCACAATCTCTGTATTAATTAATAAGTCATTAAATGTATTTTTTTTAATACAAACGTGTAAGTACCTGACTACAATCTGGTACAGTATAAGCCTCTTGAAATTCCTGTACAACAGAGATCAGAATCAGTGAAATAAAAGCGGCACAAGGAGCCAATCAGTTGTGCTCTAGTGTTCATGTGCATGCTGATTGGAGGGAGGAGAACTGTAAATTGTGCATAAAGCTGAACACCAGCAATCATCTGTATTGCATACTTATATTGGTCCAACTTTGCACAATGTATGGATGCATATCTCATAACTGATGGGCCACTGAGGCAACTGAAAAACACTGTAGTAGTTGGTGCTAGGGATGGGCGAATGGTTCTGCCCGAGCAACTTTGCTTGCTCGGATGTTCTGCAGAACACCGAACAATATGTGGTGTTCGGGGCAAATTTGAAAGCTGCAGGAACACCGTTAAAGTCTATGGGACATTAACATGGAAAATCAAAAGTGTTCATTTTGAAGGCTTATATGCAAGTTATTGTCATAAAAAGTGTTTGGGGACCCGGGTCCTGCCCCAGGAGACATGTATAAATGCAAAAAAAAGTTTTAAAAACGGACGTTTTTTCGGGAGCAATGATTTTAATAATGCTTAAAGTGAAACAATAAAAGTGAAATATTCCTTTAAATTTCGTACCTGGGTGGTGTCTATAGTATGCCTGTAAAGTGGCGCATTTTTCCCGTGTTTAGAACAGTCTCTGCACAAAATGACATTTCTAAAGGAAAAAAAGTCATTTAAAAGTACTCGCGGCTATAATGAATTGTCGGTCTCTGCAATACAGATTAAAGTCATTGAAAACAACATCATGGGATCCCCCCAGTTCATTAGCAGGCCCTTTGGGTCTGGTATGAATATTAAGGGGAACCCCGAACCAAAATTTGAAAAAAAAAATTGCGTGGGGGTCCCCCCAAATTCCATACCACCCAGGTACAAAATTTAAAGGATATTTCACTTTTATTGTTTCACTTTAATCATTATTAAAATCACTGCTCCTGAAAAAAACGTGTTTTTAAAACTTTTTTTTGCATTTATACATGTCCCCTGGGGGAGGACCCGGGTCCCCAAACACTTTTTATGACAATAACTTGCATGTAAGCCTTTAAAATGAGCACTTTTGATTATTCATGTTCGGGTCCCATAGACTTTAAAGGTGTTCGTGTGTTCTGCTGAATTTTTTGCCTGTTCAGCATGTTCTGGTGCGAACCGAACCGGGGGTGTTCGCCCCGTCCCTAGTTGGTGCTACTACGGTGATTGCTGCAATGCTCCAGGCCTTGCATGGATTCTGTGCAAGCTGCTTCCCCTCTGCATACTAACCACAGGGGTCGTTCACTTGGCTGCTCCACCATTCATAAAATGCCTTGCATTTTTTAATAAATATGAGGTTTTCTCTGACTGGTGGAAAGGCAGGCCTGTGATGTCACAATCTCTACATCGTCCAATCAAAGAATGCATTGTAATTCATTGAAAAAATCTATAACAGAGAAAAATCAGGTTTCCTGCCCTGCCAGACAGGGCTGTGTTATGTGGCAGAGCTGTGTAAATCTCAGCATAGATCGCTGCATAGATAAGAATACTATTCCTTTGACAAGTAAAACCGCTCCCATGCATGTATTTCATCGGTTTGCCCGGAGTTCAGCTTTAACAGAATTCCAGATTAAGAAACATGTGGGGGCTGCCATTGCTCCCCTTCTTTTGCTCCCTTCTATCTCTGGCTTTAACAATTTCTGAACCTGGAACAAGGAAAAGAAAATCAAAATGACGTCAAAACTCCAAATCTGCCTACTTCAAGTTGGTGACTCAGGAAGCCATTGGATCACCAGGACAGCCAGGCAAGCAGCACTTTCAGGATGGCTCATCAACAGTAGCATCCATGCCTACAAGGGGTTTCTTTTAACCACTACAATCTTCTAATCTGAAAAATCTATAACAAAAAGGGGAAAAAAATCTTTAGATCTCATTTGAAAACCTTTGGCGCCATCTAGTGTGCTGCTAAAATAATAATAAAAAAAAACCTAGATAAAGAGATTAATTAGTCTGTGTTCTGCATTTTAACGCCAGTCCTGATAATTTAGATTTTTCACAACGTCCCTCTGCTGTCACACACTTTCTAGCCGAAGGGGCCAAAACTTTTTTTTTTCCTTTATTTTTTTTTCCTGCAAGTTCTGACCTTCAAATGTAATTTGATAGACTAAACACATTTGTCCTACAGGTTTCAAAAAGTCCATACTAAATTTGGAGCCATAATTGGAAGATGCAAAGTGCAGAAAGTAATCAGCCCAGTCCTACAGCGTCAGCATTCTTAACAACGCAAAGGCGTTTTCAGTGTACGCTGGCCAAATCGCTGCCTCCTCGAAAGCCATTAATTGCATTTTGCCTAAAAGTCTTATTAGCTGAACTAGACAGCTGAGACCGTACCAAATAGGAATGCAGTTATCGAGCTTTCTCAGGAGCTGCGCAAACAGTTAGAAGCCCCTCCACTTCCTCGCATTATAATAATTGTTTCTCATCGGTTCATGGCAGAAGCAATTAGAAAACAATTGAAATGACGTTTATCATGCAATCTGAAAGGAGTGCGGACTAATGGAAAAGTGCGATATTGTTTTAAAATGAAGTGCTGTTGAACACCCAAAATATAACTGATTAAAGGGGAACTGCCAAGAGGCTGTTAAATGAGGCTCTTGTGAAGGGTTGGAGAACACCAAAAATATCTGTGCTAGTTCCAGGGCAGGCAGTGCATGGTGCTGCTGTGGAACTAATACCTGCTGCAGTGCATGATGCTGCTATGCAATTAGTATCTGCTGCATGATGATGCTGTGCAACTAGTACCTGCTGCAGTGCATGATGCTGCTGTGCAACTAGTACCTATTGCAGTGCATAATGCTGCTGTGGAACTAGTACCTACTGCAGTGCATGATGTTGCTGTGCAACTAGTACCTGCTGCAGTGCATGATGCTGCAGTTGAACTAATACCTGCTGCAGTGCATGATGCTTCTGTGGAACTAGTACCTAATGCAGTGCATGATACTGCTGTGTAACTAGTACCTGCTGCAGTGCGTGATGCTGCTGTGCAATTAGTACCTGCTGCAGTGCATGATGATGCAGTTATTATTTATTTATTTATTACAGGTACTTATATAGCGCCGTAAATTTATGCAGCACTTTACATATACATTGTACATTTACATCAATCCCTGCCTTCAAGGAGCTTACAATCTAAGGTAGTTGAACTAATGCAGTAATGCTGCTGTGGAACTAGTACCTACTGCAGTGCATGATGCTGCTTCAGAACTAGTACCTACTGCAGTGCATGATGCTGCTGTGCAATTAGTATCTGCTGCAGTGCATTATGCTGCTGCGCAACTAGTACCCGCTGTAGTGCATGATGCTGCTGTGCAACTAGTACCTACTGCAGTGCATGATGCTGCTGTGCAACTAGTATCTGCTGCAGTGCATGATGCTGCTGTGAAACTAGTACTTGCTGCAGTGCATTATCTAGTACCTGCTGCAGTGTATGATGATACTGAGCCACTAATACCTGCTGCAGTGCATGGTGTTGCTTCAGAACTACTACCTACTGCAGTGCATGATGCTGCTGTGCAACTAGTACCTGTTACAGTGTATGATGCTGCTGTGCAACTAGTACCTACTCCAGTGCATGATGCTGCTGTGGAGCTAAGACCTGCATGATGCTACTGTGGAATTAGTATCGCGATGAAACAAAGAAAGCCGCTCCAGGTGAGTGAGTCCCCAGTTAATCCCCACACACACTAATCGGGTACTGTGTATCATAAAGCAAATTATTCTGGACAGCTGCACTTCCAATAATCCTTTTTATTAAAGCTTCATATAATAAGTGATTAACAGATGGAGCAGGGGACAAAGAGGTAGATGGGTTTTGCGCAAATGTTAGTGCTTAGTCATTACCTAGTACCTGCTGCAGTGTATGATGCTACTGAGCAATTAATACCTGCTACTTTGCACGATGCCGCTGTTGAGCTAGTGCCTGCTGCAGTGCATGATACTGCTGTGGAGCTAAGACCTATTGCAGTGCATGATGCTGCTGTGGATCTAGGACCTGCTGCAGTGCATAATGCTGCTGCAGAACTAGTGACTGCTTCAGTGGATGATGCTGCTGTGGAGCTAGGACCTACTGGAGTAGATGATGTTGCTGTGGAGCTAGGACCTACTGCAGTGCATGATGTTGCTGTGGAGCTAGGACCTACTGCAGTGCATGATGCTGCAGTGGAGCTAGGACCCGCTGCAGTGCATGATGCTACTACAGAACTAGTGACTGTTGCAGTGCATTTTGCTGCTGTGGAGCTAGGACCTACTGCAGTGCATGATGCTGCTGCGAAGCTAGGACCTACTGCAGTGCATGATGCTACTGTGCAACTAGTATCTGCTGCAGTGCATGATGCTGTTGTGCAACTAGTACCCACTGCTGCAGAACTAGTGACTGCTGCAGTGCATGATGCTGCTGTGGAGCTAGGACCTACTGCAGTGCCTGATGCTGCTGTGGAGCTAAGATCTATTGCAGTGCATGATGCTACTGTGGAGCTAGGACCTGCTGCAGTGCATAATGATGCTGCGGGACTAGTGACTGCTGCAGTGCATTATGCTGCTGTGGAGCTAGGACCTACTGCAGTGCATGATGCTGCTGTGGAGCTAATACCTACTGCAGTGCATGATGCTACTGTGGAGCTAGGACATACTGCCATGCATGATGCTGCTCTGGAGACAGGGCCTACTGCAGTGCATGGTGCTGTTGGGGAGCTAGGACCTACTGCAGTGCATGGTGCTGCTGTGGAGCTAAGATCAATTGCAGTGCATGATGTTGCTAGGGAGCTGTGACCCGCTGCAGTGCATAATGCTGTTGCAGAACTAGTGACTGCTGCAGTGCATTATGCTGCTGTGGAGCTAGGACCTACTGCAGTGCATAATGTTTCTGTGGAGCTAGGATCTACTGCAGTGCATGATGCTGCTGTGGAGACAGGGCCTACTGCAGTGCATAATGCTGCTGTGGAGCTAGAACCTACTGCAGTGCATGATGCTGCAGTGGAGCTAGGACCCGCTGCAGTGCATAATGCTGCTGCAGAACTAGTGACTGCTGCAGCACATTTTACTGCTGTGGAGTTAGGACCTACTGCAGTGTATGATGCTTCTAGGACCAGCTGCAGTGCATGATGCTGCTGTGGAGACATGGCCTACTGCAGTGCATGATGCTGTTGTAGAAATAGGACTGGCAACAGTGCATGATGCTGCAGTGGAGCTAGGACCCGCTGCAGTGCATAATGCTGCTGCAGAACTAGTGACTGCTGCAGCGCATTATGCTGCTGTGGAGCTAGGACCTACTGCAGTGCATGATGCTGTTGTGGGGCTAGGACCTACTGCAGTGTATGATGCTGCTAGGACCAGCTGCAGTGCATGATGCTGCTGTGGAGACAGGGCCTACTCCAGTGCATGATGCTGCTGTGGAGCTAAGACCTGCATGATGCTACTGTGGAATTAGTATCGCGATGAAACAAAGAAAGCCGCTCCAGGTGAGTGAGTCCCCAGTTAATCCCCACACACACTAATCGGGTACTGTGTATCATAAAGCAAATTATTCTGGACGGCTGCACTTCCAATAATCCTTTTTATTAAAGCTTCATATAATAAGTGATTAACAGATGGAGCAGGGGACAAAGAGGTAGATGGGTTTTGCGCAAATGTTAGTGCTTAGTCATTACCTAGTACCTGCTGCAGTGTATGATGCTACTGAGCAATTAATACCTGCTACTTTGCACGATGCCGCTGTTGAGCTAGTGCCTGCTGCAGTGCATGATACTGCTGTGGAGCTAAGACCTATTGCAGTGCATGATGCTGCTGTGGATCTAGGACCTGCTGCAGTGCATAATGCTGCTGCAGAACTAGTGACTGCTTCAGTGGATGATGCTGCTGTGGAGCTAGGACCTACTGGAGTAGATGATGTTGCTGTGGAGCTAGGACCTACTGCAGTGCATGATGTTGCTGTGGAGCTAGGACCTACTGCAGTGCATGATGCTGCAGTGGAGCTAGGACCCGCTGCAGTGCATGATGCTGCTACAGAACTAGTGACTGTTGCAGTGCATTTTGCTGCTGTGGAGCTAGGACCTACTGCAGTGCATGATGCTGCTGCGAAGCTAGGACCTACTGCAGTGCATGATGCTACTGTGCAACTAGTATCTGCTGCAGTGCATGATGCTGTTGTGCAACTAGTACCCACTGCTGCAGAACTAGTGACTGCTGCAGTGCATGATGCTGCTGTGGAGCTAGGACCTACTGCAGTGCCTGATGCTGCTGTGGAGCTAAGATCTATTGCAGTGCATGATGCTACTGTGGAGCTAGGACCTGCTGCAGTGCATAATGATGCTGCGGGACTAGTGACTGCTGCAGTGCATTATGCTGCTGTGGAGCTAGGACCTACTGCAGTGCATGATGCTGCTGTGGAGCTAATACCTACTGCAGTGCATGATGCTACTGTGGAGCTAGGACATACTGCCATGCATGATGCTGCTCTGGAGACAGGGCCTACTGCAGTGCATGGTGCTGTTGGGGAGCTAGGACCTACTGCAGTGCATGGTGCTGCTGTGGAGCTAAGATCAATTGCAGTGCATGATGTTGCTAGGGAGCTGTGACCCGCTGCAGTGCATAATGCTGTTGCAGAACTAGTGACTGCTGCAGTGCATTATGCTGCTGTGGAGCTAGGACCTACTGCAGTGCATAATGTTTCTGTGGAGCTAGGATCTACTGCAGTGCATGATGCTGCTGTGGAGACAGGGCCTACTGCAGTGCATAATGCTGCTGTGGAGCTAGAACCTACTGCAGTGCATGATGCTGCAGTGGAGCTAGGACCCGCTGCAGTGCATAATGCTGCTGCAGAACTAGTGACTGCTGCAGCACATTTTACTGCTGTGGAGTTAGGACCTACTGCAGTGTATGATGCTTCTAGGACCAGCTGCAGTGCATGATGCTGCTGTGGAGACATGGCCTACTGCAGTGCATGATGCTGCTGTAGAAATAGGACTGGCAACAGTGCATGATGCTGCAGTGGAGCTAGGACCCGCTGCAGTGCATAATGCTGCTGCAGAACTAGTGACTGCTGCAGCGCATTATGCTGCTGTGGAGCTAGGACCTACTGCAGTGCATGATGCTGTTGTGGGGCTAGGACCTACTGCAGTGTATGATGCTGCTAGGACCAGCTGCAGTGCATGATGCTGCTGTGGAGACAGGGCCTACTGCAGTGCATGATGTTGCTGTAGAAATAGGACCAGCAACAGTGCATGATGCTGCTGTACAATTAATACATGCTGCAGTGCATGATGCTGCTGTACAACTAATACATGCTGCAGTGCATGATGCTGCTGTGAAAATAGTACCTGCTACAGCTTATGATGCTGCTGTGAAACTATGACCATTTGTGGGAGTCAAGCAATAGCAGAGATTAATGAGAGCCTTAACTGTCACAGTTAATGTAGCTGCAGTCCAGAAAGGTCAGGGATAAAGTTGTGGGGATATTTAAAACAGGGTTAAGTTGCTGCTGTGGAAATGGAACCTACTGCAGTGCATGATGCTGCAGTGAAGCTAGGACCCGCTGCAGTGCATAATGCTGCTGTGGATCTAGGACCTGCTGCAGTGCATAATGCTGCTGCAGAACTAGTGACTGCTGCAGTGCATTATGCTGCTGTGGAGCTAGGACCTACTGCAGTGCATAATGTTTCTGTGGAGCTAGGATCTACTGCAGTGCATGATGCTGCTGTGGAGACAGGGCCTACTGCAGTGCATAATGCTGCTGTGGAGCTAGAACCTACTGCAGTGCATGATGCTGCAGTGGAGCTAGGACCCGCTGCAGTGCATAATGCTGCTGCAGAACTAGTGACTGCTGCAGCACATTTTACTGCTGTGGAGTTAGGACCTACTGCAGTGTATGATGCTTCTAGGACCAGCTGCAGTGCATGATGCTGCTGTGGAGACATGGCCTACTGCAGTGCATGATGCTGCTGTAGAAATAGGACTGGCAACAGTGCATGATGCTGCAGTGGAGCTAGGACCCGCTGCAGTGCATAATGCTGCTGCAGAACTAGTGACTGCTGCAGCGCATTATGCTGCTGTGGAGCTAGGACCTACTGCAGTGCATGATGCTGTTGTGGGGCTAGGACCTACTGCAGTGTATGATGCTGCTAGGACCAGCTGCAGTGCATGATGCTGCTGTGGAGACAGGGCCTACTGCAGTGCATGATGTTGCTGTAGAAATAGGACCAGCAACAGTGCATGATGCTGCTGTACAATTAATACATGCTGCAGTGCATGATGCTGCTGTACAACTAATACATGCTGCAGTGCATGATGCTGCTGTGAAAATAGTACCTGCTACAGCTTATGATGCTGCTGTGAAACTATGACCATTTGTGGGAGTCAAGCAATAGCAGAGATTAATGAGAGCCTTAACTGTCACAGTTAATGTAGCTGCAGTCCAGAAAGGTCAGGGATAAAGTTGTGGGGATATTTAAAACAGGGTTAAGTTGCTGCTGTGGAAATGGAACCTACTGCAGTGCATGATGCTGCAGTGAAGCTAGGACCCGCTGCAGTGCATAATGCTGCTGTGGATCTAGGACCTGCTGCAGTGCATAATGCTGCTGCAGAACTAGTGACTGCTGCAGTGCATGATGTTGCTGCAGAGCTAGGACCTACTGCAGTGCATGATGTTGCTGTGGAGCTAGGACCTACTGCAGTGCATAATGCTGCTGCAGAGCTAGTGACTGTTGCAGTGCATTTTGCTGCTGTGGAGCTAGAACCTACTGCAGTGCATGATGCTGCTGTGGAGCTAGCACCTACTGCAGTGCATGATGCAACTGTGCAACTAGTATCTGCTGCAGTGCATGATGCTGCTGTGCAACTAGTACACACTGTAGTGCACAATGCCGCTGCAGAACTAGTGACTGCTGCAGTGCATTATGCTGCTGTGGAGCTAGGACCTACTGCAGTGCCTGATGCTGCTGTGGAGCTAAGATCTATTGCAGTGCATGATGCTACTGTGGAGCTAGGACCTTCTGCAGTGCATAATGCTGCTGCAGAACTAGTGACTGCTGCAGTGCATTATGCTGCTGTGGAGCTAGGACCTACTGCAGTGCATGACGCTGCTGTGGAGCTAATACCTACTGCAGTGCATGTCACTACTGTGGAGCTAGGACCTACTGCAGTGCATGATGCTGCTCTGGAGACAGGGCCTACTATAGTGCATGGTGCTGCTGTGGAGCTAGGACTTACTGCATTGTATGATGCTGCTGTGGAGTTAAGATCAATTGCAGTGCATGATGTTGCTGGGGAGCTAGGACCTACTGCAGTGCATGATGCTGCTGTAGAGACAGGGCCTACTGCAGTGCATGATGCTGCTGTGGAGCTAGAACCTACTGCAGTGCATGATGCTGCAGTGGAGCTAAGACCCGCTGCAGTGCATAATGCTGCTGCAGAACTAGTGACTGCTGCAGCGCATTATGCTGCTGTGGAGCTAGGACCTACTGCAGTGCATGATGCTGTTGTGGGGCTAGGACCTACTGCAGTGTATGATGCTGCTAGGACCAGCTGCAGTGCATGATGCTGTTGCAGAACTAGTGACTGCTGCAGTGCATTATGCTGCTGTGGAGCTAGAACCTACTGCAGTGCATGATGCTGCAGTGGCGCTAGGACCCGCTGCAGTGCATAATGCTGCTGCAGAACTAGTGACTGCTGCAGTGCATTATGCTGCTGTGGAGCTAGGACCTACTGCAGTGCATGATGCTGTTGTGGGGCTAGGACCTACTGCAGTGTATGATGCTGCTAGGACCAGCTGCAGTGCATGATGCTACTGTGGAGACAGGGCCTACTGCAGTGCATGATGCTGCTGTAGAAATAGGACCGGCAACAGTGCATGATGCTGCTGTACAAGCTGCAGTGCATGATGCTGCTGTACAACTAATACATGCTGCAGTGCATGATGCTGCTGTGAAAATAGTACCTGCTACAGCTTATGATGCTGCTGTGAAACTATGACCATTTGTGGGAGTCAAGCAATAGCAGAGATTGATGAGAGCCTTAACTGTCACAGTTACTGTAGCTGCAGTCCAGACAGGTCAGTGATAAAGTTGTGGAGATATTTAAAGCAGGGTTAAGGTATAAAAAAAATCCTAAGCTTTAAACATCTCACGGAGCACCGGTTAATCCATCATCCGAAAATGGAAAGCGTATGGCACAACTGAAAACCTACCAAGTGATGGCCGTCCACCTAAACTGACAGGCCAGGCAAGGAGATCATTAATCAGAGAAGCAGCCAAGAGGCCCATGGGAACTCTGGAGGAGCTGCAGAGATCCACAGTTCAGGTGGGAGAATCTGTCC